>OW052184.1:31966764-33357340 GCA_932526625.1 Rhingia campestris | reverse complement strand
ATTAGAACGCGAGTGTTATTGTTTTTATTTTTTAGGTGAGTAAATTCAAAATTTAAAATTAAAAAAAAAAACAATTGTTAAGAAAGTGAATTTTGTTGGGAAACGAATTAAATTGCGTTTGGAATTCAAAGATTTGATAAAATATGCGTGCAAATTGTAAAAATTACAAAAATGTTGTGCAGTTCTTTTATATTTTTTGGGTTTATTTTTTCTATATTATTTTTTTTGACCTAATGGTTGGTGTATTAACTAAGTGATTTATATCGATACATGTGTTCTAAAAGTGTGTAATGGTAAATATAATTTCCCAATTGGACAAAAGATCTAAGAGGCAATAGATCTATATGCAAAAATAATTTGTTAGCTTAAATATATATTTTAGTAAATTTATCCTATATCCTTCGACGAAAGAAACCAATAGTTCCATTTGGCACTGAGTAAAGAGCAAGTGATAAATAAAATTAAATTCATGTTTGAAATGATCCGATTAGTGTTGCAATACACTAAAGGAAAATCAAATCGTAACTGTCGAATCAAAACAACCCAAACATTTTTTTTAGTATATTGTAACATTCTTTTAGTATTATTGAATAATTTTGGTAACATTTATTATTTAGAACAAATTTATGACAAATATTTTACCACAAAGCCAAACAATTTTTATGCTTCAACTGCTCAAAATTGGTCATGAGATCAAATATTGAAACAAAAATAAAAAAAAAACAAGATAAGTCAGAAAATGAATTGCTTTAAGAAGTAATATGAGTTAATCAAAAGAAGATATTAATTATAAATTACTAATTCATAAACCAATATAATTGCTTCACATCTAATTATTTTTATTTATATTTCTAAGCATATTTGCTTATACATGCTATTAAATGTGAATGGATTTGGATACGCTTTGGAAGTTATTAACCCGTTAATTTTGACATTTTGAGAAATATCAGTATAAACTGCCATTTATAGCATTGAATATACATGCATCTATATAAAAACTCATTTATAACAAAATTATTAATTCAATTCAACAAAAACTTAAACTGTGCGATATGATTTGTGTAACTGTGGTTCTGAAAAGCTAGTACCTTTTTAAACATTTTTTGGTGCAAAATTGTAAACATTTATTATATAAATTCATGCTTTCCTTTTAAGTTTTGTTAAAATAAAACCCAATGTTAGTTCGTACACTTCTAATTTAAGCCGTACTTTAAGCAATTGGCTTATATCTGGACATCGTTAATATTTATTTTCTTTTTTGCTGATATTTGAGGCTTCAAAACTGATTTCGAAAATAGACTTATAATCATTGAAACAAAAAAATGGTTAAAATTCCTTCCGCATTATTCAACTTAAAATTATTTTCATTTGTTTTATTTTTTGCTGACGAATTATGAGTAAAATATCAAAACAAGATTTGGTCATCCTAAAAATGATCAATATGGCCGATAAGAAGTCTGATATTATTAAGTCTACGAGAGAAATAAATCGAAATCTCAGAAATTAGGAAAAAGTTCCTTTCAATGAAATTCTAAAAAAAACGAATGTTTTGCTGGTTTAAACTATTTTTTTGATGATCCTTTAGCAGTATGTATATATATGCACAAAAAAATAATATTTTGATGGATTTTCGTTTTATTCACGTATAAGTTATCATGAATACAAATCACAAACATTAAAAAAAGCTTAAATTAGTGTGTTGACTATCTCAATAAAGAATTAAAACTATGAGTACAAAAATCTATGGTCTTTAACAATATTGAACAAATCGAGTGTTTAGAATTTGTAAATCGTTGGTTAACAAATTACAACATGAACTTTTACTGCACTTTTTACAAAAATTAATTTTTTTTTTGAAATCCTAAAAATATCCACTTAAAACTAGACAAAAATGCTTAAAACTAACTGATCTATAAAATAAAACTCTATCTACTTTGAAATAATCGTATATTCGAAACATTGACTTCATTCATAGACAACAACAATTAAACAAATTATTAAACATTTTCAACTGTCCTAGTTATTTTGTTGTGTTCTAATATACGGTTGCATATTATTGTCATCGATATAGATCAAAAACTATTGCACTTGAGAACACACGTTCCTTTTATATAATTTCACCTAACACGCAATGAAAAATTGCACGATAGAGACTAATGACTGATAAAACCATAAATTCAGTTAAACAAAAGCTTAAAATTTCTAAAATGCCTTAGAATTACATTTAGTATATTCATTAAAAAAAAATATTTTGATGAAAACAAATTTATTTTGACATTATATATTCTTTGCTAAAACCACGTTTAGGACTATCTAATGGTCTCTGCGTGTAACTAATTTCTTTGAATACATATAAAAAAGTTCACCTCTTATGAGAATTTGTTTGTACTTTTCAATGTTTTTCTAAAAAAAAATTAGGTTCAACTTTAAATTGACATTTGTCTAATTGTTCTTATTTTAAAAATTTATTATGAAAATACACTGGCTAAACACAAGCATATTAATAAAATATTTCATCGTCGATTGATTGGATTTTTGGAACGCAAAATATTTTTCTTAAATAAATTTTGAAAACTTTTGCAATTTTTGTTCTGCTATAAAGGAAAAAGTAATCACAATTTACATTAGTTATGATATGACTCTTTTTTGTTAGGTTCAATATTTACTAATTTAGATATATTTTTATTTTAGTTGAAAATCGAAGCTAATTGAAAAGTTTTTGAATAAAATAAAAAGAAACACTAAAATATCGCACACAAAGTATAATTCAAATGACTGCCATGGTTGCATTGAATAACAAAAATATTGCGTTTTCTTCTTTCTTCTTCTAAATCTATCTAATACTAAATCGAAATATTTTCTGAGTGATATGCTTACATATTAAACAATTTATTCAGCGATTGACTAAATTTAATTTATAAAAAAGTTTGAATTAACTTATTTTCAAGAGAAAAATAAAAAAAAAATAATTTCGATTATTTAAATGGCGCTATAGTCCGGAATAAACCTGGGCCTCAACTAAAATGCCTCTCCAATTATAGCCCGTTCCCTTATGAACTACCGCCAGTTGTGCACTTGAGATTGGTTGGTTGTGTTGCTGAGCCCAACCTCTGTGCAGTAGTATTGGAACATATCCTAGGCATCTTAAACATCCTATGTCGAGTTTGCCATGCTTGATAGAATTTCAAAGCCCTTAACGCAAACGGGACCGATGATATTCCGAAGACTTTTTAGTTGAAAACGAGAACGAATTTCTTCATCTGCTTTTGATACTGTTCATGTTTCCCTGATCATATAAAGGTAAATAGCGCTCTTGTCTGCACCTGCAGCTTTGTCAACCTGATTTTGGCTATTTGTCGGAACTCTTCATCAAACTATGGGTTTCTCGCTCAAGAAACCTGGCACATCAGTTGCGGCTGATCGTATGAATTTTTGACAATTGCAAGAAATTGACAGTCTCTTGTGATAACAGTCTTTCGATATTAAATTTGTTCACAGTATTACGAATATGATGTGGCATGTCAGATTTCCGCATTGTTACCTTGGCTGTAACAAAGTAGTCTGTCGGAATGTTCGGACATCTTAAATCAATTTGATTGATCGTTTGTTGATCTGGAGATCGCCTTATGGAAATCTGGGCGAGAGAAACCGTATGCTGGCTAAAGTGGCATTTCATTCCGCTACTAGACCTTGCGTCATGTGGGCTGTATTTTCCATTAATACTAATCTCCCAACTTTTGCGTCAAAACCTCCCAATATGATTTTCTTTAGTCATAGTTCATAATTTTTGTCCAGCAGCTCGTCGAAACAATCCTTCACAATGTCATATTTTTAGTCCATTGGAGCGTGAGCGCATATTAGGCTTATGTTGGCGCATATGGTCTTGATGCGATGCGTATTGTTACTATGCGTACGCTGTCTTTGAAGTATAAGAGTTCTTGCCTAAGTCTGTCGCACATCTGAGTAGTCGCTGTTTATAGTCACTATGAAACGGACCGTCACAGGTCTTCAGCCTACTTTTGGTATGTTCATCTCATTGTATTTCTGGGTGGCAGTAATGTGTGCCTTTTCGGTTGTTGTTTGATTTCGATTATTTCTTAAAAAATAAAAAAATAATACTAATATATAAAAGTCACATTTTCAGCAAATCTTGTAAATCTCGAAAAAAAAAGTTATACGGACAAAGGTTTATCTTTCCAATACTTGACAAAGGTTTATCCAAATACTTGAAATTACGAAACAATAAATTACAGCATAAAAATTCAGAAACAAACAAACACTTCGTAAATCAATCTAAAAACCAAACTAATCAAATTCACGCAAAATCACTTGTTTCAGAAAGGTGTTATTTTAAATAATTTATAAGCCATATGCGCAGACGATATTCCACATTTTACTTTCGCTGAACTTTCAAAAAGACGTCTGATTCCGGTGTTAAGCCAATAAATTGCTTAATCAGACAAAACTGTAATTATTTATGTTAGACTATAAAATTAAAAAAAAAATGATTGCTCAAGACGGCAAGATTTTTAAATAATATTTCTTAAAAAATAGTTTTAAATATATTTTCTTTCATGTGTTTCATAAACCGACAATCCAAAACACAAATAATTATCGCAAACTTAATCACAACGTGTCTATAGTTAAAAAAACAGGAACTTAAGGTTATATATCAGAATTTTTTCACATTGAACATAAGTGCTCAAATCTGCAATTTATTATTGAAACTTAAATTTATAAACGAAAATGTAAACATTTTGAGAGGTATAAAATGGCACAAAAAATGTAATAAATGCGTTGTTCAATTATAAAACCCATTAGCTCTACAAAAATTCAATAAGATCAGAGATGACAATAATTGTTATTAAAAATATATAATTCTAAAAATGTGACTTTTGATAAAAGGCAAAAATCATTCCATTAAGAATTAAATGAGGGAGAAATTATCAGCTTCATATCCTAACAACAATACTGACTTTGAAATCATAGAAAGAGATTTGCATATCGATATATAAAATAACTTTTTCGTTATTAGATTTTGGAAGTAAATAGATTTTGATTTTCTTTTGCAAAGCTCATGATATTGGCATTTTAAAGCGATTTGGCATCACTGGAAAAGTAAATTTTGTCAGATGTCCAAATATTTTGTAAAAATATCCCTGGGTACTACAGGATTCCTTCCATGACTCGTCAAATGAAACTAAAACAATATTTGTACATCCAAATTGTGCATGAAATTGAAAGAGAGATAAATTTCAAAATTTAAAAGTGCTTCCAAATAACTATCTCTATTTAAAATGAATATATTTTTACATCCAAACTAAAAGAAATAGAAACTGCATTGACTTTCACCGAACTAAACATTTTTTTACATTTAGAACTTAAAGTGCAGTCAAATAGCCTTTGCTACCAGAATTTTGAAAAAATAACCAACCAACAAAATAAGAAGCCATGCTCAATAGTAGTTATCCCTTTATTTATGAAATACCTCCATAGTTTCGAATATTATTGTACTATCAATGATTAAAACATATCTACTCACCTAAATCATCACTTTACAACGTTATATCAACCTCTAATATATTCCTCACTTACAATAAAATATATAAATGTAATAAATAATATTTCAAAATTGAAAAAGCATATGACTGTCATTACATGCTTAATCATGCATGTCCGCATTGTTCATACGCATTTTGGCAAAGTCCTCAAAGACAATGTTGTCATCATCGTCCTGGTAGTGTCCCTTGTCATAGCGATGCTGTTCGATGGACTTCATTTTCTTCATTGCGTTGACGCGTTTCTTATCGACACTTCCTGTGAAACCAAAAGTATTTAAAACATTTAAAAAGTTTTTTTTTATGAGATGATGAATGTCCATACCAGGAGCCGGTGTCAGAAGTTTAAATGGAACGTCGGTTTGAATTTCGCCACCCAATGTACCAAGATTAAGCTTGACCCGAAGTGAGTAAGATATCACAATACCAATAGCGTCACCAGTGTTTTTACCATCCGACATCATGGTGGAGGAGGCCAAATTGACATCCTCATCCTTCAAGTGACCATCGAGTGCAATACCTTTGAATGAAGTGCATTTTAACCATTTTTTAGCGATAACGATTTCGTCTCTGATGCTACTTACCATGTCGATCCTTATTGCTAGATGCCAGTGGAACAAGATAGAAGGTCTTTGTCAAATTAGCCCCCGGGGTAATTGGACATCCCTCCTTGGTTTCGAGTGAAGAAACATGTTTGCTGAACTGAGCGTTAATCATTGTGATCTCAGTATGTTGGATGACCATCACCTTTATGTTTTTCACCTGCTTCTTGGAGTTATTATTCACCTGTATGGTGGCCGCTACCTTCTCGCCATGATAGTAAATCTCCCTATCCAGTGTCACTTCCAAACTAATTTTTCCATTGGAGAAGGTAAATCCCTTGCTGACCAGTGAACTTGGTAATCTTTGGCCACGACTTGGTGGTGCATATTGCAACTTTTTAATCACCAAACTGACCATACTCCTCTTATGTTGGCGGTCATCCTCCGAATCAGCTACATATGCCCGAATGGTGTACTCCACTCCGAGTGGTTTGCCCAAATCATCACCCTCCTGCTGCAGTGTAACCGAGCTGGGTGAACTTTGTGGGAAATGGAATGTGAAAGGGTAAGCATTGGCACCCAGTTTCCGTACAAGCTTCTCCTGCATTGGGGTCATTTCCATATTGGGATCGACAACTGGAACAATTTGATTCCTACACAGAATCATTTCCTTCGAGAACTTGACACCCATGACTTCATCCTCCTCGCGGCCATATCGGTAAGTGGTCACCAATTGTCCAAAGACTTTACGATTTTTCAAATAGTCCGCATCGACGACGATAACTCCATCCACAGGATCAATGTAGTCCAAATGATCGATAAAGTCACGGCGACCCAAGTAGAAGACGACTTTTCCATTAGGAGTCGCCTTTTTGAAGACCTTTACTGAAACAACCATCTTGTCGGTAGAATAAGCACTCGCGAACTATATTAATCCAAGAAACCGAAAACAAACTCTTGGGGATGATTCTAGTTGGTAATTGAATTTGAAATTATTTTCAAAACTCTTCAGAATATGTGCACCGTAAAATGTGTTCGAGCCGACCGTTTCGATAGCAAAAATTGCTATGCAATCGACTGGGGGTTGGACACTACCTTATATACCTTTGTCATTGGAAGGGTTTCTTCTCCTTTTTTTGCGGTAAATTGGGGCTAAGTGGATTTGTTGGTGGCGTAAGATTCTACATGGCATACACAAACAAATTTACAAATTAGTTCAAATGCTAATACCCTGGTGCGATGTTCAATTGTATCTTGCACACGCAGAACAATGCTTCTTCGTTGGGGATTTGATAAAAATAAAACAGTCAAAACATGACAGTTTGTAAGTGGAAGCCAAATGAAGACATTTAGTCACATGTGACAGCAGCGAAAACATATTCTACGACTTTGAATCATATTCCGTGTTTAAAGATATTCATTTAAGGCACTCTAAACGAAATTAAATACCTTAAACCGACTAGATCTTGAACAATCTTTTTAATGCCATACCCAAATGTACTTAAATGTTTACGATTTACTTGGTTTAAATATATACAACACCTGTGGCACATCAAAAAATTTAATACAAACGAAACATATAGTTATATGTACTTGGGCGCACTTTTTTTTAAAGTAATTTTGACACTTCAAAACGCGTTTACCGCACTTGTGATCAAATAGTGACACATGTTATGTTATTGACCTAAACAGATGCAAGTGATTTTAACGCATTCGAGGAACGCGTTGCTGTTAAAACACTTGTTCATTTTATTTTACTCAATTGAATTTGAATAATAGATGACACACTGGTTCTTAAATCCCGTTTAGTAGTTAAACGGGCTTTGATCACTAGTGTATTTTGATGTGTCACAGGTAAGAATCCGTTTCTAAATAACTTCTTTATAAGTTTAGGTTTATTTAGAACATTAATCATTTGAAACGTAACAGACGAGCAAAATACTGGTACAAATTTTTGAATCACCCTGTATTTGAAGTTTACATATTTGTTCATCAAAATTATACATAGCATAGCCAAATTTAAACACATTCCTTCAGCAAACAGTATGGAGTCGAGGATGTCTGCTCCAAATCCATTTATTTTGTGAAGCGTTTAATATTTTGCCCAATTTTGGGAAAGTGCAGGGTGAGTCAGTCAAAAGGAATAGAAGAATTCTTCATATGCGAATTTTATTAATTATGAAGTAAAAAGTTCACGGAATAGTGAGCAATATTAAATATTTTTAACAAAGTATCAATAAACACTGTGTTATGAAATCCTGCAATTTGTTTATAAATTTGTACGGTGGTGCATAATGCATATCACAAGCTCGTTACGTCGATGCTATGCTATATGACATTAAAAACTAAGCTAACATCCAAAATCAATAAATCATATAAACCCATTTAACAGTAGTTTGACAGATTGGCAATCTGCAAATTGTACTTAAACATGTCATAAAATTTAATAACATTTAAGCCATGAATGGTGTAAAACAAAGGTTACAATATGTCTGACATTTCACCTAACTACCACATACGAAAAGCAACGTAACGTAACACAAATTAAAATAAACAAATCCGCGTACGTAGTAAAAAAATAAAATATAAACATGATATTGGCAGATTTTCCCCCTTTAAAATGAAAGACGACAATTTGAAGGTTGTCTATAAAAATGCAGAAAATCCATCGACTCCAACAGTTTGGTTCAGTGTTTTATCGATTTTATTTTTATTGAGCACCCAAAAGAAGCCATTCATGTGGCCATTTAACCACTAACTCAAGTGCAGCTCGTTGGTTTTCGTTTACTGCCCATCCCCCAATACGAACTAGCTGAGTAGTCTGAAAAGAATTTGGTATTGTAACGTTACAAAACACGGAAATTAGAAATATAGGAAAAGCAAGAATTAATAAGATTAAGGAAATAATCGATAGAGAAAAAAACACTAACCGTAGTAGCTACGCTTCAATAGCATTAATTTAGCCTTTACTGGTGTTACAGAGTCCTTGTCTTGGGTTAATAAAAGAATGCAAATCAAGAGCCTTGTAAATTCGTAACCCTCTATACTAAATTGGTGCTAAATTAATTGGGATCGAAAGTGGGAATAGCAAACAAACAAATTATATATTTTAAAAGCAAAAATCCATTTTAGTGATATTAAATATTTGGCCTCAATATATGTATTGACAATATTCAGACAAATTTGTGTGTATTTTGGATACGGTTTCAAAACGTTTGTTGTTTGGAATGTTGTATGTAGCAGTTTTATATAAATAACCAAAATTGATAATGACAACTTACATTGATATTATAAAAATAAATATATATATTTGGCAGCACTAAATTTTGAAATTTAATTTAGAGATCTTAAATAAAAATTGGTTAGGGTTTTGGGAATCTCTAAATATTTGAAATTAGTAAAACATAACTTTGCTTTCCGGATCTGCACATTTTAAAATGAAAAATAATTTTATGAGAATTAAATTAATTAAAGAGTTTAGACAAAGTCGTATGAATATTACATTATGTAAACATTCTTTCGAGTATAAAATTAAATAAGAAGTAAACAAATATTATAAACAACTTGTGTTATTGAATTTTACAATATAAAATAATAATTTGTCATGTCCTAGTAAAATCTTTAAAGATTACCGAAGAAATTTTATATAAAATTAAAATAAAAAATCAATGACATATTCACATGTATCGAATGCTTTTTAAGGATATTGGTAAAAGGTTTCCAACACATTTGCAATATTTTAATTCACTTTAATCCAGTGTTAATAAACTGTTTAAATTTTAAAAATCCCATGCTTATACTTTGAAATTAGAGGTTATGGAGTGCTTCGAGTTATTTTTTGTAGTTTTTAGTTCCCAATACAAAAGTTAAAAGTGGTATTTATGAACTTTTTTTTGCAATGAACGTTTACCTATCATACTATGTATTGACCAAACTGAGAAGTTTATAACTTATATACATGTGATAACTGAAAAAAAAAATTGAATTAAAAATATTGAAAGACTTTATTGTACAAAAAATAATTCAGATCAATATGTTTACTATAAAGCAGAATTCTGTTTTTCGTTTCACAAGTACCTACTTGATATATCTTTAATTTAGAAGTAAATAGGGCAAAGATGACAATCAAAGATAACGCAGGCAATCTTTTCCAATCGTAAATTTAAACTCTATTCTTTTGTTGTGTTCAGGTGTGATCAACATTTAAAAAACAATATATTATTGAATAACATATAACACCAACAGCACAGACAATTTATTTATTTCTTAATAAAAAATATTTTATAAAATCTCAAGTTCTGGCATCTATATTACTTGTTGAAGGTCTTAAGCTAAAACTATAGTTATCTGACTTTGCCTGCTTGAAAAATATTTTAAAAAATATAAAAATGAAACAAAAATTAAATCAAATGTTGTTTATTGGTTCTGCACATTTAATTATGTTCGCAATAATGTATCTTTCAAGATATCAAGAGTTTAGATAAAAGTACAACTAACCATATATAGCTCTATTTATGCTCGTGTTTCAATGATTTCCATTGGCTTTAAATTGATGCTCAACTTATGTCTTAATTAGTAGTGCTAAAAAGAATCCATATAAATATACTTTTAAAGAAGGAAATATATCCCAAAATTATTATGATTTAATAACTTTATTTATTTAAATTTTCCATGGAAACAGTGATCAAAAATCGAAAAGGGAGTTAAAAAACAGGCAAGATAAATTTAAAAGTTTGCTCTAAATATTTCAAAATAATTGTAGTAAACAATTTAAAACAAAATGATAAAAAATTAATACATGAAATATTAAAATAAATGGGACTAGAGTCTTAAAAAATATAAAAAAAAAAACGTTTAGTCTTTTAAATTAAACAAACAATAACATCTTCTTACATCCATGCGCACTGATTCATAAACACTTTGCTTATTTATTTGTTTAAATCAAAAATTAGTTACCACGAAAATTGTTATGTTTAAAATTAGCATTGAAAATGCTATAAATAAAAAATTCGTATATGGAAATCATTTATTTCATTAAGACCGGTGAAAAAAAGCGAAAGTCAAAAAATTTCATTTTTTGGAAAATGATGAGCTTCAGCTATAATATTTACAAAAATATTTAGTTTCAAAACAGCAAAAAAATGGTATTACAAAATTTAAAATACTATTTTTAAACTTTTATTACTTAAAACTCATTTCTTAAATAAACTAAATAGATCTTTATTTTTTAATACACTCGCTTACTGTGATAACTATACAAAATACAACGAAATTTCATGTCAGGATATTTATATTGGAACTTCATGGCTCGAAAAATATTTCTTGTGGTATCCTGAATTAAACGGTTTTAGGTGATCTTACCATAAAATAAAATTACCTATAAGTTGCAGTAATATTTGAAACAGTACCAAAAATATCAAATTTGCTTTAAATGTAGCAAGGTTTCATTTAAAATAGGAGTCAACATGTAATTCACGTTACTGTTACATAGGAACACTCTAATTCTGTATCAAAAAATTAATATGAGCCCTATAAACATAGAAATTATTGAATCACAAAACAAAATTGAAATTATTTATCAATATCAATTAATTTAAATTAAAAGATGAAACAACTATATCGGCTTCGAGAAATCCATTATATTACATTTCAATGTACTTAAGAATAGTAGGTACTCGTCATTGAAATAGTTGTTTTTAGTTTCTGCGAAATTGTGTTTTTTATATAACTTTTTTTTTTCAGAAGCGTTATTCCTACACTTACTTTCCACTTATAGATAGAGGTGTATAAATTATAAATGCAGAAATTGAAAAACAAATTGCCCAACTAATATTTTAAAAATATAATAAATATAAATAATATAATAAACTATTTAATAATTACTGGGTTTTAAAGATATAAAAACAAATTTAATTCACACTACCCCTTTTTTTTAAATAGAAAGCAAAGGCTGTTTAACGTATAAGAACGTCCTTATTCTTCGTTGTTTGAATAGTTATACTAGTTATTATAAATTCATAAATTTGTAATAATGATAATTATTTTAGGACATTACAGTTCTTTTTATAAACAAGAAAGTAATCAAAAAAATTACTGCATTAACAAAATGAATATTTATGAACAAACTAGGCTCAAGAATACAAAATCATGTTAAAAAAAACTTTATGTTTAAAACTCCATTTTTAAAAATCGAAATGACAGCCTTTATTAACATTTATTTGCACAACTTCACAGAAATCAGCATTCAGGTCAAGAATTTTATTTAACTCGAAAACTGAACAAATCGAAACTAATGTTACAAATTTAAAAATTTATACAAAAAAAAATGATTTTTTCAAGGGCAACTAAAAATATATAATATATAAAATATATAATATATAAAATATATAATATATAAAATATAAAATATATTTAAATTTTTTTGTTTTTCATGTTATAAATTAAAAATTCGTATATTGAGAGTCGCCTGCTGTTGTATAAAGACCATTGATAATTTAATGGACAAACCTAAGAAACAAAAGTCCTAGTAATTTATTTTTGCAGACAAAATCGTGTTATAACATAAAAATATATTTACTTTAAAAACAATCGATAGTTTTTGTCCAAGACTTTAAAAGTATAAAAGCTAATGTAAAGACTTAACATTTTTCAAAACTGTCACCAGTTTACATTTATTTTGAATAATTTCAGAAAAATACAGAATTCGGTTCACGGTAATTATATTACTCGCAAACTAAACAAATCGGAGCTCATAACATAAATTAAAAATTAATACAACGAAGTAATCTTTCTCGAATTCGGTGATTCGATTTAACAGTTTGCAATTTCAGTCGAAAATAAAATTTATTGGTTGGGTTGAAATATTATAGCATGACTGAATTTCGCTGGAAAGTGCCTATCTCATGACAACAAAATTTGACAGATCTTAATAAAAAGACTTGCGGAATATTCTAATTTACTTACATACATACATATTCAAATGGAATCAACCTGGACCCCTTTGAGTTGGCGCCTGTACCACTTGTGCGCGCCACTCCTCCTCTACTGAATTCGATCTTGCTGGGAAACGATGTCGCTGCGCTGGGAGCCGGTGTATTGGTGCCTATTCGCACCTTTTAATTTTTTACAGGATCTGCAGAAGTCTGAAGATTTGATCAGTTATGGATTTTCCTTACCTAATCCGATAATTTTGTAATTTATTTTTAATTCAAAGATATAAATTCCAAAAAAGTATTACAAAAATTGTAAATATTAAACATTTTGCAAAACTATTCTATGGACATGGTCTCAAAATCAGTTTGCAATTAAAGTTGTGATTCATTTTTAAATGTAAGGCATTTTATACCCAAGTGTGCCCTAGCAATTGACAATTTAAAAGAATATCCTCGCTCGATTCTGTATTGTTAAGAGAATCGTACTTTTCAAAAAGCACTCTGCAACAAATTTTGATTAATGAACCATATTAGACTTTTTTAACATGGCTGTGCTTACATTAACTAATTTAAAAATTAAAGCAAGTCATTCTTTCTATTCTTAATAGCATTTTACTAAATATTTCTCAAAAAGCTAACAAAATTAGTAAAATGTATCAAACTCAAAAATAAATTCTTGTAAATTCGTTACGACTCTTAACAGATGTAAACAGGGTTTCAAATAATATAATAATTATAAAATTTAATCAAATATTAACTTTTTAAAAATTAATTATATAATTATACTATTTATTTATAATTTTTGTTAGTTATGTTTCCGAAGGAGTGATAGGTTTAAAGATTGGCATCTGTCAAATTGTCTCTTTGTTTTCTCACTTTTGTCAAGCCAAGTACTCTAAAATAAGTTTTCAGTTTAGACAGCGCATTTGATGATTTTAATTAATCAGAACGAAATTTGTGTTCATTAAATCTCTACAAATTTCGCACTAAAATTTTGTTAAAAAAAATAGACTAGGAACTCCAAGTTTAAACGAAAATATTGCTTCCGTGCAGGACACTATCAATTCACAAACTAGCTTGAGATCTGTCTGTGATCAGTAAAAAAGGTTTAATGTCATCTAAATGAGATTTTTTAATTTTAACAACTATCTCTTAATATTCCATGTTTTTTAATCCCTTGTTTTTACAATAACAAATTTAAAAAAAATTGCCTACAAAATTATCTTAATATATATATAACACAGTATCATGCATAATGTACATCCACCCAAATGGGCGTAATTTTCAATATTTCATTGCCTACCATTTGGCAGTGATATTGCTAACTATTTTGTTCAACAACCAAACATAAACCTCGGTTTGTGCACTGGATTCTGGTATATAATGCTATTGAATTACAAGCAAAAATATTTGCATACCACTAGGATTATAATCATGGTGAATTATTATTTATTGTTGCATACTTACCAGAACACATAGTTAGTTAATTTATACACGAACCGGAAAAAAACCTCACCTCATACTCACACTTTTTGAAACGGTTCAAATTGTAATAGTTTCCCCTTCTCTTTTCGTTGCAGATTCCACAAACACACACAACAGCATGTCATCCACTTTTGTCACCCCCGACCGTCATGGGTACAATGTTAAATTTTCCCCTTTCGACAGCAACCATCTTCTCCTAGCCACAAGCCAACTCTACGGCCTAGCCGGAGGTGGAACTCTATACTATTTGGAACTCCGACCAGACTCCGAAGTTTGTGAGATCAGTAAATTCGAATGGTCCGATGGTCTGTTTGATGTTGCCTGGTGTCCGTATGTGGAAAGTGTAGCTGCCACTGCATCCGGCGATGGTAGCCTTCAAATTTGGAATCTGGAAGACACATCCAAATCGGCCACACCCATTGCCACTCTACAGGAGCATAAAAACGAAATCTACAGTCTCGATTGGGGTGAACAGTGGAACTACCATCACATTTTGAGCGCCAGTTGGGATGGCTCGATGAAGCTGTGGGATTCCAATCGGATGAGCTCTGTGGCCACCTATGTAGGTCATTCTGATCTAATTTACGCGGCTAAATTTTCTCCCCTTCTAGCGAACATCTTTGCGAGTGTAAGTACTGATGGACACATGAACTTATGGAATTCTTTAGATTTTTCAGGTAAACCAATGATTAGTGTGCCGGCGCATGCGGGAGAGGTGCTCACCTGTGACTGGAGTAAGTTCGACCGGAATGTCCTGGTGACTGGTGGATCTGATGGTGTTGTACGCGGCTGGGATCTGAGAAATCTGCGACAACACACCTTTGAGCTGTACAGCGGAGAATATGCGGTAAGGCGTTTAGCTTTTTCACCATGCTCTTCGACCGTTTTGGCTTCGGCGAATTATGATTTCACCACAAGGTAAGGATGAGATGGAGTAGTGCGCAATTTGGACATTTAAATAATTTTAATTAATTTTTTTTAGAATTTGGGACCTAAGTCAGAAGCATGAGGCTATCGAAACGATTGCGAAGCACTCTGAATTCGTTTATGGACTCGATTGGAATGTGAATAATCCTCATCAGCTGGCCGATTGCGGATGGGACTCTGTTATCAATGTGTATACTCCGGATGCATTAAAAGGCAAAATTAGTAGTTAAATGGAGGAGTATGTGTAATGTGATACACGAAGTTTAGACTTTAGGTTAGGGAATGTGATTTATAAGAAAAGCATCAAATGTATTGTGATATCGGTTTGATCGAATCGTCAACCAATAAAAATTTAAGACTATATTTGAAGAGAAAATATTTAAACAAAATTCGAATTTTTATTGAAATGGAATCGATTTATCTTTACATAGTCGTTTCGTGTTGCAAGATGAAGCTTTGTTCAACAATTTTTAGATAATTTTTAGCAACAAGTCCGTACTCTGCAAAAGTTTGGTACAAATATTTATTCGGTTCAAACCAGTTGACATATCATAATCATGTTATACCTATCCACAATTTTTAGCCTAGTGAGCATACCGTGGATAAAATATTTACAGATATGGCGTACGAAATAATCATTTTAGGGATTATCTAGAAACCATTCATTTAGGTGCTTGAATAGAACACTTATTTACTTACATAAACAAAAATTCGTGCTGAGCAGGATGACAATAAGAAATCATCGCTGCTCCATCAGGGTTGAAAACGACTTCACCGAAACATTCGGTACCCAAAAAGGATTTTGGCAAGGCGACACACTGTTTTGTGACTTCTTTAACCTAATTCTTGAGAGGATTGTTCAAAACTCCAGAGCCAATACAAGCATACGTTAACAAAATTGTCATCATTGAGTGGACTCAACGTGATGTCAGTTATCTTTTTTAGCAAAGAGGAGGAAGCAGAAAAAAATATGTTTAAAAGTAAATGAGGGTAAGGCCTATACAACACCCTGATCATCTCAGTCCTGCTCTAAGGCAGTTGAAGAAATCCTCTGTCGTTTTGAGCGAAAAATTCTTTGAAAATTCTTCGGTCTCGTTTGCTACAATGGACTTAAAGACGAAGATTCAATAAAAAGCTATATGAGCTGTATATAAAATAAGCACGAGAGAATGAAAACAAATTAAGAGGCGTGCGCTAGTAGACTCCGACCTCAACCAACTTGAAGTGCGCAACTGAAGGCAGATAGTTAAGGACCGAGTTAATTGAAGAGGCATATTTGTGAGGCTCAGGTTCATTCCGGACTGCAACGCTACTGAAGTAAGTTTGTAATGAAAATCTGTGATATAAGTAAACTTAAGAACCCCTCCGAGTTCTCCGCAAAATCTGTAAGATAAACACGATTCCTTGCCTAGAGGACTAGAGTTTTTTTTAATTTGCTCTAAAAATTTCTTGGATTCATATTTTGGCAATCGGTATCTACAACTTTAAGGTAATGACGTACTTTGTCTTTCTTGGTTCCGCTATGTACTCTGACAACGACATATCACCATAGAAATTAATCAAAGCACTCGTTTGAACGACTGTGTATAAGACCTCGTCATAGCAGTACTACTATACACAGATAGGTTCTTTGTCCATGCATACAGAATAATTCTGAACATTTCTAAAATCCACCCACTGCAACGCCCATTTTTAAGAAAAACGTCGTTTTTGGTAAAACGAACAAATGTCTAAGCAAGATATTAAGACAATAGGCGTGTTTTCGTGAAATTTCGCTACCCAGTGAAGTAAGATTTAACACGGAGTACAAATACAACAAATGACTGGGAATTAATTTACCTTTTTATGTAAAGACAAACATCCTACATCTACATCCTACATCCTACCCAACATCAGGGGGCGCTGAAAACAAAATTTTGAATTTCTGAGTTTCCTATCCCTACCATAGATTGACATTTCTTGTGTTTCGTTGAAAGAACAGTGGGCCAACTTTTTAAAATCTATTGCAAAAATTATATTTGCTTCGCATGTGCTTAAAATTAACTGACAGAAATTTTAAAATAAGTCTAAAGATTCGGCTGATAAAGGTAGTCAATGTTTCCTTATTTTTTAAATCAAAGAACATTTTTTTATGAGTTTCGGAGTAAAAATCTAGAAACCTAGTTTAAAAATTATATTTTTTATTTGAGCTTATAAAAAGGACCATTTGTATTACAATTATGATCCAACTTTTTGACTTTGAGTTGAGTTATAAAAAAAACTTTAAGAGTCTTGAGTCTAAACTCAACGGAAATTTAATCTTTGACTATTTGTGAAAAGCCTTTGTATTGATAAAAAGACGTATTTTAACACATCATTCTGAAAAACCCTATGTATCAATTTTTTTTTAAACTTACGAAATTGGTTGCTATGGGTTTCGCCTTTGTTTAAATAATTGACACGCTTTTTCTAAATCTATATAGACTTAGATATATAGATTGAAATAAACATTGATTTTCCACCTATTGTGCAACGTATGATTACCAAATGTGGTACCGGCAGCCATTTTTAGCATTTTCGACAACCTTTTTCTATAACCATTGAAAAAAAATAGGTTTGGTAGCACAATTTTTATCCAGACTAAGGGCGCTACTACGACCAACGCTGATAAGCGTATGCGCTAGTTTACTCTAGTCCGCGCTAGTCGAGCTAGTCGGCACTAGTGCGCTAGTAAACAAATCGTGAACGATTACACACTTGTTCAAGCTAGTAAATTTGAAAATCAAATGAAATTACAAGCGTAGACTAGCTCGGACTAGAGCGAACGCAAAAAGCGTGATCTGCGACCACGTTATTGATTATCCATACATTAGATTTACTAGCGCCACCGCTTAGTAGCGTTGGTCGTAACCGCGGGCTAAGGGTGTAAAACTGGATAATTATCCATGTTTAGCGAAATCTATATAGGCTAAGGTGTTGTTGTATTTTGCACGTAAATTATTTGCTAAGCCTAAATAGATTTGGAGTAAAGAGAAAAAACACGGTTGATATATATAATAATATCTAAACTCGTCCAAAATTCATCTTAAGTCAGGGTCAAGGGTATGTCATAGGCATACATGTACATTGTACATATATAAGTACGTCCAAGGAATATTTAGAGCTGTATAAAATGCCAACCACAGTCGTCAATTGTATGACTTACTTACTTACTAAAGTGGCGCTTCAGTCCGGAATAAATCTGGACCTCAACCGACATGCCTCTCCAATTAACGCGGTCCTTAGCTAACTGCCTCCAGTTGTGCACTCCAAGTTGGTTGAGATCGGTTTCTACTTGTGCTCGCCACTTAAGGCGAGGTCTTCCTCTACTGCGTCCAACGTCTGGCTGGAAATCGAAAACACTGCGAGCCGAAGTAAAGGGTGTTTTTTTAGAGGTAGATATAGAACTTTGAAATGGATTAAAACAAAGATGATTTTTTAAATTGACATATAATTTACTTTATTCGAAAGATAATCTTCTGGCATTATAATTTAAATGTGATTTCTGTCATATGACCGCCACGGCTGGCTCGGACGTAGTCTAATTTGGAGGTCCAATTTTTGATGACCTTTTCCAACATTTGTGGCCGTATATCGGCAATAATGCGGAGAATCTTGTTCTCCAAGTAGACAGTCGTTTCGGGCTTAACGGTGTAGACTAGTGACTTCACACATCCTCACAGAAAATAGTCAATAGGCGTTAAATCGCACGATCTTGGAGGCCAATTCACAGGACCATAACGCGAAATTATGCGCTCACCGAAAGTTTCCTTCAACAAATCAATTGTGGCACGAGCTGTGTGACATGTTGCGTAATGCGTCGTCTTGTTGAAACCACAGCTCCAGCATCACTCCAAATACGACAGTTTTGTTAATTGACGTATCCATTCAACCAAAAGTGAGTTTCATCGCTAAACAAAATTCGCTTATAAAAGTTTTGATCAACGCAATCTTGTTTTGGACCCATTCACTGCTAGGTGATACTGTGGCTTCAATTCTTGCACGAGTTGGATTTTTGGATACACTCTACAGCAGCAATGACTTCTTCTGCACGCATAACTTTGATAGTTTTCCCTTTTATTTACTAAAAGTACATATTAAGAGAATCATCTTACGATATTAAAGATTTAACATTTAACCCCTTTTCACAATATTGCCCTTAAACGTTTTTTTTTAAAGACACAAACAGTAAAATATTGATCCCATAATATAATTGCTTGCTCAAATCAGGAGCACTTACAGAATGAAATGCTTACATTCTAAGGATGACGTAAATGACTCGATGACAGATTACAAATTACCTCCATCCATCAAAATTCTGTATTGTATTTATAACGACACACGACCCTACTTCTCTTCAACGGCTTTTATATGTTTTTCTAAAAAAAAAAATCTAAACGTCAGCCAATTCCTGGGCAGCTAAAAAAACAAGAGGAAGCCATCATCGAACATGGTAGCACACAGTATGCACACGAGAAATAGCAAATCATAATTTGCCAACGTCCTAATGAGGGGTTTGGCCACTCGACCGACCGACGCGACGCGACGTGTGTATCGATAACTTATACCGCCATGATCGTCTCCATCTCCTCATGTTGTGGAAAGGAACTCCAATAAGACCGCACAAAAAAAAAAACGAGTCACAACCATTTGAATTAACAGCCATTCGAATGCGACTGCAGCAGCAACAGAAACAGCGGCGGTCGGTGCGTGGCGGCATCGTCAGCACCCAAAGCACCAGTCGACGATAAGGCCGGCCACTTCGAAGAAGCGCACCAAAAACTCAAAACACAAAATCACTTCACAATATTTTCTCATATCTTCTAATTTTAATCGCCTTACAGTTCGGCCCCCGACGAGTGGAGTTCCATAGAAGCGCTGCTTGCGCTCGCTCCTCTGCGGAAGACGCGGCGGATCGGATCATTGCCATTATGAATCGGCGATTTTGTTTTGTTAAACGAAACGAATTATAGCCAGTCGCACGCCTCCTTCGGCCAAGACAAACCAACACAGACGATCATAATGATGGTGATCATCATCACCAAAGATCATGCTGGTTCCAAGCCTGGCGTGGCATTTCATATTTAGCCTGTTTTGCGGGCAGAGGCGCGCTTGGAATCATTAACAGTTTTTGGCAGTTAGCAACGCCGGGTATGTGGAAAATTTGGCTGCAAGGGGTTATTAAAATCGCACATTTGTCTTGGGCAGATTGAATGTGCACATTCGAACATAGCCCCACGACCTCTCACAGATTTCGCAAGAACTCACCGGACTCAGCGAGAGTGTTGGGTAGGCTGGCCTCGACCATCGCGTCGGGATCATAAACTTTGAATCTTAATAAGGACCTAAAATGTTGAACCGTGCAGATGCAGCGAGTGTGTGAAGAATTAAGCCCAATTCGATGGCTTCTTGGCTTGGCTCCCAGATCGGTGGACCCAAGCCAAGGTCTTCGGGAGCTAATAATCTGTGTTCGGTTTCGTAAATTTGCTTAAAACCGCCAGCGGCTGAATTATGGCAGCGGCTACCTTAAAACTGAGCATTCGATTGTACATTTCTTCAGAAACTGGCACGTCCTTCCGAAGTGCACGTAGCGATAAACATCATGACGCGTCTGCTGTGATGCTGGTATGGACCAGCGCAATAAAATTTCCACAATTAATTATGACGTTCGAATGTGAAGTGGTTGCGTGTGCAATTAAATTATAAATTTCGCACTATGAGTAGCCTAAAGATGGAAGTGAGTGATCCAATGACCAAGAGAATGGTATGGCCAACACGCCTCAACTCATTCGGAAGTGGTCTGGTCAAACAAGCCCTGTCCGCGGGAGAACAAATTGCAAGGTAACACGCGGTTTGGATGTGCTTGTCTGCGCTCTATAGACGCAGGGAGTATGCGCCTTTATATATACATCCTTGTGGATTATAGCAATTTCTGGAGAAACCTTCAATTAGATGTGTTGAATCTCCCACTTTCCTGTCAGGCATTATCCAATCCGAAAACAAATATTTATTTTGGATGCTACTTGATCCAGCGGAATGACGCTTAAGTGACGGCCGGTGTGGGATTTACTTAAGGACCTCGTGCAGTGGCTACCACGCACAGGTGCAAAATGTGATTTCCGAGAAACACTTTTGGCAACTGCGTGAAGATTCGCGCACCAAAATTGCTGGTTAGGTGTTATGAATGGCCCAAGAGCTGAAGCATCCTGTATTTGATCTGGAAAGGGCGTTATATCTGTGCGGAGGGTGACATGAGACGTGGGAATCAACAACAAATCCGCGTGTAAGGGAGACTAAGATCATCATATTTAATTATGCAACGAAATTGACACAAATCATCATTGGGCATGGTTTGGCACAGTGGCGTGGAATCTGTAAGCGGTAGAGGGGTAAAGGGTTAAGAGGCGGCTCATGCTGGGCCTAAAACCTAATTTCTCGAAGAAGTAGTAGAGAGTACGAAGTTGTTTTTTTACCACACACGGAAGGAACCAATGATTTCAAGCTAATACTGAAAGACATGTTGGAGAAGCTTCTTATGTTGAACAGAAAATGGTGTTGTTTTCGATATAGCGATCATATCTTCTCCAAAATAGACTTGAGGGTTAAAGCGAATCAGTAAGGTATTTGGTGGTGAACAAAGAACTGCGTGGATTTAAATAAGGAGTCCTGCGAGAAAATATCAAAAGCTATTAGTATATGGACTCACTGTGGGTACTCAGGTTCTTTCAAATCGATGTTTGGAGTCTTGAAAATCATGTAAAAACTGTCAAGGAGTATCCTTGGAAAGGAAGAAGTTGGACGCAGACTACATATCGTCCGTAATCCATCATACGTCTCAGCGAAAAAAATTAATACCTAAAGTGAAATTTAAAGATGGTGAGGAGGAAATTTTATGTAGATAGGTTAGATTATGTTATGGTGGCTGCACACTTGAAACAGGGAGGGTAGTTTCAATACCACGTGGATTTTTAAAGACAAAACAAACCCTGTTTATCTTCCGTCAACAAGTCTTTTACCTAATGTAAGCGAGGTATTCGAAAAAATAGTCAATAGTGCTCTGTTTAAGTGGACTGAGGAAAACAAATTAGTTTGGTTTTCGTGAGAGGCATGACACTTTCGACACCGTATGGTGAGAGTGATTTTTCTACAAGCTAACCAGACTGGGTAAACGTAAACTACTGTTTATGATTTATGAAATGCTTATATAAGAAAGACGTTATTTGTCAAATGTTGCAACGTAAATTCAAGTAAAATATTTATTTGAAACTAAGAACCCTATACATCAAGGGTCGGTGAACTCCCCAATATTGTTTGACATTTATACAAGTGATCTTATAAGTTTTTCTTCTGGCATGACCAGTTTCTATAATATAAAAATATGTAGTTGCTTGTCTGGCTAGGGCTGCGGGGACTTTCGCTATGACAAAGAGACTGTTTCAAAGTAATCAACTTGACTCAATAGTAAAAGTCATAAGGCCCATCATCGCTTATGGCTGCCCGGTGTAGCTTAACGTAGCGGCATCCTACATGGAAAATATACGACTGTTTGAGAGTCGGAATGGAAGGCCAGAATCTGATTACATAAAAAGTTATCTCAACAATGCAATGGAGCTCAGCGGAATAGAATTGGCATTTGGCAATTTCCTTATTAAGGTGATTCGAAGGCACGTTTCAAGTGCGATGGCTAGCGACAACAGCATGATCTTCAGGGGGGTTAGGTACGATATCCCGCTTTTTATAATTCCGTTCTTAAAATCCCGACTTTTTAACCCCGCTTTTTATACTCCTGATTTTAGTTTTCTCTTTTTTCTCTTTTAAATAATTTATTTTATAGCGCATACTCAAATTTAACTTTTCTTTTACTTTAACTTGTCTATAAAAAACGAGCTTGGCGTGATTTGACGGGACTAGACGGGATTATAGTAGATCGGGATATTGAATATGCGGGATTTAAAAAAAAGCGGTATTTTAGAAGACGGGATTTTAAAACTTTTTTTCGGGATTTTTGAAAAACGGGATTATTAAAAGCGGGATTACCCCAATGATACATAAATAGAGAGTAGGATTTTATCGGGCTTGTTGGTATTCTGGTTTTGTATCCCCGCCAACGTGGAGCGTTAGACAAGCGGCTCATCCGCAACAGTTACGTCGGCAATGCTAACGAGCTTCTCCGACAACGAAATCGGATTGCGATAAACTTAATACGGAAAGGCAGCATATCGAATTTGAGTGGCTTAATAATGAGAAAAGTAGTAATTCAGTTCATTCCCAGGGCTTGCGGGGTAATAGTCTCCTTCTTAGTTCTAAGTTATACTTGGTAGATTAAGTTTAGTTCGGGGGTCTTCAGGAGTGGCTTTGCCAGTTATAATGGAAC
Source organism: Rhingia campestris (assembly GCA_932526625.1). NCBI lineage: Eukaryota > Metazoa > Arthropoda > Insecta > Diptera > Syrphidae > Rhingia > Rhingia campestris. The sequence goes on along the minus strand of OW052184.1, from coordinate 33,333,504 downwards.
ACCGCCTTGAGGATCCAGACGCTTTTTAGATCGAGGCTGACCGAGCGTCAAATTTGGGATGGCGATCACGCCGGCATATTGCATCGAGTGCTTGCCACCCTGATTATATTTAAGGAAGAAAGGAAGGAAGTTTGAGTTAGTTTTTAACTAGGTTAAGTTTTACAAAATTTTTTTTTTTTTCAAAAGTTTTTGGCTTTTTCTTTGATAACAAAGTGATAAATCTTCTTATCTCAATTCGTTTACCTATATGAATCATCGCAAGTTCCCTATAAATTGTAGGATGTTATACAAGGTGTCTCAAAAGAAAGTTTGCATTTAATAGATTGATTGATTTAAAAGTAAGCCGTCCATTGAAAAAGTCTTTATTCATTTTTAACTTTCTCTTACAAAGAGAAAGATATTGTTTTCGTGAAAATTTTTGACCTCGAGATTTTGATTGATTCTAACATTACGATGATAGCGGAGCCTAAAAAAGTGGTTTTTAGAATTCCGTCCGTCGGTCCGTCTGTCCGTTATGGTCTCCCCAGCCTAAACGGCTGGACCGATTTTCTTCAAACTTCGTATCCAAGCTTGTTTTAGTCATAATTCTAGGCCGTTTTTTTTTTGTTTGCTTTTAGCCATGTTAATAATGGTACCTGCCATATAAAAATTACACATAACCTCAATTTTCTCGAAAACGGCTCTAACGATTTTGATTAAACTTTATATGTACTATAACCATATTAGCTTCAACAAAACTGCATACCCAGTTTTTTCGAGAAAATCCATATAACGGATTTTGTCATTTAGGCCATATAAGGAAAATTGATAATTTCTTGCAAACTACTATGTCAAATTGAATGAAATTTAATATATATACTACTATTACAGCTTGAAGAAATTCCACATAATTAGTTTTAGGCCAACTATCACTAAACGGAATTTTCAGTTTTGGCCAATAACGGAAAATCATTATTATTGACATTGACATCGATTCCTTCAAATTTCGGAGTAAACGTTCGTATAAACACATTTCGACATTATTTATATCATTTTAAGTATCAATAATCAAAATGCGTACTATTTGATCTAACGCCCGACTCGCTGTGAAAGAGAAAGTTGCGTACGACCCAGTCGTGCACCCACCACTCGTTAAATTCATGCACTCCGTGATGGCTGTCATTTAGTAATGAATATTTTCTCTAAAATTCGCCAGTAAAGTCGATTTATCTGTGATTTATGTAATCTCTCCTGAAGATCCCTCTTGCGAAAGTCTGACAAGCAAGTGTAACACTGTCACGAGAAGAAGAAGTGCAGGTTAAGGTCTGGTGCAATGATGATCTAATTACATTAAAAGCACTTGTGCGCTTACGAATTGAGGAGTTCGAAACGGACAGATTAACACTCTCCACGATTTCTACTATTCATGATGATCTTACTAGCCGGAAATTTTGGGGTTTCCAGTGTTATACTGGTATTTCCATACTTTTTGACCAATTTTGGAATGTGAGGAATGTTTCGAGCATCATTTAAGTGGCGAAACAAAAAAAAAAAGATTACGGCGATAGAGCAATACTGGGTTGATCAGGGTCTTATATAAGATGTCCTTCGTAATTCGATTGAAGTCTTTACTACTAAATTGACTTCGTAGCCTTAAGAAACAGCGATTGGAAAGAGTAATTGTTCGTTTTATATCTAAGGAGAAGTTGTTGTCAGATATGATACAACGCATTTTTATTTTTGTCTTTTGTCATCGACACTCATGGCAAAAATCCAACATGCGCAAAGCCATAAACCCATTTTTGGAGATACCTTTTCTATACTAGCAAATGTGGCTGAGACATTACCAAGCAACCTAAAGAAATATAAACTTTCTAGTATTTGCTGGGACTCCTATAGGTTTTCAAAGAAGAAGCTTTTGTTTTATTAGAGGGCGCCTCCTCTTCCTACAATAGTCATTGCCAACGAGACCCAGTCATTTCGTGGCAGTGCCCTGTGAGGACACCGATGATGGTTCTGATATGTGATCTTTTCAGCTTAATGAAACTGTGAAACCAAGAAGCGTCCAATTTATCCATTCTTTGTGAAAAAATGAGGGCGTGTATATTTGTACAGAGAAAATGCCACCAACTGCACCAGAGCCACATCTGTGAAGATGATAACCGTGTTCTTCCCAACTATATCCGAGTCCCATTCGAGACATGGTAGTCTAGAAGCCACACTCGAAACCGACTTTGTTAGTAGTATGGTCGGTGTTTTCAGTGCTTTTTAGGTGTTTTGGAAACTTTTGCAGCAGTATTTATTAGATTTCCTTAGGCGGGGTCTCAGAGGTTGCCTAGTTAGGCATGCCTAATTATTTAAGTTGCCTCTAGGCAACGTTGCTTAAATTCTTATCTATAATCGATTTTACATTGCTGCCTAACTAGGCGAAGTTTATGTCATAAGAAGTAGTAGAATTTAGAAATCTAGTATACAAAATTAAGATTCTTGTACTTTGTTTACATCAGATTTTCTTTTTTTTTTTGGGTTTGACAGCATATGTTATTTGTAAACAAATATCTTAAAGGAAGAACATGAAGCTATATGGGCAATGTTATATTGCTGTTCGGAATTAGTTTGAGGATTCAACAGTGGGGTGAAAAGAATGTTGGAGCAGGCATAGCCTCCATCACCGAGTAAGCGTTTTGTATATTTTTGGTCTCCTACTAGTTGGCATGTATGAATTTATAATATTCACTACACTTAAATCATTTACAAATGAAATGTAGCTTGAGCCCATTCTTATTAAAATATTTTCACTTTATTGCAAACCACCACACAAAATCTCAAAATAAATTTCCTGATTGAAATTCTCGTAAACGTCAAAATGAAAATGAAATGAAAATTCCTTAGGCAGCCTCTAGGCAGGGTTCGCTAGCACTTAAGTTAGGCGGCCTTTAGGCAACGTTGCCTAAATGTGAAAATCGATTATAAATACCGATTTTGCACTTAGGCAGTACTTAAAGGTTGCCTAAAGTTAGGCAACCTCTAAAATGCTTTTATATATACGGCTGTTGGTGTTCATCATGAGAGGGTTTCCATTATAATGAGGCTCTCATTCTTATAGCTGTATTTTTCTATCTTGCTAGTTGCTATCTTTTTGCCAAAGACTATATAGATTTGTACGATCCTATTGAAATCCGATAAAAATGCAAGGCTTTACTAGTAGAAGAACTGAAACTTTACCATCATTTCATTAAAGTGGCCTAGTGGTTATAATGGTTTTCAAGTAACTACAGGAAACTTTTGTTTTTATAAACTTTTCTCAGATGAGGCGAACTTATAACGCATCAGGAGCGCCTTAGAGATGTTTGTTGACTCTGCTCTTAAATTGTTGTAGATTATAGATTGGTGGAAATACGTCTTCTGGAAGTTCGTTCCATTGTTTGCTTGTTTTGTAAAGAAATTTTGGTACTGCATTGTTAGTTTCGTTGTTAGATGTACTGAAACTGCATATCTTGTAGGCCGAATATCTTCCATTAGACGGACTCCTATAAGACTGATTTGAAATAAGGGAAGAATCGTCAAGATTGAATCGGCAGATTGCAAGATACTGGAAGCGCGTTCAAGATACAATATATGAAGTCAAGTCTGCGATTTCAGAAACATAACTGACTTTATAAATTGTTTTTGTTCTTTTCGACGCTTTTTTGGGTGTGACCACGGCCGGCGTTAATGAGAATGAAAGTCGTTTGGATGAACGTGTGGCCAGGCACTAAGGTAAAAGTAATGTCGGTGTTTTTTTTTTATTGGACTGAGCTGAATATGTTGAAGATGAAAGGGGTAATCTCAGAACCTATATTCATGTGCTGAGATTTGACCTTTATTGCATGTTTACTAATCATCACCGCAGCACAGATTATAATGCATAATATAAATGCGGGTTCCCTTTTTCAGATCCCGAAAGGACAAGACCTACATTTTTTAACTGCTCCAAATCTTGCGAAAATCTGACTAACATTAAAAATTAACACTGTAATGTTAAGCTTCTCAATTTTGCCGTTTGGATTCGGCGTTAAGCAGGGTTCATCTTTTTTCTGGCAAAACTAATAACTTTACAAATAGAGGGAGAAGCCAGGTTTACTACGGCATATTTTCGATGCGAAATACAATCGCGGTGTTCCTTTAATGCATGTAGATGTATAATTATGTTCACTTCCTGGTTCCCTACTGTTCATGGGAACAGAAAATTAATTGGAAATCATCAGATCCGCCCAGATGACCAATGACCATCAAACACACTGACCCCTATGGTGATCGAACAAGTGTTCAAAATGCGGAAATGGACGGACGTAAGTAACATCGCCCAAAATGCACGTGAATGCTGTGAAATCATCGACATTGAATGTGTAGAACTGGAGGTGCCTATTGTGTTAATTGAAACCGAATCTGGGATATTGTGTTCCAGCCACTCATCGATCAATGACTGACATGTGAAAATGAAAGTAGAAACTGATGGTCGGAGTAATATTAGCTCCTTATGATCCCTGTTTACCTCTTTACCGTTGATTAGATTTTTGGAAATTTAATTCAAGGTCAATGGAAACAGATACACAGTCAAAAAATAGCGGTTGAAAACTCTTTGAAGATATTCCACAAAAGGAAGTACTTAATACCCTCAAGGACATTTGCACACGCACTAAATCACTCATCTTGGTAACTACTTTGGAATGTGTCGAAACACTGTCGGCACAAATGTTGAGTACACCATCTACTTAGGGGTTTACCGTAACCAATTTTCACATTTCGCCCACTCCTTTGGGTGCCGATATTTCTAGGATTTATGCATTTGACACGTACTCGCACTTGCCGAGCATGTTACGCAGTGTGGGCCACCGGGCTCAGCGGGATTCCAGTTCGGTATATTTTGCAAAGTCCCCCGCACCGACAATGCCCAAATGCCGCTTCTGATGTTTTTCAAATTCAAAACAAATCCTCATGCCGACCGATTCCTGTACGCATGAGGCGTTACCACTTAATTAGTTTTCGGGCTTCATGTGTGTAAAGTAAAGGAGAAAATAAATCCCAGATCATTTTTGAATCGAACCCGAACCGGATAGAGAAAGATGATACCGCACGTCACGTATACAACTGGTGATCTATTCTTTGGAAAAAGTTTGCGAACATTTTTCAATATAAAAAGGTTGAAGACTACAAAAGCATGCTAATTATATTAATGATTCCCGTTATTATTTATTCCATGAGCACAGTCAGCGGTTCAAATATCACACCTCTGCATTGCAAAAATAAATTCGAAAGGCGTAATATTTAAGCGGATAAGATATCGGGTTTCTAAGCCTCCAAAAACGGACTGCAAACGCTTCTACTGATCTAGAAAAACGAAAATCTAAAGAGACACGTGTTTGCGTTTACCTTTGAATGTGGGCGCCCGCGCGGCGAAAGGATAAATGTAGGTTTGGGACTAGAGTCCTTTTTTCATGTTATTTTTGGCAAAACGCAAAGGTATAGGTACATCGTTATCATCATGTGAGCGGCATGTCTGATCATATCATGATCATCATTATGGTGAACGTACTTAATCGGCTTAATGCTGCGATCTTTTATTTATAACACTTGAACGGAAGGTACACAGCGCGCGCTGATGCTGCTGCGTGTTGCCTTCATATTCAGGAAGCACAGGGATGCGACGGCCGACGGTGCTATCTGTGATGCCAACTGCAAAAGAGATTCTCTTTGATTTTTGCTAAGATATATCTGCGGAACCCATTCACATTTCACAAGGCGATAAAAATCTTTTCTGCCCTGCAGAAGAAGGTATTATTTTTCAGGAGAGATCCTCGATGACTATAGCCGTATCAGTGTGCTGCAGAACGGGGATAAATCATTGCCAAAAGAAGGGAGCGTGTTGAGCTATATAAGAGTATAGTTATGTGTATAACAGGATATTGGGATGTGAGTTTTGTTTCATTTTTATTTTATTTTATTTTAATTTGCAGACAGAAGTTGTATACAAAAAGTTTTTTTTTTTTAAATTATTACCCTTGTGCACGGGACATTTTTGAAGGAATATTTTTAGTGCGGTCATGGTGACACACTTCGGTAGTCTTATATAGAAAGGATAATGACGTATGCCCAGAAGTATTTTTTTGTGAAGAAATTTGGAAAACTATTTTGAAATAAGTGGTAGTGGAAACACTGACAAATCGACACCCAATGAAATATGAATGAAGTTAAACAAACAACTTGCACTCAAAATTGGTAGAGTTTCACATCAAGTCTTTCTGTCGAGAATGCGAGCTTTTGGAATCGATGCTTAGATATGTGCTCTCGAATTTAGAGTTTCAATCTGATGCAGACAGTTTGTCAAAAATAGTTAGTGGAATATGATTTTACTCAAAAAGACAGACATGTCTGTTAGAGTAAAATTGAATTCCTAAACACCCCCTGATAATGCCAAATAGAAATATCTGGCATTAAAGGACTATACATGGCCTCAAACCGAGCTCCACCATTCATTTCTGTGTCGGAAGTTTAACTTTTTCCACAAGGCATAGGACTTCCTGTTTAACCCCGCCTCACTTACTTATCGAGATCACGACCCATTCAAGGTCTTGAGACAAGGCACCCTTCCACCCTCTTGGATCCTGGGCACGTTGCTTACAGTCAACGTGCCCAGGATCCAGGATCAGTTCAAGCGCTCGGGCATCCGCGATCGCTTGGTCCTTAAACCAGAAGTTCTGGCTAAAGGCAGGGATTCAATGATTCTTTTAGCTGGAGCATTATTGTTCATTCGCTCGATATGGCCGAGCCAATGCAGTGGACTTGTTTTTACCTTTTGTACTGCATCCACATCTTGGTAAAGCTCATAAAGTTCGAGGTTGTATCTTCTCCTCCATTCGCCTTTCTCGCATACGGGACTAAAAATTCGACAACGTATTTTATTTTCGAAAGTCCCTAATATTTGCTCTTGTTGGTGCAAGATATTGGATCACCTTTTCTGTAGATGGGACATATGCATGCTCTCATCCAACAAGGCTTTGATTTGGTGCATGGACACTTCTGTGGCAAAACCTCCGTATTTAAAGAGTTCTGCTGGTAATCCATCAGAACATGTTGTTAATCAGTTTTTTGATGGCTAGTTACCCCTTCGTTGACTGGAGGTGGTCCAGTTTCTTGGCCTATCACTGCATCGACATTTTGCCTATTGAGCAACTACTTGAAATGCTGCCTGAATACATCCACAATTCACTGCGCGTCAGTGTCTATGTTGGCACTGTTATTTCATAGAGCCTGCGCTCCCACTTTTAAGGCCGCTGTCAGTTGTTTGCCATTTTTTTAGAATTGACGAAGTTTTTCTCGTCGTGAGACTCTTCGATCTTCCTGAGGTGGGAGGATTTTCTGTTTTCGCGGCTCGTGGTTTGCGTTATAGCTCCTTGATATGTGCCGCTTCTGTCAAATCTTTTTGGTTTTTACAAATTTCATGATACCAAGGACATCTTTTCGGAGGTGTCTGGTAGCGTATGGTGGTTTCGGCTACTTCTTTGATGATATTGCAATACAGTATCCACTGGGTGTTGATATTAGTCGAGGATACACAGCTCAGTTGTTGTTTGTAGACTCTGGCAATCTCTGGCTCACTGAGTTAACCAACGTGATCTTTTTTTGCACCATTTGTAGCTTCTTCTCGTTGGACAGTTGGGCTATGAATTTTTCTGCAATGACAAAATGCGCAAAGTCGATGTTTAGCCCTCTGTTTGTATGTGCATCCAGGATGTTGGATGCGTGCTTTGCATCCTGTCCAACGTATTTCCTGAATCGTGGTAATGTCTCTGCAGTTGGCCTTTCGGCTTATCCGCCACCATATCTGTTCAAGGGGCCTGAATAAACCGGTTGTCCGAATATGTCGAAGCAACTCAAATAGGTTTTTCACTTTTTCCATCCTAACTGGGACTGTAGACGCCACCGTTGACTTCATCTTGGTAAGTTCTTCTGCTGCCGCCTTTCAAATGGAATATGTGCTTTAGTGTATGTGCCCCACCAAGAATATTCAGTTTTCACAGTGATTGAGTCCCTACCTACGGTCAAATTATGAGACACTCAGCTGTTGCCACAAGAAGGCTGAGAGTCAGAATTGGTAGGCATCAGCTAGGTGAAAACTTAAGGTTTCATATATGTAATCGCATTGCAACCCATTTCTGGGTCCATAACGATATATTTTTTACTTCATTCTGCAGCTTTTTCGTCGCTACTTCTGCAGATTTACCAACTATGCTGCCATAGTCATTTATTCACTTTCTGGCAAATCCCTAGTACATGGTATTATACTAGGACGAGCACACAACCTTGTGGTAAACCAGCTCGTCTTGTTTAATGCTCAAGAATCATTGTGAAATATAAGACTCCAGAATTTCTGATTATTGGTTAGGTAGTAACTTGTGCAATTTATGGACGAGTCCTTTATCGAAAGCTTGCACTATATCAAGGAATACAGATAGCTCTCTCTTCTCTTCAAATACTTTGTTCGATTCTATCTGTAATTCGATGCACCTGATCAATCGTGGAGTTCTTGTTTTTAAAACCATATTGGAGGTTGGGAATTGGAATTATAACCCCGGTTTCGGTATCATAATTATCACCCCTTCTAAAAGCAGTATTTATAATCTGGTTATTGATTTTTAAAACCTTTTTCGGTAATTGATTTATGATTTCTCCTGATATCAAATCAAATCACGGTACTTTGATGCCTTATCTTATTTCTTTGGAAAGCTCTTTCGCCGTTACGGGTTGAATACGTGTCTCCTCTTCAAAAAGATCTTTCGTTCCACGGTGCCCGATGTCTTAGAGGTGGAAGACGCATGCGAGATATTTAGTAAATTAATTTCCGCTTTTTTGGCTGCTTTCGACCCAGTTACGTTCTCTGTTTTTACTGGTGGAATGTGTGTTGTTATAGCCTGTTCATTTTCTGTGTGGCCTTCCAGAGTGAGTATAGGTTAGTTTGGTGAGCTGATGAGGTAGTCGGTGTGCGTCTTCCTCATCGCACTCAGGTCAACGTAGACCCATTGTGGTGCACGTTGGGGGTCCACGTTGGTTCCTTCTTTATCCCGTTACTGTCCATTGTTGTTAGTCCCTTTCCAGCCATCCATGAGTTGTTGTAGTTCTGTAAAGATTAGAGAGAGAGAGATTGCGGATAGATCCGTGAGGTCATGGATAAAACCATTTTCTTAAGGTTCTCATTCTTAATTGGCTGAGGCCTGGGCAGTGTCACAGAAAGTAGAGGGTATCCAGGTGTATTTCTTCATCACCACATCCTCTACAAAGGTCATCATTTATAAGATGCATTTTCAGTCTATCGGTTTCGAGTAATTCTATCTCGAGAATCGAAACAGATTTCCTGTTACTTTAAAGTAGTTTGTGAGTTCTGGCTTTGTGATACTCAGGCCACATCCTTTTGGATTTTTCACAGATGGGGAGGGAGTTCCACCTGTTTTTGGCAATATTCAGTGTTTTCTGTTCCACCCGTGATTTGAGGTCACATAGTGGTGGCTTGACAGACTGGTCAGCTTGATTAATGCTGGAAGCAGATCCCTTTCTCGCCAGTTCATCAGCAATTTCATTGCCTTGTATGCCCCTGTGTCCGGGGACCCAGCAGAGCTTAACATTATGTTGGACGCTAAGAACCTTTAGCTCTTCACGACAACACTTCACAAGTTTAGATTTTTGACTGTCAATGAAGATGGTGATATCATCCGGTAGTAACGCCAGTAGCCTCTGCTACTGCCAATATCTCGGCCTGAAAGACACTGCTGTGCTTAGGAAGACGAAAAGTGCGGTTAAGCCTTAGTGTTTCCAACATCTACGTCCATTTTTGAGCCATCATGGTAGATGGATATGGTTTCGATGTCCAGATCGTTCCCCTCAATCCTCTCTATTTGAAAAAATTCAAGAGAATGGTCTTTGAAAGTCGAGGTTCGACATCAGTGCGAGAATAGGTGTCTTTGATTTTCCTTTCTTTTCTATCACTTTTCTTTTCTGGTATGATTTTACATACATATATCTTTTTGGATAGACATTTTGTTAGACTTTTGAAGCAGCCTTAGGTGTTGCATTCCATGCAGTTTTTTTTTCATTTTAGTTGTAAATATCTACAGAGCTTCTTTGTATTCATCTTCTTTTCGAATTGTCTCCGAAAGCTGTAAACTTTCTTCCAGATTCTGCCTGAAGTGGTTCTAATTAGTTAGATCTTAAGATAGTCTTATACTTTTTCTTTCATATTCATTTTGTCGCTAAGTGTCATAATTGTTTTAGAATGGTCAGTGCCAAGAAATTCTACTTTTACTTTTACTTTTTATATTCATTTTTTATTATCTTAAAATACTAACTTAAAACTAGACAAAAATGACTAAATCTAACTTATAATTAACATTTTTTTCTTATCCTAACTTATCGGTCCTAAGCGGGTGCTCTAAGCTTAAATTAACTTTTTTATTTGTTTTTCAGCTTAAGTCGTTTTTATTTTATTTTATTATGTAGATCATTTTTTTTTGTTCAAAGAAAAATTTAAAAAACTTTGATCAGTAACATTTTTTGTTTTATATAAAAAAGCTTAAACTAGATTAAAACTAACTTAAGACTACTTAATACTACTTAAGACTACTTAAAACTACTTAAAACTACTTACACCTAACTTAATTATAATCGGGGTGGCGAGCACTCGTTGCAAATGCCCCGAGGGGTCACCATCCCGATCGAGACTTTGGGCCCCCAGGCTGCATGTATTCCACCATATTGTACGCCAATATGGTGCACATGCCCCGCCCTAGACCTCGTTTCTAAATTTTATTTATCTTACAATTAAGGAGTGGACTAAAAGTCCGCAAAGTCAGGAGGAAGTGCAGAATCACTTCCCTCATGTAGCCACCAAAATTCCATACTCTGCCTTTCAGCATCGGTCCTATCGCGATCCGATACCGAAGTGCTAAAGCGGAGGAGCTCCGGAGCATTGTCGACATACCCGTCGCGGATTAGCCGCTTGTCACGCGCGTCACGGTAGCGGTGGTATAAAACCGGGATACCGTTCCTGTCCTGTACCAACCCTAACGAATCGATATAAATAAACGCCTCTGGTGGAACGAAGCCAGACACGAGCGTACTCTCCATGTACGTTTCATTGGGGTAATAAGCCCCGAAGATCAGGCTGTTGTCGCTAGCCATCGCCCTTGCAGCGTGCCTTCGAATCACCTTAATAAGGAAATTGTCGATTCTGTTCAGCTGGGCCCCATTGTAAAGAACCTCGTTGCGATAATATTTTATGTACTCGGATTCCGGCGTTCGGTACAATCCTAAGCAGGATCGGAGACAACGCCTCTCAAACAGCCGTATCCTTTCCATGTAGGATGGTGAAATATTGAACCACACAGGACAACCGTAGGCGATGATCGGCCTTATGAGGGCCATGTAGCAAATGACTTTCACCCTTGAATCAAGTTGACTGCTTTGAAACAATCTTCTTGTCAGAGCATAAGCCCCCCTAGCCCTAGCCAGACAAGCATCCACATTTTTATTAAAATACAGAAACTTGTCAAGCCAGATGCCAAGGTATTTGACTTCAGTTCTCAGCGCCAACGGCCGTCCATGCTGTCCAATGATGCACAATTTTTTCCAGTTTTTTCTGGTATCGTAAGATGCCCTCTGCACTGGGGTCCTGAACAGAATTGTTTCGGTTTTTTGGAAATTGATCTTCAATTTCCAATCGTCGCAATATCCCTTAATGTGATCGAAGTCACGTTGCAAGAGTATGTTGATGACTCCGATTTTCGGACCTGATCTGTACGCCACTAGATCATCTGCATACGCTATAGCGTGACTAAGGGAACCTACAAGATCACTTGTATAGATGTTAAACAATATCGGGGAGTTCACCGCCCCCTGTTGTAAACCGTTTTTGCCAAGAAATTCTACTTTTATAGTATTTGACGAGATATTTTTTGTTAAAAAAGTCCCCAGGATCTGAGGTTTTATTCTTATTTCTTTTATTACTTCATATAGTTCTCCTCCTCTAATATTTGTCAATTTATATCCCCAATACTTGTTTTCGGTATTAAAATCTCTTCTTAATGCACCCTGTATTTGCAGCTTCAGCTATTGCTGAATTTTGAGGATGTGGGGAATTATTTAACTAGTTCCCCTGCATTTTAAAGTTTGTTTAGAATTTTAAGTGCGTCTCCGAGACAAGACATATATCTATTTGGCTTCTGTCGACTTAAATTTTTGAAGATTTTTGTATTATGTTTGTCCTTTTGGTACTGCGTTTTTATTGGTGCTTTTTCAAGGAATGATATCCTATTCTATGCTTTTCATTTTGCATAAAGTTTTTCATATTGAGTTTGCTTGATTTTTCTAAAATTTTAATGTCGCCTGTGCATATTGTGCTCAGTTAAATCTCTCAAAAAAGTTATTTAATTTAGTTTTAACCAGAACCTGAAGGCTGCATCAACTTAACACAGGTGACACACTTTGGTTAGACCACTTTGAAAGTCCCGACATAGTAATATCAATTTCTAAATTGCAGAACAACTCTTAAAATAATGAATTTCCACAACTAATCAAGCAATCTGCACCTCGATTGTGCTGACGTCTTAATTTGTGTTTACCTTAGGGGTTTTCGCGCCGAGTATACCTCTCCTCTGTCTACACCACACATTCAGTCAATCATCTACACGCAAATCTTCGCGTATAAACTTGTACTCTTCATCATTAAAAGATCGAATCAATCGTTCGCACAGCGGAGGAGTAGAATTAAACGCTCAACCGAGCCGCCATGCCCCCTCACCGGCAAGCGTTTTATTGTACCAAGATTCATCCGTTCGGGCCATTAGTGAGACTTTACTTGTTTTATTTTAAACATCAATACCGACCGGGGGATCTGTGCTGGTGAGCGCCTTTAACTTCACAGGGGAATTTGCGCATTTCGCTAGCAATAAAATCGCCTCGAAAGCAACGGTCTCAGGCATCACCTCCTACGTGTCTCACCGAGAGCACGAGGCCCATTGACGCACCTCCACCTCAGCAGCACCAGCAGCGTCGTCGTTGTACGTCGGATTAAAGAGTCGCACTATTATACGCCAATCTATATTTAGATCGGCTCTCGGATAATATTGATGTATTTTTGGGATTCTCATGGGCAATTTGTGTCATGAATGAAATGTATCTAGTCTAATTCTTAGGCGCGCGTTAAATTTAGACGCGCTGCGTATTTTTGGCTCTGCATGTGAGCGGGTCGCAGCAGTGGTGGTGGTAGCGTTGGTGCGCGGTATACAAACGCTCTAGGACTGTGCTGCAAGCGCTCTTCATCGGCTATTTCTGGCCGGTCGCGTAATATGTACCGAGAGCGTGTTTATTTGTGCCTCGCTGCCTCGCATTCCGATGGCTAAGGTAATGACGTAGGCACATTACTCGCACACAGTTTGTGTGTGGGATTTGGAATGTTTTTTTCTTTTTGTTCCTTGTTTGATTTTTCACCCCCAAGTGCAGTTAGTAATCGTTATTTTTTTATAGACCCAATGTGCGCCTGTGTACGTTAATGACCGCACGAGACCAGAGCAAACAGACCATAAAAAGGCATAGTCCTTTTGACGGGACACACAAAAAAGGACAATGTAAAAAAATCAACATTTTTAAGCGATGCCCACCAGGATTCTATCCTCTAGTGCTCTAATAAACCTAAAACACTCTAATAAAACATTGAAATTAGGGCAGGGAATTAGAGCGCGTACGCTGGACACTCGGCTTGTGTGTTTTTTCTAATTTAATTCCGCGAAACTGGTAGGCAGAACGGGATTGTTGCGTCGTCCCTTAAAAATGTATACCGCCTTTTTGGATTGTCCACTTTTGAGGGTCATAATTCATTTTTTTGCCTTCTCCTTTGGTAAAATTTTCTTCGCGTTTTTAACAAACAAAAAAAGTTGTAAAAACTACAAGACATATGCAGATCCATGGAGAGGAAATGTATTTTTTTTGTTTTGCAAAAGATTTGCAATAAATGCCGAGAATAGCTGAGGTCTGGAGGTAGATGTGCCTAAAGTGAGGGTCACGGCAGAAATATAATGATCAGCGTTACGTAAGTATGGACAAAGGTTTTATTGCGTGGCAATTATGCAATAATAATAATTATACCTCTGCAATGAGAAGACCGGAATTGGGCAAAATGTTACTGGCAGGTAAATCGGAATAATCCTATTCATTCGAGCACAGTCGAAAATGAATTGCAAATAAGCGAGTAGTAATTAATACCGGGAAATGGTAACTATCTTCATTCAGATAGACAAGAGCAAAAGGACCAAAATTGCATCAGTGCTTGGGTCAGTTTGGTGTTTAAAGAGACTCATATGGTATGGTTTTTGAATTAGAATGTCGCGCTGAAGGCAGGATGACACTAATGGTCATGATCACAGCGTTAGCGTTATGAAACTTCTTGGTGAAAATGTAGAGGCTTATGGCATTTATCAAAAATCATATAAAAAAGATATGCTACATAGGCTGAAGCCACCATTTGTGATTCTCGTCCGATATAAGATGATTTCGTTGTTCATTTGCCCTTGGCAAATGAGGATATAAAACTATGACTATCTTCTACGGTCCCTATTTTGTAGTAAACGTTACACCAATATGCAATCTGTAAGAGCAGGGTCATTAAAATCTCCAAGCATCAGATTTAGAAAAACATATATACATATAGAGTTTATATGCGTTAACACTCCGACAGATCAAAAAGATGACATAGCTAAAGATGACGAAAAACCTATCGAAAATCAACGTTAACATCGATGAGATCTTAATGCTAAATTATGAAAAATAGGACAACTGTAACAGACTTGTAGAAAACGATGGTCTCGGAACGAATTTTGGCTAATACACACAGAAAATATAAAGCCAGCTTAACGGTAACACCTAGCCATTACACACATTATTTCACAGTGGATCTATCCACAATACCCGAACCATCAGATAGTGCTCGTCAACCCACCAATGCAGGTGCACACTTCCCCGGTACAATTAGTAATTATAATAAAGCATGACCATCATCCTTGTTAAGGACCTTGAACCTATGGTTACCACTCATTAGAGTACCATACGTTCCAACGATTAACTCCATTATTTTGTGTAGGCGATGTTATATTTTCCCCATAGCGAATGGGGCCTTTTGTATAACGCAGATTCCAAACGGCTCTTTGTTTTGTACTCTTGGATGCTTGTCAGACTTTCGCAGGAGGAGATATAACCCAGGGACTAGTACTAGTGCAACGCACTAATCACTAGGCTACTGCAGCCACAACCACCATGATACTTCCACTATAGGCCTAACTACTAAACGGGTTAAAATCTGTCTGCAGCTCATTGATGTTTCAGGGGCTTCAGTCCCACTTGGTAGCAGAATAAAGCTTCTGGTCAGGAACAAACACCAACTGAGGTGACTGATTGGTACCCGCGCATGGGTTATTCACTCTAATATCATAAAAATCCGTACCTTTTCAAAGCGATAGGTCCTTAAAGGTTTCACAACTACATCCACATTCACGGCGGGTAACAACTTTAAGATTTTTCGATTCATTGCATTACCGCGGATTTCGCAATCTATCACACAAGGACGTAGCTGGTATTGTACCCATCCAAGCGCTAATAGGCACACGGTTTCCTCCAAAGTGAGATGGCGATCTGGTATTTTGAATATCTGAAACTCGTCACACTGGTGTGTGGCAGTGTCCCACATGTTACAACAACTGTGTAAAAGTTGAATGTCAAAAGGTCGCAATTGCAACTCGAACCTTTGTAGACGGTGTATTCCATAATCTGTCAAAGTCGAAGACCAGTGCCGACATTGGCACTAAGTCATAAGTAGACTTCACTAATGTACTGGCTTTTTTCTGTATGTCAATCAAAAATTTGGAAGAAAACAAAAGGTGGATAAACTAGCCTTAGCTCATAAATAGCAGTTGGATAGGTTTTACTAGCATTCAACAGGACTAAGACCTTCATTAACCGATATCAGGATAAGATTTGCTAGGCAATATTGGTACAACACTATTGATTTTCACCCTGTCCCGAAATTATCAACAAAATACCAGAGGCTTTAATGAGACTTAATAGAACTCAAATCCGGCTGCTCTACCCTATCGAGCATCCGGATTCAACCAGACACTGCATCATAAGAAACATGTGTAAAAGAGTGGAAGTCTTCACAAAAAATTATCCAGAAAATATGATGCACAAATAGAGGATGAATGCTTCTTTTGCATTGCATTACGGTTGTTTGAAAATGAGGTCTCCTGGTTCTCGCCATGTCCCAGCCATTTATTACCAAGGTCTATGCAGCTGTACAGCTCTAAACGCCTTCATAGTCCGTCAAAGCAAACCAAGATTTTTTGAAGGATTCTTCACTCAAAATGACAGAAGATTTTTTCATCGACTTTTGATACGAACCATATTTCTGCGCCATAGGACTGAAATGATCTGGATCTTATAAAGTATGTCCTTAGTGGTTCAAGTAAGAAAATTATTACTAAATTACCTTCTTAGCCGCTAGCAACCGCGGGTGTGCCATCTCGTTAAGTCCGACCAATGATGTCCCTATCGCTTCGAAATATCCATCGAGATATGAAGATTAGTGTTCTAATTTATTTCAAAAGCCAGGAGTCATTTCGGCCAGCGGTACTCATTTGCACATATTGCCCAATAATGATGTCACGTTACCACATCGTCTGATCGGTTATTCTTTCAACAAACTTTGAAGGTACCACATCAACAAGCCCTAATCGACACCAATACCACAGATATGATCTGACCAAACTGCGGCAGCCATGTCCATGATAAACGGATTAATAGCTTAAACTTAGTGGAGATTACTGCAAAATTACTACGGCAGCGTAAATTTAATGAAAACTCTCCCCTGGGGCATCTTCCATCAACAGCCAGCCATCTGCAACTCCGTAAACTTGTCCAGATATGATGCCGTAAACAGCTCCTTGGATCTGTGTGCAAAGTGCCCACTGCCCGTAGCGCCTATGGCAAACTAAAGTCCTGTTCTCAATTTGCTACCAAATTACAGGTAAATATGTCCGCACAGTAATCGCATTCTAATTACGCTTTATGACGGTGATACGAATTAATCACACGGCTCCGACCAATTACAGTCTTTTTATGCGGAATATGTTTTTAAGCGTATTGTTGCCAGGACCGGGCGAGATGCAATTAAGACCGAGGAATGCCCGAGATGTGTGATTTTTCACATCCACCAGAAATACGTGACTGTCTCCGACTGTAATAGAACTGAAAGCCGAGTCCAAGTGCCCCGCAGGCTATGACAATCCACGGAACCTCACACTTGTCTCGTTATGTGGTGAAATGAAGACGCAACACGCGTATAACTAAACAAGCGAGTGATACGAAACGAGCGCAAATACGTGTCCCAAAGGGCCGATGGAATTCCTTCCAAACAAGGTGCCGAAATTCTACACGAAATTACGTTGGCCAATCAAAATTACGTATCATTAGGGCTAAATCAGGCGCAGCAAGGCTGTAATTTACTTCTCTGATTATACCCACAATTGTGGAGCAGGTCCTAACATTGAGAGATACAAAGATGATGGATGTTCCTATGGCAGGCGTAATGCATACGCGAGCTGAGAGAGAAAGCTTGATGAACTCATCAGAACTCGTTTCATGGTATGAAATACAATTCGCCTTGGCGGCCGTCGTTAATTGCCTTCAACTATATCCTGCGTGCATGACCCACCCTCGATTTTGAGGAACAGAGTGCGCGGCCACAAAAAAGGCCTCCGCATGCATATATATTACAAATTGATGACCTCCTTCACGATGGAGGCAGGTGCATCTTGCCAATCGTAATCTCGACGTGAACTTAAGTGCGAAGAACATTAATTTCCTTCTGCGCAGCACAGTTCAGACCCATACCGTTCCCAGTGCGCGCATTCGAAAGGCACATACCTACTCTCGTACTTAACGGCTCTTGTCGGCCACCACCAATCGGCCATGTTGCACGCGAAAGGGTCGATAATTGCGCCTGCGTTCCATTTACACATGGGCCGGATGAGGGTATATCGCGCAATGCATCCAATTTAGCGGTGCATCCAACAACGCACGACATACCTTCGTATGTACCGTCGCGGTCGCATCGTCATCCGACCATAATCATTTATCGCATTTATTTTGAAGGTTAATCGCGAGCGACGCGGTGGCTTACTACGCGTTGCTCTGACGCTCTTACGCTGCCCTGATGCTGGGAGCATCACATGGTTACGTCTGCGCCTGCCTCCTGCTGCCTGCGCGCCAGGTGAGTATTTGCGATAAAATAAAACCAAAACTGGAATCCGAATGGAATTTCACTGCACCATTATACGTGCATTGTCCTTTGACGAGCCAGCGACGAGCCGCGTGCTTTATGCGAAAATTTATTGTCCCATATGCACGGATGGAAGCCGCAACTGGTTTCGGTTTCGGTTTCGGTCTACCGAGTTGATGAGAGTGTGCAGGAGGCTCAGGCTCATATATCTTCCAGTTGTTAAGATGATTTTGAAGTGCATACATTATTGCAGTCCAAGCCGAACTGAAAGGCGATCTGGACGCGAATTTAGTTCACAAAAAACACGGTAAGCCATTAAAAAAAGTAAAACACCATAAAGTCCGTTCGAAGGCATGTGGAACATAAATTCTCTGAGTAATCATATACGTAACTTGAAAAGTAACGCTCAGATTGGTATCGAGAAAACGCGCAAGAAATATGGAAGGACCCAAGAGATAAGGTGAAGTAGGTCCAGTGAAATATATTCAGTAATTGAACGGGAAATTTTGGTGAGCATAAATGGAATGAGCACAAGTAGTTGAGGGTGTAAGATTTTTTTTTAGATGGAGCTAGTACACATTGTATGTATTTCTCAAGTTAATATAGGACGGGAATTCAGTTTTGGAAGTTTTCTCTTACTTTACACACAAATGATGCCCTATATTGTAACGGGTGATCCAATAGAAGGTACTTTTTTCAATAGCGTTGTTTTAACAGTTATTATTTGATAACCGGCTATATGACGTTTATGTTCAGTATGCATTCATGTTACAAATACAACCCCAAAAATACAATGTTTGGTGCGGTTTGTGGGCAGACGGTATCATCGGACTGTATTCCTTTAAAAATGCGGAAGGATGGACCACTTGTTACTGTCAATGGTGATCGCTACAGGGCAATGATCAATGCATTTTTGTTGCCGAACAAAACAACATCTCAAAAATTGGTTCTGTCAATTGGCCACCAAGTTCTTGTGATTTGACACTATTGGATTGTTTTCTATGGGCATATCTTTGGTTTACGTCGATAAACACGAAACGATTGAAGCTTTGGAAGCCGACATTCTTTGTGTTTTTCATGGAATACCAGTCGAAATTGGACCCACTGAATGGATTATTTAAGAGTTAGTAGTGGACATCATTTGAAGGAAATTATCTGTAAACATTAAATGACATGATTCAAACTAACACCTCAAAAATAAAGGTTTTCACCAGTACATTGATATTTTTTTATATTAAAATTTATAAAATTTATATTTTATATTAAAATTAAAATTATATATTAAAAAATTATTTTTAAAAAAAAGTAAGGAATCCCTTATTGGATCACTCATTATATTAATCGATTGAATGGCTCCCAACGTGAGTCCGACATATGTTCTTAGCTGTTTATACTCGGACTCATGTTGGTAGAAATTGAGTCGATCAGATCCCATTTTGAGCAAATCGAATTGTTTCGGTTGTCACAAAATATTTTACTGCAAATTTCAACACAAATTAAGTTCAGCACAAAAATCGCCAGTACTTCAAATGTACTACATTACCGACGGTGTATTTGTATGTTCTAAATGTATTCATGGAAAAAAAATAGGGGAGATATAATATAATATAATAGTCAGTTACAGCAATATCTTGAATGTTCGGCAACAAAAGCAAAAATGCATTGATTGCTGGACAAGCCCAAAGGCCCTTCACCCTGTTTAGATTCAGGAGACGTGGTAAGGGAGATAGGAGTGATCAATTTTTCAGAACACTTCACCAAAGAGCAAATCATATTTAATTATAAGCTCTACTATGATGTTCATGTATGCCGAAAGGTAAGAACACTTCAACACTTGGATCAAATTGACCCATTGAATGTTAATGCATTAGGAACTAGAATCTTCCAATTTCAGTCTTCAGGTTCAATCTCCGGATTACGTTTACGAACCGAGAAATGTTGGATGCACAGGATCGATTAAAATGACTGCTTTGACACAGACAGACCCTGAGCTACAAAATATTCAATTGTAGATGGTAAATTCATTTTAGCAGCACACACATGGTACTAAAATGAGACGAGGACAGTATAACAATATTTTTTTGAAAAAAAATATATTCTCTGCAGCTTAAAAATATTCCACAAGTGGAATATTATATTCCACTGTATTCACACTGTCCAGGAGTTCAAAAAAAAAGTTTATTGTTATGAATTGAATACTCTCTTCCCACTCGGCGTTAATTTCGATTTCCTACCACAAATTTCGCATAATTACCTTAATGGAACACCAACACAAAAGCTGCATGTTATAACCAAATGCCCAACCATCTGTTATCCTCTTACTATACAATAAGAATCTATGTTCACAATCTTGTCCGATTATGCATTAAAAAAAAAATTGTTGATACAAGTTCACCACAATTGAACACTAAATATCCCAGTCCAACATGCGAAAAGTGCGGTTTCACAATAGCTCGTATGTCAGCAATTAATGAATCCTTTCTGGGACACGTTTTTATACCCACAGGCGGTCCAATCCAGTACGATTATTCAAGGTCCAATTGAGAGATTTCGGAATCCAGATTCGAATCGGGATTAAACACCACTGACATACAATCGTATGTTTGGAAGTTGTCTGTTGGTCAAGTGTCCAATCTCTCACGCGATGGTATCCATGGTTATAATGCGGTTAACTTCTTTCGGTTACAATTTACCTAAATAAAGACACGCACGCATGGGTCCATCATGCAGATGGTCAGTTAATGATTGCGGATAATACCACGCATTGTCAACATGACGCCAACAGCACTTATATCCTCTCGACGTTTGTCTATGCCCATTCGGATTTATTCGGTAGTTTTGTTTGTTTTTGTCAAGAGAACAGGACGAAACCTTCGATTTAGTACTATGTGCAAATATATGTGAAGTGAGGTTGAACTAGGTACCACATGTTGATGGTAATAGAAGCTAGTGGACTACGCAAATATTTACATAACGGCTTTACAAGTGATGTATGCTGAACCGGCTTCTGTTGACTTCTACTGACGTTATCCTTTACACAAACACTCATGAAAAAAAGGGATTTGTTTTTACAAAACGGCTCAGACAATAGTAATTGCGATGGGCCGGACAAAGTGCCTAAATAAATTGAGCATGAATTAATTTTTTTTGTGAAGCTTGCCAAGAGGTTCGACGACTTCCTTAAGTTGGCAGACAATCTCCAAACACAACAAAGTATATAGAATCGATATTCTTTCAAAATCTGAACACGTACAAGCAGCAATTACGGACCTGTCTGAAGGGTAATTATGCTGAACATTTAATAACATTGCACCTTAAATGCGCGCGTTTATTAATTAAAATTTAATAAAGATACCACCGCCCCAAAGTACACACTACGACGGACACCAATCTCCAATCAACGGTGATATCGTGCAGATTAACTGAACACAACAAAAAACCGCATACACACGTATGCATATGTGCGTTCCTTATTTCCTGCTGCGTTCCTTAAAAGACAACGAACAAGATTTCCCTGATGTAAATTATTAGGTTAAGCAATTAATCAAGTACCGCTGGGCCATCTGGATGCGCAACGGAACAAAAATGTTGCCGTTCGTTCAAAAAAAACAAATCCCCAACCCAGCTTCGATGGCGTGTCTATTTGATTTGCGATACCCTTTCTTCTTTAGTGTCAACTCGACCAATTTCCATCATCAATCATCCCGGCGAAGATGTGAAAATATCTTTTCGCTGATCCTGATATCGATCTGGTGCACGGGTAATTTTATGCAAATTTAAATCGCATTTCACCGGGATCGGGCTTAATTGTGAGCGCCTTTTGTGTGTGTTTTTGTTTGCGCCTGGGACTTGTCATGCAAATTATATTTTGCCACATTTATGACGTCGCGATAATGGATTGTAATTGTGCAGATATGATAATGCCATTGAGTCGACTTGATGATGAATGCTGGATTGAAGTGATTAATTTTGAATTTGATCATTTGAATGATGCGACAGATATCAGTCTTGAACGTGGTTTGCCAAAATGATGTGTCAAACAATAGAATACTCAACCCCTTGGTCTTTTGATTGATATCAATAGGTGGAAGTGTAATTCCTTAGTGGATACTCATACTCACCCTTGCGACATTTGCAGGGGATATAATATGAAGGTATAGGTATAATCTGATGTGAGATATGACTTGGAATACATTTTTGGTGAATCACAGCGTAAACCTAGGCCCTAGTTTTACTGAAGACTAAAAGAACACCCGTATAAATTCGATCGTTAAGGATTATCGCAAAATGTTTATATAAAATTAAATGAATAATATTGTATCCATGTAGAAAAAAGTAACCTTTCAATCTCTATTGATCACACGGACCATTCTTGAAGGACCATAGGGATGAGTCGTTTTTTTATAATACAAATTTCTTTTAAGTAATATTTAAGTTCTTCTGTTACAGTTCTACAATTTCTACGATCAGGCTGAGAATATTATATCATTGGTGGCAGTTTGTCCTAGCCTTCTTAAACGCTCAATGCAACCTTTTGTGGAAGGCTCTATGTCGGTGTGTAAAGTGGCAGTGGTTAGAGCGTTGGACTTAATATATTGAGGTACCCCTCAAGGAGGCGTACTATCCCCACTTCTCTGGCTATTAGTAGTCAACGAAGCACTTAAGAAGCTGGATATCACTGCAATAAAAAGAGTGCCATACGCTGATGACGTAGTCCTCATGGCGTGGCGTGCCGAAAATTCCCACCGACACTGAGTGAAATTATGCAAATAAGTCTCAATATACTCAGCAAGTGGGCAAAGTCTTGCGGGCTGGGTGTAAACCCAAACAAAACAGAATTGGTTCTCTTTACTAACAGGAGATCGATCCCAGCATTTCCGGCACCGTCTTTGGAAGATTCGACTCTCTCAATGTCAGCAAGCGCGAAATATCTGGTAGTGGTACTTGATAGTAAACTGAACTGGAATCTAAACGTTGAAGAAAGAGTAAATAAAGCAAATATTGCCCTCTATAGCTGCAACAGAATCTGCGGCAAAAAATGGGGCTCATCCCCGAAGGTCACAAAATGGCTATACGCAGCTATTGTCAGGCCAATCCTAACATACGGTTGCTTGGTCTGGTGGAATGCTATGAAAAAAGCAAAACATATCACCAAGCTTACGAAAGTTCAAAGGACAGCATGCATACTCACGACAGGAGCCATGCGGACTAGCCCCACAGTAGGTTTAGAAACAATCCTAAACATAACACCAATTGACTTACAAATCAATGACACAGCAGCAAAATGCGCAGCAAGACTCAAAGAAACGGGCAATCTACTCTACCTTTTGGCCATAGCTCAATATTAAACTCAATGGCATATGCGGATGCAGCATCTGACTACATTATCCCATACCACGACTTTGATATTAATTACTCTATCAGAATACCAAGCAGAGACGAATGGTCTTCAAACAATGTGTTATCTAACATAGAAATAACAATTTATACCGACGGATCTAAAATGGAAGTCGCAGTGGGCTCTGGTGTCTACTCTGAAAAGATCGGGCTAGCTACATCCCTGAGATTAGCAAACTTGTGTAGTGTATTCCAAGCTGAGATCCTGGCCATACTCGAAGCTGCCGAATCGGCTAGGGTATTGGACATATCACATGAGGATATCTCCATCTACGTGGATAGTCAAGCGGCCATTAAAGCTCTTGCATCCAATAAAGTAAAATCACGGGTAGTTGGACGCTGCTTCCGCGAAGAGCTGAAGGCTCTTTGTAACCAGAACAAAGTCCAAATTATCTGGGTGCCAGGACATAATGACATTTTAGGAAATGAGAAAGCAGACGAGCTAGCTAGACTAGGATCGCCCAGTTGCATTTCCCTAGCTGATAAAATGGTCAATCCCCCGCTAGCATCTAAAAAACATGTAATAACCAAGCACACTCAAAAAGCAACCATAACAAGATGGCAAAATACAATAACTTGTATACACAAAGCGGCAGCAAATCAAACAAGCTAATAGCTTTGAACAGACCATCCATTTCTATAGCGGTGCGAGTGATAACAGGTCACAACCTCTTTGAGGCAGAAGGAGCAACACAGATCAGCACCGCATAACTATCATTAGCGAACTTAACCAGGTATCATCTTTCTCTATTTCAGGGTACTTTCTTCGAAGGGTATCGCTATGGGCCCACGTAGGCCTATGTGAGCTTGACGACTCACTCGAGCGTCAACAGCCCATCTAACCTTACTTACCCTTATATATTAAAAGTAACTATTCATTTACGATTTGTACTACCTTCGTTCCCATTCATTGTCCAAAAAACATTGAGGCCCAGAGGTTGTTGTCCTAACTAATTCGGGGATTTGCAATTTTTGTGTGTTGGCTTATAATTCGCAGAATCTTCAACGAATGGTTGTTTTAATAACAGGCGAGAAGCCTTTATTATTTTTATTTCTTTGATTTATGGTTTCATAGATTTTGGCTGGGATTAAACGCACAACATTCCACTCAACAGGCGAACACACTACGCCCACACCGCGGACTCTGTATAAACCGCCATCATACGTTACCATAGAATCCAGAAACAGGTAATGCATGTACATCACTTTTAAATTTCTGGCTTTTCTCCAAAAAATTTCTGAAGTGTGACGTAGTGTGAGTTGACACTTTTCTATGAAATTGATCATACAACTCGCATGAACGGCTAACAACTCGTCTATATGTCATCAGGAAACCCTATTCCATTTATGCCCTGCCACGCTTCTTGCAATGGAATCGTTCATGTGCATAACGCTGACTCTTACCACGCTGAATGGTGGAAAAGATACTTATTCGCGCCAACTCTTTTTTTTAAATATGCACATCCGCTCTCTTATGCTAATGCCCCCAAGTGACTGCATGTGACTATATGCGATCGACCTCATGCGTTATGATAAAGACATCACCAGACATTTCTTGGAATTCTCCGATGGCAGCATGGCCAAATTCTAAACACCTTCTCCACGTCCATTCATTCATTTAAAACGACACACAGTGCGGCGCACAGATTGAATGCAAAATCAGCTCCAATAGACGCAGCACACCACACTAGTGTGCAAGAGTGTGTACAAACGTTAATAGCTCGTGTGCGATGAGCTTGACATGGCATAGCCGTCGTATCTTTGAAAGGAAAAGACTCCTCTTTCTTGCGCGGCACACTTGCCTGTCGCTCGACAGCAGCGCAGCGCCTCCTCGCGAAACAGATTTGCATATGAATGTGCTCGATGTTTGCTGCCAAACAGCCACAAGGTCTGTCTGCATTGACAGATCCCCATCCACATGGGCAATGGTTCGTCATTCCGATTTGCATATAAATCAACCAACATTTTGGTCAATGATTTGAAGACAAAATAAAGACAGCTGCACCTCGACGAAGCAAACGCTTTCTGTTTGACCTTCAAATTGACAAAGATGCACGTGCTTGAAACGTCCTATGTCGTACAGTGGTGGAAGGGAATTAAGTGGATTTTTGTGACTAACTAACCAAAAATCGAATAGATTACCAGTCATCACGAATACCCACTCCAACTGTGTCAATATATCACTCCGGTGTCGAACTGGTAGCCCAATTGAGTCTCCGATGGTAACCACACTGCCGCACATGGACGTCATGTCGATTCACTTTTTTTTGTGAAAATATTTTGGGTAAAAAATTAACCAAATCTTTTGTTAATAACCTGTAGGAGCAATAGGATCAACAACAGAAAAAAGAGGAATGAATACCATCCTCATCCTCGTATGAATGCACATCTGAGTGTGACCAAATTGACCACAACCGGTATAATTTGCCATGCGCTGCATGTTGCGGATTTTGGATGCTGTATCCTGACCATTTAGATACAGCAAAACAACAAAAAAATCTTTAAGAGGATTACAGCGAGGAAATTGATTGTGTGATTGCGAATTTGTTTTGTCGATACTCCCCGAGTAGAAGACACTTTTGTTCAGCACGCATGGGAGATGAAACCGGCATCGTGATATCATCCTCGGTCTGAGGTATACCAAATGATTGGATGTTGGGTTCTTGTCATTAGGGTAAATTTGCACGGTAATCCCTTCACTGAATCGAAAACTTGTTTTTTTTTTGGAAATCCTTAAAAAAAATTGAAAAATTACTCGAACACACATGCGGGCCCTTTTGACACTTAATTGACCTTTCTAATTTATCGATGCTAATTGAAGAATAATTTTACGAGATGAATAATAACGAATGACTAATTTGCATAATTTATACAATGTTTACAATAAGTTGTGTAAACATTTTAAATGTGTTTCATCAATCACATCACGTATCCTTATGATAATAAATATCTTTTTTTCCTTTTTGACAACTTGACATCGAAACTCATAATCACCACGGAACATATTACATTGATGTCGTGATGGATGTCATCCATCAATTTAAAGAATGACGATACAAACGAACTTTTTTGCCACAAACAAATGCTACCCTTAAGGATCCATGATTATCGTTTATGCAAAACAGATAATTTAGGGTAAGCATTTACACCCATTGGTGGTATGCAGGCGAATAAAAAAAGTGAGTTGCGGTGATGATCCCTGCCGACCGATGTTTTGTTTAAAAGAAAAAAAAAAAAATTATTTCATTTATAACATACAAACTCGGAAAAGATCGCTGTGACAAGAGATCACAATCCGCGATAGACCGCAGAAAATCCTATCCTATACATAACTCACCCAACCACAAAAGAAATAATTGAAAGGTATCAAATGGATCAATGATTGGGTCCATTTCAATAACAACGTAATCCTAAGTATTGGTCTTACCAAGAAGTGCCCCTTATTTAAGCAAAGGACACGGAGGAATTTCATTGTGAGTTGAAGATCTATTACTTTATTTTAGCTAAAATTCGTAATTCTTAAAATTTAAGATTTAGCAGAGTTGCTTGAACTTTACTAATGCAGGGTGATTTATTGCAGGGACTTACTTACTTACTTAAGTGGCGCTAAAGTCCGGAATGAACCTGGGCCTCAACCAACATGCCTCTCCAATTAGCCCGGTCCTTAGCTAACTGCCTCCAGTTGCGCACTCCAAGTTGGTTGAGGTCGGTTTCCACTTGTGCGCGCCACTTAAGGCGAGGTCTTCCTCTACTGCGTCCGACGTCTGGCTGGGAATCGAAGACTCTGCGAGCCGGAGTATTGGTGTCCATTCGTTCTACATGTCCTAGCCATCTTAAACGTCCAATGCGGAGTTTTTTGACCAGGGGCATGTCGCTGTACAGCTCGTATAGTTCTTGGTTGAATCTTCGTCTCCATAGCCCGTCAACGCAAACGGGACCGAAGATTTTTCGAAGAATTTTCCTCTCGAATCTACCAAGGATTTCTTCATCCGCTTTTGATACGGTCCATGCTTCAGCGCCGTAGAGCAGGACTGGGATGATCAGCTTTACTACTTTACTACTAAATTGCCTTCTTAGCCCGAAGAAACAGCGGTTGGCAAGAGTAATTCTTCGTTTAATTTCTGACGAGATGTTGTTGTCAGAGTTAATAGCGGAGCCGAGGTAGACAAAGTCCCGTACTACCTCAAAGTTATATCTGTCAATGGTGACGTTCTGTCCAATTCGTCGATGTTGTGTGTCCTTTCGTGTTGACAGCATATACTTAGTCTTGCCCTCATTTACTGATAATCCCATTTTCGCCGCTTCCTTCTCTATACTAGCAAACGTGGCTATGACATCACGTTGAGTCCTACCAATGATGTCAATATCGTCAGCGTATGCTAGTAGTTGCACCGACTTTTGGAAAATTGTGCCTCTGGTGTTGGCTTTGGAGTTTTGCACAATTCTCTCAAGAATCAGATTAAAGAAGTCACATGACAGCGCATCGCCTTGCCTAAATCCTTTTTTGGTATCGAATGTGTCGGTGAGGTCGTTTCCGACCCTGATGGAGCAGCGAGAATTCTCCATCGTCATCCTACACAAACGGACGAGTTTGGGCGGTATACCAAAACTAGACATGGCTCTGTACAGTTCGTCTCTATAAATGCTGTCATATGCGGCTTTGAAATCGATGAATAGGTGGTGGGTATCGATTTGGACTTCTTGAGTTTTTTCCAGGATCTGCCGAAGTGTGAAAATTTGATCGGTTGTGGACTTTCCTGGCCTAAAACCACACTGATAAGGGCCAATCAGGTTGTTGGTAAACGGTTTCAGGCGTTCACATATTACGGTAGATAGGATCTTGTAGGCGATGTTGAGGAGACTTATGCCTCTGTAGTTGGCGCAGTTCAGAGGGTCTCCGTTTTTGTGGATCGGCCAAACGATGCTGAGGTTCCATTCTTCAGGCATATTTTCATCCGACCAGATTTGGCTTATGAGTTGGTGGATGTTACTTACCAAGTCATCTCCGCCGGCCTTGTAGAGCTCAGCGGGAAGGCCGTCATTTCCGGCAGCCTTATTAAGCTTGAGTTTAGATAGATAGATTAGTCTCATCCAAACAGATTTTAGTTGCCAAATTAATATTTGCAAGAGTTAAGCTGAAATAGAAATTTTAAATAAAAACCAAGTCTGAATGGCTGCCCTCAGCTAAAAACATGTGCCTTATGAACAAGATTGTGTGTTGTGCTTTGGATTAACTGCTCAATCATGCACAATACTTTATAAAAACATATGAGAAGGCTAAAATCCGCTGTGTGGATCGTTGAATACTCTATCCCATCCCATCCTTAAAATTAATATCTCCAAAAAGTGGACTTTATGGGCCTATAAAATAGAAAATGACATTGTCACAACATATTGTTCAAACAGTTTATCAGAATCTTTTGTTGTTTGTCAAAAAACATTTTCCCCTGCATATGCTATGGGGTAGGGTATACAAACGGTTTTTGTAAGAAAACGTCCCCAAAAAGTGGGCGTGGGTTAAAATGGTCTATAGACGAAATTTACATATTAATATTACTAATGATTCTACATCAACATTTTTTTCGAAATATTTGACCGACATTTTTTTTAATAAAAACGCTTAAATGAACGAAATATAGATATTACGAGTCTCTAGATATGTTGCTCAGACACTTTTTTTTTTTAAATTCTTTGCGGTTTGGCCAAAAACTACGTTTTTCTAAAGAGGGGGCGTGGGAGATGGCGGATTTCAAAAAAAATTTAGACTTGTTCTGCTGGGAGCAACAAAGAGCACGTGTACCAAATTTCATCCTTCTAGCTCAAAATTTAAGGCCCAAAAACTGGTGACGTACGGACGGACGGACAGACGGGCGGACAGACATGGTTAAGTCGACTCAGCTAGCGATTCTGAGTCGATCCATATACTTTGATGTATATGTAGCTAAATTATTTCTCTATGTTACAAACGATGTATCAAAACTAATATACCCCTATGGGATAGGGTATAAAAAGCAATTCATTCAAACAACTATCGGATGGCTTATGCTTTTAGAAAGTAGACAGTAGGGACGTCCACGAAATACGATGGTATGGAGTAAGGAGAAAGGGGATTGAAAAACGGTGACATTTTCTACTGCACAAAATAAGATTTTAATTTCTCGCAAAATGTTTGTTTGTCAAATTAAAGGAAATTTAATGTCTGTGTTACTATTATTGTTTGTAACATTACACATAATTAGCTTAAGCCCAAATAGTTCCTAAAGAAGTTTTCAGTTTTTGCTAATATTGGAAAATCATTACAATTCACATGGACACCGATTTCCTCAAATACCGGAATACAATTTATTTTACTAATTACAGCTCCACATAATTTATTTATTTTTTACATCAATAACCAAAATTCTTGTTATTGCGTATTTTGACCAAACTATGCAAATCGCATAGTGACCTCATAGTGAAAGAGAAGGTTGTGTTATGATGAATAACCTCTAAATGTTTTACCACAGTGCCGGCCGGCGTTAGAGAAGGGAAGAAAGATAGTGATAGGAAAGATGTTGTATGTAATGGAGATTTAGTCTCCAGTTATAGCTTTCATTGAAATCATTGGAAATTTTCTTTTACTTCCTGCGGCTGTTTTATAAATTAAATCATCGGCAAGTTGGAGTCAAAACAAAGCTTATGAATTTTAAAACAAGATTATCGAAAACTATTTTAATTTCCAATATTAGTTTTTTTAGAAAATCACTCAATGATCAAGATTTATTTTTCTGAAGTAATGTTTTGCATTCCACCCAAATAAAACAAAATTTTCAAAATTTCACACAATTTTAAGAAATTTTTTTAATTTTATCATGTTTTGTGTTCCAATGAACTTGTTCAATGATAGCTATAACTTTACCCTTAGGCTGCGGTTATAGCTATCATTGAATAACTTCATTCATTACTTCACAAAAATAAATCTTTATCAGTGAAAAATAAAAAGTGATTTTCTGCGAAAACTATAATTAAAAATTAAAATATTTTTGTATCATCATGTTCTAAAATTCAGAGGCTTTGTTTTGACACCAACTCGCCAATGGTTGAATTTATAAAAAAGGCGCAATGAGTAAAAGAAAATTTCACATGATGGTTTTCAATGATAGCTGTAACCGCAGCCTTACTGCATGGGTGGTGTCTCAACTAACATCGGAAAGCCGCTGTTTCTTGTGTTTATTATTATATACGAGGTTTAGGCGAGTAACTACCGAAGTTTTTATTTTTATTTCTTTGAATTTTTGTTTCATGGAATTTGGCTCAGATGACACATCCCTTAGGAGACATGGCATGCATGTACCACGTTGGTTTGTGGTACATTTCTATCATCTTCAATCGACTCAAAAATTATTTAAATAATGTCGAAGTACGATTTTACGAACATTTATTTCGGAATTTAAACGAATCGGTGTCTATGTGAATAATAAAGACTTAAAGTCTAACTAAAAAAATCTTTAAGAACCATTTGGTCCAGAAATAATTATTTGGAACTGTTAGAAACGGTAATAGCAACATAGATATCAAAATTCATTCAATTCGACCAAATAGTTTGCGAGAAATTGACAATTTTCGTTACATAGCCTTAATTCAAAAGAAAATCGTTATACGGATATGTGGCCGCCGCGGCTGGTTCGTATAAAGCCAACTCTAGAGGTCCAATTTTCAACCACTTTTTCTAGCATTTGGGGCCGTTTGTCGGCAATAACGCTACGAATGTTGGATTCAAAGTCCCCTAACGTTTCTAGTTTGTTGGCGTAGACGAGCGACTTCACATATCCCCAAAGAAAATAATCCAATGGTGTCAAATCACACGATCTTGGTGGCCAATTGACAGGTCCATTCCGCGAAATTATGCGTTCATCGAATGTTTCCTTCAATAAATCGATTGTGACGTGCGCTGTGGCATGCAGCAAAAATTTTGCGATGAAAATCAGCATCGATATCAATCTCATTTTCGGCCCAAACATCAAAATCACGACGCATTGCATGGTCTCGCGATCTTTAAGCCAAGATCTTTGCCAAAACCGTTCATAAAGTTGATGGACAAAACTCCAATTGCTGTGCACGGTGGCGAATCGATTCATTCCGGTCCTTTTCAACACTTTGCTCTACAGCGGCAATTGTTTCTTCGGTGAGCACTGTTCGACGTCTCTACGGATGCGTATTATCACATAGAGTAAACGTAGTGCGAAAACGATCCATGGTTAACCGAATTAATTGCTCTGATGGACGATTATGTCGACCATAAAATAGACGGAGCTTGCAGTAAACTTCGCGAACTGAACCATTATTTTTGAAATAAATTTGCACGATTTTCAAGCGTTGTTCATTTGTAAACCTGTTCATAATGACATGGCAAAACCAAACTGAACATAAATTACATGAGAGTTGCCCGATTTGACCACAAATGTCAGTTTTATCTCTGTTCGAAAAACCAACCTCTAAAAAAATCATCCGTTAGTATGAGTTAAATGTAATGAATATCGTTAGAGCTGTTTTCGAGAAAATTAACGTAATGTGTAATTTTTATATGACCGGTACAGTTAATAAATTGGCTTAAAGTAAACAAAAATGGCCTAGAGTTATGACCAAAACATATTTGTTTTGAAACATCTATCGTCGAAGATATCAACGATTCCGAAATTGTTTGAAAGTTTAGTGAAAGAAACGATTTGACGATTATTGTTTTAAGTGAAACCAATAAAGTGACACCGCACACAGCAAAAACTACGCAAGATGTACCGTCGAAATATTATCGTCAAACGATAATCACTTTACGGAATGAAGGCCCTTACTTCGCAACTTATAATAATAATGACTTCTCTTCATGATAAATAAAAAAAACGAGCTGTACTTTTTTAACAGAAAAGATGAGGAGACGGATCTAACAAAATTTAGTTTCAGCATATTGCATTAAATAATTCCGCTTTGTCAATGAAGTGAGGTATTATGTTGAATTTACGAATTTGTCATAGACCTCGGACGGATCTGTAAATGGAACAATGGAAATATATTTATATATTTTCAAATGCCCAAATTTGAGTGCTAGCTAAGGGTATTGGAAAAGAGTTGGTGGCGGAGGAGCCCTCAATGGGTCAACGGCAGCGCTCATACCCCAAAATGGGCTACTGACATCGGTATTTTTTCCGGCCCGATGTCCTAGGGTCAAAACAAGGGCCTGGCCCTCCAGGTTGGGGGTTGTGCTTTGGGTTAACTACCCATCTACGGAAAAAACTATTGTTACGGAGCAACCAATAGCCTCGGAAAGGACTGATATTATTGTTGAAGACCATGCTAATCGAAAAAAGGACGTTCGTATCTGCACCTGGAATGTGAAAACATTAAACAGGTGAGGTGTGGGCGAACAACTAGCGGAAGACCTAAACTGCTACAAAGCTGACATTACTGCCATCCAGGAAATACGATGGGATGCGCCGGGCAAAAAGAGGATGAAAAACTGTGACATCTACTATGGACCGTGTTATAGTGAGCAGAAACAGCGACTATTTGGATGCGCATTTGTTATAGGTGCCAGACTTAGGCCAAGGCAAAATTCGCCAACATAAGCCTTATGTGCGCTCATGCTCCGATGGAAGAAAAAGATGATATAACTAAGGATTGCTTCTACGAGCTCCTCGACAAAACCTATGAGCGACTACCAAAGTACGATGTTAAAATCGTGCTGGGAGATTTTAACGCAACGGTAGGAAGAGAAGACATGTTAGCAGTACTGTCGGAACATTTAGCCTACACGACAACACGTCTGGTTACGGACTTAGGCTAATTGACTTCGCTACGGAACGAAATGCCACTATAGCCAGCACACGGTTTCCTCACCTCGATATCCACAAGGGGACATGGCGGTCTCCAGATCAACGAACAGTAAACCAAATTGATCACATTGCGATAGACAAGAGGCACGCATCCAGTATTTTGGATGTCCGAACATTCCGAGGGGCCAACATCGACTCGGACCACTACCTTGTTGTAGCCAAAGTAAGGATGCGGATATCCACCACGCCACAAAAAAACTGAAATACTTTGAAAAATTTAATGTCGAAAGACTGCAATCGCCAGAGACCGCCAAGACCTTCGCGCAACGCGTATCTCTTAACCTCTCGACTCACAACATACCACTAGCATCTAATGTCGAAGAACAATGGCAACGATGCCAACAAGCCATTAGATCAGCCGCAACTGATGTGCTAGGTTTCTCGCGGCCACCAGCAAGAAACCCCTGGTTTGATGAGGAATGCCGACAGATGCTCGGAGCCGAGAACGAGGCCTAAAAGGCTAAGCTGCAGGTGAAGACGAGAGCTGCCATTGGCAAAGAAGAAGGGAAGAACATCGGCTTTTCAGAAAGAAGAAAAAAGAGCAATAAAAGCGCGCGATCGAGGATATAGAGAGGTGCCACTCCAGGAACGATGTTCGCAAGTTTTACCAAAGTGTAAAACGTCAAAGCCGGGGCTACAAGGCTCGAACAGAATCCTGTCGAGATGAACAAGGAAATATCGTAGTTGAGACACAGTCGATGCCGAGGATATGGAAGAACCACTTCTGCAGACTGTTAAACGGCGATGACGAACAACATTCCGCTGTCAGGCATAACGAACCATTTAATATTGGCAACGACAGCGAAAACTGCCAACCACCCGACCTAAGTGAAGTGAGGATAGCTATATCTAAACTCAAACTTAATAAGGCCGCCGGAAATGACGGCATTCCCGCTGAGCTTTATAAAGCTGGCGGAGATGACTTGGTAAGCAACATCCACCAACTCATAAGCCAAAGCAAAGCATGCAAATCATGCATACAAAACAATCAACTTAGTTCATCGTGCCTACTGACTTGCCTTTTACAGAATCTCGTAAACTCATCAAATTTTGAAATTATTTGAAACGCTTCTATAAAAGAAAAAATAATCGATTACTTCTTGAACTATCATGCTTTCAGACATTCTACAAGAATACCAACATGATATCAGACGATGTTTTCAATCTTGCTAATATCAAAACGAGAAGGCAATAAATAAATAGTGGCCACCAAAAATCCATTTCACTACTGCATACTTAGTGGTTCCCAATTGACACCAATTTGAAACTGCCTTGCAATAGGATAACAACATCCCTCCCGGGCTCTGCACGAAGTACATCCATTTAAATCCATTATCTTCGAGGTTAGCGTGAATAAGATATTTACCACTCTTCAAGGAACAATTTTCTCTGCGCAAACATTTTACCCGAAATCTTTTGTTACAATCGCGATCCTGCACCATAAGCATCCATTTCATTCCACACCATCCACATCCAGAGAAAAAAGGTAAGGGAAACTAAACTCCCGCTGTGTAACCAACAAATTGGCCACATTCATTATCGGGAGATAATGTTTGTGTAAAAATGCTGCGCTCAAGGTCTTCGCAGGAATAAGATCCTGCAAACCGAACAACAATCAAGCGCGTCTTCACGGTGTGTTAACCTACCAAACTGACGGACTATGGAGGTCCTGGAAATGTTTTTAAACAAATATCGCACGTAGTTTATAGGGATGAGTTTTTTTTTCGTTTCTCTGGGAGTTTGTAAATATCAAAGACCGACCCGGTGATGAACTTAATGTGGTGTGGAATCATGGGTGTAGTGAGAACGTAGTAGGAATACAAATAAATTGTAGATAACGTATGAGTGCTGTCAGTAGTAGATTCCACATCATAACTAGCTGATCAGAAAAATTGCGTGACAACAAACACGTTCTCCCAAATGGAGTCGTTAAGTCAAGGTTAATGAGTTGGTCTGCCCCCTGTCTGACTGCGAAAATCTTATCGGCTTTAAGCTAGAAATATATGACGAGACTTTGGCTTTCTTGGGGTACACGTACCCAAGGCAAGTGAATAGATTAACGACGTAGAAAGAAATACCCACGGATATGGTGGTCGGGTTCGGGTCGGTGGTGTTTTGAAGAGAAAACACGTTATTGTCATTTAGACCAGAGAGTCATCAATTGCTCATCGATGAATATGACATAAAGTTGATGACGAATGATGACGACAGTGACGCCATCGATGAGAGTCACATCCAAATTCGGAATATGGTGCGATGGTTAAATTGGTAAACCAGTCGCCGTCAAAAGAATGACGAAGATGTTCATAAAGACGTCATTAATAATGACGATGGGTAGACAAAATTATGATGACCATATGCTATTCATAGCAACGTCATTATGTTGATGAAACTAATTTCTTAAGTTGATTTTTATCTGACTTTTTTTTTAATCAGTTGTAAAGACATAGTTGACAATAAATGTGGGCATGTCTGTGGTATACTAAAGCTTAGCCAAAATCAATTCATTCTTATCTCAATCTTTGCCACACGAATTAGCACAATTTTGGAGTGATTGCGCGTGTCCCGATACGTTGTCTAGCTAACGAAACGCCTGACTAGCACAATCTTATCGACGGACTTTGGATCTTTACATGCACAGAAACTACTTTAATTAAGTTTAAATTTTATATTGGTACTTACGTAGTTAGTTTGATAACCTCTTTGACGTAGTTATTGCCTCGAGGTTGTTTTAAGTTTGACAATCGACTTTTCAGTAAATTGCGATACTGGGAGGGCTAATTTAAAACAATAAAAATGAATGAATGGAAACCTGTGACGTCTACGTTTATCATTTTGACACTTTCGTTCAATAAGGCTGTCCCTGCAGTTTGGGTTGCATTGGCCTAGCTGTTAGAGCGATGGACTTTAGTTACGGGAGCAGGCATCAAGGTTGGATTCTACACGTTGCTGTGGAAATCGCAGAAATAAAAAACGAAATGGGCACGCTGTCAGTAAGACCCATAATGATCCTGGTTGTGAATGTAAATTCACTGATTAGGATCGAACGTAGAGCTAATCTGTTGCAGTTTCTTAAAAACCAAAGTCTTTATGGTTATGGTTATACATATAAGGCTGATGTTGAAAAACGTTGCTGTGATGCGGATTACAGGAGGGCCATCATTAACCGGCTTAAAGTCGATTACTCTTGAAATAAGTTGACTCCCCACAGTGAATCCGCATCACAATATGTGCAGCCTTTGGTGACAGCTGTAATAAATTCGCATGGATTCCTGTTCGCGTATTTCCTGAATCGCGGTATTGTCTGCCCTGTGTAGTGCGAGGACAGATTTAAGTTTTTAAAAAGCACTCGGGATAATGAACGTACGTACGTTCCAGCTACATACTGGTAAGTCGTTCCGTATCTGGTTGGTATTTGAGTCTTTCATGAACCAAATGTTGCAGCTTTGAAGTAAGGGAATTATTGTTGCTAAGGTAGATTTTACGTTTTTGGATAGAGTCCAGTAACTTCGGTGTATGTTTCAGGTATGAACCGGGCTTATGTAGCTCGGCAGGAAGGCCGTCATTTCCGACAGTCTTAATTTTTTAAATTGCTATACTGACTTCATT
Organism: Rhingia campestris; assembly: GCA_932526625.1. Lineage (NCBI taxonomy): Eukaryota > Metazoa > Arthropoda > Insecta > Diptera > Syrphidae > Rhingia > Rhingia campestris. The sequence continues at coordinate 33,296,298 of OW052184.1, read as the reverse complement.
TAGGTTGGGTGGTTGGTTTGCTTATAAAGCACAATGGCAGCTCTCGTTTTCACCTGCAGCTTCACCTTGTAGATATCTTTCTTCGCTGGGTGGGAAGTTAAACCAAACACATCAATTAGGCTGATCTTATGGCTCGTTAACGTCATCGCCATTGGTCTTTGACATTAGATGTTATAGTGTTAATCGAGAGACATGCTCGCGCTTTCATGCGCGATGATAAGTGCGATGAACTGCCGCGCAGAAGATCTGGGTTCGATTCCTAGCCGCAGCAACACGTTAATGATTTTTCACTGGCTCTCCTCTTGTGATGACCTGACAAATCATCCGAGTAGTATCAATTGTCAAGAAACTTATCTCAACTTAGCCGTTCGGATTCGGCATTTAACAAGAGGTCCATTTGTAATCACGCACACATGAATGGTTGTGAGAATGCCTGGCCGTGGGTATTAACTGTGTTGTATTAATCGAGAGGTTGCGGATACGCGTTCTGCAAAGGGCTTGGCGGTTTGTCTCAATTGCAATCCCTCGACAGTAAATTTGTTCGCATAGTATTTCGCATATGATGTGGCTTGGTAAATATCCGTATTCTTACCTTGGTTGCAACAATGTAGTGGTTCTAGTCAATGTTAGGACTTTGGAATGTTTGAACGTTCAAAATGCTAGATGCGTGACTCCTTTCTGTTGTAATATAATCAACTTGATTAACTGTTTGTTTGTCTAGAGCCGCCCTCTCACCTTACGGATGCCAGGGTGAAAAAAAAATATCAAAGCCAGAGGTAGTGTCAAGTATGTTGAGCCTTATGACACTAGTGCCAGAGATATCATAAATTCGTAACATTGCATTTTTCTCTGTCTGGCCATGAGCGCATATAAAACTTATGTAAGCGAATTTTGAAAACCGATGTAACTTAGGTCCGGCGAAATCAAAGCATTGCGTTGTAGGTAGAAAGTTTGCTTTCTTTAAATTTGTATCGATATGTATTTTGATAAAATTTCAATTTAACATTAGGTATTACCAGTATACGTAGTTGACAGTCACTGAAAAGACGCTGACAAAAAGACAATGCTGAAAAGCAAGCTCAAGACATGGTTTTACACTACAATTTTATAGGGCGATCCTGCTGATTCGACTACTGCTACGACTAAGCCTTAAGAATAGATAGATCTGCATTCCCTCATATCTGGCTTAGTGTTCTGTTTCCCTGTGATGATTTTCAGTATTGACCGAGTAGTTTGGGTCCATTGCTGAGGTCAATACCACATGCAACTTATCCAAAAGAAATTCTGCATTGGATTGATACCGAAAAATGCTGCGATGTCTACTGATATTCCTATGGTCTTTACAAATATGTCCAAACCAAAGTCGATTGCAAAGGCTTTCGTTTCCTCTACCTTTTTCGCCAGGAATTGCACCCAATGAACTGCATTCATCCATTCGAAGATGCATTCTCCGTCTGATATTTTCAGATCCTACACTAAAGAATGAGTTATAGGTACTCCTTAGTGTGATTAGATGGGTCTCCTTCTGGATATTGGTTTATTTTTTTTTATTTGAAGATTCTATGTGAAATCCCACGAGAGAGAGAGACACGTGAATAAGGCATTAATCAAATCTTAAGGTCCTTATATATCCAGAGTTCTCAGCCATTCTTGTTTTACACACAACACAAAGAAGAACACAGTGCTTTTCGGTCTGAAGTGGGATGCCTGAGTTGGTTAGATAGGCATAGGGTTAGCTTGTTCTTTGCTTTACATTAATCTGGCTGAATGACTGATACATACCGATCCTTCTAGGTATGTTTTGTACTTATCGAGCTTCCCGAGAAGCTAAAAGCTGAAGATGTGTCTCCTAAAAGTTCGTTCCTTTATTTACTTGTTCTGCAACAAACTGAACTTTGTAATTGTGGTGATTGTGGTGTATCTACTTCAAACACCTATTTTTTTTCTTTTCCCTGATTATTGGTAACAATTTCCTGATCTACTGATTCCTAATTGAGTCAGTACATATATGTGAAATATCTGCCATTTACAGTTCATACAGAGACTCAAACCTAGGTTTTCTATTCCTTTATTTGTGCGTAGTTGTTTATTTTGCCAGAAAGAAGAGGACCTCCTGTCTAACGTTTAATCCGAGCTGTAAATTTGAAAAGCTGAAAAGCTTCCATGGCAGTCTAACTATTGGATGTTTGTCAGACTTTCACAAGAGATGGTGTAGTGCAAAAAACACCGGTTTGTTGTCAAACCGCTGGACCACTGCACCCATTCACTTATAAAATTCGACATTGCATGTCCTTCTACGAAACAGGAGAAGATAAACTGAATAAAAATATAAATTCATTTTCCTTTTACAAACCGATCACATCTACATACGTAGTCTTTCCTGTTTTCCGAATCTTGCTGAATAATTCGACATTTCGTACGTCCTAGTATACGTCCACTGTACCTTTAAATGCCCTTTTTAGAAGCATACTTAGTTTCATCCTCGCCTCAAGAAATGAAATATCCTACCTCCTCTACGAAAAAAAAAACGAATTCGCAGCCTTTCCAAATGAATGGTCTTTTAACGAGCCAAGCATAATTGACTCCCTGGCCAACATGTTAACGAATCCTCATTACCCAGATTACAGGTCCATCCGGCGAGAACTCCACATCGTTCAATAATAATTAACTACTCCCTTTCTGGGTAAACGTATCCACTCGCTCCTTTTCTCTGTCATAATAACACCTATAGTGAGCCGTAATTTCGCCACCAAAAAAAAATCCTGTAAAAACCGTAAGTAGGTGTTACTTGGACTCTGCGCAGTCATTGCCAAACCATTTAATTTTCTCACTTTAAGTGTTAAATCGATATATGCGATTGTATGTCATTAAAAACGGGAATACGCGCCCTACAAGGATGCCATTCCCATCACGCATTTTTAAAACGAATTTTTGAAAAAAGGTCACCTATTTTTGGGCACACTTTTTAAAATACACAATAATTTATTACCTCCCAATAAGTCGGCCATTATGCAATATTCGTCCTTTCAAATTTTGTGACATTTTTTTCCAGCTCTCTTCCTCAAAAACGACCTCAAAACGAGATCTTTCTTTTGTTCTATCTTTTTGTGTTTGCCATGTCTTTGGGAAATTACACGGAAACGAGATTATTGCGTAAACATCTAGAACGTGTTCCGGCAAAAATCGATAGCTCTAAAACCGCCGACCTAGATAAGTGCCCTGAACGAAGAAAAAAAATCGAAACCATTTGCCGACCTTATTGTTCCCATTTTGAGCGAAATCATCTCAAGGTAAACCTTACGTAAGAATATCGTTTTATGACTGATTTCATATTTTATTACCTCATAGCCAAAAAGGACGATAAACAAAAAAATCAAAACATATTTTCCCAAAAAAAAATTCGCACATCCACTAAAAACAGCTTGACGTCGCGTCGCCTGTTGCTCGCCCAGGTACGCCTTAACAGGCATCCTGCTCGCATTTAGTGCTCTCATTTTTTGGCCTAATTATTTTTTACAAGCTGGACAATTGAACTACTGTCTGTCGTCCAACGCATCCAGGTAAATATTTGTTTTTTACTTTATATATTTTTTTGTGTGTTTTTCTCTCTATTGAGGTGCGAGTGTGCCTGCCAGCGGGCTGTAGTCCAATTTTTAGGACATTTAGGCGATAATTGGGTCATTTTTTGTTTCCATTCTTTTGTGGTTTGTTTTGTTGAAAAAAATTAGGTCCTTAGTACTTGCGGGGAAAAAAATATTGAGATAGAAAAAAAAATATTTTAAGTGACAAAGTGGACGCTCTTTAAAAGTACCGTCCTTGACTTCTTGACAGCGGGTAATTTGCTAAATGACGTGCTAAAATCACAGAACCCTTCCATTACCCCTTTTCGCAAGAAATTGGTAAAAAAAATCACAAATTTCCTTAAAAATTCGTCTGCAAAAGAGTTAAGCTAAAGGATTGACTTTTACCCTCTCCAGGAATCGCACCGGGTCATAAACATTAACTCATTGTTTGTCCAACTTATATAACCACTGACTTATTACCCAACACAATGGTCCTGCCACCTAACAATGTGCCAAAGGCCAAAACCCTAAAATTACCGCAACATAATATTTTGCCATTCAGCTAAAAAAAGGACTCACCTTCCCAAACAACACACGACCTAAGCGACAAACAATTCACTTGCACACACAAAAAAGTAACAAAAAAGAAAGGATTTCGCAAGGACAATGGTTTTTTTGTGTAAAAAAATGTCAACTAATCATAAAAACTCGCCGTCCCTTCTTCATGGTTTTTTTTGCAAGTAAAAAAATTACAAAAAATTACAGAAAAAAAGGGACGAAAAACACATTCATTATTACCTCCTTTGAATGCAATGTTTCGTTGCATCCTTCAGTGTAATCGGTTTTCAGATGAATTCCATCGCTCAATTTTCTGTCTGTTTGGTGTCATAAAATCGTGGCAAAAGGTTTTGCTAATGTTATGTCCTTTTGTGCGTATTTTCATGACACCCATGCAAATATCCTTTATTGCCAAATGCCAGTCGCTGTCGCATCTGAATTATAGAAGGGGATTGCCAATATTTTGATTTCAAGAATAAACACCACGCCTCGAAGCAAAACAAATGTAAACACGATACGAATATCCTTCGAAAAGGATTAAGTGGAAGGGCTGTACGACTGTGCTCTATTATATTCGACGATGACGGGTGAAATTGGTACAGATTAAGTGTGTGTCGCCTACCTGATGAGGCCGAGGGATATTATGCTTGGTAATCCTTTTCACTCGGAATTTCACGAAATGTGTATCCGCACGATCAAAGGCTTGGTATTGTGCGTTATCCTTTCGCGCAGTGAAAACTGGTTGATGCTATTGAGTTTTGACCATAATTAGAGAAAACAAGCAATAAAGCGATTAAGGATGAGCAACAACACTTTCTCTTCATTAGCCTTGCCAGTGCAAGGCCATATGTCAATGTCAAGGATAACATGTCATCTTTGATTTTTTTTCTACTTCTCCTTCGTTAAAAATCGCTGGCGAAAGTTGGTAGCCTACTTTTTATGTAAATTCGTCGAAGGATCTGGGCATAAAAAGGGTTAGAAAGTGAAATGAACGAATAAATATTTTATTAGTGCACGCACAACCCTTTCGAAGTATTTATGATCCTTAGATCATGCTTCAGATGACGCCTGTACCTTTTTTTTTTTTTTTTTTTTTAATTTCGACTTCACTTTCAGCCTTTTTTTCGGGAAAATTTGTCGCATTTGTCAACGCTCTGTAGTCGTGCTCGTGTTCTAGTTTGGTGTCACGGTGACATTTCATTAAAAGGGTTAATGAGTTCATAATTTCACTGAGGGTGGTGTGTGCGCGCAGTAAAAGGATTAATATTTACAACCGTCAGACAATATGGTTTTACTGCGCGCAGGGTGCTGTAGCAAGGGTTAAAGAAAGCGAATTCAGAGAAGATGTAGAGCAGTTTTTACAAAGCCATATTTGTTTATGTATTCTCTTTTTAAAATGCTGTATGTTTTGTCGGATTTTTTGCTTTGTGTGCCGTTGTTTTAGTCCTTTTGAAAAAATCGAAGAAAACGAAATTCGAGGAAGTTCGATGTTGGGAACAAAAAAAGAAAGGGTTAGGCATTTAGGAAACAAGATCAGTCTAGTTTTTGTCTGGTGTTGTAAAAGTGTTTTAGATTTAAGTTGGTGGAATTTTTACAAGGACCTTGATAGGGGCAAGAGGTAATATATATATTCTGGGCGTGAATAATTTTCTGAGAGGGATTTTTTTGAGTATTGGTGTCTACTTTAACTTGAAATATTGTTCATTAACTTCAATGACTTGAGGGTTATTTGAATATCGCTCGGAGTATGTTTAAGGAATCAACTGGAAGTAATAAAACTGATTTACGAGGACATGGAGGTAATGAGCTGATTAATTTTCTACGGAATTTAGTAGGTATTTAGTTCAATTTAAACAAAAAAAAAATCATTTAAGACTACAGTATATCATGGTAACCAAGTATAATGTACACTTTAAGATCATAGGTTTTGAACCCCCTCACGCTGATTCTTATCTGCAAACGGGTACACTTTTTTTCATTTGACAAAAAGTAAAAATCGAGCGTTTTAAGAAAATGAATCGCTCTAAAGCGTATTTTAAGGGCTGTGTCAAACTCGAACAACTTTATTTGAAGTGGTGGTGAAGATGACAATTTAACAATAACTCCACGTAATCTGTGACAAATTCCATTTTCTCCACAAGGTGGTGGACAAGCTCAAATTCTTAATAGATATTTGGGCTCAGATATTCTCTATCACTTCCCCACGTCCCACGGTCACTTTTAAAAACCATTCCTCTGCATTTTCCCAAGCAGGTAGGAGAGGAAGAGGAACGAATTTGGCAGCGATTCAAAAATAGACGTAGGCGTTGGAGCTGGATCTTGCCCGAAAAACTAAAGCTAAACATCACATTTTTCCCCACATAGTGTTTTCAAAGCAGAATTATTGGCAGTAGCAGGGACAACGGCCATATTGGCAGCAAAACCACAAGTCTTACCAGTCTTATCGATAATCAGGCTGCAATTAGAGCAACCTCTGCTTTTGAAGTAAAATCATCAAGCTTTTGCAAGAGGTGAAGGTTGTTGAAGTTCAATACAATGTACGAGGTAATAATATATTCAAATAAAATCGTTATATGGGTGGTGCCGTAAATTTTAGTGTTAGGAGCCCAATTCGAAAAATTCCTCACTAGGACCACCAACAGCACATATACCCAAAATTTTAGTCAAATGGACCGACTGCATGCGGCAGATATACATTTTTTTTTTGTATTTGTATATTGTGCCACCACGACTGTTGTACCTAACCTTAACTTTAAACTATCTAAGTCGGGTGTACCTAAATTTGTTGATTCAACTAACTAATTTAGTCATCACTAACTTAGTTCTCCTGTTGCAACCTTCTCCGACGGTCCATTGAAGATTAGAGGAACCGCCGATCTATACTGTATCAGCCTTAGACTGTCCGAAATTTGAAAGCTTCAGGCGTATTGTCTGACGCACTTTCAAAATATTCATCATTTTGTTAGTTAGTGCCAAATATGAGACTTTTGCTCGAGGCCATCGCACTTGCCGTCTGACCCCGAATGAGTCTTAACAGCAATTTGTGTATTCTGTTTATGTTGGCCACGTTGCTTAGGACCTGCTTGGAATAATATTTTGTGTTCTCAGACTCTGGTGTTCTGTGTAATCCAAGGCAGCTTCAAAGGTACTGCCTCTCAAACACTCGAATATTTTCCATTTGAGATGGGGCAGCGTTAAACAACACCGGGCACCCATAAGCAATCATAGGGGCCAAGATCCGCTGCAGAAGAATTCGAATGCCCTCGACGGTTGGGGCTACTTTGTATGCGATAAGATCGTCCGCATACGCAACTGCCTGTGTAAAACTAACTATCATATCAATGGTGTAAAAGCTGAAGAAAATCGGCGAGCTTACCGCTCACTGTTGCAGACCATTTTCGATGAAACATTCTGAGATAGACTTACATTGCCAGTATTGACAACAAACGTTCACTCAACATATCATAAAGCATAAATAGCAGTGATTTACTTATGGCAAGCCTGATGAGCTTTATTGTATATGAGAAACCAGTTTGGGGTCGGCATAAATAGCGTCATGGATCGCCTTGAAAAAAAAAACTGGGTGTCTGGTATTATCTTATTGCCCTCTGCCCACTTGGTCAGACCGGATTGATTGCTGGATTGCTGGTACTCGGTACGAGACTTATCGACCGGAAACTTGTCGGATTGGAGTTGTCCATTCCTTTTTTCAAAAGAGGTTGAACCACCGCACTGGATAATATGCATTATTCAGCGCGTTGTTGAACTAGCTGTCCACAGCTTCAGGGAGTAAATTGCACAGTGAAATGTTGGATATACAATCGACTCTCGCTGATTTCTTTTTCTTTCTTCAATCGAAGGTGATCTGGAGTTACACCTTCGAGATTAAGAGCTAGATCCACTTCTTTCGGCGAGAATGGCATTTGCCAAGTTTTCGTCATTCAACCGGGTCTCCTGAGGATGTTTAAATCCTGAATCCGCCGCTGAATTTTGGCGGCGAGCCCGCAATGGTCACTGTCGTTCTCGATCGTCCGTAAGCAGTTTCACGTGTGTTGACCTACTCTGTCAGTCTTATATATCACAGTAAACGAATCAGAAAATCACCGCTTCGGCCTATCTGTGGCGATCAATAAATCAATCTGTGGCGATGTCAATCCTTTATTTAAAGTTGTAGTGTATCATCCAATTGAATAAATGGCTATGCACACTTTCATACCGATGAGACTGAAGAACTGAAGAAGGAATTTCACATTCCCGATGTGAAAATCATACTTGGGTACTTCAATGGAAATCCGGTTAGTTGGAAAGCACACCCTCCACGAAACGACAACAGATAATGGCTTCCTACTAACAGACTACGCACCACCACCACCACAATACGGTGGTCAGCAGCACTACGTTTCCACAACTTTGAGTGAACAAAACAATCTGTAAATACTCCAGATGATCGAACCGCCAGCCTGAAAGACCATACTGCTCATAGATGAGAGGCACGAATCCAACATACTGGATGTTCATAGATTAAGATAATCAAATGTCGACTCTGACCATTTTCTCCTTGCAGCCAAATGTATAGCCCTACTTTTCAACAACAAAAAGAAGCTACGAACGGTGCAAAAAAGTGACTTCACGATGGTCGTCTAAGTGAGCCGAAGATCGCCTACAAAGTCTCACTCACTCTTTTTCTGCTGCACAGATGATAGTCCTTTAATAGCGACTATCTCATGCCTATTACAAATCTGCTCTATAAGCGAACACGTACAAAACATTTTAAAATGTGGAAAGGAAAATATAGCTCAATTGAACTAAAAAATGCAGCATTCAACATTTCCAAGAACGAAGAAGTCCACAGTTCCGCAAATAGATATGGAGAATTCAATCATGTAACCTCATGACAACAACATGTAACCTCTAAGAGAAATTTTACACCAGTCCTTCTTCTAATTCTCTATAAATCCCAAGTACGACCAGGTTTGTTCTCATTTCGTAGTTCGGCCCTGAACCTGGGCTCTATCCAAAGAAGTGGATATAGACACTATATAGATGATTCTCTATTTACTTAAATCTTTGGCTCAGCGAAGACTTGTAGGTGATCTTTTTTTTTTAAATATGTACTATAACGGCAGATGTTCAGAAGAGCTTAAAGCATTATCTATCCCAGTGCTCTTCTTGGACGTTATGGGTTCAACTCGGCTAAAAAAGTTTATAAAACAAAAAAATCCGTTAGTAGTCAGCTACACGACGCGCAGTTTATTACCCATAAGCTCATCTGACGACTTTATTTCATAGGAAAAAATATTTCTAAAAGCACCTTCTATATCCGAAATACAATTCTAGGTCAAGACAATAAAAACAAATCTGCCAATCACCGCATGCGTGACAAATAAAGCACCAAAACCCATTAATCATAGATTTTGGATAAATTACCAAAAGATTCCATCGACTATGTTGATCTGTTGAAGGCCACAACGATGACTTCGAAATTAGAACTCATGTGATAACATTTGTTCAGGAAGCCACCAAATAATATTTATGTCATTAGGTGTGATCAATAAAATTCCTAAAAACCAACAGCATAATAGACCCAATGACACTGATCGCTGATTGCAGATCACCGTCACTAGCCGACTAATAATCGGCAAAAAAACTTGATTAGTCAAAACTCAACAGCCGCCATTTGCTGTCCACCAAAAGTTCACCACAAAAAATAACCCATGAATCAACCAAAAATCGAAAAAAAAACATTGAACTCCATCAAGAAACATTGGAGAACTTTTTCAAGGAAAAGTCGTGTACCGATTTCACTCATGATTTCCTGCTCGGTTTGTTTTCTCGAGATATCACGAATCCACTTCCACCATTGACATAACACGCCATTAGCTCGCGCTCCAAACTCAGTTCTCTCAGTCTTCGCTGGCTTTGGCTTGGGATGACCAGTTGAGCTTAATCGTGTGGTGTTATCTTACCCAAGAAGTGGGGAACCCATGGCTTACTGCGCGAGCCAAGTCGTGACATACCAAATAAACCAAAAACAAAACCACATATGTATCTGCACCAGCAGTTCGTCTGTCTCTCTGGCTCTGTGAGAAATTAAAAAAAAAAACCGTTTATAATCCAAGTGACGATGATCGGGCCATCTCACGACTGACATCGATCCGAGTCAAAATAAGCGTGCCAGCGGCCAGAAAGATACACGCTCCGTAGTACGTCTACAAGCAACCTATCTGCTACTGAGTCGGTGTGGATAATTTATGCAGCAGTTCGTGGAGTCTGCTTGGTTTTTGTTGTTTTTTTTTTGGTTTAGGTTTATTTATCGTTGGTCTGGTGTTTATCCAGCTTGGACAGCTTAGGGGAGAGAGCATTGCGTACCTACCACTGTTCGAATGGAATGATTGGTTTATCCAAGATTATCAGGGCCAAATTATATCGTGGATACGTATAGTATTGCTGTGTGTATGGAGGATATGCTCCCTGCTGCAGAATCAGCAGCGTGTAGACAGCCAAGGTAATGAAGGTAATGTGTGGAGTGCGTTCATGCAGAAGACTAGTCACGACTCTTCGAAATGGGTATTCGTAGACTGTAAGTATTTCTTTATTAACCAAGGCTGAATCATTTAAGGAACATGTCTGGGAGAAAAGCTCACAGGGAATTGCTGTAGTAATTGTGCTCTGTGCAAAAGGTTTGGGGAAGCATTCCCTAGTTGTGCAAGGTGTAGAAAGTTTCATTTTCTTCGTTAATTTCTAAGTTAATTTCTAACAATGATCTGACACATCACCCGTCGGAATTTGGCGTAGAACTAAAGGTCCCATGAAGTAGTACATGAAGTATACACTCACTTGAATGGTGGGCCCTCGGTCCTAACGACCCGGTTGATGATGATTTTTTTAACTTCTAAACAATTTACTGTAAAAGTTTGGGCATTGTACCAAAACTAGACATGTCTCTGTATAGTTTTGACCTATAAATGCATTCAAACGTGGCGATGGGTATCGATTTGAAGTACTTCGGTTTTTTCCAGGATCTGCGGAAGTGTTATGATTTTTCCAGTTGTAGACTTTCCTGGCATAACCACACTGATAAGGGCCGATCAGTAGTTGGGTTCTGGGGTAGTTGGCTCTGGAGCTCATATATTACAGCAGAAAGGATCTTGTATTCGATGTTGAGGAGACGTATGCCTCTGTATTTGGCGCAATTCAGAGGATCTTTTTTCCGGCAGCCTTATTAAGCCTACGTTTAGATATTGCTAACCTCATTTCACTTAGGTTGGGTGGTTGGTTGGTAGTTTTCGCTGCCATGGAAAATATTGAATGCTTCGTTCTGCCTGACAGCGGCAGTTTTTTTGTTTAGTGGTTTGCAGAGTTGGTTCTTCCATATTCTCAGCATCGACTGTGCCTCAACTACGATTTTTCCTTGTTCATATCGACTAGATTCTGCACGCGACTTGTTTGACATTTTTTACTTTGGTAGGTTAGGTTGAAGTGGCTGCACACGATGCACGTGCACACTTAGACTAAAAAGGTCCGTTGTGGTACCACGTGGATCCTTCGACTACCCTATATTCGTAGCGTAGCAGGTTTCTGACACTGATATTTGCCAGGTCACCTAGATTAACGAAGAAGTAGTCTCCCAGATGAAGTTTCCTTTTTACTGAGAGAGCCCGACAAGAGCAAAGATACTCTCCTCCTTTTCCATGCAGCTTCTACTGAAGTCATTGCTGAAAAGGCCTAGTCTTTTTGCATGTAGGCCTATAGGAAAGTGTCCTGTGAGGACACCGATTATTGTGCTGATGTATGATCTATTCAGAATATAAAGCAGATGGAGCGCTTCTGATTAAAGCTAGGCCCGGGTTGCTGGGATATTTGGCACGTTGTGCCATTTATCCATCTTTATCATTAATTTAAATGTAGCAAGGGGCATATCTAACATGTCCGCTGGTGGTAGAATGTCAAGGGCAGTGCTCTGTCCTGCAAGCTCATCTGCCTTGCAATTCCCTGGTATATTTCTGTATGTAAAATGCTCCGCCATCTCGTTAAGAGACAGTCGGCATTCGTGGGCTGATTTTGAATTGAAAGAGATTGCTTGCAGGGATTTGATTGCCGCTTGACTGTCGCTGAAGTTGCTAATATTCTTCGTGGATATTACATTCCTTTTTAGCCAGGACAAGCTTTCTTTGATTACCATGATTACCGCCTGGAAAACGCTACAATGATCGGGAAGGCGAAAGGATATACTTAGGTTAAGCATCTCGTAGAAACCACCTACACCCACTCCAGATTCTGTTTTAGACCCATCCGTGAAGTTATTGGTTTCGATCGAATCCTACTCCCATTTGAGACGACTGGGAATGGTTGTCCTGAAAATATGCTCAAAACTAAGTGATGTGGTCGGTTTTTTTCTGTAGCGTTAAGGTGATTCAGAATTATTATGTGTTCACCCTGATTGGGTGTCCATTGTGAAAAGGCTCTCAGTCTTACAGCTGCACAAGCTCCGGTCCCCTAATGCATATGCCAGCTGATCTTTGAACTTTACATAAGTATGGTTCTAATGATAGACACGTAGAGCCAGAAAGAGATATGTGGTTGCATGCCCCGTTTCTTTCCGATTGCCGTTTACAAGAGTATAAGGCTACGGTGGCTTTCTTAATGCGTTATTGGATGTTGGCTTTCCAGTTCAATTTTTTATCCAAAACCAGACCTAGGTATTTGGGTGATTTTGCGAACTTGAGACTGACGCGGAATTTTGTATTTCCTGCTAAAAAAGGACCAATTCGGTTTTTGAGGGTTCACGCCGAGTCCACATTTGGCGGCCCAATTAGAGAGTACAGAGAGACCATTTTGTAATAGATTTCTAAGGGTATTAAGGTATTTCCCTGATACAGCTATTGCCACGTCATCCACGTAGGCAATCACTTTGCATCCCTCTCTTTCTAGATTTACTAGTAGCTTGTTGACCACTAGATTCCAGAGAAGAGGAGACAGGACGCCCCCTCGTGGGGTGCCACGGCTAACGGATCTGCGTGCGGATGATACATGACATTGTCAAAAACTCCTTATATATCAATAAAGGCAACCATAGTATACGCCTTTACTCTTAGTGAGTTTTTAATGAAGCGTACCAGTGAGTGAAGCGCTGTTTCAACCGGCTTACCCTTGCAGTATGCATGTTGGGAGTTGGAGAGTGCAGTCGGTTCAATACTAGTATGGAGGTGTAGATCAATTAACCTTTCCAAAGTTTTAAGAAGAAAAGAAAATAGACAGATCGGACGGAGATCATTCTGATTTATATGAGATCTCTTTCCTGCTTTGGGGATGAATACAACATCTACTTCTATCCATGTCTTAGTGATATTTATATGTACTAACCGTAGACAGCTGGTCGTGATGGTTAGTAACCAATGTTAGCAGGATTTCAAGGTTGTATTGTAGATCCGCAGGTATGATCCCACCTGGTCCAGGGGATTTAAATGGTTTGAAGCTCTTAATGACCCAATGAAGTGTTTCTTTTGTAAAACTTACGAACATCTGTTCTGGAGTGTCATCTCCATACGTCTTGGATCGCCCGTTTTTCTTGATCTTTTTCTTCTTTCTGAAAAGCCAGTATTCTTCCCTTCTTCTTTGTCTATAAAGCTCAATGGCAGCTCTTGTCTTCACATACAACTTTGTCTTATAGGACTCGATTATGGCTGCGATCATATGTCTGCACTCTTAATCAAACCAAAGGTTCCTTACTGGTGGGCGCGAGAAACCTAGCACATTAGTTTTGTGTGATCCCAAACCTATCAGAATGTGAAGCAGTGAAAAACTTAGGTGCTGTCACTTACGGGATTTGAAGCAGTGACTTCGCGTTGGGTAGTCCATGGTACTGACTAACTGACTAGTTGTGAATGGAAATATTTTGGGGAATGATAACATAACGTTACGTTCTACAAATGGCAAAATTGCGTTCTGCATAAAAGAGTATTTAATCAAAAAGCACGCACTATATCTTTACTGTCGTTTTTAGATCAATGCATTCATAACTAAATGGTAGACAGCTCCGGGAAGGATGAGCAATAAGTCTATTGTAAATACTCAATGTGTGCATGCCTTTGCCTAAAGTATGCTTTAAGAATGTTTCCAATGGCTGCCATACTTTACATATTAATTTACATCTACAGCGGACAAATAGAGAGCAACTCTGCCTGTTGTAGCAGGAAAGTATCCCTCCAATAGGACATGACAAAATTCTAACTCTTAAACATAATGTAGCAAATAAAACGGATCTTCTTCTCACCAAAACGGAATTCAACCTGGGATACAAATTGCAAAAAAAAACCATAGGATCTCTAACCATCTACAGCGAATCTAAAACAGACGATCAGCCGTTTCTGCAATCTGCCTCACCAGTGCAGTGCATTCCAAGTCAAAAACATCGCTATTCATTCCGTTGGTTACGGAATAATTTGAATATAACTAAGATGTGGTCAGATTCTAAGTAATTCTAGATTCCAAGGTAAGTACAAGACTGCTGCATACATTCGTTTTGAACTGAGCTTGATCCGATGCAATATTTTTCGAAACCAAAAGTAATTTTGAAATAATAAAGCCTCAAGTCTATCGTAAATAAAACGGCATGCGAAATATTCCTTTTTTATCGGCGGAGTAGAATATTTCTACATTAAGACGTGTCCAATGTGGGTGAGGTTAGGTTAATACGCCTGCTAGCACTCTTAGACAGGAATTGGTCTATTGTGTTATTGTGGGGGTTCCAACTAACCATTCATTAACTTTTCTGTGCTACAAACAAAAGAGAGGAGCCTTCCACGTTAGACAAATTACAGAGACTTGGAGTGAACTTTTATTTTGCTTCAGAGCTACAAAGAACATGAAGACTTGTCTTTTCCTCCTCTCCTTCTTTTATGCATCTAATATCTCCAAAAAAAATTGTGATAATACCAAGCGTTGTTGGCAGCGTGCTTATTAGATAATGTCTATCACTTATGGTTATGCCGATATAGATAGACAGCACTATCAAGCAAGATATATTTTTTTAGAACTTTCTAGATCCAGCTTTGACCAATTTTTTTGTTAGCTGGTACATCTAAAGAAAATAGCTATAGGAATACAAATTTCTTCCATGTTTTCAGGTAACTTTAGTTTTACGTCTGGCAAGTGAATCTGCCTTAGGGGCTTTGTCAAATTACTCGTGTTCTGGTCGAAACACCGCCCAGCTTCGTTAAAAATCCCGATACTGAATCACAAGCAAGTGATGGAATTTTGTAATATTAACATATTTAAAAACAATTAGATGACTATGCAAACTGCCCATCCTCCTCACCAAAGCCCTGTTGAGGGAGACATATCTATATTAAAGCAAGCAATCGTCCAATCTTATAGTCTGCCCAACCAACCTATTGGTAAATTTGAAAAAAAAAAGGGGGAAAACCGTTGAACGGCTCCCTCTATCGACCAATAGATAACCATTCGCATGCGAATTCGCCAAATCGATAACAAAAATTCGTATCGAATGGGTTTACCATGTCGTCTTCCCCTTCCTGACTTCTCAGAATCACATATTTTCGCAATTACACATTGACTATGCTTAGGAAACGCAAGTAGTCAAAGGTTAATTTACCCAAACTTCCAGCATGCGCAGCCCTTCCATGTCGAAGACAAAACCTTTACCATGACCATAGCTGCGTCTAAAATCGTAAAACAATAAAACCATCAACTCACACGTTTTCCACCCGTCAAACTACCTGCCAGCGTGCCATAACTTACCTTGACGGATGTGATACCTCTTTCGACACCCATACAGAACTCTTTCTGTGTAACTCTATCCTGCGTGTGATATAGGTAGGCAGCAACCGACAATCGACAACCCGTGCTAACCCTTAATAAAACCATAAAATTCTTCATTTTCACTGCACATAGCAGAAAAGGATGAGGAAGAGAGTGCCAAAGGATTCTACCATTGACGCGCTATTCACCAACAACGTCGACGACGACTCCTTTCAATGGATTGCCAGGAATTTTCCTTCCTCACACCCTATGGGCTGTTGCGCTTTCATCCTGCAAAATTGTGCAGTTTATCATTTTACGACAATTTTGGCAAACACTTTTTTTCCCTCTCGATCCTTACCAGCACCATCTTCACCTCGTCTTGGGCAATTAACCATTCAATGGAATTGGCATTGTATGACCAAGGATATTGCGTTTACCCGTTAGAAATGACAAAATCAACTGAGTACTGTTAGGGTTGTTATCGCATAATAATTGAGAATTCCTGGGAATCCTCGGCAAAGGCTGATCGTTTTTTACGTAACTTTTTTGTTATCCTTTTTGCAGTTTTGCAGAAGAACACCGCTTCGGCGATCGTTTTTTACGTAATTTTTTATTATCCTTGTATAAGTATGACAACAAAACGGTTGTCGGACGTTTTTTACGTAAGATTTTTATTATCCTTTTTACAATTTTGAACAAAAAAAAACGGTTCCTTGGCGAAATTGCGTAAAAAATAATTCGTGTTTTTTGTAGTACTGTTTTTTTTTTAATTACAAACATTCGTCGAAATGATTCCTTTCGCAGGAAGGATAATTTGCTGGGGGAAAACTAGGAAAACTACTCAGAGTCTACTACCTAAAAGGCGTTTCTTATCGCGTTTTGTACACACTCAAGCCGCGGTAAAGGATTCGGAACGAAGGAGTTATTCATGAATAGTTACTGACTGATCGTACGCTCAGCATGCTGAAGGGGTTACCTGTTGTGCCGTGCGGAAGGGTTTGCGAACGTTTTATGGCAAGGGTTACCGGTTTTTGTGTACCTGTGAAAGGATAATGTTTCTGTTAATCCTTTTATGGCAAACAAACAGAAGAAAGATGATTTTCCCAATTTTTATGGGTGTGTGGTTTTAGCCCTTTGATGCGCATGATCATCCCACTAATAAAATGAAAACCCCTTTTGTTGTGCGGATTGTGTGCGGAGTGAGGTGAAGAAAGGATTAAACTGACATTCGGACATCATATGGACAAATGACCAAAAGGGGTATAGATCCTGTGACCAGACAGAAGCATAACTAAAGTGATTAGCATTTTTGCGAACTACATTTTTGCAATCCTTTCGTTTTCGGGTTAAGGGATTAGGCATACTCAGTGATGGTGGTGCAGTGGGAAAGGAGTTGGAGGTTTTTCGAAGTATTAAGGAAAATATTTGCAAACACAGATGACTTTACCAATTACCGGGGATAAGCTTTAGATGGTCGGGAATTTAATGTAAATATATGTACACATAAAATCGGCTTGGGTTTTTCTTTTGGGTAGATAACCCTTTGATGGTGCTTACCAAGATCTAGATAATTCTTCATGTAGGTAAATGAGGATAATGGACGTTATCTTTTCTGAACAAAGCAATGCGCTTATCAGGCTTTGAGACTGATTAATTGAAATAACGACAGAGGTTTCATTTCGTTGTGTTATGAAACCCCCTAAAACCATTTTTAATGCAAATTTGAGTGAGTAAGTAATTTTAATAAAATGGGGTATCTTTGTTTTGGGATTTCACCATCAATGATAAGGAGGGTTAGCTATGATTAATCTATTAATGAAATGTTAGTAGACTATGTGTCAAACTGAAAGGTTTTTTATTTGAAAGTCATCAAATGTTGCAACCTGCGGACCATCTTGTTTAAAACTCATCAACATATGTCACCTAAAAAACACAAAAATACAAATTTTTGGCGTAACAGGTTATGAGGTTTTCTTGACAATTGATACTACTTGTTGTGTCATGAGTAGTTGCTTCCTTCATTCTTTTCCAATTTTTTTTTTTTGATATTGTGGCACGAACAAAAATGTTTGTCGAGCAGTAGGTGTGTGGTGTGTGGGCAAGAACAACCCCGTCCGACGAGCTTAGCTGAGCATCTACAAGCGTGCCATGCCCTCCTCACCTCCACTGAAGATGCCTCTGTGGCCCGACCCTCACAACATACTCGGATGACTTGTCAGATCAGCACGAGAGGAGGACCAGTGAAAAATCATTTTAGGTGTTGCTACGGCTGGAATTGAACCCAGATCTTGTGCGTGGCAGTTCATCACGCCACTGAGCTCGTTACTATTTGGCTCACTTCGTAGTAAAGTACACTGCATTTGTGACTAATCCGTGCCAAATACCAGACCGTCATAAAATGTCTTCAAAGTCTTGACACGTTGACATTTGTAGCATATCAATTGAAAGGCAATTCATCAAGAGGATCCGTATAATGCAACCTATTAAATAAGACTTACAATGACATTGGCTTTTGAACAGTTAGCGGATATGCCTCATATTTTGAATATTTATTGGAATATATACCCTCGACCTAGATCACAATTGAAGGGAAAAGTTATGTTTGAAGCCCTGCTAGGCCGTTAATATCAGATATTTCATTTTTATACCCTATACCGTAGGGGTATATTAGTTTTGATACATAGTTTGTAACATAGAAAAATAATTTAGCTATAGATATACCTCAATATGGATCGACTTAGAATCGCTAGCTGAGTCGATTAAGCCAGGTCTGTCCGTCCGTTTGTCAGGCCGCCCGTACGTCACCATGATTAAATTTGGTACACGCGCTCTTCATTGCTCGCAGCAGAACAGTCTGAACAAGATATGGTGACAATGTCATTTTCTATATATCATCCACATTCAGTTTTTAGCACCTCCCACTTTTTGGGTACATTAAATTTAAGGATATGATGGGAAAGGGTATTCAACGAACCTCACAGCGGATTTTAGGCTTCTCATTTTTTTTGTAGAATGGCACGGCTAATAGGGACTCATTTCATATGGATGAAGAATTGTTAAAACCATTAAAAACTCTAGATGGACCGTTATCAGTTGGTGTCCTTTGAAGAAAACAAAAACAAATAATTTGCATGGAGCACTAATTTATTGATTCTAAGATCACCATTTATAGTTAGATAATATGTAATAATATCTGGTTTTGCGGAGGATGAAGATAGAGACTGTTTGTTGGTCTCACAGACTCTACAAATCTTATTTAAAAGTATATCTGAATAAATGTCAATGTACTTCCTACAACTTATACTTTACGGGCTCAAGTTGAAATATCATGTATGTACCATCAGTTTCAGCACAATATCAGCGAAATCTCATCATTGTGGTTCTCCGGTACAAACCGAACGCGTTTTTAGAATGCTTAGTAAATTTTGCCGGGATCTTCAATTAGTTCATCTGTGTAAGTGGCTTTGAAGTCGATGAAAGGTGGTGTATTTCGACTTAAAATTCATTGGACTTTCAAAAAAAAATTCTTAGTACCTATGTATCTATTTTCGTAGACCTGCTGATATGTGTAAGAACATATTTTGAAGTTAATTTTACAGAAGATGCCTCTATTGTTGCTTCAAGCTAAGGAATCCTCTTTCTTGCAGAGGTGATAGACTATACACTGTTATTGGTTGATGATTCGGTGCATGTCTCCTTTCAAAGCCAACCAAGGCTAACCTCTCTTTATACTGGAAGGAGGACTCAAATTATTTACTAAAGGTGGACGGTCTTTATGTTTTATCGTTCTCCCCAATTTCAACTAGCAGTGACGATGCCGAATTAAAAACTCTACAATTCCTTGCTCTTCGATGACAAGGTTGCCTTAGTTATTTCAAGGAGCATGTATTCATGCTATTACGATAGCTACCAGTTGTAGGCTTTCTTGTAGAATTGTCGATTGTTTGTCTTGTCATGCGACTCTACAGACTTCTCCGCGCTGGAAGGTTGGGTGTTCTTCCTATTCTCTATGTAGGATTTGTTCTGGTCACTTGATTTCGCCTTGTTTTCTCCTTTTTCAGTGGTGGTGTCTTCACAAGTGTCTTTCTCTCACCCATTTCCGATATCGTCCTAGAATAAACTTTCTTTTTGGAGGAGGATAAAGCTTTGGAAGAATCGGTCTACCTTTGTGAGGCTATGGTATTGCCGTACCTCTATTATGAGTTGGCGTCATTGAATGATAAAGGGTCAGCAGAGTGTAAACCTGTCAGTTGCTGTTTGTAGTCTCTAGCTTTATAGGAAAATAATAAGCGTTATAAATGATGTATCCTTGTTTATACTGTTCGCCGAATGATTTGATAACTAACTTCTGAATTTGGCTCGATGAAAGAATCGGCATTCGCCAATCCATTTTGAATGATGAACAAGTGTCTCGCACCTATGAATGTGAAGATCGTCTGTTTAGGTTGTGAATTCGACCTCAAGGACCTCAGCCTTATCGGTAAAGGCGTGCCCAGTTATTAGACTGACGTTTTTCTTTATAATTTGAAGGCGCAAACAAAGAAAGGTGTTAAGGCTAGCGGCAAAGCCCATAGAGGCTAGTTTTAGGGATTCATTTGACACTTGAATTAGTGTATATCTTTATAGAGTTTTAGCAGATCGCGACTTTTTGAAGTAAAGAGGAAGAATGAGAGAGTTGGGAAAGATATTCGGGTATGTGCAGATTTACTCAATGGATGGAGTACGAATTACCTTCGGGGAATCGCTGATATTCTTGTGTTCGTTAGTTTTGCAGAATCTTTTTTGAAAGTTGATGTATCCACTACGAAATTAAACGTTGCCGTTGGCCTTTTTTTATTAGCTTGCCTCCATAATATTTAAAGGACCTGCCTGAATAACCATGGAAATTTGTTATTTACTGTGCCAGTAACCTTACTGGAACTTAATGCCAAACCGGGCACTCCTTCAAGGGTATTCGCGTTTGTAAAATGAATAGTCGCTTGAGTGAAGGAATACCATTGACCCGCTTGCATTGATGCAATCGCAATTGTCCTCAATTTACTAAGCATCACAATGGGTCTCTAAATGTTAGCAGGAATTATTTAGAAGTAAAACCACTTTTGGTTTGCACTATCGCTGGCTCAACCAACTTTAACTGCGCTACTGGAATAAGCTAGCTAAAAACTCGTCCTATTAGAGAGGCATCTAGGTTGGAGCCCGTCTTTGCTTCAAACCACTTAGGTAAGTTATGTAAACACGTGAAAAACTGTTTCAAAATTTGTCAGCAGGATTAATTGGAAATCAATATTTTAATTTGGACAAGGAATGTTGTCACAGAATAGTAAAGGAAAATAATCGCACCAACCGGTGAAGGGTTGGATATACATTGTCTGCAATTAAATAGTGCAAAGAAACCCTTCAAAACTAAACGCTCATAACCTTATATTTTCTGTTTCGGGTCGAATTCCTTTGCAAATTTGCAAATCTTGACAAACATACCTTGAGCTGATAAACTCTTGACATTTTGATGATTTTTTAACGTTCTCAAGAGGTCCACGGGTAGATCAAACATTTTCAGATTATATACCTATTACAAACCGCAATATCAACCCACTCATAGTTATATTAGAGCAGCTTATATATAACTACTCTTCGCTTCTATGAGCTAAGTTTAACTCATAGAAATTGTCCAAAAGCCCACTTTAGAGTACAAAACCCCAACATGGCACAAAGTACTTGATAGTTATCATCGAATTTATCATGTCAGATTACCCCAATAAAGACCTAACGCTCGAACGTTCTTATTTCCCGTTGAAACGTTTAACGATCCAAGTATTGCACAACACCTTGAAAAATTGCAGCGATAGGCCATGAAATACTTGTTTGTTTGACCGCCATTCGTCACTCCATTAAAAAAGAAAAACACGATTATCGCCACAGCACCAGACGCGTGACTCACATGAGTCACCAAGGGGAAATGTCAACGATCACCAGCAACTACTGCGATTCAGAGTGACTAATACGCTAAACACCTTCTCCATCCAAGGGATGGCGCTCTTGATAATATCTTCTCTCTTTTTGGTATAAGTATCTCTGACTTGGAATCGTGAACAAAAAAAGAACCACCAATACCTAAACACAAACTCAAACCCAAATCACTTTGCCTGCATGTGAACGATGAAATTCAGAATGTGCTTGTGAGTAATGGAACGCACGACCTTTGAATCATGCGACATACGATATGATAAGATAAAGACGGCGGCATCGCTCACGATGACTAGGTGGACTTTCTGAATGCGAAAGACTCGCGCGCATAACCCACAACAGAAATACACTCACTAGGGCTATTTTTGGCAATATACTTTGGCGATGACTATTATTAGGAAACACCACGAAAGGACTCCACCGGTGTCTGACTCTATTTTGGGCCATCCACCAACCCCCCCACTATCACCATCGAATTCCTGCTCGTCAAAGGCAAACAAACAAACAAGTCCAACATACCGTACGGCATGTTACTATACCCAAGTCTAATCACGAGAACCGCGTCGTTGTTGGTGATAAACAACGACCGCGAATGTGATGCGATTAAAAATATCTCAATGAAGTGGGCATACCGCCATCACAACCACCCTCCCCAAAATTGATCGCCGACGTTGTCGGTATATCGCGCGCCATAAGGTGCGCTCTTTGAGGCACCCGAAAAAAAAATTGCGCACATCCACTATTTTGGCCACAACTTGGGCCACAATCTCCTAAACGTGTGCTAAAAATACACCTTTTGCTCGAAAAAAAATTGTATCTACGGTAAGTACGTCGCGATTCGTTAGTGTTTTCGTTATCCCAAGCGGCAGGATGAGAGCGACACAGACCCACCGACAAGTACTCGCATTCAAACTCAAATCCGTTATAGCGCATAGCCCCGTCCAGGTAACTCTATCGTATTGGGGCGAGCGGTGGCAATGAATTGCCCCCGCGATAAACGGGCAGATGGCGAAGGTGTAAAATGGACAAAAACAAGTGTTGCGAGTGCCAAAAAAGCGCTGCTGCATGATATTTATAGACACAGCCGCTCTGTGCCAAAGGTATACAAGTCGCCATCATCCCCAATCCGCAATCCACAGCGCTCTCTGATGCTGACTATGCCTCACGCTGATTGTGTGTTTAAGTGTGATTCGTTTGGCGGCAGCCCAAAAAGCCGATGCCCACGTGAGAAATATTTTTATTGTTATTATACCTTGAATTGTTGCCTCAATTTCTCACATTCGACGCCGTAGCTGCTGCCGCCACCACACATCCTAAAAATACTCTTCATCCACCTCGCCGCGCCGCGCCACCTTCGCCATCGAATGAAGAAAGAATTTTTCAAAAACAGCAAAAAAAATTATCTTCTCACGAAAACAAGGTGCATGATTCATATGTTGATGAGCTTGGCAGCACGATCGCCGAGGAGGTGGTGTGGACCAAATCCGACTAAATGCTTCCACACGCGACTCAAAAATGGAAAGCATAAAACGATTTAAAATTCAAAACAGAAATGTATCGGACCGGCGAACAGTTTTCAAAGAAATAAAAAATTATTTTCGAGAAAAACATCCGAAGGTGGGAAATTTTTTCGTTTGCGGTTAATGCAAGCGGAAGTCAAATGATGGATTATTTATGGATTTCAGGTACATGGGTGTGCAAAGATGATGGAGCTTTATTTGGATTCATTTTGGCAAACACATGTCTTCTCTATTGACCTTAAGTAGAGAGAATTATACGTGGACGTGGGTGTTGTGGGAGGTGATCTGAGATGTCAACAGAGGGAATTGAGAGGTCTTGGGAGTGGTTTTTAAATCGTCCATTTACTTATTGCCTACTTCTGCTTTTATAAAGGAATTACATATATTATCTGCTTCCTTTTGCGTTACTGGCT
Source organism: Rhingia campestris (assembly GCA_932526625.1). Lineage (NCBI taxonomy): Eukaryota > Metazoa > Arthropoda > Insecta > Diptera > Syrphidae > Rhingia > Rhingia campestris. The sequence goes on along the minus strand of OW052184.1, from coordinate 33,272,517 downwards.
CCCGATCAGTTGAGGGTATCTGCCTGAGACAGGCAGTCTTTCATCCTCTTCGATCCTCAGCATGTTGCTTCCAGTCCATCCGCGATCGCTAGATCCTTAAACCAGAGCTTCGGTCGTCCATTTCGCATCGATCCTGAAGGCGGGTATTTAAAAAGATTCTTTTGACTGGAGCATTCTTTGCATTTGCTCGATGTAGCCGTGGCAATGCGGTATATTTTTTTACCTATTTTACTGCATCCACATCATGGTATAGTTTTTAAAGTTCGAGGTTGTATTTTCTCACATACTTACTACTTACTTAAGTGGCGCTACAGTCCGGGATGAACCTGGGCCTCAACCAATATGCGTCTCCAATTAGCCCGGTCCTTAGCTAACTGCCTTCAGTTGTGCACTCCAAGTTGGTTGAGGTCGGTTACTTGCGCGCCACTTAAGACGAGGTCTTCCTCTACTGCGTCCGAGGTCTGGCTGGGAATCGAAGACTCTGCGAGCCGGAGTATTGGTGTCAATTCGTTCTATATGTCCTAGCCATCTTAAACGTCCAATGCCGAGTTTTTTGACTGGGGGTATGTCGGTGTACAGCTCGTATAGTTCGTGGTTGAATCTTCGTCTCCATAGCCCGTCAACGCAAACGGGACCGAAGATTTTCCGAAGAATTTTTCTCTCGAATCGACCAAGGATTTCTTCATCCGCTTTTGATACGGTCCATGCTTCAGCACCGTAGAACAGGACTGGGTGGATCAGGGTCTTATATAGGATCTCCTTAGTAGTTCGAGTGAGGGCTTTACTACTAAATTGCCTTCTTAGCCCAAAGAAACAGCGATTGGCAAGAGTAATTCTTCGTTTGATTTCGGATGAGATGTTGTTGTCAGAGTTAATAGCGAAGCCGAGGGAGACAAAGTCCCGTACTACCTCAAAGTTGACAGCATATACTTAGTCTTACCCTCATTTACTGCTAGGCCCATTTTTACCGCTTCCTTCTCTATACTAGCAAACGTGGCTATGATATCACGTTGATTCCTACCAATGATGTCAATATCGCCGGCGTATGCCAGTAGTTGCACCGATTTTTGGAAAATTGTGCCTCTGGTGTTGGCTCGGGAGTTTTGCACAATCCTCTAAAGAATCAAAATGTTAAAGTCACATGACAGCGCATCGCCTTGCCCAAATACTTTTTTGGTATCGGTCAGGTCGTTTCCGACCTTGATGGTGCAGCGAGAATTCTCCATCATCATCCTCCACAAACGGACGAGTTTGGACGGTATACCAAAACTAGTTATGGCTCTGTATAGTTCGTCTCTATAAATGCTGTCGTATGCGGCTTTGAAATCGATAAATAGGTGGTGGGTATCGATTTGGACTTCTTGGTTTTTTTTCCAGTATCTGCCGAATTGTAAAAATCTAATCGGTTGTGGACTTTGCTGGCCTAAAACCACACCGATAAGGGCCGATCAGGATGTAGGTAAACGGTTTCAGGCGTTCACATATTACGGCAGATAGGATCTTGTTGGCGATATTGAGGAGACTTATGCCTCTGTAGTTGGCCTTCCTCACATAAAGGTTATGATCCTGATACGACGATGAATTTGTCTTTCAAAAGTGCCTAATATTTGCTCCGCTTTCCTGCTAATTGTCCAGCACTTGGATCCGTAAAGCAGGACTTGTATGATAGGGTCCTGCATACCAACAATTTGAACTTTCTGGTTTACAATTTTGATCCCATTCGTGCCGCTAAACTAAACTGAAATAGCATCGGTTTCCAAGGGTGTCACATGGGGTTGATGTTAACTTTGAGGTAGATGAACTCTTTAACTTTTTTTGTCGATATCGTCTGCGTATCTCCTGCCCTACACACTATTTTTCCCAGCACGAGATAGTAGATATTCCATGATATCCCGTTTCTTTGTCGAAATGTACATGTTTTCAAACGTTCAGATGAGCTGTTTCCAAACTGAACGTTGCATCGCGTCACCTTCAGTGTTTGGCAACACAGCTTTTTCAGTTTTGAGGGCATCCCAAATTCCGCCATCGCTTTATAAATCGTTAAGTATTCGAAGAGTTTCGTGTAGTTCTATAGTTCTTCTTCAGCTTGACAAGGAAATAATAAATAATAAGTAGCGCTACAGTCCGGAATGAACCAAGGCTTCAACCAAGATGCTTCACTTATTATCCCGGTCCCTAGCTACCACACTTTAAGTATGACGAATCGAAATAAATCTCAAAACACGATGGAAGAAACTTAATGCATCACTTAAACATAATGGCCCACCTTTGCAAACCTTAATTGCACATGTCTAAACATATTAATCATTTTCTGCGCTTAAACCTGTAAACATATTAAACTACGTCTTAAAAATACTGAAATTTGATGATCAATATTATAAAACCGAAGCCAAAAATTTTGCTAATTATTGTGAAAATGTTAAAAGCCAGTTCCCTTCTTCACAAGAAAAATGACGCATTATACTGCCCCCGAATTCCGTTGAAGATATGGTTACTTCTGAAATGGAATTGATAACAAATACCTACGCATAGATTCTGCTCGCAATTAAATTGCCAGACGCCACATGAATAATATCCCAGCTAATGACGCAGATATCAATTTCAGCCTTGCTTATTGTTTAGTCATGTCAAATGGTCTACGCTTTTTACAAATGCCTATGGCTGTAGTTTTTCAGACCCATATAACTACTTTGTAGTTACTAGACGAACTTTGAATATTCATTTTCGTCACACTGGGTGACACAGGCAAACTTGGATACACAATTTTCATTGGGAGAAACTTTAGCTTGGTAGGTATACATTAATGAGGTAGAGTTAAAATATCTGAAATGTGTTAAAAGTAGCTAATCCTCAAACATTGCGTGATTGAGTGTTCGAAAGAAGGTCCTTAAGCCCGATGTGCTTCCCACGCAGTGTTGGATATCTGATGAATGATATGAGACTAAATAAACAACTGATAATATAAAGATACTATTTCACAACTCTAGTAAGAATGCTAGATCGAATAAGTTGAACGAGTCTGTTGGACAAGGTATACAATTTATGTAAAGTATATGTTACTAAAATAAAAATACTTCGCATGACAGCAGTTTTAACAAGCTTAAATGGAATTAAATGTTCATATATCCTCTGAAAATTAACGATCGACGTGAAGAAACTAATCTAAAGAAAAATAATGAGCTACTTGTTTGGTTTCTATGTCATATAATCATTCTAAAAACCTAGTGACCTAGTGTACCATCTGCTTTGCCATCACCTGATATGTTCTCAACCGATATCAAAATAAGTGCAAATTTTTTTGCCAATCATTTTACATCGAGATACTTGAAGTTGATCATGATTGATTTTCCGATATGAAAAGTTGTCCTCAAAATTAATTTAACTCAATTAAGATATCTCCGAAGCTCTTGTATAGCTAAGGTAGAAAACAAAATTCAAGCGCACATACTCTCCCGATCTGGATAGCCTACCATAGTACCACCTATAGTTTAGAAAATGTGAAAGAGCTCTTAGTTCTGCACAAAAAATCTTCAAATAATGACCAAACTAAGCATGTATGAACCAAAACATATTTCTTTAGGGAAGGTCAGCTGGCATTGACCTAACGAAATTCAGATCTAACAAGCATTCTGTGCACATTAGAGAATAGTAAAGAAGTCGTTATAATTGCCACCTCAATTTAGTAAAAACTTCGATAAATTCTCGCATGCGATAATTCTTTTCAAATTTAACCCACTGGGGCTTGATTGCGTGAATCATATCCTAATTAGAACCGTAGTCCGAAGTCCCCTTCAGATGATCGGTATCCGACCCTATTTAAACCACATTCGGAGTGCCTTTATGTAGGCACATTGGTCCTGATCTTCATTTTTTCTACCAGTGGAGTTAAGTGTATCATCAAAAACTCTTATTTGTCAGTCTAGAATTATGACATGGCATTTCTTCAAGTATATATCTTGCTCTTCTTCAAGCTGATTGGAACAACTTTTTAACCTGATCCCAAATAAATTTCTTTGAGCTCAATGACCCAATTCCTAGATGACACTATGTGATAGCCCGTCCAATTTGTTCTTTCACTGCGTGCTATTTCTGGAATAGAATTAAAGTTTCTCTGTCGATATCAACATAGCTTACCCCGCTCTCAACTTTGTGAAACTCGTGTCTAACTCTAGACCAGTTCTTGAATACGCTAGTCAAGTATGGTAACCCTATCAGGATATGCATTCACTTCGAATTGAGGCTATCTAATGCAGATTTATCCCTTTTGCTCTAGTGGCCTTCCCTGGGTCGCCTGTTTTAGCTTACCTCGGTTGGATCGGTTGAAATTTATAATCATTGAATGACTTCAAATTTATGTGGAATTGCCAACATCCTATTTGCCTATAAACTAAAAGGTGGTTACATTTTAATGGCCGAAGTTGATTTTGAATAAAATTATTAAATTATTTAGGAAATTATTGTCATTTCTTTTTATTATAATAATATTGGTATGGTTAAATTATGTATGAAACAAAATATCGGTCAAATGGCCGCTGCGACCTCGGCGGCACACCTCCATCCGATGGTCCAAGTTTTCGATGACGCTGAGGCATAATTGCCGTTAATGTGCCGAATTATCTCATCCTTTAGCTCTTGAATTGTTGCTGGCTTATCGACGTACACCTTTTCTTTCAAATAACCCCAAAGAAAGAAGTCCAACGGTGTCAAATCATATGATCTTGGCGGTCAATTGACATCGCCACTACGTGAGATACCACGGCCATTGAATTTGTCGCGCAAAAGAGCCATTGTTTCGTTAGCTGTGTGGCAAGTAGCACCGTCCTGTTGAAACCACATATCGTCCACATCCATATCTTCCAATTCGGGCCATAAAAAGTTCGTTATCATCTCACGATAGCGAACACCATTCACAGTAACTGCCTGACAGGCCTCATTTTGAAAAAAAATACGGTCCGATGATGCCGCCATCCCATAAACCGCACCAAACAGTCACTCTTTGTGGGTGCATTGGTTTTTCGACAATACCTCTTGGATTATCATTCGTCCAAATGCGGCAATTCTGCTTATTGACGAATCCACTGAGGTGAAAATGTGCCTCACCACTGAAGATGATTTTCTTCGAAAATTGATCATCCACTCTTGCCATTTCTTGCCACCATTCTGACCATTGACGACGCTTGAAATGGTCAAGAGGCTTTAGTTCTTGGTCTGTCAACATCTCCTACAGACCCGGTTTGCTCAAATTTTTGCACGATTTTTCCGATTTTACGCACATTTGGACGATTAAATTGACCGAAAAAATCATGAAGTGCAAGATATGCATTTTGATTTGAACGCCCATTTTTATAATAAGCCTGAATAGCTTTAACGCGTTGCTCGATTGTGTATCTTTCCATGGTTTAAATTGAATAAGTCTCTTAGTTGAGAAATGTCTAATGAAATGCAGAAAAGAACTTGACGTTTAGGTGTGGTTCATATTCAACATCGGCCCTTAAAATTTAACCAGATAACAGATTAAATTTAATAATGTTTGCATAGAGTTATAATCTCTTTATATCTTGATGCTTTCGAGACCATTTCTGTTTGGCATGCATCTGAAATAATGGATTAAGGTGTTATCAGCGATAGGAAACTAAGTTTTCATGCCAAAATTAGCAACGTCAAAAATCGGGTTTGTAAGAACCTAGCTCTAGACTATGTAGTTCCATTATTATGTTAACCACTTATTAAGTATCAGACGTGCATTTACCTCATTTCATTAACGCATAATTCTTGACCTTATAGATTTTATTAGCCACCCCACATAGACGTCTTAAATTGCAGACATAATCCTTAAAATTTTAGTCGGTAACTTAATATGTCCTCAGTATTTAAAAAAGTTTTTCTCAGTACCTCAGTACCACTTCAAACATCCAGTATCTCATCTGATAATGGTTTTATACTACAAACAGCCACCCGCAAAACTGCCAGTTCGCACATGAACTCTATTATATGCACTTCACAAACAGTGAATATGAAAAAATAAAAATGTTGTAATTGAGATCTCGAATTGTTCATAGATTTTAAATCCAGACTTACTATAATATTCCAACTATTATTTGTTGTCCCAATTATGTGATTTATTCATTTCGTGCAGTCTAAATGGGATTATAGACGCCACCGTTGACTTCATTTTAAAAATATCTATCCTGCCATTTCGGATAAGAACGAGTTGCCTTTGTTAAAGGATCAGAGGCGAATATCTCTGATGTCATCTGCTGCCGTCAAGACTTTGCAAAGTGGTTAAATCAATAGCCAGTACATAATTTGTACTCATTGTGCCTACCGGCATGGCGTTAGAAATGTTCCAACAGCATCCACTATTCGTGATGTGATGTTGAAATTTGAGCAATATGAGAACGTTGGAGAATGCAGATGCGTTGATCATTTTGACGTTTTAGAGTTTAGAGGGCATGTTGATAGCTAATGCGCGAATTTCGGACTCAAAAAATGTTTACTGCTGACCCTCGTGTTGACCAACAAAATCGCAAATATTGTCAAGCCCTACACGTATTTTGTAATAAATTTGAATAAATTGAATTTAATGGCAAAAGAAAAATGTATAACGAGTACAGTACGGCCATTTTCATATTATTACTCTGAACAACAAAAATTGCGTTCTTTGGTGATAAACAACAATCCGTGATTACTATTGCTTTACTTTGTATATGGAATCAGTTATTATGAATTCAGTAAATGTTATTAATGATAGCCAACACTCACAGCAACTGTTGTTTCACCCTATATACTGTCTATTCTCACTTCATAAAATAACAGGTGTGCCTTATTTGCTAATGAACATAAGAAGGTGTTTTGAAGTTCGCAAAGATAGTCATAGATGCTATGCTATGTGCTTACTAATTCATGGTATTAAAGTATAGTTCATCGCTAGCAATTGTATTTGGAGAATATAATTTAAAAACTCCAAACAACTCTTTTATATGATTTAACTTTATATAACTTTTGAATAGTTTCCAACGAGGAGGTTTTTAGAGGCTCGACAGATGTGGTTAAAGGTCTAAGTCCTACTTCTAATTTGTTTTTTTTTTTCATCCTTTCTGCATGCTAAGGGCATGCTATCAATGTCATGTACTCACTATATTATTTTTGTTAAAAAAAACATCAACATACAACCTAACATCCGCACATAAGATAGTTTCCCATTTAAAATACCTACAATTACACAACACTTCAACCATTATTCTCGCTCAGAGCTATCGTGCAATCAACCCAAACACCCTGTACAGTAATTTCCCCGCCGACTTCTATGCCAGCATTTAAAATAATTTATACATTTTCAACACTTCCTTTTGCACATTCTAATTTTACACTAAGTGGCGCGGCGCTCAATTAATTACTATGCAAGTTAAAAATGCCACACTCCATCGTCGCATGCATGCGAAACGAGGCTTACGCTAAGTCGCGTCAAACATTTGAAAATAAACTTAAAATCCTCTCATTTGCATTGCAAAAAAAAGTCGAAACGAAAAAAAATCCACCGACACCTTTTGCCTATTAATGGTAGTGCCTCTCCATATGCATAGTGCCAAATGCGGCGGTTTGCTTGTCTGTCTGTCTATTAAGCAATATGCTGCAGTAGGCATATTACCACCCACACATGATTTAAATTCAAATAGTAAACCAATTCATTCATGGAAATGCTCCAAAATGATATCATTCCCATTTTCACATTATAAAAAATCTGTAGCACCTATCAAAGAAAAATATTATCTAATCCAAACGACCTTCATCTAGAATTCCAGAATATATAGATCAAAACGGAACATAGCGAAGAACAAAAAAAAGATCACCACAAAGTCAAAACAAAACCGCAAACGATCAAGGAATGGGGCCCACAGACACAGCACTCTATGTAGGGGATCTCACCGACCGACCAGACCACTCTCTGTGTACAGATGAGACAAAGGTACCTGTTCAACCAGAGATCCAACTGTGCAGAGATGAGAAACCAACAAAGAAACATTTCCCCTTTCTACCTGAAAATTGATGATCATCACGATCGAATCCCCACTCCAAAGAGTTTTCGGTTTTTTTTTATGAGTGGTAAAAAGAAAAAATCAAAATCACCGCCGCACACGACACGATCAAGATGCGAAACGATCGTCGGCAACCCGAATCGAACCAAGTGCTTGCAAAGCGAATCATCTTCCCCTCTTTGTCCTTATTTGCGCACCCTAACCTAACCAACACACATACATACAAAAACAATTCAGTTTTTTGTTCTGTAGAGTGTAGATACGATCGCGGATGGACAACCTTGCCCATGTGTACTTCCACTTTGCGCTTATGCCGTCCTCATACAGTCACGTAGCGTTTCCATGAATCACGCTCCACCAACGACGACGGCAACCGACACGATGGGTAAAGTGTTTATCAACAATAGATTGCCTTGGGCCTATGTGTTAGTGCGAGAGTAAGTGAGAGCCAACAGCCAACTCACAAGTATTGAAGTATCTAACGACCATGAATGTGTGTGTGCGTGTGCGGCTCAGCTGATTACAGTACAATTCGCCGTAAAATGCTGGTCGTGTGTCTGCCTGCTCAACGAATGTACTTCACATCGCACCGATCAACAACATTCAGTCGTTTTCTGAACTTCGAGCGGTAAAGAGCTATCTAAAAGAACTCAACTAATCCGCATCATCATCGTCATATCGCGTAGGTGATGTGAAGATACTTTCGCCGGCTAAAAATAAAATCACAGAAGATACTTTTAACATTCAGTACGAAGTGAAGATTTCTCATTCGCTTATCGGACGTCAATCGTGAAACACCATACACGGACGGCAAACCAAATACCCACACGGATTATAATAAAAATTCTTTCGTGTTAAGAAATTAAAAAAAAAAAACAAAATTAACAAGTGATTTAAGTGACTTTCCAAGTGAACTATCAAAAAAAATACAAAGTTTTGTGCACAAAAAAAAACAATTTTTATTAACCACCCTCATATAATGGTTACTGGAGTTACCGCACCAACAGCAACAATGACCGCAAACGTAATTGGATCTCAACCAACCATCAAGGATGCTCCAGTCAAAAGTGATCGTCGGGTATGTACAATTATTATGTCCACCAACCCTTGCCCACTAGTTTCCGTTTTTGTAACTTCGAATAAATGACGGCATTTAATTTTTTTTGCGAATCGCGTCGGTGGATCGCATGCAACCAAATACGATTGGTAGACCCACATGGATGAGTTAGATCAGCCTAAAAAAAATTGTTACAAGGGGGCGCCCCCTAAAATGGCAATGCAGACAGTGTCGTCCGCCAACAGCCACAAAAAAAATTCAAACTACTCACCGTCGTAGATCGGCTAGCCAAAAGCGATCGGCGCGTGGATACTACACATTGTCTAATTAAACCAATTTGGCACAATCGCGTACATTTGTGGATACCCCGCATTCAATTTTATGTATGCAAGGCGCGGAGGTTCAGTCTCTGAATAGACCGCCGCCGCCTCGTTGCTGGTCTCCCTAGCACTATGTGTGCGTTGTTTCACCCATTTAAGTTAACATTGCGCTTTTACCTGAAGCGACTTCCACCACGCTCGCATGATCACCGCCGCGATCACCACACACAATGTGGGTAATTTTTTGGCGACGGCAAAAGTAAGGGCGTTTTTTACGTAGGTTACCCCACAGCGTATTTGGCCTGCAACTTTCCGGTGTAAATGAATGTAGGCTGTTCGCCTCTCTATGGCCACACAACGTACGGGTCAGTGGCATTTTTATTAATAAAAAATCAAAACAAACTATTTCTCATGCTGTCCATATTTGCATCAGCGGTCAGACTTCACTTGACTCAAGTGCTTACGTTTTTCATGACCTTGTCCATCCCGAAACAAACAAAATTGACGGTGCGAGCATTTTTAATTTAAACCAAAAAAAAAAAACACTTATCGCGATTTATCTATTTATAGATATTTATAGATAGCGCCCGTGTCTATTTTAGGACAATACATTCGACTATTCTCCGGCGGGAAATCATATTTTTAGATTTCTCATGCTCGATTGTTAATAGAGTGCATACGCAATAATTTAAGCGATTTTGTAGAATATGTGAGGAATTCCCTTTAATTATAAAATTACATGGAACTTGGAATCTCTTATCTAATTATCATTTTTTTCTTTTGTTTACAGTCCAACAAACCGATCATGGAGAAAAGACGTAGAGCAAGGATTAACAATTGCTTAAATGAGTTGAAAACTCTAATTCTCGACGCCACCAAAAAAGACGTAAGTATTTTCAAAAATCAAAACGTCATTCTTATTATCAAACTCCATACCAAGTACAAATCATGAAAAATCATTTATTTAGACTTGCAATCCACAAGGTGGCAAAAGCAAGGTGATAGCTTATTTTACCTAATTTTGATCACTTTTTGTGAGGAATATAGTATAATTTGTTAAACATGCCTTTTAAGTGCAGTTTTGGTCAAATTCGATCCACAAAATCCATTTTTTAACTTACGATCCACATTCTATTACAATTATTTGAATTCAGATTTTAAATTTTTATTAATGGATTCTTAGTGACTATTTATTTTTATTTTTACAATTTAAATGATTTTACTTGTTACTTGTCATTTAAAAAAACACAATCCACTCATATCTAGATGACTTTAACTAACCGCTCCATTTTTTTTTGTTCTCCTTCCAGCCAGCGCGTCATTCCAAACTAGAAAAAGCCGACATTCTCGAAAAGACAGTCAAGCACCTGCAAGAACTGCAGCGTCAACAAGCAGCCCTGGCTCAAGCAGCCGACCCAAAAGTGATAAACAAATTCAAAGCCGGCTTCACCGACTGCGCCAACGAAGTCAGCCGCTTCCCCGGACTAGACCCCGCCGTAAAACGTCGTCTCCTTCAACACTTAAGCAACTGCATTAACGGTGTAAAATCTGAATTGCACCATCACCGTCAAACCGCTAATGTCCAACAAGCTCAAACCCATATGCTTCCATCGCCACCCAGCTCACCGGAACAACAGGATCAACCAATGCACTCCTCCGCGCCACCACAAATCATTCACTCGGTCAATGGTGGATACTTCCTGCCCAATGGCCTTCAAGTAATTCCAACTAAGCTACCCAATGGCAGTATTGCCTTAGTCCTCCCGCAGACCCTTCCCCAAAACAACCAACCACCAATGCTAGTGCCCATTCCCTCCAGGACAGCATCAACTGGATCGGCTTCATCACATGCGTCATCAAGTTATGAACGCACACTTTCGCCACCCACCAACATTCTATATGCGCCACCAAGTCCGGCAAATTCCTACGAAGCCATGGACTGTAAGCCATCTGTCATTCATCATGCCGCCGCCGCACATACCCACCATCAGCAGTATCAAGCCGCCCACCAATACAACCCCGAGGCGGCCCCTCTCTCTCTGGTTGTGAAGAAAATCAAAGAAGAAGAACAACCATGGAGGCCGTGGTGAGCACTCCATTTCACCCACCCCCTCAGAGGTCAGGCATTATATAAAGCAAAACCAAATAAGGTGGACAAGATGCACTTAAAAAATACACACACACACATACATATATACACACATAAGACTGAAACCGAAGAGTCGTCGCTGAGCTCATTTGAATACCAAATATCGAGTGTATCAAATAAAGGCGCTTGGTTATGGAGCTGCAGATCGGAACGTTAACAGAGAACAGCCCCTCAATAAATAGACATTCGGGCTTATGAGCCGAGAGCGCTCTCAAAACAGACAAACAAAACCGTTGTACCTCTGTGCTTAATTAAGTGAAAAGAAAGCTAATTTTTCTGACATTTTCATCGAACAAAATGTTTTTTCATGAAAAGTTCATCTCACAAATTCATTGGTCATCTTCCTTGTATTTTCTGATAAAAAAAAATCACGAAAATATAAATGAAGTCATAAAGTCATCATCACAGTGAATTTACTTCTTCGCTATTCATCGCTCACTGTTCATCAAACAGATGTTCAGTGGCTTTCCAAAAAAAAAATCTCAATAAATTTTAAGCCAAAATACAACCAGCTTAAAACTACTATATTCACTTGTTCATTATTCATCGCTAATTCACTTTGTTCATCCGTTCGAAAAAAAATCAGAAAAAACAACTACCTCAGGCATGAATGTTAAGCTATGTGAAATAGGTACAAATTGCTGTGAATGTATTATGCAATTTCAAATTGAATTTAATGCACAAGTCATGTAAATATAAAAAAAATTAAAGTTAATAAAAAAAAACACTAATTTGTAAGGTTAAACATAAAAAATTAACTTAAATGTTAAAAATTGTCAATGAAATCCCTCAAGTCTTCCACTAGCATTATTGCATGTTTTACAAACTCCATATTGATGTTCTCATTTAAATATTGTACATAAAAAAATCATTTTATAAAAAAAAATTGTACATTATTTTTTTAATTTAATTATTTTTGCATAATTTATGACCTATTTTTAAGATATTTAATTACAAAAGATACAAAAGAAACTACAAGCACAAAAAATAAAAAAAATGGAAATATTTTCAAACATTTTAAATCTCTGACTTTTTTTTCTTCCACTCTAGACGCATCTAAGTTGTTTTTATTTTTTTATGACGAAAATGATTAACATTATTTGACGACCGAAATCACACACTAATTTGTGAAATTAATACTCATCGTCGTCATCGTACCGTACGTGCCGTGGCAACCTTATTTTGGACACGTGATTTGTTTTTCGTTATATTGCGTACGGTTGAAGGTTGCTCAGTCGGTTTGTTTTGATGGTCAGTGTTAGAATTTTTTTTTATGATCCGTGATACTCACGTATCGGCCTTCAGTTGGGGTTTTGTTTTCTGTCGAATGTTTACTCGGTGAGACGTCCATATTTGCAATATGGAGGTCGTTATCTGGCATGATAAAAAAAAAGAAACCGCGGAACAAAAAATCCACAACATTGTTTATATGATTGTGGTTCTAGGAATTGTAGGAAAAACAGAAATTTCAGATGGCTGAGATGATAAGATAAATGAACAAAAATTGCGATCCAATAACACTCGCGGTGTTACCATCCAACACTGCTTTTTTTTTAATTTTGAAAAGTGCAAACCTGTGAACGACAGGTTGCCAAGCACAATTTTCGCTATGACAATCTAAAACCTTTCGATAGGTTTTTTTTCATGGCATAATTTCATAAAATCACTTGTGCGGTGTTTGCTGATTGATTACGTTACGTTAGTAGGGGTTTGATAGTATGGGGGATGTGTAAGACTGTTGTGCACGTGAGAAGGGTAACGTTGAAGCCATTTGTATATTAGTCACTGATAATGGAAGACTGAGCGCAAAATTCATTTCACAAGCTCCATTTTTATTAGATGCAGGATAAGAAAGTCGAAATGAGGTTGATTGGGGAAAAAAAAACACACCCCTCTCATGGTACTTGAGAAGCCCAAAGTTCAATTTTAATATCTCACCACTTGAATTTGAATTAAGTAGGCTACAAAACTGATATCATCGTGTTGTTGGTGCAGGTGCAGTTTAAGTGTTTTTTTTTTCACTGCGTAGGGAGACGTTAAAAAGTCGGAACCAATCCAAAAAAAAGTTTAAACAGCTATTGATGTATATGGGTATTACGATCATTTGGCGGATGTGCACAAGCTTGCAGACCTAATTAAGGTCACTTAATTTCCCTCTTGCGACTTTTTATAAATCTACCTGGTTTCCAAAAGAATTATCTGTGATTAGGACAGGTATACAGGTAGGCGTAGGAACTTTCTAGATGATATCATAAAAAAACAACGGAATTTCAGAAAACCAAGCTAAATGTGTTTTTCTTATATGTTTTTTTTCTAGATGATGAAAAGGGTTTGTAAAATTTATTCGATAGACACCATCTTATTTGCAAATGTTATTCCTTTCAGCTTACTTATGTCGGGACAATGAATTGTATTTATGAATGACTAAGTAGGTACAGTTTGTTGAGTAGATTTTCTGATGAGTACAAATATCAATTAATAGACTTTACGTCCGGATCGGATAAGATAACCAAAAAACGTAAACTTCCAAAAGATAATTTTCAAATCTAAGACCCAAGAGCCAAAACCCACCCCGAAACTGACAACATCTACGTTTTTGTTACTGCCCCACCTATTGCGAAAGTCTAATAAGCTTACTTACTTACTTAAGTGGCGCTACAGTCCAGTATGAACCTGGGCTTCAACCAACATCCCACTCCAATTAGCCCGGTCCTTAGCTAACTGCCTCCAGTTGCGCACTCCAAGTTGCTTTTTTTTTTTTTTAAATTCTGACCTGCCTAAGCAGTAATATACACATCGACCTAAAAGATCTATTGTGCTTGCCGTCAGATGCTTTTTAGGTTAGTAGCGCTTCTACCTTCCTAATGTAGCTGATAATACTTTCAGCCGAAGATTTCATCAATTCTTCGGGACTTAAGAATTCCCTGAAGAAAGATTCTCTTCTCATACCGTAAAGGGCCGGGTATTCACATATGATATGCTCGGCTGTTTCGTCTTCTTCTAGACATAGTCTGCACTCCGGTGAGTCGACTAGACGCATTTTGTTTAGGTGATATCGCAGACCGTGATGACCAGTTAGGTAGCCTACTAAGTTTTTGATATCGTGCCTGCGCAGATTTAGTATCTTGTTGGCATCTGATTTGAAGGGCTGAATAGCTCTTTTGGCCTGTCTTAGGCCTGGGATGTTTCCCCAGTATGAAACACATCTGTTTTGTTCCCAGTTTTTTATGACTAGATTTATGGCTGATTTGGGGATTGCACAGAAGGGTTCAGGTCCAATGAAGGGGGTTTCCGAACCTTTTCTGGCTAGTTCATCAGCTTTTTCGTTACCTTCAACTCCCTTATGTCCGGGGACCCACCATAGTTTGGTTTTGTTCCTGGAACTGAGTGTTTGGAGGGAGTTGAAGCAGTGTAGTACTGATTTGGAGTCAATGATGTGTGAGCTAAGGGCTTTTATAGCTGCTTGAGTGTCCGTGAATATATGGATGTTTGCGCCTTTAATGCCTGAGTTGTGTATTAGGTTTGCGCGCCCTCCAAGTTGGTTGAGGGCGGTTTCTACTTGTGCGCGCCGCTTAAGGCGAGGTCTTCCTCTACTGCGTCCAACGTCTGGTTGGGAATCGAAGACTCTGCGAGCCGGAGTATTGGTTTCCATTCGTTCTACATGTTCTACCCATCTCTTCAATGTCCAATGCTAAGTTAAGTTTTTTTTTACCAGGGGTATGTTTCTCTCAAATCATCCGCTTTTGACACGGTCCATGCTTCAGCACCTTAGATCAGGACTGGGATGCTCATGGTCTTTTATAGGATCTCCTTAGTAGTTCAAGTGAGGGCTTTACTACTAAATTGCCTTCTTAGCCCGAAGAAACAGCGGTTGGCAAGACTAATTTTTCGTTTGATTACTGACGAGATGTTGTTGTCAGAATTAAAATCGAAGCCGAGGTGTACAAAGTCCAGTACTACCTCCAAGTAATATCTGTCAATGGTGACGTTCTGCCCAATTCGTCGATGTTGTGTGTCCTTTCGTGTTGACAGCATAATTAAAATTATCTTCCAATTCGAAAGATATTAATTATAAACCCTAAATTGTATTATTTAAATAACTTCCAAGTATGTACAACAAAATGTTGAAAAAAGGAATGCAGTTTTATTTTATATATATTAACATTAATAATCGTTCTAATTATCAAAATTGTTGGATCAGATTAAAATATATTTAAGTTTAATCAAAACTGTTATATGGTATATGGTATTTTTCTGGGGTTTACCCCAAAACCTCGTATACCGAATTTGAAGCAAATGCGTGCAGCCGTTTAGCCTCCGAAGCGTGTACCGACCGAAAGAAAGAAAGACGAAACAATTGCCTGAATCCAACCCTTAAACGCATCAATCAGCATGACATTCATCATGCTAAATCAAATCTGCTTTGATTTTCGTCAATCAGACTTCAACAAATGTATGTAACTCATACATATACATTTTCACAAACTCATGTTTGTGATTGATGTCCATCGATTGACCGTGTATGGGCCGCTTAAGGTTTGATCAACATAAACTAGTTTGATTTTTTTTAACGAAACCAATAGTTGCGATATTGTACGCTGAGCCTTATTTCTGTAAAACTACAGTATGGGATACCTTATATTTATTTTTAAGATAACATCAGGGTGGAAAATATGCTGTTTTTGTACGATTGGATCTATTTACTGCGATCAATACAATCGATCAAATCAAAATTTGGTGGGGGAGTGATTTCAGGATTGGGACATAAAATTACTAGTAAATATATATTATTTACCTGGCCCTTCTGCGATTATACAAACAACATTGACGAATCGGTTGAAAAAATCCTTGTCGTTTCGAGTTCAAATTTCTTCAATCCCTTATCATGATCCAATTTATGTCGAATCATCAAAGTATCGCTATCATATGATTTTTAAGATATTTAACTAAGTGTAGGTCTTCTTCTCTAACTGTTGTAAGAGACAGGTCTTGGGGGCTCAACGTATCTATTTGATTTGATAGCGATGTACTTGAAAATATTTACATATTTGAGCATGCATATGTAAGTATGCTTTATTGACAATGACACGACTATGTCACCTCTCAGAACTGCTGATAAAAATTGTTATCGAATTTTACTAAGCCGACATAAATGATGTGATCTTTTCATTAGGGTGATAGTGTAGCAGTCTGATATCAAAGCTGAGGCCACTTTTTTGTAATGTAAATGTTGAAGCTGTGAAAAAGAATTATAGCAAAGACTCTAGAGAAACAGTTGGTTGTAACTAGGGTGGCAAGTGGAAAATTTTGTTTATGTTTTATAATCTCGTTTTATACCCCCATACATACCTAAAAATTGTAAGATTGACATACTTTTCAGACAAGGAACTGCAGAACCCGAAAAGGTATTCGCAATGATCTGACGAATCATACGACTTGTATCAATTCGTAAAATCAAGAAAAGCTTTTCTGAACTTAGCTGTTCGGATTTGGCATAACACAGGAGGTTCTGCCATCGTGCAAGAAGTACACATGATCACATGATTGATTGTGAGAAAAAGTTAGATCTTGGGTATACTAACGACCCTAAAACTAAACTACTTTGGTTCAACAAAAGCCTATCGCGTTTAAAAACTGCAGAGACCAGATAAGGTGGTGAGAGCAAGGCTCGAAGTGAATATTGTCGTTTACGAAAAGAATACGTATATTTAAAAAAAAAATATTTCCGCCATTGGAATCGAAAATTAAAATAAAAATGGTAGAGACAATAAATAAATCAAATTTAAAGAATCGAAAGTAAATAATAATAATAATAATTTCACTTTTATAGGACATATTAGCAGGAACCTCGAATGATTTTCTTTTATGATTAGTATGCGTAAAAGAAAACCATTCGAGGTTCCTGCTAATATATCATATAAAAGTGAAATTATTATTATTATTATTATTTACTTTCGATTCTTTAAATTTGATTTATTTATTGTCTCTAAAATTGTTAATATTGGTTAGATAAACAGTGGCGTAGAGTGGGTGTCAGGCGCTCTCTTATTTATGTACTTCAATTTAAATATACAGTAGTTCAATAGAACTTTTCGAGAACAAAACGTCTGTATTTAATTTAAACTTTATAAGCCTGCACTATCAATG
Source organism: Rhingia campestris (assembly GCA_932526625.1). Classification (NCBI taxonomy): domain Eukaryota; kingdom Metazoa; phylum Arthropoda; class Insecta; order Diptera; family Syrphidae; genus Rhingia; species Rhingia campestris. Next base: position 33,254,808 of record OW052184.1, on the reverse strand, counting down.
TCTATAGCATCACGCATCATCAATGTCTTCCGATGCATAGTCTAGAAAACATTTAGCGTCATCCGAATCCAATAATATAGCCGGCTTTAGATAAGCAAACTTATCCGCAAAATTCTGTTCCTGCTGAAAATGCCCACGGATTTCTAAAATGATTTAATGTAACGAAAAATATAGCTTTAACAATACAAGTAAGCATCTCTGGTTCCGTCATCAAAAATGTTCCTTCTTATAATGCGCCTCTCAGGGTCCATGGAAATGGCAAGTTCTTCTCAAATATATTATATTTATTTATTTTATACAGCGCCATCTGCCCATTCCTCTCGTTTATCTATCAGTACCATCTGCAAAGCATTAATCTTCTGTCAAGTCCCTTTGTTTGTAAATATTTTTGTTCGCCATTCACTTCATGTAGCACCAGTTGTCAAAGGCAAAACAATCAAAGAAAGGATAATGACTGCATCGTAACTAGCAAAGTCCCTTCATCTGTTCTTGTAAATAGCAACGTTCTTATGTGCCGAAAACTGAGGCAGCGTGTCTTAACCAGGTCTAAAGAATGATTTGAGCAAGGTACGAATTCAACTTTGGGACTTATTTCTTTAATTCTTCGCTGAACTCCTAAATGCCTTTCAGCCATAACAGCAGCATTGTCATATAACCTTACCTCGCATAGTTATTTATATAGAGGCCATCAACTTCAAGCTTGATCAAAACCATTTTTGAAATCCTTTCAGTATTTTTAACTTTCTCTTACAAAGAGAAAGATATTGTTTTCGTGAAAATTTTCGACCTCGAGATTTTGATTGATTCTAACATTACGATTATAGCGGAGCCTAAAAAAGTGGTTTTTGGAATTCCGTCCGTCGCGTCGGTCCGTCTGTCCGTAATGGTCTCCCCAGCCTAAACGGCTTGACCGATTTTCTTCAAACTTCGTATCCAAGCTTGTTTTGGACATAATTCTAGGCCATTTTTTTTGTTTGCTTTTAGCCATGTTAATAACGGTACCAACCATATATAAATAACACATAACCTCAATTTTCTCAAAAACGGCTCTAACGATTTTGTTTAAACTTTATATATACTATAACCATAGTAGTTCCAACAAAACAGCATACCCAGTTTTTTTTCGAGAAATCCATACATCAAACGGATTTTGTCATTTAGGCCATATAAAGAAAATTGTTAATTTCTCGCAAACTACTATGACAAATTGAATGAAATTTAATATATATACTACTATTACAGTTTTAAACAATTCCACATAATTAGTTGTAGCCCAACTATCACTAAACGGAATTTTCAGTTTTGGCCAATAACGAAAAATAATTATTATTCACATAGAAACCGATTCCGTCAAATTTCGGAGTAAACGTTCGTATAATCAAATTTTGACATTATTTATATCATTTTAAGCATAAATAATCAAAATGCGTACTATTTGATCTAACGCCTAACTCGCTGTGAAAGAGAAAGTTGCGTACGACCCAGTCGTGCACCCACCACTCGTTTTATTTCGTTTCAATGAAATCTATAAAAGATTCCACTATTTGTGCGGGTGGGCCATCTAGTGGTTTCATTTTAGATCATAGATTATCTTAATACCTGGCTTGTTTGAATTTTGTGAGAAATGTCTGGTGTGCTGTCGAATATAATCGAATTTCCAAAACTGCAATAAATTCGTTTTTGAATTTCTGATGATATATACGTGATTCCAATTTTGCCACACATTTTAGAGCTACAAGATGTTCACGAAGTACAGGAACTTACTTTGCAATTAAATGCATCAATTCTCAGCATGGTTTACTCGCAGATAAAAAGGATAATGGACAGGATCCACGTTATACCACAATGGACGAAAAAAAGGTCTGTGTGGCCACGTAAAGCCAAATTTGGTTTGGCAAGGAATTTTATAATATCAAAAATTCTGACAAGAATTTATTTTGCTATTAAGTTTTGCTCTTTATTGTCAATAGTCTGTCCTTTTCGAAGTCTGCACTCTAACTGCTTCCATTTGAAATAATTTTGGTTGTGTTGTGCACTTGATTCGTGAATTGAATTGATTGATTGATTTAATTTCCACCAAGTATTAAATCCGATTGTTGGGTGTTGTAGAACGAGGGTAGACTCTGATTGGCGTTAACTTGGCAATGCCCAGTGTTGCAACTCTGACTACACATCAAATGTGCTTATCTTTACCTCCAAGTGGTAACCATCGGATACTGGTCTCATCCAACCGGATTTGACTTGCTAAACGATAAGTGCGAGTGTTGATAACACGACGAAAAACAGCAACACTATAAACACCCTGGTGAGAATGGCACGGATGAATACCCGGCCTGCTGTCCCAGGCGAACCTAGATGAGCTGCTCTGACATATTCGGACAACAGGTTGTCTAGGAATTTCAAGGGTTAGTCAGGCCCCTTGAACAGAGATGGTGGCGGATGAACCGAAAGGCCAACGGCAGCGCTCAATCCCGTAGTGGATACTGATGGCCCCGTGTCCTAGGGGTATCTAATAAATTGGAACTGGCCCTCCAGGTTGGGGGTTGTGCTTTGGGTTAACTACCCACCCACAGAAAAAATCATGGTTACGAAGCAACCAATAGCCTCGGAAAGGACTGATTTTATTGTTGACGACCCTGCTAAACGAAAAAAGGACAACGACGTTCGTATCTGCACCTGGAATGTGAGAACATTAAACAGGAGAGGTGCAGGCGAACAACTAGCGGAAGCCCTAAACTGCTACAAAGCAGACATTACTGCCATCCAGGAAATACGATGGGATGGGCCGGGCAAAAAGAGGATGAAAAACTGTGACATATACTACGGACCGTGTTATAGTGAGCAGAAACAGCGACTATTCGGATGCGGATTTGTTATAAGTGCCAGACTTAGGCAAGAAGTCTTATGTTTCCAAGACATTAGCGAACGCATAGTAACAATCCGCATCAAGGCCAAATTGGCCAACATAAGCCTTATATGCGCTCACGCTCCGACGGAAGAAAAAGATGATATAGCTAAGGATTGCTTCTACGAGCTCCTCGACAAAACCTATGAGCGACTACCGAAGTACGATGTTAAAATCGTGCTGGGAGATTTTAACGCAAAGGTAGGAAGAGAAGACATCTTTAGAAGTATTGTCGGAAAACATAGCCTACACGACAACACGTCTGGTAACGGACTTAGGCTTATTGATTTCGCTACGGAACGAAATGCCACTATAGCCAGCACACGGTTTCCTCACCTCGATATCCATAAGGGGACATGGCGGTCTCCAGATCAACGAACGGTCAACCAAATTGATCCCATTGCGATGGATAAGAGGCACGCATCCAGTATTTTGGATGTCCGAACATTCCGAGGAGCTAACATCGACTCGGATAACTACCTTGTAGCAGCCAAGGTAAGAATGCGGATATCCACCACGCCACAACAATCCAGAAATACTGTGAAAAAATTTAATGTCGAAAGACTGCAATCGCAAGAGACCGCCAAGACCTTCGCACAACGCGTATCCCTTAACCTCTCGATTAACACCATACCACCAGCATCGAATGTCGAAGAGCAATGGCAACGATGCCAACAGGCCATTAGATCAGCCGCAACTGATGTGCTAGGTTTCTCGCACCCACCAGCAAGAAACCCCTGGTTTGATGAGGAATGCCGACAGATGCTCGCAGCCAAGAACGAGGCCTACAAGGCTAAGCTGCAGGTGAAGACGAGAGCTGCCATTGAGCTCTATAGGCAAAGAAGAAGGGAAGAACATCGGCTTTTCAGCAAGAAGAAAAAAGAGCAAGAAAAGCGCGCGATCGAGGATATAGAGAGGTGCCACTCCAGGAACGATGTTCGCAAGTTTTACCAAAGTGTAAAACGTCAAAGCCAAGGATACAAGGCTCGAACAGAATCCTGTCGAGATGAACAAGGAAATATTGTAGTTGAGACACAGTCGATGCTGAGGATATGGAAGAACCACTTCTGCAGACTGTTAAACGGCGATGACGAACAACATTCCGCTGTCAGGCAGAACGAACCATTCAATATTGGCAACGACAGCGAAGACTGCCAACCACCCGACCTGAGTGAAGTGAGGATAGCAATATCTAAACTCAAGCTTAATAAGGCTGCCGGAAATGACGGCCTTCCCGCTGAGCTCTATAAGGCCGGCGGAGATGACTTGGTAAGTAACATCCACCAACTCATAAGCCAAATCTGGTCGGATGAAAATATGCCTGAAGAATGGAACCTCAGCATCGTTTGCCCGATCCACAAAAAAGGAGACCCTCTGAACTGCGCCAACTACAGAGGCATAAGTCTCCTCAACATCGCCTACAAGATCCTATCTGCCGTAATATGTGAACGCCTGAAACCGTTTACCAACAACCTGATTGGCCCTTATCAGTGTGGTTTTAGGCCTGGAAAGTCCACAACCGATCAAATTTTCACACTTCGGCAGATCCTGGAAAAAACTCAAGAAGTCCAAATCGATACCCACCACCTATTCATCGATTTCAAAGCCGCATATGACAGCATTTATAGAGACGAACTGTATAGAGCCATGTCTAGTTTTGGTATACCGCCCAAACTCGTCCGTTTGTGTAGGATGACGATAGAGAATTCTCGCTGCTCCATCAGGGTCGGAAACGACCTCACCGACACATTCGATACCAAAAAAGGATTTAGGCAAGGCGATGCGCTGTCATGTGACTTCTTTAATCTGATTCTTGAGAGAATTGTGCAAAACTCCAAAGCCAACACCAGAGGCACAATTTTCCAAAAGTCGGTGCAACTACTAGCATACGCTGACGATATTGACATCATTGGTAGGACTCAACGTGATGTCATAGCCACGTTTGCTAGTATAGAGAAGGAAGCGGCGAAAATGGGTTTAGCAGTAAATGAGGGTAAGACTAAGTATATGCTGTCATCACGAAAGGACTCACAACATCGACGAATTGGTAGTACGGGACTTTGTCTACCTCGGCTCCGCTATTAGCTCTGACAACAACATCTCGTCAGAAATTAAACGAAGAATTACTCTTGCCAACCGCTGTTTCTTCGGGCTAAGAAGGCAATTTAGTAGTAAAGCCCTCACTCGAACTACTAAGGAGACCCTATATAAGACCCTGATCATCCCAGTCCTGCTCTACGGCGCTGAAGCATGGACCGTATCAAAAGCGGATGAAGAAATCCTTGGTAGATTCGAGAGGAAAATTCTTCGAAAAATCTTCGGTCCCGTTTGCGTTGACGGGCTATGGAGACGAAGATTCAACCAAGAACTATACGAGCTGTACAGCGACATGCCCCTGGTCAAAAAACTCCGCATTGGACGTTTAAGATGGCTAGGACATGTAGAACGAATGGACACCAATACTCCGGCTCGCAGAGTCTTCGATTCCCAGCCAGGCGTCGGACGCAGTAGAGGAAGACCTCGCCTTAAGTGGCGCGCACAAGTGGAAACCGACCTCAACCAACTTGGAGTGCGCAACTGGAGGCAGTTAGCTAAGGACCGGGCTAATTGTAGCGCCACTTAAGTAAGTAGTAAGTATTAAATCCATCAAATGAGAAAAACTTTTATCCATTGGGTGTGTTTACGTTCTCTAATAAATGACAGCAAAATCAAAATATTGAAGGAGGAGAATAAAAACTTTTTGCCGTTAGTTAATGTGCGGTAAAACCATTCCTGTGAAAGTCGTCTTATTTCTTTTTTTAATGTTAAAGAGCCACGAATCTGATGAATATAAACGTGTTGACGCTTCGGCGAAGTTAGCATTGATATGCTGCACAACTACCTAGCCTTGCTGAATGAGATGCAAACGCAAATTTTTTAGCCCATTTTCCAATATCGTCCAAGTTTTGGTATTGAATAGCAGACAATGCATATAATTGTCTTTGCTGTATCAGTCTCTGTTTCTAAGCTATCGAAATGCATGTATAGATATATAGATGGAGACTCTAATTGTGTAGGTGTTGTTGGAATGCCAACAATTCGAACAGGTGCAAGATCTATAGTGTCGAGTTTTTGTTTTTTTAAACCTATTCTGAGTTTGAAGGCCAAGTGGAATCTGTCGTCTTAGGAACAGGACTTTTCACGAATTTAAGTAAAGTTCTTCAATCAAAGTTTGTTTGAATAGTTAAAGCATTACAAGGGAACTACCCTTACTGTACTTCTGTAGGAGCTCTATGGACGATGAGGAAGAAGAAACAATACTTCATCTCCTTGGCTCATTCTTGGAGCTTACTATTGTCAAAATCTCAGTGATTTGACAGAAATGGAAGTGAAAGGAGAATGAACAGCATCCACGAGGTACCACAATGGACCAAAAAATGTTCTAAATATGCTGGCGAAATCGCTGGCAGCCACTCTAACCTAATCTAACCTACCTTTACTGTGACCTAATTTGCAGGTGATATTATACAATATTGAACACTATTACTTACATATATGAAAGAAGTCATTCTCATCGATTATTAGTCATCAACAATCCAATCACAAAATAAAATACGGGGAATCCCTGCAAGTCAGCACAGGCAGTGTTGCCAGTTGCGACAATGAGCAAGATGTCATTATTATACATTCATTTAAAGAAAAAGGGTTCCCCGATTTCATCACAGTATTTGAACTATGAATATTTTTTTGTGAATTTTTGCCGCTTCAAATTGATCTATTTGTTAAAATTATTTCAAGCAAATGTATAAAATTATTTAATTTTTCCGATGCACCTCAAGGTAGCCATCTGTGATCTCTTTTATTATTCTTTTTTATGAATAACTTACCTTTACAAAGAACGCTTTTTATTCGTTTTGTTCGACCGATACCCGAATATTGTTGTGTAGTTCTGTGGTCTTGCCATTATAATAGCATGATTCGTTTTGAAATAGTTCAAAAAGGATTCATTCGGTTTTTCAGCGATTGAATTGGTCTTTACCCTTGCCACCATAGGTATAACTAAATAGATGTGCTCTTATAAAATTGCAAGGAAATATTTGTGCAATCGACTTACTTTGAGCAGAAATGCTTTTAATATCAAGATTTTCGAGGCAATTTAAAAATAATAGAGGGGAAGAGACAACTCTTTATCTCCTTATAGTCTTCTAGTCTAGTCTAGACTTCTCAAATACAAGAAGACTTGACTTGGCAGACTATTTCCTCAAAAATATTTTGTGATTTGTTAAAAAAAATGGATTCAATTAGTAGCTAGGAAGAAATTCCTACAAGTGATGTAAAAAAGGTCCAAATCTCGGTCTAAGTTTACTGACAAAACACTTGCATCCATTAGAACCTAACCAAACCTAAGAAACGACTTCAAAGTCAGAAAAGTTATGAAAATCAGGCACCTGTCTGCCTTAAGGCATCGGTCCGTCATGTCCTATTTCCTACAAAAATTACACTTAAGACCAGTGTTTAGCTGCCGGAAATTCACTAGAAAATACCTGGATAGTTGAATAACTAGGATCACTTGCACCAACGCATTTATTAACCTAGCGACCCGAAATCCAAAAAATGATAGTTGAATGGCTAAGTTGGTGCTGGTCACCATTGAAATGAAATGAAATATTTGGCACTAACTGCCCATAATGACCTCAAACCTAGATTCTCTATTCATTTGAGTTTGAAAACCCGATTTCAAACGGCTAATTTGAGAAGCTTCTTATGAAAGTTTTATCCTCTTGTATGTTTATCAGACTTCAGTAAGAGATGGACCTTTCAAAAAACATAGATGTTGTTACTTTCGGGATTTGAATCACGGACGGCGAACTTAGTAGTCCAAGCACAAGGTCACTGCACCTACAAGTCACCCTTAAAAATTAAATATCTGGTATTTACAGCCCATACTCGGCCACAAACCCAGATTCTCCCTTCATTTTTGTGTGCGAAATTATTACTTTCGTCACACAGAAGAGCCTTTTTAACGCGTAATTAAGACAGTAATAGTTATGGATTCAAGCGGTAGCAGTAGCTTGTAGGTCTGAACAGAGCTTCTATTTCTATAGCGGTGAGAGTGATAACAGGTCACAATCTGTTGGGTAAGCACTCCGATAGAATCAGACTAGCTGACTCACACCAACTATGCAGAAAATGCGGCGACCCAGGAGTCGAGGAGGACTCACGCAGGCCTATTGACGACTCACCTGCCCGTCAACAGCCCACCGAACCTAACCTAACCTAATATTTCTGGATGTTTGTCAGGCTTTCGCAAGAGGTGAAGCAGTGACAAAAATTTAGGTGTTGTCACTTTCGGGACTTGAACCAGGGACAGTCACTGTGTAATCCAACGCGCTAACCATTAGGCCACTGTACCCACAAGTTTGCTAAAAATTTTACCCACCGATGACAACAACAAGTGAAAGTGTCCTTAAGTAACAATAATTCCTTTTTACCACGCAGCGCCACACATTTTTCCTCAAAACCTCAATACAGCTACCGTAATCCAAAGCGCTTAGTCCTTTCTAAACCTTTGAATATCTTCGCAGTTTCATTCACACGTTTACCACTTTTTGTTTTTAAATTAAATGCGCAATAGCTGCCGAGAAACACAAAGACCCTCAGTATATAGGTAGCAACCTTTCAAAATCACTGGCGCCAGATAATCCACAAATCAATCAATCCTGAGTTCCTTTCTGAAAGTCGTCTGCTCTACCCAGAGGCAAATACCACAGATGATCGAAAATAAATCCGAATAAATTAAGACTTTGTGGTGGTTGCATGATACCATATACCTACTCCCGAGCAAGACATCATAACTCTCGTGTTGAAATGTTCGCATTAGCTGTCAGCTAAATCACAGATAATCTCGGATTATCTCCCTTCTTCTTCTACTCTGTTGGTTACTTCCTCTCCCGCTTAGGCAAACGCGCTTAACCACCTGAGACTTTACTGCGCATTTGCAAACAGATATTCGCAGCTCGAATTACCGTCGCCAGACAGGAGTCTAATCCTGGCGTTAGCGTAATCACTCACAATCATTACACGCAATAACAACTGGGATATCCAAAATTCCAGAAAATCATCGCAAAAAAACTCAAACCAAGAAATTCCCCTAGGAAACCAAGAGTTTCTTCATCTGCGATCAAATTAAATCAACATTACGGAACTAAATCTCTTCTCGAGAATAAAATTTGAATAACCATTCAAAAGGCTTGACGTCAAAATTCCAACGATCTTGACAAAACGACGAAACACAAAAAAAACCAAACAGCTCAGACCACAGCAGACTAATAATTCTTTTCAACGGGGTGGTGAAGGAGACGCACCGCGAACGCGAACAACGCGCAAACAACAAACATGCACGCGTCAGAAATTCAAAAGTTGTTGTTGTTGGGCTTTTGGAAAGGCACCGTGATTCGATAATCGATCAATAAATTTTCGTGTTCGGTTTCGGTCACGCTTTGATTTATAGTGCACCGCAACGAGTGACACTGACACTTTGCTGCGTAATGTATCTTCTTGTCAAGGATTTGAAGTACCCTCACATGGTGTGAAGCTCCCTCCCCCAGAGTACAATCGGAAGCTAGACTTCAAGTGCGACAACGACGACGACGGTGCTTCTATGGAATGTGGGCCTTATCCCCAGCGGCGCACAGAAAAAAAAAAACAAAAACAAATGAGTAACCACGCGTCGACTGGTTTTGAGAAATTGTTTAAACATTTTTTTGGATTGTGGCTTGTTGGGCTGTTTTTTGTTGGTTTGCTTTTTTACTGCCTTTTGAAGCGATCATATGACAAGCGGGCACTTGGGGAATTCCAGTCCCAGCATTAACATTAGCATATGTTAGAAGCGGAGTGCCAGCAGCGCGCTGCTGCCTGCCAAAATAGTTCATTTAAATTTGATTTTGAATTTTAATTGTCGAGTTTTTTTTTGCCGTTCGTCTTTGTACATACCTACATATATGGCGATGGCACTCGCTAGCGCCGACTTTGTTACGGTATGTGTACATATGTCTGGTGACAGCTGGTTAGCCAGGTTTTTGAAATGGACAAATATATGTGTGTCGTGTGAGACATCCGTAAGAGAGCACGCTGTGGCCTTGAAATGCAGAGCGAAGTCTCACATTTGATAACGCGCGCCATTTGACGTTTGCCTTGTGCAACGGAGTTCCGGTTGCGGAATTTCGAAAAAAAAAACATCAACGCCCGCGACGTCGCACAGTGGACAGAAATGATGCAGTTTCGGAAAATAATGATGATGCGCGTGTTGGAATGTAGGTATTTCTGATTTTTTCAAAAATTGCATATTACAGATGTTGACTGATGATAACGTTTTATTTTCCGCTCTAAAAATAAACGAAACGAACCATAGCATAGTTTGCCTTAAAAAGGTACCCTCTGATCTGCGTCCACTACAAAAGATCCTAAGATCCTACAAAACCCTATCTAGAACTGTGCCAATAAGCATCTGCAAGCATCATCTCATGGAGCTACTGGAGTGTTAAGTTTTGCCTTTATAAAAAAAATAAAGATATGTGAACGTTTACCAACAACCCGATCGGCCTTATTGTTTGGTTATAGACTAGGAAAGTCCACAACTTTAAAGGTCTCCACACTTCGGCAGATTCTTAAAAAATCAAAGAAGCGCAAATCTATCATTATCAATTTTAAAGACGCATACGACAGCATTTATAAAGAAGAACTATACAGAACCATGTCTAGTTTTGGTATACCGGCCAAACTCGTCCTGTGATCCTGCACAGAAGACGGAGAATTCTTGTGCTTCATCCGGGTCGGAAACTACATCACCGAAACATTCGATACCAAAAAAAAAGAATTTAGGCAAGGCTACGCACTGTCATATTGCTTCCTAAACATCATTCTTCAGAGAATTGTGGAAAACTCCCGAGCCAACACCAGAGGCATCTTCCATAAATCAGTGCAAGTATCAGCATACACCGATGATATTGAAATCATTGGGCGGACTCAACGTGATGTCATAGCCACGTTTGCTAGTATAGAGAAGGACGCAGCAAAAGTGGGTTAAGCAGTAGATAATTGGGCAGAACGTACCCATTGACAGATGAGACATTTTCCACCCCGGGCCCACTATTAACTCTTACAACGACATCTTGTCAGAAATTAAACGAAGAATTACTCTTGCCAAACGCTTTTTCTTTGGGCTATAAGAAGGCAATTTAGTAGTAAAGCCCTCACTCGAGCTACTAAGGAGATCCTATATAAGACCCTGATCAACCCAGTTCTGCTCTACGGCGCTTGATCATGGACCGTATGAAAAGCGGCTGATCGTTTTGAACAAACAAATCTTCGCTCACGTTTGTATTTACTGGATATGGAAACGAAGATTCAACCACGAGCTGTACAGCGACGCAGACCTTGTCAAAAAACTTCGCATTGGACACTTAAGATGGCTAGGATATGTATAACGAATGGACACTAATACTTCGGCTCGCAGAGTCTTCGATTCCCAGACAGGAAGGTAGAGGAAGATCTCGTCTTAAGAGGCGCGCACAAAAATAAACCGACCTCAACCAACTTTAAGTGCTCAACTGGAGGCAGTAAGCTAAGTATGTAAAAATAAAACAAACAATAAGCGTCCTCCATTTACGGATCCCTCTGACATCTGCCCAAAATCCGTAAGTGGAACTCGATTCCTTACACGATGGATCGGAATTTTTTTTTTTTCAATTTACTAAAACTAGAATTGGTTGGATTCATCTTCTCACACTATCTGCTTAAAGATTAAATCTATTTTTTTTAGCTTATTTAGACAGAAAAAGTTTCCTTTGCTGACAATTTTGTTTCACTTAAATAAAACAAAATATATTAGCTAGAGCAGGGGAGGAAAATCTATGAGAGACACATTGTGGATCTCTGCCTTGCATCCTCTTCGATCCTGCCCTGCGCCCTGGCATACGCAATCGCATAGTGCTTACACTGAACATTGGGTCTAACTTGGGTCCAACCTGAATGCTGTGATTCCAAGCTTCTCTTGGCTTAAACATAGATTACAGCTCGTTCGCTCAATGTGGATGAGGCAATGTATCTGTATTTTCTTCATTCGCCTAATATTTTATATATGATTGGGGCCGGGTAGAGCAAATATTTCGAGTTAAGAGGTTTGACCCTAATTGTTTCGCTAAACCGAAGTATATTCCATAGTAAGTCTTAGTCATATCCCCACTAAGATGATTATGAGGATGTTGTAGACTCGGATTTAGATGAATTCTTTGTCTACATCAAGTTGTTGCTAAAAACTGTGACATGTTGGATCGACAATTCTTTGTTTGTTGATAGCACATAAATTGTCTTATTCTCGTTAACTATTTACAAGACCAACGCTTGTTGACCGATAAATGCTTATACAAGGGCACGATGACAGCGACCAATGATGTCGATATCGTCTGCGGATCACAATAGCCTTTTATTTTATATATTATTCTGGCACGATATTCTTCGGAGCGGGACTTGCACTGTATCGCCTTGACATGGGCCTCTTTTGACACCTCATTTTGGTACTTGCAAATATCGTCATTCTCAGATGAGGCAAGCCCATAACGTTCAGGAGCAAACTGAGATGATGCTTGCAGATGTTTATTGACTGGAAATACGTCTTTTGGAAGTTCGTTTCCTTGTTTGCTTCTTCTGTAACAAAACCAATTTTGGTACTGCGTTGTCCGTGTTGTTATTAGATGGGCAATATGTCGGTGAGCTCAAAACTGCGTGTATTATAGGTGTGGACTCTGGATGTAGGTGCATGATTTCTCTTACCTTGCTTTCTTGCCAAAAGCTGCTATTATAAAGTCTGTAGCAAAAAGACAGGTCTCTACAAGTCTTAATGTGCCAAAGGTTAAAGAATCGTCTATAAGGCGGATTGCACGTCTTTATGATGTATAGCAGATGCGTGGACTCTTCTAATTTGAGGACTACATTCTCCATTTCGATTTGCGGAACTGTGGACTTGTTTCTTGTAAATTTTGTATACCTACCGCGTTTTCTTTCAGTTGAATTGAACTAGGTTTTCCTTTCCCCATTCTATAATATTTTGTAAGCCTTTGTTTATAGAGCAGATTTGTTTGCGTTTTTACAGTCAAAGTAGTTCGGAATGCGTCCTATTTTTCGAGGTCGAAGTTTTACTTCAACCATCCATGAGGATTTAGGGGGCTCAGTGGCGTGATGGTTAGTGCGTGAACCGCCACACAGAAGTTTTGGGTTCGATTCCCAACCGACTAAGTCGACCTTTTCTTTCTGTGCTGTAGCTAGTGATCGATCAGTGGGTACAATTATTATTGAGTACCTTTGCCATTGACCAAAATGTCCATAGCCTTAGAGAATACTGAACATTTTTAATTTATCCTTCGTTGACGGTATTCTTTTTGACTTCTATTGTTTTGTTGGCTATGTTTCGTTGGTTGATGGAAGCTTAACCTTTCTATTCGGTTGGATCTGCCCGCCATTTTCTACGCTTTCTTTTTTGGTGCTTTAACTTGCTCGCATTGATTTGTTGGATCCGGTTTTTTTTTTAAGATTTAGGAGTGAATAGTTTCATACTAAGAAGTATTATTTCTGTTACTGCGCAAGGATTGATGCCAATTTGTCTGAAACATATGTCTTCCCAATTGGATGCTGACCTTTCCAACTAACACACATTGAAATTTCCAATGACGATTTTTACTTCATGTTTCCGACAGGCTCCGTAGGCTACGGAATGGACCGAAAAATTAACAATCAATTTTGCTTAAAGGGCCTTCAGTGTCTTCGGTAGAAGCGTGTGCACATATAAGGCTGATGTTGCGGAACGTTGCTATCATTCAGATGACAGCACGTCGATCGCTACTGCTAACTAATCTACTTTACAATAATATTACAAATTTTTGACTCAAAGGGATCTTTAATAACCAACGGAATAGCTTTTTCTCACAAACATTCATGGATGAGTGTGTACTTCTTGCAAAATGGCGAAACCTTATGTTTTATTTCAAATCCGAAAGGCTTAGTTGAGATAAGCTATTTTGACAGTTGATACTACTCAGATGATTTGTCAAATCATCGCGAGAGGAAACACTATTGATGCTCTGGTAAAAAAATGAAAGGAATCATGTCTTCATCTGTTGCGATTGTTTCTTCGAAGTGCGCTGTTCCCATTCTTCTTAATATTAAGCACGTCGCGTTATATTGGTGTGAAATCTTTGCAAGCATGAATCCTTAAAATCGAAAAGATTCTCAATAAGTTTGAGTTGATGAACACTGATTTATTCCACGATTTGATAACGTCATTGCAGTGTATATCAATCCAACTGTAAAGGTTGCGCCAAGAATACTTTTTGACACATTTGACACATTGTTTCATTAAAACGAAAATGACAACAGGCAATACATTGTAGGCTTTTTTAGAAATAAACAGCTATATGCGATGATTGACGAATATGATTTGTTAAAATTGGTAATGTCAGCAAAAGCACGTCCATATAATTCAGCCTTAAGGCGTTCCAGAAAAAAACAAACATTGAGACTTAAAAGGAGGCCTGATTTGACATTTATGTATCTCGAAAAACCAGTACCACGTCAAAGAACATGCGTTTGAAATGTTCAAGTCCACTGATTTTTTTTAAATATTCGCATCTAATCATTCCAGGTAGCCTTCAAGTCGAAATTTTCCATGTCATTCAGTTTGAATCTGAATCCCTGCACAAAGGGAGCCTGCATCCCCAAATAATCTAAAATGATAATGGCATTCCATAAAAAAATCCATTTTTTCCTCAGAATGACCACAGTGCGCCGACACCTTGCTATCGCATCGCTGGTGTGGCACTAAGCCAACCAACACCAGTCGAACCGGATGACCAGCACCGTATAGCTTCGGTTATTGTTCGTTTATTTTTGTATTTTGCGCTTAGCCAGTATATGGGTCATTGGACCCGTCCAAATTCAGTCAAATACGCGACCTTGCTAGACCTTGATTGGACGACGACGACGACTACGACGAACGTTGAAGCTTTGAATTCATCAACAATTTGCATACGTTCATTGTCCGTGCGGAGTCTAGCGGGAAACTTGTTTTCCAGTTGTTTTTAATTGCGAAGCAGGTACAGCACCGCTCAGCGACGCGGCGGGCAGGAAAGATTAGCAAAACAGTCTTGAATGTTCCACAAGAATCGATCAAAAATCGAATGATTTTTTTTTTTGTTAGCGGAAATGCCTTATCACACTTCGAGCGGCTTTCGAGGCGGAAATATAAATAAACGATGTTTTGCTGATCGATCTGAGGAAGCACCTAGAAGAGCGAGTTTAATCTAACCTAACCCGTTTTTTTTCTATTGAGATTTATTAGGGTCACAAGGTGGTCTGTGCGTTGCCGCGTCTTGTTACGTCTGCAGTGGGGGTGTCGGGGTATAGACTGAAAACCTTGCTGATTACGATTATCGTATCGGTTCGGTATCAGTAACAAAAGTCTCTCTAGGTCGTTGTAGTCTTGCAAAACAGGAAAAAACAATAAAAAAAAATACACAGAACGACAACGTTGTCACCTTGGCAGCGGGCGGGCCGCTAACTTTGGAATTGTCGTTGGTTCCCTCCGGGTGATTACGTTTACGTGTTGGCTCAGTCTAATTACCGTAAGATAAGACATAAGCACGGTTTTCGCTTTAGTTTGTAGCGTCAGAGGTTGGCGAGAACATCGTCGGCAGATGATTTGACACAACTCACGTACGCACATCGGGTTCGACTCACCCGTACCGCTTGGAGATTGTTCGTAAATATAAGCGAAATCAATAAAAACAATTGCCATGTGATTTGGTCTGGCAAATGAATTTAATTTGTTTACACAGAGCTGTTGGGCAGCAGTAGCAGCAATCTCATTATGAGGTCATTACGGGCTGCTTATCAGCGGTACGGCGGGCGAGGCACTCGCTCGGCTGAAGGGAGTCTATTCGTTACACTTGTATGGGAATTTTCCCTCCACTTTGTGTTTTTCCATAAGCAAGGGCAGGGCGTGTTATATTTGCCTACGGGACAGGGGCGGTGTCAATAAGTCCGACAACAACAGACCGCAGCAACAACTCATATGACTGATAACGCCCGCGCTGCGAGTGCACATATGAAGTTTAGATAGCTCGTGGAATATTTTTTTACATGCGGTAAAAGGCATCCGCTGTGGCACACGCAAAAAGATTGTCGCAGCGATAATATAAAAGCCACACACACACGTGCAAACAAACAAAACGCATAGATACCGCCTGATGTTTGAGTCTGGCACTCTGACAGTGGCAATCCCCTTTTGTCGATATACACCTAATTGTGATAAAACGGCAAACGGCGATAATATGTGGGTCATTATATTGACTTGTTGTGCAGTTGGAACTGAAAGTCAGAACGTATTTGGTTTAATTTTAGATACATTTTTGCCTCAAGGCTTACAAATAGAATGATATAGGAATGGAAACTTTTGGAATTTCATTGAAGGCGGATTTATTGACGAAATCGTCCAATAGATAAGTTGCTAAAATATTTTTAGAAATACTTAGATACTATAAGCAGGTAGGTAGGCATATTGTGAAATATTATTAGCGTGTTGTTGTTGATAAGTCACACTTTTAGTGACGGACGACTGACGCAAGAGTTTCGTAGAGTGACACCTTAAGCTTGGTTGTCACCAAAAATGAGGCATCAAGTTGTTCAAGACAGTTGTGGGGTATATTAGGGTAAGTACGCCTGTCAACGTGAGATTGACGTGATTCTTTGTGCAGACTGTCTCATGCAGGGTATACCGCAGGTTTGTAAAGAACAAACCACGGTTACCTAGAGTTATGGAAGGAAGATTGCACAGCGGACTAGAGACTACAGTGGCACCATCGCGATCACTGGGAATACAAATATTTTTCCAAGATTTAAGCCTAAACAAACAAAGAAACTCCCCACGTGATATCAGAGAACTTTCTTACTTAAACTTAAGTTGCGATGTCTACTTAAAATAACTTATTTACTTAAGTGGCGTTGCAGTCCGGATTTAACATGGAACACACACGACATGCTTCTTCATTATCTTTAAGGCGTCGTCTTCCTCAACTGCATCTGACATCTTTTGATACTCCGTAGAGCAGGACTGTCATGATCAGGGTTTTATATAGGGTATCTTTTATAGTTTGTGTGAGGATTTTGTTACTAAATTGCCTTTTTATCCCGAAGAAACAGCGGTTGGGAGAGTAATTCTTCATTTGATTTCTAACGAGATATTGTTGTCGAAGCCGATGTAGACAAATTCTCAATGTGATAGCTGTCGATACCGAAATTCTCTCTATCGGTCTTGTGTGCAATTAGTTTTGCCATCATTTACTATTAAACCCGTTTTCTGCTTTCTTTTCCATAGTAACAAACGTGGCTGTGACATCTTGCTGGGTCCGACCACTGATGTCAATATAGTCAGCGGATGCTAGTAGTTTCACAGATTTTTGGAATACAGTGCTTCTCGGAAGATTTACACAATCCCATCTTTTAATGGATTACCATTTGTGGTATCGAATGGTTTGGTGGTGTCATTGCTGACCCTGATAGCGCAGTGAGAATTCTTCATCATCATCCTGTATAAGCCAACGATTTTGGGCGTCATACCAAAACTAGAAGCTCTTAGTTCGTCTTTGTAAATACTATCCCGTATGAGGCTTTGAAATGGATGAATAGGTGATGAGTAAAGATTGACTTCTTGGGGTTTTCTAGGATCAGCCAAAGTTTAAAGATTAGTTCTGAACATTCGCGGTGTAAAACCACACTAATTGGGGCCGATCAGGTTGTTGTTGGAAAGCTTCAGCCATTCACAAATTCACACATTCCCAACACAGCGGGTCTCATTTTTGTGGATTGGCAAATTGTACTATGGTTCCATTATTTGGGCATACTTTTGTCGATAGATAGGCCTTCCTTTTCAGTAGCCTTATTAACCCTAATTTTAGATATTGATATCCGTACTTCATATAGGTCGGGTGGCTGGTAGTTTTCCCTGTCGTCGCCAATGCTGAAAGGCTCATTCAGCCTGACAGTGGTGGTTGGCATTGTGGCCGGGAGAAACCCAGCACCCAGCACCCAGCCTTGTGACAACGTGCTTATTTTTCATCGACATAAGATTCTCCAAAAGTTTTCAGGGTCCCTTGTAGTCACTCGACATTAAACGCAGCATGCAATGCGGCAACAAAACACATAAGCAGAGTTTTTGTACATGCAGTGCAGTGGCTCCTGTTAGAGCATTCAGCTTACTGTCGCTTACACTTGCATAATTTACATGTGTTCACACCCGTTGAAAAGTGTGTGTTCTATATTCTATGCAAGGAGAATTCTGCACGTGTGTTTCAGGCTTATTTAAAATTTGGTTCATCCTATTGAAATTTTCCAAAATAGCTGTTGCCTATCGCAGTGTGATTGATTTACCGTTTGGTGATCTAGATACTGAATATGCTGAATGCTGAATAAAGTGGTATTTCAGAGACATCAAATAGCATAGGGCCGTTGTCAATAATGGTGTCGTGTAGGCTTTGTTTCCCGGACCGAACGCATAAAGGGTATATGTTTGTGAATTGTGCCTTAACGCAGGTTTTTGCAATGATTTTACGGATGTCATAGAACTATAAGACGTCTTCCCTAAGTCCTGGGCTTATTTCAAATTTCCATTTGATTAGTCGCTGCTTTTGCTCTCTATAACACGGACTATAGAGGGTTTCATAGTTATTCATCCCCCTTTTGCCCGGACCATCTCATCGTATTTCCTGGATGACAGTAATGTCTACTATTAAGCAGCTTAGAGCTTCTGAATGTTGTTCGGCTGCACCTTTTCAACTTTTTCTTATAATGAAAAATTTCGAACTTGAGATTTTGATTGTTTCTTATGTTTTTATAATAGGGGAATCCAAAATAAAGTATTTTCCGAACTTCCAGCCGTCTGTCTATCAAACCTCTTTTACTTTATTGAATCCTTATTAGTCTGACTTAGGGGCAAATATTTTGTATATGCTAATAGCAATTTTTGTTAACTTAACTTCCTTATAATTTATTTCTTTTTAAATTATAAATCAATACTAACGTCTTTTCCCCGTTTAATTTATGGCAACATGGCTGTTACCAAATTAAGAATGCTACCTTGTTTAAAAATAATTTATGAAACCTATAATTTCGCTATAGATAAAATATTTGCTGTAATCTGTAACTTCTTGACGATATACATAGGATTACAATTTTTCGTGAAAGCAGATAGAAAATTAATTTGAATAATTAATAAATCCGTTTGCATAATCGTGGTCAACAAAGGAATGTACAGTTTGTATATTTTATTTGCTAAACCGAACTTAATAGGTTTTCTTGAGCACCTTGAATAGTTTTAGCTAGATGACAGAAAATGTATTGATAAGAACGATTTTATATTCAGAATATTCAAAGCACGTTTTTGTTTAATTTTGTCGGAGTCTACTCATATGTTGGCCAATGATAAGTGTACAATAGGCTACGAATTTATATGTAAAACCTGCCAATGAAAAAGTCGTTCACATTAGGCTTAAGAAATAAAAGAGCCTCACCTGTTAGGGATTATGATGTTTAATTTTTAGGTTTAACTTATTAAAAATAGTGCAAATTAAATTCCTTATTTTATTTGTATTGAAACTGTCTTTAGAGTCATTTAATAATCGATTTTGCAATTACCACCTACTTACGTCAAGGTCCACTATCAGTCCACTGTGCATTTACTTTTTTCAAAAATGCCTCTATACAGGGTTAAGATTTTGTTGACCTAAAAAAAATAAAAAAAGGCATTTATTGAAAAACACAAGAAAAAGAAACAAAAAGACATTTAATTATAATAGGATTGGACTGCAAAGAGTTTTTTTTAAATTTTCTGGTAACAATCTTTTACGGTTGTCCCTTAGAAGCAACGAGCTAAATGATCTTTTCCACTTCAGCTGAAACGAGTGGAGCCCATCTCAAGCTTGCAACATTATTAACTGCAATGTTTCCTGGAAATTTGGAATCCACGTCACGGTCTATTACAGAATTTATCTGCTCAATTGTTCTTAGCCCTGTGTTTGCATTGAAATCGGCAGTAAACTTCTTCAGGACTGCCTTTGCAATGGGCCCTATTGCTTTTTTTTTTAATTTTCCTCAATGTCCTCAATGGGGGAGGAGTGTCCTCTCACTAAGGCACTCACTCTCAGGCGGCAGCGGAGGAATTCCCTAGATGGATTCAACGGTGGCGCCTACAGCTTCAGTTTGATCGAACTGGTAGTGAAATCCCTATATGAGCTTCTTCGACATATTTGAACACCAGGTCTATAGGGATTTCCAATACTGAAACAGGGTATTGGAAAAGAGTTGGTGGCGGAGGAGCCCTCAATGGGTCAACGGCAGCGCTCATACAACCAAATGGGCTACTGACATCGGTATTTTTTCCGGCCCGCTGTCCTAGGGTAAAAACAAGGGCCTGGCCCTCCAGGGTGGGGGTTGTGCTTTGGGATAACTACCCATCCACGGAAAAAACTATTGTTACGAAGCAACCAATAGCCTCGGAAAGGACTGATATTATTGTTGACGAGCATGGTCGAAACGAAAAAAGAACAACGACGTTCGTATCTGCACCTGAAATGTGAGAACATTAAACAGTAGAGGTGCAGGCGAACAACTAGCCCTAAACTGCTACAAAGCAGACATTACGGCCATCCAGGAAATACGATGGGATGGGCCGGGCAAAAAGAGAATGAAAAACTGTGACATCTACTATGGACCGTGTTATAGTGAGCAGAAACACGACTATTTGGATGCGGATTTGTTATAGGTGCCAGACTTAGGCAAGAAGTCTTATGTTTTCAAGACATTAGCGAACGCATTGAAACAATCCGCATCAAGGCCAAATTCGCCAACATAAGCCTTATATGCGCTCATGCTCCGACGCAGGAAAAAGATGATATAACTAAGGATTGCTTCTACGAGCTCCTCGACAAAACCTATGAGCGACTACCTTAGTATGATGTTAAAATCGAGCTGGGAGATTTTAACGCAAAGGTAGGAAGAGAAGACATCTTTAGCAGTTTTGTCGGAAAATACAGCCTACACGACAACACGTCTGCTAACGGACTTAGGCTAATTGACTTCGCTACGGAACGAAATGCCACTATAGCCAGCACACGGTTTCCTCACCTCGATATCCACAAGGGGACATGGCGGTCTCCAGATCAACGAACAGTCAACCAACTTGATCACATTGCGATAGACAAAAGGCACGCATCCAGTATTTTGGATGTCCGAACATTCCGAGGGGCTAACATCGACTCGGACCACTACCTTGTTGTAGCCAAGGTAAGTATGCGGATATCCACCACGCCACAAAAAAACAGAAATACTGTGAAAAAATTTAATGTCGAAAGACTGCAATCGCCAGAGACCGCCAAGACCTTCGCGCAACGCGTATCCCTTATCCTCCCGACTCACAACATACCACCAGCATCTAATGTCGAAGAACAATGGCAACGATGCCAACAAGCCATTAGATCAGCCGCAACTGATGTGCTAGGTTTCTCGCGGCCACCAGCAAGAAACCCCTGGTTTGATGAGGAATACCGACAGATGCTCGCAGCCAAGAACGAGGCCTACAAGGCTAAGCTGCAGGTGAAGACGAGAGATGCCATTGAGCTCTATAGGCAAAGAAGAAGGGAAGAACATCGGCTTTTCAGAAAGAAGAAAAAAGAGCAATAAAAGCGCGCGATCGAGGATATAGAGACGTGCCACTCCAGGAACGATGTTCGCAAGTTTTACCAAAGTGTAAAACGTCAAAGCCGAGGCTACAAGGCTCGAACAGAATCCTGTCGAGATGAACAAGGAAATATCGTAGTTGAGACACAGTCGATGCTGAGGATATGGAAGAACCACTTCTGCAGACTGTTAAACAGCGATGACGAACAACATTCGCTGTCAGGCAGAACGAACCATTTAATATTGGCAACGACAGCGAAAACTGCCAACCACCCGACCTAAGTGAAGTGAGGATAGCTATATCTAAACTCAAGCTTAATAAGTCCGCCGGAAATGACGGCCTTCCCGCTGAGCTTTATAAAGCTTGCGGAGATGACTTGGTAAGCAAAACCCACCAACTCATAAGCCAAATCTGGTCGGTTGAAAGCATGCCTGAAGAATGGAACCTCAGCATCGTTCGCCTGATCCACAAAAAAGGAGACCCTCTGAACTGCGCCAACTACAGAGGCATAAGTCTACTCAACATCGCTTACAAGATCCTATCTGCCGTAATATGTGAACGCTTGAAACCGTTTACCAACAACCTGATCGGCCCTTATCAGTATGTGGTTTTAGGCCAGGAAAGTCCACAATCGATCAAATTTTCACACTTCGGCAGATCCTGGAAAAAACCCAAGAACCATCTATTTATCGATTTAAAATCCGCATACGACAGCATTTATAGAGACGAACTATACAGAGGCATGTCTAGTTTTGGTATACCGTCCAAACTCGTCCGTTTGTATAGGATGACGATGGAGAATTCTCGCTGATCCATCAGGGTCGGAAACGACCTCACCGACACTTCGATACCAAAAAAGGATTTAGGCAAGGCGATGCGCTGTCATGTGACTTTTACAATTTGATTCTTGAGAGGATTGTGCAAAACTCCCGAGCCAACACCAGAGGCACAATTTTCCAAAAATCGGTGCAACTACTGACATACGCCGGCGATATTGACATCATTGGTAGGACCCAACATGATGTTATAGCCACGTTTGCTAGGAAGCGGCAAAAATGGGTTTAGCAGTAAATGAGGGTAAGACTAAGTATATGCTGTCAACACGAAAGGAAACACAACATCGACGAATTGGACAGAACTTCACCACTGACAGATATAACTTTGAGTTAGTACGGGACTTTGTCTACCTCGGCTCCGCTATTAACTCTGACATCTCGTCAGAAATCAAACGAAGAATTACACTTGCCAATCGCTGTTTCTTCGGGCTAAGAAGGCAATTTAGTAGTAAAGCCCTCACTCGAACTACTAAGGAGATCTTATATAAGACCCTGATCATCCCAGTCCTGCTCTACGGCGCTGAAGCATGGACCATATCAAAGCGGATGAAGAAATCCTTGGTCGATTCGAGAGAAAAATTCTTCGGAAAATCTTCGGTCCCGTTTGCGTTGACGGGCTATGGAGACGAAGATTCAACCACGAACTATACTATGTCAATGTTACTCTTGGATTTTTGTCAGACTTTTGCAATAAGTTGAGAAGTGTAAAATCGTAGGTGTTATCGTTTTCAGGATTTAAACCAGCAGCCCCGCGCTTAGCCCAGCGTACAAGCACGCACCATTTTTCGTTGGACATCCTTTTGAAATGTTATAAAAAAATCGCCTTAGTTTATCCAAAATGTTGGTCCAGGCATCCTGCAGTAGAAAAAATCTAGTCCCTGGGTCCTAAGGACTGCAAAATAATTGTAAGTATATTGTATTTTGAACATTCCATATATATGTACAAGTAGGGATAGGATTTTGCTAACTTTACCTCTTTTTTTTTGTTAAACGGAAGATAGAATCGACTTAACACAAACATGTTTCAAGCCCTAGTGATTCCAAATATACTTACTTACTTAAGTGGCGCTACAGTCCGGGATGAACCTGGGCCTCAACCAACATGCCTCTCCAATTAGCCCGGTCCTTAGCTAACTGCCTCCAGTTGCGCACTCCAAGTTGGTTGAGGTCGGTTTCTACTTGTGCGACCTACTTAAGGCGAGGTCTTTCCTACTGCGTCCGACGTCTGGCTGGCAATCGAAGACTCTGCGAGCCGGAGCATTGTGGTCCATTCGTTCTACATGTCCTAGGCATCGAAAACGTCCAATGCGGAGTTTTTTTTGACTAGGGGTATGTACCTGTGCAGCTCTTATAGTACTTGGTTGAATCTTCGTCTCCATAATCCGTCAAAGAATTTTTCTCCCAAATCGACCAAGGATTTCTTCATCCGCTTTTGATACGGTCCATGCTTCAGCGCCGTAGAGCAGGACTGCGATGATCAGGGTCTTATATAGGATCTCCTTAGTAGTTCGAGTGAGGGCTTTACTACTAAATTGCCTTCAAAGCCCGAAGAAACAACGGTTGGCAAGAGTAATTCTTCGTTTGATTTCTGACGAGATGTTGTTGTCAGAGTTAATAGCGGAGCCGAGGTAGACAAAGTCCCGTACTACCTGAAAGTTATATCTGTTAATGGTGACGTTCTGTCCAATTCGTCGATGTTGTGTGTCCTTTCGTGTTGACAGCATATACTTAGTCTTACCCTCATTTACTGCTAAACCCATTTTTGCTACTACCTTCTCTATACTAGCAAACGTTTCTATGACATCCCGTTGAGTCCAATCAATGATGTCAATATCGTCGGTGTACGATTTATGAAATATTGTGCCTCTGGTGTTGGCTCGGGAGTTTTGCACATTCCTCTCAACAATCAAAGTAAAGAAATAACAGCGCAACGCCTTGACGAAATTCTTATTTGGTAACGAATGTGTCGGTGAGGTCATTTCCGATACTGATGGAGCAGCCAGAATTCTCCATCGTCATCCTACGCAAAGGGACGAGTTTGGGCGGTATACTAAAACGAGACATGGCTCTGTATAGTTCGTCTCTAAAAATACTGTCGTATGCGGCTTTGAAATCGAAGAATAGGTGGTGGGTATCGATTTGGACTTCTGGTGATTTTTCCAGGATCTGCCGAAGTGTGATCAGTTGTGGACTTTCCTCGCCTAAAACTTTCTTCTTTGCCTATAGAGCTCAATTACAACTCTCGTCTTCACCTGTACTTGTAGCTTAGCATTGTAGGCCTCGTTCTTTGCTGCGAGTATCTGTCGACATTCTTCATCAAACCAGGGGTTTCTAACTGGTGGGCGCGAGGAACCTTACACATCAGTTTCTGCCCAAATGGCTTGTTGGCATCGCTTGTTGCTTCGTAACAAGAGGTTTTTTCTATAGTTGGGTAGTTAACCCAAAGCACAACCTCTAACCTCGAGACCAGTTCCAATTTATTAGATACCCCTAGGACACGGGGCCATCCGTATCCACTACGCGATTGGGCGCTGCCGTTGGCCTTTCGGGCAACCATCTCTGTTCAAGGGGCCTGACTTACCCTGGCGAGATTCCTAGATAACCTGTTATCCGAATATGTCGAAGCAGCTAATCTAGGATCACCTGGGACAGCAGGCCGGGTATTCCGTGCCATTCTGACCAGGCTGTTTATAGTGTTACTGTTTTTCGTCTTGTTATCAACACACGCACTTATAATGAAACTTAGGTACACACGTTATATAGGTATATCTTTGAAGATGGCTCGTGGTCAAAGCTTTCAAATACCTTTTTGACGATGTATAGATACTTCAATTGACATCATTCGTGGCCATATATCTTGAAGGAATATTTTGTGACAAATTTATACTTATAATGCAAACATAACACCTAAAATGTACATTCACCTTGCTTGGTTAAAACTCGCCCCCGGAAATTCTTTAGAACATACTCAACTCGTGTGATGCTAATTTTCAAAGAAAAACAAGGGCAGGCCCCTGAATCATTTTTGTGTGGTTTATAAATTCCACTCTTTTCATTCATATAATCTTACAAAGCATACGCTACACATAACTTGAAGGCATAGTGTAGACCTAAGCATATACCTACCTAACATCAAGTCAAGACGCATTGCAACGTCTCAAACGAATCGTGCTGTGACGGCAAATTCCGAACAACATCAC
Organism: Rhingia campestris; assembly: GCA_932526625.1. NCBI lineage: Eukaryota > Metazoa > Arthropoda > Insecta > Diptera > Syrphidae > Rhingia > Rhingia campestris. Next base: position 33,229,107 of record OW052184.1, on the reverse strand, counting down.
GTGAGATTCGAACAAGCTTTGTTCAAAAAACATTTTTTGTTATCTAAGTTTACGACCTACCTTCAGTTAAATTCAGACACACATAGTCTGATACGTAATTGCAACAAATGAAACCAAAGACTAGCAATTTGACTTATCAGTCGCACAATCGTCGTGGCGGAAGTCTGTAAAATTCCTTTAACCCTACACCGCGCCAACCTATACATACTTGGTTTGGTTTAGTAGCACTTCATGCTGTTGTTGTTTATTGTTTGGTAGGTAAAACAATATAAGTTGCGCATTAATATATTTTTTTATCACATTCAACCGAAAGAAAAAAAATAATCCCCGCACGAAAAAAAATTGCAAAAAGAAAAGACTCATTGGAAACAACAACAACCACAGCCACCTCAAATCATATTAAATTTCATGTGAATTTTAAATATTTACTTTTTTAATTAGTACGTAAACAGATAGCCCCCGGATTGTTTGGTGGGGTAGTTCCCCATCCCCATATCGCCCTCGAATTCGCCATAAAAATGTAGAACACTTAGCCACAATCGGAAATACATATACACATATTTTGTTCGTTCATGTGTGCTAAGCAAAACGGAAATAGCCCCGTGCTACATTCTGTTCATGTCGGACGCACGTAGATATATCGCCGCGCGCACGCCGACTGTCCACTTGGATGTAAAAGAACAAAAAAAAATCCGCCAACGTTTGCATATCTGCGATATCGGTAGGCACCTACCTAATTAGGTGCGCAATTAACAGCGATTAATGCGCATTTACGCGATGCCTGCTCAGCTGTCAAGGAAATTGATGAATGGCAGATTTTGGACGCGACATCGCATTGCGCCGCGTCAATTGTATGTAATACAAGACTCACCTCAGATCGAATCAAGTGACGATCCGATAAAAATAGCCACGAAGCTTTATACTGTTGGAAAGAAAATCCTGCATATAGATACGAGCCACCGGCCCACAGTCTACCTGATTTGTGGCACAACGCCGCGCCGGATCGTTTGGCAAGATATCATGCGGAAAGGTGTCACCAACCACCCGAAACGTACGTGATTCGATTGAACAATCGCGACGTGGAGTGGTGAAATTAAGTCACTTTTCCTCCGCATGAGGACATGATCGAATTGCTAATGTCCTTTAAGTACTTGCATCCGATGAGGACTCCCATCTTATTCTTAAATGTCATAAACCGGAAATACCCCCCAGATTTGGAATATTTCCACGTGCTTGTTCGCTTGTATCAGACTATCAAGCGACAGGAACCAGGCACTCGAGTTGTTTGTTCGTTTGTTGTCGATTGGAGTAATCAACTCGAAAACAAGTGTAACCGACAAAATACGGGCACTCGAACTTTTGACAAACTGATAGCTGCGCATGAATTGACGACGACACCTATTTGGCATTGAATTATTACTCTAAGAGATAAAATGACAGTCCTATGGTTGGGGGGTGTGAGGGGGACTTCCTGGATTTTATCAGTGTTTTTCCTTTTTTTTGTTGGCGAAATAAATGTAGCATTAGTGTGTTTATGTGCGAAGGTCTTTTGGGGTTTTCGCCCTTGGGTCTGAACTAATATCATCAGCTAGTAAGTGTGTTAGCACTACTTTGAGGTCAACATAGATTAGTCTAGCGGATAATCAACTTTTGACAGATATAAAAAACAAGATTGCGCTTGTGGGGTATACATGAAATTTTGGAAAATTACATTTCTTTCTATTTATAGTGCTTGGGGCTGGATTTTGAAGGTTGAGGGGCGGAACAAGGCCAGCGTTTAGAAAAAATCCGATCTGCGATAGATTAAATTTGGCGATAAATTTTATCGGAGGGCAGATGGAATATCTGGGGTGTTGAAAACGTTTTTTTCTAACAGACTATAAGTTCGTTTAAATTATTGTTGGAGGGTAGAAGGATCTGCAAACCAATTGGGTATTGGAAAAGTGTATATGCGCAACTGGACGAATGTTTTAAACAGACGTAGAAACTATATTTGACTATCGTTGCATCAGTCAGATGGCTACAATTTTAAATACGAAGCTGATTTGGTGTGGTGGTCACCAATGGGTTTAGTCATTGAACGTCAAAGACCCTACCTATCAGTCAGTTTGCTTTCAATTATCAAATTAACGAACTCATATAATCCTCCTTTCCACTTTGCTTAAGATTACTTGCGAGTTGTGTTGGGCAACTTTTTTAATCAGATCCAAACCCTTATCCCAAATGTAACCTTGGCTTAATATCCGAAATCGTCAACTATGTATGTGTACCTCCTTGGCCAACGATCCACGGATCTTCAAACGACCAGATACAACTAATGGGGTGAAGAGAATTTGTTTGTCCGACTTGTCCCTGAATTAGCTTTGGACCACTTTTCTTCTTTTTGGCCTTGTCACTGCCAACTAATTTCTTCTTTTTTGCGTCTTTTGTGACTATTTACCCCAGGACTTTAGATCCTTCTTATGCGGCAGTCAAGATTTTGTCATCAAATGCTGTGATATGGTCCATGCTTCGGCGGCTTAGAGTAGGACTGGGATGATCAGGGTCTTATACTGGATCTTTAATAATTTGGCGCTGGAGCATGCACCGATAAAAAAGGATCAATAGTGGATGAAGAAATCCCTGGTCGATTTCAGTGGAAATTCTTCGAAAAATCGTCGGTCCCGTTTTCGTTGACGGGTAATGGAGACGAAGATTCAACCAAAAACTATACGAGCTGAACAGCGACATGCCCCTAGTGCCCCTTAAACTCCACATTATGGATGTTTAAGATGGTTAGACGTCAGGCAGCCAGACGTCGGACGAATTTGAGGAAGACCTCGCCTTAAGTGGCGCGCACAAGTAAAAACCGACCTCAACCAACTTGGAGTGCGCAACTGGAGACAGTTAGCTAAGGACCGGGCTTATTACAGAGGCAGGCATTTTGGACCCAGATTCATTCTGGATTGAAGCGCAACTTAAACAAACAACAGATTTTGCTGTTAGCTTTAAATATCGGAGCCGAGGTAGACAAAGTCCCGTACTACCTCAAAGTTATAAAATGATGTCAATATCGTCGACGTAAGCTATTAGTTACACCGATTTATGGAAGATTGTGCCTCTAGTGTTTGCTCGGGAGTTTTGCACAATGCTCTCAAGAATCTGATGACAGTCACATGACAGTGAATCGCCTTGCCTAAATCCTTTTTTGATAACGAATTCTTCGGTGAGGTCGATTCCGACCCCGATGGAGCAGCCAGAATTCTGCATCGTCATCCTGCACAGACATAGAGTTTGGGCGGTATACCAAAACTAGACATGGCTATTTATAGTTCGTCTCTATAAATGGTGTCTAGGTGGCTTTGAGATCGATGATTAGAAAGTGGGTATCGATTTGGATTTCTTGGGTTTTTTGCAGGATCTGCCGAAGTGTAAAGATTTGATCAGTTGTGGACTTTCTTGGAATGCTAAGAGCCAACCAGGTTGTTAGTAAGCGGTTTTAGGCGTTCACACAATACCGGAAATAGGATCTTGTAGGCGATGTTGAGGAGACTTATGCCTCTGTAATTGGCGCAGTTCAGAGGTCCTCCTTTTTTTGTTTTCTTTTTTTGTGGATCGGGCAAACGATACTGAGATTCAATTCAGATTCAGGCATACAAATCATCTCCGCCGGCTTTATAAAGCTCTGTAGGATGGCCGTCATTTCCAGCGGCCTTGCTAAGCTTTAGTTTAAATATTGCTACCCTCATTTCACTATGGTTCGTTCTGCCTGACAGCGAAATATTGTTCGTCATCGCCGTTTAACAGTTTGCATAAGTGTTTTTTTTTTTCATATTCTCAGCATTGACTGTGTCTCAACTACTATATTTCCTTTTTCATCTCGACTCGATTCTGTTCGTGCCTTCTATCCTTGTATCCTTCCAAGTTTTACACGTTGGTAAAACTTACGAACATCGGTCGCACTCCAAGACCTCTCTATGTCCTCGATCACCCGCTTTTTTGCTCTTTTTATTCTTTTTGAAAGGCCGGTGCTCTTCCTTTCTTCTTTGCCTACTGAGCTCAATGGCAGGTTAATCGAAATGTTAATGGGTGGGCGTTGCACGAAGTCCTTGAAGGTCTCTTACGATTGCAGTATTTTGACATTCATTCTCACAGTATTTCCTATTCGTTGTGGCGTGGTGGATACAGGCATTCTTACCTTGGCTGTAACAAGGTAGTGGTTCGAGTCGATGTTAGCCCCTCGGAATGTTCGGACATTTGGAATGTTTATCTAGGTTCACGTGTGGACAGCAGGCTGGATATTCCGTGCCAGTCATTCTGACTAGGCTCGCGCTTACAAGTTTAGCGAACCAAATCCGGTTGAATGAGACCAGTGTCCGATGGTTATCACTTGGAGGAAAAATAAGCGCAATTGATGTGTAGTCAAAGTTGAATGAGACCAGTGTCCGATGGTTATCACTTGGAGGAAAAATAAGCGCAATTGATGTGTAGTCAAAGTTAGAACGACTGGGGTTCTCCAAGTTATAGACAACCAGACATTACCCAAGTCATGCACTATATCACAGATCATTCCCAGATTTTACAATCTGTTTCTCTTTATAACGTTATCCTACCTCCCTTATTCAAAGCCCACCTGTGTAATTCACACTATCCCCGTAACGAAGGTAAACTGCATCTGACATGACAATCGTCATTATGACGCACAAGAAACTTCCAGGCTGAATTGCTGACATTCTCAACCGCAGATGTGCAAACTGACACACAGCTTTAACTATGTGAATGGTGGTACCAAGTCGCATTCAAAACCCGCCACGTCTGATGAAATCCTCTAGCAATTCATTTAATTAACGCATTCAGCTTGTGAGATCCCCCCTGATTCATGACGCTTACAAGTTAATTGGTCGTTGAGTGGGTTGAGTGGGAAACCCACATCACCTGCAAATAAATATCCTCTACACCGTCACCAACAACCCCCGCCGCCCTTACCACGGTGACATCATTCCCTCAAGTGAACGTCACCACTTCCCAGCATTTTGCACCTATTCATAGAAACCTCATCCTCCACCTAAATCATTGTTCCAATGAAATCCGACATCAAATTTAGAAGTAGCCGCCATGACTCACGACCACACTTTAATTAAGTGCCCCACCGACTCGCGCCATGTCTATTTTGCGGTGCGCTGCGATTATCGCAACCAGCAACCGCTTGACCTTTGCATACTCCCCGCATACCGATGAGCAAAGTTGTTTTGCAAAACAGAGTCGGGAGGGATCGCGAGCAAAACAAAAAAAAAGAGAATCAAACACCCAACCGCACTGTTGGCGATGATAGAGATCTCGTGCGTCAGAGCCAGCTCTCCGGACTTTGAGTTTTTTCAGCCCTATTGGCCTTTTTTGGTGGCGAAATTTGAAAATAAGCCACCACCAGCGTAAAACCTATTTAGTCTATAAACGATATGGGCGGACATTTGTCAACATTTGACACGATCGCCTGATAGAGCGGCCCCAGTGCGCTACTGATAAGGCACGAGCAACTCCGGCTTTATAGTGTTTTGTTGTGCACACAGGGGCGCAATATGGTGCCTATTTGCGAAGTGGCACGTGCTTCGACATACCGGAGCTGTACTAAGAATAGCGACTTGGTGATAAGATAAAGTTCATCGAAGTCACACGCAGCTAGATAAGATGCATGCTACCTGATTTCAGTGTTTTTCATTGACTGGCCGGGATTAGGGCACCATTACCCCTTGAGGCAAAAAAAAATAAATATCGCTGTGCGCTTATCTGCGATTCAATTATAGCTTGTAAGCCTGTGGTCGCTGATCGTATCGAAATATTTCTCAATGTTACGTCAAGAGAAGACAGCAACAGCACGGCGCGGCGGTGGATTGAGTGGCTAATTCGAATTACTGACACGATAATGAACCGCCACTGGCCGATCACTGTGATCACCGATCATACAGCGGAATAACGATCCAAAGTCGTCGGTGCTGTCGTTCGGCAGCAAATCTATTTTTGCATCGAGTCGAGTGTGAAGAGCTTCGCAAAAAAATTTCCACTCGCGATTGTTGTCGTCACGTTGTTCGGCTTCGTCTGACTGATCGATCGATGTTTGTCCGATTAATTAGAGGCCGATTCAAGCCTCCTGTGCTACGATGTACCATACACGCGTCCGAAGATGAATGGAAACTTTTCCACCACCCAGACCCAATAATAAATTAAGTTCGTTTATTAGCACTTTCATAGTGTCACGCCAGGCTAATGGCGCTGACAGCAAGCCACAGCGTTCAGCATCAGCTCAGCGGTGGTAAAGGCGGCGCGCCACGCAGGCACGTATGTAATAAGTGCGCTTTCTTCGGGCATTTTTGTTGTTGTTGGTGTTTGTGCTTTGATCTTATTTGCATTTTTTATTGCAAGGCTTTGGTATTATGACGTTATCTTGTTTTCTTTATCGTCAGTTGAAACGGGCGATATCACGTGTATTCGTGTACACATATTTCAGAAACTGGATGGGGCTTTACCTAAATCTTACATTCCGACGTAGCTAATGATTTGCATAAATATTTTGCAAACGAAATGTAAATTTAAAACATTCCAAATCATACATAATTTGAAGCCATTAAACTGTTGTTTTGGATAGGTTACAGCTAACATTTTGCATTCTGCTCCCAAAATGGAGCAAGAGTGTGACATTTTTATCTCATTAAAATTTGGGATTGTTTTGGATTTGGAGCAGATGTTCTAGCGGCAATTTACATATTATTGTGTTACTGGGTTTTGAATAAAAATATCCCAATGGAAATACGTACAGAGAAGCAATCGTCTTCTATCTGCTGGGCAAGTAAGAGTTTCGTCGATTATTTTTAATTTTTTAGCGTTACAAAGTGCAGTGCTCCTGGGCTCAAGTAAAGGGTGGTTAAATTTTAAGGGCTGATGTTGATTTTGAATAAAACACAAATTGTTAAGGATATTCCTGTCATTTCTTTTTATTATCATAATATTGGTATGATGCAATTATGTATGGAACAAAATATCGGCCAAATGGCCGCCGCGACCTCGGCGGCACACCTCAATCCGATGGTCCAAATTTTCGATGACGCTGAGGCATAATTGAGGTTCTATGCCTTTAATGTGCCGAACTATCTCATCCTTTCGCTCTTGAATTGTTGCTGTCTTATCGACGTACATCTTTCTTTCAAAGAACCCCAAAGAAAAAAGTCCAACGGTGTCAATTCTCATGATCTTGGCGTCCAATTGACATCTCCACCACGTGAGATAACACGGCCATTGAATTTGTCGCGCAAAAGACCCATTGTTTCGTTAGCTGTGTGGTAAGTGACACCGTCGTGTTGAAACCACATATCGTCCACATCCATATCTCCCAATTCGGGCCATAAAAAGTTCGTTATCATCTCACGATAGCGAACACCATTCACAGTAACTGCCTGACCGGCCTCATTTTGGAAAAGAATACGGTCCGATACCGCCAGCCCATAAAACGCACCAAACAGTCACTCTTTGTGGGTGCATTGGTTTTTCGACAATCACTCTTGGATTATCATTCGCCCAAATGCGGCAATTCTGCTTATTGACGAATCCACTGAGGTGAAAATGTGCCTCATCACTAAGATTTCTTGCCACCATTCTGACCATTGACTACGCTTGAAATGGTCAAAAGGCTTTAGTTCTTGGTCTGTCAACATCTCCCACAGACCCGGTTTGCTCAAATGTTTGAACGATTTTTTCGATTGTACGCACATTTGGACGATTAAATTGACCGAACAAATCACGTAGTGCACGATATGCATTTTGATTTGAACGCCCATTTTCATAATAAGCCTGAATAACTTTAATGCGTTGCTCAATTGTGTAGCTTTCCATTGTTCAAATTGAGTTAGTCTGAAATTGAGAAATGTCAAATGAAATGCAGAAAATTTCATAATTTCTCCAATTTCATAAACCAAGTCGTTGTAGGTCTCCTTATACCTGGTCACTCCTTTGAAGATGAAATCAGTCTTGGCTTCATTTTCCCTCTGGTACCTATGGCGAAGGTGTTCATTCGCTTTGCATGTCTCAGCCAACTTATGTCTCTGTACAGTAGGTATAGTTTTTCGTCTATACAAACAGGAATATAATTCGTACGTAGGACTTTTCTCTCGAATACTTTAAGGAAGCTTTCATCCGATTGGTAGAGGGTCCATTGTGAGTCAGGATCGTACCACAGAGACATCTTTGATGAGAAAGGCTAGGCACGCTTATGGTTGCTTAGCTAACCTCGCCGGTAGTTCTTGCCCGCTCACCACACACCACCAGCTTGAAAAAAGAAAAAATATAAGGAAGGAAGCTATTTTGACGGCGGACGGAATAATGAAGATAGGAAAGCAGAGTACGATAAGAAAATACACTACTCATTACCGGTGCCACTATCTGTGAGAAATTTTGGAACACTTCGCGTAACTAAACGTTGAAAAAAAGACGCGTGAACCCAATCCGCAATAATTTGGTTCCCAGCATCTCCCACCAATAGAAGTTTCGCTATGACCTTCGAGAGATGCATGCTGTTGTTGGCAAGGTGTCATAAGCGGCTTTGAAGTTGATAAACAGACCGACCATAGTTTGGGGTATACTCCTTACTAGATCATCTCGAGCGTGTTAAAAAAGCTCCTCCTGTAGCCCATCAGCACAAGCTGCTTTGATGGATCCCTACTACTATTTGGGATGGTTGAAATCTTATCATCCATATTGACGATGCCTGTTGGTTGAATCTTGGCTGCTATCATCACTACCCAAGTAATCTCACCAGATATTTAACTTCATCGACATTTCCATTACCGTGTTCCCACGGGATCACTGGCGCAATGGTTACTGCGATGAACTGCCGCTCAAAAGGTCTGGGTTCGATCTCCACCCACAGCAGCACCTTAAATATATTTTCACCGGCTCTCCTTTCGTGATGATTTGACAAATCATCCTAGTGGTATCAATTGTCGAGAAACTGAGCCGTTAGGAAGTACAAACGCACATAGAGAAAATCCGACATGACTCAAGGGTTCTTGTAACACGTGGTACCAGAATATAGCTTCCCGTGGACCTTCGAACTATGATGTCGCATCCAGATGGGCTCCTAATAGCCAAATATCAATGTTTGCCCAAACCAGTAATCATCTGAAGTATGAGGTCGAGGATTAGACAGAACAAAGAGGCTGAAAAGAAAAACAGAAAAAGAAAAAAGCCTTAAATGAGCAAAAACGAAAGAAAGGAAGGGAGCCTCACAAAAAAGCAGGGGTAAACAAGAGAAAGGTGTATCGAGAGCGAAGAAAATAAAGAAGGAGGAACAATAAAATGTAAACAACTAAAACATATAACCAGTCTAACCTATAACATACTGAACCATGCCACAGGAAGAAAACTGCAAAGTTAAGAGCCGTTTCCCCATGTTACAAGGACCCGACCGAAAACTAATGCGTCACTCATGCGCTTCACTCCGATAGCAGGGAAACCCAATTTGGAAGTATCTTGAAAACTCGGTTTATAACGGGTGATTTTTTAAGAGGTTTAGAACTTTTTTAAAAAAAAAAAACACAAAAAATTTGAAAAAATGAATGAAATATTTATTTGAATCGATAGTTTGAACCTTGCAATTTAATGTTTAAAGATAATTTCATGCAAATGTTGACCGCGGCTGCGTCTCAGGTAGCCCATCCGCTGAGTCCAATTTTGGCATACTCTTTCACACATATCGGCCGGTATCTCACGAATGAATGCATGGATGTTGGCTTCCAGTGCGTCAATCGAAGCGGGCTTGTCCCTATAGACATTAGCCTTGACATACCCCCACAAAAAATAATCTAATGGTGTCAAATCGCACGATCTAGGCGGCCAGTTGACCGGCCCGAAACGTGAAATTAACTGTTCACCAAACTCGCCTCGCAATTGCGCCATTGTTTCGCGTGCTGTGTGGCATGTGGCACCGTCTTGTTGAAACCACATATCATGCAAGTCAAGAACTTCCATTTCGGGCAAAAAAAAGTTTGTTATCATCGCTCGGTAGCGTTCACCATTGACAGTAACGCTTCGATTCGCATCATCTTTGAAGAAATATGGCCCAATAATGCCGCCGGCCCATAAACCGCACCAAACAGTGGCTTTTTCGGGATGCATTGGTAGCTGTTGCAATGCTTCTGGCTGATCTTCACTCCAAATGCGGCAATTTTGCTTATTTACGTACCCATTCAACCAAAAATGAGCCTCATCGCTGAACACAATTTTTCGATAAAAAAGCGGATCCTCGGCCAGCTTTCCAAGAGCCCATTCACCAAAAATTCGGCGTTGTGGTAGGTCGGCTGGCTTTAGTTCTTGCACCAGCTGTATCTTAAAAGGCTTTACGCCCAAATCCTTCCGCAAAATTTTCCACGTAGTGCTGTAACAAAGGCCTAACTGCTGGGAACGGCGCCGAATCGACATTTCGCGGTCTTCTGTCACACTAGCTGATACGGCCGCAATATTTTCTTCACTACGCACAGTACGTAAACGTGTTGGTGGTTTAATGTCCAACAAAGTAAATTTGGTGCGAAATTTGGTCACAATCTTACGAATAGACTGCTCAGAAGGTCGAGAATGCCGATCATAAAATGGAAGCAGCGCGCGATGAACATTTCGAACCGAGCACGAATTTTGATAGTAAAATTCAATAATTTGCAAGCGTTGTTCATTTGTAAGACGATCCATGGTTAAATTGCAAACCAAACTGAAGCTGTTTGACAGTGACACAAGGTACTAAACATACGTCAGCTGTCAAAACCAGTGTTGCCAAAACCAAACCAGCTAAAAAATCACCCGTTACTTGCACCGAATCCTCTCTGTCCAGACATCTTATAGATATCATAATTTTATTCAAAAATGCATTAAAAGAAACACGCTCGATCATCATGGAGATCAGCGAGAGTCCCAGCTTTGCTCGATCAGTTGCTAGTACAACAGATAAGTTTCGGTAGGAAATTCGATAGTCACTCTTCCCTAATCGTTATTGGTCCATCTAGATTGCCATCTACAGAACATACGGTCATCTAAATGACGTTTTCTGCATGAACAACTCATAGCCTATAGATTGAACCATTCTTCCCAATCAGTAGCAGATAACTGCTGCTTCCTTCTCAGTTTGTAGGCTATCCTAGTTTATCCCTCACCTGATCTAGATGGGCCATCTTTTGCCGGTACCATCGGCAAATCGGTTTAACTTTGGTCACATACCTGAGACAATTTCCACGACTCCACGACGATGTGATAATGCCTACGTGTAGGTAGCACGACCAATGAAAATGGAGGAAGGTTGAGGTGAAACATCCTAGCTTTCTCCAAGTCTTCGGTCATCACCAGGGATCTGCACCGGCTTGTCATGATCTACAATCTAAAGCTCCATTAGGGTAATTCGATGTGCTGATCAATGATGGCAGTCCACACGACCACTTTAGGCGAATGAAGGTATTTCTGGTGCTTGCGTTTCGGATTTGTTGCACTACAGTATCGGCAAGTCTGCTTTTCACTTATACATTAATATGAGAATTTCTGGTTTAGAAAGTCAAGTCTCTAACTAGTAAATGAGTGGTTTAATTCTCACACCAATTCAATTTAGCTTTCGGTCTTTGTGCAAAATAAAGTATAATGATGACTTATGCAGATTTATGACACTTGCGGGCTTATGAATCGAAAGGTTTGGATCGGCACGAACAGACTGATTAACACTCTTCATGTCCGATATCGTTTAAAATCGACTGTTTTGCCTTTTCTGAAGAAAAAATGCCCCAAAGGTGGTTTTGGTGCAAACGCCAGTACCAACAGTCCCATGTTGATCATACATCGTGTGGATTTTTCGTTTCGGTACCAGAGAGAGTGAAATGGGCTCCATCAGTCACCGTTATAGAACGCTTTCTGCCATAAGCGTTTACTTGTAAAACGAACATTACTTGATCTGGTTCGACACAACGCCATCTACCAGGCAGATTATATATTAAGGTCTACCTGTCAAAAAACACTCGCCGCAGTTAGTACCTCTAAATTGACATAACCTTTGCAAAATGTCCATGCTTGACTTGGAAGCGAATGGAAAGGTACAAACTGCGGTAAGAAACTCAAGCACTTTAACTTTTGTAATTCACATAATTTTTCTTTAGAAATAAAATATCCAATATACGATTATATTGCGTTGCATCGTTTGTTTTTGGCGGATATTAAATTCGTTTTTCCATCGCCTCTCCAAGCCACGGTCACCAAAATTTGCTTCCGATAATCAGGTTCAGTGTCAACCATTCGAGCGACTATTTGGACGTATTCCAAGCTACGTGTACGTTCTGTAGGCAATATTCTTAAAGTTAAAACATCCTAAAAAAATGCACCACAGGGTGTTTTCACGGCAACAGTCCCATCTCTCTTATCGGTACAACCAATTCATTGGAACCTCATAGGTGTTTATAAACGGCATGTCGACTAGTGAAGCATTTCATGGCTAAAATTGTACAAAGATATGTCTCCTCAAATCAATGGGTTAATAAATATCCAAGTTACATACTGAAATAAAGATGGCGCACCTTGTATCTAGCTTTGTCTTTTGAATTCCGTCTTTCAGTTTTTGGGAAGATTGGTGGTTCATTTACCGAGATGGTCGAACTAAAGAATAAAGTAAAGACAGAGTGACTTGGAAAAAATATTTACTTATGGGAGCTTAAGTTTAAGGTTGGGTCTTAATCTTAAGCTCTCACAAGTCGCCCAACCACTTTCGACCCTCACGCCAACACTGGTTATTTGAAACAGAGAATTTTAATATTAGGTAATCCAAATAGACAAATCTAGATGTGACGACAGTGGACGTTAAGTAAGTCTAACGTGATATAGTCGCACGTAAAGCTTGATTAGACGTGTTTTAGTATTGTATAGGTACAGCTTTTATTCCAGTTACGAAATTCCTATATGCAAATTCTATTTAATCAACCTAAATGCCATTCACGGCTTCAATACATCCCAACGAAGGTTAGAGGCTACGCAAAAACAATATTATCCGGATTATATGGCTTTAGATGACACATCATTGCATATCGCTGATTCTCGTAAACTGTTACACTGCCAAGTGTAAATAACTCTAAAACCTCAAGCAAGGTTTGCAGGTTTTTGTTTGTCATGTGCAAACACCAATCGATGATAATGTTTTAATCAAGTAAATAAGCCATTGGCATTCCCTATCCCTTGGCTAATAACACAGTTGACAGAGGAAATTATCAGTTTTCTCCAGAACTGCAAGGCGTGCTTCTGATTGCCATCGGCTTGTCAGCCCTGCGGGTAAACATTGCAATGACATCAGCGTAAGCTTTTCACGCTGAAAAGAACACACGCAACACGTACGCTTACGCAGTGTCTGAGGCTTTGACCACCAAGATTGGCGGGAGATCTGTGCCCGCCATCCTTTCTGTTGAGCGTCGCGGACCATGCCATGCCTTTTTGCTAAGTAAAATGTAAATCTCTGTCGATTGTGCGAAATTGATGTGGTGGCTCGAGGGGGGGCATTTACACGCGCGTGTTTCTGTTCGTTGGTAGGACCCCCGAAATTATAAAAATTTTAGAGCCAACTATTAATCATTTTATTGTACCCAACCTACCAGATACCCCGCCCGGCCACCGATCTCAAGACCACCATGGATACTCATGCCGTTGAGAAGTTGTATTGCATGCGGTTGCACAGGCGTGGTGGGCTGTGATTTCCATTTCGCAGTCGGCCAGCCAACAGACAAGCCCTCTTATCAACAAACGTAGGACGGACGACCACGACGATGTCGACGACGCGACGGTCGACGGTCGACGATATCCGTTCATGCTGTGTGGTGGCCAAGTGAATTGCTATAATTTGCCCTTATTGGAGGGGCTACTGATTGAATTTCAAATTGCTCAATTTCGGCATATGGGGAATGGTGTGGTATCTGCACTCTACCAGCCGCTGCTACCGCCACCCCCCCGCGCAAAGAACAGCAGCACCAGACTAATTAAGGAACCATGCGTCGTTGTATGTCGTGTCGTTTTGGCTCTGTTGTCGATACAGGGAATCTTTTGCTCCTTTTGCATCAGGGGATTTTCTTTCCTTTTTTTTTATCAATATTTGTTGTGTGTGGTTGTTGGCTTTCTGTGTGGAGGAAGTCCTCGCGCCGTTTGGAGAGAGAGGATTTTTATTATTTTGGTTATTAAGGGATTGAATGGAACATGTGGATTTAGTCATGGCCATGGTTATGGCAAAGGCACGATGCCTGCACAGTATTCATGGACCATTATACGATGTTCGCCGGTGGTAGATATTTAAATGTGCGAGAGGATGCAAACAATTAATCCCTGTCGGTGGTCAGAATCCGAATCAGAGTCACCGGGTGCGGACAAAGAAAAAAAAAAAGGAAAGAGTTATCTGCGTCCATAATATGCGGGACCGCGGCCTTCGTTGTGATTTTCAAGCGATAACCAATCATTAGATTCAAAGAATTGCCAACTCAGAGTGAGATGTCCCAATTAAAAGTCGTTGGGACGAAGTAAAAGCGGTTTTTACACATTTCTGCCTTTGAGGCTTTTAGTCATGATGAGAACATCAAGTAGCCTATAATTTAGGGTAACGACAATACTAAGTTTCATGCAAAACACTTAATTTAAATGGGAGAACGTTTGCCGGCAAATGAGCAAAAAGTGAGAAAATTAAGTTGAGAAGGCTTGTCGCACTTAGGCTTCGGGATTCACTTTATTCCTAGAACTAAAAAAAAAAAGTTTGAAGGCGAAGAAGATTGTAGGATTGTCGATATTTCGTCACTAAAGAGTTTGCCTATGCAGGTACAGCGACATAGACCTGGACGTTTAAGAATTCTAGGACAAGTCTAACAAATGGACACCAATACTCCGTCGAAGTCTATGATTTTCAGCCAGAAGTCGGGCGATGAGAGGAGACCTCGCCTTAAGTGGTAGAAACAAAACAGCAAGATATAATATCCCAGTTGTCAGTCTAGCTTTAATGGAAAATCCACCTTCTTCAGAGGTCGGCTCTAAGGATTCTTTTCCAAAAGTTTAAGGGTAACCCGACCTTCTCTAAGTCAAGATCAATGACCACTACTGAGCAGTGTCTCAAAAGCTAAACACCGATAAAGTCGATAAAGTGAGCAAGACGCACGCGTCTGAAACGGCTACACAATTTTTAGCTGTGATGCGTATTCTATGTAGTTCTATAATCTTTGTTTGTAGCAAAAGGACTTCACACCTCATGCACCAAAGAAGAAGTAGTGAACGACCTTAAAGAAAAAAACTTTAAAATTCTTAGTGCCGTTAATAAAATCAAGAAGGAGAAGAAACAAACGGAAATAAATTAAGACAATGCGTGGACTTTCGCTTTGTATGCTTACATTGGACAAGGATCACAATATCGACGATATCTGCCGATTTAAAACCATTCTAAATAAAACCTCCAACACCTATGCTAATTGTGAGGAAAAACACTAGCCAAATTATATAGGATGTGTGGTAGCTAAGATGCTGCAAAAACGGAGAGATGCGCTCCTTAAGCGTCGAGATCCAAAATCTAAACCGCTAAATAACACAAAGCGGAAGACTACCCAGGTCACAGTATGAATCTCAAGCCACCGGGTCCTCCAGAGCTTAAAAAATAACAGCAAAGTGTGATAACAGAAAAGTCCTTGACGCCAGTTCTCAAAAGAAATGGTACCGAAAAGTTACCATAAGGAAAGCCGACTCGAGGATAGCAACAGTAACCTGTTTCTCACGTTTTCTCTGTTATACTAGAGAAGTTTAAAGAACAAAGTAAGGATCCAGTTAATGATATCATTGAAAAACCTCGATGGACATTTTATTTTACTTCTTGCGGTTTTTTTTTATAAATTCAATCATTGGCGAGTTAGTGTCTAAACAAAGCTTATGAATTTTAAAACGATTTTCATCAAAACGTCTTCTCCTTTGTACTTCTCTTTCAGTATTGTTGCTTCGATAGCGTTGTTCATCAGCTTATAATCCGGGTAATTTCAGAAAGTTTAAAAACTCGGTTGTAGAGTTGACGGAAGTATCGGAATCCACTGATTTGTACGTCACCAATTTGCGAGCAATTTTACTTTGAATCTTAAAACACAATTCGTCAGGATTTTTGTCGTATGCGTTCGGATTTTGATTCGGTAAGCTGACATAAAGCGACCGGAAATTGAATACAGTCGGTGGAAATGTCAACAAGGTTTTTGCCGTTACCAATGTCCAGCAACCGCTTTTATACTTCTCCAGATTGGTCGTTCTGCAGTTCCACACGCATGTTCGTAGTCAGTTTGAGTTACTTGGAATGTTTCCACAAAACGGACGACATGCATAAAGTTCATCGGCTGGCGTTGACCTTGGAATCAATACCAATTTTTGCAGAAAATCACCTGCCAGCAGAATCAAAACTTTCTTCGATTGTTTCGTAAATCTTGCCTCCAAAGACTTTTTATGTGCCATTTACACTTATCCTAAATGATCAGTTTGCTTTGCTGCATAAGCATACTCAATGGCAACTTGAGTGGTGAATGAGTAGTTCGACCGCCTTCCAACAATGTTGATGCAATTACTGATGAAGCCAGTGCAAGTACAATATCATTCTGTCTGCGAGCGTATCGTTGACAAAATCAATTCGATCTGAAAAGTAGTTCCAGTTCCTTGGGGGCGTTAGAGATAAAATGATGTAACTTATTTCAATTCATGAAACGATTGCAATGTACCTATAATGGAATGGAATTTAAAAAAAAAAAACGAACAAAACCAAAAATATCGAGTGTGAGTTCACACGCAGTAGAAGTGAAACTGTATTCTGCTTAATTTATCTCTCTCTCTTTCTGTTTACCATCTCCAAGTGTATTCATCTCATTCCAGATACAATTTTGTTTGTTTTTGTTTTCAACCTTGCTCTACCAATCGGCTTTAGAATTTCTACTATTTCTTACCCCGAACCTCAGTTCCCTCGCCAACAAAACCGGTTTTATGCCAGTTGAACTCATCTCATTCTCATACAATAACCAACAACATGCGGTGCACCTAAGTACTAACTGCGACCGACGCTGCTTGGTTTCGGTGATCAGACAATATCTTTTTCGTTACACATTAAATCGAATTCATAATGACCCAAAAGAAGTTTCACTTCAAAAAGACTATCATACAAACATCGTCATTAGTCCCTTCTGCAAGACTCTAGTGTGAATCAATCTTCAATAACAGATTCCAGACGTCAACACCAACAGGCCTGTACCATCGATCAGCTGTCATTTCGACATTCAGAGGGAATTAACCATTTTAGCCACTTGCATGCTACCAAATTTCGCATTCGTGTATATCTAGCAACTTTCGTTTGATTCCTTACAACAATGGATAATGCTTTCCTGGACTCACCGATGTGTTTTATAATTTGATCTTGGTCACACACAATCCGACGTAGCCAAATTTACTTATTGACGACCGTCCCAGAAGAAATTTCACTTCAAAAAGAATTAACAAAATATGTAGTTGGTAGTTCCTATTGTCAGTTATCGTGGAGAGTGCATACAAAAATTGAAATTTTTGCAAACTGCTCTAAATTGAAACTTCTTAAATGCAATAATTAACAAACTGATGGTCTTGAGTTCACAACAAAGAAATTTTCCGGACAATTAAACTTGTACATGAAATTACCCGAGGATTTAACAAAAAGTGGGAGTGGGACTATTGCAAACATTTAAAAAAAATTAATCAAATCGGGCAAGGAGTTCATCGATTTAAGGCATATCTACAAAAGTGGGCGTAAAAATGGGTGTGTAAATTTTTCATTCCGTTAAAACTTAAGTTGGTTTATTGCTAACATTAAAAAAAAATAGCCAAATCGTTGCAGCTAGTCTCCAATTGTATATAAATAAAAAAATGGGCGTAAAAGTGGGAGTGGTCATTTTTTGTTCAATTAAAACCTAAGTTGGCTTATGACGAACATTTGAAAAACCGGTGGGTGCACGACTGGGTCGTACGCAACTTTCTCTTTCACAGCGAGTTGGCCGTTGGATCAAATCATAGGCATTTTGATTACTGATGCCAAAAATGTAGGAACGTTTACTCCGAAATGTTAAGGAATCGGTGTCTATGTAAATAATAATAATGATTTTCCGTTATTGGCCAAAAATGAAAATTCCGTTTAGTGGTAGTTGGACTAAAACTAATTATGTGGAATTGCAAACTGTAATAGTAGCATATATATTAAATTTCATTCAATTTGACATAATAGTCTGCGAGAAATTAACAATTTTCTTTATATAGCCTAAATGACAAAATCCGTTAGATGGATTTTCTCGAAAAACTGGGTATGTAGTTTTTCTTAATGCTTATAGTATATATAAAGTTTAATCAAAATCGTTAAAGCCGTTTTCGAGGAAATTTATGTTATGTGTAATTTTTATATGGCTAAAAGCAAACAAAATGGCCTAGAATTATGAGCAAAACAAACTAGGATACGAAATTTGAGGAAAATCAGTCAAGCCGTTTAGGCTGGGTAGACCATTACCGACAGACGGACTGACGGACTGACGGACGGAATTCTAAAAACCATTTTTTTGGGTTCCGCTATCATCATAATGTTAGAATCAATCAAAATCTCGAGGTCGAAAATTTTCACGAAAACAATATCATTCTCTTTGAAAAATTAGCCGAATCGGTGCACCCGCTCTCAAGTGATGCTATCCCAACGAACGACATTTGATTTTTGTTTATTTATAAAGATAGAAGATCGACTCAATCTACATTTACTTTTTAATTATTTAAGTGTAAGGAATATCATAAATTCATGCATACCAACAAGTACGAGACCAAACATGTACAAACCATAAGAACTTGAAGATAAAAAATTTAGACAACCATATAGATTTTCTAAGCCTAATATGGTTAAGCTGTCAATGGTAAAGCTAATCAATCTTGTGCGATCTGAGCTTAAAGGATGAAACAGATGTGGTAACATTTCTACTGATCTAAATATAATTGCTGCCACAAGATAAATGGGACGGAGCGTTTTTTCCTGATCTATATAGGCTTAGAAAAAAATGTACGTGCAAAATACAACAACACCTTAGTCAATATGATTTTGTAAAGCCTGGATAAGTATCCATTCTTACATATTTAGCAACACAGTTTTTTTTTTTTCAAAAGCGTCCGGTACCACACCCGATAAACAAACGCTGCAAAATAGGTGGGAAATAATTTGATGTGAAAATATTTTTATATTTGCTTTGAATCTAAATGACAAGTTTTTTAATAGATTTTATTTCCAAAAAAACACCAAAATGCCAACCTGGAAGTACTTCCAGTTCACCTATAAGCGTTTTTTTTTTGCCAGCGATGAAACCATGTTAGAAGGGAGATTTAATCATTTTAAGAGAGGTGTAAGCTATCACAGACTAATTTGTTTTCAGAAGCTTCGGTATTTCCGAAATTTTGCAGATAGGGCGATAGTTGCTTACATCATGTCTTCACCCGGACTTATAAACAGAAGTTAAAAAGGAATATTTTAATGATTTAAGAAAATTTCCTTTTTGAAGAGATAAGTTCAAGACTACAATAATTGGCGGTATGCCATCTGCAACAGGATTTTTATCCAATTTAATATGGATAGGGCTAATTTGAACTCTGACAATGAACATTCAAGTTACTAACATTTAGATAGTATCGGAGTAACTTGTGAATTGGGATTATTAAACGTACAGACAGATTGAAAATGATAAGCGAACATGTTACAAATATTTAAAGGATTGGAAGAAGATGTATTCTTGAGACGCATACAATTTGGGACACCATTGGATTGACTTTTGCTATTGATAAAGCTCCAACAATATTTGCTATAAGACTTTAACTTAGATTCGATAAACTGAACATATCTACTGTCTGTAAAGAAACTTATTTAAGACATTGAATTGTATTCTAAGTAATCTACATTGGTTTAGTTGTTCAGGATCATTCTTACTTTTATAACTGCTTATAAATCTTATTTTCTTATCATTTAGGTTAATGAGTTCCTTATTGAACCAAATGGGTTTAGTGGCCTGCTACAGACTTTAAACAAAATCGACCAAATATTTTGGGATCGAGTATTATTAACAGTCACCAGTCATAGGTTTAGGAAACTACATGTAGTGAATAGTGGGTTAGACTACTAAGCGTGAGGTCCCTCAAATCCGGACAGTAATATGAACGGAAAAGCTAGGTTTGCGGCCGTAAATTTTTTTTTTAATTTTTGTATCACATCTGACGACAAGCACAATAGATCTTTTAGGTCGATGTGTATATTACTGCTTACGCAGGTCAGAATTTAAAAAAAAAAAAAAAAAAAAATTCTTAAAACAGAAAAAAATAAATTTTATTTATTTATTTATTTTATTTATTTATTTATTTATTTCATTCGTATAGACTTATACAATAAGATACAATATCTTTTTAAACAGCATAAGCTTAATTCATAATGTGTTAAATAGATTACAACAATAGAACAAGAAGGTAACAATATTTTTATAGATATTATATTATTATTATTAAACGCAATATATAAAAATAAAGAAAAAAGAAAATAAAAATTGAGAGAAGTATAAAGGGAAACAGTTAAATAGAAAAGAAAAGGGGAAAAAAAAGAACAATCATCATCATACTAATGTCTCCAAGTACTCCTTGACCCTCCTACCGAAAAGTGCTGTACAGCTTATCATCCTTAGATGCCGAGGAAGGGAGTTCCACAGACGTATCGCATTTATAAAAAATTGTCGCTCGGATATTAAAGACGTGTAACGTATTGGCACAAAGTACAGAGATCTGAGAGAACGCGATTGGCAAATCTTATTGAAAAGGTAAGGTGGTTGACGCGATTGCAATATCATTAGCTTACTACACAGACATTATGATTAACTGTGTCAAAGGCCTTAGAGAAATCCAAAAGTTTGAGAAGACTTACATTGCCACAGTCAACATCTTGTCTTATGTTTTCGACCACATTAATAAGAGTTGTAGTACAGCTATGTTTTGGACGAAAACCTGACTGATTAACACATAACAAATTGTTGTTGTACAAAAATTTTCGTATTTGTTTATTCATTATCCTTTCTAGGACCTTTGACAGAAATGGTAGAATGGCATTGGCCTAAACTCATTTTGGTTTTTTGGAATTGGTATAATTTTTGCTTGTTTCCAAACTGAAGGAAAAGCACTTGACATAAATATAGTGTTAAAAAGATGCGTTATAAGGAAGTATAGCTTTAATGAAAACTGGATGAATTTCATCAAGGCCAACAGAATTTGATTTTATACATATGCAGCTTTCTAATACTTCGGTCTCATCCACTGATGAAAAACTAAAACTTGATGGGGAAAATAAATCGTTGTCAATTGATAGAGTCGTTGTATCATCAGGGGCTTCTTTACATGGTAAAGTAGTAAATTTTCTGTTTAATTCATTGCAGTCAAGATTATCAAAAATTTTATTTTTTTTGTTTGCCAATACCAATATCACGAATGTTTTTCCAAAGGTTATGTTTTGCTTGAGAGGGGTCTAGTCGGGGGGCAAGGTAACGTCTCATTGCTTCACGTATCTCACAAATTACTTTGTTCCTCAACCTTTTGAAATTATGTAGTAGAACATCTAATCGAAAACGCTACCAGGTTCTATACGCCTGATCACGCTCACATATCAGTTTTCTTATATTACTATTGAACCATGGCATGCTTTTTCTTGTGATTGTTTTCGTAATTATTGGAACATAAAACTCAAACAGGTTTTTTATATTGTTCTGAAGGAAAGCCACTTGGTCATCAGCGGCAGGCATTTCATAGACGCGAAACCATTCAGTTTTTTTTAAGTCATTTTCCAACTGACTCACATTTATGTTTTTGAAGTCACGAAAACGTATGGTCCTACTTGTAATCGAAGGCCGACATTGAAAGGTCAAATGAATCAAATCGTGACGCGAAAAACCGGGAGCAGAAATTTGGTTAAAATGTAAAGCTTTGCACAGATGGCTGACAAAGAATACATCAAGAAGTGTATTTCCGTAAAGTGCGGGTAAAGTGCGTGGGTGACGATGTATTCACTGGAAATAGATTTAAAACATTCATATCATGGACAAGGGACAAATCCTCAAGTACGTTGCTGTTAAAATCGCCACCAACAACAACAAAAGGTGATATACAAGATAAATCATCTATAGCTCTTAAAAGAGATGAAGTATCGATGTTTCGATTTGGCCTGTATACTGAGCCTAGCAAAATTGTATTATCATCACAAATTATTTCAACGAAAACATAATCTATCTCACTTCCAATTGGAGCTTTGCGTATAAGTTTACAATTTAATTTCCTATTGACGAAAATAGCAACCCCTCCCCCACGTCTTCCAATTCTATCACAACGAAAAGGCTTATGAAATTCATCTAAAGAACATAAATCATCCCCCATGCCACTTTGTAGCCACTTATTTTACTTTACATCTTACATTACATTTTATAAAATACATGTAGGTATTTTGTTTCCTGTAAATATTATCAAATTGAGAATCCTTTCACTTTTTAATCATACAGATTCTATTATGCAAAAAATAGAGAAACTTCACATATCTGACGTTACCAGAATCACGCCAATTAGACAAACTGAAGATAAATCACCTTGATGCCGACGCATCGTTCCTCTTGACAAATTAGCCCATGTACCTACACCTAGCTAGACAAAATGAACTTGCATTCTGGCGTAAAACGAGTGTTAGTCAACCATCAATCTATTTGCTAAGTCCTCTCACAATGTCAATTAGCACTCACGAAGAAATCAATCCGAATCATCTGATGCAATAGACACTCTGTTGTCAAGTTGACATGACCGACAATGACAGCAGCATGCATCAATGAAAAGGCTTTTGTGAAACCAGTTCCATTAAACCACCTTGCAGGCGTCACAATTCTTATGCCAAATGACTTGTGGAAATTCAAATTACTAGGGGGATAACTATCCACTTTCTTGTCAGAATCTCCCCTGCTACTACGGAATTAACCCTCAAAGGAAAGATCTGTTTTGTCAAGTCATTTCCTGGCGCACATATTTGTCGATGTGATATTCTCAGTAATTCACTCGCAAAATAACAACGTTGGGGGTTTTTTTTTGCGCCAATGGCGAATCCGATAAAATCCCCTTCTGATGGATTTTTATGCGCAAACAGGACTTGCCAAATTAATTCATTGTATGACTAGTGAAAGTGACATTGACAGCTTCGACTAAACCACCTTTTAATCATCCGATCTGATGGGCCGTCCTACTGTCCGAAACTTGATATGTTTTTCAAAACGTATTCTGTGGTATTGTGCGGCCGCCTTCACCTCGCAGGCACTGCACCAACATTAAAGCCCATAAAAGTCGGCTAATTGATAATATAAGTTGACGGTCGAAATTATCAAAATTATGATGATAATCGGCAACTGTCTGACTAATTAAATTCGTGGCGCGAGATGAAGAGACCGACACCGAGACTGTAAATTGAGCGCCTCAATTGGAAGCACTTATCGGCTTATAAGTGAGAGGTGGTTGAGGAAGGTGAAAAGCGCCAAACTACGACCGGCCATCATACCTGAAGATGCAGCTCGATGCACAGTCGGTCTGGGTCGTGATAATTGAATTCTTCGCCATAAATCAGCCTTAGTTCGACGTCGTCTTCGTTGTTTTCGTGGTCGTTCAGCCGACTGGCGATCGCCGTCATTCAAGTGCGTCATCGTGCCCGCCTGCAATTATCAATTGTCACAACCGGACTCTAATCAGGTCCACAACTATAGCCCGCCGCTACTAACCAGCTAAAGCTTCGCGACGATATCAACGATCTCCTCGCGATATATAGCGCACAGTGAGCGCGTGCGGCGCTAAATTAAAATCTCATTTGTTTAATGTGAAGTTAGCTGTTGTTGTTGGTGTTATTCCACGCCATGTTGGCATGTAATGGGAGTGCAATGTGACGGCGCGCGGTGAATGTGGACAAGGAATGAATGGCGGCTATAGCGACAAGTGGAAGTAGTGTTTGCGCGGTGTAAAGGTTAGCATCACACAAATTGGATGTGTGAAAGAGAGTCAAGTTGTGCTTCAGATTTGATAAGCGGGTAGCACACTCGAGTGACATACTTTGGACATTGATACTTGTTAAGTCAATTGAATTAGTAATTTATTTACACACTTCTAGTGGACCCATAAAATGCTATACATTTTTTTATAGATTTGGTCTTCAAAATGCGGCTGGTAGTACCTTGGCTTAGATAGGAGATATCCACCGACGGAAGTGGATTAAGTTGCTTTCTAAATCAGTTCTTGTATTTGTTGCTATTGCGATCCTCTTTTGAACCCAAGGCTCATAGGAAAAAGGAGATTTTTTTTTACCAAGAAACTTTTTTTACTGCAGCCACCTTCACTCATAGATAGCTAGTTAGAAAGATTTTTAAGAAGCGGCCATGAAATGCCATATGTTGTCTTTCAGTAGACAACTTCGCCCGTGTACAGTTATAATGGATTTGAGGTGACAACACCTGACGTATTTTCACTGCCTAACCTCTTGGTGAAAGTCTGAAAATCGTCCCCACAGGTACTTCTATTAAATGTACCGAAATTAGTTAACCGGATGGTTTGGTTTCATCATTTTAAATAGTTGTACCGACTTCTTTTATCGAAAACGTATGTGACACTAACTCATGGCTCTTAAAGACTATTGTCAATGAGTCTAAGCAACGTATAGCTAAACGCGCAGTTAATAGCTCAGCATAAAAAAAAATGCACTGGTTCTCCCTCTTCGTATACTGCCAAAATGTAAAAGGGCTCCAAACAAAAACAAAACATTTGTTTTAAGGCTCCAAGCCTTTTCACGCGACATATACTCCGTAGAGCTAAACTGGGATGATCAGGGTCTTATATATAATCTCCTCAGTAGTCGAGTGAGGGCTTTACTACTAAATTGCCTTCTTAGCCCGAAGAAACAGCGGCTGGCAAGAGTAGTTCTTCGTTAATTTCTGACGAGATGTTGTTGTCAGAGTTAATAGCGGTCACCATTGAAAGTTGTATCTATCAATGGTGACCTTCTGTCCAATTCGTCGATGTTGTGTGTCCTTTCGTGTTGACAGCATATACTTAGTATTACAATTATTTACTGAAAAAAACATTTTGCTGCTTCCTTCTGTATACAAGCAAACGTGGCTATGAATCACGTTGAGTACGACCAATGATGTCAATATGGTCAGCGTATGGCAGTAGTTGCACCGATTTATGAAAAATTATGCCCCTAGGTGTTGGCTCAGGAATTTTGCACAATCCTCTCAAGAATCAGATTAAAGAAGTCATATGAGAGTGCATCGCTTTGCCTCAATCCTTTTTTGTATCGAATATTTCGGTGAGGTCGTTTCCAACCTTGATGGACAATTTTGGGCGCTATAGTAAAACTGGACATGGCTCTGTATAGCTCGCTTTATAAATGCTGTCGTATTCGGCTTTGAATTCTATGAACAGGTGGTGGGTATCAATTTGGACTTTTTGGAATTTTTCCAGGATCTTCCGAATTGTGAAGTTTTGATCAGTAGTGGACTTTCCAGGCCTAAAACCACACTGATAAGGGCCGATCCGTTAATTGGAAAACGGTTTCAGGCGTTCACTTATTACGGCAGATAGGATTTTGTAGGCGATGTTGAGAGACTTATGCCTCTGTAGATCGGGCAAATTATGCTGAGATTCCATTACTCAGTCATACTTTCATCTGACCAAATTTCATCGTAGAAGCAATCTTTCGCTATATCATCTTTTTCCTACGTCGGAGCGTGAGCGTATATATGTTGGCGAATTTGGCCTTGATGGGAACTGTTACAATGCGTTCGCTTATGTCGTAGAAACGTAAGACTTCTTGCCTAAGCCTGGCACTCATAACAAATCCGCATCCGAATACTTGCTAATTTTGCTCACTATGACACGGTCCATAATAGATGTTTTTCATCCTCTTTTTGCCCTTGATGGCAGTAATGTCTGCTTTGTAGCAGTTTAGGGATTCCGCTAGTTGTTCTGCACCTTTCCTGTTTAATGTTCTAATCATTCCTTTGCGACGCTATTGGTTGCTTCGTAACTATGATTTTTTTCCATTGGTGAGTAGTTAACCGAAAGCACATCCCCCAACCTGGAGGGCCAAGACAAGAATTTAAATAATTAATAATTTTAACGTGCTTTTGTGTACTGTATATATCCATTATGAATTTCCATGAAATGAAGTTCATTAACCTACAAAAAAAAAAACGATGACATATATTGGAAAATAAAAATAAGTTATTCGTGTTTAACATTGGTTGATCAGGTATAAGCTGTCAACTAAAAGGGACACACAAACACAGACGATGTTGTAAAGGGATTTATATCTTACTTACTTACTTAAGTGGCGCTACAGTCCGGAATGAACCTGGGCCTCAACCAACATGCCTCTCCAATTAGCCCGGTCCTTAGCTAACTGCCTCCAGTTGCGCACTCCAAGTTGGTTGAGGTCGGTTTCCACTTGTGCGCGCCACTTAAGGCGAGGTCTTCCTCTACTGCGTCCGACGTCTGGCTGGGAATCGAAGACTCTGCGAGCCGGAGTATTGGTGTCCATTCGTTGTACATGTCCTAGCCATCTTAAACGTCCAATGCGGAGTTTTTTGACCAGGGGCATGTCGCTGTACAGCTCGTATAGTTCTTGGTTGAATCTTCGTCTCCATAGCCCGTCAACGCAAACGGGACCGAAGATTTTTCGAAGAATTTTCCTCTCGAGGATTTCTTCATCCGCTTTTGATACGGTCCATGCTTCAGCGCCGTAGAGCAGGACTGGGATGATCAGGGTCTTATATAGGATCTCCTTAGTAGTTCGAGTGAGGGCTTTACTACTAAATTCCCTTCTTAGCCCGAAGAAACAGCGATTGGCAAGAGTTATTCTTCGTTTGATTTCTGACGAGATGTTGTTGTCAGAGTTAATAGCGGAGTCGAGGTAGACAAAGTCCCGTACTACCTCAAAGTTATATCTGTCAATGGTGATGTTCTGTCCAATTCGTCGATGTTGTGTGTCCTTTCGTGTTGACAGCATATACTTTGTCTTACCCTCATTTACTGCTAAACCCATTTTTGTCGCTTCCTTCTCTATACAAGCAAACGTGGCTATGACATCACGGTGAGTCCTACCAATGATGTCAATATCGTCGGCGTATGCTATTAGTGTTGGCTCGGGAGTATTGCACAATCCTCTCAAGAATCAAGTTGAAGAAGTCACATGACAGCGCATCGCCTTGCCTAAATCCTTTTTTGGTATCGTAGATGTTGGTATTGGTAGATGTTGGTTACCAAGTCATCTCCGCCAGCTTTATAAAGCTCAGCGGAAAGGCCGTCATTTCCGGCGATCTTATTAAGCTTGAGCTTAGATATAGCTATCCTCACTTCACTTAGGTCGGGTGGTTGGCAGTTTTCGCTGTCGTTGCCAATATTGAATGGATCGTTCTGCCTGACAGCGGAATGTTGTTCGTCATCGCCGTTTAACAGTCTGCAGAAGTGGTTCTTCCATATCCTCAGCATCGACTGTGTCTCAACTACGATATT
Source organism: Rhingia campestris (assembly GCA_932526625.1). Classification (NCBI taxonomy): domain Eukaryota; kingdom Metazoa; phylum Arthropoda; class Insecta; order Diptera; family Syrphidae; genus Rhingia; species Rhingia campestris. The sequence continues at coordinate 33,201,483 of OW052184.1, read as the reverse complement.
TCCTTGTTCATCTCGACAGGATTCTGTTCGAGCCTTGTAGCCTTGGCTTTGACGTTTTACACTTTGGTAAAACTTGCGTACATCGTTCCTGGAGTGGCACCTCTCTATATCCTCGATCGCGCGCTTTTCTTGCTCTTTTTTTCTTCTTTCTGAAAAGCTGATGTTCTTCCCTTCTTCTTTGCCAATGGCAGGTCTCGTCTTCACCTGCAGCTTAGCCTTGTAGGCCTCGTTCTTGGCTGCGAGCATCTGTCGACATTCCTCATCAAACCAGGGGTTTCTTGCTGGTGGCCGCGAGAAACCTAGCACATCAGTTGCGGCTGATCTAATGGCTTGTTGGCATCTTTGCCATTGTTCTTCGACATTAGATGCTGGTGGTATGTTGTGAGTCGAGAGGTTAAGGGATACGCGTTGCGCGAAGGTCTTGGCGGTCTCTGGCGATTGCAGTCTTTCGACATTAAATTTTTCCACAGTATTTCTGTTTTTTTGTGGCGTGGTGGATATCCGCATACTTACCTTGGCTACAACAAGGTAGTGGTCCGAGTCGATGTTAGCCCCTCGGAATGTTCGGACATCCAAAATACTGGATGCGTGCCTTAGCCCAAAGCACAACCCCCAACCTGGAGGGCCAGGCCCTTGTTTTGACCCTAGGACAGCGGACCGGAAAAATACCGATGTCAGTAGCCCATTTTTGGGGTGTGAGCGCTGCCGTTGACCCATTGAGGGCTCCTCCGCCACCAACTCTTTTCCAATACCCTGGCTCAGTACTGGAAATCCCTATAGACCTGGTGTTCAAATATGTCGAAGCAGCTCATATAGGGATTTAGCTACCAGTTCGATCAAACTGGAGATGTAGCCGCCACCGTTGACTCCATCTAGGGAATTCCTCCGCTGCCGCCTGAGAGTGAGTGCCTTAGTGAGAGGACACTCCTCCCCCTCTCTCGTTTGCTGCCACCAACAATCTTCCAATGGGGTTCAATACCCCATCTCCAGTCGAGTTACTAGGCACTTTAGATCTAGGTTCCCCTTTAAATTTTGACATTGACACCTCGTCAAAAATCAAACGAAGTTTTCCCACTTTCCAAACGCTATTTCTTCATGCAAAGAAGGAAAATTAGTAATAAACTCCTTGGGCAAACTGTTAAGGAGACTTTTCCGTGTTAAACTACGGGCAATATCAGAATCGGATGAAGAAATCCTTGGTCGTTTCAAGCGAGAAATATTTCCTCAGTATACGCATATGGACTAAGTTTCATCAGTGAGCTATCTAAATTTGCATTCTATGTATGAATCAGCTGGTTACTAGAAAGGTTTATACATGAATCAACAAATTAGATCAGGCCAACACGTAATTCATCTGGTTATACCGGCATTTTCTAAGTTACTCCCGTTAAATTCATGCATGCTACTAAAACCGTCCGTCAGCACAGAATTTTTTAATTATATCATTGTACCCAGTTATTACCATTAAGCTTACTGTATTCCTACCTATACTTACCCGATTACCCTGTATCACAGGGTGAGATAACCATTATATCTACACCGAAATTAGACCTACCCTTTCAAGTCCACCACTGTACTGGGTGACATTATTCAACTTCAAGCTTCAATTGATCCAGTTTTGAAATTTACGGCGAATTCAGATTGTGACTGGCTAAGCACTGGGAATCTTCCATTAAACTGCTGCGTCGTACCACCACACCATTATACAATCAACAAATTAAAAAAAAAAAACAGTACAATGTTGGTGCGCTGTTGTTTAATGGGTCGCGGCGCGTCTTATCAATGCCGTGCTGTTGTGTACGCGACGCCGCCGCCACCGCTGCCGGGGCATGTGACTCCCAAAGCTACCCGTTCCATTTAAATCGCGGGCATGCAAGGGGCGATTTGACGTGATGCCATCTGAACACGTTTTGTTTACTTTGGTGAATAATATTAAAGCACACAGGTACACAATAACACCGCAAAGCACAAAAAGATACAAAAACAAAATTATAAATACATACCGTCCCGATAAACAACAAACCAACATTTAAACATTAACACTGTAGATGTAGTGTATCTAGATGTAGTGGCACACAAATTGCTCGCGATTACGCTCTTCGTTTGCGCGCTGAGTGTGCTTCACGTGAAATTCGTAATCTGAGAAGGTCGCGTGTTGACGACAAGTGCCGGATGGCTGTGTGAACGCGACAAAAAACACAATTCCAACTCTTCGAGTCACTATTGCTATGCATGCCTCTATGGCGAAGTTCAATCTACCCAGAAGGAGGTGTGAATCCAAACAGTGGTCGCTTTTACAGATAGTCACTCTTCATAGATACAAATAATTTCACACTTACTCGGTGATAAGCGTTTCAACACAAACTATCATCAGATAAAATGTAGCGGTGTGTGATAAAACATGTGCCGGTGGAAACTTTTGACCTTAACTCATTGATCTAATTTTGGAATGGCACGAGCTCAGCAGCAGGCACCAGTCGGCGAGGCGGAAGAACATTGTGTCTGGTATGCAATTAAGTGAAAAATTTAATTTTCGTGGTTGAGATAATTAAATTTCTGTCAATGACGCACAGATCTCGCTGAGTTTTGCTGAGATGTGATGAAATGAAAAAAAACATCAAACACCGAGCACAGAGTTTGGAGTGCAGTTTTTGGAAGGAGTACTTGACCGTTTTGGAGGTTAATTGTGATAGGTCAATGGGTTAGACACTGGTTATGGTGGCGGGTGCATTGGATTCAATTAATCATGGGCGGTGAATGAATATTTAAAAATTCAGTGAAGCGATGCAGTCCGACTACATTTTGAAAATCTTATTATGAACGTTAAAAAAACAAATTTTTATTTATAGGCGAATGTCTGGACGATTGACGTAGACTATGATGGCTATCATGGAGGATACTAGGATATTAGGAATAGAATAAGGGTCCATCCCTTTCATGTTCCAGGGTAATCGTCTTATTTTGCTCTCGTTTGGTTTTCACACCCCAGTTAATTTGTAGCATGAACGACATGAGTTTTCGTGGTAAGATAATGTTAGGCTATATGGACGTCTAGGTATATCCTGTGCCCATATTATTTATAATTTAGCGTACCCGAAAGATTATGTGTGTGACCCTTCGTTAAGTCTTGGCGGTAACAGATAAGAGCGGGGCGAGACCTGTCCTTACTAAAAGACACCTCTTCCATGAGGAGAGCGGAGGAACCCCCTAGATGAAGTCATTGGTGGTGTCGTTAGTCCCAGTTAGGATGGACATGAAATGAAGATAGCACATATGAGAAGTCTTCAATCCGCCCTGCGAAGCGTTAAATACTCTATCCTATCCAATTCTGTGTGGCTAAGAACTGAATGGGGATGAAATATAGAAAATAACGTTGTCACCACATCCTGCTCAGATAGTTTTTGTAAATCTTTTATGGTTCGACCAAAGTCAACGTTTTTATATGGCATTTGCTAGAAAAACACCCTCAAAAACTGGGCGTTTTAATGATCTATAGACGAAAGGTTCACATTATTCTTCTTGAAATATTTTCATCGAAAGTTTTTCTTCTTAATTTATTTTAAAATTGTACCAAATACCGTTTTTTTTTTAGAGAAAACGCCCCAAAAAGACAAAAGGTGGCAAAAAACTCTATATTGACGAAATATTGCTACTGACAATATCTTAATATCTCGCTTATACACGTTCCAAAATTCTTTACGGTTTGACCAGTGGGCGTATTTTGAAAATGTTTACACTTGTTCTTCTTCGTCGAACTGAGATTCTAGATTAAAATTTATGACCCAACAAATCGGTGACAAACAGATGGACGGACGGACAGACAGACATGGCTAGATCGACTCAGCTAGCGATTCAAAGATATGTATAACGAAATTATTTCTCTATGTTACAAACTTAATGTCAAAACTAATATACCCTATAGGATAGGGTATAAACAATTATGACAAAAGGCTGCAATCGCAAGAGATTGCCAAGTCCTTCGTATCCCTTTTGGTATGCAGCATTTGATCGGATGAAAGTATGTCTGAAGTATGGAACATCGGCATCTTTTTCCTGATCCACAAAAAGGAGACTCTCTGAAGTGCGCCGATTACATAGGCATAGACCTCTAACATCTGGAGATCCTAATAATCACAGTCGGAAGCATGGACCGTATCAAAAGTGGATGAAGAAATCCTTGGTCTTTTAAAGAGAACAAATTCTTCGAAAAAACCTTCGGTCCCGTTTGCGTTGCGTTGACGGGCTATCGAGACAAAGATTCAACCACGAACTATACGAGCTTTAAAGTGACAAAGACCTTCCCGAAAACCTTCACACATGGCACTTTTAACATGGCTAGGAAATGTACTGCGAATGGACACCAATTCCCCGGCTCGCAAAGTCTTCAATTCCCAGCCAGACATGTGTCGGACGAGGAGAGGAAAATCACGCCTTAAGCGGCAATGGCACACGACAAAGCAAACGGGCTATCTCCAGATGGTCAAACCACGATCCACATCGACCCTGTACTTATAGATGCGAGGCATTCATCCAACATTCTTGATGTTGGAGCAAACGTCGATTCGGAAAATTTTCTCGTAACAGCCAAATTCAGATCTCTACATTCCAACTAAAAGAAGATGCAGCAATAGTAAGTAAGGCGACACGTTAGTCGCCTTAGAGAATCGGAGATAGCAAGAGTCTACAAAGATCTCTTCCGCCAACTGCCGAGGCATATATCCCATCCTTTCTGCAGCACACTTATTAGCACGATACAGTGTGGCTTCAAGCCCGCCAGATTGACCATAGAAAAAATTTTCACACCAACGCAATCCTTGAAAAGAACAACATTGAGGTATAGTTAATGAGTTAATCTATCTGAGTCTTGAATCCCAACCTTCAAGTTCGAGGTGACAAGGAAGACTGAATCTTCCGTTTAAGTATCAAGCTATAGCGGATGCCAGAGCGCTTTGACTTAATAACTGGAAATATCTTGCCAAGGATTGAGGATAATGTGGGGCTGTCCTGTCTAAGGCAGACACTCTTAACGGGTCATAAGCCCGTTAAGTAATTAAGTAAGTTCGATTCGATTGTGTGCTCTTCTAGATCTACTGTCAAGTGTCAAACCTTTTTTGCACTAGTTACGAGGTCATGCTTGGTTTCACAGTGCGTCAGTTTCAACCTCGGAGTGTTCAGTGGAGCGGTGATTAGTGCGATATTTGGTGTTCCACTCAGAAACCTCATTAAAACCACTGCATGTATCCATGCACCCAAGACAGGTGAATAAATTCAATGACTTTTCTAGCTCAACAATCTTCGACAAATCGTTGAAAGTATTTGAAACCGAAGATTCAACGAACATATCATACTAACACCAACTATTCGGCCCTCAAATCTTTGAGTTCAAATACTCACATTTTATGATAAGCCTTCGTCTATAAATAAAATGACAAACAAAGTGTCCAATCGGTCAGTTAGAATATCAATGACGAATATCTATCCGTAACTGTCCAAAAGAAACCTGTGAATCACAGTAAACAGTCTTCAATATGAAACCTAAACTTTCCGTTCTAATTTTTTTTAAGACAGAGCCTAAATTAAAATAAAACTAATGTAGGCCAAGAAACTTTTTTGTTTGTCAATACGTGCAGCACATTGCTGACGTCAATTATTTTCATTATCAAGTTAATAGCTAAACTTCTTCAGTCTTTTGACAAAAAAAAAGCTGATTAGGCATTCGATCCGCATCGCGTACAGTACAACCATCAATTATGCGATCGGTTAGCTAGTACGAACGCCCGGTGTCTGTACAAGTTCAACCTATTTCACGAGTAGAGTATCTCGGAGTCACCAATTTCATGTTCGCAGTCAAATCAAATGAAATATTTAACCGCAAGCCACTTGCGGTTCAGTAGCACTTGTCAGACACACGCATACAACAGGAAGCGGAATGTGGGGAATTTATTTTCGATAACAAATGAAAAAGAGCAAAAGTATCTCACGAATACCAAAAATAAAACAAAGGAAGCATCACATCACCCCACAGCGAAGCAGACAAGAAGATCCGTGCTATCTGTCTGTTTTCTGGAAAAACGTCGGATGATTGTGCCAATAAGTATGAGTAAACATAGATACTTATTCCAAAAAAAATGGAAATACCTACATAGTTGTATCTGAAGTGTTGTGATTGGGGAAGACGCGTCCCGAAGAACATGTTATCGAGGTGGAAGACGAGAGGGTGCCCATTACCCGATCTCACCCACTATATAAAAGCTTTTACATGTTGGGCGTTTTAACTAGAAGAAGCAACAGGTTTAGAGCTCGCCAGTTGTACTGAAGGGAAAGTCATGCAAAAATCGAATATGTCTGTATTCACGTAATGTGAATTTAGGGCATATGATTATCAGTCATGCATCCTCATGTTAGTTCAAATTTTGGCTTATATTAGGCATTTCCTGTTCGGCTGGCCTTTGACTGGGATTGAAGTTTCATAACATTTAGCTTATTCTTACTGATCCAACCATAACATTACATTTCATTACATTATATTACATCATGAGTTGCCTTTTAAAGAGGAAACGTTAAAATTTCCTAAAAAAAATGGAAATCAACCTCGTCATATGTAAAATACAACATCTGAGCATGAACAGGAAGTCATAGTTTTCAGGCACAAGAAGAATCTATATATATAAAAATGGATCTTGGTTTGTTCGGATGCTTAAAACTCGAAAACGACTGGACCAAATTGGATACTTCCTTCTGCGGATTTGTTCGTAATTGCTACGCGAAGGTTTAGGAAAAAAGAAAAATTGAAAAATTCTCAACAGGTGGCGCTGTAGGCGGTCATTCCATTTGATAATGACAAAACAACGTTTGACGGGCCAGCTTGTTTAAATATATAATCAATATAGAATTAAAAGCATTTTCACCTAGCTGATGCCTACCAACTCGGACCCTTGAGTGCCTGGTACCTTAACAGTCCCAGTTAGGATGGACAGAGTGAACAACCTACATTAGCTGGCCTACATACATATTCAGACCCCGTGAGCAGATATTAGCCAATACCCTCATGTAACGGAATCCTTTAAAAACCAACCAGACAAGTGACATTCATTAGAGCTGCCACCAAATTGAATTTAAGCGGTTAGTGATCGTACATCTGTGGTCCGCATCAGAGCAATGTTCAGACACATCAGCTTTATAAAGGGTTTTTTTTAGAGTTATAGAACTTTAAGTTGGCAGCACTATTTTAAATGGCGGTCAGCTGTCAAGTGATTTATTTTTAGTTTGGTTTGGTATGTCAACATCAATTGACTGACATCTTTCAAATTGTACAAATTTATTTTGAAAATCATGGTTTTGTTTGAAGTACGTATCGCGCACTACATCCATTTTACGGTCAACTATCGAGGCATATACCTGCTAATTGTCACATAATAAGATCTTATCCAACGTACTGTGTGAACGTTTGAAGTCCTTTGCAATACACTAGATACGTACCAGTATGACTTTCGACCCGGTATAGATCGACTATATACCAACGAAATCTTGAGAAAGACCAATGACCAATGAAAGACCATTCAGCTCTCTAAAGCGATGACGAAAGTCGGGATTCCGTCAAAATAACACTGAAGGAAGTTCATTTGATAATTTTCAAATTTTTACATGATTCCGACAAAGGTGCGTGCTGGAACAGATAGTATGTAACAGTTATATGGTAGATGAAAACACGAAAGGTACTATCATGAACAAATCTGTCCAGCTATACTGGGATACGGAGACAACATCCGCATTGTGTTGTAGACCGGTCTTCAGATGGTTGCTTCAGTTGATCATTACATGTTTGTTGAGATTGACATTTAAGTCTTTGTATACTGGGTATATCATCTCCCTTTGAATAGAGGAATTTCCTTGCCAGAGCACTTTTGTCCACACTTTATAAATCTCCTAGTTATCTAAAGCGTCCATTGTCAATATTTTTGTCCAGGGCAATGTTGCTCATTTCCTAAAGCGTATAAAAACGGCACCGATATTGGTTTGAACACCTCTGTTTATTTCCCGAGCTTCAAAAGTTGTGGGCTTTTCTGTCCAAAACATTACAGATAAAGGCTGGCCAGGTTGTTGGTAAACGATTTCAAGCAGACAGATTCTTGTTAGCCACCGAGGCTTAAGGTTTTGTAATTTTACCAGCTCAGACTCCTTTTTACGAATCCGGCAAACAATACTGAGGTTTAATTCCCCATACATTCTTTCATCTGACCAATTTTTGCTAATAAGGTGGTATATGTTTCTTACCAAGCCATCTCCCGTTATACTTCCTTCATTTAGGTCGGGTAGATTTCTTCTTTATTTAGGTCGCTCGCCATCCCCGTTTGAGATAGCTCGCCATCCCCTTTTGAGAGTCTCGATAAGTGATTCTTCCATATTTTGAGCATAAACGATTTTTTCATGTTCCATTTTGGTAAAACTTATGAACATCATTCCTAGAGTGGCACCTTTCCTGCATGACTTTCATCAACAGCCCAGTAACTATCTTCGACTGCAGCTTTGGCTTGTAGATTGATTGTTGGGTTCCATCATCCATCAGGAATTTTTGTCGAATCAGGAGTTTCATCCTGGTGAACTGAAGAAACCTAGTAGATAGGATGTAATTATTCCTTTACGCTTGAAATGTCACCTCTGATCTAAGACATTACCTGCAGGCTCAGTGGCGCGATGGTTAGTGCGATGAACTGCCGTGCAGGAGGTCTGGGTTCGATTCCCAGCCGTAGCAACACCTAAATGATTTTTCACTGGCCCTCCTCTCGTGATGATCTGACAAATCATCCGAGTAGTATCAATTTTCAAGAATAGCTTATCTCAACATAGCCGTTCGGAGTCGGCATAAAACAGGAGGTCCCGCCATCGTGCAAGAAAGTACACACGCACACATGAATGGTTGTGAGAAAGCTAGGCCCTGGGTACTAACGAGCCTGTTGCGCCAAAAATTTGTATTTGTTTTGTGTAGAATTAATTAAGATATTTAGGAATACTCGTTCTGAAAAGGTATGGACTATCTCTTTCGATTGTAGTCTTTTAACATTATAAAATATAACTTTTGCCCTTTTTGCTATCAGGATTAATTATTTATACCTAATCTTCCAAAATTTTAAACACCCTAGATTCAGAACATTGCTTTCAGTACCAGAACCCTCGCATCTTTGATGATGAGAAATTGTGTCACTAAAAGAACGTAATGTTTGGATTGGTAGCCATCAAACCTAAATGATTATTATGGATAATTGGTACAGAGTGGAGGCACATTAAAACCCATTTGACTTTACCTGAAAATACTTCTCCACCGCTATTTGAATAAAATTGTCCTTCCATGCAGCCACAGAGAATTTGGGTGTTTCGTGTGCTGTTGTGACAAGATAGAATGCCTTCGAAACATTCGAGACATAACTTCCGATTCTTCATTTGGTTCCTTTGAAGATTGTTATAAATGTCTACCATAATTTAGAAGGTCCCCAGTTGGTCGGTTAAACTAATACTTGTCCGTCGACTCTTAGTCCATGCCTACAATGCCAACAATTTCAGTGGTAATTGATTTTTCACTGTCCATGGAAAATAAAAAATAAAAAAAAATAAGTCTGTAGTTGAACTGTTATCATACAGCTTAATACCCAGAGTAGCAAAGATTTTCAAAAAAAAATATCATACAGTACGCTTACATTATTTTGGCGATATGGCATAAATTCAAAAGCAAGATTATATATTCCCCCTTACTGACCTGACACTCGATTTCCATACAAATCCCACTGTATACACATCCACTTAGATTTCCTAATTCAATTATCTCTTGCAAACGAAACCGAGTATATTGACGGGCAGACTTTATGACAAACAGTCATACAGAATGAATGAGCAGACCGCTGCGCTGTCGCTAGCGCCTTCTTTTGAAAAACATCGCATTTGCAATTCACCGCATGACCGTTGTAGACGCTGTCAGTTGGCACATATGCATCCTCGCTACCATTCAAATGTAAATCGCAGTGATATGACAAATACATATTCCATTGAAATGTGACACAGTTGAGGAGACACCATCAAGCACTTGCGAACTTGGCAAATGTTCTATAGCTTAGAGGAACGACATTTCCGATGCGTATATCCTCCTGGTAAACACGTAAAGGTGACGAGCGTGCTCTTGCAAAAATGTTGCAAATGTCTGAATGGTAGTAATGAGGTGATAAATACGTTTTGCCGGGTGACTAATAATAGTTTGTTGATGTTTTTTCTTACATCCTTTGCCATAGGGTTGTACTTACTTACTTAAGTGGCGCTACAGTCCGGGATGAACCTGGGCCTCAACCAACATGCCTCTCCAATTAGCCCGGTCCTTAGCTAACTGCCTCCAGCTGCGCCGGTTTCTTCTTGTGCGCGCCACTTAAGGCGAGGTCTTCCTCTACTGCGTACGACGTCTGGCTGGAAATCGAAGACTCTGCGAGCCGGAGTATTGGTGTCCATTCTTTCTACATGTACTAGCCATCTTCAACGTCCAATGCGGAGTTTTTTGACTAGGGGTATGTCGCTGTACAGCTCGTATAGTTCCTTGTTGAATCTTCGGCTCCATAGCCCGTCAACGCAAACGGGACCGAAGATTTTTCTCTCGAATCGACCAAGGATTTCTTCATCCGCTTTTGATACGGTCCATGCTTCAGCGCCGTAGAGCAGGACTGGGATGATCAGGGTCTTATATAGGATCTCCTTAGTAGTTCGAGTGAGGGCTTCACTACTAAATTGCCTTCATAGCCCGAAGAAACAGCGGTTGGCAAGAGTAATTCTTCGTTTGATTTCTGACGAGATGTTGTTGTCAGAGTTAATAGCGGAGCCGAGGTAGACAAAGTCCCGTACTACCTCAAAGTTATATCTGTCAATGGTGACGTTCTATCCAATTCGTCGATGTTATGTGTCCTTTCGTGTTGACAGCATATACTTAGTCTTTACCTCATTTACTGCTAAACCTATTTTTGCCGCTTCCTTCTCTATACAAGCAAACGTGGCTATGACATCACGTTGAGTCCTACCAATGATGTCAATGTCGTCGGCGTATGCTAGTAGTTGCACCGATTTTTGGATAAATGTGCCTCTTGTGTTGGCTCGGGAGTTTTGCACAATCCTCTCAAGAATCAAATTAAAGAAATCACATGACAGCGCATCGCCTTGCCTAAATCCTTTTTTGGTATCGAATGTGTCGGTGAGGTCGTTTCCGATCCTGATGGTGCAGCGAGAATTCTCCATCATCATCCTACACAAACGGACGAGTTTGGACGGTATACCAAAACTAGACATGGCTCTGTATAGTTCGTCTCTATAAATGCTGGCGTATGCGGCTTTGGAATCGATAAATAGGTGGTGGGTATCGATTTGGACTTCTTGGGTTTTTTCCAGGATCTGCCGAAGTGTGAAAATTTAATCGATTGTGGACTTTCCTGGCCTAAAACCACACTGATAAGGGCCGATCAGGTTGTTGGTAAACGGTTTCAAGCGTTCACATATTACGGCAGATAGGATCTTGTAAGCGATGTTGAGTAGACGTATGCCTCTGTAGTTGGCGCAGTTCAGAGGGTCTCCTTTTTTGTGGATCGGGCAAACGATGCTGAGGTTCCATTCTTCAGGCATGCTTTCAACCGACCAGATTTGGCTTATGAGTTGTTGTATGTTGCTTACCAAGTCATCTCCGCCAGCTTTATAAAGCTCAGCGGGAAGGCCGTCATTTCCGATGGCCTTATTAAGCTTGAGTTTAGATATAGCTATCCTCAATTCACTTAGGTCGGGTGGTTGGCAGTTTTCGCTGTCGTTGCCAATATTGAATGGATCGTTCTGCCTGACAGCGGATTGTTGTTCTTCATCGCCGTTTAACAGTCTGCAGAAGTGGTTCTTCCATATTCTCAGCATCGACTAAGTCTCAACTACGATATTTCCTTGTTCATCTCGACAGGATTCTGTTCGAGCCTTGTAGCCTTAGCTTCGACGTTTTACACTTTGGTAAAACTTGCGAACATCGTTCCTGGAGTGGCACCTCTCTATATCCTCGATCGCGCGCTTTTCTTGCTCTTTTTTCTTCTTTCTGAAAAGCCGATGTTCTTCCCTTCTTCTTTGCCTATAGAGCTCAATGGCAGCTCTCGTCTTCACCTGCAGCTTAGCCTTGTAGGCCTCGTTCTTGGCTGCGAGCATCTGTCGGCATTCCTCATTAAACCTGGGGTTTCTTGCTGGTGGCCGCGAGAACCTAGCACATCAGTTGCGGCTGATCTAATGAGTTGTTGGCTGGTGGTATGTTGTGAGTCGAGAGGTTAAGGGATACGCGTTGCGCGAAGGTCTTGGCGGTCTCTGGCGATTGCAGTCTTTCGACATTAAACTTTTTCACAGTATTTCTGTTTTTTTGTGGCGTTTTGGATATCCGCATCCTTACCTTGGCTACAACAAGGTAGTGGTCGGAGTCGATGGTGGCCCCTCGGAATGTTCGGACATCCAAAATACTGGATGCGTGCCTTTTGTCTATCGCAATGTGATCAGTTTGGTTGACTGTTCGTTGATCTGGAGACCTCCATGTCCCTTGTGGATATCGAGGTGAGGAAACCGTGTGCTGGCTATAGTAGCATTTCGTTCCGTAGCGAAGTCAACTAGCCTAAGTCCGTTACCACACGTGTTGTCGTGTAAGCTATATTTTCCGACCGTACTGCTAATGATGTCTTCTCTTCCTACCTTTGCGTTAAAATCTCCCAGCACGATTTTAACATAGGGTTGTAGCGTAAGGAAATATAAGAGTTAAGTTTATGGTTGCTAATATCATTTGTAGAACGGAATTCGATCTTGCCACAAATTTTCGCCCGTTCAATTGTTAGCTAGTTTAAAAAAAATGTTGCATATTATGAAGTCTTTGATTAGCTAAGAAGATCAAAATCCACCCAGTTTCAGAATAGCATATTTAGTTTACAAACTATATAAAAAAATGTGTAAAATGTAAGCCTAACAATGTTGCCGGATGTGACGAGAAAAGCAATCACTAACAAATTTTGGTAGAATTAAAGTATTCTTGAACAATGGCAATAGGAGGCTCTCTAAATTACGTCAAATACAGGGAGGTTATCTTCCCAACATCACCTACACAAAGGCCTACAACCGTTCAACAAAAACCTGATCTGCCGTAATATGTAAAGAGCTAAAACCGTTCATAAAAATCCTAATCGGTCCGTATATGTGTGATTTTATGGCAAAAAAGTTTACAATAGATTCACATCTTGGGATATCCCGGAAAAAGCCAAAGATGTCAAAATCGATTCCATCGATTTCAAACTCGAATACGAGAGATGAACAATACAGACCTATGTTTAGTTTTTGAAAACTCATGGCTACAATGGCATCGACCTCAACGAATAATTTGATACAAAAACATATGAGAAGGCTACAATCCGCTTTGCGAATGATTGAATAGCCTATCCCATCCCATCCTACTAATAAATATCCCAAAAAAGTAAGCGTTGCTAAAAAGTGAAAGATATGCTATGGGATAGGCTTTACAAATCGTGTCTTTTTAAATTAATGCCCCCGAAAAGTGGGCGTGGGTCAAAATGATCTACAGACGACATGTTCATAGTATTATTCTCGAAATATTTTCATCGAAAGCTTTTTCAAGTTTTCCTAAAATTGTACCAAAAAATGTTTTTTTTTTTTAAAGAAAACGCCCCCTAAAAAACTCTATATGGACGATATTGAGATTGTCTTATATATATTCAGATTGTCTAAAAATGATATTCATATAATTTTTAAAAACTCCTAACGGTTAGGCCTAAAACAATGTTTTACTGAAAAGGGTATGTGACAGTGGATGGTTTTTGGAAATGTTAACACTTGTTCTGTAGCCTCGGACAAGGATACTATATATCAAATTTCATTATCCTAGCTCAAAATTCAAGGCCTAAAAATCGGTGACATACAGACAGACGGACGGACAGACAGAAAATGATTTAGGCAAGGTAGCGCATTTTCATGTGACTTGTTTAAGATTATTCTCGAGTGGACTGTGCAAAACTCTCAAGCCAACAACAGATTCATTTATGTCACATTTATGTCACATAAATTTGGAAGCGAATATTCTTTGATCAACTGTTCAACACAAGTTCTCACTGTAGCACAAAAATAAGAAATAAGCAATGGATTCACCCTAAATACGGTAATCTGAGTCCCATCGATAATCATCGTTTTGCATTTACATTTCGGATTATCATGCAATTGCTTTTGAGAACTTTCAGCAAAGGTTGTAGGCATGCCATGATCCAGCTTTAGTTTCAACACCGATTGAATCTTTTAATGAATTAGGCCACGTTCAATCTTTTTGAGAAAGCCGAAGCTCCTATCTATCCCTGATAAATTCATGTCTTTAATTATCAACGACCTACTCAATGCTTTCTGGTCTTCATCTTGTTGTAAGCCTGGTGTCATGATTGCTTTTAAATTCCTGATCACCGTGCCCTTAAGAACATTTAATAAAGGTCTGACGAATTCCATGATCCATTGGCTTCAGTTCTAACACCAATTGAATCTTTTAACTGTTTGGGACAATGTCCAAATTTCTGAATAGACTAAATCGAAGATCCTATCTAGCAGAGTTGAATAAGCCATGTAACAGGTGGCGCAAAAGTAATCCTCCTATCAGAAAATGCTATAAATTTTGCGATTGGCCCCTAATGTCAGTTCTGTTTTGACATTTGTGTAGTAAACACATGCGAAATACACGTTAGTAAACAATGTTACGCTAAACTGCTCCAGAACGCGGAATATTGGTGACTATTTATTTGAGCAATAATCGGTCGGTGACTTTGGCACAACGTGAATTTCGTCGCAGATTTCCTAGCCGTCCAACGCCTACTGGTGAAACACTGCGACGTTTAGCCGCTCGCCTCGAAGAGACTGGCACAACACGAGATGCTGCCAGGCGTGGCAGACCCCGGAGTAGCCGTTCTGCAGAGAATATTGCTGCTGTAGCCGAAGATGTCATGGAAGCGCCGTCGACATCGACCAGACGACGTGCCACGCAAATGGGTATCAGTCGACGGTCTTTACAGCGAATTTTGGTACAAGATTTGAATATGTTTCCGTACAAAGTCCAGATGGTGCATCAGCTGTTAGCTGCTGACCGCCAATCGCGTCTAACATACGCTCAAGCCATCCTTAATCACCACCAAGAGGAAGATGATTTATCATCAAAAATAATCATGAGTGATGAGGCCCATTTCCATCTTAGCGGGTACGTAAATAAGCAAAATTTACGCTTCTGGGGCACTGAAAATCCGCGTGTAACCCACGAAGAGCCATTACTCCCGCTCAAAGTCACTGTATGGTGTGCTGTTTTCGCTGGAGGAGTCATCGGACCTTTTTTCTTCGAAGACGTCGCGGGCCAAACGGTTACTGTGAATGGTGAGCGCTACAGAGCAATGATCAACGAGTTCTTTTTGCCGCAACTGGATAAATTGGGATTGGAAAACATGTGGTTCCAACAGGACGGTGCAACGGCACACACTGCACGTGCCACAACCGATATGCTGAAGGAAGCATTTCCCGGGCGCCTAATCTCCCGTTTTGGCGATTTGCACTGGCCAGCAAGATCGCCTGATTTGACCGCTCCAGACTTCTTTTTGTGGGGCTTTTTGAAGTCGCGGGTTTATGTCAACAAGCCTCAGACTCTTGCAGCTCTTAAAGAAAATATCCGTCTAGAATGTGAGGACCTATCGCCGGAAGTTTTGGCCAAAGTGATGGAAAATGCCATAAAAAGGGCTCAAATGACAATCAACTGTGGCGGCGGCCATTTACATGACATCATATTCTCGACTTGATGTAAAAAAAATTAAAAGACCAAATATAAATAATCCACAAGAAGAATCAAAGTTTTTCCTTTTTTTTCAAATTACAGCCAAAAAACATCGGAAGGTTATTTTTGCGCCACCTTGTATGTCTGTGCGTTCGTCCATCTGTCTGTGTGTCACTGGTTTTGGGCCTTAAATTTTGAGCCACAATGATGAAATATGGTATATATCTCTGTTCTACAAAGCATGAACAAGTGTTTCGGCAAAATTAAAAAAAAAATCCAATAAAGTTTCGATGAAAATATTTCAATAATGTTGCTATGTACATTTCCTCAAAGACCATTTTTTAAACCCATGTCCACATTTCGGAAGCGCAAAAAAAACAAGATGTTGTGACAATCTTACCATAAGAATCAATGAAAATCCTTTTTTTTTTTTTCAATTTGATTTTCACATGTTTATAGGTTTTTATGAATTTTCATCTATTCAGGTTTTTCTTTAGAGAAAAAATAACTTAAATAAAGATATTATAATACGAATTTGAAATCAAATACACTTTTATGACAGCTCGTAGCAAAATCGGCTGTGCTACTCTTATCTCAGTAATCAGGCAAAAATGCCAGCTTTATGTCATCAGGCGTATTCCCTCAAATGTCACGTTACCACTTGGAACAGAACTTTATCTAAGAAATTTTACTAAATATGAGTTTCGGAAAAATTAAAAAAAGGCAAAATGAGGAATGGAGAGGAGTTAAGTCAAGATGAAAGTTTCCATCAGGAGGTTAATTACACCCTTCCATAAAGGTATAATATTTCGTCCGAAAATTTCGAGCTAGGATAATGAAATTTTGTATATTAACCCTTTGTTCATGACCCCAGTACAAGTATAAATCTTTTTAAAATCACCCACGGTCACGTCCACTTTTAAAAACACATAAAGGACAGAAATTCTTGGGCCAACTGCAATAGAAGATAGTTCCGTACGACCACTTTCAGTACTGTGCGAACACATTAATTGTGCGACCATAATAGTTTTTCGATTAGATTCGTTCAGTTTTCGTTCTGCTTATTTAAGAAAATGCGAATTAATTAGGACTTTCATACAAAAATATGAAGTTAATCACTTTCGTTCATAAATGCCTATTTGTGCAACTTTAGCATTTGACAGTGCTAAAGCAAACTTAATGAAGAATTTTGACATTAGCTTCAGATTGCTTCCGATATGGTTGGTGCATATTACAATTACAAGTTTGTAACTTTTCTTTTGTCTATAAACTACAGGGTGGCACATGATGTGACAACGGAAGAGAAAATTATTCATTGCTGCCTCAATCAATTTTTTTTACACCTCTTGCTTGACATAACCCCATAAAAAAAATCTGGTGCAGTCAGGACAGGTGAAATTGGCGGGTAGCGGAAAGTGGAGTTTCATGATATTAATTTGTTTCGGAATTTTCGTTGTAGATTTGCTGGAACCAAATCCTGGGTAAACAAAAACTCCTCTAACATCTTTAAATAACGGTCCCAAGTGACAGTTTCTGTTAAACCGTTTTCTTCAAAGAAATATGGCCCGACAATGCACCTTGATAAAACTGCAAAGTGACTCGTTCTGGGTGCAGTTCTGTCTCATGGAGCATTTCTGTATTTCAGGCAAACTGCTACAGCCGCGTTTGTATCTTGAACCCGAACATATGGATCTCGATGGTTCCTTCCAGATTCGGCAAACATGTTTACTAGCCTCATAATTGTCCTCTTCTCAGGGGAGTGCCTCCAAACTGCCGCTTAAATCTCCTTGGTTGAAATGACGGTTTCTGTAAAAAAAAAAATGAAACCAACCTCTAACTAAACACAACATAATAAAGTACATAACACCCTGTTTCTGGAACATGCTCATTGTACATGTGCTAACCATTTGAAGGCTCTCTTAAAAGTTGTATGACCCGAATTCAGCTTCCGTACAATTTAACTTTATTAGCCATAAAACTACAACTGTACAAATTCCAAAGACCATACCTGCCTACTTGACATAAAAGACACCCTATTTCCATAACTTATTCTCAATGGCAGCACGTCAAACGCAATTTGGAGGGCAAAAGTTGAACACACTTTTTGTATAGCTACAACTTTTGAAGAAGCTCTCTACGCTTTTTAAAATTCGCAACAAGTTCTAGCGATAACATTCAAATCCGATGGCGACCGTACGAAGCCTGTGCGTGCGCCGCCGCACCGCACTAATATTCGTTTATTCGCGCCCAACCAACGAAATCATCCACAGAATCAATAATGAGGCGCACCAATTTAAATCCTCCGCCGAATAGAGATGAAAATCACTTAAATGGCATCACTGATCACAAAACGCGACGCGGCGCAAGAAAATGTATCTATTGCGCCGCGCGTATTCGCCATGCATAGTCAAGCACACACGTTTAGGTACGGCGCGGCATGGCAGCTTGATGTCGATCCCTGCTGGCTGGTTCATGCAACCGGCACGCTTCACTGTGGAGCGCCAAAGCCATGGAAATTAGAATATCTACTAGAAAACTATTAATAAAAGATACCGGTCGGTTGCATTCGGATACATTCGGTTGCCTCACACCGCACTCGACTGACCGCGCGTGTAGCACACTGCTGCCTACAGACAAACCAAATTCGGCAGAGTGTGTAACCGGCTTTTTCAACTCAGCGATTGCGAATTACATTGTCCCGTGTCTGCCCGCACTCTAGACCTGGTCTACCAAGTCCGCCGCGCATGGTGGATGGAGCTCATAGATGTTTGTTGTTGTGGAATGGATCTCGTTGGGTGGTGGTGATTCACCCAGTTGGTCGCGGTTTAGCGAGCTGCAATCGTTTCGTTTAATCTTTCGCATCAGCGGTGTTTTGTAAATATGCTGCCACAGGAACAAACACATACTCGCTGTGATGATGGAGGGCTGGAGTTAAAGTGTGTCGATGCGATCCATTTCAAGTAACTGCTGACAAAGGTTTTAGCGCCATTGCCTTTGCGTCATCGGAAACGATTGCATCTACGCAGAGATATTGTCAACACCCAAAAACCGATAAAAACTGACTAGACTGTCAGTTTATGAGTACAATTTCATGGCCGACATGGAATGTCAAAAACACGTAATAAATCAAAAAGAAACATATTCACAATGCAATGTGTGCGATGAACCCTAGATAAACATGAGATTTTGTGAAGAGGCCGTAGTGTGCGGTGGTAGGTCCATTAAATGGCCTGTCATCATTTTGTGGTCGTCCGACGACAGACCACCAGCAGTGGTGTCTGCATTGTCCCTTGCTCACTCCCGAAGGCAAGGATCACAACAACATAATCCAGAGGAATGCATTTTTTTTTCATGTCAATTCCATTATCGGCATTACATCATTAACTGACCTAAAAAGTTTTTTTTTTGATGACGAAGAGACATCGGACAACATAATTTATGAAATTTTATCGAGTAGGTATTTGGTTTTTGGATCTTATCAAGTGAGATTTAGAATGTTTTCTTGGGTTACAAGTATTGGTATGTTGGGACGGTAAAGGGGCGGTTTTATCTAATGACTACTGATTTGCTACAGTAGTAACGACTCTATTGTTGTGAGTCCATATGTTGAAGGTAATGCAACGTTGATGTAGGTATCTACAAGTACACTATTGCACGTGCCTAAAGAACTTGTCATCTTGGTTTATCTTACAGAGCAGGTGAGTTTGGTTATCCTTTTTCAATTAGAGATACATTTGCACCTGATGAGAGTGAATAAATTTTGATTACAAACTCAATTTTGTGTCTATTGCGATACAATATTATTGAACCAAATATGAGTAGGTACAGATTTTTGCGTTTGATTAAGGTATTGAGCAGCTCTCGGACCTATTGGGCTGTCACATTTTCTCTTGGAATACGTGAAATTTTGAACAAATACAAGGTGGCGCAAAAGTAATCCTCCTATCAGAAAATGCTATAAATTTTGCGATTAGCCCCTAATGTCAGTTCTGTTTTGACATTTGTGTAGTAAACACATGCGAAATACACGTTAGTAAACAATGTTACGCTACACTGCTCCAGAACGCGGAATATTGGTGACTATTTATTTGAGCAATAATCGGTAGGTGACTTTGGCACAACGTGAATTTCGTCGCAGATTTCCTAGCCGTCCAACGCCTACTGGTGAAACACTGCGACGTTTAGCCGCTCGCCTCGAAGAGACTGGCTCAACACGAGATGCTGCCAGGCGTGGCAGACCCCGGAGTAGCCGTTCTGCAGAGAATATAGCTTTTGTAGCCGAAGATGTCATGGAAGCGCCGTCGACATCGACCAGACGACGTGCCACGCAAATGGGTATCAGTCGACGGTCTTTACAGCGAATTTTAGTACAGGATTTGAAGATGTTTCCGTACAAAGTCCAGACGGTGCATCAGCTGTTAGCTGCTAACCGCAAATCGCGTCTAACATACGCTCAAGCCATCCTTTCTCACCACCAAGAGGAAGATGATTTTTCATCAAAAATAATCATGAGTGATGAGGCCCATTTCCATCTTAGCGGGTACGTAAATAAGCAAAATTTACGCTTCTGGGGCACTGAAAATCGGCGTGTAACCTACGAAGAGCCATTACACCCGCTCAAAGTCAATGTATGGTGTGCTGTTTTCGCTGGAGGAGTCATCGGACCTTTTTTCTTCGAAGACGTCGCGGGCCAAACGGTTACTGTGAATGGTGAGCGCTACAGAGCAATGATCAACGAGTTCTTTTTGCCGCAACTTGATGAATTGGGATTGGAAAACATGTAGTTCCAACAGGCCGGTGCAACGGGACACACTGCACGTGCCACAACCGATATGCTGAAGGGCGCCTTATCTCCCGTTTTGGCGATTTGCACTGGCCAGCAAGATCGCCTGATTTGACCGCTGCAGACTTCTTTTTGTGGGGCTTTTTGAAGTCGCGGGTCTATGTCAACAAGCCTCAGACTCTTGCAGCTCTTAAAGACAATATCCGTCAAGAATGTGAGGACCTATCGCCGGAAGTTTTGACCAAAGTGATGGAAAATGCCATAAAAAGTGCTCAAATGACAATCAACTGTGGCGGCGGCCATTTACATGACAACATATTCTCGACTTTATGTAAAAAAAATTAAAAGACCAAATAAAAATAATCCAGAAAAAGAATTAAAGTTTTTCATTTTTTTTTTTTTAATTACAGCCAAAAAACATCAGAAGGTTATTTTTGCGCCACTTTGTACAAGCGATAATTCTCTATTTCCATATATGTATACCTACTTATTTAAATTTATATTTAAATAGAAAAAAAATAATTTTGACTGCAGAAGATTGTGTTTCCCGAAGTTTAATATCATAATCTTAAGTAATCTAAGCTTAAAGTGATAGATTTGAATTTAAAAATAGTTTTCAAATAATTATGACTTCAGATTAATAAGTTTTTTTTTTCTCGTGAGAGCCAATATAGGCGAGGTCTTCCGCTACTGCATCCGACTTTTGGTAGGGAATCGAAAACTCTGCGAGGTGGATAGCGGATTATTCGTGTCCATTCGCTCTATATTACTTAGCCATCTTAAACGTGCATTCAAGTTTTAACCAGGTATATGTCGTTGTACAGCTCGACTAAGTTGAATCTCCAACTAAAACTCAAACGGGGCCGAAGAATTTTTCGATCAAAATAACCGCTTTTGATGCGGTTTTTGCTACGGCCTCGTAGATCATAACTTGGATGATCAGGATCTTTATAGGATCTCTTAGAGAAACAGCTGTTGGCAGGAGTAATTATTCGTTTGATCTCAACTAACAATATTTCTTCTTTTTATAAAGTATAAATTTTCCAATTTCAGGAAGCAAATTCTTCTATTGAGCTTGTTTTGTACTTGTGCGGGGAAGTTCAGCAGGTTTAATAACACTTTTAGGAAAATCCATAGACTTTATAGAAGATGAAATTGTATATCAATTTAAGACTTCTAAAAAGTTTCCGGAATGTTTTGGTAGAGCTTCCGCCGAAGTAATACAGAGGCATAATATGTATAGAGCTTGTGGCTTAAGGCTTATATCAGCTGTTATTTTCAATTTCCATTTGTAGCAACAATTCAATTTTTATACCCTATCCCATAGGGGTATATTAGTTTTGATACATAGTTTGTAACATAGAGAAATAATTAAGCTACATATACCTCAAAGTATATGGATCGACTCAGAATCGCTCGCTGAGTCGATTAAGCCATGTCTGTCTGTGCGTCCGTCTGTATGTCACCGATTTTTAGGCCTTAAATTTTGAGCTAGAATAATGAAATTTGTTGTATAGGGTCCACCCAATGCCACGCCCACTTTTAAGAAAAACGTTATTTTTGGTCAAACGGTAAGGAGCTTTGAAAAAGTTTGTGAACAAGATATTTAGACAATCCTAATATCATTTTGGGGGTGTTTTCAATAAAAAAAAACTTTTTCCGGTAAAATTTTAAAATTTTCAAAAAAAATGTTGATGCAGAATCATTGGTTATATTAATATGAATATTTCGACCACAGACCATTTTAACCCACGACCACTTTTTCGGGGAATAACATATGCAGTATAAAAACCTTGTCTTTTGTTGAAACGTAAAAGTGTTGTATAAACTGTCTGAACAAATTGTTGTGACAATGTCATTTTCGATATTTAATCCCCATCATTTTTTAAGCCATCTCCACTTTTTGGGGATTTTAGTTTTACAGATATGATGGGATAGGGTATTCAACGACCCGCACAGCGGATTTTAACCTTCTCATATGTTTGTTTTTAGTTTCGTTATTTGTGAGTTTCGGGAAGGAAATCTTATAGAGTCCCGTAGAATGCGCCAAATGTGTTTTTATAAGACTTCATACAGTTAATATTGCTGGAGGGGAAATAGGTTCGAAAGTGCTTTATCGAAGCATAATTATTGTTAGTTGGGATATCGTTGACAGAGATAATATCGGAGCCGATATAGACAAAGTCCCTTACTACCTCAAAGTTGTATTTAGTTAGTGACGTTTTACTGCTCGTAGACGTTGATGCACGTTTACTGTTAAACCCATTTTTTCCGCTTCAATCCCTACACTAGAAAACGTAGCTGTTACGTCACGAGGCATGGACCACTATAGTTTGTCTCTATAAAGGCTGCCATATGAGGTTTTAAAATCCGTGAATAGGTGGTGGGTATCGATTTTGAATTCTTTGATTTTTTCCAGGATCTGGTGAGGTTTGATGATTTTATTGGTTGTAGACTTTTTGTGAAGTTTCATTCTATTAGCGTCTTGTATCCCTGCCTTTGATGTTATTCACTTTGGTAAAACTTAACAACATCATTCCTGGAATGGAACTCCCTATTTCTTCGAACACTCGTTTTTCCTTCTATTTTTCTTCTTTTTGTGATCAATTTGATTGACCGTCCCTTATGGATATCAAGGGGAGAAAATCGTATGCTGAATGTAGTGGCATTTCATCCGCAACAAACTCCAATATGTATTTACCGATGCTGTTGAAGTTGTCCTCTCCTTCTTCTTTTGCGATATTTTGGATAGATCCGACAGGTCGTGGAAAGTGAGGCAGAAGAGTATCCACGCGTGTTTCGTCATCAGACAGGTCTTCGATGCTGGTATCAGAACCTCTATTTCTCAGCTTTTGATCCAGAAGATTATCATTGTCAAGAACGGTCAGCTTTTCGCTACAGAGCAGCGTTAGCTTAGGTCAGGTTAGAGTGGCTGTCAGCGAGTTCGCCAGCACATTTAGACCATTTTAGTCCATTGTGATACCACGTAGCTATTGTTCATACCTCTATCTATGAGAAAACCATTCTGATAATGAAAACGCTTCCGTTTTTGTCAAATCGCTGAGATTTTGAAAGTAGTAAGCTTCAATAGGATCTTCCTTTTGTTTGAAAAGGCCGGGTAGTTACAAAAGAGATGAAGTATTGTTTCTTCTTCCTCTTCGTCCATGCAGCTCCTACAGAAGTCGTTTGAGTGGAGGCCTAGGCTTTCTGCGTGCCTGGCAATAAAACAGTGCCCAGTGATGACAATTGTAGTGACGCTAATGTATCGAGTGAAATCATTCCCTTGGATCTTCTCAAATCCAGCTTTGGCCAAATTTGTTTGGTTATTTGACACGTCGTGCCAAGACTCCATCTGAGATTTGATTTGCTGTTAGCATGTTACGCTAGTAAGCTTTTGTATGTAGCGACAGGAATACCTAGTGCGTCCGTGTTGGGTGCAACTGGTAATACATATGTAGTTTTAAGTAAAATGAATGAATAAACACTACTACTACTACAAAATGTCACTAGGACCAGGCACCCAGCATAGGTGAATGTTAAACTGCTTTGGGTTGTCTTTGAACGCTACAGCGTTAAGCGCATTTAGATTTAATTTCGAAAGCTGAGATTCAATAATAATATAAACTTCGCATTGAGTGCCCTACTACTGACAACATCTTCTCCCTGAAGAACACCATGTTCCGATGTCATTGTCGCAGTCCCTTATGCATTTTTTTAAGCTTTCAAAAAAATCTTTGAGCGAAGTTTAAATCTTCATTTAGATAGTTTAGAACCCCTGTTATATGGTTTTATTGACACTTGGCATGACGTTTTACATTGGCCTTAGTATAATTAGAATGTGCTTATCATCTCCATGTTAACACATATGTATTAAAATATTTATGTGAAGTCGTATAAAAGTACTGGACTGCCAATAGTATTTTGATAAGCTTACAGGTCAACAGGCTGTTTTTTTTTAACTCGTTCTTGAATGTAGGTTTTCCCATTGAGTTTCTTATTCAAGACGTGACACAAATACTCGTCTCATTATACAAATTTGAGACTAAAACCTATTAAGTTGAACGTCCATTTATATTTCCTTCTGATGAGATCCCATTTTGATCCAATGGTTTACCTAAGTTTACTCCATGAATTCCATTCCATTTAAATAGGAAACCCAGGAGACTGTTATCAGAGAGTAAAGGTTTGTTAACATTTCTGCGACTTAAAGATTCTCAACTTCAACCAACAACATACCAGATTTGCCGTTCCCAGCCTTAGTGCACCCAGCATGGCAGAACTTCCATAATCGCCATGATACCTACATTGTATTTTCGGTCAAGAGAAACCACCTTCAATAGCTACTACTCAAATAAATGACAACGCCTTTAGCGCATGCGCGCACATGTTTATTACCATCACGGAATGGACAGCGCACCGGCACTGCCCATAGTGGACTTCGACGACCACCCATGGCGGACATTGGTCCCGAAGATGTTTCTGACATTAATTTAAGAAGTCATTTGGCACGTGATGCCTTGCTTTTCGCTTGCGCCTGTCAAGCCGGAATGAATTTTTTTTTTCTCTGCTTTATGAGATTTTTTTGGGCCGCACACTTCTCTCCGGATTTTACGATTTCATTTTGATGAATGAGCACACTACAATCGCTCACGCGGCGTGCTTGCAAAGCACTCTCATGGAGTGTGATATGCTATCAGTGCACGAACAGGAAAAAAAATACCATAGCCTTGTAACGACTTGGCTGACCCATTTGTCAGAGCGACTTTCCATTGCACACACTCGTACACACATGCGCGGCACTCGGGACACGACACTAATGGGTCAATATGTAGTTCCGCCCACGGGCCACCACTCGGACGGGCATGGTCGTCCTTTTATTAATTAATTAGCCCGAGTACTACTTTTCGTGATTAATATGTTACTCGACGTGTGAGTTCCAGAGCAGAGTGCCGCACTAATGACGCGCAGAGTATCGCCTCTGCCATGGTGCGAGAAAGGACCACGACTGGACGACCTACCCGAAGCCGCATGGCATGATGAAGTGTTATTGATTGCGAAGTTTTCTGATTGATATATGTGCATAACGTGAGAACTCACACGGACGTCCGTGTACGGACGCGGAGGCGTCAAAAGGTTTCTTTGGCCGCGTTCAGAAAACTTGACCACAGGCATGCAGATTATGACACTAATTGCTTTCTGCGGTTAAGGTGGGCTCTGTGTTGGCAGGAAGGTCACTTGGCTCAATTTGAGAGTATCTGAATAATTTATAGTCATACACGGATGTTGATGTGGACGCGGATTGCGAACGTTGTTGCGCTAACGCAAACGTGTGGGGTGATAAAGGGCGTAGCACCCTAGCAAGTCTCTAGACCTTAATTCCTTTTTACGGTCATTTTAGTATCCATCATCGCGGATCAGTGAATCGGCTCTTCTCAGTGAACGATTTCGTTTCCATTCAGCGGAAAGAAGCCAACACAAACAAAAAACCGGCATCAACACGAAAAGGAGAATATTCTGGTGGAAAATAAACGCACCCAGAGCCATGCTATAGTCGCGAATCGTTCAGTCTGGTTGGCCATACGAGCACATTACGGACGCGGCGGTGGCGGCACGATATTAGTGTGGTCATCGGTGCATGAAGGACGACTCCAAACGAAACCGAAAGATAAACTCACCGCGTGTACATTTTTAACTCAATGAAAGCACCAATTCAGTTTTTTGTTTTTTCATTTTTTTTAATTTTGAATTTTATACAATTTTTGCCTGTTTTTGTGAATTGTTTTGTTTTTGCTTGCATGTTTGAGTAGGTATATAACACTTTGTTATAGTTGCATCCGTGCGGCGATGATGGAGCAACGATTCGCTGTATGCAATCCCGGTGACCCCTGCTATTAAATAAATTGTTTTACAAAACATGGTGAGACTGCGCGAGATTTGTTCGTGCGCAGCAATGTAACAAAGGATGAACATTTCGACAGGATCAACGAACTTTTGAATTTTTTGCAAACTTACGTAAATTTAACGTTGACGAATGTGCTAAAATTTAATTATTTCCGTTGAGTGGTGATTCGGACCTTTTATGGCTTATGTGCCTACTGCACTAATGGCCTGCGATAAGTCTGCCGTAATGTCAGTAGAGAACCTGACAGGTTTAGGTATAAAAAAAAGTCTGAAACAGGTGGAGGATGATTACAAATGGAAGTAGTATAAGATCATCCCTTATGAAAGCCCCTCTTAAATTGCCTAATTTACTACTCTGACACCGAATCAACAAACGTTCAATCAAATTCACCAAACACGAAAGATAAGGGGCATGCTTCAGTATAAAAATTACAAGGAATTGGACCATTTTCTTCCTGCAGCCAACGCAACGTGAGAATGCTGGTATAGTGCGTACCAAATCAGTTGGCCAATCTACTGCGCATGTCTCTTAAAATTTATTTTACAATATCTTAAATTGCTCTTAAATCCTCTCTCTGCGCATTCGACCGTTGGCAATCTAGTGCAAACCAAACCAGTTGGGCATTCTACTGCGCAGGTCTCTTAAAATTTATTGTAAAATATCTTAAATTTCCCTTAAATCCTCTCTCTGCGCAATCGACCGTTGGCCAACTGATTTGGTACGAACTATATCCTACATGTCCACTTTATGAAAACACAGGAAATCGCTTTTTCCGAACACATATCGCTTGAATAATCCAACACTGACAGCTTCAAATTTCAAGCATCTTAAGGTAAGCTACGCACACATGAATGGTTGTGAGAAAGGTAGTCCCTGGGTACTAACGAGCCTGTTGCGCCAAAAATTTGTATATTTTATTTTGAAATTGTTCACCAATAATATAGGACCCATATAGGGTCTCAAACATAGCTTCTCTCTTCATTTGTGTAGGAGGAGTTATTATTTATGCCAAAAAGAAGAGGTTCTCCTACCTAACGCAGAATCCGATAGACAAATTTAAGAAGCTTCTCATGACAGGGTTACTTACACTTGAACGCTTGTCTCTCTTTGAAATAACTGTAAAAGCAATCATCCCACCAAATTATACCGGCTAAACAAAAAGAAGCTGAAGATTTGCAAAATAGACGAACAAAATCTTACATGCTTAAGTGGCGCCACAGTCCGGAATGAACCTGGGCCTCAACCAACATGCCTCTCCAAGTAGCCCGATCCTTCGATAACTGTCCCCAGTTGTGCAATCTAATTTGGTTGAGGTCGGTTTCCACTTGTGAGCGCCACTTAATGCGAGGTCTTTATCTGCTGTGTCAGACGTCTGACTTGGAATCAAACACTCTGCGATCTTAAACGTCCAATGAGGAGTTTTTATTGACTAGGGGCATGTCGCTGTATAGCTCGTATAGTTGTTTGTTGAATCTTCGTCTCCATAGCCCGTCAACACAAACAGAACCGAAGATTTTTCCTGGCCTGAAATCACACTGAATGGGCCGATCAGGTTGTTGGTTTCAGTCGGTTCAGTCATTCACATATTATGGCAGATTGAATCTTGTAGACAACGTGGACCAGATTTATGCCTCTGTAGTCATCTCTGCAGTCATCTTTGGTAGCCTTGTTAACCTTGAATTTAGATATTGTATCCTGACTTCACTTGGGTCTGGTGGCTGGTAGTTTTCACTGTCGTCATTGAATGGTTCGTTCTGGCTGACAGCGGAATATTGTTTTTTATCGCCGTTGAACAGTCTGCAAAAGTGGTTCATCCATATCATCAACATCGACTGTCTCTCAACTACGATATTTCCTTGTTCACCTCGACAAAATTATTTTCGAACATTTTATCCTTGGCTTTGACGTTTTAAACTTTGGTAAAACTTGCGAACATCATTCCTGGAGTGACACCTCTCTATATCCTCGATCGCTCGCTTTTCTTGCTCCTTTTTTTCTTTTTTTCTGAAAAGGCGTTGCCATTAGAGCTCAGTGACAGCATTGTTGTTCACCTGCATCTTAGCCTTGTAGGCCTCGTTCTCCCCTGCGAGCATGTGTCGGCATTCCTCATCCAACCAAGGGTTTCTCGCTGATAGGCGCGAGAAACCTAGCACATCCTCTTATGGCTTGTTGGCATCGTTGCCATTCTTCTTCGACATTAAATGCTGGTGGTGTGGTGTAATTGAGTGGGAAAGGGATACGCGTTCCGGGAAGGATTTGACGGTCTCTTGCGATTGCAGTCTTTCGAAATTATTTGTTAGTTTTAAGTTAGTTTTGCTGATGGTCATAATTAGGCTCAAAAAAGTTGTTAAGAATTCTCCATTTGGTCTTTTGCAAATAAATGTTAGTACCCGAAAGTTTTTGAAAACACAAAAAAACACCTAGGTGGGTGCAGTGCGTTGGACTACAAAGAGCGAATTCCCTGGTTCAAAACGCGAAAGTAACAACACTTAAGTTTTGCTTATTGCCCTACAATTTGCAAAAGTCTGATAAATATTCAAGAGAAGCTTATCAAATTTGCCTTTCAGAATAGTCGTTAAACTGGAGTTCACATTCTTTTTGGAAAAATATAACTTGGTACACACAAATAAATAGAGAAGCTAGGTTCGAGGCCCTGTATGGGCCGTTAATGCTAGATATTTCTTTTCTTTTTCAAAAAATACCTTTGACATAAGAGAAAAATATAGACTTCGTGACGGACTTATCACAAGTTTAGGATGAAGATTTATCGAAACGTGTATACTGTATACATTAAAATTTGTTAGGAAACAGATTAAACCTTGATAACCTATTTTTATATCTTATCTCTAACCCTAACTCCTTGGGATAGTGTTAACAAATATGTAAATAGGGCTACTTACCAACAGGAAGCTGTGAAAATCAACTACGAACATGAAATAGCTTCTGAAAAAGGACAACGAACAAAACACGTATACTAAACCCTCACAGGCCTGACAATGTAAACCAACAAAACCCTATCATCATCTTAGGTACGATAGTATAATATAGTCCTTCCATGCAAAGTGCATTCAAAAATCAACATAACCTGTAATTGTTTGCAGACGCGCGCGTATGTGTGTACACGAATCGTGGCGTGCGGCACTTGATGGTCCTTCGCCTCCCGTCTCTCCAGGCCATGGCCACACTGTGCTGGTGCGCTGGCTCTTTCCCTAATTTCTTCAATAAACAAAATTAAATTCTTTTGTTAACAAAACTCATACCAAATTAGAGTTCGAGTCACACATCTCCCGGCGGAATCGTAATAAGACCGTAGAGCCCAGTTATATTTACATGGTGCCTGCGGAGGACTGTTGTAGGTATGGCATTGGACGGGGTTTTGTTTGCTTTTCTCATGAAATCAGTATTTGCACACCAAGGCGGATGGACGGCTTCCTTTTTTTTTCGCCTTCGCCGCCAGCCAGAAGTTAAGTCAACACAAGAGGGATACGTGTGTGTACAGAGTGCGCATGGTTTTCCAAGAAATAACAGATCACTCGAGCCCGAGGACGATCACACCAAATATTTTCCGAAATCATTACTTTGCGACGGAACAATTCATCTCAATGCCTTGGCCAATCGATTTAGGTCAGAGAAGAATCGGTGAAAATGGACTCTCCTCCGGGGTGAGTTATATTCACGGGTGTTGGAACAACTTAAGTGCGAAAAAACTCGCATGATATATAAATCCCACTGGCGCGCCGAATAGAAAGCCTCGCACAGAGAGTATCTCAAGATACGATCGTTCGAAATTGAATGGAGAATGCAAATGCAGTTTACGATCTACACATCTTTGGCGAAACACGTAGCGTTGCGTGCTGTCGCATTTAATAAGATACATTGGTGTGTGAGTGAATGCGACTGCGGCTGACCGGTGTGGCGTGTGTGCTTGATCGCGAATAAATGGAGGCATTGGTCGAAAAGCAAGCCACCGTCAGTTGTAATTAATCGTTGCACCGCATGAATTTTTGAGGTGTCAAATTCGCTCTGCCCAGGAATAATTAGTCTTCACTTAAGTTTGCGTTTTATTTAACTTTTATGCAGAAACATGCTTGTGCAGGAATGTGCACAATCAGATATGCACTTGGAGATTGTGTGCGTCATACGCACACTGGCTGCTGTTGCGCCTGCTGGGTTTATGTTCGCTTATCGGCGGATATGTTGATGGTGGAATTGTAAATGTTTGATTGATATGACGGTCCAGTGATTGAACTCATTCTTGGTGCGACATGCTTCTTCTGCTGGTGGCACTGCGGCTCATGGTAGCCGCGGTTGTATAGATGCACTTTGTATATAGGATGCACTTTGAGGTTTAGAACATATTGGAATGGATAAGATAGAAAAGAGGGATTGATGTGCGCCAAAATGATAGGCATCTACGAGTTGAATTAAAACAATGTTTTTTTTTATATATTAAAAAAGTGTGGCACAGGGGGTCCTGGAAAAGTGAAAACTAACGCTATTGAAGTTCTTTTAAAGGTTTTCAAGTGTTTAAAGTGAAAACTGAAATATTATGAGAGATATCTAGAGAAAACAAAACAAGCCCATTGAATGTGTCAGATTCATCGTAGATTCTAAATCATTACGAGCTATACTAAAAGGAGTTAGGGACCGATTTCTGATTTGATCAACGCATCTTCTTCCGTATCCATCCTATAGAATATTGCCTTAAGATTTCTTCATCATCACATCATCCCAGTAAATGCAAGCTATATATTTTTTAAATATTTTTATAAACCTTTAATGCTCTAGGATCGCCCTGAGTTAATGCCTCCAGATGTTTATTGTTTTAGTTTGTATACCAGTAGAAATTCGTCTGCTGTAATTTTGTTCCACCCAAAAATTGGACTCAAAAATAATGATTTTGTGTGGACCGTATCGAAATGGGATGAAAAATCCTTGGTCGTTTTGAGCGAAAAGTTCTTTGAAACTTATTCTGTACCGTTTGCGTTGATGGGCCACGTTGATTATGAACTATACGATCTCTAGAGCGACAAACCTATCAAATCCAAATCTTCTAACGTCTCTGGATTTTTGGGTAGACTATTAACTTTACCTGTCGCCATCTTGTTAAAACCAAAGCTCTGGCATGCAATGCCATTCAATTGAGAAACGAGAACGTGAAAAATCTTGCTTCTATAGCGCTCTCCATTGACGGTAAAATTCTGGCCGGCATCGTCCGATAATTCCATCAACACATAAAGCACACCAAAAAGTGAATTTAAATGCTTGTAAGGGCGTCTCGACAAAGGCTTCTGGGTTTCTCTACTCGAAATTCGGCAATTTGGCTTGTTACCATATCCATTCAACAAAAATGGGCCTCATCGGTTAACACAATTTTGCGTTGGAAATGAGGATGAAGCTAAATCATGCTTTCGGCCCATTCACCGAACTTCGATGTTCAACCGGATTCAACTCTTGCACAAGCTGAATCTTAAAAGCTTTTAAGCCAAGATCTTTTCATTAAATTTTCCACAAAGTAGATGGGCATAGCTCCAATGTTTTGCGAACCAAACCATGGTTTTCAAAATGTCTGCACATTTTGCATGCGTTGTTCTGGCGGTAATCTTCTCATCGTAAAATGGCAAAACGTACTAACCACAAATCCACTTTCAACGATTAAATTGACAATCCGTAGTGCTGTCAGTTTAAACACAAACCTTATGTTAACTGATGTCTTAAAAGAGGTTTAGAGGAAATCCTCAAACTTACACCAAATATTAAGCAGGAAAAAGTGCAGATCGACTCAGAGAAGCTAGGAATCTGTGTTTTAAACCTTTTCGTCACAGCAAAATATTGAAACTAGTGGCATATGAGGAAGGAATGGCTGACTACATTAGCCGGTGCAGTGCAATAACCCTAGCGGTATTAAGCCCCGCGGAGCTACAATCCCATTAAAATTAAATAGACCTTGCAGGGCTTACTTCCTTTTCGAAAGGGAAATAAGTCCCTTGGCTGTTAATGCCTTTGGGCTTATTTAATTTTCATGCAACCAAACCCGCACGCAACCCAAATCCAACAGTGAGCCCAAGCAGGGGGGTTGCAGAGGGGCAGCATGCCTCTCCATTCATATTCAAATATTGCATACACCCAAACTCGCACTCGGATGTATGCAAAGTATGAACCCCCTTGCATGGGCTAATTATTCGATTTGTGATGGGTGTGAAATTGGATGTATGCGAAGTTTGAGCAACACCATTGCTTGGGCTCACTGTTGGATTTGGATTTCTCCGCGGGGCTTAATTCCGCGAATGTTATTGGACTGCACCTCGGAGTTGGATCTCTGAAAAGATCTGGCTAGTCACCATAGACAGGCTCTCTCGTGTAATATATTCCAAGCAGAGATCCGAAAAAATTTAATGTCGGAAGACTGCAATCGCAAGAGACCGCCAAGACCTTCGCACAACGCGTATCCCTTAACCTCTCGATTAACACCATACCACCAGCATCGAATGTCGAAGAGCAATGGCAACGATGCCAACAGGCCATTAGATCAGCCGCAACTGATGTGCTAGGTTTCTCGCGCCCACCAGCAAGAAACCCCTGGTTTGATGAGGAATGCCGACAGATGCTCGCAGCCAAGAACGAGGCCTACAAGTCTAAGCTGCAGGTGAAGACGAGAGCTGCCATTGAGCTCTATAGGCAAAGAAAAAGGGAAGAACATCGGCTTTTCAGCAAGAAGAAAAAAGAGCAAGAAAAGCGCGCGTTCGAGGATATAGAGAGGTGCCACTCCAGGAACGATGTTCGCAAGTTTTACCAAAGTGTAAAATGTCAAAGCCAAGGATACAAGGCTCGAACAGAATCCTGTCGATATGAACAAGGAAATATTGTAGTTGAGACACAGTCGATGCTGAGGATATGGAAGAACCACTTCTGCAGACTGTTCAACGGCGATGACGAACAACATTCCGCTGTCAGGCAGAACGAACCATTCAATATTGACAACGACAGCGAAGACTGCCAACCACCCCACCTGAGTGAAGTGAGGATAGCAATATCTAAACTCAAGCTTAATAAGGCTGCCGGAAATGACTGCCTTCCCGCTGAGCTCTATAAGGCCGGCGGAGATGACTTGGTAAGTAACATCCACCAACTCATAAGCGAAATCTGGTCTGATGAAAATATGCCTGAAGAATGGAACCTCAGCATCGTTTGCCCGATCCACAAAAAAGGAGACCCTCTGAACTGCGCCAACTACAGAGGCATAAGTCTCCTCAACATCGCCTACAAGATCCTATCTGCCGTAATATGTGAACGCCTGAAACCGTTTACCAACAACCTGATTGGCCCTTATCAGTGTGGTTTTAGGCCAGGAAAGTCCACAACCGATCAAATTTTCACACTTCGGCAGATCCTGGAAAAAACTCAAGAAGTCCAAATCGATACCCACCACCTATTCATCGATTTCAAAGCCGCATATGACAGCATTTATAGAGACGAACTGTATAGAGACATGTCTAGTTTTGGTATACCGCCCAAACTCGTCCGTTTGTGTAGGATGACGATAGAGAATTCTCGTTGCTCCATCAGGGTCGGAAACGACCTCACCGACACATTCGATACCAAAAAAGGATTTAGGCAAGGCGATGCGCTGTCATGTGACTTCTTTAATCTGATTCTTGAGAGAATTGTGCAAAACTCCAAAGCCAACACCAGAGGCACAATTTTCCAAAAGTCGGTGCAACTACTAGCACACGCTGACGATATTGACATCATTGGTAGGACTCAACGTGATGTCATAGCCACGTTTGCTAGTATAGAGAAGGAAGCGGCGAAAATGGGTTTAGCAGTAAATGAGGGTAAGACTAAGTATATGCTGTCATCACGAAAGGACTCACAACATCGACGAATTGGACAGAACGTCACCAGTACGGGACTTTGTCTACCTCGGCTCCGCTATTAACTCTGACAACAACATCTCGTCAGAAATTAAACGAAGAATTACTATTGCCAACGGCTGTTTCTTCGGGCTAAGAAGGCAATTTAGTAGTAAAGCCCTCACTCGAACTACTAAGGAAACCCTATATAAGACCCTGATCATCCCAGTCCTGCTCTACGGCGCTGAAGCATGGACCGTATCAAAAGCGGATGAAGAAATCCTTGGTAGATTCGAGAGGAAAATTCTTCGAAAAATCTTCGTTCCCGTTTGCGTTGACGGGCTATGGAGACGAAGATTCAACCAAGAACTATACAGCGACATGCCCCTGGTCAAAAAACTCCGCATTGGACGTTTAAGATGGCTAGGACATGTAGAACGAATGGACACCAATACTCCGGCTCGCAGAGTCTTCGATTCCCAGCCAGACGTCGGACGCAGTAGAGGAAGACCTCGCCTTAAGTGGCGCGCACAAGTGGAAACCGACCTCAACCAACTTGGAGTGCGCAACTGGAGGCAGTTAGCTAAGGACCGGGCAAATTGGAGAGGCATGTTGGTTGAGGCCCAGGTTCATTCCGGACTGTAGCGCCACTTAAGTAAGTAAGTAAGAGATCCTAAACACAACCCAAACTGTCATATGGGTTAGGCTACTAGTCATATCACAAGATGATATATCCATCTACGTAAACAGTCAGGCAATAGAAGCTCTGGTGTTGAATGAATTTAATTTTAAAATTATTTTTAAATTTCACCAAAAATCGTTTTTTTTTAAACATTTCGAAAGGGTGGACAAGGCCAAAAACTATGTGAGTGAAATGTAGACCATTGTATTGTCTTTATTACTAGGTCCACAACTTTTTCAAAATTCTTTATGGTTTTTCCAAAAACAACGTTGTTTTCTGAAATGGTCGTGGGATTTATAAAATATCTCGCATTAACGATCCATACAGGGCGTCAAGCCAAGCTTCTTCATTCATTTGATTCTCCTTTTCATTTTTGACACAAAGAATGGGATCTCGAAAGGTAGCTTTAAGAAGCTTCTGATGACAGTTTTATACTCTTTGCTTGTTTGTCAAGCTTTTGCAAATGAGGGGGCAGTGAAAAAACTTGTGTGTTTAACCTTAGGTATTCGAACCACGGACCCACGCGTAGTATGTAACCAAATGCATATACGATTAGGTCACTCTAACTAAAAATATTTTTTCCGCGTTTTGGACCACTGTACACAGTATATATAAAAATATCCTATTGTTGTCCTTCGACCATGCCTTAGTCAAAAAATATATCTCAATCCCATCTTCCCTTTTCATAGGGTCTAATGGCCCAAGGCACGATTCTTAACTCAAATTCACCGAAAAATCCATCCTTGCCCTTGTCCCAATGAAATCAGATGATAACCTCACTCGCAACCATCTGATGAAAGATTCGTTGAACCGATAATTTGACAGAATTTCGACTCAAATTACTGGCAACATTTGGAGGAGAGTTTAATTACCCAACCCAATGCCGGAGACAAAAGATTCCATGGAACGGGTGTTGTTCATGCTAACAAAGAACCGTTTATATGCGATGTCGCTCTCGCTCGTTCGTGAACAACGAATTGGAAAATTTCCAATGCGGTGTCATATGATCCGTCTTGACACCTATTGGCTTACTCCGTATGAAACGTCAGAACGGTGAATGTGGCATAAGGCCAATGAAAAGGGATCGCAGTTTGGGTTCCCTTTCCCGAATCTCGGCTAATTGCTGCTAATGCTAATCGACGTAACTGCTACCGAATTAGTTTATGCTGCTATTGTCTCCGTTACGGTTACAGTTATCCTCTTTGGGTTGTGTGCCTTCGTCTGTGCCTTAAATATTAACTTACATTTGGCCTGGGTATAAAAAAAGCCCTCCTTGCGGACATGTGTATATAGTCCTTTTTTGCTCTTAAATTAGCACGTGCTCGACGGGATCCAGTTTTTTTTTTTTGTCTGAGGACTTTTTTTTAAGATGAAGAAGGAGATTTGAAAATTCGGACTGTCGCGATGGGCGTGGGTGGCATTTTGAATGTCTGGATGTCTATATGATCGAAAGCAGCCTGCTGGATGGTCAATGGGCACATTCTCCTTCAAGTAACCCCATGTCCTTGATCTATGCAAGTCATTTGATGCATATATCACTGGCTCGTGTTCACAACGGATCAGAGGCAGATCCCTGGCGGCTCCCAGTGATCAACATGATTAATGCCTCAATTCAATCTTTTTTGTTTTGTTGATCGTTTTTTCTTTTATGAAATTCTTTGTGCTCTTGGACGTACAACAAAAGAAGAACAAAAGAATTTCAGTGTGCCCAACTGCAACGCTAATTACTGTGCTAAGTTTCCCACTCTGTATTGCACAAGATCATGGACTGGTGTGGTAGCCTTCAGAAGTGAAACTAATTGGGCAACCGCGGCAAGAGAAGCATCGAATTTCACACTCGTCCTTAGCCCCGGACTATATGAATTCAGTCAAACCATCACTAGGCGCGCAATTATGTGTGAAATATTACAGAGAAGTGTTAATGAGACGCGGAATGCTGAATGCAATGTAACGCTCCTTTGACCGGCATCATCATCCGTATGCGGGTAATTGTCTCTCTGACTAGGCCTGTGTGCAGCATGCTGTGCAACATTATCTTCTGCGTAACAGAAGTCGGTGGTATGACACGGACATTCAAATCCGCATTTCACTGTGCAAGATTACTTAATAAGACGTACATACGATGGCCCTTGGTCTGACAAGCCAATCGGCCGAATCCGCACCAGTCTCAGTCACCACTCACCACAATCTGATCTTTGATTTGCAAATGCCGAACATGAAGTACGAAAAAAATTAAAAAAAAAAGTAATACGCTGCGATTTACTTTCGCAACTGCATCTGTAAACTGCGCCTGTCGATGGAACATTGAAAGTGTGCATCAGCGTGAACCGGCGAAACCACGTCAAAGGCTGCCGCGCTGAACGCTTGATATATGAAGCGAGCCCACAATGCCGAGGTCTTTTTGTTGTTGGCGCATTGTTGTTGTTTTATTTATTTTTTCCTTCATAATCATTTATTTTTCCTTTTTAAAACCGCAGGAATTATAAAATTAAATTGTTGTATGATTTTCTTCACTTCTCGGTTTCAATTGAATTGAAAGTGCGTCGTCCTGCGGAGACAAAGTAAAATGAGACAATTCAGTGAGAGTGCTCATTTTCGATACTGGTATGGTTCTACTTATACATATCTGGTGGTCAACTAGGTAGGCAATGCAGGACTTTTCCACATCATCTTTAAATCCGTCTCAGACTCGAAGCCAGGTGGTAGACGAGCCCCACTTCTTTGTCACGCGGTGAGATACCACCACATCATATTGTAGGCTCCATGAAGTAGTTGTTACTACGTTTTGGAGTATGGCAAATGGGCTGCCAAAGCGTGGGAACCAAAACCCAAAAGTTATGATGGTACATCCTTGAATAAGAATTCCGGAATTCCCAATTCGGTTCTTCATGAGGTCTATTCTAGGGGGAACACACGAGATACTAACACTAAAAGTAACAGGAAAGTAAGACCAAACTTGTGAATTCTGGAACATTCGAGGTCTGGGATACACCAACGTAAATGTAGGACCAAACATATCTTCGGTGCTCTGACTATGAACTGCACCCACGTCTATGATCTTATGAGGATAACTATTAATCGCATTTTTAGTTTTGCAGATGATTTTACTCTAATAGCGACTAATTCAAACGACACGCCTATTATCGCTACTGCTGCACACCGATCAAAAAGGATCTATAAAGGAAGACCTACAAAATATTATGCAAAGGGAAAATGAAAACCTAGTTCAATTTAACTCAAAAATAAAGACAGTTTCCAACATGTACATAGTTCCGCAAATCGAATCGAAACCACCAGGTTTCCTTAACTTCGAACCAACAACGTCCCTGCGATCTACAACCAAATCGATCATGTACTCATTGATGCGGGACAGACAGCATCGATGAAAACAACCCCGAACGCATAATTTGCCACTGAAATAAAATTCAGCACCATAGCGCAGAACTAAAATCTGTGAGCTCCTAGTCACAGAAAACTAGGAAATGGATCAGCAATAGATCATGATTAGGCACCGAATTAAAGCCAATATCGGGGACTCCCCGTTAGTGTCAAAAAATCAACACGTCATATTCACCCTAGGCTACCAGCCACCTTGAAAAGTATCGTCAAACACGGTCAACGTGGAAAGAGTATCTTAGAATCAAGTTATTGCCAGGACTGAATGACTGGAAGTAGCGTGCCAAGGATCGAAAAGGACGAACACTACAGAGACCTAAATGGACCAAGTGTTCTAAGTAAAATTAGTATGTCATAATCGACAGTTATTACTTTGAGATAATAAGGTACTTCTTCAGAAAATATATGATCCATACTGATGGTCTATAAAGACGAAGATTCAAACACGGACTTTAGACCTGTAAAGTGATATATACCTCAACCAAAACGTCCCCACTTGACATTTAAAATGTCTAGGACACTAAATTGCAGAGGCATATTAATTGTGGCCCAAGTTGACCCCTGACTATTCCCCAACCAGAGTTTACGCATCCTGAACCGCTCGAGTGCATATCAAAATATTTTAAGGACCAGTCACACCACATTAAGTACCATATACCAAACCGAAATTTCTCCAAATCCATTTATGTCCAAACAAATGCCCATTCGAGATGGGCGCGCTGCCAATGATCACTTGAACCAGGAACTGAACGCAGAACTGTATAATTTCTGTCGGATACATGACCCAATGCAAATCGGTAATTTGCCTCAAAAAAAAAAAGAATGAAATTTCTCTCTCCAGATACAGATTGCAGTCGGTGCAGTGGTGTGGATTTGCTTATCTGCGATCGAAAACGGATTAAAATTACGACACGACCATACGCCACTGATGCGTAAATTCAACGAAAATGCCGCACACAAAAACAGCTAAAAACTCAAGATGCACGAAAGGAAATTCCGAAATTATACATGAATCCACGATTGGGAGTACAATCTCCAGGGAAGCCGAACACCGATACAGCACTCGGCAGCGAGATCCGACAAAAAAAACAACATCTTGCTGTTGCAATTTTTAACGTCCAATTACAAACGCAGAAAAAAAGGTTTCGTTAATTCCCTGCGCCGATGGAGAGCGCAAAATCAAGATATTCCCAAGCAGGTCAGATTTGATGGCATAGCCGCGCGAAATACTCGTACACGGACACGGGTGCGGCGGTGGAAATTTATAAGCATACTGTCCTGGAAGCTTCCGCGAATAACTCTCTTGGCAGCGCGTGTTCCAATTTGATGTTGCACAAGCCGCCCGTCATGTAGAGCCCCACCTGAGGCCCCCGATCGCGTCCGCTGGTGGTAGTGCACTTTCCACCTATGATCTCTGTCGGTTCGGGCGTCGTCGTTATCGTGGTGTTTGTTGTTGTTTGGCACAGTTGGTATATCTAATTGAATTTCTCTGGGGGCGACAGTCGACCAGATACTGCACAGGTGATCTCGTCCCTTAGTCAAACTGCGAACCCAAGCACACGCAACGCAATGGGCTTGCTTGAGATGACCCTTTTTGGGGGCAACTACCTACTTTGCCGTTCCCTTCCTTTTTTTTGTGGTCGATGCCAATAATGCGGTGCCAACATTACGTGAAATTGCATCTCTGCACAACGGGGTGTGGCTGGAGATTTCTTCAGGAGCACCTGAAGGTATTAGCACGATATATGCTATCAAAGCAGTGGAATGTAATTTCGGTTGAAATATGTACGCAAACGGTTTGACTTATAGGGCTTTCATAACTTAAAGCCTATAAACACTATAATAACGAGTACCCTGTTATTGGGGGGCTAGTGCGTTTGTTGAATAAGCGCCTGGGCAGTGGACTGCTTTCCAGACAGGTCTGGATGTCGATGTCGGCGTTGAATTTATTAGGGAATACACAGATGATTGTCCATTAGGGAACGAAAGAAAGACATTAGTAAGGTTATCGATTCTAACATGCGATGTGTAGTCCTTAATAGGATATTCTCGTTTGTTTGCTTTTAGTCAACCGGGGGCAAGGGATTTTGTAAAATTAAGGAACCTTCAGGTAGGTGGACGTGGTGTAGCTGTGTTTCTGACATACTGTGGCTCAGTAATTAGTACGGTAAACTAACGAATGAGGACTCTTAGTTCAAATACCGAATGTAACAACGATTAAAGTGTTTTTTCACATACACAACTCTTGGTAAATTTTGACAAATTGTCATGAAGAGATTCGCAAATATATACTCAGACCTCATTCATAGCCGCTAATTCAACGAAAAACATTCCTATCTATACTGTGACATAGACCTATCGTCAAAAAGCTCCTCATTGAACACTTGAGATGAATAGGACATGTAGAGCGAATGGACAATACGTCGTCAATCGTACCACAAATCAGTACCCCAGCTCTAAGAAATTTAGTCGTTATTGCGCGATTTTTGGGAACGCGTTATGCGTATTCGAGTTTTACAAAAACGGTGATTTGGCAACTGAAGCGCGTAAAAGATTCTGCAAAATTCTAGGCTTTCGTCACTTAAATGATGCTCCAAGCTACCCCTCCATGGGTCAACATTTTTTAAGAAACTATATAGTCCGGTGTGAACCTGAGCCTTAATTAACATGTCTCCCCAATTAACCGGGTCCTTAGCTAACTGCCTCCAGTTTCGCACGTCAAGTTGGTTGAGGTTTGTTTCTACTTGTGAGCGCCACTTAAAGCGAGGTCTTCCTCTACTTGCAATCTGAAACGTCGAATGCGAATTTTTTTGACCAGGTCTATTTCGCTGTACAGCTCGTATAGTTCGTGGTTGAATTTTCGTCTACATAGCCCGCCAAAGCAAGCGGGAAGATTTTTCGAAGAATGTTTCACTCAAAACGACAAAGGATTTGCATTTGATCTAGGCTTCAGCGCCGTATAGAGCCGTCTTTGCCTTCTTAGCCCAAAAAAAAACAGAGATTGGCAAGAGCAATTCTTCGTTTTATTTCTGACGAGATGTTGTTTTGTATGCTTCGTTTTTGGCTGCATCTAGCGAGCATCTGTCAGCATTCTTTACCAAACCAGAGGTTTCTTGCTGGTGACCACGAGCACATCAGTTGTAGTTTATCTAATGGCTTGTTCGTTGGCATCGTTCTTCGACATTAGATGCTGCTGGTTCATCGAGAGATTAATGTCTTTCGACATTAAATTTGTTCACACTATTTCTTATTTTTTGTGGCATGATGGAGAGAATGGGCATCCAAAATACTGAACGCGTGCCTCTTATCTATCGCAATGTGTCCATATTTTACTTTAAGAGTTTAAGAGTTTTTTTGTTGCAGAAACTTTATTTGAAAAATAGATTTGAAATTTTTTTGTACAATAATTTGTTAGTCTTAAGTTTAATATTGCTTGGCCAATGGCCGTCAATCAGATTGACAATTTGTTTAAGCTTGATTATATTATAACTTATTTGTTTACTTAAAAGTCTCTTTCGCGAATACGTTGTCTATAAGAGTGCGGTTTTCGTATATTTATATAATATTTCCCAGCATTATTTTCCATTCAGGACTTCCAAAGTGTCGTCCCATACCATCGAAGCAACTTCAAAGTAGCTCACACGAAACTCCCTCAAAATAGGACATATGGCAATAAAGTGATATACATCCTCCCTTTCCTTGAGGTTGCATAGGTCACATAGGATTGGCAGATCGGACCGATGTGGAATGTAGTTTAAATTTAATAATTCGCCTCTAACTTTAAATATTACATTTATCATACTTATGGGGCAGCGGTTGAGTAAGTATG
The DNA here is from genome assembly GCA_932526625.1 of Rhingia campestris. NCBI lineage: Eukaryota > Metazoa > Arthropoda > Insecta > Diptera > Syrphidae > Rhingia > Rhingia campestris. The sequence goes on along the minus strand of OW052184.1, from coordinate 33,159,209 downwards.
TTTGTTCTCGAAGATCCAAATTGAGTTGACTGTAAATCATTCTACATTGAGAAGATTGTGCTTCATGTTTAAAATTTGCATATGCAAAATGGCTTACTTTCTTTAAAATTGAATTCAATTTTTCTCCCAAATCTTTAATGCTTAGATCAGGTGAAAACTGTACGCTTTCACCTAAATCCAGAGCTGGCTCCTCCCACCTCTCGACTAAATTACCCCTTGTTGACAACATTTTCTTAAGCACTCGCTTCGGAAGTCTTACTTCATCCATTTCCATCACCTTTATAATCAAAATGCAGTTTTAGGGTCCTTAAGAACAATGGAGGCTCAGTTGTTTCCAAATGCAGCATATAGTTTTACGTGCAGAATGACAACCGAAAAATGCGTTTTAAAAAATAACTGAGGAATCTTTCCACCTCATCGTATTGGCAAAATCCCAAACTTGCGCTTTATGGTGCGCAAGTTTTAAAGAAGTTGTAGTCGCGTGAAAAATGTTAAGCTCTGAGCTATGTTTAATGTATTTGTTGTCCATACAACATGCCCACACTAAAGAAACAGCTCTTTTCGCTTCCGATATCTTGGATTCAAAATGTTTTCTTATATTGAGGTTTGATGTAACTATTACGCCTAAGTATTTGTACTCTCGAACAATTGCAACATATTCACCTTTATAGATTTACTTTTCGCTGTTTGCATATCTGCCTCCATCTTTAAATATCATAATTTTTGACCTCTGCAAATTAACGGGCAGGTTCCAATTTTCGCAGTAGCTCTCCAGTCGGTTCATCATTCGCTGCATTCCCTCCACGGCAGTGCTGGATTTACGCCTAGGCCCGTAAGGCCTGGGCCTAGGGCGGCATGATTTTAGGGGCGGCAAAATTTTGATAACCCTGAAAATCAAGAACCGTAAAATGTTAGAATACAGTAAAAATTCGATAACTCAAACTACTATTATCCACAATAAAAGCTCGACTTATCATGACTTCGATTTATCCAAATTGTTCCTCAAAATTAAAATAATCAAACAATTCAATATGTATCTGAAATACATATGCACACACATTTTGTGCTTTTATTAAGTCTAACACATTTTACATTAATGTAGTACATAAGTATTTACAACATACACAAAATTATTGCCTGTATGTACATATATGTATGTACTTACAACTTCCAACCAGCAACGAAACATGTCGGTAATAAAAAAGTCAAATTTCTTAAACCTACATAATTATTTTTATGTGTATGTAGGTAAGTATCTCGTTTTCTTTTCAAATGAAAATTCGCTTCAAAAATTCGAATTTAAAATGCATACGTGACGTTATTTCTTCTCACTAAATGGGAATTCCCCTAAAAAAGTTCGACTTGCTTGATGCATATGCGATTTTTTTGTTCGAGTTATCAGGGAAAAGAATGTATGGGATTTGAACTCTAAATGTTGTTGCCACATAATTTTGTTCGAGTTATAAAAAAATAAGGTTGTCCAAGTTTGACTGTAATTTTAAATTGATAATTTTTGTGGATTAATTTACCTTTATATCTATGAAAAATTTTGAATATAGGTAATTCCGACTTTACCCTTTAATTTGCCGGTGCAATACAATTTTTTTTAGATCAATATTATTGGCCGTTGAAAATAATACACTAAAAAATCGGCAGTTAATTTCTCAGTTTTTTTCAGTGAAGTGATTGCGGAATGCAAAATTTTTGTTCATCAGTTTAAAACAAATTCAAATTTACAAGTAAAATTGTCGCAATTCTGATATAAATTTATAATCAAATATGAGTGCATATCGAAATAAACTCAGTGGTGCTGAATATCGTAAAAGAAAGGCAGAAGAATCTACGAAAAAATGTAATTAACTAAAGAAAATCCCAAAAATATCTAATTTTTTAACAAGTTCGTCAGAAACTTCTAATAATGATCAACAGCCATTGTGTTCATCTACTGTAAGTATTTTACTATAATTATCAACATATTTTTTAAATTGAATGTAACGTTGTTCTTAATCTAAGGGCGGAATCACATTTGTAACGTGTGGTTTGTTGCTATCACTCCAATGAATTTCATATGCGACGTGTTGATCAACATTTATTAAAACAGCTCGACGAAGAAATTTCGTACTGGAAAAAATATTGTATCGGATAATTGCAATCGTTAAATCACTTGCAATAAGAGGACTGCCGTTTCGAGGGCATTCAGAGAGAATTGGAGATCCCCGTAATGGAAACTTCTTAGCATCAGTAGAACTTGTTGCTGAATTCGATCCATTTCTATCTCAACATTTAAAGTCCTGTGCGCATCCTGGTAGTGGCAACATATCGTACTTATCAAAAACAATCTACGAAGAAATTATATTACTGATTCAAAGTCAAGTATTAAAGCACATTTCTACTGAAGTGCAATCCGCTAAGTACTTTGGTATTATTGTAGATTCTACGCCTGATATTGCTCATGTCGACCAGCTAACTATAATTATTAGATATGTACGTGCAAATGGTGAACCCGTTGAAAGATTTTTAGAATTTATACCTAGTACTGGTCATAAAGCAAAGGATATTGAAGATGCTGTATTAAACTCATTAAAAAAAATGGTTTGGACATTATGAACTGTCGTGGTCAATCGTACGACAATGCAAGTAATATGTCAGGGATATATTCAGGAGTTCAAGCACGAATGAAAACAATCAATCCATTAGCAGATTACGTTCCTTGCGCTGCCCATTCGCTAAATTTAGTAGGCATTTGTGCAGCTGAATCTGTACCTGAAGCAGTTGGTTTTTTTATTACTTTGCAAGAACTGTATAATTTTTTTACGATATCTACACATCGTTGGGAGGTCCTGGCGCAAGAGACAAATTTAAGACTCAAAATCCTTTCTCAAACTCGATGGTCTGCTCGACATGATGCATGCTATGCTTTAGAAAAAGAGTGGTGTGCAATAATTGAAGCATTGGACTTTATTGGAGAAAGCAATGACGAGAAACCGAGTACACGATCTGAAGCTATTGGATTAAAACAGCAATTACAGCATTTAGAAACAGCAATACTAGTCAGCAATACTAGTTTGGAATGTAATTTTAGATCGTTTTAATGCTGTTAGTAAGAAACTTCAGGATTCCCAAATTGATTTATCATCCGTAGTCCGACTCTACGGTTCGTTGTCCTCTTTTCTTCAGGATATGAGACATAAACAATTTTTAGAATATGAAGAAAAAGCTAAAGCGCTGTCTGGAGTTCAAGATTATTATCGCTATGGTACTCGCCGCAGAAAAATCAGAAAACTTCAGCCAGACGAGTCACGGGTAAATGAAAGAGCACCTATTTCTGGCGAAGAAAATTTTCGTACAAATATTTACTACCCTATTTTGGATACTCTAAGTACACAATTATCTGAACGTAAAAATGTATATGATAAGCTTTATGCACAGTTCAATTTATTTGATAATCTATCTGAAATTGATACGAATGAGTTGAAAAATGAATCAAATAAACTAGTCAATAAGTATCCTGACGATTTAGAAGAAACATTAGGAAATGAATGTATTCACTTTCATTATCAACTTAAAGATTCATTGGCAAATTCTGAAAATGTAAGTTCTGCGAAAAATATATGCAATATATTGCATTCACAAAATCTTTGTGATGTTTACCCTAATTTAGATATTGCTCTACGAATTTTTTTGAGCATCCCAGCAACAAATTGTTCTGGAGAAAGGTCTTTTTCAACTCTGAAAAGGGTAAAAAACTATATATACGTGCAAGTATAGGCCAAGACCGACTTAATGCCCTTGCATTATTATCTATTGAAGCTCAGTTGGTACAAGAACTGGATTACGATGATATAATTATATTCAAGCTATATTCAAATTAATAATTTATATTTAAGACTTTATACGAAAAGTTGTACCTATGTTAACTAATTAAATGTTGTATTGAAGTTAATAAATTTGAATTCATAATAATTTAAATATTTAAAAATTTTATATTTATTGTTAATAATTTTTTCTCCATACAGCAAAAAGGGCGGCATATCTCACGGGGCCTAGGGCGACATCGAACATAAATCCGCCACTGCTCCACGGTGTCATTGATGAACAGAATGAACAGTAATGTGTTCAAGACACAACTCTTGTGTTGAAAACCTGTCAGATATTGACTTCCCATCCCATACATAGGCAACTTTATTGTCATACAAGGCTTTCAGTAAGCAACAATTTTACCTGATATACCCAATTTATAGAGCTTATAGAAAAGTGCCGCCATATTCTTAAATTTGGGTGAGGAAACCATGTTATGGCTATAGTGGCGTTTCGTTCCGCAGCGAAATCAATTAGCCTAAGTCCATTGCCAGACTTGGTGTCTTGTAGGCTTCATTTTCCGACAGTACTCCTTAAGATATCTTCTCTTCCTACCTTTGCGTTAAAATCTTTCAGTACGATTTTAGTGCTCATAGGTTTTGTCAAGGAGCTTCTAGCCTAACTAATTCGCATCATAATAGTCGCAGCTTCTGCTCACTATACACGGAGCGCAGTAGATGTCACCGTTTTTCATCCTCTTTTTGTCTGGCCCATACCATCGTATTTCCTGGATGGCAGTAATGTGACGCAGTAATATCCAGCATTTTTTTAAGCACACTTGAAAATTTAGTTTGCAATCAGAAAATAACCTTTATCATGAAGCCAGCTTATATTATCTAAAGTTTGCCACATGTCAAATCAATGCGTATTCGTATTCGTTTTTTATTCTTTTCCGATTCGGTAAGGCCGAATGTCTGGAAATATCACAAGAACAAAGAACTGTAGCTAGCTAGCACCTAACACATGACACTCGGTCATGACACTTCGTCACTTTGCCCGGAATGCTCAGAATATGAAGAAATCACGGATCATGCAATATTTTGCTGTTGATGGTTCGCTGAATGGAGACCAAAAACACCCAATCCGCCGTACATACTTGATCACATGGTAAGGTCAGACAAAAATTGGTCAGAAGTGCGAACTCCATAAGGGGTGGCTAATTGACGTACTAGTTAGGAAATCTGCTGACGTCATGAGTTTTATTGACGTCAATTCATACAAGGCAGAGTCATGTTGCTTTCTTGTTTTGATGTGGCGATAAGATACCCTCTTATACCCAAAATAACTTTGTTTTGTATATTCTTACTGCAGCTTCGTGTTCTGGAGCATTGATCAGAGGGTAGCACTAGTAAGTTAGTCTTGTGTAAAATTGATGGAGAATATGAGAGTTATGCAGCTCTTTTTGGTAGTTCTTTATCGGCAAGGATATAATATCGTTTAGTAAGATCACAAAGTTTCCATCTTAATTGTCCTGCATGTTGGGTTCATTGGTTAGTGCTAAGAAGCGCAGAGATTATATGGCAGTGTTGATTGAAAATTTCCTGTTCGCTCTATCTTTCTAAGCGCTTTTGTGTCCTCAAGAAAGCGTTTATGTTGTGTAGCGTTTATGTTGTGTAGCACCCCACCATTTTTAAGATATAATGGCAGAAAATAATATTTATTAATTACAATACCCCTCTATTTGTTTGTCAAACGTTGATGGTTCTTAGGATACCTATCTATCACACGAGTCCATTCGTTTTTTTTACCGACATTGTTACACCCCACCGACCGACATATCCATATAGTTTTACCGCACTGTGCTCCACCTGAAAGTCCACCTAGCTCACAGTTTCATCGCAATTTGTCTCTTCCTGTCGGCATAATTTCTTACTACCAATTTAGAAGCAAATTTTAGACACTTTATCAAATTAGACACTTGCGCTTTTGGTACGTAGATCCAGGCCCGAGAGTAACATGGTTATTTAAAACAATAAACTTTGATTAGCGTCATTTCGTGTGTTCCTCTGGACCTCATTCATTACCCGCATTAGTGGATCATTAAGGCGTCATATACTCTGGCCAGGCAAAGCCCTTGAAAGCACATTATAATAACTTAAAATAAGTATCCTGATAAGTGGGCAATTTACCACGACACCTCTTGGCTGGCTAGTGGTGTTGTGGTGTCTGAAGGGCGCGAAAAAAAAACACCAAGATGCCTATACCAAGTCGGCCTGTTGCTGAATCCATACATACCTACATGTGTAGTTGGCAATTACGGTGCGCATGTTCTTTGAAATTTGTGATTAAAGCGCGCAAAGAAAAAAAAAAGCAACAACAGATCGACCCTCAGGCTGTGGTTGGACATCAAGCCAGCTCCACCAAGCCGCAGCACCACTTTGCAATCACAACAAAATTGTCTTCTTTTAGCACCTTGTCGAATGCTGGTCTAATTGCGTCCTGGCTCTTTCGGAAGCTAATCTTCTCAGGCAAACAAGAGTGTAAATTGCGATTCGTAGTGGAGTGCGAACTCATGTCCGGCGATATTTATGAATTTGAAGTGATTTACGTAAGTGTTATGGGGTATCCTACCCGATGTACGGGACACAATATTTGTCCGTTAAATTGTACGATTATGCTTAATTTTGGAGTTGGGGGGAAGTGGGTCGTTCAAGGGTTGCTGCATGTAAACATTATTTGCCATTATCTTGTTTTTTGTGAAAATAATGTAACGACATGGCAAACATTTACGCTACGATATGTTTATTTAAAATGAGACCTGTTTCGTGAAATTCTGTCTCGAAGGCTGGACTTAATGGTGTGTGCTTTTTGGTTGGCACGAGAGTTTTGGAAAGATGGAGTTGTGAATCAAAGCGGCAAGGCCGCCTAATCAGAGGCAGGTCTTAAGCTATCCTGTCAATGGCACAAATTCCAAGTTGCCTGTGGCATGTTTGGGGTGAAACAAGATTTTATGATTTTCTCTTCACCTGTTGCTTGTCGATTTAATGGAACGATAAGTGCTTCCGAGAATATTTCAAACGGCACTGAGCATCATGTCATGTTTTTTTTAAATAAAGAAATTTAAGAGCTTTAGTAAAAGAGAAAAAAAAACTGGGACCTAGAAATTTTTTTGAATGGAACGTAGCACTAGAAAGTCTTTTTTTTTTCTTTATCGTTGAAGTTTGGATCTGGATTGAGGGAGAGGTCATTTATAACCCTACTTTTCCTTCTTGGAGAAACCCTATTGGTTGTGTGTTTAACAATTGTGTTTATTTTCCCTTCCAGTTATAACCATTGGATAATCGGATTTGACTTGCAAAACGTTTAAGTGCCAGTGTTGACAACAAAAACAAATTCTGGTGCAGAATATCTGGCCTGTTCTGGTTCGCGTATGAGCCTGGTTCTCCAGCTTGTGGGTAGTGCGGGAGTACGGGAAAACCTATTGTAACAAGGCAATCTTAAGACTAAGGAATGATTTAACTGTTAACGAATATGCTAAATGATAAAGGGACAACGAGGTTCGCATCTGTACCTGGAATGTTAAAGCACTATTGAAAATCCACGTGTTGTGTTGTGTGCTATCCATTTTTCAATTTAACAGAAAATGTGCAGCCGAATAACTAAAAGGATTATGCAATATTGTGCCAAATTCGCCAACATAAGTATTAAATGTGCTCAGGCTCCGACGAAGGAAGAACTTAATATAGCAAAAGACTGCTTCTACGAGCTTAACATCGTGAAAAGAGGACATCATTGCCAAATATCGAACGAAATGCCGCTGTAGACAGACAGCACACGTTTCCTCACCTCGATATCCATAAGGATACATGGCAATCTCAAGATCAACAAACTACGAATCAAATTGATCACATTTCTATAGACAAGAGGCACGTATCAAGTATTCCAAATTTTCCAAAGGGTCTTACATCGACTCGTAACTTGTTACCTTGTTTCAACCAAGGTACAAATGGGGATATTCACTGCGCACCACACTGCACCACACTGCCGAAAGACTGCAATGACAAAAGACCGCCCTGCTATTAGAAGAAAGCGTATCCCCTAATCTATCGATTAATACCAATCCAACAGGAGTCTGCCTATTGCGTTGGACCTCTAAGCGCGAGGTCCCTGGTTCAAATACCGAAAGTGACAACAAGTTTGTTTCACTGATCCACAATGAAGGGAGAGCAAGGTGAGGTCCTGTTTGAGCCTTTCATGGCAGATTTTTCATTTCAGTTTTTCAAACCACCAGAGTGTAATATCAAAGAGTATAGAACTACATAGAGTGCGCATCTCATACAACGAAATTTTACTATGTGGGGTACTGATATTGATACCCCAGTGTGTATATTGCCATGAAACGAACGACGAAAATACCCCTTCGCACTTACCGCCTGCGTCTGAAACAGCTTCAACATTTTTAGCTGTGATGCGTACTCTATAGCTATATACCTCTTTTGTAATATCAAAGACCAATGGCGAAGATGTCACAAGATCCGCCGATTTTCATGTTGATTTGATAAAGAATGCCAACAGATGCTAGCAGCAAGTAACGAAGCCTATAAGGAAATTCCTTAGGTGCAACCGAAAGCATAAAGGCAAAGGAGGAGTGAAGAACGCCAGCTTTTCAGAAAGTAGAAAAAACAGCAAGTATAAGAGCACTCTAGGAATGTTATTCGTAGGTTTTAACAAATTATAACAAATTAAGTTGCAAACCCAGGAGTAATTGAGTCATGGTCGATGTCTAATATATGAAAGAACCACTTCTGCAGACTGTTAAACTGCGATGAACAATATTTGAACTTAAGCTTAACATTGCTGCCGAAAAAGAAGGCCTTCCTGCCGAACTTAATAAATCCGGTGGGAATAATTTGGTAAATAACATAAACCAACTAATTAGCAACACTTGCTCGTATGAAAGTATGCCCGCCCGAAGAATAGAACAGCATCATTTTCCCGATTTATAAAAAAAGGTCATCCTCCGAGAGGCACTTACAGAGTCATACGTCTGCACCACATGCCTTAAAGATCCCATCTGCCTTAATATCTGATGGTCTGCAACCGCTCACCAACAATCATATCGGCCTTTGTCAGTTTTCTCTAAGGCCACGAAAGTCCACAACTGATCAAATTTTATCACTTCGGCAAATCTTCAATAATAACTAAGTTGGGTTTGCACGATTTTTAATATATTGACTCCAGATTTCTGGAGAAGATCGCCGAATTTGATAATGACAATGCTCTACAAAATGTCTTTAGTTTTAGAAATGTTACCGAATACCTAAAGCTGTTGACAAACCATCGCATCATCGTTTTTTTCCATTCCTCAGAAACCTCCACACCCTTTTTCCACACGACATGTCATTCCACTCACAATTTCATTTTCTGGCCCAACATCAATTCATGGTCCTCTCACTGCCAAACAAGTAACCCATACATGACATTCGATGGCAGATAACATCGCACCAGCGGGAGCACCTCTCCAGCATCCCATCCCCAATCCCAGATTCAACTAATTAGCAACACGGTAAATATAAGCCATAAATATTTATTACTCGCAAACGAAAACCACACAAAAGTATGCATCTTCCGAGAAATCCAAGAGTGGAAACATCATTGCGAACACTATGGCAATGGCACCCTGGCTGAGCCTGATGCTGATGGTCACTCTCTGGGGGTAATTCAACTAATTACCTCATTTATTGAATTCCCTGACAACGTCAACGGTGAGCACCCGGCTTAACGGCCCTGGACATGTCTTTTTGACAGTGATTGCTGTAACAGCCTTTGTCTTCAGGTGAATGTCATCGCGCTGCTGTTATGCCGTCCGCAAAGCAGTACAGCTACAGCAATTGATCGAGCACAGCCGGCGCGGCACGGTCGTGACACGATCTTCGCTCTCTCGCAATGAAATTGTTTAAATCTGATAACTCCCTTGCATTAAGGCAGACGACATAAAATCTGTAATGTCCTTCCCAAATGCACACACCGTTGTTCGTTGTTCGCCGTTTGTATACTTGTAGCGCATTAAAAATGTCGTCTTGAAGCTGCAGAATCTGTGTCAGACGTACAAGCGAAAACACCGCGCGATGCATTTTCTGCGCCCGCATCAAAAGCCCTACGACTGCTGCGACGCGACGCGATGGACCGATTTTATTTGACTCCAAATGTTTTGAATTCCTGTTGGTGCTTAATTGAGGTTGGTCTGAAGGCAGCCTTAATATGGAAGCCGCTGTTTTGTCGTGATACTTATGTCGCCGGTGACATTTTTCCATGCAACGCTGGCACGAAAGGCACGGCAGGCGTGCGTGCAGGTCCCATTATATTTTTGTTGGCCGCATCTTCGACCGTTTGTTGGGGCTTGCGTTGCGCCGGCCGCTTTGTTCGACAATTATGGCCAAAAGTAATTGATGAAGAGTTATTGCCTCGCATGGTCTTGACATTGTTTTGTGTAGTTTGTGTGGTATAAAACATAATTGCGATGCGTCCTTAAAGACGCTGGTGGTAGGACGGTGGAGATTTGTTGCAATTTGCTGATGTGCAGCCAAATAAAAGTCATAAGTGCTTTTAAACGGAATCGTGTAAACGCAGTCTTAATTACAATCGTGACCCCACGGTGTATGGAGTCCTTTTTTGGTTGGCTCGAGCTGTGTGTATGGGTTATGTAAGGAGCTTCATGTAAACGTTGAGATAATTGCGAGCTACCAAGATATTATTATAAGTAATTAAGTATCCCATGGGAGCTAGTAGGGATCCATACTTTGTATTAATTTTTAATTATTTCAACGTTGGTGGTAACTGCATTATTTGGAGGATGATTTAGTGTTTTTGGACAAATGCCTTTGGGGTGTACAGTCAGTGGGGAAAATGTCATCTTACGAGATATGCGATAACTTCACTTCGAAAGGATGTGCAGTGTATGTGTAATACCTAGAAGCGAGTACAGGGAACCCGGTGCGGTGGTACCCGATGGTGTCAAATTTAGCTTTGCTCTCCATCCAGAACGCTTTTTCATGATCGAATTGTGGAAGGGTCTTGTTGCAGTGCCATATTTTCAATAAGAAAACGTTTACATATCCGCAAATAGTTTTTAATAAAAATAGAGACTGGGTTCACAGTTCCAGTTAGGGGTGAAGGTACTTGGTGAAAACTTTAAACGGGTTAACGTTAAAAGCTTAAAAGGCTAAAAGGTTAAAATCTTGGTACTCCAGGTTGGTGAGTTTGGTTAAATAGTCATTCACACAAAAACATTTACTATTACGGGGCTAGCATGAACTTCAGAATGGATGTACTAATCTGCTGACTATCATGCTAAAACGAAAATAAATAACTAAATTCGACTTGGCGGTAGATTAAACGTACCCTTTAAGTTCATAAGTTGTTATAATTCAGCAAAAAAATATAAAGACCGCAGAGTTCGAGGTCTGGGCTATGGAGCAGAACCAAACACTAATTTTATACAAATTTGTCATTGGCTTCAGGATGAAATTCCAAATCATCCAGCACACGCATTTTTTACCATGTATTTATAAGGGGACAGAGGCGTTGTAGATCAAAAAACGTTCAGCATACAGCAAAAAAGAGGTCCTACTCCATAAATGATATACTGAAAATCTGAAAATGATGAATTGAATTGAAATATCTGGCGCCCGAATTAGCTTCTCCATTCATTTGTTGTGCGAAAATATTTTATTGCCACCAAAAATGTCACCTCCAGTTTAACGCAGATTCCGAAAGGCAAATTTGAGAGACTTCTGACGACAGTTTTATAGTCTTGGATGTTTGTCAGACTTTGGCAAGAGGTGGAATAATCGGATGTTGTTATTCTCGGGACTTGAACCAGGGACTCTGCGCTTACGTTGTGGTAGATTTTAAGGTGGGCATAGTGTATCCAACGCACACACCTCTAGGCCACTATGCCCACCTTAAAATCTACCACAACGCAAAACGTTAAAGTGTGTGATGAGAGGAGTTACATTAAGTGCTGATAATACGAAAAAAACACTTCTACAATCCCTCATAGTTTGATCCTATGCTCCTAACCTAATAGAGCTTGAATTAGTTTCGTCAAAACAGTCGTACTCGAGATTTTAATCAAACCTAGCATTACGGTGATGGAGATCTCGGAAAGGGTTGTCCGGCAATTGGGTCCATCTGGTGTTCTGCCGGTCTATGGACTCTATGCATGTAGCGTGAGGCTAAACGGATATAAGACGTTTTTGGATTATTACCCAGGAAGTTTTTGGAATTGGCAGTAAACTAATTGGCAGAAACTAATGATACCTACCATATAACGGTTTTGGTGAAATCGAAATTTTTCAAAAACTGTCTTAGATATTTTGATTCGGTTAGTTTAGATTAAGGTTTTACGCTTACATTCTTACTAATATTTGGAATAAAACGACAAACCCAGTTTTTACCAAAACGTCGTATTCAGGCCGAATTTAGAAAATCTTTAATTTCACATAGTTTGTGTGACATTGAAGAACACTGTACTCTTTGAGCAAAGAGGTTGTACAATCAATTGTGTTCTAAATTAAGCTTAGTGCCAATGGATCATCAGCGAATGAGAGGGAAAATGTTTATTAGTTTCTGTGTTGCATGTTCAGTAATTTAGTAAACATGGTAAAAGGCAATCCACAAATAACAAATAACATTGTTCGTGTTTGTGTCAAGAAAATTAAAATCTATCAAATCTTCAATATTGATAGAGAATTTACTAATTTAAAAAATAATAATAAGTACACTAGCATATGAGTACGAGAACAGACCTAGTATGGAATGTATATCAAAATTGTCTGTGAAGCATCATCTGTTATAATTAACGAAACGTCATCCGTTGGCAATATTTAGTTGATTTTATAAAAAAATTAATAAAAAAAAACATATGGCTTCTTTTCTTTTTTCTTTCTTTGACAGTTATGCACTTGTTAGTTACATTTATCAAATTCCATTTAATGCTCGTAAATGCCTTGGAAACTACGCATAACTTTATCTTCTCATGATGAGCTGTCAAAACGTGTATATAGTAATTTATTTATGCATTCCAATTTCCCGCCAGACAACGTGAAAAGTGTTCAGGTTTGACACACCGGTCACACCGAAAATGATGCATATAAGGTATAGCTACACCGACTTTTCAGAAAGAAGACAAAAGACCAAGAAATGCGCGCGATCGATGCTTTAGAGAGGTTACGACCAGAAACCAAATCGTAAAACGTCAAAGCCAGGGACAGAATTCTATCCAGATGAACCAGGAAAAATCGTAGTTGAGCCACAATTGATGCATTTATCGGACGCCATGTTTGCTAGTATAGCATAGAGAAGTAAGCTGCAAAAATTGGTTTAAAAGTAAATGAGGGTAACACCAAGTACATGCTGTCAAGAAGAAATAGAACATAACATCGATTAACTGAACAGGATGTCACAATCGACAGATACAACTTTGTAGGTAGTATGGGATTCTTTCTACCTCGGCTCTGTTATTGACCCTGACATCGCATCAGAAATAATACGAAGAATAGCTCTTTCCAACAGCCGTTTCCTCGAGCTAAGAAGTCAATTTAGTAATAAAGTCTTAACTCGAGCTTCTGGGGAGATCATATGTAAGACCCTGATTATCCCAGTCCTGCTCTACGGCAACAAGGCATGGACAGTATAAGAACGGATGAAAAAATCCTTGGTCGTTTTGAGCGAAATATTCTTCAGAAATTCTTCGGTTTTTGTTGACGGGCTATGGAGACGAAGATTCAACCAAGAACTTTATGAGCTGTGTAGGGACATATATCTGGTCAACACTGTTCGCATTTGGACGTTTGATATGGTAAGAACATATAAAGTAAATGGACGAAAAAAACTCTGGACCGCAATGTTTTCGATTTACAGCCAAACATCAGATGCAGTAGAGGAAGACCTTGCTTTAAGTGGTGCGTTTAAGTAGAAACCCCCTGGGAACTGGGTCTTTCATAATATCAATATTTAAACACTTCTTCCAGGACTAAGAGGTTTCCAGGTTATGGTCTAATAAACAATGGATTTATGCACCTATAACCACATCACAGCTCGTTTTCATTGGCAGAAGTGCCTTGCTCTTCCTGTCAACCCATCAATCCTGAACCAGCAAATTGATAACATTGATTTCCTCTGACTCATGTAACGGCCGGATCCAGTACCGAACAAGGCGCGAAATAAAACACAAGTTGAGCTTCAAATAAAAATAAGATCGCCAACGTCAATCGACAACGACATATAAAACAATCTAAATCACAAAAACCCCGGCTGCATCCACTGTCAGATGATACTCCTTTCGCGTGTGCACATATTCTTTATAATTTTTCCCAAAACCAAGTGGGGGAACTTTTGCTTCTCACGATCCCACATGACGAACAAACCATTAAACTCTCCGCCAGTTAAAAATTGTGAATCATCTAGTGCGCTCTCAACCAATAGATTAATCCCACACATAGGAAACACGTGTATTGATACATCCATGCGCGATGCAGTTCGTCTTATGCATGCACCCAGCTTTTTTAAAGCATCGCTGGCGCAGCGTACAACACAGATCTCGTCTCTGTGTATAAAAATAGCCGGCGCGGCGCATGCATGTTCAACTCGTAGTTCGAATGTTGGGACGACCGACCCTAGCTGAACGTGAGGTCGGGAGATGTGCATCTACGTGCACATCTCGGAATTAATTTTATTTCACTTGCACGCGCTCATGTGTAAGATCACAGATTGTATTGTGTTACCCCATAGAGCGGGCGGCCTGTGCGACAATGACACTTCGTACTCTGGAGGAGTGTGCGAGCAAACATTAGAACTCCAGCGGATTCTATTTCTAGAACGAACGATCCGTTCGTACCGCCGCCCCATCTGAAGGTCACTTGTTTTGCTAAGCACTTTGTTCGAACTTAATCTATCAAAACTGACTTTTCAGAAACAAATTAATAAATAAGGAGATAACCCACCACCATACCAGGTATATCGCGTTTGCAATTGGAAGAAACGCGCACAAAAAGGAAACAACGAAACCTCTATCCACGCTACCTCGCACGAGCCTTGGGAACTTTCAATCGCGAGCCGTTCTCACGGCCTTTATATGACTTCTGGAATGAGAGGAAACCAACAAATACAAAAAAAATGCAACAAAATCAAGGAGCACGATAGTCGAATGCCAGACTCTTTGCCCACGATATAACTCGGCAAGAGGTAAGCGCGACAGGCACACGAAGCCTCTATTCTCCTGAATGATACTGCGTTGCTGCCGCTTCTGCTACGGCTGACGATGATGATGATGATGATGTATAGATCCATTTAGAGTCCGGACGTCGATCGTCGTCTTAAGTCGTCCCCATCGCAAAAGTAAAATGTGGCTCCTCTGCCGGCTCCAAAAGAACCCTTTCCCAAAATAGATCTTGAATTCCGCGCCATCATCTCCACTAACCCCGTCACGAAGGCCCGATACCTGCGCACACAGTGTTCGCGAATGAATTGCAACGATCAGGCCGACGATGATGATGGCACTTGGATGATGACGGCGATGAAGGTAAAGGTCTCAACTCACCGCACGGTCTGGGACAGCAGACAGGAGTCTCACGACTTGCCCAGATCCACATCTATAAAAGGCAAAGACGAACACGGCGCATTGTTGAAGCGTGTGCGAGATAAATGACCGAACGAACCACCGATCGCGATCATGGATCGTGGCAAGAGATCCATATGCAACTACCGACCGGCCGTCTGTAGAATACCAACCTACTCATTGGGATGGTAAAACGTGCATCATGGGACGTGCAAGCGCACCTCGTCGGCCTCAAGTATGACCAAGTACAGCACACGGCCGGCGCACACACTCATACCACGAGAGAGAGGATATGCGCGACGGCTTTGTCGCAAGCTGTTTTAGGTAAATCAAGAAGAGGCAACTACACTTCTTGAATAAAAGTGCCAAGAAGATGGAGGCACATTAATCCAGGATCCATATCTAACCATGGTATGTATATTGACTCTTTGGCTGAACGCAGCGCATGCCGCAGAGCCGGTCTATCGTTGGTATTACTCTATCTGTGTGTGTATGGCGGTCTCCAGTCTGCTATACCGTCTTGATTGCTTCATTTTTTCAGTCGCGAGTATCTATTTGTCTCTTAGCCATCAATGGAGAGCATGTGTGTAGTTTGCCATGGTCATGGATCGCATCAGTACACGAGCTGATCATTGCTCACTGTTGGACAACGTAAAGTGTTGTGACTCGGGGCCAACATGGTGGCATGACTTTATATAGCAATTATTTGAGAAGTGAAGCTGCATATTCGTGATTACGTGTTATGGCTTTTGTTTCATTCTCAGTCGGGCTGTTAGTTTCTTTGTATTAAGGGTTGTCAAGTGAGTCCTTTTAAAGAGGTCATCTTAAAGGGGGAGAACAATTTTTTCACCATTTATTACGGATGGGGAAAAAGTCATAAAAATGTAACTTTGACACGTTCGGACTTTGACGTTCAAAATTATTTGTTGAATATGGCCAAAAAGTGATGGAATCTTCCAGAGAAGTTAATATCTTACTTACAGGCGAGCTTCTGGCTTAGGAATCATATAAATTATAAAACATCAATGATAACTCAATTATGTCACTATTTGGCAGATGGGCTGTGTCCAACAAGGGTGAGAACCAATGTCATGACGGCACATCCTGGAATAAAGAATTCCAAAGATATACTCGTTCCCGATTCGGAGCTTCGAGGGGGACTATTGTAGGGTGAACAACAAGCAAGAGAAACAAACACCAAGATGTACACCAATATCTCCAAAGAGAAGGTAGCTGGGATCTAATTCTTACGTCTAATCCAGGCAACTACATGATCTCAATTTCTGCTCCATTAGGGAATTCAGCTCACACTTTAATAACTTCTATCTATGCCCCCATATTGATGCCTAGGATTCAAAGCTATTAACGAGTTTTATGGAACTACCGAATAACTAACTGGGGAAAGAATGCCTACTATCAAAGGGTAACTAACAAACTTTTGGCATGTCGCGGAAGCTCAACGACATTTTGGTCAATGGCAAAACTACTCAGTAATATTTTTAGCCACTCTTTAATCCCTCGCTTAATCAGAACTGGTGGATCGCTAGTTAGCTAGAAAAGAAAAAGGCCGACTTATTCGCTAGAATGTTTTCAGGAAACCCAACAATAAACTCGGAATAATCGTTGCTACAAATGATAGAGAACGTAGCCTCAAGGTTGGTTGAAGTACAATTTCGACGTGGTAAAATAAGACGCATCCTGGAAAATCTGGACAGTAGAAAAGCCACTGGACCCGGAGAGACAGGTCTTTGCAAGTAGTGGTAGATGTTGTTTTCCCAGATAGATTCTCTATACATGCAGATCAGCAGTGTCCAAACTAAATTACCTTTTCAGAAGTAAGAGATATTTAACACCAGCCCAGCTTTTTTCTTGTCTATACAGCCTTAGTATGACTACTGACCATGTGTTGAAAACTATTCTCATGTCTGTAGTTCGGCCCCCAAAAGATGCACTGCAAAGATTTGTAGGAGATCTGTATCTTTATTACAGATATTATAGCGGCAGATGTTCGATGGAACTTAGAGATATCATCCTAGAGTCTTTGCATTCCAACAAGACAAGACACGCAGTTTCAGCTCACAGACACGTTGTCCTACCTTACAAATACACGAACAAAGAAATACCAAAATATTTTTTTTGTAACTGAAGAATATCTATGAAGTATTCCCATTAATATACAATCTACAACAATTCAGAGTCAATATACACATCTGCAAGCATCATCTCAGGGCGCTCCAGGAGCTATTGGTTCGCTTAATCTGATAAATGTGCATAAAAGAAAACTGTTGTTTGACAGAAAAAGCTCTGTTAAGACTTTCCACAAAGTCAAAAAAAATATGTTGAGGTAGCGAAGGAAATCTCTAAGGGATACATAAGTAGAACACGTCTAATATACCTACTTTTCAGTGAAGGGGACTAGTTTTACTAGACTTTTTAACCATAAGGTTAGACTTCATTTAGTTTCTCTTTTAATTGTCATTTCAATTTTTTTTCAATAACTTCATAATTTTTATTTTTTTTTATTGATTATGTTAAGGACATTATGTATGGAATATGATGTCGGTCAAGTCAAGTGGCGTCAAAGCAGGGGATCGTCAATACACTTTTTGACATTATTCGGCCGGGAAAAATTTCTCGTAAAATTCGAAGCTGTTTGTGATGTGGCATCGTTTCGTTGGAACCACATGTTCTGTAGGCTTAATTGATCCGATTCGTGCACAAGGAAGTTTTCCAACATGTTCCGATAGCGGTCACCATCAACTGTTACAGCATTGCCTATGGTATTATCTATGAAATAAGGCCCAATGACCCGCCGGTCGGCCCAAATGGCGCACCATACAGTTACTCTACGAGGATGCAGTGGTTTTTGTTTTACCAATACAAGTTCTCAGTGATTAATTTAATTTAATTCTAGTAGTTAATCTGCCCCTTCTCCTTGTCTGATTATTTGGTTCTATTTTGAAATGATGATTTACCAAACAAACAAGTTGGCAACCCTTTTCATTGTGTAATTTCATTGATCGTGCACTTGATTGTAGATAGTAATGACGTTGAAAACATGGAAAGTTATTGACTCTAATTCGATGGAAAGGTAGTTTAATCTAATAGATACAGCACACGAGGTTCTAAATACATGTACGATCTACTCGTACTGGTGCTACATGAATTATCTTACTAATTTATTTTTGCACAAATATAGGTGTTACGAATTTATGTAATTAATTTTTATATTTATATTGCATACCTTCGGTCGGTTACTTATACGAGCCAGCGAGTCCCTTACCACACTTATCCTGAGTCTGACTCCCCAAAATTTCGACGATAAACAGGAGGTCCCCATTTTTTGTGGCTTAAATGTATCCTCATACACAAAAATAAATGGAGAAGCTAAGTTTGAGACCCTGTACAAGCCGTTAATGCCAGATATTTCACTTCAAATCGATAGTTTATCCAGGCGCAGATAGCATCGTAATCTGTAAGTGTATTAAAATTATCCAACCATATGACAAGCTGCTTGACCCCCACCTAGAACTTTGAGCATAAATCAAAATAAATTTCATTCGAAAATGTCACGTCTCATGATCAGATGATCGACGCAAATATTTACACGTAAGTCGCACGCTCGTGGCATCCCCCAATTTATGTCGCGGCTGCGACAAACAAGAAGCACACAAAACCGCTTGTGCGGCGATTGACTTCTATGTGGGAGACGCTGTTTGGACGTTCCGCGCTCCATGCTCCATCACGAAATCATGATCTTGATGGGTATGACGGCAATGACATCGCTTGCAGCCAACTACACACAGCTCTGTGTGTCAACGAGAGCATATGAGTTCCCCGCAACGCTGTGTGTGATCGTCGTCATTGAAATGACGCGTCGCCGTCCGGCCGTAGCGTCGCCATCGCACTCGTCAAAGAGCAAACAGTCACATCTCAGTTTTATTAATTTTTGGTCTGCCCCTCTCGCCCACAGAGAGGGGCAGTCCACCTACAGCTTCGTTTTCATAAAGCAACAGCAACTGACAGAAGGAGGCGATCTTTACTTTCAATGGGATTGTTTGTCATGTCTTCGCCATTGTCAAGCGCAAGCGATGTGTTCGTGTATCGTTTGTAGGTTTATAAATGACAAAAGATATTAATAAAGAAGAATTGAAAATGTGTATTGAAGACAACTCTGCGGGTGGCTGAGTGGCTGCCTGCTTGCCACCATCGGGTCAGAAGTTACAGAACATCCGATGTGAAGTCAAACGGGAGTTCAAATTGCAATTGTATCAGGTTTTTTTTAAACTCATACTGTCGTTAAAAAAAGATGTTCGAAAATCGAAACTGTCAGTGTTTGACTAAAATTAATGAGAAAAATTGCTTGATGTGATGCACATTAAGATGAAAATTGCCGAGATTTAAATGATCTTCTTCTATACTAGAAGTTGGTCAGACTATAGAACTTGAAAACTAAAGAGTCTGTTCTAGAAGTTTGGAAATTTGAATTTATCGCTTATTTTACGGCCATACTAAGAAGCTTATAACCTGAATTTTAAATTCCAGGGAAACAAATGGATTCTTGCAAGATGTTTGAGTGGGTCAATTCAAAAACTAAAACCAGAGAGCAATTTAAATTAAATTCTTAGATGGAGGTCGCTTGCTCACTTTTGGTTGAGGTCGGTTTTTACTTGTGCGCGCTACTGAAGGCGATGTCTTCCCCTACTGAATGTTCATAGCCCGTCAATTCAAACGAGACCGAAGATTTTCCAAATAATGTACAGATTTGATTAGTTCTGGACTTTTCTGGCCTAAAACCACACGGATAAAGGCTGATCAGATTGTTGGTTAATGTAACAACAATTCTATTTTTTTCCCCACCTCTTGTGAAAGTCTGACAAACATCTAAGAGCAACACTGTTATGAGAAGCTTATCAAATTTTCAGTCCAAAGTCTGTCTTCTTTTATGTGATAACTATAGATAACTTCGCAAACTCAAATGAGGGGATAAGCTAAGTTTGAGGCCCTGTATGATATTTCATTTGATTTTTGATTAACGAGTTCAGTGCCTTAACCTAAGCCAGTTCATCACATTATCAGTCGTGCCACTGAACCATCGTGCCATTTTGCATTGTAATGACATTTTATTTGAAGTTATCATAAATTCCCAATGACCACATCTGTGAAACTGTGCCTCTTAAATGGAGAGTAAAGCTAAAAGTGAATTTTATATTATTTGTAATAGCAGTCCTTTTAAAAAGTGATTCATAAAGTGACATAAAAGGCAATTCGAGAACACATACCTAAGTGTGCAAGTAGTTAAAGAGACTATAGTTCTTCCCACGGAATAGCGTCGCGCAAGCTTGCGTATAAGGAATGCGTAAGTCGAGTGGATTTCTATAGTGTTCGCCGAGGCGTTTGCCGTCTATGAATGTCAGCAGAAATTGAAGAATCGCGGGAATGAAATCAGAATGGAATCATTGTTTGTTTGTTCAACAGACACCCTCGCTAATGCGAGATGAGGAATGAAAGTCATGAAAGTGGATGTAGGAATGTAACACACAAAGGTGTGTTCTAGCTCTGTTTTGAATATATTCCTTTCCTTTCTGCTTATCCTATCCTCACACAGTAATGTAACCATACTTGAAAGGCGGTTGCATGATGACAGATATTTTTCAAGGTTATGTTTGACTTATTTTCAGGTGAGAAAGGATTTAAATCGTGTATGGCATTCTTATACATTCTTTAAAATTTTATACGCTAAGTATGTGTCCCACAGGACAATAACCATTTTATTTTGTTCTGTAAATTTACTAATCACTCACATTTGCATCACCTGCTCCGCAACATACCGCTGCTTTTGAAGTTCAGAAAGACTAAAGGGAAGAACAATATTCTGCGAATCTTCAGCGACCGTATGTCCTAGAAATCCTAGCTAGGGTTTTCTCTTGAAGTCTGCTTTGACCATGCCGACAGCATTCTGAGCTTTTATATCAAACATCTGCCCTTTCTTAGTGGGTACAATCCCAAATCAATTAGCATCATATTGACTGTTTTGTTGTTGTTGTTGTTGTTGGTCTGCTTTAGCGATCACCAACATAAGGCACACTGCCTAAATGGGCATAGATCTAAGTCTATTACGGATCAATCTACTGAAGCTGCCGCGGTATACAGATGTGCAAAAAAATAGAGCGGTGTCTGAATTTTGATACTTTAAAGTCATCAAGACGTGGGGGAGAATTTCGATGATGATGAAGATGGCGCTCTAAGAAATCGATATACGAGTATACATTGGCGGCAAGAGAGCATTCCGCCCTCATTTTTATCCACGTGCTGGATTTTTTTCGTTCGATACGATCGATCGACGATACACAAAACACAACGCATTCGACTTGAAGGCAGACGAACATGTATGTTGTGCTTGCGATCGAATCTGGGCCATTTGTGAATATGTAATCGCGCATTTTGAAGTGTGGGTTTTGCTCTACGACGCGACGTACTGCTTTTTTACGTTCTCTCAAATTCAATGCGTTCACGTGTGTCAATTTCTGTTCGTTCTGACTTTTGGCAGAAAATTACGTTTAAAGTTCAAAGGACTATGTTTAAACAGTAGTGGAGCGCGTCAGGCCTAAAAAACAATGACAGAAATTAAAACCATCGCAAATAGTAGGTCTGTTCCCGTACAATATAATATTTACTGATTCTCAATGATTCTTACTGATTTTTACTAATTGCCGTCCCCGTAGGGTAAAGGTGTCAACAGTGAATCACTTGCTCTCATAATGTATCTTTTTATTTTAAAATAAATCTGGAAAAGAGAAATGAACACATTTTCACTTCTCCTCGCAATAGACTAACTTCCTGCGCGGTCGTGTTGTCAAAGATGGTTATGGGGTGTGTTTGTGTTTTCTGCATAGGAAAGTAATTTTTTTTTGTTTTATTTTCGATCTTATTAAAAAAGTGTGTATTTGAGTAACGTTTTGGGATATTTTTGTATTAACTTGAAGATTTTTTACTTTCGTTTTTATTATTTTGTTTATCCCTAACCAATAAACTTAATTAATTAATTTAAATATATTATGAAAAACGTATGTTTTTACTAATAAATCAATTTTAAATCCTTATTTCACTGTGTACCGTGCAGTGACTCACTGTGTACACCTATGGTACACAGCGGATCACGTGGGAAGGAAAATTTCAAATATTTTTATCACTATCTCAACATTAATTAAGCTTTTAGATTTTGTTCTTAAATTGAAAACATTGAAAAAGGTGTGGAAAAAATGTCATGGGTATACAATTATAAATGCGAGCTCAACGGCGCAAAAAGTAAAAAGTGATCCACTGTTGACACCTTTACCCTACGCAAAAAGAGAGCAAAAAACTACCCCTCCATAAAAATCTGTATAAAAATGTACTGCAGGTGATTTATTTAAGGCATACAAAATATATAATTTTACTGTTTTTTACTTAAACGCGTTCCCGTACTTTTCGGTAATTTTGTTTCTTTCTGAGATAATTTACCCCCACTCCAAGAAATTTGAGAATTTACTAATTTTTACTGAAAAAAGTACGGGAACAGACCTAGTAACTACTAACAGCATGATAATGTCAAACTTACGCTTTGATGTTCCCAAATCGCATGATGAAATTCAATAGAAATATTTTTTTATAACAGTAGGTGAACAAAATTACGAAGCAACCTAGAGCCTTGGAAAGGACTGATTTTATTGTTGACGACCATGCTTAATGAAAAAAAACGGTATATCACCCTCGCCCGTGTGTGTTGGATGACGAGAATTCTCGCTGCTCCATCAGGGAAACGGCCTAACCGAAACATTCGCTATCTAAAAAGGATTTAGGCAAGGCTCATTCTTGAGAGGATTGTACAACTCCACCAACACCAGAGGCACAATCTACAAGGATATGCTGATAATGTTGACATCATTGGTCGGACTCAACAAAATGTCATTGCCACATTTTATTTTTGTCTCGGTTTGCCAAAGCCATATCTCTAGTTGTTGTATTGACCCTTGCCGAAGATTTGAAGCACTTTTTACGAATATTATTTTGTGTAGTCCGATACTGTGAAGTCCAAGGCAGCTTCTCAAACATCCGTATCTTTTGCTTTTGAGATGGGGCAACGTTGAACCACACCGGGCACCCATAGGTAATCATCGGCCTGATGAGGGCCATGTAGCAAATCACCTTTACCCTGCTGTCAAGACACTGCTATAAAACAATTGTCTTGTCAGGGCAAACTCTCACGCAAACTGCTCTCGCCAGAGTAGCATATTCATGTATTACGGAACTGGAGGGCCAGCTCCACTACAGGATTGAATATCCACTACGTCAAGTAAAAACCCCAACCTGTAGGGCCAGTTCCCTATTACAAGAGGACTTCAGTTTATAATGCCGTATTAAGAACTACCGTTGGAATTTCGCATCATTCACCACTACCGTGCATGTATTACGAATATATCGAAGCAGCGCATATAAGTTGTCTACTTTATCCTTCCTAACTGGGACTCTAAACGCCATCTTCGGCTACTTATTCTTCTTCTTAAGTGGCACTACAGTCCGGAATGAACCTGGGCCTCAACCAACATGCCTCTAAAATTAGTTGAGGTCGATTTCTACTTGTGCGCTAGGTCTTCCTAGGTCTAGGTCTTCCTCTACTGCGTCCGACGTCTGGCTGGGAATCGAAGACTCTGCGAGCCGTAGTATTTGTGTCTATTCGTTCTACATGTCCTAGCCATCTTAAACGTCCAATGTGGAGTTTTTTTTAACTAAAGACATGTCGCTGCACTGCTCGTAGAGTTCTTGGTTGAATCTTTATCACCATTGGCCGTCAACCAAACAGGACCGATTATTTTTCAAAGAATTTTGCTCTCAAATTGACCAAATATTTCTTCATCCTCTTTTGATACGGTTCATGGACTGATTTTATTGTTGACGACCATGCTAAATTGAAAAAAACGGATCACGA
The DNA here is from genome assembly GCA_932526625.1 of Rhingia campestris. Classification (NCBI taxonomy): domain Eukaryota; kingdom Metazoa; phylum Arthropoda; class Insecta; order Diptera; family Syrphidae; genus Rhingia; species Rhingia campestris. Next base: position 33,134,823 of record OW052184.1, on the reverse strand, counting down.
CATAAGTATCTGCACCTGGAATGTGAAAACATAGTGAGTATCTGCAACAGCCTAATAGCAAGCTAAAGCCCTAAGCTGCTTAAAAGCCATTACTGCTTCCAGGAATTTAGCTCTCAACTTGACCAAGAATTTCTTCATCCACTTTTGATACGGTTCATGCTTCAGCGCGGTAGAAGCAGAACTGGGATGATCAGTTGACTCAATCTTGTGAATTCTTCCACAGGCATATTCGAAAATGATCTAACACTCGTATACCTTATCCGATTAACGTAGCCTATTTCTAGGATAATATTTTACTCTTATCTCGAGTGTTCAAACATCAGTACACTCCAAAAATGCTCTAACACTTTCAAACATTTGCTTCAATTGGAAACAAATTTAATAATTGCATACTTTTAGGGATGAACAGTGTTACATTGGTTGCATGACCTATACAGCATGCCATCAAAAGGGCAAATATATACCGACAAAATAGAGGAACAAAAATCATGTCAATGCCCCACCTAAAACAAGTCATCAACCCGAATCGTAACCAGATTTCACGTCGTCTTTTCCCACGTTCACTTTCTCTTTCCAGCTCCGAAAGAGAGAACACAAATAATACTTTTTTTTTTGATTTATTTTCATATTTTCTACAAACGAAAAGAATTAACTTACAATTTTGGGACACGAATCCCTGATATCAAAAAGAAATATTTTGTCAACGAGAAAATAATGATTTCATATGAGAAACAAACACGAATGAGACTAATAGGACAATAATGGCAGTCTGCTTCACATCATTCTATCGATCCAATCGGACAATTCGCTGAGTTGGTTGGCCTTTCCTGAGCCCTCATAGAACTGAACATTCTGACTGAGGTGTCCGAATTCAAAGTCTTTTCCGTCCTTGCCCAAGTAAACAGTTTTGACCTCGCTGTCATCAACCGATTGCAACTTGCTTGTGCGAGTCTTGCGGACAATATTCCTATATTCAAAATAAAATTAAAATCTGTTCACCGCTGTTGTATTTGTACCCACATTTCCTTCTCCAACAAAGTCTTAATTACTTGTGCGCTCTTTGCCATTTCTTCATCCTGTTTGTTACACAGAACCAACACCGAGCACGGATTTATGGCACCGTCAGATAAAATGGTGTACAGATAGCTAAACATTTTTAAAAGTAATAATTAATGAATCAATATCACCATAAAAAAAAATACGACTTACTCAGCAACATCTCGTACGTCCTTCTGAATGGTAACTGAATCGACGACGAAAACCAAACCTTTGGCAGTGTTCTTGTACTGGTCAAAGAATTTGTCGCGTACACGCTCGTGGCCAGGAATGTCAACAACTCGAGCAGACAAACGTCCCGAGTAGTAATCGCCCACATTCTCCGATATCGAAGTGAAAGTCTCGGGTACTTTTGAATAAAGGAGCTGGGTAAATACCACACTCTTGCCAGAGTCACAAAGCCCAGTTAGAAGGAAATTTGTTCTCGAGGATGATCGCTTTTTGTATATGAAGAATATTACTGCAAAATATTGATATATAAGGAATGTTGTTAATTGGCGTATCTATTTTCGAGTTTTGTGTATTTGATTTGTTATGTTTTCATACCAAGAATTACCAATCCAATGATTAATGCGATTAGAATTTGGGAAAAGTCAGCGGCCATAGGTTTTATAGGATCATCTCGATTTTTATTTTCATTTATTCTGTCCATCTCTGGTTAATATTTAAATGAATTCGGCAATATTGTTCGTGTTGCACTGCTGCAAACAAATATTTGAGGCAGATTAAAGCTATTTTGACAACTGATGACGGTACAAGCGTGTCGTTGACACGCAGTTGATTTTTGACTTTTGTAAAGTGATGCCAAGTCTTATGTTTGGGAATGGGATTAGTTGGCAAAACGAACTGAACTAAATTTAAATGTTGCAGAATGGGTAATGCAACAACAATAACTTACCGATAATTGAGTTCGTTATTGAATGTGTTTCGAAACTTAGATTAACTCTGAGTAGTAAGGTGAGGTGATTTTGAATCGAATTAACATAACAAACATCCAAATGTTGGATTTCGAGACTTAAGGAGCGCATCTCTCCGTTTTTGCAAATACTTAGCTACTTCACATCCTCTATAATTTGCAGGGTGCTTTTTTTCACAATTAGCACAGGTGGAGGAGATTTGTTTGAGCAACCCACAAATCTTGCGAGAGGTGATTTTTTTAGCACTTCATACATCGTTCTTTTTTGCAATACGTCTCCGTATGAATGAATCGTTTGCACTGTGGTTTTTTTAAATGTCTAATCATGGGATCGATTTTAGCCACTACCTACACTAGTCGGCATAAGTATTTTGACGAAACCTTTTTGTGACTATTGAGACTAACTTTGCTTGGTATCGTTAAAACAACGGTGCAAAAATGATGCGCGAAACAAAGAATCTATTTTTAGCTCTATGCATGCCAAGTTTTGTATTGTTTACCTTTTGCATTCTCTTTCTGCTGATAAGAACGCATGCAGACAAAGAATTTTTACGTGGCATAAGTATTTTGACGGAAACTTTGTGTAAATATTTTAACAGTTTTGAGCATGTGATAACCAAAAAACTTGTGTAGTTAACTTTGGTTTACATTAAACGTTGATAACAAAATAAAAATTTATTAAAATTTATTAAAAACCATGGGTAAAACGGCTGAGTTGAGTTTGGTTGTCAGATCTTCAATGGTAGTGAAGTTTAACGCTGGAACGGCAGTAAAAGACATAGCAAGTGAGTTCAATGTGTCGCGTCAAACTGTGCACTATCAAATCAATAAGTTTAAAAAGCATAATGACATCACAAACCTAATGAGATCAGGTGCTAAGCGCAAAACAACGCCCACTGAACACCGAACCCTTCAACGGGAATTTAAAAGAAATATATTCCTGAAGCCTCAAACTGCTGCAAATCAATGGAATTTGACGGCAACGAATCCAATCAGTGAGCGCACTGTCCGACGACGTTTAATGGAAGGAGATTTTAAAACATTTAAAGCTAAGGACGTGCCGTACATATCAAAGGTAAACAAGCTTAAAAGACTGTTTTTCGCAAAGGAACATCTGCACAAGCCAAAGGAGTACTGGAGAAGCGTTCTATGGACAGATGAAAGCTCCTTTGAGTATAACTCATCAAAAAACAAATTTTACGTTAGATTGCCAAAGGTAGAAAGGCAAAAAAGACGCCCCGTTTGTCAAAAAGTGAGCCATGGTGGAGGCTCTGTCATGTTCTGGGGATGTGTTGCGTATAATGGCCTGGGTGAATTGGTTCCTATCACCGGCTCGATGAACCAAGGACAATATTTAAGAACCCTAAATGATAATGCCTTTCCTTCCGGAGGTAGGCTTATTGGTGAATCATTTATCCTGCAACAGGACAATGCCCCATGCCACAAAGCCCGGATGATAACTAAATTTTTGAAGGATGTTGGTGTTGCCACTTTGGACTGGCCACCTCAAAGTCCAGATTTAAATATAATAGAAAACGTCTAAAGAACAGTTTCTTTAAATAAAACCAGAGAGGAGACGATTTCTGAGGTCACTTCCCTTTGGGAAGAGATATCTCCAGAGATTCTTCAAAATTTAGTAGATTCAGTACCGAGACGCCTTCAAAAAGTTATTGAAGCCAAAGGAGGTTATATATTTTACTAAATTCTTCTTTATTTATTTACTTTTGTTAAGTTTAAAATGTTTTTTCTTAGAGTTATATACTTGTCAAAATACTTATGCCAACACACGAAATTACAAATTAATTTATATCTTTTTTGACTTCTATGAAAAAATATTTGTTTGCCTATTTTTAAGTTTGTATTAGTTATATATAAAAATGAAAAAATAAACATGAATTCTTGTCAAGCCATTTAGAAGTTAAACTCAAAAATGCACGATTTTTATTTCGTCAAAATACTTATGCCGACTAGTGTATATTTGAAATGGTTTTAATTTGGTAGATATCGTAGATATTGCCACCCATATTGGAGGTAAACATCAAAAGCGGAAGTCCACCCCTTACCTATTTCCTTTTGTTGCTTCTCCTTATTGATATATTATTATTAAATGCATCAAGCATTTCAAAGCATTTGTCTTTAAGATCTTTCATTTCATTAATGGGGTTTTTCATTGGTAAATCTGGATTTTGATTTAAAATTTGATCTATTTTGGTGCCAATGGAACATGATTTCAAATTGATTTTTTTTTGTTTCTGTATTGTTGAAATTTCTTGTCTTTGAAGTTAGTTTAAAGTCAGTGTTTGTTTTTGATTTAGTTTATATTTCACATTGAACTGCTACAGTTTTAATGATTTATAATAATTTTTCACAACCGAAATAATAATAAATCAAAACGAAAATCACTCTAGTCATGACAGCTATCATGCAAGGAGGGGTAAATCTGCCAAAAAATTAAGATTTGCAAAATTGATCTGAGATAAAAAAAATTGTTTTTTGCCCAACTGCTCCACGAATGTCGGACAAACATCCAAGATCATGATTCAACTATATACTACAGATACATGTTGGGTTTTTGACATGAGCGTCAATGCCGTAGGATGCGCTGAACGAGACAAAAATAAAAACGAGAAGACGATATCTGTTTAGTCGTATCATGATCTTATTGCCTGTCCATACACGTTCATCCTAATGAATTTCATTCTTATGAACGACGTGGCCGCTCACACGCAAAAAGCGTCATTGGAATGAAGTCAGCTTTTACACCTGAAACACAAAAATTCTAAAACAACCCCCCCCCATATTTTTTGCACTGGGCGAATGCAATTTGCAAATGAGTATTTTTGTCAAAATGAAATTGGTTTGAAGTAAAACGCACACCGGAAATTCAATTTGAACTGGGGGGTCATTCCGTAATTTTGAAAATGATTATCACTAAGACGGTAGTCGAGACCTCATGAAAAATCGCTCAATAATCGTCTGTAATTTGACGATTATTGTTTTAAGTGAAGCAAATAAAATTATATCGCCGGCAGCAAAAAGGAATATTGATCTTATGTGTTCCAAGATGTACCGCCGAAATGTTATCGTGAAACGATAATCACTTTACGGAATGAGGGCCCTGGATTCCTTGCTCTTTTTGGCCTACATAAAATCTAACCTGTCTCGTTGGAGATGTCTTTCATTCCAATATACGTGTGGTCAGGCACATGAGCAGCTTCTCAAATTTGCAGTTCAGAGTCGGCGTTGAACCGTAGGTCCCATTTTTGTGGCAAAAAATTTAACTTCGCAAACACCAATGAAGTGAGAAGCTAGTTTTGAGGATCTCTATAGATGCCACGCGAAGTGGTGGGTGGATTATATTATATGTCATGACAGTAATTTAGGTATCCACTCTCTGCTAGTTACAAGGTTACTGAAGGAAAATTCAAACGAGATAACAAAATATACCTCGAAGACAATAAAAACTCTTGTTCTACTTTTTGTTTGCCCTTGTTTTTCGTGTATTCCTAAATCCTATATAGATAATAGTCTTAATGGCTGAAACACAATCACGCTTTGGTGCGTGATTGTGCGTTGTCTGACACAATGAGTTCAACCATGTGAAATCAATGTTAAATATCACAAATCACAATGTTGCTTTGCCTGGCGTTGAGTTTCAACCTCAAAAAGAAAAACGTAAAATCTTAAAAACGTAAAATCGAAGCTTGTGTTTTAGCAAAGATTATGAATTCTATACAGATGACGCATTGAGAACAAAAAACAGAAACTTTTGCTCAATAGCTTCATGGTACGAGCGGGCGGTGTGCATGAAAACACATGAAAAACAAAAACAAAAACATATGGCGGGCTGTGCCAGCACGACCCGCCATAGAACAATTTTTCTTATATGGTGTGCGTTATATGTATATAGAATTCATAATCTTTGGTTTTAGCCATAAATATTTTATAATTTTATAAAAATTACAAAACCCGATCGGTAACATTGCCAAGTTGTTTTTGTCTTTTGGAACAGTTAATTGTATCTTTTTGGAAGGTAAGTTACAATTTACCTATAAGAAGAATTAAATAAAATAAATTGTTAGAGCGAAGGCACAATTCGCACAATTTGTTTACGATATCAATAGCCTTCGAAGCATTACGACCTGTTCACTTTGACGACTTTGTTTCAAGACGTCAAATTGCAAAAAATATTTCACTAGCCTCAGTCAAAATATTGTTTTGTTATTCAAAATTCAATTCGAGTGCTAAACAAGCTAAAAATAAATTAAATTATGATTCAGAAAATAGACATGTCGCTTCGTAGTTTTTATATATTTAATTCTAAATTTTCCAAAAGAGAAGGCGAGGTAACTTGATTGGCATTCACTGAATGTGTGTCGCTTCTAATCGCATTCACTTTCCCAAACAGGAGGAAAACAAGGTTCTCTTCTACTTTCCATCAGACATTGAGCTCGATACCAAAATCAAAGACGTCGGACTCAGTGAAGCAATAATTAAGTTTTCTGGGTAAGTATATGCTTTAAAAAAAAAACATGTTAAGCTAGAGAATATTTCTGTCCGAAGAACATTTTCATCAAATGATGGCTGCAAGGCACTGCACACGCAGAAGACTACACAAATATTTTTTCAGCCAGAACAAGGCTACTGGATGGTTTTGGTATAAAACAAACCCTTGGAGGGATGTATTTTTGGTTCATTTTGTAGTTTTACAGGTTCTTAATGTTCCCAAGGAAATAAAGTTAAAGGATGGAATTGAAGTAGCAGAGTATCGGGGTGGAGAAGTACATGACAAAGTATTTCGTGCTGTGCTAGAACAGTGCTATCGAATGTTTCGGTTATTTGCTGGTGAGTTCACATCCAATCTTCTGGGAGAGACTGAACAACAACAGGCTGAGTATTTGCGGAATAAGTTAGAAATTTTCTACTCAAAGGTAAGTGTGCTCAGTTTATGGTTTATGGTCTGCTTACAGTATTACTCCTCTTCAGTACGTATTGACACTTAAACTACCGACCTGTGATATCCTAGATGCTCTTCGTACTATTCAATATATTCCATTGGAGAAGCCATTGTTCCTACGCGTGCACAACTTTATCAATATGATTCAGGCTACATTTCCGAGCATCGAAAACACAGTTTTTCTGTATAACGAACAAGTTGTCTGGTGAGTGTTTTGTTGATCTTAATTTGATTGGTAACAGAGCTAATTTACATCAATGCAGCTCCAAGATCGACCCACATGATTTGTATTGTATACATGAATACCTTTTGGGTACAATCTTTCCGAAGGCAACTAACATTGAACTGAGTGGAGCCTCACTAGTGCGTTCGAGTAGTCTGGATGGCAACCGACATGGATCATTTATAACTGGCCCTGAGAAGTCGGAGAACTTTGAAAACTCTGCGAAAGCGCCTAAAGTTCATCTTACAACCAGTAAAGGAAATTTGCAATGCTTCCATTTGATCATTTACCGGGCGATGAGTGCTACACTGTGCTTATTTGTAGACGGTAATAGACGATCATAAGATAACATATTCCAAGTTACCATCATTACAAATTTCAGCTGCCATTTCATTGACGGATGATTTTTTCTTCGAATTACATTCCTTTATGGGACCCCAACTATCAAGCATCGCATCTGACATTGGCGAATCCTTTACATCGAAGACACCCAATACTACATCTGGGAATTCCCACATCACTGACTTGACGGAATCAGATGGACCCAAGTTCGTCTTCATTAACGAACTTAGCTTGATCCACTATGGCAACATCTACACCGATCATCGTCGTCCTAAAAACTGTTCCATCCCAGCGAACGTTATGAACCTAATTGCCGACTTACATGAGGAAAAACCCACAGACAAACTGGAAGAGGTCCACATTAAGTGCATCAACGATTACTGGATCGTCAAAAAGAGCTCCAATTATCGGCAATTCTACGTGATCATTTCCAACAACAAAGCCACTTTATTGGATATCACTAACGAAGCCAAAAAGATTTTTGACCAAGAAATTACAAATGATGTATTTTTTGACAAATAAACAAGATTATGATAAAGATAAACGGTGTTCTCCAATTGAAACGTTTCTCCCTCTTCCTTTGATTCCCTGACGCTGCAAATAAATCTCAAGCAATTATTGAATTTCCCACGTCTGCACTGGAATCGGAGAATCCACTGCTAGATGTGATGTGTTTTTGTTTGATGATGTAAATCTTTCGGTTCGACATGCACATGGTGTAGCTGTGGTCATCGTAAATGATTGAGATTTTTTCGCAGCTACTCTTGGCCATAAAGTTCTCATCGACACTATTTAAGTAGGGTATGTACGTAATTAGGTGTATTTTTGACTAAATCGGGGCGTGCAAGTATTCTTACGTTTCGGACATTTGAAGAAGACCCATAAAGATGTTTGCGCTACGTTCATCGTTTTCAAGATCGCCTCCAGATTCAAGGACAGCACCATCATCCTTGAGTACTAAATATCCTATTTGATTACCAATTTTCTCCATACTTTCGGGTAAATAAACAAAAACACTATGCTCTTTGTGGCGAAGAAAAGATATGGAATTTTAACAAACAGCTGATTTCAAGCTAAATGTCATCGCATCGCATTCAAAATTTTCTTTGCATAAACAATCGGCGTTGACAGCACAAGAAAGATAACGATAACCGCGTTGCCAAATAACGTTATTTTGTGTAGTGAAATCGTAAAATAATTTTTTAAACGTCCTCAGGGTTGTTTAGTTAAAAGAATGCATTTCGACATTGATGCAGTGCTACTGTCATAATATTCAGTTTACTGTGGTGGTGTTTGTTGATATTTGTGTGAACATTTAACACAAATAATGACTATCGTTGGATATGTCAAAGTCCTGTGGTTCGTAATGTGGCCATGATATAATAATTTCGCAGCAAATTAAATGTTTTGGTTAAGTTGAGACAAACTATCTCTTCCATACTTGATATGTAATTTTGTTTCGTTTTATTTTTATGCGGAGTAAACGTCATAGTCTACTTACTTAAGTGGCGCTACAGTCCGGGATGAACCTGGGCCTCAACCAACATAGCCTCTCCAATTAGCCCGGTCCTTATTTAACTGCCTCCAGTTGCGCACTACAAGTTGGTTGAGGTCGTCATAATCCAATGATGCCAAATTTCTTAAAATTATTTTTTTGTTTTTTTGTGTTGTGGTGCCATTACTTTTGCAGTAGATTTAGAAATACAGGCCACTTGCAGATCTGCAACGCTTACATTGTGTGTTCTATATTTTCTGCAAGGTGAATTCAGCACCTATTATGTTATCTTTAATAATCAGCTTAGTAACGACAACTTTCCGATTTTTGTTGAAAAAAATCAAAGGTAGCTACTACAAAAAATAAAAAAGGGTCCATAACTACACCTCTTTAATGGCTAAAACATAATCACGCTTTGGAGCTTCGCTTTGCCAACACGCTTGATATATCCACTAGCTCAACGGTTTCAACTTTTGCTACAAAAATGGAGGAAATGATTAAAATCTTCGGTAAAAATATCGTACTCCACAACCCTTTCAGAGAATAACCAACAAATAACAACAAATTTTTTGACAATATCTTATTTTAAATGGACTGCTAGAGGCCAACTTAAGTCACGTATGTTCCAAAACAACAGACACGCTACTGTTTCACTGCGGAAAACTAAGTAAGGAAACTCAGCAAAAATAATTGATGTAAATGATCATAAAACATAATATGTACGAAATATATTTACAAAACTTGTTCAGTTTGTGGACAAATAAGTAGATTTCCATATTTTGTAGTTTTCCATATTTTGAATAGATGACGCGCAAGATGTCGACCTTTTGTTAACATGTTACTATGGAAATGTAAGCTTGCCGGTGGCATTTGTTTCTTTGCTAATCCACAGTGAAACAGTGGCGCCTGTGCTGTTTTGGAACATATTTTCTCGCAGAAGCGTATGAAAATGACATTTCACTAGCAGTCCATTTATAATAAGTCAATGACCTACAGACTTTTCCAACATTTGCCTTGACCACGGCGTTTTACGCCAACGTTAAGTTAAGATTTTACGTTTTTCGTTTTGAGGTAGAAGCTCAACGCCAAGCAAAGCTACATTGTGATATGTAACATTGATGTCATATGGTTGAACTAGGTGCATCAGCCAACGCAACGCGCCAAAGTGTGATAGACGATTGTGTTTCAGTCATAATTAAGGTGACCTGGACATTTCACTTTTTATTAACTCTCCGTTCGATATTATCATGAATCAACTAATAGTGCTTACACACCGAATCATAAACTGAGTTTTTGGAAAAAAGTTTACATAAACCACTGGATGCTTTCACACCTACTCTGACCAGGTTTTGTTTGACATTTCAATCAGCTGTGAATTGTGATACTAGCTGCAACATTTGTTTGTGAAAATATTGTTATTGAATAATAAATGAATTCTAATATAAACAAACTAATATTAGCATTTGAAGTTCAAAATTAAACAAATCTAAAGATTTTGACAACAGTTTTTGACTCTCAAGCCCGCCGCTTGTTTTGTTTTTATTTTATCTGGTGTGTAAATTTCTGAAAAAAAAACATTTGTTTTGACAGCGAGTTCATCAGCTGTTTTGTGGGACGTGTGGAACACGTGTAGAATCTATGAAAAGGTGTGTTCTTTCCAAAAACCTGCAACGTGATGACGTCTGCGAAGTGGTTATGAGAAGGTTACATCGTAACCTACTAGGTTTTGAGAACTGACAATGTATGGGAAAACTCGGTTTTCGATGAAGGTTTCAAGTGCTTTTGCGAAAACTCAGTTTTTGGTTCGGTGTGAATGCACTATAAGAGTCACCGCAAACATAGCTTATAATTGGGGTGGATATTGGCTACGTTTACAACAAAGATGTCTAGTGAAGTATAAAGTCGTTAGTTCTGCACCTAGTCCTGCATGGTGTAAACAGAAAAGTCTGAGACTAAAATATTTAGTGCCGGGAAAAATATAGTCCACGGTGTAAAGGAAGCCACTACAAAGTAGTGATGCTGATAAATAGAAGTGATACTTAAAATTATATCTCAAGCTATTTCTTTTATTTGAGAATTTTCTTACTTATGGCGTTTTCCATTGGGAAAAAAATCAATTTTTTTTTTGATCTGAAGACCGATTTTGACAGTTGTTGTGTTCCACTGGGCGAAAAAATTGATTTTTTTTTTGATCAGAGATCAATTTTGCAAATCTGAATTTTTCGGCAGATTTACCAATACCAATACAAATGATAGCTGTCAGTTTGACAATAGTGATTTTCATTTTGATTTTTTACTTCGGTTGTGAAAAACAAGAGTGCTTTGGGTTTAGATATTAATAATGGATATAGACACAGAAAAGAAAGTTATACGTGAACTATTAAATTGATTGAAAAAAAAATATTTGTTATGTTTTTAATGTTGGCAGCTACACCGACGCTAACTTCACATACACGAAATGACACCAATACAAAAAAATAAATCTGAATCGTGTTCCATTGACACTAAAAAAGATCAAATTTCAAATCAAAATCAAGATTTCCTAATGGAAAACGCCATTATTTTGATACATGACTTTCGAACAAAAATAAAACAACTTGATTTACTAATCAAACACAACTTTCTCATCTGACATCTATCAAAACAAGCCATGTCCGCCGACGGCATTACAGAATTGGCATCACTGCCAATTAGAAATTCTTCACCATTTTGTAAAGTGCTCTTAAAACGATCGAATGGGAATAAACTAACGCTGAAGAATTTCTCAAGAAAAATACATAAACTGTGCTAAAACCTAAAGGATTATTATAAAAAAAAGTGTAAGTTAATTTACAATAAAGCAATTCCAGTAAAAATCTCATCCAAATAAAATGTGTTTAGTATGAAAAAGCTATATTGAAAATTTTGGGTCATCTCATCGCCACACCCTAAACAAGAAAAAAATCGCTGTGAAGCTATATAAAAGTGCACAAATTAAACATAAATTTCCAAAAGTGTTAAATGTTTTAAAGAAATTATGTCTTAGACGTGAGTTTTGAGTAGTTCTCAGTGAAGTTTTAGAAATAATTCACCAAAAAATTTAATCAAAGGGTAATGGCGACGACGTCATCACATATCATCGGCAAAGTGAAATTTTGTTCGTCTTTTACCATGGACTCTTCCGTACCTGTGTACAAATCGATAAAATGAGTAATATGACTTCATTTGAGAGATTACTTAATAAATTCTTGAAATATTTGATAATATGTGAGGGTTATTGAAATTTATGCAATGGCAAATAGAAAAAACAACAGTCAATTATTTAATTGGTTTAAATGATTAGTTGCGGACTGTGTGTGCTCTGGAGAAATTCTTGCCAAGCACATCATTCTAATGAGTCCCATCCTCCCTCTGTGTGTTTTTATAAGTATGTTATGTTTTAGTGTAGTGTATTATACCGTGCAGCATTTTATACGAGCTTTGCTTTTGCTTTTCTTTCATCTCCCCATGTCGTCAAATACGAAGCGTATAGAGAGAGAGAGACAAATGGACAAAATGCGGTGTTGAATGGATTACGTCATTCTGCTATTTTGGAGCTGGTATTACAATTGAATAGATGAATATATTTTTTTTGTTTTACTGTCACTCTATTCTTATTCTTATCTATTTATTTGTATGTGGGGATAGTCCAGATTGCTTAACAAATTTTGCAGGTTCACTCATTAAGTACCTACCTACTGATAGCTCAGGTTGATAGTTCTGATAATAAATTTATTTTTTTTAACGGCACTTGAATTTGTCCATTTGTGACGTTTATTTTTTTTCTTGAAACTGAAGAGTAGACATAGAAATAGACGGCAATTATAATGCTTTCCTGCTTCTATTAAATTCTCCAAAAATTAAATCATCTACACAATTGATAGTCCTTGTTGCTATCAATTCTTTGAAATCCATCCAGGAGCTACAAGTCAAGCTACAAATGCGCATGCCCAATCTCCACGCCAAATACCAAATTAGTCACAGAATGCAGGGATATAGGAATAGCACTCTTACAAGACTATTTTCCAAATAATTTTATCCTAGACAAACATAGAGAATTAGGACAATGAATTAGGCATTTACAAACTATTAATAGCAATGCATTCAAATGGGCATATGTGCAGTCGAATTTGTGTTTCAGGACACTGCTTTTCTATTTCTGAATGGCGGATGTTTTGATAGTAGGTAATCGATGAAACACCAAGCGATGATGTCACTCATTTATAACAGATGAGAATGATTTGTGAACCCATGCTAAACAAGAGTTTCCAACAGAATTATTGGAGTAGTTTTTATTTCAATAGTGTAAGACGAAATGAGAAAGTCATGCATTCACGAACAAGGGCGAGCTATGTAAGGTCAGCTATATCAATTAAAGTACGCCCAATATTTTTGGATGTGCATTAAGTTTAAACCCATATCGTTGAACGAAGTTCTGACGATGTTGGACGATGTACTGACTATCGACTTGGAATGACACTAAATAATACGTAAACCTGTTTCGGTTGGTTGGTCTACTTTTGCTTTTTTTTTTAATTTGCCTTATTTTTTGGTGTATACCAATTGTGTAATGTGTACCTGTGTCTCCCCAAAAAATACACACAGGGTATATAAAAACAAACTTACAAATGGGACGTGTTTGGTTTTTAAAATATGTACTTACTCACGAATGGTTTGCATCGCATTTAGGTTTGTTTTGTGCACCGAAATAAAATATTCCAAATATATGACAAACCTACTCACTGGTCATCATTGCCCATGTTATATGAACAATTAATATGCGTTTTTAAAAATTTCGTACAAACTAACACGTGGGCTTATTGTTTACTTTTTATCTAAAATGTTATTCATTATGGTATACACTCGTTATATAGGTTATTTCCCAAGTTAACAATTATTGCCAATAGGACCAGTCAGAAGTAATTACGGGTATTACTCAGAACTTGGGAACATGACTTGTATCGTTTTGCCATATAGGACATTTCGTTTTCACAAAGGCAATAGATAATCACAGTGGTTCCCAATTTTTCAGCCGCGGCGCACCTACAAGTTTAGTATTTTGTCACGGCGCCCTACTCTAGCTATTTGAAAAAGAAACAGTCGAATGAAATATTAGCTATATATCACAAAATTAAAACATCCACAATATGTAACTGAATTCAGAGTGGAAAAACAAAACAACAGAGAGACTTCAATCAATCAATGTGACGGGTGAGCCCGGTGATCTCCACACAGGGTCCACAAACAGGGAAAAAGGCTTGAAACTGCTACTCTCATTTCATGCCCCACATTAATCCTTGAGCGATATTTGCTCTTGATTACAGCTACAGCTGAAAATTCAATATGATGTTGCAAACGGAATGAAAACTCTTAAAGCATTTGAAGTTGAATTTGGATATTCATTTTTTTATCGATAACCAAAGCTCCACCAAACCCGAACTCTTCGCAAGAGAGTTCAATGAGGCTCTCTTCCTTTTGTAATGTGAGTACTTGTGCATGAAATGGATCTTGGATCCACACAAACTTTTCGACAATATCATCTGCAAAGTGCAAAGTATTTTGAAAACCAATGAGTTTCGAAAGGTGTTCCGTTCTAAGGCCCATCAGGGCTTGTGAGACAACCAGTTCATTAGATATCGCTTATTCATACAATTGCGGGAAGCAATCTTGACCGCCACCCTCATTCATCTTATTTTTTTAAACCACAACTGCGATTTCTTTCTAAACGACGCAATCTTCTTTTGCCCGTAAATTCACCGAGAATCCATTTTAAACTGACTTCTCGGTATGGGCATAAACGTTTTAACTCCAAACCATTTCATTTTGGAGAAATCCATATTTGAAATTTGCATTCGCCGATTGCAGAAATATTTTCATCAAAAGCAGTTTGTCGATTTAATGATTTAATACGATTTAACGAAAAGTTGGAGTGACAGTGTGTGGATTTTAAAATTATTTACACTTGTTTTGCTTCATCGGACAGAGAGTCCATATACAAAAGCTCATAATTTAATTCCCAAAAATCGGTGACACATAGACAGGCATGGCTAGATGGAGTATGGACTCACCTAGCGATTCTGAGTCGATTCATGTACTTTAAGTATAGCTATCGAAATTGTTTACAAACCTAATGTCAAAACTAATATACCTACCTCTATATAATTTGTTTGAAAATGAGATTAATACACTATGGCGGTGGTAAACAGAGAGAGAGAGAGAGACATCGTTTAAACTTATTTTCGCTACACCGTTTCGTTTCATAAAATCAAATGCACACTGTTTTACTTAAATAAAAAATGATATAGGTTGAAAAATAATTAATGTCAAATCAAAAACTATCCCCTGTATTAATAAACGCCGATTAGTTAATCAATGACTAACATAACAGTTTTCCCTATAAGAAATACTCGCGCAATTGTCAAAAGTTAGTCACTGATTTGCTACTTAGCGTTTATTAATAAGGGGTATCTCTCTTAATGAATACTTTTTAGTTGTCAAAAATAAATAGTTTAATCATAAAAATGCAATCAAAAATGTAAAAAAATTAGTCAACGAATAGCTACACATCGTTTAGCTGCGGATAACCAGTGTCATTGCAAAGTGTGAACGTAAATGCGATTGTAAACCAAGTTAATAAATGTTCGTGTATTAGAGATTATTATATTCTTCTTTTTTCAAACAACAACACATCTTAATATTTTTTATTTGATTTATAATTTGTTCTGCTCTTATTTTGCACTTACATACAATTTTCAAGCAATTTTAAAAACTTTTAAAAAAAATTACCCCCCGGTCCCCTACTAATGATGACCTCATACAAATTGTAAAGCTGTCAGATTGGGTTTTTTTATTTGTCAGTGACGTTGCACTATATGACTACTTCTTCTGTGCAAAATTAATAACGACTACAAAATCATGGCATTCAAACTTAAACCTGTAAGAATTTCATAAGCATAAATAAGTCTGTTAAAAATGGAATTTAATCCATTGACCACCAAAAATTAAAATGAACCCTCTTGCAACCATTAATGCAAACATACTACATTGCATTCATTCATTCAATCATTTTTATTATTCAAAACATTTATTAATCGCTAAAAATTTCATTTTGTAAATTTAAATCAAAAAGGCCCTCTTCACTTTCATTAATTTCACCGTCTCGGTTGTTAATGCGAAATTCTTCTATTGGTTCGCTGCAACATAATAACAAATAACATAGTTGAATCACTTCAGGTGGAAATTTGGAACGTTTCCGTTTATGTAAGTTTATCTAAGTTTCCGTTTAAATTTTGAGCTAGTATAATGAAATTTGGTATATATATAATCGTTGACTGTGCCTACAGAACAAGTGTACAATGTTTCAAAATCCGCCCACTTTCTTAAGAAAAACGCTCTTTTTGGTCAAACTTAAAAAAAAAACGAAATATTTAGACAATCCTAATATCTATACTTCGCCCATATATCTTTTTTTTGCCACTCCCACTTTTTGTGTGAGTTTTCTTTTTTTTTTTTTTTAAAAAAAAACTTATTTTCGTTAAAATTTTATGGAAATTTGAAATTATTTCCGAAGCAAAAACTTTAATAAATTTTATATGAATATTTTGTCCTTAGATCATTTTAACCCACACCCACTTTTTGGGGAGTTTTCCTACAAAAATCTTTTGTATACTCTACCCTATAGCATATGCAATAGGAAAGCGTTGTTTTTTGTCGAACCATAAACGATTTTTATAAACAATATGTTGTGACTATGACATTTTCCATATGTCATCGCCATAAGGCCCACATTTTATGGATATTAAGGAGTAGATGGGATATATTAAACCCTCCCATACGTTTTTATACAGTGGTTACCTTTTAAAATGTGGGATTACTTGTAAAGCGCAAAAAATCGCAAATTGAAATAAATGGCTTACAGAAAGTCAAAGTTTGAAGTTAATGCTCCCGTTTTATGGTGATGTAGGCTTATGAGTTATTTGCAAATGTAGCGGCATAAACATAAAGCAGTTTTAATTAACCACGTATATACTTATTTGTCTCTTAATTGTCCATTTAACACTTATGAATTATTAGCAACACAATTCGAGTAACACGCATTTAAAATTGATCAAGCAAAACCAACCACGCAAGCCCACTTATAGAGAAACTTGCATCGATTGGCTTTGACGCACAGCTGTAAAACGGTGCTCAATTTTTAGAACAAACAAACATCACACGTCTTTGTTTTGAAATATTTTCTACTAAAAAAACAACGCGAACATATATTCGGACGGCGTTATGTTTCAATTGGTCCCATTTCTGCTTTCTTTAGCGCAACATACGCAGGCCTTTGCATGACAAACTACAATGAATTTTCATTCAAATACATAAAATATATATTTTTTATCAAATGCACTATTACACTACACTTTTAAATCCCTATAGAATGCTTGGTCCTTTTAATAATTAAATTCTATCATTTATTTAGCCTTTAAAGAAAATAAAATAAATATTCCGTGTGTAAAAATAAATGTCGGGTGGTTTCATAATTTTAGACTACACTGTACCTGGTCGTTAATTGACTGATTTTTCTTTTTTTATGACCCTTCATTGTTTTTTTTTTTGTTTTCCTTCTGCTACCTGGAACTGCAACACCTGTTAGGGCAGTTATTCATTCGAAACTACTCGCACAAAGGTGCTCTCTCTCGGGTGTGATATTTTAAACATTAAATTCAAGTAAATTGTGGATCTGTTAAAATTAAAAAAAAATAAAACGGTTTCTCCAAAGTTCCCCAAAAGAAAATTCGCTTTGAAAAATCAATCGAGAATAAAATTAATTATTTTGCGCACGTGCAAACTCAGAACGATGATGTCAAATTTTCAATTTTGCTCTTTTCTTCTTTAACTTCTTTTTGTTGTCATTAGAAATATCTTCAAATTACAATCAATCCTGACGTCATTCTGCTTTTTTTTCTGTTTTTCCTTCAGATCGTGCGACGACAAAGCGAATTTTCTTTAAATTTTGGGAACTTCACTAGAAAAAAACTCTGTTTAGACAAAATGCAATAACAATCCAATGACCTTTTGAAAGACACTTTAAACACAAGACTATGGCAGACCAACTTTTAAATTTGATCATAACGACGCAGGAACCATTCGAACCGAGTTTCTCGGAATGGTTCCTTAGGCAAATCCAAAACAACTCACAGTTGTGCACGTTGGAGGAATTCGGAATATTTTTCTTGAATTTTATACGCCAGCAGACGGAAGAGTTTATACGTACAGCAGGAACCCCGAAATGTATTAGCACGCCCGTTGGTAAGACGAGCCAACTTCGAAGTGATAACAGTG
Source organism: Rhingia campestris (assembly GCA_932526625.1). Taxonomy (NCBI): domain Eukaryota; kingdom Metazoa; phylum Arthropoda; class Insecta; order Diptera; family Syrphidae; genus Rhingia; species Rhingia campestris. The sequence continues at coordinate 33,116,486 of OW052184.1, read as the reverse complement.
GGACGACACGTACACCGAAATGCCTTTTTGTCAATAACTCACAGCAGTCGACGCCGGACAATCGAAACCGGGCAGATGACTCTTTGCATTTGCGATCCACTCCGGCAAGAGGAACATCGCTTTTAAATGAAAGCCTGCATACTTCATATCAGCGTTCTAATACTTCGACGCCGCACAAGAGCTTCAACAGATCCGGCCACAGTGCAAACAATTCAATTGACTTTAGTCGCAGTCCAAATAATGGATTCTGTTTGGGCGATTTTATCGTATCTAGCTCGAGGAGTAGAAAGAAACAGCAAAAGCCAGAATGTTCGGCTAACCTCTCGGATGGTAATAGCTCAGATCATAAGAATAGAAAGTTGCCGATGGAGAAGCCGAAAAAGAGAGTGGTACCGACGCAAGTCAACAAACCATCAGTGGGTACACCAACGTCGTTTAGTAACCCCGCATTTAGCAGTGAGAACAATATTCTCAAGATATTCAAAGATGCTGAGGTGGTTGACAAGGAAAAGTGCGCCGTGATGGAGGCTAGAAAGTCTCTCAAAACAAATATACTCGACATTAGTCGAGAGCTGGAGGAGGAGAATCGGCCCAATCTAATCAACAAAAGCCTGCGCGAGGCAGTAAAACGAATGGAGAATCTAAACACTGATGCAGATGAAACCCATGCTAGCGGAGTGCGTGTAAAAGTAGATTTCTCTCATGTGACCTATCGTAGAATACTCGATTGCCTTGCAGAGATTTACTCATTTCTGATTGATGTGCACATTACAGCGAATGTACTAAGTGAGTTGTCATACCTGCTTGGGATTCTTAACGCTGACAGCAGTTCTTCGCAGAATCTGACACCACACAATTTTCTTGACTTGGAATCTCAATCGGACGATAAGCTGAATGTAATTAATCGAGCTAATAACGAGGCGTATACAGCTCTGAAGACGCTCACAAACTGCATTTACTTCGCTCTAGAAGTACTAAAGCGACAGAGGCACCTTCTCGCCCTGTTGGATGTAAAAACGCTGCGAGTAGTGGTTAACAATGAGCGAATTAGTGACCTCGGTCCGGATCTGAAGGAATTTCTAGAAAAAATCACAATAGAAAAGCAGCAACTAGAAGCGACAAAATCCTCGTACGAAGCGTCCTTCCGAATCAGTAAAACTTTCAACAATGTCTTCTACCAGCAGGAAAATGACACTAGGAATAACTTTCCCAATGACAGGGAATTTAGTTGCTTTAAGTCACAGCGGGATTTGTTTTACACCATTTTTAAGACTTGGGATTCAAATCACCTAAGCCACACGTGGAATTTCAAGGTCGAACTGTTACCCAAGATTCACAGTCTTTTCAACATTAGCGACCATCCCATTAACATGGCACACTTGGCGAAACTTTTTGTATCACAGCTGTTAGTGTCCTCTAACTACAGTGAGACTTCACCAACAGATATTGGTGTCGAACTAAAAGCATTCGTGGATCTGCAAAAATTCAGTAAACTTACACAGAGATTGGTAGAGCCTAGCAACTTTAGCATAGACTACCAGTTCCCAGCGAAACAGGCATTTTTCAAGGATTTTATACTCACCTCCTCATGTGGGTCGTTTACTGAGCAAGTGAAGATTGCGCTGCTTGCCGAGCTGCTTCAATTTAATAGCTCAACGTTTGAGGTGATTAATTTGACAACAAATGAAAGTTACGACTTTGTGACGGAGTACGTCGTCAGACCGGAAATTCTCTCGACAATGCAAGTACTGGCAAAATTTGTGGGGCTGCTGCAGTCGCAACCGTTCTTATACAGTCCCACCAACGGATGTTCTAGCATTGACAAAAGGCAAATTGAGTTGAGGAACATGATTCAGCCGAGTTTCAATGTGATGGAGTTGCTAAAAGTGGCGGTGAGAGAGAGGAAACTTTTAATCACCATTCCTTGGGTAGTACAGTACCTAGCGATGTTGGATCACATCACTTTGCAACTAGATTACTACAGAAACACCCTCAACTTGCTTTATGAGCTGTACATCTGTTTAGGAGAACGAGCGGATATTTTGAAGATGCGTCCAACATCGGTGTTTATATTAAGAACCTGTCTGGGATGGTTTTTTGAGGGCAGCAATGTTGCCGAGTCCTACTACGTTTACAGGCAAAATCGGAGTTTTCCATTGAGCCAGCTAATTGAAATGAAGGAAATTTCTGTACTAGTACCCAATGCTTTGATGTCAGAGATGCCGCACAATGACGACAAACCAATGGTCGTGAGCAGCCTTAAAGATGCGTCGAAAAATCATGTTCTGCTTGCATTAGAACGTCCCCAAAAGAATGATGTGTCTTTGCCATTTCCCGTGGAATGCGACTTTGGTCAGTTTGATCCTATGCTTGAATGCATACTTAACGTAGCATGCCCATTCCTATCTGAATTCCGTGTGGCAATCATGCCAGCCAAATATTCGAAAACCCTCTCCCGAAGTGGTCGCTATCGGCATGTTACGCCAAAAATCACTGAAATCATAAGCAGCCCGAGCACAAAACATCCACCGCCGCAGGATAGTCAAAGCAAGCTTGTGGAAGCATTCCTGCATTCACAGAACTTATCAGTCCGTCGAATCATTGAGTTTGTCATCGAACGCACTACATCGGCTGTGATTAAAGACGCTCAAATCGAAATTTTACTGCCATCAAAAGACGAAGCCAACAGAAAGGTTCAACAAATCGCGCTCACCAACCCACTGAAAGTTAAGAAGGAACTTTTGCAAATCTACACCCAGGCTAATGAAGACGCCATGACAAGGTGGAACACAGAACTTCCAAATATGGTGGAATCTCGAGCAAAAATGGCTCTAGACGCGCTTCTACCGCACGAAACGCAAGACGCTGTTAAAAAAACCTGCCTATCGTTGATCCTTCAGAAATGTCAGCTAAAGATTACCGACTGGCGTACCACAAACCTGAAGAACATTGATTTTTACATCAAAGACATCGATTTGACGGTAGAAAAGATAGTAAAGTCCAACATAACCAGCAAGAAGCATGTCTCGACAAATCTTGAAATTCTTAAAGGTACATCCAGCCTCTCAGATGTCTTAGAAGATCTGCAATTTTGGTTGCATGGCTCGTCGCGACGTCCCGAATTAGTAGAAGCTGGAAAAATTCAAAGATTTCTCGTGGAACTGCGTGAAATATTCCAAAACACCCTACCTCAGTCGTTCTATCGTATAATAGGCTCAGCCGTAGTAAATCTCATACAGAACCTAATCGAAAACCACAGTCACATAGTATCTTGCGAGTTGGTAAAGAATTTCATTGCCGTATGGAAATCAGACGGAATGCATGAATTTACCCATTGGCAGCCAGACAGTCAGCATAATAAAATAACTTCCACCGAAGAAGACACCAGCAACACACCGTCTTCGTCATCGTCGAATTTATTCTCATCTCTTATCACAATCTCATTTATGCGATCGCTCAAGACAGAAGATGCGCTCGATAAACTGGAACTTTTACTCCTGGAGTTGGTCGAACAACATGTGATAACTATCGATCATTTGAATGAACTCTTCATGCGCATATTCAAAGTAGAATGGAACGAGAAGATTCTTTGCAGAATATCGACATTACTGCAGACAGTATCGGGGAGTGGGCGAAAGCCCGACAACAACGATGGGGGACGATCGAATTTGTTTATGGAAGCGTTAGCCGATTTCTCGAGAGACATAGACTCGTTTTAGCAAATAGAAAAATTGTTGCTGAATTGCGCACGTATGTTTTAGGATTTAAGTGTGCTAGTTTATTCAAAAATAAAGTTGTTTATGTTTAACGTTAATTAAATGGTTTTTTTCTTTTTTTTCGACTACGAGTCTTCCACTAATTAAGAAACTGTGCGAATACGCCGGAATGTGATGTAGATTAACTTCTTTGGACATAGGTTGAGTATGTCGATGATCCGATTATGACCATCTAAGGGTATGGGTATCCAAGGCAGAAAATGTAGGTAGGTAACTGTGTACTTTAATAGGTTGGTTTCGGTAGTTAATTTGGATTTGCATGCAAAATCTGGACAATTGATACTACTTGGATATTGTCAGTCCATCACGAGAGGAGGGCCAGTGAAAAATCATTTAGGCCTTGCTACGGATGGGAATCGAACCCAGATCTTCTGCGCGGCAGTTCATAGCAGTAACCATTGCACCACTGAGCCCGGTTTTTAGCTGCAGCTGCATGTAAATATCGCGCGATGTAGATGTGCCTCTCATTGCACTTGTCCTTTCTGCATTTGTCATATATTTAAGGTATACAAAACAAATATGTGGATTGCGACAAGAAAATACTCCCATAAAATCTTGAGGTTTAAACCAGAGTTTTAGTTTCATATATTCGGCTAGGTATGTAGAACTTTATTGTTGCTATTTTATGCGTTCATACATTAGTGGACCCGAACTCAATCAAGTCCCTTACGTCGATGTTGTATGTCCTTTGTTACACCTAATTATGGAAGAATGTGCCTCTGGTGTGGTGGCTCGAGTGTTTTGCAGAATCTTATTAAGAATTATATTAAAGAATCCACATGAGAGTGCTTCGCCTTGTCAATATCATTTAGTGGTATAGAATGTTTCGGATAGGTCGTTGACGACCCTGAACGAGTATTCTCCATCGACATCCTGGACAGACGGACGGTATACCAATACAATACTAGACATGGCTCTGTAGAATTCGTCTCTATAAATGCTGTCATTCTGCTTTAAAACCGATGAATAGGTGGTGGCTATCGTTTTGGACCTCTTTCCAGAGTCTGCCGAAGTGTAAAGATTTGATCAGTTGTGGGCTTTCATGTCCTAAAACCACACAGATAAGAGCCAATCAGGTTGTTGGCAAACGTTTGCAGGCGTTACATATTACGGCAGATGGGCTCTTGTTAGCTGTGCTGGTGCAGTTCTGAGAGTCTCCTTTTGTTTCAGGATCGGGCAAAGGTAGTTGATGTTACATTCTACAGGCATATTTTCATCCAATCAAAATTTGCTTATAAGTTGGTGACTGTTACTTACCAAATCACCTTCACCACCCCTCGGAGTGTCCGGACATCCAAAATACTGGTAGCGTCCTCCTGTCTATCGCAATGTGATCAATTTGATTAGCCTTGATGAGCATGGTTACAATGCGTTCGCTTTTGATGTTATGGTGCTATTGTCAGTTGTCCTTTAGATTTCATTAGATTTCCCTCCCAGGAGATCCATAATTCTTTATACAATGATATGCCATCATGGTTCTCAGTCATGGTAAAATCTGATGAGATATTTTGGTATCCGATCTGATCTATATTTACTGCAGCCTCATTATAATAAAAGTTTGACCGCCATTTAAGTAGCCGACACCAAACGAGGTTAAACCTTTGCCAAATGGAATTAACTGTGCCACCAGGGTGTGTTTAAATAAATCGATATCGTGCATGAATCATTGACCTACCATATAATGATTTGAAGACAAGTATTTTTGCCAATTCCTAAGCTAAGTAAATATTTGTCTAAAGTTTCGTTTGTTATTTCAAGGCGTTTTTTTAGAAATTGATAACAAGCTACTTATCAGTCGTTTTTTTTTTATTTTACACGTTTTGTTTCCTTTTGCTGTTCGGTGACCCAGTCTATGTCACCCTTCATACTGATTTTCATTTCCTGATATAATTCTATTGTGCTATTCACCTATTCTCTGAAAAGTTGTTGACCTCAATTAGATTGGACTGATGACACCCATAAACCAACATGTTCACTATCATATAAGTGGGTCATCCTATTAAATCTCATTTTACGAGCTTGTAAGGGAATCCTTTTAAGGATATTAAAAAAAAATGTTAGGCCTATCGGCTTGGGTGCGGTTTGATTTACACCCAACGAGTTTGTTGTGTAACTTCAACTTCTACGTGCGGCCGTATACAAGGTGCTTCCTAGTGAAATCCCCAAAATAATATATTTCCACTTCCACAGTCAAGTCGTTCGAAAAGCCTTTCGTTCGTTATCGTTGATGTCAATGATAATTACTTCACTTGAACAAGAATTTAATCAACACTCCTCGCGAGTTCAGTTCAAGTATCATGGAAACACACACATTGAAACTAAATTCTGCGGATAAGATAAGAGGCGCGAACAATCATCGCTTAAATTCAATTAAAACAAAATTTCTCATGTCACAGTCCCAGATAAATACGAGCATTACGTCATTGTTGTTCCGTTGCCATACTCAATGGAACTCAAAATTGTGTTATTTTTTCCAGTTCGCATACAATTAGCTGTACACACTCACATACTATTCATCGACGCGATTATGTAATCCGTTTGCAACTGAAAGTGACTCAATTAGTATTTTTAATTTATTCTAGGTTAACCAGCGTTTTATATGAACTAAAGCAGTATTATCAAGAAGAGCAAGAGAAGGTGAGTTCTGGTTGCGAATTAATTCACATGCAGGATTCAAACAATTTTGTATTTGCAGGACAAAGTCATAGATACCACAATCCCATAGAGACGTATCAACATTTACAAAAGATCCGAACGAACGATAGACACAACCATACAAAAACACACACACAATGGAGAACTTTACTCCGAAAGAGGTGAAAATCCTCGAAACTGTCGAAGATATTCAAGAACGTCGTGAGCAGGTTCTCTCGCGTTACAATGACTTCAAGATCGAGACTAGACAGAAGCGTGAAAAGCTCGAAGATTCACGTCGCTTTCAGTATTTTAAGCGTGACGCCGATGAATTGGAGGGCTGGATCCATGAGAAGTTGCAAGCGGCCAGCGAAGAGAGTTACCGTGATCCGACAAACTTGCAGGCAAAAATCCAGAAGCATCAGGCATTCGAAGCTGAGGTCTCAGCACACAGCAATGCCATTGTTTCGTTGGACAACACCGGTCAGGAGATGATCAACCAGGGGCATTTTGCATCGGAAACTATCCAGAGACGATTGGATGAATTGCATCGTCTGTGGGAGTTGCTGCTAAGCCGATTGGCTGAGAAGGGACAGAAATTGCAACAGGCTTTGGTTTTGGTGCAGTTCCTGCGTCAGTGTGAGGAGGTGATGTTCTGGATCAAGGACAAGGAGGCATTTGTAACGGCCGATGAATTTGGTCAGGATTTAGAACATGTCGAGGTGCTGCAGCGTAAATTCGACGAGTTCCAGAAGGATATGGCCTCGCAGGAATATCGCGTGACAGAGGTTAATCAGTTGGCAGACAAACTGATCCAGGACGGTCATCCGGAAAGGGACACAATTACCAAGAGAAAGGAGGAGCTGAACGAGGCTTGGCAGAGGCTTAAGCAGTTAGCCATCGTTAGGCAGGAGAAGCTTTTCGGAGCGCATGAGATTCAGCGTTTCAATCGTGATGCTGATGAGACAGTCGCCTGGATTGCTGAGAAGGATGTGGTATTGTCATCCGATGACTATGGTCGCGATTTGGCCAGTGTGCAGACATTGCAAAGGAAGCACGAGGGCGTGGAACGTGATTTGGCTGCGTTGGAGGACAAAGTGTCGACTTTGGGAGCTGAGGCTCAGCGACTATGTTCCATTCATTCAGATCACAGTGATCAGATCCGCGACAAACAATCAGAAATCGCCGATTACTGGCAGAGCTTGACAGCAAAGGCTAGGGAGCGTAAGCAGAAGTTGGATGAGTCGTACTATTTGCACCGTTTCTTGGCCGATTTCCGTGATTTGGTCTCATGGATCAACGGAATGAAGGCGATCATCTCAGCCGATGAGTTGGCAAAGGATGTTGCTGGAGCTGAAGCGCTTTTGGAGCGTCACCAGGAACATAAAGGTGAGATCGACGCACGTGAGGATAGCTTCAAGTTGACCACTGAATCAGGACAGAAGTTGCTCGAACGTGAACACTACGCTGCTGCTGAGATCCAAGAGAAGTTGGGCGCTTTGGAGAACGACAAGAGTTCATTGCTGTCGCTGTGGGAAGATCGTCGTATTCTGTACGAGCAGTGCATGGATTTGCAGCTGTTCTATCGTGACACCGAGCAGGCCGACACCTGGATGGCTAGACAGGAGGCTTTCTTGGCCAATGAAGACTTGGGCGACTCCTTGGACTCCGTTGAAGCTTTGATCAAGAAGCACGAGGACTTTGAGAAGAGTTTGGCTGCTCAAGAGGAGAAAATCAAAGCGCTGGACATTTTCGCCACCAAGCTCATCGATGGACAGCACTATGCTGCCGATGATGTCGCTCAGCGTCGTCAAATGCTGTTGAACCGTAGATCAGCTCTACAAGAGAAATCTTCCAAGCGTCGCCAATTGCTTGACGATTCCAACCGCTACCAGCAGTTCGAAAGAGACTGTGACGAGACCAAGGGTTGGATCAGTGAGAAACTCAAGTTTGCTACTGACGACAGCTACTTGGACCCAACCAATTTGAACGGAAAAATGCAAAAGCACCAGAACTTTGAACACGAGTTGAACGCAAATAAATCCCGCATCGAGGACATCACCACTGTTGGCACAGAGCTTATCGAGAACAAGCATTATGCTGCTGATCAAATAAACACCCGTATGCAGGAAGTTGTCGTCCTTTGGGAGACACTTGTGCAGGCATCCGATAAGAAGGGCTGCAAGTTGCAAGAAGCCTGCCAGCAGCAGCAATTCAACCGCACCATCGAAGACATTGAGCTTTGGCTGAGTGAAATTGAGGGGCAATTATTGTCGGAAGACCACGGCAAGGACCTGACTTCGGTACAAAATCTACAAAAGAAGCACGCTTTGTTGGAGGCCGATGTTATGGCGCATCAAGATCGTATTGAAAGCATCAAGGTTGCAGCGAACAAGTTCATTGAATCGGGCCATTTCGACGCCGACAACATTAGGAATAAGGAGTCAAACTTGACCGCTCGTTATTCAGCTTTGGCCGCTCCAATGGGCGAGCGCAAACAACACCTTTTGGACTCGTTGCAAGTTCAGCAATTGTTCCGCGATTTGGAAGACGAAGCTGCATGGATTCGCGAGAAGGAACCCATTGCTGCCTCCACCAATCGTGGCCGCGACTTGATTGGTGTTCAGAACCTCATTAAGAAGCACCAAGCTGTCTTAGCTGAAATCAATAATCACGATGCCCGCTTGGTCAATGTGCTCAGTTCTGGAGAGAATATGTTCAAAGATCAGCCATTTGCAAGTGATGACATTCGTCAGAGACTTGACACGCTGCAGGAACAGTGGAACTCGCTAAAAGAGAAGTCCAACCAGCGCAAGCAGGACTTGGAAGATTCTCTCCAAGCACATCAGTACTTTGCCGATGCCAATGAAGCTGAATCGTGGATGCGTGAAAAGGAACCAATTGCAACTGGCAGTGATTACGGCAAGGACGAGGACTCGTCTGAAGCTTTGCTCAAGAAGCACGAAGCTCTGGTATCCGATTTGGAAGCCTTTGGCAACACAATCCAAGGTCTTCAAGAGCAAGCAAAGAACTGTCGCCAACAGGAGACTCCAGTGGTTGACATCACCGGCAAGGAGTGTGTTGTCGCCTTGTATGACTACACCGAAAAGTCGCCACGTGAGGTGTCCATGAAGAAGGGTGATGTTTTGACACTACTCAACTCGAACAACAAGGACTGGTGGAAGGTGGAGGTTAACGACCGTCAAGGTTTTGTGCCCGCAGCATACATCAAGAAGATCGAAGCCGGCCTGAGTGCCAGCCAGCAGAACCTAGTCGACAATCACTCGATTTCAAAGAGGCAGAACCAGATCAACTCCCAGTACGACAATTTACTCGCACTGGCTAGGGAGCGTCAAAACAAGTTAAATGAGACCACCAAGGCGTACGTTTTGGTACGTGAAGCCGCCGATTTGGCCACTTGGATCAAGGACAAGGAGAATCACGCTCAGATTGCTGATGTCGTAGGCGAGGATTTGGAGGAAGTCGAGGTTCTTCAAAAGAAATTCGATGACTTTAACGATGACCTCAAAGCAAACGAGGTGCGTCTGGCCAACATGAACGAAATCGCTGTTCAACTGACCTCTTTGGGACAAACCGAAGCAGCTCTTAAGATTCAAACCCAGATGCAGGACTTGAACGACAAGTGGACCAACTTGCAACAATTGACAGCTGAAAAGGCCAGCCAATTGGGATCTGCTCATGAGGTCCAGCGTTTCCATCGTGACATTGACGAGACCAAGGATTGGATCGCCGAGAAGGAGAACGCTCTCAACAACGACGATCTTGGCAAGGATCTACGCAGTGTGCAGACATTGCAGCGGAAGCACGAGGGTGTTGAACGCGATTTGGCGGCATTGCGCGACAAAATCCGTCAACTCGACGAAACCGCCAACCGCCTCATGCAATCGCATCCAGACACCGCCGATCAGACATACACTAAGCAAAAGGAAATCAACGAGATGTGGGATCAAATCATCACCAAATCAACTACTCGCAAGGAGAAGCTCCTGGATTCGTACGATTTGCAACGATTCCTCAGCGACTACCGTGACTTGCTGGCTTGGATAAACTCGATGATGGGATTGGTTACCTCCGATGAGTTGGCCAATGATGTAACCGGCGCTGAAGCTCTCATTGAACGTCATCAGGTAAGGATTCAAACTGATCATGTTATATATTTTCCAAATGAAACTTAATTCCATCCAAAAAAAAATGCTTACCCTCCAAAGAAAAAAAGACATGTATTCACCTCTCGACCGATGAGAACATTTTTTTAAGTCAAATCTCATGTAATCCTTTTTTTATTTTCTCTCTTTTCGTTTTGTTTCGTTTTTTGTTTACCGCTTTTTGATCGTTTGTTGGATAAATCACATCACATTGCCACCAAAATCCCTTCAATCAATCAAAACAATTGAAAATGCAAACAAAAATACAAAATATCCTAGGGTCATCGCGCCGAAATTGAATTCCTCTATGGAGTCAATCAAATGCCAGAGGTAGATGAATACAAAATAAGATCAACACTCGATTTTTTTTCTCTTTCTTACTCTTTCTCTTTAAAGCAATCGTGTTCTTTTCTTTTGTTTGTCGTTTAAAACATTTAATCAGTTATCAGCTTTTAATATATTTTTTTTATTTTTTTTTTCTATTATTTTTGATGTTGTTTCATAAAAAAAAATAAGCAAAATCTAATTGTGTGTTGTTCTAACAAAAATTAGTTGTAAAACTTGAACGAGATGCGCTGCAGTTCAGATTACATAGTTTAAGAGTTGTTACTAATTAACATTAAGGATATATATATCCTTTACATATAATATATCTTCATCAGAAAATAAGCATTATATTCACAATTGGAGGTTTCGTAAATGTTTGTACATTTTATTTTCTAAGTAAATTTTAAAACATCAGATGTATAGAGTTTTGAAAGACATTCCTACCCCGGTAAACATTAGAGCGACACAAGATACAATTTTTTGCGAAGCTCAAAACTCCATTGTTACTCACACATCAGGACAGGTAAAACATTGCACTTATTGGATAGGGATACAACTGATAGGAGACTCAACCGTAGCAAACCCCATAGTCACGCTCGAACACCATGGACATTTCACTTGTCATTACCTATTTTGCATATATTTTGTAACTGATATACGGCTCAATCAAAGCGAACTTCGTTGTGTCACACCATCACCATATCTTTACAGCTATTAAACAATAATTACTCAAACGAAATAGCAAGTTGTAACAAATTTACCACAATACTCGACGTACCATGAATGCCTATTAATTTCTAAACCGAACATCAACAATGTGGAAGCTTAACTAAACTGTTTTTCTTTCATATTGCATTTTTAAAGATTAAAGCAGTAGATAGACTCGTTTTTTTTTCTTGCGGCTCGGTAATTTTGTATTTTCTATAAAAATTCACCCAATTCCACCGTTATTCCAATTCCAAACGCAACATGGAAAATTTCAACTCACCCTGTTCTTCTCTTAACTCATTGCATCGCAAAATACGGGGAACGGGTGAGATATCTCAAAAAAAAATTTATTGGCTTGAATTACTATCAAAACATTTATGAATGTAATTCGACTTCGTTCATATGCCGCACATTTCGACCAATACTGCCGATATTTCTCATTCAATATTGGCTCTAAGCTCCTCTAACGTCGTCGGCTTGTTGGCATAGTCTAGAAAATACGGTCCAACATGTCTCTATAACGAATACCATTTACAGTAACGTGACGGTCGAACAGTGACTTTTTGCGGATGAAGATGAAGCTGAAGAGCGTTTAACCAAAAATGCGCTTCTTCGCTGAAGATGATTTTGCGATGAAATTCTTTATTTTCTTCCATCATGTCCAAAAATCAATTCGAGAACATATGTCGCTTCATATGATCATGCGGCTTTAGTTCATGAGTCAGCTTGATCTTGTAAGCCCAAGTTCCTTACGCAAAATGTGGTCTGGGAGAAGCCCAATTCTTGGGAACGCCGTGAAATTGACTGATTCGGCTCGTTTGGGACGGATGCCTCTACGGCAGCAATATCCTCTACACTTCGGGAAAAACGTAGTCTCACAGGTTCGGCAACATCAAGCAGCGAATAATCTGACTGAAGTTTGTTCACTAAACTATAAATTGCTTGTCTACTGGTATGAGAATTACGGCCGAAAATTGGCGTTAACGCTTTTAAAGTTGCGACCATCCACTCGAAAATTCGATAGTAAATTTTTATTATTTGTAAACGTTGTTCCTTCGTTTACTTGACCATGATGAAAATGTTGATTTTACTGAATATTTTGACTTTGACAATTCTGTAATCGGCTAAAGGATGCGTTCACAGTAAAAGTTTGAAGTTTTCAGGTCGCCAATAAAAGACCCCTTACAAATTATTACAAAATGATCCTTTGTATGCGAAAACTTTTACAACAAAATCGGTGATTTAAAATACAAATACAAATTTTTGGCACAACAGGCTCGTTAGTACCCAGGGCCTAGCTTTCTCACAACCATTCATGTGTGCGTGTGTACTTCTTGCAAAAAGCGGTACTTCCTGTTTTATGCCGACTCCGAACGGCTATGTTGAGATAAGCTATTCTTGACAATTGATACTACTCGGATGATTTGTCAGTTCATCACGAGAGGAGGGCCAGTGAAAAATCATTTAGGTGTTGCTACGGCTGGGAATCGAACCCAGACCTTTTGCGCGGCAGTTCATCGCACTAACCATCGCGCCACTGAGCCCGGTAATTTAATACACCAAATTGAGCGTGTAAACAGAAATAGTAAACGTGGTAAACTTTTTAAAACGTTTTGCGATATAGATACAAATCATATATGAGCTAAACAAGAATGCCTATTTATAATGACTTAGATACGTTGTTTCGATTGGTTTACCACATCGTTTACTCAGGTCGTTAACTTACAATTTTTTGACGTTGGAAAATTACCCCTAATAATTTTATTGTCTAATGTCTAATAAGTCCTGTTGTCTCTTTTATAAACAGTTTTCACATCTGAATCAGGTAGTGTGGAATAATCCACACAAACAAACCATTCAAATGACTGAACAACATATAAAAATTTTTAAAAATGTAAGTGAAATACTGGAAGTGTAATACTATACAAATTTTTAGGGAAAAATTGAGAATGGCTCATTCCAATACACGTCTTTACCATCTAAACTTAAAAAAAAAAGTCGATTGTGAGTTCAAATGCTGTAGAAGGGGTCGATTGACCACATCAGTTTCGAGTTATACCGCGTGACAGAAAAATGTTGATTTGGTATTTTCGCATACGAGATTCGAGTATCGGATTTTTGGTATTCTGTAATCAGTGATCGAGTATATTTTCATACTCCATTTAAAATTTAAGAATTTTTAAGCACACCAATTTATTTTAATAACATTCACAGAGAAACAATACATTTGGCATTGTCAGCCATCAAACATCAATTTAGCAGCATTTTGCTAGTTTGTACAATTTTAAGTGTGTATTCGATACGTGACCATTCGTATGTGATCTAATCATGCATCAACTCAACCAAGCGCTCGTATTGTTTGGTGCTTGTTTTTTTCATTTGAATTTTACCTTAAACACCAGTTTCCAACAAGAAATCAACAAAAACTTATAGCGTTTTCGATTGGGATACAAAAAGCACTCTTTTTTTTTACTCTAGAGTACTTTTGAAGAATCTGGATTCCAAGTCAGATTTACACCAACATGCACCAACACAAAAACATTTAACATCTGACTGAATATGTCAATTTGAAGTTTGCATTTCGCAGTTTGATGATTAAAAAGTGATTTTCGGGGAAAACTATATTTAGAAATTAAAATATTTTTGGATAATCATGTTCTAAAATTCATAAGCTTTGTTTTGACACCAACTCGCCAATGGTTGAGTTTATAAAAAAGCCGCAATAAGTAAAAGACAATTTCAAATGATGGTTTACATTGATAACAATAAGCTGTCAAATGACACACTAAAACACACAGAAAACCAGAGTAACCTCTTTAATGTTCGATTGGGACGGGTAAAATCTGAAATCTGAGAGTAAATCTAAAAATCCCAATCGAAAACGCTATTAAATAAAATTATTTGTTTGCTTACGTTCACTTAAAAATATTTCCGCGACGAACAGATGTCGGAGAGAAATTGACGTGTGGCTGTCAAAAGCAGATGCAAAAAATTCAACCGATCGTTACGCTTTGTGGGAGATATGTTCCGAACAACTGATCGGAATGATTACCATGAAGTAAAATTCTCCGATTCGTACAAAATCGGAGAATTTTTCTTTTGGAACGGATACCATGACAGGGCCGATTGTTGAAGCTTGGTAATTCATTTATATCAAAATTGATATCAAGATAGTCGCGTTTTTGAAATTCTGTACCGTTAGTTTTGCAGCTAGAACCTCTATTTCAAAAATCGCTCTGTAGAACCACCAACAACACCAATAGCCGATATTTTAGTCAAATCGACAGGGTAGTAAGGGCTCCATTATCAATATCAGTCTCCAGATAACTTAACACAGAAAACACACTCCGGACGGCAGTAATACATTTATTTAAAACTACATTTTTGGACTCGGTGCATCTCAAAACATGAGAATTTGTAAAAATCTCAACATCCAATTTTTGGCCTGTCACAATACTTCACTTCGTAAAATGGGGAAATAACAAAATCGCTTTTGAATTTTGTTTCAGAATCAACTTTCACAATGTTTTGCAACCTCGCTTGTTGTTATCTAATCTCACCTATGATTAACAATTCAGTATAATGCTAGAAATACATTGACTTAGCATTAATTTCGCTGCTGATGCCGACGTTGTAAATGCACCATGCAAAACACACCGCCTTCAAATAAAGGGTGATCATTGATCAATCAAGAGGATTTTTTTTAAACAAAAATTCAAATATATCGTGAAACCTTTATTATTAATCTAAAGAACCATTTTTGACTCAGTGGCGCGATGGTTAGTCCGATGTACTGCCACGCAGAAGGTCTGGGTTCGATTCCCGGTATGATATCACATGATCTTGTGACTAATACACGGGAAGCGTAAAATAAATTCTTCACCGAAGCGGTCTCCAAATATGTCCATTGTTTCACTGGCAAGTTCCAAAAAGACGGCGACTTGTTGAAACCAAATGTTGTGAAGATCTCAAGCTTCAATTTCAGGCACAAAATATTCCGTTACCATGGCGCGATAACGAGTCCTATTTACAGTTGGTGCAAGCCCATAATAAACCACACCAACGGGTGTTTCGAGTGGATGTGACTGCAGCTCTTGAACCTCTTCCTCATTGCAATAGTCGAGATTCAATTCAACGTCAATTGTAGTGTTTGTAGTCGTATTGTTTTCAAGACGCTATTGCATACCTTAAACTCCAGCCTCAGCGTCGCTCTTACATACGATCCACAAAAGAGCGGATATTTTGGCACATAAATTTAAATCGCTGTTTTAAAATTAATGAGCATTTCGGTAAAAGCAAACATTTATTTTTAATTTATTAGATTTTTATTTCTATGTGTGTGGGGATGCAGTTTAAATGTAGTTTTATGTGTCGATTCATTGAATGAGGTTTCATTGAAAATTTCAGCAAGAGCTTCTAAAATTATATCATTTGAAGTTGAAAGCGTTTCGGAAGTGGTGATTCCTGTGTCTGGACAAGGAGAGTAAAATCATTAAAACCACAGGACATATATCCGGTTTGGCTTAAAACATTAGGAACGACAAAAGCTTTGCTATTCAAAGTCATTCAAACATTTTTGTTTGAAACCTCCTCACCTGTGGCTTAATTTTCTTTCTTGTTGAATATCAACTTCAGTTTCACTTTGGAATTGGCCAAAACCAAACTTAATATTTATTTTCAAAATTTTAACAATTTCTTAATTTCTGTCATTCCTTTCCATTTATTTTGTGTTGGTGGGTAAATGCTGTTTGATTCATTGGCCAAATGACTCCTACTTCAACTTTGCTTATTGATTTGTTGAGGCACTTCTTCTAAAATTTGCCAGTATAATAATAATATGAAATGAAAAAATCATTTTTCTGTAACACCCAACTACCTCATGAACAGCCTGATTCGTATCAGCAGTTGATAGATATTTTCTCCACTTTACCACAATATTTATATAATAAGACAATCTGTGTACAGCTGATGCATATAAATTTGTAAAAAAAAAATATAATAATATCTAGCCTTAGCCAACTAAACTGTGTATGTGTTATTTCTCTTGTTGAGTAGCTGATAACTCAAATCAATGCGGCGTTTCTTTCTTCGTTCTAACTAATTGTTGTTTGTTTTATTCGTGAACAAATGTTAATTGTTCGAAAAAATCATTTGTAACCACTTACCCAAGCGAAACATACACACCACACACCATCATTCATACATAACTGTAAATAGAGTCATGTGATAACAACACATCATTCATCCAATTAAAGTCTACCCTAGCGCCTTCTGTGGTACTGGACTAATCCTATTCATTGTTTCGTTGGCGAGTTCCCCATGCTAATATGTTTTCTTTATATCATAGGAACATCGCACTGAAATCGATGCCCGATCTGGAACTTTTGCTGCTTTCGAACAGTTCGGTAATGAGCTGTTGCAAGCCAATCATTATGCTTCCCCCGAAATCAGAGAGAAGATTGACGACTTGGCCAAGACACGTGAGAATCTCGAGAAGGCCTGGACCGAACGCCGTTTGCAATTGGAGCAGAATCTTGACTTGCAGCTGTACATGCGTGACTGTGAACAGGCTGAGAACTGGATGTCCGCTCGTGAGGCATTCCTCAACGCTGAGGAGGTCGATTCTAAGGGTGACAATGTTGAGGCACTCATTAAGAAGCACGAGGACTTTGACAAGGCAATCAATGGTCATGAGGAGAAGATCGCCGCGTTGCAAGTGTTGGCTGATACTCTTATTGCTCAAAACCATTACGCGTCGAATTTGATTGACGACAAGCGCAAGCAGGTGTTGGAACGCTGGCGTCACTTGAAGGAGGGTCTGATTGAGAAGCGCTCGCGCTTGGGAGATGAACAGACTCTGCAGCAATTCTCTCGTGATGCTGATGAGATTGAGAACTGGATTGCCGAGAAGTTGAATCTGGCCACCGAGGAGAGTTACAAGGATCCAGCCAATATTCAGTCGAAACACCAGAAGCATCAAGCATTCGAAGCTGAATTGGCTGCCAATGCTGATCGTATCCAAAGCGTTCTAGCCATGGGAGAGAATTTGATTGACAAGAAGCAGTGCAGTGGCTCCGAGGATGCTGTTCAAAAGCGTTTGACCCAGATTGCCGATCAATGGGAATACCTTACCCACAAGACCACCGAGAAGTCATTGAAACTGAAGGAAGCCAACAAGCAGCGCACTTACATCGCAGCCGTTAAGGATTTGGACTTCTGGCTGGGTGAGGTTGAAAGTTTGTTGACTACCGAAGATGCTGGCAAGGACTTGGCTTCTGTCCAGAATCTTATGAAGAAACATCAACTCGTTGAAGCCGATATTTTGGCGCATGAGGATCGCATCAAGGATATGAACAACCAAGCTGACTCTTTGGTCGACAGTGGCCAATTCGACAGCGCTGGCATCCAAGAGAAGCGTCAAAGCATCAACGAACGCTATGAACGCATCTGCAACTTGGCCGCCCATCGTCAGGCTCGTTTGAATGAGGCGTTGACCTTGCATCAATTCTTCCGCGACATTGCGGACGAGGAAAGCTGGATCAAAGAGAAGAAATTGTTAGTTGGCTCCGACGACTACGGTCGCGATTTGACTGGTGTTCAAAACTTAAAGAAGAAGCACAAGCGTCTTGAAGCTGAGTTGGCATCGCATGAGCCAGCCATTCAGGCTGTTCAAGAGGCTGGAGAGAAGTTAATGGATGTTTCCAACTTAGGTGTTCCCGAGATCGAACAGAGATTGAAGGCACTCAACCAAGCCTGGGCTGAGTTGAAGAACTTGGCAGCAACTCGTGGTCAAAAACTTGACGAGTCCTTGACCTATCAACAGTTCTTGGCTCAAGTCGAAGAGGAGGAAGCTTGGATCACCGAGAAGCAGCAGTTGTTGTCCGTTGATGACTACGGCGATTCTATGGCCGCGGTTCAAGGTCTTTTGAAGAAACATGATGCTTTCGAGACCGATTTCGCAGCCCATAAAGACCGTTGCTCGCTTATCTGCGAGCAAGGTTCAGATTTGGTTGAGGCTAAGAACCATCATGGCGATTCGATTGCCCAGAGATGCCAGCAACTACGCAACAAGTTGGAGAACTTGAACTCTCTCGCAGCCAGGCGCAAGGGAGCATTGTTGGACAACTCTGCTTACTTGCAGTTCATGTGGAAGGCTGACGTCGTCGAAAGTTGGATTGCCGATAAGGAGAACTACGTTCGTTCAGATGAGTACGGACGCGACTTGTCTACCGTTCAAACACTATTGACAAAGCAGGAGACATTCGATGCTGGTAGGTGATTGTTTTTTTCTGTTCCTGTGCAATATTGTAAGTTGTATTTCTTTTATTTCAGGTCTCAATGCGTTTGAACAGGAAGGCATTCACAACATCACCGCTCTCAAGGATCAACTTATTAACGCCAACCACGCCCAATCACCGGCAATTCTCAAACGTCACGAAGATGTCCTCTCACGTTGGCAGAAATTGCGTGACGCCTCTGAGACACGTAAGCAACGTCTACTTGCCATGCAAGAGCAATTCCGTCAAATCGAGGAATTGTACCTGACATTCGCCAAGAAGGCATCCGCCTTCAACTCATGGTTCGAAAATGCCGAAGAAGATCTAACAGATCCTGTGCGCTGCAATTCGATCGAAGAAATTCGTGCACTCCGCGAGGCTCATGCCCAATTCCAGGCATCTCTGTCCTCTGCCGAAGCCGATTTCAAGGCATTGGCTGCCCTTGATCAGAAGATCAAGAGCTTCAATGTTGGACCCAATCCATACACCTGGTTTACAATGGAAGCGCTCGAGGAGACCTGGCGCAATCTGCAAAAGATCATCGAGGAGCGTGACGGTGAGCTGGCCAAGGAGGCTAAACGCCAAGAAGAAAACGACAAACTGAGGAAGGAGTTTGCCAAGCATGCCAATCTCTTCCATCAATGGCTAACCGAAACAAGGTGAGTTTTAAAAAGAGGGGGGTTTTGTTGTCACCTATATCTGATATCGATTTTTCTTGAAATCAAAATTCATTTCTAGATTTTATATGCTCGGTTATAATGGTCAAGGGTAAAGTTTTTAACTGAATAGTGTGGCATTTCTTCGCTAGAGCTTTCATTAACCCAGCCCGTGTGTTGTGTGTGCAAAACAAAAACAAATCTAAAAGCAAACATTGATTGAACTTAACTCGCTAATACATATTTTAGAATCAGTTTGACGGCTACCTCCGTGTAAACTAACGGAGAACTGCTGCTTTAGAGTGCTTTGTTTTTTTTAGTTTTTTGTTTGTTTGTAGGGTTTCTGTGCCGGAACGCTATCCCAGTATCAATGGCATATAATGTGACTGCTGTCAAATTTTATCACCCGGTTATTGCAATTTCACAAATTTGTTGCTAATCGTACTCCTGTAGAGTTACGGTAATTTGATGAGCTGACAAGACAAGTGACGTGTGACCACTCCCTAATTCCATACGAGAGTCAGTGATTGTGTGCCATTTGGGGTTCAAGTGCGGATTTACGCCACCTTTTATATTCGTATTACCATGAATGCTCCTGTTTAACATTGTTTGGAACTCAAAATTGGTGGCGACTATCTTCCCCTAGCCCAATATCATCCCGTGGGAGCGTCTATTTTTGTTTCTGGGTGATATTCGATTCTCTGGTAGGTAGAATTCAGGAGAATGACATTTGAAAGTCAGCCATAGGCATTGTAGTAGGAGAGTGGAAAAAAAGTGTTTGTCTAGAAATTGAACGTTTTTTAGTTTGTGGTTGCGCCACAGCATGTGAGATCTTCAAAAGATACCATTCGCATCTTTCTAAACAACTCAAGAATGCACCAACGTACTAAAACACTTCCGTATACTTGTCTACAACTCTCACCGCGAGACTGCTGTTAAATATTGCGTCGCACCTCTTTGGTGTATTGTTGTCTTAGACGCTCAATTGCCCTCAATTCGTTTACAACGCAGGTAACAAATGGTTTAATTTGTCCCATGTTTCATTCGACGGGATCATTTCGCCAACTATATGCGCCTGGGTGCTCATTCTACCAAAACGAGGGCAGCTGTTACATGCTTAACGTCTTCTTGATTCGGACATTGTGGAAGGATTGGTGGGAGTAGTGCCAGAATCTGTGCAGGTACTTTCTGAATCCTCCATGGTTTGTTAGAAACTACGTGATTGCATGTTAGTGTGCCCATCTTCCTGTGGGAGCACCGTTCCAGCGGTTTTATCAACTCTACATGAAGATTGCACTTTCCTCTCTATGGATGAAACAATTTGATATGAGTACGTCTCCTCGTGTAGACTCTCTTTATTTCCGCATTGATGCTAATGGGCATTATACCAACTGGGACCAGTGCCGCTTCATCTGAAACGGTTTTAAAAGCGGAAATCGTTTTCAAGTCTTTAAGTCTTTTCACATTTGATAATTTTCTGCTGCATTCGTTCCTTGCCATTGTGCTAGCCCAGACTGGTGCTGAGAATATTACTCTGGACAAAAACAATTTGCGACAGCCTCTGGTTCTACCAATGTTCGGCTATATTCCTGTAAGCGATGATTGGAGAGTAGTCGCTGCTCTCTTTCCAACGAAGTCTAGTTGTCATCTGTTATCAATCCTTACATCAAGGTAACAAATTGGGGTTTCCATCGAATTGTTTGAATGTAGTTCACTAGTTTTCGGCTAGTTATTAGAATTGCTTTGGTTTTCTGTTCATCTGACTACTCCCACCTTTTATTACAGATATCGTTTCGTTTGTTCTCAGGTAACAATGGCGATATCATCCGCAAAGCTTAAAGCCTTCACATTTCGTGGCATTGTTAACCTCGAAGCACCATCGTTCATAATATTCCTTATAACAGAATCTTGCAGAATCTTGAACATTTTTTTCCTTCCACTTTGAATCAGTAATTTTGCCACGTCTCGCAGTTTTTCTTTTATCTACTTACATCCACTTATAGTTTTGTAGGGTTCGGCAATCAGGATGACGTCATCTTGCTTTTCCTTGCTCATCTGGGATATCGGGTCAGGTTGATCTGAGAAATTTTCATGATTTGAAAATTCAGCGTGCTCGCTTCTTGTCACTGATGCATATACAGCCAGTCCAATTGTAAAGAGTTTTCAGCGTCGGCTCGAGCAGTTCACGAAGGATGTCGTTTTTATTTTATTACCGCAGGCTTAATCCTGTTCAGTTACGATGGTCCTAATCAAAGTACCCTCCTTCGGAAGTTTTAATTGTTATAAAAAGGTTTTTTTTTTCACTTTCGAAAATTGATTCTGAAGTCATATCTCTGAATTTCATCTTTCTTGTCATCACGATACTGATGGA
This sequence comes from Rhingia campestris, assembly GCA_932526625.1. Taxonomy (NCBI): domain Eukaryota; kingdom Metazoa; phylum Arthropoda; class Insecta; order Diptera; family Syrphidae; genus Rhingia; species Rhingia campestris. The sequence continues at coordinate 33,094,571 of OW052184.1, read as the reverse complement.
TGGTATTATCTGTTTCTGATTGAGAGATTTAAGCAAACAAATTTGGCCAAAGCTAGATTTGGAAGGTCCAAAAAATTAGTCTCTTTACGTTGACCGACATTCAGCCGCACCAGGTCGATTTCATACCTTTTAGACATGGAATGTAAATTTAGTCCTTAGCGTTGCTCTGACATCACGTTGAGTGTGGCGGTGAGGTCGGTTCCCCGACCCTTCTTCATCGTCATCATGCACTGACGAGTTTGGGCGGTATACCAAAACTAGACATCAGGTTGTTGGTAAACGGTTTAAGACTTTCACATATAACGGCAGATAGGATCTTGTAGGCGATGTTGAGGAGAATTATGCCTCTGTTGTTGATACAGTTCAGAGGGTCTCCTTTTTTGTAGATAACATAGCAATTAGGTGGCCATAATAGTCTATTACGTTCAAGCTATGTTTGAAGAATACTTACGATATAATCTGTATAATGTGGTGTGGCATTGCATACTTGTATTGCGTCTAGAGTCCCGAGTGTCTCGTCCTCTAACTCGATTCAATGACTTGACTTTGCGATGCAATGAATTAATTATGACAGCAATGTGGGATTGAAAGACTCAATCCTAAGATAACAACCATTGCCAATAGCATTATCTTTTGCTCCTCTAAAATAACAATTAAATAAAATAACTATTTAAAAACGGTCTTAACCTTCGCCTTCGCGGTTAACAATCTTTCAAGTCGCTCTACGCAGCTACCACTCATCCTCCCATTTCTTGGTTTTACTAATTGCGTTCGTTTTTCTCTTTTAACTAGAACATCTATGATGGAAGGATCTGGTTCTTTGGAACAACAACTAGAAGCCCTTCGTATCAAAGCATCTGAAGTACGTGCACGTCGTGTCGATTTGAAGAAAATCGAAGAGCTCGGTGCACTGCTGGAGGAACACTTAATTCTGGATAATCGTTACACGGAACACTCAACCGTCGGCCTGGCTCAGCAATGGGATCAATTGGATCAACTGTCAATGCGAATGCAACACAATCTCGAACAACAAATTCAGGCTAGAAATCACTCGGGCGTATCAGAGGATTCCCTCAAAGAATTCTCGATGATGTTCAAGCACTTTGACAAGGACAAATCCGGCAAACTCAATCACCAAGAATTCAAATCCTGTCTGCGCGCTCTCGGCTACGATCTGCCCATGGTTGAGGAAGGACAACCCGACCCAGAGTTTGAGGCTATTCTAGATGTTGTCGATCCCAACCGCGATGGATATGTATCCCTGCAGGAATACATTGCATTTATGATTTCCAAAGAAACCGAGAACGTTCAAAGTTACGAGGAAATTGAAAATGCCTTCCGCGCTATTACTGCCTCCGATCGTCCCTACGTTACCAAGGAAGAGCTTTATTGCGTAAGTGATTCAATTTATGAATTTCAATTTCAACTCTGTAAAACTTTAATTGTATTCCCATTTTAGAACCTCACCAAGGACATGGCGGACTATTGTGTTCAACGCATGAAACCCTACAGTGACACCCGCTCTGGACAGTCGATCAAGGACGCCCTGGACTATATCGAGTTCACTCGAACATTATTCCAAAATTAAGCATAGCGCGCCGGAGCCACAACTTTTGTTTCCGTTTCTTTTTTAAATGATTATTTTATTTTAGAAATTAAGTAATTTACGGAGAGAGTCTTTATATTTACAATTCTTTTTGAATGCAATATGAATCCAAGGTTTTTTCTTATCTATAAACAAAATAGAAATACAACGTGAGTTTTCGTTCTCCACACCCGCGCTCACATTTCAACCACAACCATCGCGCTCGTTTGTGTGTGTGTGCCGACATTTTTCCACCAATCTACTGCATTTAACCCTTATCCTTTGCTGTTTTCCCTAAGTTTATGGCTACAACGGCCTTTGTCTTTTTTTCATAGAAAATAGGATTACAACTGATGTCATAGACATAAGCAGCATTTTTCTTTCGAAAAATATACCAATGTTACATCCTTCCAAAAAAAAACTTAAAAAAAGATTCGAATGTTGACAAGTAGATTAGAAAAATAAGAAAAATACAATTTTTAAAATGTGTGTTATCAAAAGAAAATATTTATAAATCATTTTTCTAAAACAAAAAAAAAAAAAGAAAATAATCAGCAGCTTTTCAACGTAATATGCATTATAGAAAATAAAAATCTGAATTATATAACTTTTTATCAAGAATATTGCTATATAAACAATTAATTATTTAAACACAAACACAAGTAAAACTCATAACGAATACTACTACTGGTTATATAAGAAATAAAAACAATAGTTGGTCCCAACTCTTATATAAAATGGCAGGCAGCATATATGAAGCCAGGCTTTCCTTCTTTCTTTATATTAAATTATTTTTATTACAAACAAAACAAACAACAAATATATTAATATATTTACACGTATATAATAGTAAATTATATATTTAAAAGAGCAAAACAATAAAAACAAAAAAAAACTTTTGATTCATGTCAAATATAATTATAAATTAAGAGTTTTGTTTTTATGGTTGATTGAGAGGGTTGTCTTGCTGGTATTGCCGATGAGTTCTTTGAGCTTTAGTTTGAAACGGAATGTATCTTGATGCAACCTTAGTTCATCCTTTTTGAATCAGCAGTTGGGCTCCACAGTAAGTTATTATTTTAAAGTTGTGTCCCAGGTGTATCTAATAAATAGAAGCTCTATGGTGGGGGTTGTGCTTTGAATTTAACTCAGTCACGGAAAAGAACTGATTAAACTGTTGAAGACCTTGCTAAAGAAAGAAAGAAATAACAACCTTCATATCTGCCACTGGAATACGAGAACATTACAACAGAAATGGGGCAGCCGCACAACTAGCGGAAGCCTTATGTTGCTAAATACGGTTGGCGAAATGAGGAGGAAAAGCTGAGATATCTACTCAGTGAGTGTAATAATGAGTGAAAGCAGCGACTATTCTGAAGCGAGTCTGTTAGAAGTGCCAGACTTAGGCAAGCAATCTTATGATATCAAGTCATAAGCGAACGCATTGTAACAATCCGCATCAAAGCCAAATTCGCCAACATATGCTTTATATACTCGCAGGCTACAACAAAAAAAAAAAAGATGATATAGCGAAAGACGGCTTCTACAAGCGTCTTCACTAAACTTATGAGCCATACCGAGGTAGTACGGGACTTTATCTATCTCGGCTCCGCTATTAACGAAGAATTACTCTTACGAACCGCTGTTTCTTCGGGCTAAGAACGCATTTTATTGGTTAAGCCCTCACTCGAACTACTAAAGAGATCCTATATAGGACCCTGATCATTCCAGTCCTGCTCTACGCAGCTGAAGCATCGACCGTATCAATAGCGGATGAAGAAATCCTTGATCGGTTCTAGAGAAAATTCTTCGAAAAATCTTCAGTCCAGTTTGCGTTGACGGGCTATGGAGACGAAGATTCAACCACGAACTATACGAGCTTTACAACGACATCCCCTGATCAAAAAACTCCGCATCGGACGTTTAAGATGGCTAGGAAATGTAAAACAAATGGGCACCAATACTCCGGCTCGCAGTCTTCGCTTCCCAGCCAGACGTCGGACGCAGTAGAGGAAGACCTCGCACAAGTAGAAACCGACCTCAACCAACTTGGAGTGCGCAACTAGAGACAGTTAGCTAAGGACCGGGCCAATTTGAAAGGCATGTTGGTTAAGACCCAGGTTCATCCCGGACTGTAGCGCCACATAAGTAAGTTAGAACGATGTTAAAATTGTGTGGGAGATTTGTACGCAACGGTAGGAAGAATAGACATCTCTAAAAGCAAATACAGTTTACGACACCACGTTTGGCTACGGGATAAATCTAATTAACTTCGCTGCAGAACGATGTACCAGTATATCCAGAACACGTTTCCCTCATACATAAGTGGAAATGGAGATCTCCAGATCAACGAACTGTCAATCGAATTCATCACATTAGATAGAGGATGTCCGAACATTCCGAGGAACTAACTTTGCCTCGGACAACTACCTTGTTGAAACCGAGGTAGGAATGCGGATGTCCAACACACGCCACAACAAAAAATAAATATTGTGAAAAGATTTAATGTCGAAAGACGCAAGAGACAGCCAAGTATTTTGCAGAACATGTACCACTCAACCTCATAATTAACACCATACCACCAGCATCTAATGGCAACGATGCTAACGAGCCATTTGATCAGATGAAACTGATGTGCTGGTTTTTTTGGTGTCCACCAGCAAGAAGCCCCCGTATATGCTGTCAATTCGAAAGGACACACAGGATCGTAGAACGACAGAACGTCACCATTGAAAGTTACAACTTTGAGGTAATACGGGACTTTGTCTTCCTTGGCTCCGCTATTAACTCTGACAACAACATCTCGTCAGTAATAAAACGAAGAATTACTCTTGAATACCGTTATTTCTTTAGAAAACAGCTCATTGGAATAACAAAGGAGATCCTATGTAAGACTCTGCTCATCCCAGTCCTGCTCTACTGCGCCATGGACAATATAAAAGCGGATGAATACTTGGTCTTTTTGAGCTTAAAATTCTTCGTTCCCGTTTGCGTTGACGGGCCATGGAGACGAAGATTCAACCAAGAAATTTAAAAGCTCCGCATTAGACACTTCCGACCTCAACCAGCTTGAAGTACACGACTGGAGTCAGTTAACTTAGGACCGGGATAATTGGAGAGGTATGTTGTTTAAGGCCCAGAGTCAATAAGGACTGCAGCGCTACTTATGTACGACAAGAAACGAACAAACAAACGCGTATGCTATGGTCTCTGCCCATGCCCAACACACTGTCAATTGAGACACAAACAATTCGGAAGGTACTACATTCAATTGATATCACTCGGGTGACAAACCATCACGGAAGAAATGAATGTAGGTAGTAATGCCCGCGCTGTGCTTAAACACCATAAGGGTATTAATAATCCCTTTAGCGCGTGCCAATTATAAAAAAAAAAAAAAGTAAAATAAAAATTATGTATTGCTACGACTGGGAATCAAACCGCGCATAATTAAGACCAGTCATCGTAGTGTCAAGTAGTTGTTCCAATATTAATTCAAAACGAAGCCTTACATAATCATCCCAACAAATAACAAACTACACCCAAACAGTTAACATATACAAATTTATTTCAAACTACATTTAGAAAAGCATACGCTGAACACTCTCGGAGTAGGAAGGTACATTCAACTTTGTTCCTAACGCTGTTTGATCCAACCACTCGAATCTTTTGTTCGCAGCCTTCTCCATGTTGCCCGCTTTATGCGTAGTCCTGAAGAAAAACACCTTAGCTCCAACACTTTCGCTACGCGCTGCACTGGGATATTTGTATTTATAAAAACCACAGGGCGCATTTCCATAAAATGTCACATCCAATGCATCACCGCAATGTTCCTTTAGAACTCGCTCAGCAGTTTGACGCATACTTTCGCCTTCCACTCGGATTCCCTGCGGCAACAAGAACATTGTTTTACCACCAACCTTTTGCTCTACTAAAAGATACAATGTATCCTCCAGACTCCTATTAATCGACTGCAAGTTCTTTGTTGTATCGTCGGCTGTTTGACGTGAAGCAAGTTGGAATTTCTTGGCTTCTTCTATGTAGGCATCTTTCAAATCCTGTGCGGTTTGTTTTGACGAAGTATCATCCAGGTCGAGTTCCACTTGACCCTTTTTAAGCAGCTCGGCTTGTCTTAAGTCTTTTTCGTGTTTCAACTCGTGATTGGATTTTAAACTGTTTTCAAATTCTACTTGCCAGAGAAGTTTTTGAAAATCAGTTTCAAGGGAATTTAGTGTTTTTGAAATGACTGGCAATCGTTCTACAAGCACACTTGCATAGAGATCCCATTTCTCCTTCGATTGAGGTTGTGTGGAATATTTTGAGGAGCTGATGCGAAGACCCGAAACGCATCTTTGGGATAGTCGGCGTAACATGTTGAAGTTTCTGAGGAATAAATCCGATCAGTTTGAATTTTCAGTTTTATGTGAGAAATTATGAAACAAAATTATAAATTACGTACCGATGGGAAAAAAATATTTTTAAGCATATGTCAGTGTGACACTGACAGTTGTCTGAGGTTACTGGGACTGTTCAACTTGTTCACCGGGAAAGAACTTTAGGTCCGTATTTATCAACATTTATCAGAGTAAATAGAGAAACATTTTTACATATAACATAAAGCGTATTCATGCAACGTCGTTATTTTATTACGTGCGAAAGATTGTAATTTTACGACGACGTTTGATGAACGACCCTAAAACTGCACCACTATAATAATGTAACCCAATGAATTCAATCTCAATTTAGTAATTTATTCATTGATAGAATTTTGTTCCTATTGTTCTATTTCCGTTCTCTATAATTTTTATCAGTTTAGCGCATACGTTTGATGTGTGAAAGTGGCTGATTAAATGTCAAAAGAGCATTTCAAAAGTTTACAACGTTTACCATCTCAGTTTACGCACCCAATTCCTGTGAGAAAATTCCGATATTGTTGGAAAAGATTTCCCATACGAATTTTGACAATTCATTTATCACATCGTAATTTTATCACGTTTACAACGTTTACGACGACTTTCCGACGTTGCATGAATACCCCTAAAGCGTATTCATGCAACGTCGTAATTTAGTTACGTGCGAAAGATTGTAATTTTACGACGACGTTTGATGAACGACCCTAAAACTGCACCACTAAATAATGTGGTAATCCACTGAATTCAATCTCATTTAAGTAATTTTTTTATTGATAGAATTTTGTTCCTATTGTGCTCTTTCCGTTCTCGATAATATTTTTCAGTTTAGCGCATACTTTTGATGTGCAAAAAAGACTGATTAAATGTCATATGATCATTTCAAAAGTTTACAACGTTTAACATCTCAGTTTACGCACCAAATTCCTGTGAGAAAATTCCGATATTGTTGGAAAAGATTTCCCATACAAATTTTGACAGTTCATTTATCACGTCGTAATTTTATCACGTTTACAACGTTTAAGAATACTTTCCGACGTTGCATGATTACCCATATAAAAAAAGTAAAAGGCAGTTAAATAAAGAACCGATACAAGTACAAGGAAACCGAAAATAGACGGTTTCTTCTGTTCTCTTCGTTTCATTTAGTGAACCGTTTAGAATGAATTCCATATAAATAAAATATCATTCGGAAAAGGAACAGAGATGCATTAGGTGAAATAAATATATTTAGGCAATCCTAATATCTATATATATATATATCGTCTATTTAATTTTTTTTCCACGACTTTAATTAATTAATAAAACAATTTTCGGTATAATTTTACAGAGATTCGAAAAAAAATCGATGCAAAAGCTATAGCAATAATAATAATAGAATCATTTTCCCCCGTATTAATAAACGGTGATTACATAATCAATGGAAAACTTTTCCCCTATAAGAAATACTCGCGCAAATGTCAAAAGATAGTAACTGATTAGCTAATCAGCGTTTATTAATAAGGGGGTTCGTCTTTAGACCATTTTAGCAAACGCCCACTTTTCTTAACAAAACGATTTTTCTATATTTGTTGGATTCATCTTCTCACCCCCTCACTAATAAACGAATACAGCTGGTTATTTTTGAAAGGTTTTATTCACTTATGGTGCGAGGCAAATAAATGTCAAGTTAATATTTAATATGTTTTGTTGATAGTTTTGTTATTATTTAAGAAGAAACCCCAAAGTAAAAATCACTAACAATAAAGAAAAACGAAAAATAAAAACTGTCAAATGACACAAAATGAAGAGTTATGCTCTCGTTTATGTTCCATTGGAACGGGAAAAATCTCAAATCTGAAAGCAGAGATCAAGTAAGGAAGAGATAGGAAACTTTCGTATCATCCCTTATCATCCGATTTCTTACGTGTCGTTTTGACACATATATTAGCTGGGCTGCAAACAAGTGTGTGTGCAACAAAGAATGTGTGTATCTGGTTGGGCCGTGGTGAATGGTGATCATTTATCTGTCATAATCCTGGAAAATTGCAGGATTGTTGGTAGAACTTAAAATTTTTATATCTCTTCTCTACCTGAGCTTTGTCTGAAAGCCCTATTTGAAGACTTCAATAATAATCCCTGAACACAAGTACCCTGTTCTAGGCCTTTCAAAACAATCAATTGTTCCCAACGTCATTCATACTCTGCCAGTAAGGAAACCAGAACTGTTGACCAAAACAAGGACGGCATTTTTGTTTATTATTCTCCACACCATTCGAACAAGTTGTCTGCCGTCTGGCCATTGTCGCTTTCTATTTGTGCGGTTTGGTTAGTTTTATTTTTAGAACCAACGAAGTTTATAAATTTACCCAACTATTCGGAAAGTTAATAATTTTAAGTTCTTCGCGCAATGGGGTGTACCGAGAGCAGGGATAGTGAAGGAAATTCCCGACCCAAGTATAGGGTGTGTACCGATACTTTTTGGCTTGGTTTGTTCGTTGTCTTTTGGCTTTTTCTGGTACGTAGAAATTCTATTTATTTTAATTAGGATGCAAAATTAGATAGCCGCATCTAATTAGGTTAAGTGAAAGTGACTAATTATTAAGAGTGCCGGAAATAGTATTCCTCTATGGTGAGGTCACTTCATGCGTGTGAGGTGGTCATAAACTCCATTTCATTAACATAGCATAGCAATATACCTAAATATTGTTTTGTGATCTCATACCATTCATGCGCGCTTGAGATACTCACGAGTTAGTGAGTACTCTGCGGCAATAACAGCAAAGATCTCATTGTATCACTCTTGCAGATTGTTATTGCGATATTTTCGTTCGTTTATGGGAATCCATTGCGAATTATTAATGGCTATGACTCGTTTGGGAACACCTGTGGCATCAAGCATAACGAACGTTACAAAGACTTCCCCCTATCTGGGATGGATACCTCGGATAAACCAGATTTGTTCTTCTTTAGCGTAAGGGAACTGAAAAAGTCATTGAAAATTTGCGTCAACAATTGTCCCAAGCGGGAAATTAAAGATCCCAATGACCTGTACAGGTACTACAAGGATGAGAAGACTCAACTCTGCCGGTATGACTTCAATATGAGCTTGTTGAACGAGAGAATTGATGTCTCAAAAAAGTACTTCGATATCTTGGGACCATGCCCGAAGACTCCTGTCCCGGAGAGGTATGTAGAAGTAACTCAATGTGGCGTTCAATTCAAAAAATTATTTGTAGTCACCAAGTTTTGCATCGATGTGTTCCTAAGGGCAATGTGGATGCCACCAAAGAGGTGTACACACTTTTAAATTCCTGGGACGTAGCTCAACAGTTTATCGGTGATATATACTCGACATGGCACTACATAGCTATTCTCTGTGGTGTCGCATTACGTAAGTTGAACGAATTATGTGTCTGTTCTTCCTAATTAATGATTTTCTTCTTTTTCCAGTAATTTCCATCGCTCTGGTCATTCTAATGCACTGGCTTACAAGAATCGTTTCATTTCTTATCTGCATTCTTGTTGTCGTTGCAAGTACGGCGCTGTGTGCTGTTCTGTGGTACGCCTACTACAATATTAAAAACAAGACTGATGTGAAGATTCACTATTCTATGTTGGAAGAATACGTTCGCAATGAACAGGCAGTGTTTACTCTGGCCATTTTGGCTACCATCACAATGGTAGTGCTGATTGTTATCGTTTATTTTTTGAAAAGTAAACTGGCTGGACTTGCCGCGCTCTTCGAGGAAGCTGGAGTTTGTATGATCAATTTGCCTGGACTGCTAATTGCTCCATTGATTGCTTTTGTCGTGCTTATTGCATTCTTAACATTTTGGATATACGTTGTGGTATGCATCACCACGGCCAACTCACCGGGTATGACTATGATGGATCCAAATGCGAATATCATTCGACATAATACCACATTGGATGGCGGAAAACCAAACCCTCAAGATGATTATAAATGTAAGTATTTTATCGAAGAACTGTCGCTTAAATGGATTTCGTTAGAATCGATGAGACAAGTTTGCTTGCTTGTTTATATCTAATCTAAATTCGCTACATAGTTCGAAGGCACGTCGATGAAAGTTTAAAGAAAATATGCTCACCAAAGGTAATTTTAAAGACATGAATACAGCGTGTTGTATTCATTTATATTTTCTAAGTTAGTGATTGTCATACAACGATATCGTTAATGAGTATGTTGCGCATTTCTGAATACGTTTGTCTCTCTCTCTCTTCTGTTGTTCAGGGTTCGACTCCGTAGATTCATCCATCCGCTTCACGTATCATAGATAGATGCTGAGATCTCAGCTTCTTTTAGAAGTTAACGTCCATATACATACCACAAAGCTCGTCAGTAAATATTATTTTTCACACTTTCATGAGATGTTATTTATAAAGAACACGCATTATATTGCTGCGACTCCCAATAATACTCTTCTGTCAATGTTATAAACGTATATAAGCTCCGTTTGGAAGACACTACATTTTCTTGTAGAAGACTTCGTATCTGTTTCCTATAGCCTTCATGGTAAACATTTATGGAGACCCAGTAGGGACTGCCACTTTTACCCTAGGTACTCATTCTTTAACTTTTAAAACGATTATTGTTTTGTAAGAGACTTACTAGATACGTAGCGTGTAATTTTTATATTGTGTATGTGCAATAAGCAAGCTGACTCTACGAAACAGCAATGATGACCTAGTCACAGATGCGTAAATGTTGTTTCGCTAAACCGATTTTGCGTCTCCTTGTTGGAATCTGGTACATGTCTTAAAAAGTTCAGACGAGCTCTTTCCAAACTGAACGTTGCATCGCGTGTCCTCTAGTGTGGTGTCGCAAGTTTCGCTATCGTTTTATACATCTCTAGGCGATAATCTATCTGGCGGGACGGAAGTCATACTAAGGTACAGAATGTTGGATAGGATCTTGTGTACGAGATTTATTTGGGATATACCACGTTAGTTGGTGCAAGACATGGAATCGCCTTTTTTTGTAGATTGCACATATGGAGCTGATATTCCAGTCATCGGTCATGCTCTCATTCATACAGGCCATGTTGATGGTTTGTTGCATATATGTACAGTTCTATGAAAACACCTCCGTATTTGAAGAGTTCTGCTGTTAATCCATCAGAACCGACTGCCTTGTTGTTCGTGAAGTTCCTTTTGTAGCACTTTCTTCTCGTTGAAAGTTGGGTCTTAAAGTTGGCTGAATGTGTCCACATCCAGGGTGTTGGATGAGAGCACATGGTCGATGCGGTTCTATCATCTGGTTATCGCCAGGCTGATTTGTGGATTCGAAGCCGTGATAACAGTGTTGCTGATAGCATTATTTAATGCTGCCGCGAAGTCTTTTAATCGAAAACATTTATCTGTTGTCGTTTCGTAGAAGCTGTTCTTTCCAACTAACTTGCAAAAGATGTTTTCTTAACCGATTTTCGCATTGAAGTCCACTAGTTTTTCAGGTCTGGTTAGTATTTGAGGTGATCCGTTATCATAACTAGATATTTTTACGTGGTAAGGATGTTGTCCAACAAAAAACCTGGGAAGCACGTTTCAATTAATTAGATACCTTTAGGACACAGTATCCACGGCGGTATTGAGCGCTGCCGTTGGCCTTTCCACTCATCCGCCATCATCTCTATTCAAGGGGCCTGACCGAATATGTCGAAGTACCTCGAATAAGTTGTTCACTATATCCATCATAACTGGAACTGTAGGACACATCATTGACTCTCATCTTGGGAATCCTCCGCTGCCGCCAACCGATTTGGAGTTTATGAGATCTGAATCTGTATAAATCCTACGCGTATTCATTTTCTTTCAAATTAAATAAAATATTCACATAAATAGAATTGAAAAATAAAATGAATCCATGGTTTACTCAACAAACTTACTGGGTTAACTGGAAGTTAACTCTGGATTAAGATCTCTAAAATCTCTCTCACTCGAGTTTAATCCCAAAACTAGGATGATCTCGCATTGAAAAACCGTCTGCTGTCGCAAAGACTACAGATGGATTGAAACCTTACCTACGGTCAAGGTACTAAGCAACAAGTGGTTGCCACAAGAAGGCTGGAAGTCGGAGTTGGTAGGCATCAACTAGGTGAAGACTTAATGTCTTTTCCAGCGAACATAAGTTAGTCTTCATCTGGACTTCAAATGCGTCGAAATAAACTTACCTTAACATATTATTTACACGTTGGATTGGAAACTAAAAATTCGACGGACACCGAATTCCTTGATATAATACGTGCTTGGACAATTTCAAATTTCTCTTTTAAATTTAAATTATTTAATTATTATCCCTTTAGCTATGCTTAAAGTTGAATACGTTGAAACCAAATGGATTCGCAGCATGTTCTGGATTTATCTCGTGGGTCTCATATGGACAACCGAATTTATATTCGCGTGTCAGCAGTTTGCCTTGGCTGCCGCCGTTGCATATTGGTACTTCCGAAAACCGACAAATTCGCCCACATGGTATGCCATTGGCAAATTGCTCAAATACCACTTGGGTACAGTAGCAAAGGGTTCTTTCGTCATCACTATCTTCAAGATTCCAAGACTGATTTTAACCTATCTATACACAAAGTAAGACATTCATGACTCCGCGTGTGTCCAAAACAATAAACACTTTCCCCTTTCAGGTTGAAGAAATCTGAAGACAAAGGCTCTGAATGCGCAGCCTGCTGCCTTAAATGTTGTATCTGTGGCTTTTGGTTGCTGGAAAAATTCATAAGATTCATGAACCACAACGCTTACACTGTAGTAGCTATTGAATCGATTAACTTCTGTCCTGCTGCTGGAATTGTAAGGATGTTCAAATGTTCAGATAAAAATAATTTATTCGATTTTATAACTTTCAGGCATGGAATGCAATGGCAACGAACGCCCTTCAAGTGGCGACTATTAACAGCGTCGGCGATTTCATTTTGTTCTTAGGCAAGCTTGTTGTAGCCGCTTTGACCTGCCTAATTGGAATTGTTTTGCTCAAAGATCGCGCAGATTTAAATTTCTACATAGCTCCGGTTATAATCATCACAGTTTTTGCATTCTTCATTGCGCACATTGTTCTGTCGTTGTTTGAGGTTTGTTTTGGGTTATTTCTTCTAATACTTGTACTAAATGCTTTATATCTTTGTTTAGATGGTTGTTGACACATTGTTCCTTTGTGTGTGTGAAGATAAGACAATAAATGGTCGCGGCGGACGTTGGGCTCAAGGTAATCTGGCCAAACTCTTAGGCGAGGAGCCTGTTGGACCAGAAGAGGCACCAATTCAAGTGGTTGAAATGACTCCAATAAACAAACAGCCTTTCAGTTCTATGGCGTTACCCCCGACATCATAAAGCATTACAAATTTACTCACTCCAGTTGCAAAGATGTTGGGGCTTTTATATATGTGTTAACATTTTTGTTTGTCGACTCGGTTTCCAATCCAATATCCCGAGTTTTTTTTTCTACAAATATAATTTCTTTTTATATATTCGGTATTTAAGCAAAATGTTATTAAGAATTAATCGTACAATATAACGTTCAAATCTTTCCATGTTTAACTAGATGTTATGAAGAATAATCTCGTAAAAGATATTTATATATTATTTATACGGACAAAACAATAAATTCATTTAAATATTTATTTATTTAAAAAATTAAAGACATTTACTTTTTTATTTTATTTTATTTTATGAAGGAATTGGGTATAACAAAAGAGGTATATAGCTATAGAGTACGCATCACAGCTAAAAATGCTGAAGCTGTTTCAGACGCGGGCGGTAAGTGCGAAGGGGAATTTTCGTCGTTCGTATGCATCTGCTATGCTGTTGCTTGATGCTGGCATGGCAATGTGCACACTGGGGTATCAATATCAGTACCCCTCATAGTAAATTTCTTGTATTTGTATACTCTTTGGTATTACCAACCACATGACCTAAGTGAAGTGAAGATAGCAATATCTATACTCAAGCTTAATAAGGTTGTAGGAAACGACGGCCTTCCCGCCGAGTATTATAAAGCCCGTGGAGATGACTTGGAAAGTAACATCCACCAACACATAAGCCAAACCTGGTCGGATGAAAGTATACCTGATGGATCCTCTGCATCGTTTGCCTCCCTTGTTTTGACCCTAGGACAGCGGGCCGGAAAAATACCGATGTCAGTAGCCCATTTGGGATTTGAGGGCTCCCCCGCCACAAACTCTTTTCCAACACCCTGGCTCAGTATTGGAAATCCCTATAGACCTGGTGTTCAAATATGTCGAAGCAGTTCATATAGGGATTACGCTACCAGTTCGATCAAACTGGAGCTGTAGGCGCCACCGTTGACTCCATCTAGGGAATTCCTCCGCTGCCACATGAGAGTGAGTGCCTCACTCTGAACACCAGGTCTATAGGGATTTCCAATACTGAACCAGGGTGTTGGGGGAGGACACTCCTCCCCCTCTCTCGTTTGCTGCCACCAACGACCTTCCACAAGGGTTTAATACCCCATCTCCAGTCGAGGTACTAGGCACTAGTCACTAGCTTTGAGGTGAGAGTAGGAGTTGATAGTGAGAGGCTAGAGTGAGAACGCTTGTGTCCTCATGTAATCGCATCACTATCCTTAAGCACCAGCAAAAAAAATGTGCTTCATCGCTGAAGATAACTTTACGATGAAATTCTTCATTTTCTTCCAAAAAAACTTATTCTCACTGGCACGGCAATATCAAGCACCGAATAATCTGAATCAATTTTTGTCACTAGACTATGAATTGCTTGCAGTTGCAACGCTCTTAAAGTTGCGACAACCAAATCGGAATTTTGGTAGTAAATTTCAATTATTTGTAAACGTTGTTCCTTCGTGTACTTCACTATGATGAAAATGTTTATTTTACTGAATATTTTAACATTGACAGTGGTGTTGGGATTGGTATAGGTGTAAAGTATCTCTTGCTAATTGATTTACACAACCAAAGTCAATCGAAACTCACAAAAAGCCATTGTTTGCATACTTTCGTACAATTGAATAATGTTACGTATACGCCATAGTAACATAGGTGACCAGCTTTGTTGAATCTATGCTATCATGCGTTTCCCTAGATTGCCAATACGTAACATGTTTTCAGTATTACATAACTTAAAACAATGTTTATTTTGTCGTTTACTTTATAATACGTTTCCACCGGACCGAACCCGTCATTTCATTACCGAAATTGAACATTTGAAAATAGTGTTCCCACAAAAAAAAATAAAATTCCAACTGTCAAAACAATTTTTTTTTCACTGGAGCTTCTCTTTCTATGATCTGATAAAACATCCGAGTATTGTCAACTGCCAAGAAATGCTTATCTCAACTTAACTGTTCGGAATAAAATTAGAGGTAGGAATGGTTGTGAGAATGAGCTAGGCCCTGATTACTAACTATCGTGTTACAATAAAAAAAATTGTTTTTTTTTGTATGGAATCAATAAAGCGAATTCCAAGGACTACGAGTATCACGCAAATCTTTCCCATGTTCAACAATGTGTTGTTATTCCGAAGATATGAGATTTGCAAAAGCAAAAGCATTGCAATGCATTTGTTTTCTTAAATTTAAATTTGTTTTCTGAACGATTAGCAATTACAGAGCTATTTGACGTTTCTAGGAGAAAACATATGAGAGGCTACAATCCGATATGCGGATCGTTGAATACCCTATCCCATCCCATCCTTTAAATTAATATCCTCAAAATATAGGCCTTATGGCGATGAAAAACAGAAAATGACATTGTCACAATATATTGCTCAGACAGTTTCTCAAAATCTTTTGTGGTTCGACAAAAAACAACGTATTTCTATTGCTAATGCCTTGGGATGGGGTTTACAAATGGTTTTTGTAAGAAAACGCCCCCAAAATGTGGGCGTAGGTAAAAATGATCTATGGACAAAATGTTTATATTACCATTGCGGAAGTATTTGCATCAAAATTTTTTTCGAAAGTTTTAAAATTTGGACAAAAAGCGTTTTTTACTAGAAACGCCCCCAAAAAGTGGGCGTGGCAAAAAACTTTGTATGAACGAAATATAGATATTAGGATTGTCTAAATATGCTACTCAGACACTTTTTTGAAATTCCTTACGGTTTGGCCAAAAAATAAGTTTTCCTAAAAAGGGGGCGTGGCAGTGGGCGGATTTTAAAAATTTTTACACTTGTTCTGGATTTCATTATCCTAGCTCAAAATTTAAGGCCCAAAAACCGCTGACGAACAGACAGACGGACGGACGGACGGACGGACAGACAGACATGGCTAATTCGACTCAGCTAGCGATTCTGAGTCGATCCATATACTTTGAGGTATATGTAGCAAAATTATTTCTCTATGTTACAAACTAAGTATCAAAACTAATATACCCCTATGGGATAGGGTATAAAAAATGGTTTTTGTAGGGGATAAAAGTAATGTTTGATTTGACATAACTCGGTTGGACGTCATTAAAATAGCATTTCAGAATGTAAAATTGTATTACGGAATGCTTCGCATTTCGACTGAAATCACGAATTTCACTGAAATGTCGCATTTTGACTCGGTGGCAACGTTCTATTATTGTAACCTACCTACTGTTTTTGAGTATCTGATAAATTGGCCATCGCAGAGTTCTTCGAAATGTTGCCAGTTGGATTTTCATTCATTTGAATGTTCAAAGGCAACTTGAGTGCTCAATGATCTTTTTGACCACCTTCCAACAGCGTATCTGCAATTCCGATTGTATCGTTGCCATTAAAAAAAAAACTTGTCTGATACTTTGCTCTGTAGGAACATTTCTTAAACTAAACAAAATAATTTAAATCGGCTAAACCGTTTTAAGTCATGACGTCATCAACAAATTATCGATTCATTTTTATAATTTAAAATATAATTGTTTACATAATATAATTTTAAGTTTTTCTATAAAGTGGTCATGGCTCAAAACTGTACTAAGGTGAAAAGTAGAGGACAAAATAGTCTTCTTTTATTGTTCAGTATCTTATACGTAAAGCTTAGGTGAAATAGTTTTCTGTTTATTTATTGGGACATTTATATTTATGATATACAGTAAACAATTCATTATTTTATATTTTATGGACTAGGACTTGAAATAAATGTATTGGGCTTGAAGTTACCATTGTTCATAGATCGTACATTTATAATATGAATAGATTGCTGTGTAGTCGTCATTTTTGATCTGCTGATAAACATAGCAAGCTTGCTTTCAGTCCATTGACCATCATTTCCATTTAATTGACTGTCCTCGCATATGCAAAGAAGTACCGTATCCAATGTGACCTATATATATTATATTTTATTATTGGTTATCTTAAAATGTTAAAACGAATTTATTAATATTCAAGAGCTTTTCATGTTTAAGCTTAGTACGCAGCTCGCGCTAAATTTTATCTCCCATACAAAAATCTCTACAGTGATAAAATTTAGCGAGCAAATTTATCAGTGCAGTACGCAGTTCGCGAAATAAATTCTTAACTTCATAAAGATGGGACACACAAAATGTAGGTAGGGTATAACAATATTAAGTGTTATACGAAAAGGGTTATACTTAGCGGATGAAAGGTCTCCACTTATTTATCTCGCGAAATTAATGTGCGAGGCATTTAAATCGGCGAAATTTTAATAAAATATAAAAACAAAATGGAAGAAAATGAAGAAGAATATTTTATGGACGTATTTCTCGAGGAAGACGACATCTTTATTAACAAAGAAAATATTAATATTACTGACATCTGCGAATGCATGACATTTCCCTGACTCATCAATACGCTGTGTTCGAATTTAGCGAGCATTTATCTTTGGATTGGAGAAAACAAGTGGAGAGTAGTAAAGATAAAATTTAGCGCGAGCTGCGTACTAAGCTTTAAGGTTTACGTTTTTATGAGGTGAGGTCAAATTGACATTTGCAAAGAGAAGATACACAAAAAAAGCAAAAGGATTGAAATGTTTGCTAGGTTTTCTTGATCCTTTTTCTAATAGTCAATATTGCCGAAAGCGTTATATGGGATGTACAGTGAACCCACATGGCCAATTGGAAAAATCCCTCTGGGTACTATTCCAGGAAACTCATATAAAGGGTGATCCATTTCGAGGTTCCCTACTTTTTTAAAGAAAAAAACACAGAAAATTCAAATTTAATGGAGAATGTTTATTATCATTTGAAAGAACATTCTTTGGCATTTATTTTTTGAAGATTATGTCTATCAAATGTTGGCCGTTGCTACGTCGCAGATGGTCCATCCGTTGAGTCCAATTTTCGATCACTCGTTCGAGCATTTCGACTGGTAACTGGCGAATGACACGCGTGATGTTCTCCTCCAAGGCCTGAATCGAAGCGGGTTTGTCGGCATAAGCTTTTGACTTTACATATCCCCACAGGAAAAAGTCTAACGGTGTGATATCACACGATCTTGGTGGCCAATCGACCGGCCCAAAACGTGAAATTATGTGCTCACCGAAATGTTCTCTAAATAAGTCCATTGATTGATGCGATGTGTGGGAAGTGGCGCCGTCTTGCTGAAACCAAATGTCGCCGAGATCACGAGCTTCAATTTCAGGCATCAAATAGTCGGTTATCATGGTCCGAGTTGCTGCGAACGGCGCCGAATCGACTCTCCACGGTCTTCGTGTACACTCTCAGCTACGGCCGCTATATTTTCTTCACAGCGTGCTGGACGTGGTCTATTCGGTCGAATATTATCCAATAATGAATGCTGGGTCCCAAAATGGGTGATGGTTGCGAATAGTACGCTCAGTAGGCCGATTATGTTGACCATAAGTTGAGCGAAGTGCACGAAACATTCCTCACAGAACGTGAATTTTCATAATAAAGTTGAACAATTTGTAAACGTTGTTCACGCGTAAGTCTTTCCATTATGAAATGCCAAACAATACTAAACAAAAATAACATGACAGCATGACACGACTCACACGTGATCTATTGAAAAAAGTATCTCTACTTGGATCACCCGTTATTAAATTTAAAGTAAATCCGTCCATCCGAATAGTCTCCAGTAACTAGCACAGACTAACAGAATCGACAGACCCACATTTTCGAATCGTAATGCTATCATCATCGTTATGACCATCATCATCGGCTTGACCAAAATCTCGAGTTTGAATTTTTTGAATACATGTTCCATTAGGAAGGAGCAAGTGAAATATTGTACAAATTAGTTTTTTGTAATGCATATTCGCTCGTATTCGTTTACACAAATAATTTTTTTAACTAGGCCATATGTGTCGTTAATGTCAAAGTGCCTCGCTACCCGTAATGTAATGAAAGTCGTCACCAACAGCAAAGATTATGAATTCTATACAGATGACGCACTCCATATAAGAAAAATTGTTCTATGGCGGGTCGTGCTGGCACAGCCCGCCATATGTTTTTGTTCTTGTTTTTCATGTGTTTTCATGCACACCGCCCGCCCGTATCATGAAGCTACTGAGCAAAAGTTTGTTTTTTTTGTTTTCAATCCGTCATCTGTATAGAATTCATAATCTTTTCCAACAGTTAGATTTTTTCTAAGCAAAAAGAGAAGGGATTTTGGCTAAAATGTACCAACAGCAATTTAGATCATGAAGACTTTCAAAGTAAGACAGCTAAGGAGTTTGACGGAAAGTAAACAAAATATGTCCGTTCGGGTACCCATGTGCAAGAGTAAATTTGAATAAAATTTGATGTGAAACTTCACTTGAGAATTTATTAATTTTTAATGCAAAAGTACGGGAACAGACTCAATGAGTATGTTTTGTAAATTTATTTTAATATTTTTTTTTTGGTAAAATAATCTTCTTAGGTTATATAAAAGTGGAGGAATAATTTTTGTTTGTATAATATGTACTTAATAAAATAATAATGCATCAAACTTTGAAGTTTATCATTTTCCTTTGCAAGCGTACGGGTATTTATCTTTGAAAAAAATAGATTCCTTCTCGATATCGAAGATTTGACAGTTTTAGTTTTGATTTAATTTCTTCACTCAAAAGGTTATGGACATCATATTCTTCTCTGGGCGTGATTTAAATAAAAAATATTAAGTCCGTTGGCTCTTATGAAATCATAAATTTGTGTAATCTTGGATGTGAAACTTCGAAATACCGTTTGGGTAGAAGAACGAAGAATAAAAATGTTTTGTTTTCGAAGGTTTTATATGGAAAACACTACAGTGGATGGATAATGTTGTTTCTTGTCTCTTTCACAATACTTTAAACTTTGATGATTTTTTATTTTTCTTTGCGAAATTGTACCAATATTTTTCGTAAAATTAAGAGAACTCTTTTCTTAGTATTGGAGATTTCCTAAGTTTTAATTTTTCTAAACAAAAACCGTGCCAGATATAAGGTCTGTTCCCGTACAAAATAATATTTACTAATTCTTACTGATTTTTACTGCGAAAAATTATTTGCATGCTAAACTTGCATACGGGAACGGTTTTAAGTAAAAATCAGTAAATACAATTTTGTACGGGAACAGACGTATATAATTTATTATAACATAATGAAATCTACCACTACTGGCAAATTTATTTGACAAATACATAGCAACATCGCAACATTTCAACTTGTAATCAAAAGCACTATGATTGCCCGCAGCCAAGTGTACACAGTACACTTATTCCATATAAAAAATATTATAAAAGCAAAACGAACCTGAAATAGCAGTATGACACTATTTGCGATGTAGAACGCAAATAATGCGCTTAATATTACGGGGGCCATGTAGAAATACCAGTCCTTAGTTCCTCTTAGCAAATAAATTGCAATTACACATGAAAGGGTGGCCACGAAAAACTTTGCCAAAAATAAGACGGCAGACGTCGTAGTGTGGATGTCCTTTCCAGCATCTGTGATCGTCCCCATTGTACTCCAAAGCTGCATTTTTAAAATAAATAATACAAAAAATTATAAAAGTGCTATGCTTACTCTTCTGCCAGCTGGAATAAAGTTGATGGATTCCTTTGCCACAATGGGATACACGTTGTGATTGAGACTTTGTACCCATTTTTCAATTAACTCGATCCTATTGTTGCAACCCCTTAGGAAAAAATATCGCACTTCTTCATTTTTCCTAAATCTTGAAAAAAAAAGTAATTTGCAATTGACTTAAAATTTAATAACTTTCAACTTACATTTTGCACAAGCAAGTTAATATCAACTTTGGAATTTTGAACAATATTGTAAAGAGTGAACCCATTGCTACTGTACCCAAATGGTATTTCATTAAGATTCCAATAGCGTGAATTATAGGTGATTTTGTTGGTCTTTTGAAATACCAATGGACAATGGCGGCACTCAGTGTAAACTCTTCACATGCAAAGATAAATTCTGTTGTCCATATAAAGCCCAAAATGTATATCCACACCAAGCCCTGTATTGACTCTGCTCCAACATATTTCAGTCCCTGATAAGCTGAATGAAAACAGGTCTTAAAAGTGTCGAGTATTAAATATTTTTAAAAACATACTTTGATGTTCTATATCTAAATTCCAACCCCATGTGTTTTTTTCTTTTGTGTAACGATGTTGATAGATTTCTGAGTAAGTCGCTGTCGTCAAACACAAGCCAACATAACTCCAGCATATGAGAAAGGAAACAAGTACAACTAAGGCTATCAACGGAATGATTGTAAGTTCCGGCAATTTGGTAAGAGAAGTAGCTGTTTCTTCAAAAACCACAGCTACCTTCGAAAATCCTCTTCCAAATAAAATTACAAACAAAATCAGCAGCACCTTAAAAATGCAAATTATGTAGCTTTGCATAATTTCTGAGTACATTTACTTACTATAACAATTGAACTAATTATTGCTAAAACATGAACGGCTTTATCATTTAAACGATGCTCTTCAAGTAAGTTGTAATAGATCGGGTCGTCCATATTTTTATAAAACTTATCCTGAGGGTCTATAGTCTGATTGAAGGTATCCCATAAAATTGCACAAAGAACTGCATTTGATATTATCACAAGGATACCCACTATCCACAATATGACTCTTGATGCCCAATGAATCATGATCAACAAGATTATCGATGAGACTATAAAAAACCTGAAAAAAATATTCAAACGGATAGATAGATGACCAAACATTTTTAATTACCAAGTGCGATTACAGCCAAGGCTAACATTTTAGGCCAAGCTGAGTAAACGTTTAAAAAGCATAGTTGTGGTAAACCAGTCCCCACTTTTAGAGCTGAGTATATATTTTTGACGGTTTCAAAATTCTGTTCGGTATTGTGATAAAATGCGACACATCTGTGTTTTAGGGGTCCACTTGACAAATTAACATAATTAGTTTGATTTACCAAATTTTAATTTACAAAAGTAGAAACCTAATTAGATGCACAATAGGGGGGCATGGACCTAGCCTGTCCGTATATAATATTTCGTCGTGAAACTTGCTTAGCATCTCTATTGGAAAGTCATACCGACAGTATTGACTTTTTGTTTGATTCCATAGATGGAATAAATCCAGATCAGAATATATAGCTTCTTCAATACATTCTTCAGCACAAATTCTGATACACTCTTTATCGTCTATGACAATGGAATTGAAGTAAAGTAGATACGGTTTGCTGTATGTAGCAGTACCGGAGAGAGGAAACCCCGGAAAATGTTTATTATGTTTTAAACCACATATATTCCCATACGTATCATAGCCATTGATGAGAGCAAGATAATTTCCGTAAATCATAGCCAACACTACGATAACTAGCTATAGAAAAGAAAAGAAAAAATGTCTCTGATGGATTAGTATTAATAGTAGTAAATAGTTTTTTTATTTTCATAGAAATAAATTTAATAATGTAAATAAGATAAATATTAAGTAGTTTTATTCTGTTTTTTTTTTTTCGGGAAAATATAATGTACATAAACGACCATGACAAAAGTCGCCTGTCTGGTAATTGATAATGTGAATCATGTATGTACATTTTTATTTAAATGTCAGGTATGTTATTAAACATCATATTTATATACACTTTTATTTTTTTATAATTTAATAATGTTCTTGTATTAGTTCAATCCTACATGATAATGCTATATTGATGTACCTATATATATCTTCCCAATCGGTGGTGTCCTTACTATTAAGTGCGCGTATCATCTCATTGAAAGCAAAACTATTTTTCCCAAAATGAATCTTTCTAAATTCATTCAGCACATGACATCTGCCTAAGAAATGCTGTATAGTTTCGTCTTCCCACAATTAACAGAGAGTGCATATGGGTGTACAGTTGCTTCCAAACCAATTCCTGTTTAGATAAATGAGGTCACATCTTGCCTTGAAGATCAGACTAATTTTGTTGATGTCAAGCTCATCGATGAAATAGTCTGGTTCCTTTGTGTGATTGGGAATCTATAAAATCATGACTTAACTCTTAGTTGCTCTACGTTGTTTGGCTCACTGCCCATCTGATTTTAGTTTTCGTAATAATTCGTTATTCTCTTTCTAACGCTTCCATTCTACTTTGCTGAAATCCCTCTAATTCCAGTGTAGTCTAAATATGTGTTCAAGTTGGTTTATCTCCTTTACCCAAAATAGATTTATAGCCAGTAGCATTCGAGAAATGTGATGTGACAACCTTCTTTTATCATTTTCAAATATTTGTCTGGCAACATACATCAAATTTAAATCTAGAGTATAGAAATTTCCATTTTCAGCTTTTATTTCAATTGATAGCCCTTAATTTTGGGTAGGAATACTCCGCAATTTTCAATACACGTTTCAGCAAATTTCTTTGCAGTTTCCACCCTAAATAACATTATGTCCGATTTATTTAGAATTACTTCCAAGTCCAATATCTTGCAATAATCTTCCAATTGGTTACCAAATGCCTACCATGTGGTCTACATAGAGTACTAACCTTATATTGAGAGATTCAATATTAGGACCTCCTTCCAAGGACTAGTGCATATCATGTATATATACACATCATTCATATATGCACATCATTGAATCCGGTGGATTAACTGCTGATGGAGTAGTTACATTTTCTCAAAAGTTTCCTAACATTAACTCCATTTTATTTACGGATCTTTCCGAGGTTTTTCAATTTGCTTATATTATGACAGTCCAGGAGTTTGACAGAAAGCAACAAAATCTGTGAAAATGTTTGTTGTCAAACCGCATCAAAAAAGCGGTACATCTATACGCCATTTTTATAATACATATAGAGATTTGAGTCCCGACCACCATTTGTGTTTTTTTTTATACCCTATCCCATAGGGGGGTATATTAGTTTTGATACTTAGTTTGTAACATAGAGAAATAATTTTGCTACATATACCTCAAAGTATATGGATCGACTCAGAATCGATAGCTGAGTCGAATTAGCCATGTCTGTCTGTCCGTCCGTCCGTCCGTCCGTCCGTCCGTCCGTCTGTCTGTTCGTCAGCGGTTTTTGGGCCTTAAATTTTGAGCTAGGATAATGAAATTTGGTGTATAGGATCCTCGTCCGTGCCACCAGAACAAGTGTAAAAATTTTTGAAATCCGCCCACTGCCACGCCCCCTTTTTTAGAAAACTTATTTTTTGGCCAAACCGTAAGGAATTTCAAAAAAGTGTCTGAGTAGCATATTTAGACAATCCTAATATCTATATTTCGTTCATACAAAGTTTTTTGCCACGCCCACTTTTTGGGGGCGTTTTTAGTAAAAAACGCTTTTTGTCCAAATTTTAAAACTTTCGAAAAAAAATTTTGATGCAAATACTTCCGCAATGGTAATATAAACATTTTGTCTATAGATCATTTTCACCTACGCCCACTTTTTGGGGGCGTTTTCTTAAAAAAACCATTTGTATACCCCATCCCAAGGCATATGCAATAGAAATACGTTGTTTTTTGTCGAACCACACAAGATTTTGAGAAACTGTCTGAGCAATATATTGTGACAATGTCATTTTCTGTATTTCATCGCCATAAGGCCTATATTTTGAGGATATTAATTTAAAGGATGGGATGGGATAGGGTATTCAACGATCCGCATAGCGGATTGTAGCCTCTCATATGTTTTAATTGTAAACTTCTTACATGAGTACTTTAGACCTGCTCTACGGCGCTGACGCACAGACCAAGTCAAAAGCGGATAAAGCATTGCATGGTCGTTTTGAGCAAACAATTCAAACACGGAATCTAAGTGACTTGCTCAGAACACAACTCTAGATTAGATATTGAGCGAAAAGATAGAAATACTACTGTCCACAGTCTTCGATTCTCAGCCAAATAGTACCCACAGTAAAGAAAGACTTTAAATGACTTTTAATTGCGCACAAGAAGAGTACGACCACTATCAAGATGATGTGCAAAACTGGATGTTATCTAAGGGCCGTGCTAATTGTAGATGCATATTTTTAAAATATCCTGGGCTGTAGCCCGACATGATATATTTTTGTCTTTCATAGCTTCAAAATCGACAATTTACATACAGCCAAAAATACTTTTCTTGCTAAAGGTATGTTTCAGAGCACAATCAGCGAATGCTTTTTATACCCTATCCCATAGGGGTATATTAGTTTTGATACATAGTTTGTAACATAGAGAAATAATTTTGCTACATATACCTCAAAGTATATGGATCGACTCAGAATCGATAGCTGAGTCGATTTAGCCATGTCTGTCCGTCCGTCCGTCCGTACGTCACCAGTTTTTGGGCCTTAAATTTTGAGCTAGAAGGATGAAATTTGGTACACGTGCTCTTTGTTGCTTCCAGCAGAACAAGTGTAAACAATTTTGAAATCCGCCCACTGCCACGCCCTCTTTTTAGAAAAACGTATTTTTTGGCCAAACCATAAGGAATTTTGAAAAACTTTCTGAACAACATATTTAGACAATCTAAATATCTGTATTTCGTTCATATAAAGTTTTTTGCCACGCCCACTTTTTGGGGGCGTTTTTAATAAAAAAACTTTTTCGGTCAAATTTTAAAATTTTCTAAAAAACTTTTGATGCAGAATCATTAGTAATATAAATATGAACATTTCGTCAATAGACCATTTTAACATACTCCCACTTTTTGGGGGCGTTTTTTTTATAAAAACCATTTTTATACCCTACCCCATTACATATGCAGGAGAAAACCTTGTCTTTTGTAGAACCGTAAAAGTTTTTTATAAGCAGTCTGAAGAATTTGTTGTCACCATGTCATTTTCTTTATTTTATCCACATCGTGTTTTAAGCCATGTCCACTTTTTGGGGATTTTAATTTTACAGGATGGGATAGGGTATTCAACGATCCGCACAGTGGATTGTAGCCTTCTCATATATTTACTTCTAGAAACATTCAAGTGTTAAGGGCCAACCCCACCGCGCAAAATAAAGCAGAAACAGAAAAAAAATCACTTTGACATCAAAACCGTGAGGCAAGTGACGTCTACAAACTTCGGCAAACAGAACTTACAACGAAAGAAAAAAATGTTGCAAGTTTCGGTTTGAAGAAATACAAAACTGCGAAATGAAGAAGTAAAATTTCGTCACGGAAAACAAATAACATCATTTTATATTAAAATAAAAAGATTATAAGAAATAAAAATAAATGAGATTAGTGTGGATTATTAATATCTTTTATTTAAGAAGTATTTTTTTACAGCAAAGTCGAAGTAATAAAAACAAAGTTTCGGTTTCGGTTGCTCGGTGGGTTTGGCCCTTGATACGGAAATAGGCTCAAGTTATTTCATAAAATTCGCCAAGTTAAAGCAAAATATCTTGACAACGAAATTTAGACAACGTTGTAATCGGAATTTTTTATCATCTAAATGCGTTGTTAAGTCGAAGTCATCTGTTATAAAGTTCAATCATAGCTACTGAATAACCTTTTATTTCTAATTACTGAAAAATATATTCGCAATTATTGTAATAAAATTTACTTACTAAACAAATCCAAAATAATACGAATACAAAAAAGCACAGAATATCAGTACATAGTTTAGACCTTTCAAAAGTATTTAGGACGATACCCTTATTTTTGTAATGTTCCATTATAAAATATATTAAGAACTATTGTTGAAAATTGTTAACATAAATAATCACTTAACACTCGTGTTTATCAAGTATTTGAAACTGACAAAGTGACCTATTTTGTTTTCATTTAAATATCATATCAAAATTATCTAATAACGGAAATTGTGGAGATATTTATCCAGAGTCCAATTTAATTATCAGCATTATTTTAAGTGTGCTTTACACAAGGGTGTACTTTCAAAGTATGTACTATACAATATTGATCTTATGGTAACACCCATACTCGACTTGGGTAAGTACTTCATAATATCTGAAAATTATCTACAGATTTTATATTTTAAGGTCGTTATATTTAAGGTCTGGGGATAGGACACACTTAATGATATACTTTCACTAACAAGTAAATTCTCCGGATACTCCGTACTTCATATTAATTACAATCCAGAGAATCGAAGTATCAATGCAATGCATCAAATTATTTTAAAAATTGATTATGTTTAATTAATGGCATTTTAAGAATATTCGTTATTACAATCACAATTTTTTTGAAATGTACCATATAAGTGTGACATAAGACCCAAAAATAGTTAGGATCTATGGCATAGGTTTTTATACCCACTCCTTGAAATTACAAAATTTAACTTAAAAAGTAAAGGGACCTGCCCCATTTAAATTAAGATACGTCCATAGATCTGACATTTATAAAATGTACAGAACCATGCTTTGTACTTGAAGAATCAAACAGTTTAACTAAATTGCTTTGTGTCCATCGGCCATTGTCAGGATAGCTTTGTTTGTCAATACAAAAGCATACATACAGCGTGTCCATTAGCATCTGTAAATGTAAGCATTAAACTATTTGTATTATCGTTTATCCATATCAAGACTTACTTCACACAACGAAAGGACAACATGTGCAATATAGAATGCTAATATTCCACTTAATATTACAGGAGCCATGAAGAAATGTAAATCCCTATCATGTTTTAATGTTACAAGTGACAGAATGGATGTACTGAAGGCAACAAAAAGTTTTCCTAAAAACACAACTAAATCAGCTGTCTTATTAGTTGTATCGACTTTCAGCTTGCTCTGAAATGAAAGATGTGCAAATACATGAAGGGGTATGAAATGTAGATAAATGAATATAATGCAACTTACTGGTCCCGCATAATGTTTTAAATCAATTATTGTACCCAGTGCTATCGTAAGATAGACATTGTGATCTACGAATGCGTACCATCTTTCGACCAATCCAAGCATACGGTTAAAGCATTCTAAACGTGTAAGATATGCACTTTGTTTTATTCTTGAAAAATAAAAAAAGAATATTGAGAAATATATGGTATAGCAGCTACAGTTGTGCCATTTTCCACTGGGATTCATAAGTTAGAACAAAAAGGATGGTATGCACCAATGAATAATTAACTACTCATTAGCTTATAAAGTTTGTATTTCTTGTACCTATTGCGGTAAAATTAGGATTACACTTTATATACAGGCTATTTTTAACTTTCGTAAAAATGTTTAACTTCTAGATCTAGGGGAACCCAAAAAAGTGGTTTTTGGAATTCCGTCCGTCGGTCTGTCTGTCCGTCTGTCCGTAATGGTCTCTCCTGCCTAAACGGCTTGAGGGATTTTCTTTAATCTTCGTATCCAGGTTGGGCATAATTTTAGGCCATTTTTTTACTTTTAGCCATATTAAAATATAAAAATTATACATTACCTCAATTTTCTTGAAAACGGTTTTGATTAAAGTTAATATGTATATATATTCTTAGCATATTAGTTCGAGAAAATCAGTATAAAGGATTTTTGCATTTAGGCCACATAGACACCGAATCCTTCAAATTCTGGAATAAACGTTCGTATAATCACATTTCGACACTATTTATATCATATAAGTGTGAACGAGAAAGTCGCGTATGACCCAGTAGTGCACCCAGCACTCGTTTAGATTTACTTTAATATTTGAGTTTGATAGCCAAAATACTAAGGTGGATGGATAGTTTTTGTTTGACGGATCCTTACCAATACTTCAAACTTTGAAGTTAAGAACATTATCTATAACTAATAACAGCCATATATCTGGACGGTTCGTTTGTCCCCAACGCGAGCTAATTAGTTGCGTTATCTACTCTGTGTTTCTACTCAAATGTAAGTGAAGAAAAACGTTCTAGACTGTCCAGGTGTGGTTCATGAAACAAAAAGAAGGGAAGTTTCATATAGCATATTTGCTCATGCAACACAAAATTCTGTAAATTTCTGTGCAGTTCAGACACGTTAAACAGAGCTAATATCGGAAATTTAGCAAAAGTGAGGTGGTAAATGTCCTTAACTATCGAAACGTCATTTTGACATTTAATCCGTTACATACACAAATTATGAAAGGAGGCCATATTAAGGAAATTATCATAAACCGAAAGACCGCAAAAGTTAAAATTCGTTATAAAAAACAAATTACTAATAGCTTTTTCGTTTGGGATACAAAAAGCACTCTTTTTGTGCTCTAGGGCACTTTTTTTGCTCTAGATCGATTTCTTCGTTTTCGATTGGTTTACAAAAAAGCACTCTTTTTTACTCTAGAGCACTTTTGAAGAATCTAGATTCAAAGTGAGATTTACACCTACATGCACCAACACAAAAACATATAACATCTGACTTATGTCAGTTTGAAGTTTGCATTTCGCAGTTTGATTTGTGTTTTTTGTGATCAGTGAAAACTAAAAAGTGATTTTCTGCGAAAACTATAATAAGAACTTAAATTTTTTTTCAATTCAAAAGCGTTGTTTTGACACCAACTCGCCAATGCTTGAATTTATAAAAAAGCCGCAATGAGTAAAAGAACATTTCAAATGATGGTTTTCAATGCAATATCTGCGGCCTAAAGTTAAACAATAAGCTGTCAAATGGCACACTAACACACACACAAAACCAGATCAACCTCTCCTATGTTCGATTGGGACGGGTAAAATCTGAAATCTGAGAGCAAATATGAAAATCCCAATCGAAAACGCTATAAGATAAGATTAAAATAACCCTTCATTTCATGGACCTTTCGTCGTAAACTTCAATTTTCGCACTTTGTAAACTTACGATGTTCATAAATACAATTAGGTTATATAAACCCGTCAAACTCTAAGGCAGCATATAACTTCGTGATTTTAAAAATTCAAATTACAACATTTGTATTCCATGTTTCGAGTTTTTGGTTTTGAGATTTTAGTTTCGTGACTTAAGATGGGGAGAAGATGGGGACAACAAACAATATACCCTATGAAAAACGACACTCTATTATTGAAAACAAAACTAAGGGTCATTACTTACATTGTATACAATAGAGTTACAATTAATCCTGGGATTTTTAATAATATCACTGTAATTGATCTCCGTGCCACTGTTTCCAAATTGTGTTTGACTAATGTTCTAATTGCGTACATCAATGGCGAATTGAGGGGCCTTCTAAAATACCAATATCCTATAGCAGCTCCCAGCGAAAGCTCTTCACAAGCGAATATAAACTCAACTGTCCAAATAAATCCTACAAGGTACACATAAAATAACTGCCGAATTGAGTTGATTTCGATGTATTCCAATTGCTCAGATGCTGTATTAAAAATAAATATGTAAATATGCGTATTAGGATTCTCCAATTCTATGTTATAACCGCTAACCGATCTTTTGTTTATTTTTGTTTCATTTGTTAATTTACAAAATCCTGATATTGTATGGAGGGATGTACGGACAAGGCACCAAAGTGAGAATTGAATTTATTCATTTAACATAAGAGAAATATTTCGCCTGAGCACACAGGTAAGATTAAAAGAAAATCAACAAGATGGCGTTGTTAGTCCACTTGACATTGCGCAATTTGAGAGGTGTCATTTTTATACCCTATCCCATAGGGGTATATTAGTTTTGATACATAGTTTGACACATAGAGAAATAATTAAGCTACATATACCTCAAAGTATATGGATCGACTCAGAATCGATAGCTGAGTCGATTTAGCCATGTCTGGCCGTCCGTCCGTCCATCCGTACGTCATCAGTTTTTGGGCCTTAAATTTTGAGCTAGAAGGATGAAATTTGGTACACGTGCTCTTTGTTGCTCCCAGCAGAACAAGTGTAAACATTTTTGAAATCCGGGGCGTGGCCCCCTTTTTAGAAAAACGTATTTTTGGCCAAACCGTAAGGAATCGTAATATCTATATTTTGTTAATATAAAGTTTTTTGCAACGCCCACTTTTTGTGGGCGTTTTTAATAAAAAACGTTTTTCGGTCAAATTTTAAATATATCGAAAAAAATGTTTGATGCAGAATCATTAGTTATATTAATATGAACATTTCGTCTATAGACCATTTAATTTTTGGGGCGTTTTCTTACAAAAACCGTTTGTATACCCTACCCCATAGCATATGCTGGAGAAAAACGATGTTTTTTGTCAAACAACAAAAGATTCTGATAAACTGTTTGAACAATATGTTGTGACAATATCATTTTCTATATTATAGGCCCATAAAGCCCACTTTTTTGTGATATTAATTTTAAGGATGCGATGGGATAGGGTATTCAAGGATCCGCACAGCGGATTGTAGCCTTCTCATATGTTTTCTTTGTCATTTCACATCTGGGATTAGCCAAGATAACCACCACAAAATCAACAACTGAAGTTCGGATGTGTTATCATCATGCTTCGGAACCTCAATCCGAAGTTGGAATAGAACAAGATTGGTCGAGAAGCAACTCAATAATTGAAATCCGTATCGCGTAATCAGCGATGGTGGAATCGTGAATGCCAAAATAAATTATATAAAATAAAAACAATTAATTTTGGGCGGGACGATAAAACAAATTTAATTTAAAAAAAAAGTATTCCTTTAACCGAAAAAAATTAGTCAATAAAACTAAACTAATTAAAAAATATTAACCAACAAAAAAACATATTCTAAACTTGCAATAGGCTGTAAATTATTCAAATCTACCTTTATTCTATCAAACCGTAAATAATAAGTGAGCGGTTATAACAGTATATTGGACTTTACTGCAGAAAAAATTATTATATTAGTATTTAACTTACATTTGTAAATATCATCAAGCTCAATACCATCACCAAATTCATATTCATATTCCAATCTCTCAAAATTTGTTGCAAATGGAACAACATCGACATAACTGGATGAGGTCATGCACAGCATAGCGTAAATCGATAAGAAACAAAATACTATTAAAACAAGTAATGTTGTTATTGGGACTATTAATAGTTCCGGGAGTTTGGTTAGACAATGTCTTGCTTCTTTTAAAAACAAGTATATTCTGGATAAATGTTTTACCAAAAACGGGGCAGCTATTAGCAAAATTACCTGTAAAATAAAATTTATCTTTAACTGTGTACTTAGTTATTATCAACGACATTAAGTTTTAGTCCTTGTGATAAGAATTTAACCAATATGGGTAACATTACTAAAATTAAAAATCAGCTAAACAAAAAAGTTAGAAACTGGTGGTGTATTGCTTGCTGTTCGATCGCGTTACAAGAGCAAAGAAATTGCATTATGTAATACATCGGGTATGAATGAACAAATTAGTGTGTGTGTTGATTTTTTTATGCCTGGAACTACAGGTCTAATTCATTTATATTTCTTTGTTTCATATATTCCTCCCAATGCTGATAATGCAATTAATAGAGCTCATGTAAAAAATATTACCAATATAGTTAAAGATTTAGATAAATTATATGCCGTAGTGTTAGGTAATTTCAATTTGACTGATGTCACTTGGGTCTTTTCTCAATACGACAAATGTTCTCTCCCGTTTAATGTTACTAAAGAGAAGGAAATTTAAGTTATTGACACTATGTTTGCTACTAATTTTCGACAACTAAATGATATTTGCAATGCTATGGGTCGTATATTAGATTTAATATTTGTAAATGAAGAACACGAGGCTTCTGTAAGCAAAGCGGATGTTCCATTGCTTAATAATAGCATTTTCCATGATGTACTGCAAATTTAATTTATCTATCTTTAATACATTAAATACGGATATTGAAAATGTTAAGTTTGATTTTGCTAGAGCGGGCTATTGTGCTATTGACGAATTTCTAAAATACTTGATTGGAATAACTTATTTGCTTCTAATAATTTAAGCAATGTTTTAACGAGTTTGGGTGCATAATTGAACACACAATTTCAATGTTCGTTCCGGAAAAACGAGTAAAACGATCAAATAAACCAATTTAGTTTAATAACAGATTATCTTGGTTGAAGAATGCGATGAATAAGGTCTGTAAATTAAGTAAAGTTGATTTAACAGCGCGTAGTGAATTTCTACGATTGCGAAAAGAATATGAGTTTTTAAAGAATTTTATTTAAAAACAATATATTTCATCAGTTGAAGCAAACATTAAACGCGATTCCAAAGTCTTAACACCAAGCGAAAGTCAATTAGAATACCACCCATTATGTCTCATTTAATGGAACTAATAGCTATGACTTAAATGAAATACGTAATATGTTTGCAAAATTTTTCCAGTCAAATTTTGTAAATGAAGATATCGAAGTTAATTCATTGTCTAATTATGAACGAATTACTGAGTTAGAATCTATATCTTTAACGGAAGACGACATATTGTTACAATTATCGACTCTCAAGTCGAGTTCAATTATTGCACCCGATAACTTTCAGCCTTTGTTTTTCAAATTTTGCAAGTATAGCCTAGCTTACCCACTGAAAGTTATATTTAATATGTCTCTTCAGTCAGGTGAATTTCTTGAGTGGTGGAAATATTCGTGTATAACTCCAATACATAAATCAGGATATAAAAGAATCGTTTATAATTATAGACCTAAATTAAAAAATTAAAGCTAAATTGAAATTAATTCCAAAAATATTTGAAGCTCTTGTAAAAAAGAAGATATATGCCGCAGCCTGCAATAAAATTTCACAATTTCAGCATTGTTTTGTGAGTGGTAGATCGATTACTACCAACTTAATGATTCTTTCCAACTACTGCATTCATAGGTCTGTTCCCGTACAAAAAAATATTAACTGATTCTTACTGATTTTTACTGTGGAAAATTATTTGCATGCAAAACATGCGTACGGGAACGGTTTTAACTAAAAATCAGTAAGAATCAGTACATATTATTTTGTACGGGAACAGACCTCATAACATTGAAAGACGTCTACAAGTAGACTGTGTGTACACATATTTTTCAAAGGCGTTTGATCGGGTCCAACACAATGTGCTTCTTAGGAAACTTCAAATGTTTGGATTTCATTCCAATATCTTAAATTGGATTGGTAGTTATCTGATAAATCGCAAACAATATGTGAAATTTGGGTCGGTTCTTTCTAAAGAAATTTTTAATTATTCGGGTGTTCCTCAAGGAAGTCATATTGGTCCGTTTCTTTTCCTCTTTTTTATTAATGACCTTCCATCTTTTATATCGTCATCCAACGTCTTTTATATGCGGATGATTTAAAAATATTTAGATCCATATCTGTATAATATTTTTTTTGGCACGAACCCTTTTCGGGAGCATTTTCAGTTGAAAAACTGTTTTTGTTCAAATTTTAGGGAAATTAAAAAAAGTTCGATGTAATATTAATATAAACATTCCATCCATAGATTTCAATATACGCACATTTTTTGGGCCGTTTTTATATAAAAAAAAATATTTGTATACACTACCCCATAGGCGCCATAGCATGTGCAATAAAAAAACTATAAAAAAATGTTGATAAACTGTCTGAAAAATATGTTGTGCCAATGTCATTTTTCATATTTCATCGCCATTCAATTTTTAGCCACACCTACTTTTTGATGATATTAGTTTTAGAGATTGGATGAGGTGGTATAAGATGGTATTCACACAGCGGATTGCAGCCTTCTCATATGTTTATTCTTAAAATTCTTTAGGTTATTTAATTGAACTTGCAATTTCTCTGTCTATAACGATATATTATTTACTGCGGATTTTGCAACTTTTTCGTCGCTGGTTCTACAGATTTGCCAACAGAAAATTCAGCAGTATCGTATGCAAATGTTGCCACTTTCATACAGATCACTTTAGTAAATAAAAGGTATAATACAGGACTTTGGTGCAAAAAAGGAATAATAATAATAATAAGAAAAAAAAATCCAATGATTGAAAAACTAGTTATTCTTTTTAAAAAACAAGACCGAAAAGTCAATAATTTAAAATAAGTTTAAACAAAAATAAAAACTCACCGTTGCGATGGAACTCAAAACCGCTGCTACGTAAACTATAGTCTTATTAATAATAAAATGTTTTAATAAATAATACGGAGTTCTCATTTGATCTTCATTGTCGTCTCCGTAAGAGTCATCATTAAATAAGTCGGTATATTGCGCACTTATATCGGTGGGCAAATTATCGTTAGTATACCACAGCGTAGCACTGAGTCCACAACTAGATAAAATTACAAGAAAACCTATCACCCAGGTTATAACTCTTGCCAGCCAATGCATCATTATCATCAAAACTATCGAAAGGACTAAAAACGCAAAACAAAAAAAAAATTGTTTATATATGAATATTGAATACATACACCTTTCATTTTGTATCTTACCAACTGAAAATGCACTAAAAAGAACAATTTTATATCTTGCTGAGTAAATGTAAAGAAAGATGAGCTGCGCATCGCTAACGGAGTTTAAAATGGTGAAGAACTCGCTCGTTCGCCCAATTGATCCTAAGGGAGCACATCTATTCCACACTGACATACTAAAAATATATAATGTAAACATATATTTTTAGTATGTCAGTGTGGAATATATATATTTTACGGCAATTTTATGGCAATTTAACCAACCTTCTTATGACTTTAGATTTAGGACATGGTCCCAGCCTATGCATGAAATGTATACCAATTATTGACCTTAGTTTGGTCATGTCAAAGTCATACCGACAGTATTCACTGCCTACTCGTTTGGCATAAGTAAATAAATCCATATCTACAACTATTCTTTCATGTGGACATTTCTCGACGCAAAGTTTTAATGTGTTGGATAAGGCACTGCTAGCAAAATAAAACACATTTGGTTTGTTTGATGTATCCATCCCGGATAGGGAAATATTTTTATAAATCTTGTTGACTTCCACCCCGCATATATTTCCAAAGGAATCATAACCATTAAAGGCGGCCAGATAGTTTCCATAGATTATCGCGTATATCATGAGGATGATCTGAAAATAAACGAAATATTGGATGAAGACTCATTATCCCTTATGTATTACTTAATCTATTCATAAACATTACTCCTATCCAAGAAATACCATGGAAGGAGGATAAAAAAACTGTGAGATGACCTAGGGCCAGTGATATATTGAGCAGGAGTAGCGGCCATTCGGATGCAGATTTGTAACAAGCAAGGCAAGTAGTCTTATGCTGTGTGCGATAATATCATCGAATTCAATGTGATTGTAAGAATCCCCATTAAGGCCGAAGTTTCCAATATAAGCTTTATATGTGCTATGATCCTAGACGGAGGAAAAAGATGACTTCAGAAAGGAAAGCTTATTTTTGTTTAGCTTACTGCGTAAACGCATGATATCCAAGGATCGCGGGGAAAGTCAATTAGTAGCCTAGCATTAGCCCTTTAATGAGTTCCTCGGAAGCGGGCCGTGCGTTGTGCGTGCGAGAGTCATACAAAAATGTCTCCATTTAAATGATGCGCAACGCACAGCTCTAATTCAAAATGATTGAAAAGACCGGTATAACCAAATCCGGGCCACCAAGATCATCAAGAACGGTAGAAAATATGGAGAGTGTTAATCAGCCTGCTTATGACTATCCGAACCTTTTAAATCGTAATCGCACTCATTCGAAATGGTCAAAAATTAAAAAAAAAAAAGGTCTTTACATCGAATTCTCACGAAAGACTTGAAACTTCATGCTTACAAAGTTCTATTGACTCAAGAACTGAAGACCACTGACCATGTAGCGCGAAGAGAGTTCGTTGAATGGACTTTGGAAAAACAACAAGTGGAATTTTGATTTTTCGAACAATCACAACAATTTTCGAACAATCGCATGTGGCACCATCTTGTTTCAACAAGATGGTGCCACATGCCATACGGCGCAGGGACATAAGTCCCGAATTGATTTTTCGGGACTAATGTCCCATTAAAGTGGGACATAAGTCCTGAATTCAATGCGGGACTTATGTCCCACTTGAGTTTAACGTATTTTGCACAAAGACCTAAACCGGCACCCCTATAAAATTCAATTGAGAGGTTTGAATTTGTAAACCATGAAATTAAGGGTTTTCAACATTTACCAACATTTTAATTTCGGATGAAACTCAGTTTTATATTAATGGAAACGTTAATAAGCTGAACTGCCCCTACTGGAGCGCAACGTATCCGAGCGAAAGCATCAGAAACCCCTTCATTCGTCAAAAGCGACAGCTGCGATGTCTGCGCGAAGAATTAATTATCAGCCCATACTTTTTTGAGGATGTAAGGGACGAGCAGTAAGAATGAATTCAGAGCGTTATGTGAAGATTTTAGGCAACTTCTTGTGGCCAGAATTGCAAAACTCACCTGGCTATAACAAAAGAACATGGTTCTGACATCAGTTTGGAGGAGAGGTGATATAAATTCTCCTCATGCAGTCCTGATTTTACCCCTATGGACTTTCAAGTGGGGTTATCTCAAATTTAAAATTTACGCCAAAAAAACAGACTTTCCTAGGTAAAATATTCATCACGAAATTACAGCCTTCACAAACTCACGGAGTCTACCTGCCGAGCCATCACAAGAAATTTTACTAGTCTACTAATATTATTGGCTAATATTATTTTTATGAAATAGATTCCCATATTGTGTATACATACACTTTTTCCTCGTAGATAACCTTTGTGCTGAGCAACATAAAGCCGATCATTATGTACTGATAAAGAGCACACATCAACTCATTAGCAAAATTTGGTCTAAAGAATGTATTCCTGAGTCATGACTGATACGTCAGTATTTTTTGGCCGATCCATACCCTCTCAACCGCATCAACTACATAGGAAGATGTCATAGGGAATCATAGGGAAATCTAGTTAATTTAGACATTTTTTAAATGACTTCCAACATCTATTATGTATTTGGACAATTAATTCAACTTACTAAGGCAATCCAAAGGATGATAAATAATGAAAGCCATATGGTATAAGTACAGTTTTTCATATTTTTGGAAATGTTTCGAAAAACAGATTCTATCTTCGTCAAACACGTTTCTTTTTTTTAACTACCACTTTTTGTTTAAATTTTCCACTTTCTATAATAGTGTATCTACAAGTATCTTCCTACTAAAGCTATAAACTATAAATCAGTGATTTTATACTATCCACCTGTGAGTAGTTAAACTATGTCCTCCATGTAAACTACAATCCAGGGAATCAAATTAAGTATGCTTACTTTGCACAGCATTTGTTTGATCAATAATTATGCTTTAAGTGCTATTATAAAGTGTATTATAATTATTTAAGATGTAATAGGTTTCTACTTAATGTATTAATTATAAAAAAAAACACACCCTAAGCTAATAAAGAATAGTATTTCTACAACTTATTGATTTTTCTACCCGAACTCTTGTGAATGTTTAACAAACACCCAAAAGAAACCTTTTACGTTGCAAAAAATATAACTTCTCTTAATAACAGACCCGTCTACGTAAACGCTTTGGTGCGTTGCGTTTGGCTGACGCACCTAGTTCAACCATATGAAATCAATTTTATCTATCACAATGTATCTTTGCCTGGCGTTGAGCTTCAACCACAAAATAAAATACGTAAAATCTTAACGTAAAGCTGTTGCAAAGCGCCGTGGGTCAAAGTGGAGGTTGGAAAAAATGTGTATTGTCAAAAAATTGTTGTTGTTTTCTGGGATTTTCTCTGAAAGGGTTGTGGAGTACAAAAAAATATGTCAAAGCATGCGTAAAGCACGTCGGCAAAGCGAAGCTTCAAAGTGTGATTGTGGTTTAGCCATGATACTCTAAAGTATTTTTTTTTAAAATCCGTTCAGGGGTTAAGGCCCTAAACCCAATCACCGACCAGATACGAGTAAGAACTATAAACGGGAGATGCGCAAATCGGCTTAACTCCAAATACCAAACCTTCTAATTAGTTCTATTATACGTACTGTAAAAATAAAGTTAGTCATTAGGGAACTGACGGCATCGAAACTTGAACATTAGGCCGAAGATGCTGTTTTTTTTAAATGTAGATCTAGATCTGTTAAAAGACCGATTTTGACAGTTGTTGTATTCCATTGGGCAAAAACTTTGATTTTTTTTTGGTCTCAGGTCAATTTTGACCTGAAAACTGGATTTTTCGGCAGATTTACCCCTCTTTGCACACTCACTAATAAAGGATGTTTATAGAACTTTAAGTTGGCAACAGTACTTTAACAGTTTGACATCTGTCAAGTGATTTATTATACCCTATCCCATAGGGGTATATTAGTTTTGATACATAGTTTGTAACATAGAGAAATAATTTAGCTACATATACCTCAAAGTATATGGATCGACTCAGAATCGATAGCTGAGTCGATTTAGCCATGTCTGTCCGTCCGTCCGTCCGTCCGTCCGTCCGTACGTCACCAGTTTTTGGGCCTTAAATTTTGAGCTAGAAGGATGAAATTTGGTACGCGTGCTCTTTGTTGCTCCCAGCAGAACAAGTGTAAAAATTTTTGAAATCCGCCCACTGCCACGCCCCCTTTTTAGAAAAACGTATTTTTTGGCCAAACCATAAGGAATTTTGAAAAACTTTCTGAACAACATATTTAGACAATCTGAATATCTGTACTTCGTTCATATAAAGTTTTTTGCCACGCCCACTTTTTGGGGGCGTTTTCAATAAAAAACGTTTTTCGGTCAAATTTTCAAATTTTCGAAAAAACTTTTGATGCAGAATCATTAGCAATATAAATATGAACATTTCGTCTATAGATCATTTTAACCCACGCCCACTTTTTGGGGGCGTTTTTATATAAAAACCATTTTTATACACCACCCCATAACATATGCAGTAGAAAACCTTGTCTTTTGTAGAACCGTAAAAGTTTTTTATAAGCAGTCTGAAGAATTTGTTGTCACCATTCCATTTTTTTTATTTCATCCACATCGTGTTTTTAGCCATGCCCACTTTTTTGGGGATTCTAGTTTTATGGATAGGATGGGATAGGGTATTCAACGATCCGCACAGCGGATTGTAGCCTTCTCATATGTTTTTTAGTTTGGTTTCATGGTTCGTCTGAACAACGCATCCAAATTGTGAAAATTTATTTTGAAAATCATGGTTTTGTTCGAAATACGTATCGCGCACTACGTCCATTTTACGTGAACATAATCTATCAGTCTATCAGAGCAATTAATTCGATTAAGTATGTAACGTTTTCACACCGCGTTTACTCTAAATGATAATACGCATCCACAGAGACATCGTACATTTCGTACAGAAGAAGTCATTGTTGCTGTAGAGCGTAGCATAGAGAATGACCCGAATTGGAGTATCCGCAATCGTACACAGGAATCGGATATGTGTCCATTCACTTTATGGAAGATTTTGCAGAAAGATCTTGGTTTGCGTGCTTACAAAATCCAATTCGTGCAAGAATTGAAGCTACAGGATCACCTAGCAAGGCGTAGATTCAGTGTATGGGCCCAAGAAAAGATTGCCGTTGATTCCAATTTTTATAAACGAATTTTATTTAGCGATAAAGCTCACTTTTGGTTGAATGGATACGTCAATAATATAAACAAAACTGCCGTATTTGGAGTGATGATAATTCTCAAATGTATATTGATACACCGTTACATGCACACAAACTGACTGTGTGGTGTGTTTTAATGGTTGGTGGAATAATTGGTTCGTACTTCTTTAAAAACGATGCTGGCCAGAACGTTACAGTCAATGGTGACCGATATAGAGCCATGATTACTGACTTTTTCGTTCATCAATTGAACAACCATGATGTGTAGGATATGTGGTTTCAACAACACGGCGTAACATGTTACACAGCTCGTGCCACAATTGCTTTGTTGAAGGAAACCTTCGGAGAGCGCACAATAATTTCGCGTTTAGATCCTGTGAATTGTCCACCAATATCGTGCGATTTAACGCCGCTTGACTATTTTCTGTGGGGATATGTGAAGTCACTAGTTTACACCGATAAGCCTGAATCGATTGACCACTTGGTGGACAAAATTCAGCCAAATTACAGCCAAAAATGTAGGAAAAAGTCATCGCAAATTGGACCTCCAGATTAGACTACATGCCAACCAGCCGTAGCGGTCATATGCCAGAAATCATATTTAAATTATAATGCCAAAAGATTGTCTTTCGAATAAAGTAGATTTCATGTCAATTTGTTTTATTCCATTTCAATGTTTTATATCTCTAAAAAAACACCCTTTACAAATGATAGCTTTTGGTTTGACTAGAGTGATTTTTGTTTTGGTTTATAATTATTTCGGTTATTAATCATTAAAACTGTAGGAATTCAATGTGAAATAAAAATTGAATAAAAAACAATAAACATGTGACTTGAAACTTGGCAGTTACACCGATACCAACTTTACAGACAAGAAATTACAAAAATACAGAGACAAAAAAAATCAATCTGTTCCATTGACACCAAAAAAGATCAAATTTTAGATCAAAATATAGGTTTACCAATGGAAAACGCTATTACTGAAAATGAATCTTTCGAATGAAGCAACATAATATTAGACAAATTGACACCAAAAGTATTCGTTGCATGATGCATACATTTTTTTATTAAATTATCGATATCCTTAATATAATATTGATAGACTATTAAATAATCTTTCTAATTTAACTTGTCATTTTATTTTATTCCAAATTTACGACTTCTTCGGTTGCATCAATAGATTTAACTTGTATGATTTGTATACAACTTTGCTTTGTTATTGAAGTGCCAAAGAGCTTAAATAAACAGCTTTGTGACCATCGTCCATCGTTACCGCAGGTTTGTTGGTCCATATAAAAGCATAGACATAGTGTATCTATCAGCATCTGTAGAATGCAAATATTAAAATGTTGTTTTTAAAAATAATATATAATCGCACTTCATACAACGAAAAGACAACATGTGCAATATAGAACGCAAGTATTGTGCTAAATATTACAGGAGCCA
The DNA here is from genome assembly GCA_932526625.1 of Rhingia campestris. Classification (NCBI taxonomy): domain Eukaryota; kingdom Metazoa; phylum Arthropoda; class Insecta; order Diptera; family Syrphidae; genus Rhingia; species Rhingia campestris. Next base: position 33,052,452 of record OW052184.1, on the reverse strand, counting down.
TGAACAAATATAAATCTTTTTCATCTTTCAGCAACAAAAGTGCACAAAAACATGTACTAATTGCTACAAGCAGTTTTCCTAGAAACATATTGAAATCAACAGCCTTATTAGCCGTTTCGACTTTTAAAAAATTCTGAAATGAAAATATTTTATTTATTTAAATTTATTGAATAAAACATAACTTACTTCTTTAGTATAATCTTTAAAATCAATTGGTATGCCCATTGCTATTGCAACGTAGGCCTTATGATCCACGTATGAAAACCATTTTTCGATAACTCCAAGTATGTGGTTAAATTTCTTAAAACGCCTATGGTTTTCTGTTATAAGTAGCCTAAAAAAACAGTTTTCAGAAAAATAAGTTATTGAAACACGATTTATAACATAAACATATGAGAAGGCTACAATCCGCTGTGCGGATCGTTGAATACCCTATCCCATCCTATCCATAAAACTAGAATCCCCAAAAAAGTGGGCATGGCTAAAAACACGATGTGGATAAAATAAAAAAAATGGAATGGTGACAACAAATTCTTCAGACTGCTTATAAAAAACTTTTACGGTTCTACAAAAGACAAGGTTTTCTACTGCATATGTTATGGGGTGGTGTATAAAAATGGTTTTTATATAAAAACGCCCCCAAAAAGTGGGCGTGGGTTAAAATGATCTATAGACGAAATGTTCATATTTATATTGCTAATGATTCTGCATCAAAAGTTTTTTCGAAAATTTGAAAATTTGACCGAAAAACGTTTTTTATTGAAAACGCCCCCAAAAAGTGGGCGTGGCAAAAAACTTTATATGAACGAAGTACAGATATTCAGATTGTCTAAATATGTTGTTCAGAAAGTTTTTCAAAATTCCTTATGGTTTGGCCAAAAAATACGTTTTTCTAAAAAGGGGGCGTGGCAGTGGGCGGATTTCAAAAATTTTTACACTTGTTCTGCTGGGAGCAACAAAGAGCACGCGTACCAAATTTCATCCTTCTAGCTCAAAATTTAAGGCCCAAAAACTGGTGACGTACGGACGGACGGACGGACGGACGGACGGACGGACAGACATGGCTAAATCGACTCAGCTATCGATTCTGAGTCGATCCATATACTTTGAGGTATATGTAGCTAAATTATTTCTCTATGTTACAAACTATGTATCAAAACTAATATACCCCTATGGGATAGGGTATAAAAATGGAGATTTCCTGCAATATTCAGAGACAACAATTTTTTTTGCACTCATCGCCTCATCTTTCTGCTAAAAAGGTATTTTTGTCTTGAAACAAACCGTCAAATGAAACGCTAATAAGTACATATATACAAAAAAGAACATTTGCTATTGTTAATGTTAGATTGGGACAGGAAAATGCATTAACCTCAGATCAAAGTATGAAAACTCCAATAGAAAACGCTAAGATTTAGTAAGATGTCTTAGACGAATTCTCGTTGGTAATCGATGAATTTAGTCATGTTGACATTTCAAAGAAAATGTCAGACCAAACTCAGGTAAGAGTACCTAAAACAACTAATTTTTCTTCGGGCTGCCATGATTGTTTATACCCTATCCCATAGGGGGGTATATTAGTTTTGATACTTAGTTTGTAACATAGAGAAATAATTTTGCTACATATACCTCAAAGTATATGGATCGGCTCAGAATCGCTAGCTGAGTCGAATTAGCCATGTCTGTCTGTCCGTCCGTCCGTCCGTCTGTCTGTTCGTCAGCGGTTTTTGGGCCTTAAATTTTGAGCTAGGATAATGAAATTTTGTATATAGGATCCTCGTCCGTGCCACCAGAACAAGTGTAAACATTTTTGAAATCCGCCCACTGCCACGCCCTCTTTTTAGGAAAAATTATTTTTTGGCCAAACCGTAAGGAATTTCAAAAAAGTGTCTGAGTAGCATATTTAGACAATCCTAATATCTATATTTCGTTCATACAAAGTTTTTTGCCACGCCAACTTTTTGGGGGCGTTTTTAGTAAAAAACGCTTTTTGTCCAAATTTTAAAACTTTCGAAAAAAATTTTGATGCAAATACTTCCGAAATGGTAATATAAACATTTTGTCTATAGATCATTTTCACCTACGCCCACATTTTGGGGGCGTTTTCTTACAAAAACCATTTGAATACCCCATCACAAGGCATTAGCAATAGAAATACGTTGTTTTTTGTCGAACCACACAAGATTTTGGGAAACTGTCTGAGCAATATATTGTGACAATGTCATTTTCTGTATTTCTTCGCCATAAGGCCTATATTTTGAGGATATTAATTTAAAGGATGGGATGGGATAGGGTATTCAACGATCCGCATAGCGGATTGTAGCCTCTCATATGTTTTTTGTTTTAGTTTATAAAGGGTGTTCAATTATTCACGCAAAATTTGAATATTGAGCCATTTAATAGTACTGTGTTGTCAAAGGAAAAATGATAACAATGTGATAGCTGATAGTTCGGGGCTAGTAAAAATATAGCGATATACAAACGAACAACGCATTTTCAATGTTGAGCAATTTTTTAAAAATAATAAAGGTTTGTCAGCTAAAGTCCGCAATTTTGAAAAAAAAAAACATGGCAGTCATAGTGATTTATAACCACCAACTGTGAAGAGAATAATTTAAAATTTTAGGGAGACGGGATCAATTAGTGATCTAATAGCGTTTTCGATTGGGATACAAAAAGGACTCTTTTTTTACTCTAGAGTATTTTTGAAGAATCTAGATTCCAAGTCAGATTTACACCAACATGCACCAACACAAAAACATTTAACATCTGACTTAATATGTCAATTTGAAGTTTGCATTTCGCAGTTTGATGATTAAAAAGTGATTTTCGGGGAAAACTAGAATTAGAAATTAAAATATTTTTGGATAATCATTTTCTAAAGTTCATATGCTCTGTTTTGACACCAACTTGCCAATGGTTGAGTTTATAAAAAAGCCGCAATGACTTAAAGAAAATTTCAAATGATGGTTTACATTGATAGCTAATAGCTATAATTGCGGCCTAAAGATAAACAATAAGCTGTCAAATGGCGAAGAGAGTTCGTTGAATGGATTTTTTGAACAAAATCATCTTCAGTGATGAAGCTCATTTTTATCTGATGGCTTCGTTAATCGTCAAAACTTTAACATTTGGGGTTCAGAAAATCCAGGAGAAACAAATGCATCTAACGGGTCGCCATCTTTTTTTTTCAACTAGTGCTTATTTCGTGAATGGTAACACCTAGCTCACGTCTGATTTGACAGATAATTAGTTTTATCCTTCCGCTGAATGAACGCTGGGAAATATTGCGACATTACTTTGAAAATCATGGTAATGTTGCAGAATGTGTGCGAAAATTGCGTACGGATTTTGGAAGAAGAGAAGCACCGTCAGATCCGTATGTTCGTTATCTTGTGAAAAAAGTGAAAGAAACTGGCATCCTCATCGATAAACCAAAGCGTGAAAAGCCAAAAACAGTGCGTACACCCGAGAATATTGCTGCTGTGGCAGAAAATGTGCGTGAAGCGCCATCATCATCAATTCACCGTCGTTCTCAACAATTGAACATTTCGGAGACATCATTGAGACGAATTTTGCATAAAGACCTTGGTATGACGCCATACAAAGTCCAATTGGTTCAGGAGTTGAAGCCAACTGACCATCCAATGCATTTTCGCTTCGCTAAGTGGGCCTGCGATCGACTTAGAGAAGATGCCGATGATCTTGGCGGGTATGTAAACAAGCCAAATTGTCGCATTTGGGGCACAGAAAACCCGCACGCATACATTGAAAAGCCGATACACCCAAAACGAGTCACTGTTTGGTGCGGATTTTGGTCCAGAGGCATAATTGGGCCATTTTTCTTCGAAAATGAGCAAGGAGTGGCCGTTACAGTCAATGGCGAACGTGGAACGAATTTTTGTTCACAAAAAATGAAGAGGAGGATATTGGCAACATTTGGTTTCAACAGGACGGCGCTACGTGCCACACAGCCGAAGCTACACTCGATGTTTTGCGCCCTGTTTTTGAAGATCGCATTATCAGCCGCAGAGCTGATGTCGTTTGGCCACCTCGGAGCTGCGATTTGACACCGTTGGACTATTATTTGTGGGGTGTCGTGTGGGGAAAGTGTTACGCCGACAAGCCAGAGACAATTGACGCTTTAAAGGACAATATTCGTGAAGCCATTGGTGAAATACAGCTGCACACAATCGATAATGTGCTTAAAAATTGGACCGATCGTGTAGGCTACTGCATGGCCAGCCATTTGAATGAAATTATTTTCCATTATTAACCGGAAGGATTGTACTTTCAAATAAAAAAATAAATTTGAGAAAATATTCAGTAGTATTTTTTTATAGCATTTTCAAAAAAAAAGTTATTTGGCGGACCCTCTACAACGCGTGAATTTTTAGTCCAGATTTTGGGCTAGAGGCATTATCTAACCATTCTTCTGGGTAAATGTGGCTGGTAAGGCAGAAAAATTAATGGTGTTCATTATCTTGACATTATAGCTCAGATTTTAGTACCTAAAATACAAGATATGGATGTGACCAACATGTGGTTTCAACATGACGGTGCCACATCTCATACAGCGAGAGAAACAATGCAATTGATGCATGAGTCATTTCCTAATCGTTTAATCGGCGGTTTTTGCTCAGAATTGGCGATCCAGAACTTGCAATTTAAAGGTATTCGACTTTTTTCTTTGGGTTTTTTTTTTAAGTCAAAGCGCACGACCCCTATCGCCTTGAAAGAGGAAATTGGGTCGTGTATTAATGAAATTAGGATGCATTTATAATTTCAATAAAAGAGTACGTACTTGCTTGCAAAGCTGTGGCAGCGATGTACTTATTCCATACATAGCCCCAATCTATATACTTTAAAAATCAATAAAAAATGTAAGCTTTCTAAATTAAAAATCTGTTTTTCCTATCAAAATTACATTTTGCGTAAATTATGGGACATCCTTTGTAACCGATATGATATGTTTAATTAAGTAACTTATTAATTTTCTGATAAATAATAATCATTCTGAATAGATACAAGAGTGGCAAAAAAGCTTATAAATATTGGCACAGCTTGACGTTTCCCTTTAGGTAAGATTTTGCATTCCAAATCACTTTATAGTAAAGTTTTATCTAATTTTATTAAAGCGTATGATTTCATCCCAAATGCGAGGTATTTCGGCACACAATTTCACATTCCAAATGCTTAGATTGCTTGAAATGAAATCCAATGACTTTGCAGTCAACTGCAAAAGCTCTATTTTATGGATAAAGAAACTCAATCGCGTACGCAGCGATTTTCCCAGATTAATTAAAAACACCCATTCGGTGGGAATGTACTCTTATGGCCAATTTTGTTCCTCTTAATCAAAAAATTCGAATGGAAGAAAATTTCTGAGGGATCCGTAAGCGGAACACACCAATGGAATATTAATAACATCTAATTGTGTTGTGGTAGCACCCTAATTTCGTTTAGTTTTCCATCATTTAAAGTGGACTACACTACAGTTACGGTTGTTTAATATGGCTGACATTTGAATGAATAGGAGAGATACATACATAACATATTCGTTTGTAGTTTTTATTGAGAGACAAATGATATTAAAAATTTGTTTTAGGCATTACCAACCACTCCACGGGCTCAGAGGCGTGATGTTTAGTGCGATGAGCTGCCGCGCAGAATGTCTGGGTTCGATTCCCAGCCGTAGCAACACCTAAATGATTTTTCACTGACCCTCCTCTCGTGCTGATCTGACAAATCATCCGAGTAGTATCGATTGTCTAGAAAAGCTTATTTCAACTTAGCCGGTTCGGAGTCGGCATAAAACAGGAAGTCCCGCTTTTTGCAAGAAGTACACACGCACACATGAATGCTTGTGAGAATGCTTGGCCCTGGGTACTAACGAGCCTGTTGTGCCAAAAATGTGCATTTGTATTATCAACTGAAAGCCATATCAGTCAATTGTCCATTTCTTGTTGACAAGAAAGAATTAATTAATATGAACGCAATTTTACCTAAAATTTGTTCGATCTGGTAAAAAACGATATTATATTTCTAACTTTAAGACATACTTACAATTGGCTTACAATTAATCTCGGAATTTTCAAGAGTATACCGGCAATCGAACTCTTTGCAACTGTTCCCAAATGATGTTTAAATAGAATCCTAATAGAGTACGTCAGTGGAGATTTGACGGGTTCACTAAAATACCAATACGTCACGGCAGCTACGAGGATAAACTCTTCACATGCGAAAATGAATTCGATTGTCCAAATAAAACCCACGAGATACACGTAAAATAACTGCCGAATTGAGTCGATTTCGAAGTATTCCAACTGTTCAAATGCTGCATTTCAGAACAACAAAATATTTAAATATGCTAGAAGTTTTTCCGTAAAGTTTGTTTACTTACTTTTAAATTTATCATCAAGCACATAACCAGGTTCATCTTCAACTTCGTCAAGGTTTTCAAATAATGGAACAGCATCGACATAGCTTGACGATGTCATGCACAGCATAGCGTAAGTTGAAAAGCAGCAAAATATAGTCAAAATAATTAATGAAATTAATGGAATTACTAGTAGTTCCGGATATTTGGTGAGAAAATGCTTTGCTTCTTTGAAAAGTAAGGATAGTCCAGACATATGCCTTAGTAGAAACCAGATAATTGTCACCAAAACAACCTATGAAGATATAAATTTTATTTTTTGTGGTACCTCTATTTAAATTTTTTGGACAAAGTTAACCGCCAAAAATCTGTTCATGTAATAAAGTAAAAACCAGGAGGGTCATTCCGTAACTTTGAAAACTATTATCACTCAGGCGATAGTAAAGACCTCATGAGTAATCGCTCAATAATCGTCTGTGATTTGACGATTGTTGTTTTAGTTGAAACAAATAAAGTGATATCACCGACAGCAAAAACGACTATTGATCTTACGTGATGCAAGATCTACCGTCGAAATGTTATCGACAAACTTTACGGAATGAGGGCCCAGTGTGCACATGATCGCTCATCGGCGATATGCGTTAAGTCAACAATTTTTGACAGGAGATCAAACGAACGCGATTATATGCTTTTCTATTTTGATCAGCAATGGATACCTCCAAAGCAAATTGACTTCCCATTTGAATTTACTTTGTTTCGGAGATTGTTTTGAATGGATACCTCGATAGGTGTGAGTACCAATATTGCCTTACAACGCTATTCAAACCGAAATATTTTCAAAAAAAATATTGAATTAAGCTTGAATTGTGCTTAAATTTGTATCCATCCTCAATTTGTATTTCGATGATAATACTTCTATAATATTGATACGAACATTTCATCCATAGATCATTTTAACCCACGCCTACTTGGAATATGGTATATTAGCTCTTTGTTCATGTATTCATTAAATCATAAGTATTACTTAAATCCGCCCACGGCCACACCCTCTCGTGGAATTCTTTTTTTAGTTTCTATAACCTGTAATAATTTAAACAACGTATTTATTGTTGTACAAATATCTTAATACCGGAATTCGACAACTTTATTCTGGAAAAATAAAATTCGTATATTTTTTTTAGCTGAATGAATTTTTGAATAATTTGAAAGATTTAATTTTTTTAAATGTGTACAAAAATTGAAATACAGCCAAATAACCCTTCAATCAACCCAACAACTTTGGTAACTCCTAAATGATTCGACCACAACCGTTTTCGATAGAGGTTGTCGTAAGGTTTTATCACCAGTTACCTACCATCCGCTTCAGAAATGGGTCGCTTTTGTTGCGATTCGCAGATGGAAATGGATGGATGAGTCTATGAGGTTTTTTCATTGCGTTAACCGTACATCGAGGTAATAGTATCTATCCTTATACAATTCGTTCCAAATGATTTTTTTGTCCAATAATTTTCTTGTGGGGTTATGTAAAGTCGTGAGTCTATGTGGACAAGCCGAACACGATTGAAGCCTTACAGGATAACAAAACACGCGTAATTCGTGGAATACGAAATTGGACCTTCGGAATGGACCATTTGAAATGGAGCCGCAGGAAACATTTACATGAAGTTGTCTTTATAACGTAAGCAAGGGCCTATTTATCGATTACAATAAAAAACGAGTGGTGGGTGCACGACTGGGTCGTACGCAACTTTCTCTTTCACAGCGAGTTGGGTGTTAGATCAAATAGTGCGCATTTTGATTATTAATGCTAAAAATTATATAAAATGTCGAAATGTGATTATACGAACGTTTACTCCGAAATTTGAAGGAATCGGTGTCTATATGAAAAATAATTAATTTTCGTTATTGGCCAAAACTGAAAATTCCGTTAAGTGATAGTTGGGCTAGAACTAATTATGTGGAATTGTTTAAAACTATTATAGTAGTATATATATTAAATTTCATTCAATTTGACATAGTAGTTTGCGAGAAATTAACAATTTTCTTTATATGGCCTAAATGACAAAATCCGTTATATGGATTTTCTCGCAAAAACTGGGTATGCAGTTTTGTTGGAACTAATATGCTTATAGTATATAGAAAGTTTAATCAAAATCGTTAGAGCCGTTTTCGAGAAAATTGAGGTTATGTGTAATTTTTATATGGCAGGTACCGTTAATAACATGGCTAAAAGCAAACAAAAAAAATGGCCTAGAATTATGACCAAAATAAGCTTGGATACGAAGTTTGAAGAAAATCGGCCAAGCCGTTTAGGCTGGGGAGACCATTACGGACAGACGGACCGACGGACCGACGGACCGACGGACCGACGGACCGACGGACCGACGGACCGACGGACCGACGGACCGACGGACGGAATTCCAAAAACCACTTTTTTAGGCTCCGCTATCATCGTAATGTTAGAATCAATCAAAATCTCGAGGTCGAAAATTTTCACGAAAACAATATCTTTCTCTTTGTAAGAGAAAGTTAACGAGTGGTGGGTGCACGACTGGGTCGTACGCAACTTTCTCTTTCACAGCGAGTTAGGCGTTAGATCAAATAGTACGCATTTTGATTAATGATATAAATAATGTCGAAATGAGTTTATACGAACGTTTACTCCGATATATGAAGAAATCGATGTCAATGTGAATAATAATGATTTTCCGTTATTGGCCAAAACTGAAAATTCCGTTTAGTGATAGTTGGGCTAAAACTAATTATGTGGAATTGCTTCAAGTTGTAATAGTAGTATATATATTAAATTTCATTCAATTTGATAGTTTGCGAGAAATTGTAAATTTTCCTTATATGGCCTACATGACAAAATCCGTTATATGGATTTTCTCGAAAAAACTGGATATGCAGTTTTGTTAAAGTTTATATGGTTATTGTATATATAAAGTTTAATCCAAATCGTTAGAGCCGTTTTCGAGAAAATAGAGGTTATGTGTAATTTTTATATGGCAGCTACCATTATTAACATGGCTAAAAGCAAACAAACAAAATGGCCTAGAATTATGACTAAAACAAGCTTGGAAACGAAGCTTGAAGAAAATCGGTCCAGCCGTTTAGGCTGGGGAGACCATTACGGACAGACGGACCGACGAAGGACGGAATTCCAAAAACCACTTTTTTAGGCTCCGCTATCATCGTAATGTTAGAATCAATCAAAATCTCGAGGTCGAAAATTTTCACGAAAACAATATCTTTCTCTTTGTAAGAAAAACTTAAAAATTGAATATTTGATGCAAACTTGAGTATTTTATTCCATTTTTAAAAAAAACTACGCTTAAAAAATCACCCGTTAGTATTGACAAAAAAATACTGAGTACCTAAATCCCAAAATTATATTCTTCTCCTGTAAATGAAATTGTGAAATCTTTTCACTAAAATGTAGGCTTAAACTTAAACTTAATCAGTTTTTCAGTTTAAATCACAAATAAAACTTACCGTTGCAATAGAACTAAGAACCGCTGCTACGTAAATAACATTCTTATTTATAAGAAAATGCCTTAATAAATAATAATGTGGTCTTATGTCTTCTTCTTCAAATACATTTACATAATGTCCTTTGTCGGAATATTCTTCACTTATATCGGCGGGCGAATCGCAATACACTAACCACAGCATAGCACTTAGTCCACAACTTGCGACAAATACTAGAAAATTTACTACCCAGGCTCCGATTTCTCCCAGCCAATGAATTAAAATCAATAAACCTATAGAAATAACTAAATATAAAGAATTTACTTTTAAGATTATGAACACACTTTTCATTTTGTTTCTTACCAAGTGCGATTACACTCAAAAAAATAATTTTATATGATGTTGAGTAAATGTGAAGAAATATTATTTGCGGGACACTAACGGCGCTCAAATGTGAGAAAAACTCACTTGTTGTCTTAATCGAACCTTGGGGAGCACATCTATTCCACACTGGCGAGCTAAAAAATGGTAATCTATTTAAAAAAAAGTACTTATTTGTTTGTTACCAACCTTCTTAGCAATTTGCTTTGAGGACATGGTCCCAGCCTATACATAAAATCAACCATATAAAAAATTAGTATATTCTGCATATCAAAGTTGTACCGACAATATTGAGTATGTAGTTTCTTGGAATATGTTAGTATATCAAGATCAAAAATTATATTAGTTGGTGGACACATTTCAACACAAAGTTTCAACCCGTTCGATAAGTTAGTATTTGCGAAGTAGATCATATACGGTTTGGATGATGTATCCATCCCAGATTCGGGAAATTTCTCATAGATCTTGTTAACTTCAACTCCGCATGTATTTCCAAATGAATCATAACCGTTGATGGCGGGTAAAAAGTTTCCATAAAGAACCGCGAAAAATACCAGAATAATCTGAAAGTAATCACATTATTTAGTAATCCACTACAGTGATTTAGAAAATAAAATTATTTCAATTAATTAGACAGCAGCGAGAGTCAAAAAAAAATAAAAAAAAATATGTTTCACTATACAACTTTTACCGATATTAAAACAGCAAATGCTTAAAAATGATGGTTGGATGTTGTAGAACGAGGGTAGACTCTGATTGGCTTAAACTTGGCAATTCCCAGTGGATGTAACTCTGATTACACATCAATTGTGCTTATTTTTACCTTTTAGTGGTAACCATCGGATACTGGTCTCATCGAGCGGATTTGACTTGCTAAACGATAAGTGTGAATGTTGATAACAAAACGAAAATCAGCACAACACAGCCTACACGACAACTTAGGCTAATTGAGTTCGCTGAGGAACGAAATTCCACTATAGCCAACACACGGTTTCCTTACCTCGGTATTTATAAGGGAACAAGGTACTGAAGAGATGAACAAGGAAATATTGTAGCTATGAACAGTCGATGCTGAAGATATGGAGAACCACTTTTGCAGACTGTTAAACGGCGATGACGAATAATCTTCCACTGCCAGGCAAAATCAAACATTCAATATTGGTGACGACAGCGAAAACTACCAACCACCGCACCTTAGTTAAGTGTGGATAGCAATATCTATACTTAAGCTTAACGGATTTTTAAGAAGTATTCACCAACTCACAGGAAAATTGGTCGGATGAAAGTATGCCTGAAGAACCACAGCATCGTTTGCCCGATCTCGATGCTCCATCAGGGCCGTCGACATAGACAAATTTGACAGAACGTCACCATCGATATATAAAACTTTGAGTTATTGCACAACTTTGTCTACATCGGTTCCGATATTACTCTTCACAACTGCTGTTTCTCTTGGCTAAGAATACAATTTAGTATACTTGAACTTCTATACAAGACCCTGATCACCCCAGTCCTGGACAGAAGCATGGAACTAAATCATGGACCGTATCAAAATTGCATAAAGAAATCCTTGACCGTTTTGAGAGAAAAATTCTTCAAAAAATTCTTTCGTCCCGTTTTCGTTGTCGGGCTATGGTGATGAAGAATCAACCAAGAACTATACGAACTGTACAGCGACATACCCCTGGTCAAAAAAAAAAAACTCCGCATTGGACGTTTAAGATGGCTAGGACATGTAGAGCGAATGGCCACCAATACTCCGGGTCGCAGAGTCTTCGATTGCCAGCCAGACGTCGGACGCAGTAGAGGAAGACCTCGCGCTAATTGGCGCGAATAAGTAGAAACCGACCTCAACCAACTTGAAGTCCGCAACTGGAAGCAGTTAGCTAATGACAGGGCTAATTGGAGAGGCATGTTGGTTGGTGCCAAGGTTTATTCCGGACTGTAGCGCCACTTGAGAACGTATAAATAAAAGGTGATCCAATAATAAAATACAACATCGTCGTATTGAGGAAATCATTGTTTGAAGTGTTAGTTTGGTTCATGTCATTTAATGTTTAAAGATAATTTCCTTGAAATGTTGCCCACGTCTACTCTAAAATATGCTATTCTCTAGGTCCAATTTTCGACCACTCTTTTAAGCCTATCGGTCGGTATTCCATGAATAACACGAGTTATGTTGGCTTTAAAAGCTTGTTGTGAGCTTAGGATGGGCCACAGAGGCATCTTCAGTGCAAGTGAGGTAGGCGCGGCACGCTCGCGGTTGCTCGGCTAAGCTCGTCGGACGGGGAAGTTCTTGCCATCCCTGGTATTTGGTAAAGCCAGATGCCAGTGGGGTAGAGAAATGAAGTATATATCTCAACACTCGCTGGGGGATCTGAAATACCAGTCACATCGATACGGTAACAACGACTAACGGCTACGAACAGTTACAATACAGACTAACAATCCTGTAAAGTGTTTAGCGGATAACTGGAACAGGAAATCACACACCAACATAATGTATCATAGAGAGAATCAGAATCATACTTATATACCCATTACTAAATTTTAAATTTTACAGTTTTTGAAAACCCGATTTTTTTTTTCTTATGATTGATTGCTTTGAATTTTTTTTTAATTTTTTTTGGACCTTTTTTGAATTTTTTTAAACCTTTCTTTGAAATTTTATTTTTGAAAAGCGTTTACGCTCTACATTTTTTTTTTAAATTTTTTGTTTTGCAATTTTGAATTTGTTTCGAGTAGGGAACAGCTGCTAGTTGTTGCTTCAATAGATAACGAATCCAGAAGCTTAGGGGCAGTCCCTAAGGGTACTACGGGCAAAGGTCGAGCAGAAGGGCAAGGTCGAACTAGTAGGAGGGCTTTACTGTTTGACCTGACTGACTTGACTATGTACTCGTACGACCTACTGAACTTTAGCCCAGACACGACAGAGTACGAACGAAAACTAATACGACTGACAAAACGAACTCAACGAAGCTGGCACTGCCAGCAACACTACGAACAAGTACACGACAGAAGAACAGATCTAACATCTACACAAAAACGGGCTCCGATACATCGTCAAGACGCAATACGACAAAAACAACAACGCCAACCAATAGAACTCGACGAAGATGACTTACAAACGAGAGGGCTGACGAAAGAAAACGAACAACAAATAACGCAACCCATACAAGAGTTTGTCTCTAGCGCTGTACGGGAGAACCAGGGCGTTATGATGACAGCGTTCACCGAGAGTATGAAGGAACTAATGGCGTCCTTTCAGGACAACATTAAGGTCCTTTATAACAAGATTAGCGACCTGGAACTTTCCGTTGCAACGCAAAGAGACACTCCAAAAACGACTAACAGACTCCACGAGACGACTAGATACACACAAAACAACTACAACTCTACGACAATGCCCCGAAATATTAACGAACGGGAACAAACATTCTATCAGGATGAAGGACGAAGAACTGAAATTCCGGTTCACAAATGGGGGGTAATGTTCGACGGAAGCACAAAAACAATGACTGTAGAGAGCTTCATTTTCCGTATTGAGACCCTGCAACGAAAGAGTGGACTTTCTGAAGTCCAACTGTTTTCTCAATTCCACCACTTGGTATCAGGTCAGGCACAAAAATGGTTTTGGCAATATCTGCAGGAAAATGAGCACGACGAGGGCCTTAACTACTTCGATCCCAAGGCCCAATTAATTAAGCAGTTTGGTCAGGGGAAAAGGGACCACGAAATTCTTCGTAGTATTATTTATAGGAGACAACAAACTTATGAGACGTTCGACGAATGCTACGGCGACATACGATCACTGATGTTACAGATGACTATCCGACCAAACGAACGCGACCTCGTCGATATCCTAAGACCGAACATTATGGACCGAGTAGCGACGCTGATCTTCGGATTAAGAGTATCCAAGATTTAAGAGACGAATGTTGACGAGCAGAACGATACTTGACGACCCGAGACCAAAAATTTAGGCGTCAAGTGACGGAATTAGACGGACAAACAGGTTACAGGACTAAGGAAGAGCAGCAAGACGAGACAGAAGAAGCAGAATTGGAGATAACTGCACTCCAACACAACAAAAATAACCGACAAACAAACTTTACTAGACAAGATAGACCGTACAAGAAGGACATGAACCACAAAGAGTTAACGACGAATAGAACACCGACATGTCCTTCCAAATTTTCATACCCTGACCTGCTTTAGTTGCGGTCTCGGTAATCTGACATTCAATTGTGCGAAATGCCAGGGAAACCTGAAGATCGGCAATGCCTCCGGGAGCAAACCGCCGATGAATGCATCGGTCCAGGAGAATCAGGACCTGTCCAGATCCTGAAAAGGGACAGGGTCTTAAACCCGCAACGCCCAAAAGTAAATCCGAGCCGAAAAAGTCTCCATCAACGCCTCGTTGAATACAAAGAGGCCCGAAAACGAATCTTTGGAGAGGAAGTGACATTGTCGGTGAAGAGTAGTAGGAACTAGAAGAAGATAAAACGAATTAGAGAGATCTGTGCAATAAACCGACGAGCTTAGCCGAGCAACCGCGAGCGTGCCGCGCCTACCTCACTTGCACTGAAGATGCCTCTGTGGCCTATCCTAAGCTCACAACAAGCTTCAATCGTTTCGGATTTATCGCCGTAAACAAGAAATTTCACATATACCCATAGAGGGTAATCCAATGGTATTAAATCACAAGATTATTGAGACGATGTTTTCATCGAACGTTTAACGATTAATTCGTTGATTAACTTAAATTCCGCGTCTGCCCATAAACCGCACAAAACAGTTTATTTCTGGGTATTAGTAGCTGCTGGATTGCATCTGGTGGGCCCAAATACGGCACAAACATTATAACTTTATCACATATGGTCAATTTTTAAGTATACATAATAATAAGAAGAGTCCATTAATTTTGCTGACCCGATGTTGATTCATGAAGTTATTTTGCATGAATAACTTAATCGACTTACTCTTTGTTAAAATAGATTGCCACGCCTCCTTTTTGACAATGTTTTTAGTAAAAATGTTTTTCGGTAAAATTTCTATTAAATTCAAAAAAAAAAACGTTCAATGCAAAAACGTTGGTAATGTTAATATGAACATTTCCTCTTTAGATTATTTTAATCCACTGCCACTTTTTGGGGGCGTTTTCCTAAAAAAAAATCCTTTGTTCACCCTACTCCATAGCATATGCTAGAAAAAATATAAACTATATTTCCATATTTCATCCCCATAAGGTTTTAAGTCAGCCCCACTTTTTCGAGATATTAGTTTTAATGGTGGGATGAGATGAGATAGGGTATTAAACGAATTGCACGGAGGACATAGTTTTAACGAAAATGAATCCTAAAAAAAGTTGCTGTAAAAATTAAATACCATACCTAATTATTTTAAGTGGATAGATAGTACAAGGATAAACATTTTATTAAATTGTTAACTCACTAGGACAATCCAAAGTAAGATAAAAAGACAAAGCCATAAAGTATCAGTGCGAATGTTAGATTTGTTGGGATAGTTTCGGCAAGAAGATTCCATTGTTTGCACACCTTTTATTTGAACGTTGTTTTTTTACGTTTTAGTTTTACACTTTATGATTAATATGTCTCATTAATATACCTTTCTAGTTAAGAGTTTTGCAGTTACTGATACCTTCCACTGGTGAGCCTAAGCATATAAAAAAGGTCCTTGAATTAATTGCAGTCCAGGGAAAAGAAGCTGACATACTTTGCACGAAACTGTTTTAAGTAGGTACCTATTGAACTACAATTTTTAATAAATGGCATTTGAGGGTGGTGTTCACTATCGACTAATAAACTCCTCCCAAGTGAAATTGGCGATTGAAAAGGCCCCAATGGTTCTAGGAATCGTTCACATCATTCGCAAAAGTGGGGAAGTGAAAAATTAGGTGTTGTTACTTTCGATTTTGAGTCAGGGACTTCGCTATTTAGTCGCTAAACATTAATAAGATAGATCTGATTTTTTAATTTGTTGAAGTGTATTGCATTAATCTCCTCCTTCCTGCTCAAAAAATACAGCTGGTTATTTTAGGAATTCATCATCTTCGTTCCCATATAATATAATTTTTTATTGATAGCAAGATTAAGATAGCTAAAGAGTTCATCTAGCTCGGAGTCAACCCATCGTATGACACCTTAGTGGCGATACAAAGAAGGCTGTCCCTAGGAAAACCGATGCTATTTCGGTTTTGCAAAACTAATGGGATCAAAAGTCTTAACCCGAAAGTCCAACTGTTTTCAATAACGGAAACTTATCCTACCAGTCTTACGTTACGGCGCCGTCCGAGTGCTGGACAATAAGCAGGAAAGCAAAACAAATATTAGGCAATTCCAAAAGGAAGATTTTTCATCGAATTTTTGGTCTTGTATGATAGGAATGCGAACGGAGAAGAAGATACAACCACGAACTTTATGAGTTGTACCAAGATGTGGATGTAGTCCAAAAGGTAAAAACGCGTAGGCTACATTGGCTCGGCCACATCGAGCGAATGTTTCAACCAAAAGAATATTCCAATTCTGGTTCGTGGGGAAAAGGAAGACCGAACCTCCGGTATGGCAGAACTGCAAAAATTAATTTCCATGCAGGAGCGATTTTAAGTAAAAATTAGTAAAAAACCATAAACCTTATTTGTACGGGAACAGTCCTAATGTGTATCTGTCAATAAATTTGAGAAATTACAAACATTTACTGAAAAAGTAAAAACAGAGGTAATAAATGGCACGCGAAGTAAGAAAATTGTTATTTTACAGAAAAAGATTCCTTATGCTGAGAGTGTTAATTCATTTCATTTTGCTGTATATAATTTTTTTCGTTTTCGATTGAGATAACAAAAAACACTATTTTTTTTATCTAGATCACTTTTGAAAAATCTCGATTCCAAGTGAGAGTTATGTCGTTATGTCGAAATAACATAGATACCTAAGTTTATTCAAAGAAAAATGGAATCAACAATAAATAAATTATTGGAATATTCTTCCTCATCATCATCGTAGTATTTCTTATCATCTACATCAAGCGACGCGACGGCTTCTTGGATTTCCACAAAAACAATTCTTCATTCATTGTTTACAACAATGTAATCATTCAAATTTTTCTCATTAATTTTACTAAGTGCATTCCTCTACAGCCAGAAGATAAACAATGAGCTGTCAAATGGCCCACTAACACATACACAAAAATAGATCAATCTCTTTTATGTTCGATTGGGACGAGTAAAAATCTGAAATCTGAGAGCAAATCTGAAAATCCCAATCGAAAACGCTATTGGATACAAGACCCTGATTATCCTAGTACTTCTCTACAGTGCTAAAGCATGGATCATATAAAAAGCGTATGAAAAATCCTTCAAGATGTTTAAGCGAAAAATTATTCGAAAAATCTATGATTTTGCGCAACTGGAGGCAGTTAGCTTGTGTGGAAAAATATTGTATATTGGGCATTGTTTCTCTGGTGTACTATTGCATTCTGCGATTATCATATACGATAATCGCAGAATGCTATAGATATATATATCTGCCATTTTTTTTAGTGAATTACCACTGGGTAAGACATTTAAATTGTAATGACAGGAAATTTCTTGCCAGCAGTTAGAATTGAAACCAGCACCACTTGAAAGATGCACATACACTCAGATAACTATTAAAATACATAAATGCCGCGAGTATCAAACAAAAATAAGCACCTGGTTACGTTTCATGATTTATGCCAAAAATAAAAAGTAGGTAATATTTCGGAAATATCGAGTTCGAAAAATTAATTAAATAATATAGTATTGCATACATATAGGCTTATGTTTATGAGATAATGTTTCGTTAAGTCATTATGGGACTACACGCCGGCCGCCTAAAGCACCAGCATGTGAGGCCGAAGACCGTCCGATATAAATTGAGCGGTCAAATCTTGGGTTTAAACCACTAATCGCTGGTGAAACCAACCTCGCTCTTGAGTGATTACTGCTTGAAACCGCAACACCCTAGATGTATGCAAAACTGTTTTTGTACTGATGAAAAATAATTTTTATACCGTGATATCTCTCTCCTAAACAATTAATCGAACTTAAAATGATGTGATTAGTTCGTTGAGTTCGGTAACAATTTGTATTTCAACTGTAAATTCCCCTGTGTCCTTTTTCATTGCCATCATATAATTGCTTTCGCCCCTTTTCCCCAGATTGCTCGCAAAAGGTGGTGTCATCGCATTGATCTCGGCTAATGGCGTCAATATCAGCAGTTGTATAGGAGATTGTTCTTCTAGTGTTGGGTCGAGAGCTTTGCAGAATTGTTTCACGTACAATGCTGATGAGTTTGTCTAAAACAGAAGGTAGAGTGGGTGGAGGTGTTTTCTCCTAGATGATTAACTTAAGCATAGCGCTTTCGTCTTCCCGATTATTGTAGAGTTTTCCAGGTAGAAATCATTGCAATATAAGTTAAATAAGCCTTGTCATGGCAAGGTGTAATATAATATCCATGAGGAATATTAGTATCTTCAGTGACAGCCTAGAGGCAATCAAATCCTTGGGATCCATCTCATTTAGATCGAAATCAGCCCACGAATTCCGATTATCTCTTAACGGTTTATCGCAGAGCACTTTACCATTCATCTCTTTTGGGTGGTGGGTAACAGAGATATCCCAGGGAACTGTAAGGCGGATGAACTTGCCAGACTGCGTTTTACCTTGATTTTCTATCACCAGTAGAAATGTAAGGCATGCCCCTTGCTACATATAAATTATCAATCAAACTAAACGCGATCAAGAAAGCAAACTCTGGATGGAACAAACATTAGTACAATCATCGGTACAATCACAGGACATTTCCCCTTAGGCCTACATGCAAGAAGTGTGTTCCACACCTTCTCTCCTCTTGTTGCTTCTTTAACAATCTAGGTGACCTGACTAATATTCATTTCCTCCTCCACTTCATAGTCAGCTGGGACTGGTTCACTTAGGAAAAGTCAACAGATCATCGTGTTTATCACAACGAACCTTCCTGGTTGAAGTGTGCACGCGCAACGACTGCAGAAACTATAACCTAACCTAACCTATGCTGATGAGAACCACTTACAAGGTACACCAGGCTGGTATATACATACTTATTTTTACGTCGTCTTCTGTGGTTTCATAAAGATCAAGTCCCAGCAACCAACCATATTCTTCAGTTTGGATACTGCTATGTCCACCTCTCTACGATCGTCTTCAAAATTTATTTTTTTGTATACCCTGACAGCGGGAGTTTCGTCACTATTACTTTACATCTGATAAAAAAAATACAATTTTTTGGTGCAACAGGCTCTTTAGTACCCAGGGCCGAGCTTTCTCACAACCATTCATGTGTGCGTCTGTAATTCTTCCACGATGGCCTCCTGTTTTATGCCGAATCCGAACGGCAAAGTTGAGATAAGTTTTTCTTGACAATTGATACTACTCGGATGATTTGTTAGATCATCACATCTTTATAGAGAGGAGGGCCAGTGAAAAATCTGTTAGGTGTTGCTACGGCTGGGAATCGAACCCAGACCTTCTGCGCGGCAATTCACCGCACATCGCGCCACTGAGCCTGTCACTGCTAGTGTTTTATTATTCTTAACACCGGAGGTAAATGAGATTTTCACCCCTATTATCGAATCCGGCCGAGGGAATATTCCCCAAAAATAAATTCAATTCGTCATTATAATTCCTTGTTTATATTTACAGAAATCAGATAGCATGGATTTGAATAGATTTTCCGCACAGCAGTCTTAGAATGGCATATCATTAGATCCGTGAACGCGGGTTTTTCTTTTTCAATATCAATATCCTAATATCCCAAATATGGAATTCATACAGTAGTTGTAGCAAGATTGGAGTCTATCAACATTTTACCTTACATTACATTTTTTCTTGGCATTTCTCGTTTTATATATCCGTATTCGTACGATTGCAATAGGGCATGTCCCAGTCGTTGTTGGAGATGTGTGTTCGTCACGATCTTATTTTTGCTAGCGTATCCTATTACAGTTTCTGAATTGCTGTGATGTCAGCTAAACGCTGCCATTTAGTAGTTCTCATTCAAACTACCATGTGTTTTACCCGTGTTGCAAGCTTGCCAACAATTGGTTGCTTCGGTATTGCTTGGCTTTTAAATGTGTATGCGAGTAAATAGTTAACCCGCGCTAAAGCTTTTGAACCATTCGATGAAATACGCCGAGCAATCCAATACCTACTGAGCTATAATCCAAAATCAAGATAAAAGATGTTTTCTCCAGCAAGATTTTCAGTGCGTGATGATCATTGTTTCACGTTTAACCTGAGTCAATCGGAGAATCATGTCATCCAATTTAAATCCTCAACACTCAGACTGAAAAACTGGGCTAATTTCAATTTTCTAGAAATTCTTCCGTTTACACCCTGGTATTGAAGAATTTCTTTTGTGTTGTGTAGATAATTCTTATTGAAATATAAATAATAATAAACTTACCAGAAGGATAAAGTCTAAATAATTAAAGAAATGACAGATACCATTATGTATCCTCTTTTGGGAAGTTCAATAATTTAAAAAAAACTAATTTTGTATGGATAGATCATTTATTTAAAAAAAAAGTCATAAACTTAACTTGAAACCTACTAATCCGATTCTTCAACAGCTTTCGTTGCGTTCGGTTTTTTTCCTTTGCCTTTTTTCGTCTCGATAACTTTGTGGGCAAGTTTTAACTGTTTATCCTTAATTTTCTTTTCCAGTTTGGCTTTGATTGGTTTTGTTGTTGTAGCCTTTTTCCTTTGTTTTTCTAAAACAAAAAAATAGAAAACATTAATAAATATTTACGTTAGGTACACCCCACAAATATATAACTTATGGGGTACCAAAAGCTTTTTATCAATCTATAACCGCACTTACCAGCCAACACCTTCGCCACTTCAATAGCATCCTTTGCCTCGAACAAATCATCATATTCATTGCCTTCATACGCATGCATTGGTTTGTTTGCTTCATGAGACACCTTTTGTTCAACTCTATTCACGTATTTATCGCTGGCTGCTTTCTTCAGCTGTTGCCTTTGTTTCGAAGGACTGACATAATTAGGATTCTCCCAAATAGCATTTCCGGTAAAGGAACCATCGAATATTTTTACAGGATTCATCACAAAACGTGGACCGACTTCAGCCAAGCCACCGTCTTCCGAGAGTATTTGGAAATTCCTAAACCAAATTCTGTTGTCGAGGAATGTAAATGTGAAAACGTGATCAACGAAAGGCTGACTTTTTGGATGATAGTTGGGAACACCAAACGTTTGAATAAACAATTCCTTGAGCAACGAGAGGTGTGGAATTTCATCGAATTTCTGATCAAAAGACAGCAGCGGACGAGCACCACGCAAACAATTGCCAGTCATTTTCAATTCACCCATTGTGTGAATGTTTTCTACCAGAAATTTAGCCGAAGGACCCTTGGGTACATTTGAGAACCACATATACAAATCACGTTTTCTCCGTCCTTCGAAGAGGACTGCCTTATTGCAGTGCTTCATTTCGCACATTTCATTTACCAGCGACAGGCTCTTGGAGCGTTCCATTTTTGATTCAGCTCTGTGGTGGGGCATTAAAGTTTTGATGTCACGCATTAGATGGCGATCTCTGTGATTAATACCGCGAGCGGCAAACACGAGTACACGCTGTTTATTCGTCCATTTGTCCTGAAAAAAAAATATTTCCTCAATATTGACTATTGAATTTAAACGAGTTTACTTACTTTTTTTGGAGCTGGTTCATCGGATAATCGTTTAGCTGGAAGCGGGGGATTTTCGTCTATGGGTATAACTACTGGAGCTACTTTTTTCTTTTGGAATTTTCTACCCATTTTCGACCAAATAAAACAAAACTATTCAGTAGTTTAAAAATGCACGTGTTTTGCGGCTGCAAAACAAAACTTAAATGTCACTTTGACATATTGTGTTCAGGAAAATAGTGAATTGCCATTGAGTGCGTTCACAGAGTATACAGTATTTAATTATTGAAGAAATAGGTATAGGGTGTCGAGTTTTCTATTGGTAAAAAAAATCAATCTCTATTTTGATCTAGATCTGTCAAAACACCGATTTTGACAGTTTTTGTGTTCCATTATGCAAAAAATTGATTTTTTTTTATCTTAGATCATATTTGCAAATCTGGATTTTTCGGCAGATTTACCCTTCCTGGTACACACACTAATACAAATGATAGCTGTCAGTTTTACCAAAGTGATTTTCGTTTTGATTTATTATTATTTCGGTTGTGAAAAAGTATAATTAATAATTCTAACTGTAGCAGTTTAATGTGAAATATAAATTTATGAAAAACAATCAACCTGTGTGACTTAAAACAAGTCTGTGTGACACACACAAGAAATTACAATTACAAAAACAATCTGAAATCGTGTTCCATTGGCACCAAAAAAGATAAAATTTTAGATCAAAATCTAAAGGTTAAAGCAATGCAAGAAGTAAGCGCAATACAATGTGTACTCCGTCGTGAATCAGTAGCGAGAAGTTGAATATGGGTTAACTTCACGGTACATATTCACGTTTGACCTTATTTTACGTCTGTCTGCTGTTTTCAATTTTCGAAGCCACAAAGTTCCATTTGTTTCTTTGTTATTTAAATAAATTTGTCCATCGATTTATTTATTATTATGTGCGAATGAATTGGGTAAAAATCGTGGTAGGCTAAATTTTTGTTTGATAATTTTACCTTATGCGGGTTATATGTTGACCATTTTGTTATAAAATTGGATTGTGAACTTCTAATATAATTTAAAAGAAATAATAAAATTTTGTAGAAACTAGAAGCTAGGCTTGTATCTGTCTTTAGACACCAATACAAAATAAAAATATACATACAGCCTTCGTTAAGTGTCAAAATTAGAATAGAGTATTTTGCGACAAAGTCAATCTGACAGCCATGTATTCGTATGAATGCAAAGTCATAGCCGGCGGTCGGAGAGTAGTTGCAAAAAAAAAAAACTCCCCCAGAACCCAGCCAATAAATTTGCCTTCATACAAATGATATGGCTGTCAGATTGCGCGTTGTAAACATGATGTCACAACATTCAGTTTACTGTGGTGGTGTTTGGTGATATTTATTTGATGTCTATACTTTGTTTTTTGAAATGTTAACGTCTTGTTATGTAATTTCGCTGTAATGTAAAAGTTTCGGTTGAGTTGAGAAAAGTCTCTCTTTCATTTTTGATACTTTTGTTTTTTTTTTAAGCGAAATAAACTCATAATCCAATGATCCCAAATACCTTATATATACGTTTTTTTTTTGTGTTGCAGAACTGCGACGCTTGCAGATTTTACATGTGTTCGCTGTTGCAAGGAGAATTCTGCACGTGTGTTTCAGGCACGCAAATATCGTGCTGCTCGCGTGGCATTGACAAATAGGTGGAGAATCTGTATACCATAGTAATAATACCAACAGTCTGAATAACAGAATAACATTATTTCATTTTTTTCATGTATTCTTTCATAGATCATATATACGATCTGTACTGTCTGAATTATTTCATGTGCCTGAGTACTCCAATGCTGCCCAGTAATTATTTATGTACTTTTTAACTATTTTATCCATATTCATGTTGTTGCCGGCAGTTTTTCATACTTAAGTTGGTGGTAGTAAAAGAAAAATATTCGTTGGTACGTATTCAGTTTTTAGAGCTATTGCTTTCCATTTAATGTGTGGTGACAAGTATTTAAAAGTTTTTCTCTAGCAGAATAAGAACGCGCCTCTTGTTTAAGCCGGAAAGTCGTTGTCATCTTCAATATTAAATTTGCCGTTCTATCTACACCCCGACTCCACAGGAGATAATTTCTCTCATACTGCTTATCATGAGATAAAATATATCTTGTGGAGTCACTCTATTCTATTAAATCGTATGATTGGATATCAGCGATCTCTCTCTCTGAGATAATGCCTCGACATGGATGTCTGACATCAATTTGACAGACATTTGCTATTCGTCTGGAATTGTCATTATACCCTATCCCATAGGGGGGCATATTAGTTTTGATACTTAGTTTGTAACATAGAGAAATAATTTTGCTACATATACCTCAAAGTATATGGATCGACTCAGAATCGCTAGCTGAGTCGAATTAGCCATGTCTGTCTGTCCGTCCGTCCGTCTGTCTGTTCGTCAGCGGTTTTTGGGCCTTAAATTTTGAGCTAGGATAATGAAATTTGGTATATAGGATCCTCGTCCGTGCCACCAGAACAAGTGTAAAAATTTTTAAAATCCGCCCACTGCCACGCCCCCTTTTTAGGAAAACTTATTTTTTGGCCAAACCGTAAGGAATTTCAAAAAAGTGTCTGAGTAGCATATTTAGACAATCCTAATATCTATATTTCGTTCATACAAAGTTTTTTGCCACGCCCACTTTTTGGGGGCGTTTTTAGTAAAAAACGCTTTTTGTCCAAATTTTAAAACTTTCGAAAAAAAATTTGATGCAAATACTTCCGAAATGGTAATATAAACATTTTGTCCATAGATCATTTTCACCTACGCCCACATTTTGGGGGCGTTTTCTTACAAAAACCGTTTGTATACCCCATCCCAAGGCATTAGCAATAGAAATACGAACCACACAAGATTTTGAGAAACTGTCTGAGCAATATATTGTGACAATGTCATTTTCTGTATTTCATTGCCATAAGGCCTATATTTTGAGGATATTAATTTAAAGGATAGGATGGGATAGGGTATTCAACGATCCGCATAGCGGATTGTAGCCTCTCATATGTTTTTTATGTCATTTTAGTGTATACTGTATACTCATGCCGGTGATGGTCTGTGGCGTAGGTAGTGTATATTTTATTACAATTTTTTTTCAAAAAATATATAACGCACAATTTGTCATAAAAGCAAACAGCCGAATAATTAATTTTGTTTCCACAACACAAAACGTCACCTACAACCTCTCTTGCCGTTGCGATACGAACTGAAATGGCATGGCATGATTTGCCCAGCGTAGAAATAAGAAAATTGTATGAGATAGATGTCAGACATTTAGTTGGAGAGACAGATCTCTAGTGGAGTCGGCATGTAACAGCGGCAATTGGATGGGAGTAGGGGATCTTTAATATTCTCAAGACTGATTTTAATTTGTCCTTGTTCATCATTATACAGCGTCCCTCTACGCTCTACCACTTGATTAAACGTACATTGACAATTGCCATTTTTTGAAAAAAAAAAAAAAAAAAAATAATAATAATAAATACCGATATTATAGTGCCACTAAAAAAAACAAAACTGTGATAGGAGATCGAGAAATGGGAAAGCAGATTAAGGCTAAGGCGCTAAAAAACTATGCAGCTTAAATATTTAAACTCATAAACTTAAATTTAAGCGTTAAAACTTTTAGCTGCTGTAGTTGTAAGTCGATAAATGTTTAGGTATGCATTAGGGTCTTAAGACTTAAGCATCAAAAATAATAATTAAGTTCAAGTAGCTAAGTAGCTAAACCGCTTATACAAGGTAATTTACAAGATAGTTTATGTCTGTGAAGCTTATGGCACAGCGAGTACCCAACGAAACCGTGGGTGTGTCAATCAGTAGTACAAGTCTAGGGAATTCAGTCGCTATTTCGAGAGTAAAAATAAGTCCGTCATAAATTGGTAGTACAGGGAAGATAGGGATTCGCACTCTTGTTTTTCGGAACAAAAGCTCTTACATGGTTTCCGTAGTAAGCATTCGAAATAAGCAAAAATCTGAATTCCACATATCAAAAGAAATGCAATAGATCAAAACAAGATCCCCACTCTATATAAAAAAAAAAGCCGCAATGATTAAAAAGCAAATTTTAAATGATAGCTCTAACTCTGAAGTCGGAATGCACATCATTTTAATGGGGGTAGAATAGCAGCAGCCACAGCCAATGGCTGCGTTCCGGATTTCAGTTTTACCAAGTTAACTTTGCCGGTGTACTGCTCTCATGGGTCAATCGAGCATTTTTAGTCATGTGACATGGTCGATTGATCAATGAGAACAGTGCATCGGCAAAGTTAACTTGAGAAATCTAAAATCCGGAACACGGCCAATCAGTGCATAGTCAGATGGGCGCTTAATAAGACGTCTTGGATGTACGTCAGATGCTATTGGAATTCACTGGCGGGTAAACTCTTTTTATGGGGGTTTCTTTAATTTAGTATGGTGCAAAAATATGGCGCGCAGCTGATTTTAAAAAAGCTTCCCCATAAGAAGTGTACTGCCAATTTATGTTGGACAGGGTATAGATGTGTACTCGCAATTTCTGTTGGACAGAGTATAGCTACCCTCATGACTGTGTCCACTACCACTTGCGAGATTGCTCTCGAACGTAGCTTGAGAGCGACTCTCAGCACTTTTATTCTCAAATGGACACATACCTTTAGATAGACGAAATATGTTAAAATACCAAATAAGTTAAAAAAAAAAAAAATAAACCAAATACTAATGAATTGTGTTTCGAATTTTCAAATCACAGCTGTTACAAGCTTCAGCACATGCACATGTATTACCTTGCACCACACATTATATTAAGTGTTAGAGCGTTCAATAAATAAATAAATTTAAATACATTCTGTAAGTTAACAGTTTTATTTAAATATAAGTTTACTATATCATATTCTTGTTGTTTGTTTAAATAAAATTGTACATCATGCATAACACAAAAATTCTTTTAAGAACTTTTTCTTGTAAGGCAAATTAAAACACATAGTATTACTTTTGATTTGAGTTTTTTTTTTCTTGTTTGTTTGTTTCTTTTGGAAATTGCTGGTTATGTTATACAGTGTTCTATAATCTATTATAATTTAAAAAATACTTCATAAGCTTATATACGCTTAGGAAATACATTCTTCTTGCTCTATGGTTAAGTCCTGCTTTCTACGATAAATCCTATGTGTTCTATCTCATACGTTCCCCGTCTAATTCTTCTTTTCTTTTCATTTTTAATCATAGTAAGTTTTCTTCATTTAGCCGAAATAAATGGCCAGCAGATACAATTAGCTAATAGCCAGTATTAGCTAGCTCTGACTGGACACCTATGTGGTGTGTGTTTGTTTGTTTGTTGGGGGTGAGAGAGTGAGTTGTCTGTATTGTAAAACAGTGATGTTTGTCCCGCCCGTTGATACAAAAATAAAATCACAAAAGCACTTTCCAAATTCTCATCATGGAATTGCGTCTCTGAATAAAAACACTTTCCTTCTTCTTCTAAATGAAATGAAAAATGAAATAAAGACATAATACCTATAATACAAATGAAAACAATTATTATCCCTGGTGGAGGACATTTCACAGTACAAGACCTCTGTTGTGTGTGGGTAATTTTTAAGCAGCGCAATTATCCGCAACAGGGTGTACTCTGGCTAGTTGTCATTGCCGCGGTTGCATGCTCGGTGGCTGTTCGCGATAAGCTTTCAGCTTTGTTTCCATAGCCTGTAAAAAAAATAAACCCATCAATGAGCCATAGAAGTACGTCATTAAACAAAAAAGTGTTAGTTTCTGGTTGTTTTTTTTTTTGTGTTAAACACGAAAGAGGAGTGTTTTTTTTTTTTAGTAAAAGCAAAACATTTCAATCCAGTTTGATAAAACGTTTCACAGTCGCTGGGTTTGTTTTCAGGAGGTTAGTAGGCTACAATTACATTTATGATCATCTGCGGTTATCAAAAGATGAAGAGATGGGAGTATATAGACAGTACATAGTAGCAAATAGGAGAAGAAATATCAAACAAAAGTGTGGTGTTACATTGTTCTGATCATCGGTGGCAATTGAAGAGGTCGACGTGGGCGAGGAGGCGGTGGACGATTGAACACCGCTACCGCTGACACGCTGCGCAAATCGTTTGAAAATATTCGACCCAAACGACTGGCTGGCTGAGCTAGAACTTATACTCGTACGACTGCTACTGTTCGTCATATTTATAAGATTGCTATCGTGCTGAAGTGAACGTGGTTCGCAAATACAGCGAAATTTATCACAACGCGAACAAATCAGTGTTTTATCCAACTGAAAGAAAATTTTTAAGAAACAGAAAAACAAACGAAACAAAAAACAACATTTGAGGAAGATACAAAGATAGGGTAGAATAGCGTGCAGGACACGTGTAAAAGCAAACAATAAGGAGTTGGAAATTGTTCCCATAGCTCGTCTAGAATACACATGGTTTTAGTAGACTCTAATGTCATTGTACTCACGTTTAGCTTTCTTAACATATCGGCAACAATATTCAACGCTGTTGTGCGGGAACTCGCAGTCATGGCATTTCCATTCAGCAAATTGTCTGGATCTGAAAGAGATTGGCTAAACATCATTTTTGTTTTTTTTTTTTCATAGCACGCACTATTTGAGGGGGACCGATTAGTAGGACGGGCACACGACATTTAAGTTAAAAGATGAGAATGAACTTCTAGAGTTAGTGTTTATGATTTTTTTTTTATTTATATGCTTTATGTGTGTTGGTTTTTATTATTTATATATATATATGTTCGAATGTGGTGTGTTTTTGTGTGTGTGTGTGAATAATTTACAAGAGTATTTATGCGTAAAAATGAAGTACATGATGATGATTAAACAATGATTAGGTTGATACTAGTATACAAATTCTTTATATACACGAAAATTCAAAATGAAATCACATGCGACATGTCTTAAGGACTCGTTTGGTTTGTTTTAATGATGAGAGTATCTTACTTTTTAGGGAATTTTGATTATATTCATTCAGGGATGAATGACTGTTGCCTATGCCAATGGGCGGAATCGCGGGATTGGGTAGATTCTCTGAATGGACTGAGTTCTCAGCAACTCCATTGGGAGTAAATGTGGGCCGTGCTTTAACATTGAGTTCCTGTTTTAAATCTGCAAAAAGAAAATTTTAAGAAAATAAATAAATTTTCGGGTCAGGTGTGCATAGGGTTTTGAGTAATTCAAGTTGTTCAAGAATGGAAACAAGGCAGCACTTAGACATAATGAAGATTTGCTTTATAAATTGAGTAGCGGAGATTCAGCCTAACTCACAGTTTTTAAATGAGCTAGTGCTAGAGTATTTGACATTTTTACTTCTCCATTATAGGCTGTAAAAGCGCTGGTGAAAAATACTTCTTAGCACTAAAAAGGTAACTTAGTTAAGTCGCCGCTAGCTCGAGGTTACATGTTATTGTCATTATACATCAGAACCAACTGCGATGCATAGAAGATGCATTGAATCTTCTGATTTATGGACATTTTCCATTTCAATTTGTGGAACTGTCGACTTGCACATTTTTGTAAATGCTGCATTAAGCCAGTTCTTGGAGTTTAATTGTATAAGATTTTCTGCTCCTCTTTCTATAATTCTTTTGCAGGTCTTCGGCTTTCCTACAGTCCAAATTGTTGAAATTATTTACTTAAGTAAGTCCAATGAGAAGTTTTTATTTTGGCTAGGGGTATGTCGCTGTACAGCCCGTATAGCTCGTGGTTGAACCTTCGCCTCCATAGCCCATCAAAGCGCATCGCAATCTACGAATTTTCGAATAATTTTTCTCTCAAAACGTCCAAGGATTACTTCATCCGCTTTTGATACAGTCCATGCTTCAGCGGCGTAGAGCAAGACTGGGATGATCAGGGTCTTGTATAGAATCTCCTTAGTAGTTCGAGTGAGGGCTTTACTACTAAATTGCCTTCTTAGCCCGAGATGTTTTTGTCAGAGTTCATAGCGGAGCCGAGGTAGACAAAGTCCCGTACTACGTCAAAGTTATATCTGTCATTTGTGACGTTCTATCCAATTCCTCGATGTTGTGTGTCCTTTCATGTTGACAGCATATCCTTGGTCTTGCCTTCATTTACTGCTAAACTTGTTTTTGCTGCTTCCTTCTGCATTCTATTAAACGTGGCTATGACATCACGTTGAGCCCGACCAATCATGTCAATATCGTCGGCGTATAATATTTAGTACTTGCACCGATTTATGGAAGACTGTGTCTCTGGTGTTGGCTAGGGAGCTTCTCTCAAGAATGATGTTAAAAAAGCCACATGACGTACGTCGCCTTGCCTAAATCATTTCAGGTTTCAGGCGTCCAAATACAACGCAGATAGGAGTGTAGGAGATCGGGCAAATGATGCTGATGTTCCATTCTTTAGGAATACTTTCCTGAGTTGCTTATGAATTGGTGAATGTTGCTTACCAAATCATCTCCACCGGCTTTATAAAGCGTTGTAGGAATGCCGTAATTTCCGGCAACCCTGTTAGGCTTAAGTATATAATCTCTATCCTCACTTCATTTAGGCCGGGTGGCTGGTAGTTTTCGTTGTTGCGATATTGAATGTTTGTTCTGCCTGACAGTGGAAGATTGTCCTTCATCGCTGTTTAACAGCCTACAGAATTGGTTATTCCATATTCTATATGGACTGTGTCTCAACTACGATCTTTCGTTGTTCATCTCGAAAGGGTTATGTTCGCGCCTCGTATCCCCAGAGGCGACACTTTGTTAAGACTTACGAACATCTATCCTGTGGTGGCACCTTTCGATGTCTTCTATCGCGCGCTTTTCGAGTTCTTTTTTTGTTCTTTCCGGTGTTCTTCCCTTCTTCTTTGCCTATAGAGCTCAATTGCAGCTCTTGTCTTCACCTGCAGCTTTGCGTTGTAGGCCTCGTTCTTAGCGGCAAGAACGAGCGACCAATGATGTGGATATCGTCTGTATGGTTTTGTAGAAGATAGTGCCTTCCGTATATACATCTGCCCAGTACGAGATTGAAGAAGTCGCACGTCTCCTTGTCGAAAAGTTCAGACGAGCTGTTTCCATCGCGTGTTTTCCAGCGTTAGGCGACACAGCTGTATCAGTTTTGATCGCTGTTATTAATTTGTGGACTGTGTTTCCTGATGGAGCACATATTATTGTGATCTTGTAGTTGTCTGCGACTGAAGTGAGAAAGAGATCTAAAAAATTTGAAGTTTATATGAATATCTGGAATATGTGTAGGTTCCTCGAAAAGTTGGGTCAAGCAGATGGTAATGGCGATCATTTCGGGTTGTCTTTCAGCGTCTTCCTGCGTACCGTAGTCAATTGGAGTTGTATAATCGCCAATAATGATAACGGCTGTTGGATGATGAGTTCGTACCCAGTCAACATTTTCGGTGAATATCAATTCGTAGACAACACCGCGAAGTTCGATCCGTCATCAAGCTGACTTTCTGTGATTCAGTAAGGACCAGGTTTTTCTCTTTGCAAATGTTAAGTTGACATTAAAGTTCGTATATCCAAGACCTCGAATGATGCAAAATTCAGTTACAAGTTTGATTTGTATCTTTGTGTTGTTAGATTCTATTGCATATTGTTCACCCTTTAAAAGGCCCCAGGGAGATCCGAATGGGGAGCGAGTTTAACTCCGGAAATCTTTATTCCAGAAAGTGCCATCATGACCTTTTGTTCCTTTCCCACTCTCGTTGACTTAAACTGGTAAATGTAGTAAAAACTACTTCACGGAGCCTACAACACGATGTGGTGGGGTAAGATACAGTGAGCTTCATATAAGAGAACGCATTCTAATAAAACAAGTTACCCCGAAAATGACTATATTATTGTTACAAACAATTTCCAACCACACTACGCATCAATGTTCGTCACCCAATGCTAATTTCGGTACAATCCATTATCTACGTGTGCATATTAATTTTATCGATTTTGCAGACACGAAAACACGGAGACATTATTTTGTGAATATTTATGATTATGACACAACACATATGCTATTGTATCTAAGAACTTAGATTAATCATTTTTATTTTCGACTTGCCAAACGAATATGACGACGTACATTAATGCCCAAATTGCTTGTCATTTATCTTTTGCCACATACACGCAAGTGATTCAGAACTCTGATATGATAAATATCGACCTATCCCAACAATTTCTTAATCATCCAAAGCAAATGCATGGAAGGTGACAACCCCTACGCTACGCCTTATTTACCAGATACCTTTGATTAATTTTGAAAGTGTATTTATCGCGGTGTATCAGAATTGGATAAAGTGTAAAAATACGGCACTATTTAAAAGCCGGTATAAGAATTCAGGTAGGCAGCCAGTGTCTGCTACAACCTACCTTAACACAAAAACAAGGTTATGTATTATGTACTACTTTCAGGAAAGCCACACTGGAAAGTGAAAACAGGGGAAACCATGTGGACTCACGGGTTGTTTGGTTGTAATTTATATTCTTGTGTTCCGTGGAAATTGCAAAACAAAAGACTATGCGTGTCATACATAATCATGGGGTGAATGATTGGGGTATTTTTCTTTTTCCCTTCGAGGGTTGTTGGATGGTCGTTTTTTGATGAAATGTATTTGGGAATTTTTTCAAATGCTCACCGTTATGCACGAATGAATGAATGTCATTGAAACGTAATTTATTGGACTTGTATTTTAGGCCGGTTGTTTTTTTATTTAAATATTCGGACTTACGAGTACCTTAAGCTAAATTGCTATGTTAATTATTTTTGATTACTTATTATAACAAATGTAGACTCGTAGAGGTTAGGTTATAGTGGCATACTGTCCACTATTCCTAAGTATTCGTTATAGTGGCATACTGTCCATTATTCCTAAGTATTCGTTTGCGCAATGGTTCACTCCGAACTTATTATGAAGGTTTTCTTATAACGAGGTTTCTGACATAAATATTAGCCAAGTCACCTAGATTATCACAGAAGCAGTCTCTTAGATAGAGCTTCCTTTTGTTAGGGAGCGCTGGACGAGGGCAGAGAAGGTGAGAAATACACCCCTACTTCTTCTCCATTCAAGCTGCTTCTGCAGACGTCATTGCTGAATAGGCCTAGTCTTTTTGCATGTAGGCCTAAGGGGCAGTTTGCTGTAAAGACACAGATGATTGAACTGATGTTTGATCTGTTCATCATTATCAAGCAGAGAGAGAGTTTCTGGTATAGTTTGGCCAGAGTTGTCTGGATATTAGACACCTTGTACCGTTTATCCATATGTGACTTGCTTTCTTGATCGTATCGTTTGATTGATTAGTTACATGTAGCGAGGGGCATGCCTAACATTTCGCCAGTAGGTTATCAAGGGTAGTTTCCAGTCTGACAAGCTAATCCGACTTACACTTCCCTGGTATATCTCTGTGACCCAGCAACAAAAAGATGTGAATGGTGAAGTGCTCTGCCATCTCATTAAGAGGTATTCGGCATTGGTGGGGTGATTTCGATGTGAATGAGATGGATCAAAAGGATTTGATTGCCGCTTATTAATACCACGATTCCCACCTGGAAAACACCTCCCACCACTTCAGATTTTATTTCAGTCAAAATATAGATGTGAATCAAGTGTTTCTCTTCATTCATATCCGAAGTTATGCTCAAAACTGATTTAGTATCATTGTGTGTTTACCTTGCGGTATCCATTGTAACGAGGCTCTCAGTCTGACAGCTGTACAAGGAGCGGTTGGGTTGCCAAGAATTCTAGGGCAACTAAATGTAGGATAGCATAGAGGACTGCGGAGGGGGTGGTTCTTACAGATCCGCTAATGCATATACAAGTTAATCTTTGAACTTTCTAGAGTCCCAGACTAATATGCTATACAACAGTGTGGGTCTAATGGTAGACACGTAAAGCCAGAGAGTAAAATGTATGTAATTGCATACCTCATTTCTTCCCGATTTCCTTTTTACATGTGTATAAGGCTGCGGTGGCACTACTTGGCTGATTCTGCGAACGTGAGACTTACGCCATTATGTTTTCGAGGGTCAACGTACGGGACTTTGTATTTCCTGCGGAAAAAAATCGGGTTTTTGACGGTTTGCGCCGATTCCACATCTGGCGGCCCAATTGAAGACAAAACGGCCACTCCTGGGACAAGATTTGTGTTAATAATTCTGCTGCAAATAACTGATTTATAAGCAATCATTCTTATACTAGAATGTATCCAGACTTATACAAGTAAATCAGAAAATTACTGAAGTGTAGTAACAGAACTATTTGATAAGCCCACAAAACTCTGTAAAGAAAGTCGTCAGACCCCACTACATTAACTGGCTCTGGATACGAATAGAGATTTACGAGAACTTAACGAAAAAAAATAAATGCGGATTGGACGTTTAAGATAGCTAGTGTATGTAAGGATAATGCTCACTGCCAAAAACTGATCACAGATAGTGACATGAGTATTACCCGTAATATTGTATTTGCAACCGTGTTCCAAGAATTATAATGGATATACTACAATTTAATTAATCCCTACATAGAGTACATTAACAGGTGATTAAAAATGTTGTCTCACAAATAGGGTCGTATTGGATCCTGCAACTACTTCTGATAAAACTGCATTTGGTTATTTAAAGAAGATATGCCTTTGTTTGTAAGAAATGGCGACATGTCATTGAATGAATATACTCAAGATCTTAAGTGTTTATATTACGTCGAAAACTGGCCAATTGCCAGCGTAATCAAAATGTGGTTGCCTTGACTGTACAAGTGGCATTCATATATCTCAAACGTCCAATGCGTAGTTTTTATTTTCTATTTAACTCGAGTTCACGTGGTTTTCATTTGAACGGCTTTATGTTTGTAGGCATCCAATTGACCAGCTCAAGATTTTATATTAAAACCGTATAGTATTTGAGCGTGATGTCATAGCCACGTTTGCTAGTATAGAGAAGGAGTCGGCGAAAATGGGTTTAGCAGTAAATGAGGGTAAGACTAAGTATACGCTGTCATCACGAAAGGACTCACAACATCGACGCACTGGACAGAACGTCACCATTGACAGATATAACTTTGAGGTAGTACGGGACTTTGTCTACCTCGGCTCCGCTATTAGCTCTGACAACAACATCTCGTCAGAAATTAAACGAAGAATTACTCTTGCCAACCGCTGTTTCTTCAAGCTAAGAAGGCAATTTAGTAGTAAAGCCCTCACTCGAACTACTAAGGAAACCCTATATAAGACCCTGATCATCCCAGTCCTGCTCTACGGCGCTGAAGAATGGACCGTATCAAAAGCGGATGAAGAAATCCTTGGTAGATTCGAGAGGAAAATTCTTCGAAAAATCTTCGGTCCCGTTTGCGTTGACGGGCTATGGAGACGAAGATTCAACCAAGAACTATACGAGCTGTACAGCGACATGCCCCTGGTCAAAAAACTCCGCGTTGGACGTTTAAGATGGCTAGGACATGTAGAACGAATGGACACCAATACTCCGGCTCGCAGAGTCTTCGATTCCCAGCCAGACGTCGGACGCAGTAGAGGAAGACCTCGCCTTAAGTGGCGCGCACAAGTGGAAACCGACCTCAACCAACTTGGAGTGCGCAACTGGAAGCAGTTAGCTAAGGACCGGGCTAATTGGAGAGGCATGTTGGTTGAGGCCCAGGTTCATTCCGGACTGTAGCGCCACTTAAGAAGAAGAAGAAGTATTTGAACAAATTGTAGCCAATTTCCAAAAACAGGATTAGAACAAACCCAAACCAGTCAACATTAAAAAATAACTTATTAAAACGGCTCTTCATCCGCTGGATGTAAATTATTAATATCCCTGAATATAGGGTAAGTAAGCCTGTTCCAATGCATCCACTGTTAAATTGAACCGCGTCTAGAAATTTGTATTTGGCAGTCATCCAAAAAGTTTTGCCTTTGGAATATTTGCCGATTGGAGTTATATGCTGGCATGCGCGTACTCCATTCTATATGTACCGGCATCACTTCATTCATTAAGGACACATCTCATTCTTATATATCCTTGCTATATACAACCAATTCGAATGGACAAATGCATCATTGAATTAACACATACGATATAATCTACTCCCAAAAATAATAACCTACAGCAAATCGAATTGAAGAAATAGCAAGTGTCAAGTGATATAAAAGATTCCTTAAACAGGTGTCAGAGAGATGCAAAATATTGATTTTTAATTTTGTTTTTTTTTTTTATAAATTGCACAATGCTCACCTCTTGTTTCATCCATCAGCCTTTGTAGCTTCTCTTGTAGCATCTCTTTTTCATCCACCTCCATTTCGAGTAGGGCATTCTTTTCGTATGCCTTGTCAAGCATTGCTTCGAAATCGGCTATACTCTCGTTTAGTATTCGGTGAGCACGCTCGAGATCGTCGTTTTTCTGTTCCAATTGACGCAGGTACTGCTTCATTGAATCTCGTTCGATTTTGACTGTATCCAATTGTTTCTCCATATTCGCAAAATCTATTATATGCGAATCTAGTTTCATCTATTTGAAGGAAAATAAAAATAAAGGACATTATGCAATCAAAACATCAGCAAACACCATCATCACCACACAAATACTCACTCGTAGAGAATCGTTCTCTTTTTCCAAATTTGTTACTTTTAATCTGAGATCTTTGATGGCATTCTGTTTTTGTTCTAATGTTGCATCCATTTCTGCCTCCATCTGTCTGGACTGTTCAACATATTCATCGTATTCTTGCTTCACATCTGTCCATCTGCAAAGTGTGTTCCAAATACAAACTCACTTAACCAGGTGAATGGAAAAAGTTCTCCTCTTACTCTTTGTGGTAAAGCTTTGCCCTTTCCTTCCAGTATCTGCATTCGTCTTCGACACTATTAAACATCGGCGGGGAGTCCATTTGTAAAAGAAATGAAATTTTCCGGAATTTGTGTACTCGTTGCTGTTGTTTGGATGACTTCTATTTTAATGCTCTATGAAGCAAAAAATGATTTGACTTTGTTGCGTATAAATATCGTTTCTTAACAGGTGACTACTATTCGAGGAAGTAGAGAATTTTTTAATTTTCTTCTCGCATATTTACTGACAGATAGTGAAAATCAAGGAGAAATGAAATCATCGCATCTTTGGTGGAAAGTGCGTGGAATACAACGCACACAGCAATTATCGATCGGAAGGCCAAAAATAGGACTAATGAAAACTCACCAGATTAATTAAGTAAATATTTGTTAATTGACTTTAATCGGATTCTCAACACGTAACTTTGAATCAAGAAAAGAAATTCTTTAAAAATCGTGTATGTTGTTTGGGATAAAATGCCATGGAAATGTCGTTGCCAGATCTCGTCGAAATATACAGCAATGCAGTAGTTGGCATCAACAATTGCTGTGTTCAGTAAGTGGATGTTTGACTGGTTGGCAATCATAAAAAGGGTGGTTATTTATATTTCTATGGTTATCGATTAAAAATTATTTTTTTTTGTTGAGGAGATATATTTTCTTGAGTGTATCATTTTTCGTTTTCGTTTAGGTTACTTTTACTAAAGGCCATTTTTTTTTTAAAGTATCGATGTTGATCTATTTTCACACTTAAATAGGCCTCCGACTCAGTAATCTTAGCGATATTCTCTCATTTATATAATTACGTGAAGCGACCACACTAAATCTTAATGACATATTGGGAAATTAGGAGAAGTCTTTGTTGCATTTTAATTGAACGATAATCATCGACTTTATTAATAAAATAACGAAAAGTGGACAAATATCAGTTGCAACAGTTCCGGATCTCCCTGCTGATACCCTTAAAAGAATATTTAAAAGCCTTATCTTTATAATTAAGAGATTTTAATTCCAAAGTATTGGGGATCTAGATTAACAAATACGAGAGGAAGAGAACTATATGAAATAATAAAAGAAACAGACGGCACTTAATTGGTAACAATATATTCAATATGAATGAATATATAGTCCAATCCAAGACTGATTGGTCTGGAACTTATTTAGACAGAATCTGAAATAATTGAAATAATTTGAAACTAAATTGTAAAAGAACCATTTATTATATAGTTTGGCATCATTTGTAACTTATACAACTTCGTATGTTTTGCTCGTTGTCTCTCTCTTACTTTGAATAAAACTTCTTCTCCATTTTGTCTTCATAGAAGTCGGACGCGTTTTTACTTATTAGTATTTTATCGTTACACAGTTATTATATTCCATCAGAAATAAAGTATACAGCTTTCAGAAACAATTGAAATAAAGATGAATTAAAAGAGGCTGTGTAGTTATTTACAATACAAAAAACTATCCAAATGAAATATGCCAAATCAATGCTAGAAAAAGTTGGCAAAAATCATGAGCACCAAGCGACTAAGAAATGCTAACTAATTGGTAAACTTAAAAATTAGGCATTTAAAATATACGCTTACCAATCCTTATACTTACTCTAGAATTTATAAAAATTAATATGCCAATCTGTTGAGATGTTGATAACTGAAATTGGAATATCAGCCTAAACCATTCTCTACCAGAGATATAGTTACTTCTGTTATTTGTATGTTGTCCCACATGCACCGTTTCTTTTTTTTTAATTACCTGGTTTTTGTTCGCACTATGAAGCATACGCATATTTCGATTAATAATAAAGTATTTTTTGCATTAATTATTGTCGATTTAAGTGGATTCAACATCCCATCACAATCAAACCATTCCACCAGTTAAAACAGATGAAGTAACTGCTCGAAAAGTAACCAACAAAAGGCCAATTTATTTGCTGAATATCTCGCAGACCAGGAAATTTGAGAAAACGAAGATACGCTTTCTACTATATTCCTGGATATAACATAAAGTATGACATAAAGGACTAATGCATAAATTGCAATAACATCCACCTTAGTAATTCTCAGAATTCTGTTTTATGAAACGCCCAACTGCCCCACTAAATAATGTCATAAACTACTGCATTCAGTTAATTTTTTTCAGTTTAGCGCATATTTTTGTGTGTGAGTGTAGTTGAGTTAGTTAACCTATAGTTTACTAACACCGGAATAAATTTAATCCAGAGTTAACTCAAGAAGCAGTGCAGGATTAATTTTGACTCCGTGTGTGGAGATTTGATTTTGCAGCAGTGATGTTTTATCGATTTTGCTGTCAAAAAGTTATCGAAATGGATGGAATCTTAACAGCTCAGTTATTCGGCCCTAGCGAGGTATCCGTCGGAGCGGAAAATTCTCCGATTTTGTACGATTCCGATGATTTTTGCTTCGAGGTATTTTTCCGAAAAGCTGTTCGGAATATTTCTCCGACATTTTGTCCAGCGAATTGCGTTGAAGTGCGTTCAGGTGCATTTTTCGTTCAATTTTTGACAGCTAAGTGCAATTTTTTTGAACTCGAATGGAATTTGAATCTCCGACGAAGTATCCGTTGCGGAAAATTTTCCGCTCTGACGGATACCTCGCTAGGGCAGATTAGCTGGTTGGTTTATTTTTCCCCAAACAAATGAAAAAGCTGTTGTCGCGATCTTACAAGTTTTTCTTCTTAAGGCAGTCAAATTCAATTTTTGAAACAGTTTCGAGTCGCTGAGATCTGAATTAGAAAATATCGTACACGTATTTAGTTTACAAAAATTTAATAAAATGTCCACATAAATGAATTGTTTGCTCGTTATTTATTATATGTCAAAAACATCTGATCATTTAATCCCATTAACTCATCAAACTTGCTGGGTTAACTCGAAGTTAGCTCCGGATTTAAATTGACTGGAAAACTACTCTCTCGAGTTACCTTGAGTTTAATCCCGAAACTAGGATGATCTCCACTGAAAAGTCGGGCCTTAAGAAGGTTAATGTTTTTTGGACATTCCCCGAATTGTAACATCACCTCTCATTTCTCTGCAAAAAGAACTCACTCATAGATGTCTCATTGCACTTTCTGACGTTTGTTTACTTCGTTTTGTTCGTGTTGTTAGTGCTTTTCGTTTTTTCTTCCATTTCACAAGTAATTAGATATAAAAGGTGACTTTTTCTATTTTCCCCCGCAACTCACGTCGAACAAATAATATTTAATATTCCTATTCCCCGACAATATGTCTACAATAATATTTTGTTATTTCTAAAGGCCCATTGTCCGCACAAAGATTGTAAGCGAGCAAAAAAAAAAAAAAACATTCCAATCTCTGGATCGTCAAAGGGAGGATACTACACAAAGAAAAAAAAAATCCACAAACCCATTCGCCATTGTTACTGTGCATACAAATCTTCAACTTTTGCAATTCTCACTGATTCCTTCGAATTGGAAACTATTTCTCTAAGAATTCAGAAAGGAGGAACAACGCAGTAATGGCCGATGCAGAAAAGCAAACTTTGCTGCCGAAGCAGTACGAATCCGGTGAAATGTATACTACCGGCGAAGGGACGACATCAGCTGCAGAGAATCCGAATGCAGGTTCGTAAAAAAATAGTT
This sequence comes from Rhingia campestris, assembly GCA_932526625.1. Classification (NCBI taxonomy): domain Eukaryota; kingdom Metazoa; phylum Arthropoda; class Insecta; order Diptera; family Syrphidae; genus Rhingia; species Rhingia campestris. Next base: position 33,012,059 of record OW052184.1, on the reverse strand, counting down.
TTTATTTTCTTTGTTGTGCATTTATGATGCACCTAGCACAGCTATACTCCAGTTTAGCAAATTCAACTGGTTATTGAACTTTTTTTTTTATCGATGAAACCCTTAAAGTGTCTTTATGGTCGTTTACTTTTGCTTTCCAATTAGCCACCAACTAAAGGCAGTGGTTTTTTTATTTTATTACATCTTTCTACGAACTACTATCGTGTCTAGAGATTGAGACAAAAAAAATAAAGCATTTGTATGCAAACATAGGTTGTGTAAATGTACGTGCAGATTCATATAATCAGCAATATCATATTCCAACCAGTAGTCGCGTTGTTGAAATCAAATTTTTGCGTTGTGTTTGACTTTAGCATCGGTTTCGGTTCAATATGAGTCATCAGAAGTCATAGCACATTTCACTCAATGCAGCCTTATTGTCTGTGCATCATACTTGATTTTGATAGTGGTAATGGGCTAGTACTGCGCTGGCTATTGTTGTTATTTTTGGGATTTTTTTGTTGTTGGTATATGTCTGAGATAAAGTTTTTCTGATAAGACGGGTGATATCCACTTCAATGTCTTTTCGTACTTGGCCGTTGTTATTATCAAATAGCAAGGGTGAATGTTAAGACAATTTTATTTGAATGATTGTTAAACAAGAGAGTGCATTGTTGGATTGATGATTGTTTTACTTTCAGTAACATTGACATCAATAATACTATCTCTTATGAGCTCACAAAATATGATGACAACTTCAGGGTGGCTAATTTTTTTGGGTCCATTGATCAGTAGAGTAGTTGTTAGCCTATCAGTGGAGTGCTCGGAAATGAATCTTTATTACAAAAAAGGTTAGAAATCTGGAATGATTGAGTTTTGAGTCCGGTGAGGTAGAATTAAGGTGTAACATGTATTTTATTTTTATCTACTCTAAGTGTAACAAACGAATAGTGATCAGATATTGCGATCATCATAGTTTAAACCAAACATGTCTCATGAGTTACTTGTGGTTTCTTTTAATCTTGTGCTCGCTGTGCTGATATCATGTTACTACAAATAAAGTTAATAAAGGATGCACTGCATCAGTTCTGTAAAAGTAATCGTACACTCGTTTCGTGAAGCGTGAAAGGGTGCAAACAAGATGTAGCCCCAGGGTGCATGCTCACATTCATCTAATCAACTTTAAACGCGTTGCTTATTAAAGTAATAAGGTACCTACTGATTAAAAGATGCTGGCTGTAGAATTGTATTTTTATTCTTACGTTATCGTCTTTCATTTTTTTAACCGGGGAAGTACACAATAAATTAATTCATGTAAGACGGTTTTCCATTTTTCTGGTATTATGTTCTTATTCGAAAAGCAACATTGTATCTTATTCTTTCCTTGCTTTGGCAAACACAGTATCGCCTGAGAAGTTGTATTCTTCGATAGAAACCTTCGCCTTTGTTTTTAAATCTTTAATTACGAAAGGTTTGACGACTGTATACGGTGAACTCCAAAACGTTGTTTTTGTAATTCAATAAATCAATTCAAGCACGATAACAAAATCTACAAACTGGATTATGTCTTTGTTTTCATTCACCCAATGAATCGCATCACACACAAGTAGTCACTTTGCGCTTTTATCACCAAATGACAAATCTACTATAGTTCAGTTTTAATATCGGTTTTTTTAGGGCATACTGCATACATCAAAGTTTCAATGTGAATAATACCATAGATATTCCATTAACTAGAATAGCACCATTGTCTAGATAAAAATATAAATTTGTCAGAAAGTATACATTGCCATGAATAAACGTTTGTTATCTTATGAAAAATATAAAGATACGAATTGTTATATCAAATGGTTGTCCTGAAGTATCTTACGCATGTGAGATTAAAGTCATAAATAATACCTACACATTCGGTTTATTTTTCTTATTGGATTTGCTCTTTTCTGAGGTACATAGGTGGCTAAGCTGTATGCGCCGTTGCTCTACACTATTAGAATAACATGTCATGACTCATGACCAATGAAACATGTAGCACTAAGAAACACAGTTTGGTCTGAGACATTAAATGAATCTTCGTCCGTTATTCTCGGATTTTCAGTGCCCCAGAATCTCAACATTTCCACAGAAATGGAAATGGATCTCGCCTTAACCCAATATTGTCCACTTTGCTTTTGGCGCAGAGGAGATTAAAAGCAAGTCACGGTCAACACCCATCAGCTGATAAACTGTTTGCACTTTGTAAGGGAACATCTTAACTTGATCATCAAAATGAACTATAAGGAATGAAGAATTACTTAGGATGTCGTATTTATCGATGTTATACGGAGCCTCCATGACATATAAAGGGTCTTTCAGTAGCGACAACTTCGAACTTTCAGTGTCAAACCGATAAACCGATTACCGAATGGTCAATGTCATAATATTCAGTAAAATCAACATTTTCATCATGGTGAAGTACAGGAATGAACAATGTTTACAAATAATTAAAATTTACTAACGAAATTCCGAGTCCGGTGGTCGTAACTTTAATAGCGTTAACGCCAATTTTCGACCGTAATTCTTGTTCCAGCAGACATAGTCTACTGTTTGCTTCTCGATCTTGACGTACCAGTGAGACTACGTTTTGCTGCCTTATATAGGCGTCCGTCGCAAACGAGCCAAAGCAGTCAATTTCACGGCGTTTTCTTGGGCCTCTTCCAGACCACATTATGGCGAATTTTGGTCTTGGCTTATACCCTTACACGATCAAGCTAGACTCATGAACTGAACCCACTTGATCATATCAAGCGACGTACGTCCTCGAATTGGACCCTGGACATGATGGTAGAAAATGAAGAATTTCTTCAGCAATGAAGCTCATTTTTGGTTAAAGGGCTTCACCAATTAGCAATATATGCGTAACTGGTTGTTTCATGTGCCTCAATGAAAATAACCGTCACGTTAATGTAAATGGTATTCCCTACAGGGCATGTTGGGACGTTATTTTTTTGAGCAATTGCATGAATTGGACATAATTAATATGTGGTTCCAACAAAACGGTGCCACACAGCGGGTGCAACAATCGAGTTATTTAAGTCTCAGTTCGGTGAACGTGTTATCTCGAGAAACATCGTTTGGCCTCAGAGATCGGATGATTTAACGCTTCTAGACTTTTTTTTATGTTGCTACATTAAGTCATTGGTTTATGCGAACAAGCTGACGACGTTAGAGGAGCTGAGAGCGAACATTGAACGAAAAATAGCGGCCGTATCGGTCGAAGTGTGCGACCGATTTATCAAAAATTTGGTTGAACGTAACCGCTGCATATGTTCCCGTGGTGGACATATGAACGAAGTCGAATTCCATTCATAAATGTTTTGATAGTAATTCAGGCTAATAACATTTTTTTTGAGTTATCTCAAGTAATTTGCATTTTATTTAAAAAATAAATAAGTTTTCAATTCCTTAATGAAAGACCCTTTACATACACGGTAGTGAAATTCTTATCTTGCTTGACCCAGTGCTGATGTATAGCTAAACGAACAGTGGCCAGAAAACGTGCCGTCATGCACGCTTCATGGCTTATTCACAAAAAATCCTGACTAGCTATATATGAACGAGTTGCCGCGTTCAGCTCTGAATCTTCAATTTACGCGCTGATTAAAATCCGTTATCTAATTTTATGTGAAATTTTCATCGGTAGGTGGCGTTGCACAAGCAGTGGTATCATCTATTGGTCCCGATGAATTACCACCGCCATACCAACAGGCGTCAAGTGGTGGTGTGCCCATGGTCACATGCCGCGTTTGTCAAAGCATGATCGACATAACATCAAAACGGGAGCAGCATGTAGTCAAGTGTGGACAGTGCAATGAAGCGACTGTAAGTGAAGTGCAACTAAAAAAAATATATATGTACATATCGACACTTAAATGTATCATTCTCCTTTCCGCAGCCCATTCGCAATGCTCCCCCAGGCAAGAAGTATGTTCGTTGTCCATGCAATTGCCTGTTGATTTGCAAGAGCTCATCTCAACGAATCGCATGTCCGAGACCAAATTGCAAAAGGATAATCAATTTGGCACCTAGTCCAGTTACACCCCCTGTCCCCGCTATGCCTGGTATGTGTCGTGTTACATGTGGTCATTGTTCGGACACGTTTTTGGTAAGTTGTAGGCTGTTCTTCTCTACTTGGTATCGTTGGACTAATTTTTTTTTTCTAGTTTAACACGTTTACTAATGCGTTGGCCCGTTGTCCCCATTGTCGAAAAGTCTCATCGGTTGGGTCAAAGTTTGCATGCGGCCGTGGAGTGATCTTCTCCGTACTGGGCCTTCTCTTCCTAATCGCTGGTATTGGTGTCACCGTTGGTACCTACAAATATGCCAAAGTAAGTCTTGCGATAGCACTACTAATGTTATGTTGTGTCTGTTGTATATTTAACGGAATACTCATGTTTATTTTGTGTATTTTCAGGATCATGGTGGAATCTTCGTTGCCTACATTGGCGCTTTCTTGATCGCTTCGTTTCTATTCGCTCGAGCGGTCTACTATTTCCGCCTTAAAGTCAGTGCCATAGACGGCCCGATGTAAGGATTTAACCATTTTTTTTATCATTCCTTTTTTGATATTACGAAAACCAAAATTCGATAAAAAACATAAACAATAAGCAGCAACAGTTGTAGTAAACGTATACATAAATAACACACTTATATATAAAAACAACAGAATATTTTTTCATAAAGTTTCTTTTTTTTTAAATTTAATTGTTGATCGAGGAGATAGAACGCTTGGTAGAAACGAAATCAAGCAAAACTCAATCGAAAAGAGAGTGCGCATGTATTTGTTAAATTTCAGTAGCTTTATGTAGTCTTAAAAAAATAAAAAAAATGTTGTGTTGCTGTCGATTGTGATTGTGTTTTTTTTCAGCTGCTCCACGTTACGACAGAAGGAGTAAAGTTTATTGACATTTACCCTGGTCTCAGTCTAGCGATTTCGGTTATCGAATTTTAATTTTTTAAATTTGTTTTATTTCTACCTTGATTGCGCCATATGATGTTGTGATGTTTTGGCTCGACAGTGGAGTAACAAAAGAATTTCGTGTTTTGAAACTCATTCTATAATTTATTTTCTCAAAAATAAAATCCAACTAAAACAATTTCTTTTTTTTTCTATAAACGCCCACACACACTACACACAAACACACAAATATTTCGGAGCGAGAGAAAAATGGTTAAATAAAAGAAATATTTTCATTATAGAAACTCAGTTGATAAGAATAATATTTAGCGCCGGTTAGGAGAACAAGAAAAATAAAATAGACACACCACATATATTAATGTAATAGTTCTTGTACTAGTGTATGAGTATGTCATTACTAAAGATGGGAAATTCAATAAACAAAACATAAAGTAAATATATTATTATTATTATTATTATTATTGAACTTATACACATATAATATGAATACTGTAAATAAATTGAATAAACTTACAAGGATTGTTGGTTTTTTTTCCATGGGAAGTAACTGCAAACATGGAAGCAATGCATTACTACACTGAACTAATGAAATTAGAAACAGCATTAACCGTGAAAATAATACCATTGAAAATTTATAATGAAGTCAATCTTCATTACCATTTTGCAATGCTAATAAAGAGTATAAAAAAATAAAGGTCACCATTTTTTTTATTATTATTGCTTAAGGTAATGGAGCACTGAGACCCAAGAAAATCTTTTGTGCTGTCATCTTTTTATTTGTTGATTAATATAATTGCCTGCTAGGTGATATCTAGATAGCATAGCAAGCAAATTTAATGATTTTTTTAGTCGATAGTATTGTGCCATAAAATATGTCCCATTTATTAATTGGTTAAGTGAAACCAACACTATTTTCAAATTTAAAAGAATAAAGATACAATATATTCAAATAATATTAACACTAATGACAAATAAAACTGATTTTGATATACAGGGTGGCGCACCAATTGTGCTACAATAAGAAATTCAAATAACTTTTTTTTTAATCGATGTATTTCATTTATTTTTTTTTATTGGTTAGAAAATTAAATTTTATTTTAAATAGTTAGTTGTTTTTAAAGATTATAGATCGCAAATGACCTCCACGCTCTCCCACGCATATGCGGCACCTGATAAAAAAATTATTCATTGCGGCCTGAATCGCCTCAATTATTGTCGTTATGGACTGCTTTAATTCAGTTAAATTCCTGGGCTTCGTTTTATACACCTCTTGCTTGACATAACCCCATAAAAAGAAGTCTGGTGCAGTCAGGTCAGGTGACCTTGGGGGCCAGCGAAGAGTGGAGTTCCTAGAAATTAATTTGTTTGCGAATTTTTTGTTTAGCTTCGCCATAACTGGTGTGGCTATATGTGCAGTTGCTCCATCTTGCTGAAACCAAACGCTGTTGAATGGTATACGTCTTCGGCGCAGTTCTGGGTAAAAAAACTCCTTCAACATCTTTAAATAACGGTCCCCATTGACAGTAACGGTTACACCGTTTTCTTCAAAGAAGTACGGCCCGACAATACACCTTGATGAAACTGCGCACCACACAGTGACTCGTTCTGGGTGCAGTTCCGTCTCATGGAGCATTTCTGGATTAGAATCTTTCCATATACGGCAATTTTGCTTGTTTACATTGCCGTTTAGATCAAAATGGGCCTCATCAGACATGAACAAACAATTGATCAATGTGTTGTCTTCTTCGGCCATTGATATCATTTTTTGGCAAAATTCCAGTCGAACAGGCAAATCCTGAGGGTTTAACTTGCTAGTAATTTGGACTTTGTACGGAAACAAGTTTAAATCGTCATGAAGTATCCGTTGTAATGACCGTCTACTAACTCCAATTTGCCCCGATAAGTTTCGGGTCGAAACGCTCGGATTGGCCTGTATTGCAGATTCTACTGCTGCGATTGTATCCTGAACCCGAACATTGGCATCTCGATGGTACGGCCTTCGTGCGATGCTTCCAGATTCGGCAAACATGTTTACAAACCTCATAATGGTCCATCTACTCGGGGGATTACCGCCAAACTCCCGCCTAAATTCCCTTTGGACGGAAATGACGGACTGCAAAACATGGTACCGTTGCACTATCCAAATTCTTTTCTCCGTATCCCAAGCATCCATTTTTATAAATCTAAATAGTAACCTACAAAATAAAAAAATAAGCCGATATTACGTTTTATTTTTGTAGCACGATTCGTGCGCCACCCTGTATGTGTCCAAAAACGGACTGTGATAATTTTAATTGAATTGGTACAGTTTTGTTAACAATCATGAAGAAATCATAAGACGTTGCTATTTTTCCTAAACCATGCAAGGATGGTATGGTAAACCCATTTAAAAAGTGAAAAATACTAAGAGATGTGAAGAGTTTCGTCCTGTCAATTTGTTACCTTTGTGTGAGAAAGTGTTTAAAAAAATAATATATCGTCAGTTAAATGAATATTTTGAAAAAAAAAAGCATTTTAATAATAGACGTTCAATCGGGGTTTAGAAAGACACACTCTTGTGAAAGTGCGTTCAACCTTTCCGAATGGAAAGAGCAAATTGCCCAAAAGATATCGTGTGCATTGCGTATTTCTTGATCTAAAACGGACATTTGAAACGATTGACAGAGACTTGCTTCTAAAGAAAGCTAGAAAATACGGTGTTAAAAACGGCAAATTATCATGGTTTTGATCATATTTAGAAAATCGAACACAGACAGTAAAAGGGAACTCCAAAGGAGGTACTATTAGGTGTCCCCCAAGGATTAGTGTTAGGAACATTGTTTATAATATGTATAAATGATATGAAAAGTGCTGTGAAATTAAGTAAACTTGGCTTATTCGCGGGTGATACAGTGATTTCCGCGACGGGTAATGAGGTAAATAAAATGCAAGAGGACTTAAAAACGATTGACTTGTGGTTAAAACAAAACAGACTCAAACTCATTGTTAAAAAAAACTCAAAGAATGATAATGAACGAGAGAATAGGAGAGGACATAAGACTGGATATTGATGGTGGAACAATAGAAAAAGTTGAGCAAATGAAGTATTATTAAAGTATTAAAGTAAATAAGCTTTACAAAACATGTTGATTACATATGTAAAAGTGTCAAAAAGTAGGGGTTTTAGGGAGAATACGAAGCAATATTTCAACATTAAGTGCAATAAATATATATAATGTAATTGTCAAACCACATTTTGAGTATTGTTCCACGTAATTAACGTAATTAAGAGGCTCCAACTTTAAAAAAAAAAAAAAACTATGCATTGCATTCTTATGGCTGAAACACAATCACGCTTTGGTGCGTTGCGTTGGCTGACGCACCTAGTTCCACCATATGAAATCAATGTTACCTATCAGAATTTAGCTTTGCCTGGCGTTGAGTTTCCACCTCAAACTCAAAATGAAAAACGTAAAATCTTAACGTAACGTTGCTGTAAAGCGCCATGGGCAAAGCTAAGGTTGGAAAAAGTGTGAATTGTCAAAATATTTGTTGTTGTTTTCTGGATTATTTTCTGAGAAGGTTGTGGAATACGATATTTTTAGCAAAGATTTTAATCATTTCCCCCATTTTTGTAGCAGAAGTTGAAACTGCTGAGAAAATAAGTATGTCAAAGCGTGCGCAAAGCAGTTGGGCGTAACGTTGGTAAAGCGAAGCTCCAAAGCGTGATTGTGTTTCAGCCATTAAATGTAACAGATTTGTACCTATTCATATTATATTAAAAAATACAAAACCAAATTTTTGGCGCAACAGGCTCGTTAGTACCCAGGGCCTAGCTTTCTCACAACCATTCATGTGTGCGTGTGTACTTCTTGCACGATGGCGGGACCTCCTGTTTTATGCCGACTCCGAACGGCTAAGTTGAGATAAGCTATTCTTGACAATTGATACTACTCGGATGATTTGTCAGATTATCACGAGAGGAGGGCCTGTGAAAAATCATTTAAGTGTTGCTACGGCTGTGAATCGAACCCAGACCTCCTGCGCGGCAGTTCATCGCACTAACCATCGCGGCACTGAGCCCCCAACATCGTTATGTTAACATCGTTAAAATGGTTATCTGTAAAGCAAAGATGAATGCCCTAGTGTTTTTGTATAAAGTGAAGTATAATTTAATCCCAAAATGTTTAGTTAACTATGTGCAATATATAAGAGATGTCCAACCATATTCATTAACAAATCACAATGACTTTAGATTACCAAATATGTTAAGTGTGAGTACACAAAATTCCTTGATCCATAAAGGTTGCAAATTATTTAATCAGCTTCCTAATACAATAAAGACTGAAACAAATTTTGGAATATTTAAAAGAAAATGTATCGAATGTACTAAAATTAATTTACATATTAAATGCTAACTGTAAACCAAATTTTAAACTGTGAAGTTCAATAGCTTCTATGAAGCTAGTAATAAATACTACTACTAGGTACTACTACTAGACCTCAGCCGAGCTATGGCATAATACATTTCCTGACATGTCTTCAGCCAGTGTATATGCTCCAGCAAAAGAGTAATTCCCGTTGGCATAACTCATTCTTTATATGGTTAATTAGTAAACCACAAAAAGGTTCTGTTCCAATGATTGGTGTGTTGGCACATGATCTGAGGTCGAATTACCAAATCAGTTATCGTGTCATAGGTGACTGAAACGTATTGATTTGTTTGATCACATACGAGGTTTGAGTATCAAAATATTTTCATTTTGTTATTTTAAGTTTCTCCATTATAAACAAGAATGCACTCTTATTCACTATAAAAAAATAAAAATGTAATTAGTTCAAGTTATGAAATATGTTTCAAGAAAATCAAATTTTCATTTGTAAAGATAAATGATTGCTAAACGTTTTCTTTCAATGGATTCAAAATATCCATCTTCTGACTCGGAAATGAAAAAATACAACGAAAAGTTAAGAATTATTAAAAAAACCAATTAATTTTCATAAAATTCACAGAAAAACAATTCATTTGACATTTGTCAATCATCTAACATTAATGTAGCAGCATTTTGCAGTACAATTGGTAAAATTTTAAATGTGCATTCGATACGTGACCATTCGTATGTGATCATCTCAATGTAGTTACTCGATCATTCGATAACGTATGCATTTCATATACTCGTCTGCTGATGTGGTAATTCGACCCTTGGCAAGTTCATCTGCTGTTTCATTTCCAGAGATGCCCAAGTCAGCGTAGACTCAAAGTTGACAGACATGAGAGATTAAAAGTAGTGATGTGCCAAACCGAATATTTCCCCAATCCGAGTTAACTCGAGTTGGAATCTAAGCAACCCTAGTTGGATAACTCGTTATGAACAGAAATGGGTCAGTTTTGTTGCGATTTAAAAGCAATTCCCAGTTAGAAATGTAGTCCCTGAGTTTTTTGTTATTAACTAATGAGTTTTTTCTGGCACCTTTCATCGAGCTTATTTTGTTACCAGCCTTATTCAAATGGTTCCAATTTTCACCCAATACTTATCTCCTTGACAATTAAAACAGTGCTCGACGAATTCTACGTATTTTCTTATATTTTCGACAATTGGTCTTCCAGAGCGTTTTGCATCTTTGAAATCAAATTCATACGGAATGAAATCGTCGAAACCAAAAACTCCACGTGAATATCCATATTTCTGCCGCATGGCTTGCAATTTTACCTCTATAAAAAAAATTGTAAAGTATGGCTGCTTTCCATTTTTGACGCGGGCCTGAGTCAATAATTCACAAAATGGTAAGAGAAGCTTTCTTGGTTCAAAATCTCATCTTTCTAAGGCAAGATACAGGTTACCGTTACAGTTATGAATCTAGCCACTAGCCATATCGAGCAAAGCATTGTCTTTTCCTTCACTTTTGGAAAACTTCACACGACTTTTTAACTTTCTCTAACAAAGGGAAAGGCATTGTTTTCGTAAAAATTTTCGACGTCGAGATTTTGATTGATTCTAACATTTCGATGAAAGGGAAGGTCCCTCCACCCTAAACGGCTTGACCGATTTTCTTCAAACTTCGTATCCAGCGTTTTTTGATCATAATTATAGGCCATTTTTTAGTTTTAACCATTATATTAACGGTACCTGTCATATAAAAAATATACATAACCTCAACTTTCTTGAAAACGGCTCTAACGATTTTGATTAAACTTTTAATATAAAGAGTTTTTCAAAAGGGACGCTACAAAAGTAGAGCGACAGGGACAGCAAACGACGCCATATTTTTTGCCGCTCGTTTGACATTTCTCTTCAGTAAGGTTTGCCATTTCATGATGGAAAGATATACGACTCAACAACGAGTCGAAATTTTTAAAATTTACTACCGAAATTCGGAGTCAGTGGCCTCAACGTTAAGAGCGCTACGTCCATGATGAACTTTTTACGAATATCGAACGTGAAATTGCAGTAGTATCGCCCTATTTATGCTTGAAAACCGTCGAAAATTGGGTTCAGCGTCTGGACTTCTGCAAGCGTGCCCGTGGGGCCATGCAAAAGAAATCGAGTTCCATACATAATGGCATCGAACGTACTTTCACAGGAATAAAGAATTTCATTGATATCCAAACCGGTTTTGTTTTATTTTAAAAAAAAAAACTTTTGTAGCGCTCTTATTAAAAAACCCGATACTATTGGCATATTATTTCCAACAAAAATGCATACACAGTTCTTTTTTCGAGAAATTCCATATAACGGGTTTTTGCATTTAGGTCATATAAAGAAAATTGTCAATGTCTCGCAAACTGTTTTGTTTAATTGAATGAAATTTAATTTATATATATATAGTACTATGTATTACTGTTTGCAAAAATTTTACATAACTATTCCTAAACGGAATTTTCAGTCTTCGCCAATATTCATTATTATACACATAGACACCGATTCCTTTAAATTGTGAACTAGCTAAACGTTCATTTACTCACATTTCGACATTACTTATCTCATTTTTAGCATCAATAATCAAAATGAAATTCTCTCATGCTTGGCATTTGATCTAACGCAACGCCTAACTCGCAGTGAACGATAAAGTTGCGTACATCCAGTCGTGTACACACCACTCGTTTTTTTTTGTTTAATATTGTGTTGTAGGTACTGTTTCTTTGTTTATGTCGAAATTGTTTAGCCCCTTTTATTTTATTAATTGAAGGTTCAGCAATATTTTCGTTTTCTTGTTAACATACTCTGGTGAAGCATGAAACACGTCACCACCGCTGAATCCTGATAAAATTTCTCAACAGAACTTTCAAGGACCTTATCCCAAGTATTATTCTCTTATCTTCAGTCAATAAACCGTAAGAGATAGTGTTATAATTTATTATAAACTCAATTTCGACATTAATCGATTTAAGTTGTTTTTTATTGTTGCCAAAGGTTAAAAAGTTAAAATTTTGTCCTTACATTATCTACAAGAAGGTTAGTCCGAGTCGATGTTAGCCGCTCTTTTTTGCATCCAAAATGCGTGCCTCTTGTCTAGCCCCATATGTACCCAATGTGTGATGTCACGGTTTTATAAACCTCTTGCCTGTCCCATCAAATCGTATTTGCTAGATGACTTTGTACTTTGTAGCAGCTTAGGACTTTCCGGCTGCACATTTTTTTAACGATGAACGAAAATTACGAAATAGGAAGCGTAAGCAGATGATTCTTATCTTTTAGAGAAACAGTGTTTGTTCAAGCAAATTTTTTATCTGTTTCCGAACTTATCATAAGCAAAGATTTAACTTTTGAAAGTATCATATACATATAGAAGTGTACGTAAGGGATGCATGTACTCGCAATATAATTGACCTCGTGGCAGTTTTGACATTCAAGAATCCTATGAACTGAGTGTGTAGAATTAGTAGTAGTGCCTCTGAAAAATGTTTTTCATTAACTGCATTTAGCAATATCTTGATGTAGCAGATTCTTTTGAGTTTCCTCATTGTAAATACGTTTAAATGCTAGAACCTAAGCAAGCAACTCTTATATGTTGACAAATCACCATCTGGAATTCATATATACTGCCGCTCATCTGAACAGGTTCAACTCTTTTCATCTTACTATTAATCTCTCTATATATATTTTGCTATGACACATCTTTGTTATATGCATTGAAAGATAATCAACATACGATTAGTCGTGTTGGTCCACAAATGGGACCAACACGACGGATTCTATAATCTTCGTAGTCCTTGTTGTTATTAAAAGCCACTTTCATGAAATGGATTCAGAGCTTGTCTTGTCAAAAAGAAGTCATTTACTTTCATGCAGAGTATATAGGTAACACTACCGACTACTGAAACGTTCCCTTTGCAGATTTCATAATGGATTCTATGATTAGGAGAGACCTGCAGTGTAGCAGGTAGTATTTTCAGCAGTAAAGGTTAAAGGACAAGAAGGTCGTCTTCCTTCTGCCAATAAAGAGAAATCCTCCTAATCACGAATAATGCTGAAAGAACAAAAAGGTCGCCGGTTCTGATGGACTCTTAATACGGAGGTGATGCTTTAATGGAGTGCATGCACCCATTCATCAACTAAAAAAAAAAAATACAAATTTTTGGCGCAATAGGCTCGTTAGTACCCAGGGCCTAGCTTTCTCACAACCATTCATGTGTGCGGGTGTACTTCTTGCACGATGGCGGGACCTCCTGTTTTATGCCGACTCCGAAGGGCTAAGTTCATCAACTAATACAAGAAAATATGCACGTGTACAGGGAACACGATCCTGTGGCTTGCTCCAACAAGGCATACGCAAAATGTCAAATGTAAGATCCTTTCCCAAGTATTGTGTGATCGCTGATATGCTATGTGAAACAGGCATGGATTCGTAAAGTAAATTGTCTACTACCACGTGGGTCTTTGAAATCTCAAATGTCTTTAGTACTTTCTTCTAAATTTTACTTCTAACTATCGAGCCATCTTGACTTCCTAAAAAAATTTTAAAGATATGGTTATTGGTTGGTGATCACATCATGGTTCTCGACTTGACTTTGTCTTTTGTGTCACACTGTAATGTCTCGATTAGAGTGTGAAAGTTAGCGGTCTATAAAAAGTATGGTTTTAGGCTGTATATGCGCAGCTTATTTTTTCTTATTTAGAAGCTGATAAATTCCACACTCTAATCATTTGTGTGTGCAGCTTTACTATAAGTCAAGCAGTCAATATTGAACTGTTATTTACGCCTTTTCCTTGATGTACTATTTTAAGAAAATTATTATTATTATTATTATAATTTATTAAAAGGTAAGTAAATTACAGTTTAATGTATTAATTCTAGCGTTAGCTGCCAGGGCCTTAAGCTAGTAGTATGAATATATAGTTAAATAGAGTTTACCAGGTTAAGAGAAGTTATTACATTATAAACATCATTTATGTGTTTGATATTGACATGAGTTAAAAGATACGTTAGATTATGGTCGGTTAAGTTTTTGGAGATCGAATCAACTTGTTTGCAAGAGAGGAGATGATGCATGTTGAGAGTAGAGTTTTCGTCGCAAAAGTGACATAATGTAGGGGGCTTCCTTGTTGAAAAGGTGTTTATGAGTAATGTATGAGTGTCCCAATCTTAGTCTTGTGTAGATTTTGAGATGTTTTGTTGAAACATCATTGGGATAAATAGTTTTTAAGCCATTGTGGTTAAAAATTTTGTATATGTGATTGTAATTTAACCAATCTATTTTTCTTTTATAATTCCAGTTGTTGAGAATAAGGGATTTTGTGTCTTTTTTGTTGTGTTGATAAAAACATATTAGCGGTTCAGTCATTGCTGATTTGGCTAGTTTATCAGCAGCTTCGTTGCCGCTGATTCCTGAGTGGCCAGGGATCCATATGACTTTATGTGTATGGCTGTTGGCTATTAAGAGATCCCTTATTGTAACAATTATTTCTGTGGAGTTGGAAATATTCCTTAAAACTGTCATTGTTGATAAACTGTCGGAAAATATAACAGTTTTTTTTACCGGATGAACATTTTATAGCTTTAAATATAGCAAATGCTTCTGCAGTGAATGTAGAGGTATAGTTTGTTAGGAGACCTTTAGACAGAACGGCACCATTTTCATCGACTACTGCAAATGATGCTTGGTTTTCTTTTTTCGAAGCGTCGGTAAAAAGAAGATTCCATCCGAGCGATTTGTGTTTCTCGGCAATATTGAGGAAAAGGGCTTTGTAGATTTCGTTGTTGGTGGTGGATTTTGAATAGGCACAAAGTTCTGTGTTGATTGCTTCACATGGTAGATTCCACGGTGGTTGACTGCGTTTTCTCTGATTTTGAAGAGAGACGGGAATATTCAAATCTTTGGCATATGTGAGTGTTTTACATAAGGTCGATTGAAGTCTTCTGTGTCTTTTTCTTTTCAAGGCTTTCTTAACGTCCGTGTGTATTGGTGATTGGTATGGGGAATTTATTTTTTGAATGATATTGGAGTTAAGGTACCAAATCCTGTCTTCTAATTGTGGAAGTCCTGTATCTATGAGTATGTTAATTATAGGAGTAGTGCGGAAAGCTCTCAGACTTGTTCTGGCGGCAGCGTGATATGGTGTTTTAATGAGTTGCAGCGATGATTTAGAGCATTTTCCATAAATTGGTAGACCATAATCGATTTTTGAAAGAATTATAGAATTTGTTACATTAATAAGAGTATTGACGTTTGAAAAGGAATTTTTTGAAGATAAATACTTAATTATATTCACCCTGGCAGTAAGATTTTGTCTAACATATGAACAATGTTTCTTAAAAGTAAACTTAGAGTCAAAAATAATACCAAGAATTTTTATAAAATTAACATTTTTTATGTGGTTACTGTCTACATTTATATGAATAGTTTTATTACATCTGTGTTTATTACAAATATGAAGAATTTCAGATTTTTGGTAGGATATAATTGAGCCAGAGTATTCGCTCCAATCTAAAATAGCTTTTATAATATTTGTAAAATCATTACTTAATAGAGATAGGTCTTTGCATTTTGAAAATATGATTAAATCATCAGCGTAAAGTGAGTGTTCAACTTTTTGGAATTTGTTGATAATTTTGCTTATTTCGTTAAATGCTATCGTGAACAGAACCACTGACAGGGGTGATCCTTGAGGGATGCCATTTTTCAGCCTGTGGGCTTTGGAGTGTATATTAAGATGTTTGATGCGAAAGTATCTGTTAGTAAGGAAGGACTTAACAAAATTAAATATTTTTGGTCCAATTTTCCATTTCAAAAGTTGATTTAAAATGACGTGCGCACCGACTCTGTCAAAGGCTTTTTCAAAGTCAATACTTTGCATATTTTGCATAGACTGAATCAAAAAGACGTAAGTAAAATTCTCTCCACTATATTTTTTTTATTAAAAAATAATTTCCTAACATTATTATTTTAATCAGAAGGGACAATTAGAAGATCTGATCTTACGCATAATTTAGTGGGGGATTACTATTGCTTGAGCTATCGCCAGAACTTAAAGTCTCTGGGGTCTCCTCCTTAGCTTGGATACGGGAAATACTCGGATCTTTCTTGTCCTTCTTCTCACGATCCTTATCCTTATTGTGCTTATGCTTGTGTTTATGTTTGTGCTTCTTCTTATCCTTCTTTTTCTTCTTCGTCTAAATATTAAAAAAAAAAGAAGAAAGAAATCAAAATGAAATCTATCAAATTCTTCCTCTATTCATCTTACCTTTGACGAATTATCTGATTTTGATTTGCTATCATCCTCCTGCTTGAACATTCCAGGCTCGAAGCCAACCGGTCCTGATGTCTGAGCAGTACTGGGCAGAGATATTGAATTGTCTGAATAGTATTCAGTTTTTAGCCTTTTGGGATCCCCACTAAACGCCATGCTGTCGGCATTTGTGGAAGCTCGAACATCAGTATTATCAGACTCGAATGTAGGTTCTACTTTGACTTCATCTTGTTCCAATTTGATGGGCGGACTGTCAAATGCTTCGGATGCCCTACGTTTTATGGGTTCCCGGGGTGAATCAATGTCGAAAGATGCTGCGTCTTGAGTTGATGAACGCGGTTTAGGTGCAGATTCCTTGACAAACTCTTTGAACATATTCGACATATCGGCCGATTGCAAGCAAACTGGTTTCTTGATGCCATACAATGCGTAGTACAGATCTACCATGTCACAACGAAGTTTCGTGTCATGGGAAAGATTATTGCTATTTAAGGAATTAAACTGGATGAAAATTTCGGCAGATAAGACACTTGTACTTACTTCATATTTCTCCAAATGCGCTCAACCAGTTCCGGTTTATCGAGGCGACTTCTCTGCATCTTTGTAAATGGCGGATTCTCGATGAGCAGACGAGCCAATGCATGTCGCGCCGCTGGATCAGGGTCTGTTTCCAAAAGCGTGATTAAATGATCGAGATCCTCCCAACGACCGTCAACTTTTACAAAATCTACCAAGCATTCCATCGCGGCTATGCGGACATCGATGTACTGGCCATATGCAGCATAGCAACGGTATATTTTAGGCAACGACGGTAGGTGGCCACATTTTTGGAGTTTTCTTATAACTTTGAGGCATGATACAGATACCGTGTACTTATAGGAAGGCAGATGCTTTTCCAAGTTGAGCAGTCGTGTAACCTCCTCCAACACCAACCTGAAAGTAACATAAATTGTATTGAAAACATTGAAGGACAAACTGTTACGATGAGGGCTTACTTCGCGTCTGCAGACAGGTTTTCGGATGTAATAGGGGCACCGCGTAGCACAACGGATACCACAGGAGTGATGGAGTTACCCAAGGCGTCTATCAGCGCAGCTCGATAGTAGTTATCCGAATAGTGATTTCTGGAGTTGTCGTTGTACTTGAATAAGTCCAGTAGAAACCGGATTACTTCCGGTGGACTGATTCCATGCGATGTACGGAGACCTAAATGGCAATCATTACATTAAATTATAACATAATGGGAACTTAAAACTTACCTGACATAGCCACTGGTATGGTCTTCTGCAGGAAGTAATGCTGGAAATTGGAGAAATTATTCTGTTTTATGATGTGCGGCGCACTAAACGAGCCAAAGAACTTTCGGAATATATTCAGCATCGCTGGAGGACCATTCCATGATGTAACCATTGCATTTGCCACCTATAAAAATGATTCTATTAACCACCAGCACAAACTTAGCACCTGCCCACAAACCTTAGTTAAACAATTAGCAGCTTCGCAGCGAACCTTGAAGAAACACCTCTCATTCTCAATTGTATCAGTAAGAGCTCGTCTGGTTGCCGACGTGGGATACTTCTCCAACGCTGCGATAGCTTCAAATTGTGCTGTAACATCCCGCTCGTGCCGGAGTTGAAACTGCCACTGAAAATCTGGTTGTTCGATATTCAAATCTCTCAGCAGAATCATCTCGGGATCTAGACGTATCCACAGGACTGGAGAATCATCCATAGCAGACAAATCCATGTCCACTTCCTCCCCCGTGCAGAGGGGAATCTTCTTCTTTTTGTTTCGACGACTCTTCGAGTGACATGTTATGTCTGCTCGCACAACAGTGTTCTCTATCTGTAGGGTGTGCTTGAAAGTTCCGTCCAACTCTTGGAGTTGCACCAAAAGCGGGCCGTTGTACTTTTTAACTCCCTTCTGATTCACTGAATCCTGACGAACCTCCAGTTCGATTGTGTTCCTCTTTCGATTAAATACCGATGTGAGCGAGAACTTTGCATGACCCCCAGTGCGGACCCACTGATCCATGAAAACTGACATATCCTTACCGGTCACTGTGAATATCGCCTTAATGAAGATGTTTGTTGAAATCAGCAGGTGATGCCAGAGTCCATTGCCGATTTTAGTACCAGCCGCGTTTGTTGCCAGTGCAAGCTGCTTGTTGAATACTTGCAAGAGGAGCTCCTGCCCAATTCGATCCTCTAACATGCGAATGACCAAGTGAGCCTTTCGGCGCATTGCTTCAACATATTTTGGCGACACTGTGTGTAAGCTCTTGATAGGGAAATAGTGCGGAACTTCCTGTGACTTGTTAGTCACATTAGAAGTGTTCGATGTGGATACAGGCAACGGAGCGGGTGGCTGACTGCAATCCAAAATAATCCCTCCGTACTGCTCTTCATAGCGAACGACAGTGGCAAGCTCCTTCTGAACCCACTCACGGTATTCATTGTTGCCAAAGCACTTCTTCGAGTACAGCCCACATAGGTACTCAGCGATGCCCTTCGCCAGCCAGGTATCGGACCACTTTTGTGTGGTGATAAAACACCCAAAGAATTGTTCAGCAATCGCCTTAGTCATAGCTGTCCGCGTGCCGTATGTTTGGTCGATTATAGCTATCGAATGGAGGAGATGTGTCGATACGACACTCAAAGTTGCGTAAGCGGCGATATTCACATCCGCCTCGTCTACAAACACTTGCTTGTAGCATGAGAAGGGATAACGAGTGGATAGGGTTTCCTCGAAGAACTCAAATGCTTCGTGCATGTACCGAACAGAGTTCTTAAGAAGTGGCATTAGCTGCGGTAAACAGAAATGCGTCACTTCATGCATATGCGGGTCCACGTAGATCTCAAAAGGTCCTATAGCCAGAGCTATATTTGGAGCACTTACAGGAGTAGTTAGAGAGTAGTGAAATGTTTTGCGCCGCAAATCCGGAGTCATGACGACCTCAATCAGTTCGCCGCACGACACTGCGGTGAGCGTTTTGTCTACAGTGAACTCCAGTTTCCATGTACAAGGATCGGCGAAACTATCAACACATGGGAACCACAGGCGAGTAGAGTTCTCATGGCCATAGGTAAACATATGCGCAGAATTGGGAGCCGGCGGTTGTCCTTCTATCTCGGGTGGTATCACAAAATGAATACCACCTTGCGGGTTTTCGATTGAAAATTCTATCCCAATCCGAAGTCCACGACCTTCTTGGATCATGTGAAACCCTTCGGGTGGTACTTCGATGATTAGTTCGCCGGCGTTCACATCGGGATTAGTCTTTTGAGCGGCGGCTAGGTGGTGCTTTGAGAAAGTTTCCAAAGAGCGTCTGCAAATGGAAGATCGTTACTCATTCTTATTTTCGTTAGACATACATACGTTTTACTATCCGTCTGACAGACATTCATAAACGGATCGAAATAGACAAATTTCGCCTCGCAGACATCGTTCAAGACCACACGATAGATTCGGCATTGCTGTGAGTTCAAACGGATTATATGGAGATTCTCCTTGGCTGGGACTATTGTCAGCTCAACAAAGCCCTGTAATTGATTCAAATAGTTGTTTACTAGTTAAAATGTGAATCAAACTACTTACAATGATACTTTTGCGTTCGAAACTGATTCCAGTGAGGCTGACAATTTGGTGAGCTGTGTTGGCAAGAAAAATAAGTAAGTTGGGATGAACTTTTACCTTTTATGTAATACTTATAGTTTAAAGGGTCGTGTTATCTCAGGTTTTTCTGTTTTTTCCACTTTCATTGTGGAGTAATTTAAAAGATTTTAAACAAAATTCTTAAGAAGAAAACAAATCGACGCCGTGTTTACATGGCTTGATTCATTGACATTTCTGACAGATACAATTGAATAGTAATGGGCTATAAAAGTGGACGGTGAAGTGTACCTGTACACCATTATAATAAGGGTGGATACACAATACGACGATGGATGTGTTCAACTATATTTATATTTCTTTATTTTATGGTATGATAAATTGTTACCCCCGTATTAATATGAAAGTCCTGTTAAATGGATGATCTGTCTAGTAACTAATCTGGGAATAAGCACTTAAGTACTGTAATATGATATTATTATTAATAAGCAGCAGACTAGTTATTCCGGAAATAATTTTAAAAAAACGTATGGAAGTATGCTTTGATTTCTTCTAAAAAATGAAAGTTCGCCGTATTTGTTATTCAATTGCTATTTGGTATCAACATATAAAACAAATTGACACCTTGTGTATTCATATTCACAAGTTGTTTATTAAGAAGGGGTACCTAATGAGCAACGTTTTATGCAAAAGGAAGCGCAGTGTTAACTGGAATGCTAACGGTAATAAGTGAGTTTTGATGTATACAAAAAATATTTCTAATAAATATTTTTTTTATTTTAGTTAGGTACTGCTGAAAGAGTTCATTTAACAAAATATCAAAATAATAGAAAACAAAAATACAGGTACGAACACAAAGAACATCAAAAACGAGATGTTTGACGAAATTATTACTGATCTAAGTAAAACACAGTGATTTGAATTTGCAATTGAAATTGTTCAACAATGTATACCTCTTTTTTCAGCTTCAAGAATTTCAGCAATATTAAAAGAGGTGTAGCGCAACTGCAACTCCAGTGAAAATCGATGAAGCTTGCCGCTGAAAAGGAGGAGTGCGGAGATTATGAACATGAATTTTACTTTTTCGTATATTTTGTAAACGAATATAGGTAGAATCAAGATGTAATGAAATGAAGACTACAACTATGAAACTTCGAAAGTAGGTTGCATCAATTTTAATGTTGTAAAGACAACTAAAGCATATTTCATCAATAGCCTATCAATAGCTTTTTTATATGTTTTTAATTTTTAAAGAACATAATAATGGTCAAATTACGACAT
Organism: Rhingia campestris; assembly: GCA_932526625.1. NCBI lineage: Eukaryota > Metazoa > Arthropoda > Insecta > Diptera > Syrphidae > Rhingia > Rhingia campestris. The sequence continues at coordinate 32,990,564 of OW052184.1, read as the reverse complement.
TTAAAATTGATTTTGTATTTAAAACATACAAAACCATTTGTAACCCACTGTAATTTGAAGATTTTAAAAGTAAAATGTAAGTCACTGTAATTTTTTTGTGTATATGTAAAATTTAAATATATAACAAAGTTTACAAAATGTTTCACTAGCATGTCAATTTGCTTCGCCGTAACTGAGCTTCTATTCTATTAAAAAATCTATTTATATGACATCTAATAAATAGTTTGAGAACTAGCTACTACAATTTGAGAGTATCTCAAATAAAAGACTGACGATACCATAGGTGTCGAGTTACGTGAAGCAAATTGATGACGATATCGCCCACGATTACCGTTTGGGTCGTAATCGTTTTCAAAGTTACGGAATAACCCCCCTGGTGTTCCCCAAGGGTCCGTTTTATCTCCGACATTATTTCTCATTTATATTGACATCTTGTCTCCACTTCTATCGATTCTTTTGCTGATGTAAGCAGTAACCGCAGCTTTTCATATTCGTTCCCGAATCCCTCTATCTTTGGAGGTGGATCGAAAACTTAATTAATGTCGAGATCGGCAGCATAATTAAATGGGATAAGTACAATAAAGTAGAATTTGGTTCTTCCAAAACGGAATGCTGTCTTCTCTAAATGGCTTTCTGGGCCAGGGTCTTATGTTAGACTACCTTATTTGAGAAGAAATTCGCTGGGCTGTTGGTTATATAATTTCGATTCCTTTGCGTTTTAGACATTTTGCGAATTTTGCTTCTGTTCCTGGGATAGTTGTTGGCGGTCCTTAGAACTGTCACGGATCAGTACTTTTCTTGTCTGACAGGTTTCACTAATCTGTTAAATTTAAAATTATATGTATCCAGGGATGTTCTAAAGTATGGCTGAGCATCGATGTTACTATTACCCTGTTCTTCGAGCACTCACAAAGTAACCAAGTTTTCGTTTTCAAATTCACATTTAAAATATAATCTGAAATAAAACATTTTGAATAACGAATTTCGATTTAATTACCAAAAATTCCAAATGACTGACAATGACAACATAGTCGCACCCAAATCATTCGAAGAACTCTTTCAAATTTATTCAAATTACAAAACGGATTCACTTGACGCCAATAACAAAGTGTACGATAGCATTTTATTGACACAAATCGATATTTGGCTACAGAAGTCAAACCTTTTAAAAAATGTTTTCAGTTTATCAGATACCGGTATGGCTTGGATGCAATTCAAGTACATTTAAAAAAATTAAAAAAAAAAAAAAATTGTAAGTTTTCCTTTTTAATTTACATCTATTTAGAAAATGGCGGTTAGACTTCGACGAGTTTGAGCAATTACTGAAGGATATATGCGCAGGAAAAAACTTGGATGTGGATCAAATTAAAGAAAAAATGATCGAAGCAGGACCACCAAACTTTGAAACTGGAAAACCTATTGTTATCAAATGAAATGTAAAATTTAATACTTACTGATGATCCTTTCACGTACTCATGTTTAAACGTATTTCAATAAACTTGGGTGTACTCCACAAAACTGTTTGCATATTAGAAAGTTTTATAATAATGATCACTCATTAACTTTGGCTGATTGGAAAATGACAAAAGTGAAAGGCCAGGATTTTTACAGAAAATTATTCTTTTATTTATTCATAATATACAAGGGATTTTTTGGAATTATTCTTTTATTTGAGTTTGTAAAAATCATCACTATAATAGTGAACTTTTGCTCCTATCCAAAATAGCGATCTCATTCGCTATTACATATGAAAGTTTGTCAAACAACTTTTATTTGTATTTGAAGGAAAAAAATAATTGTTTTTCTTGACCCTGAAAAATAAATAAGACGGCTATCTCGTTTCCTTGAAGATGGCTTTGTGTTGTTTTGGTTTTCCAAATTGAATCGAATTCCAAAAAAGTTATAGGTTAGGTTAGGTTGGTGGGTTGATGAGGCAGACGGTGTGTGTCTTCCCTCATCGCACTCAGGTCAATATAGACCCATTGTGATGTCCATTGGGGGTACACTTGTGTGGTTGGTTCATTCATTGTCCCGATTCATTCATTGTCCCGATTCATTCACACCCAGATATTTTGCACTATCGGCTAGTTTGAGGGTAGTCCCATCGATAGTAATAACCAAGCCGCAAAACTCATTTACATTCGCTTTCATTCACAAAGTACTAATATAGGCCACTAAAGCAAACTTAAGAAAACCTAACGTAAAATTTTACATTAGCTTCCGATTGCTTCCAACAGTTTTAGTTATTAACTTTACTTTGCAAAAGCGTACGGGTGTCTATGACTACTTTTCGTTGATTTAAGACAATTTAATCTCTATATTGGAGACTGGACACTTTGACAGTTGTCACTTTTCTTCACAAAAAAGTACCCGAACGGAACTTTAATACAATACGTAATTTTAAACATTTCACCATTTAATGTATATGTCACTTTATTTTCATTTAGAAAAATCAAACTTTACTTTTGACATACATAAACTTATAGCTAAAGGATACCACCTAGGAAAGGTCCATTTTTTATTTGCTTTAGGTATATAATATAAATAACAAGTTAAGCTAAACTCCAAAACACTAAATAGGTACAGCACACGGGAAACAAATGTGCACTCCCCCTCAATTACGATGATGGACTCTTGCCGGCAGTAGCTTCCTCCTTTTGTTCACGTGGGTGACGTGGTTGGTGAACTGATCTTAGATAAGTAATAGCTCCGGTACCAGGCCCTTCGGCACCTCTCTGCGCATGACGGTGAGGATTTTGCACATGATCTCCATGATACTCGGGATGGTCCTTGATGTATTGCTCAAATGGTACTGGAACTGGTACAGGTACAGCTTGCACTGGATATCCAGCATCGATGAGAGCTTGGAACTCGGCCTGACTGATTGGCTTACCATTTGGTGGTGGTAGTGCTAGCTTGGGACCACTTTGCAATTTGGGTTTTGGTGAGGCCTGGACGCCGGTACTTTGTGAAACGAAAATGCTAGATTGAGAAGGCGCTGGTATGGGAAGTTGGTATTGATGGTATTCCTGGGTAGGCTGGGATGGTTGTGGTTGTTGATGTTGCTGTTGCTGTTGTTGTTGTTGTTGTTGTGAGGATTCAGTGTAGTAGAATTGGACTGGTCCAAGATTCTGCTTGCTCTGATGCTTGAACTTTTGATTTTGCTGCTTGATGCGATACTGGCCATTGGATGACACTGGCTTACTTGGTTTAGTCGGCGATGGTGAAGACTCAATGACGTATTGGGGCTGGGATGTTGAATAGGCCGTTGGAATATATTTCTTTTGCTGCTGGTGTTCGTGAATAGAAGGAACCGTAGGCGATGGCTGAAAACCACTGTATTGCACAACCGACGGAGCGAAAGAATATTGACTAGCTTGACCAACTGTAGTCGGTGGTGAAGCTGTTGTGGAGTATGATTTTTGTTGCAAAAAAGGTGATCGGCTGGCGAGCACAGCCGGTGGTTGGGAGTGACGATATCCCATTGGCCTGTTGGAAGCTAGAAGCTTCTCGATTTCCTTTTCAAGAGATGACTCGGCAAGCGGATGGTTGGGAAGTGTTCTGTAGCTGACGGCCGATGGTCCATGGTAAAAGTTAGGTTGGTCTCTGATCTGCTGCTGAGCCTGTGATTGCAGTCGATGTTGGTGTGGAGGTTGACCCGAAAGTGGGAGATATTGTGTTCCTTGCTGAGGTGTCACTTTTTGTTGACTATATTCAGCGTATTCTGGCGTTTCCTCTACCTTGGTGCGGTAATTACCAAGACCTTGTCGTTCAACTGCAACCGGTCGACCTTGTGGACCCGCTTTTGGGTATGAAGCTCTAGTCTGTGCCTCTTGCAAAGCTCTTGCTTGCAGCTCCTCTTCAATTAGCTTCAACAAATGTTGTTCTTGAATGGATTCATATTGTTGCACTTGCTGTTGTTGTTGATGGACCTGCTGTTGCTCTTGTTGGGGGATATAAGCGGAGGGGCGGAACTGACTGTTTCCTGAACTATATTGATCCTGTTGCTGTGCCTGTTGTGCCTGCAATTGGTGACTGTACTGCTCTTCAGCTGCATATTGCTGCTGCAATTGAGAAGGCTTTTTGGCAACTGTGTGTGATTTACCTTCCGCAATTGCCTTGGCTTGGTGATTCCGACTGATGTCTTGCAGGTATGCAAAGTGCTGAATCTACAAGTAGACAAAAAAATCGTTTGAAAAAGAAAAACTATGTTGACAAGCACTTTAGGCAATATCAAAGATCTGTCTCAACAGAGACAATGCATGGGAAGAAAGTGTCTCACATTGCGAAACCTTGAAATAATTACGGAATACTTGTGATGCATGATGGAGTCAGTCTGCCCGTGCCATGGGAACTCTTTCCATCGATTCGCCAGAAATGTGTGATGAAACAAAAACATGAAAACAACATAGCGTTGGGCAATGGATAATTGCTAGGGAGCTATGGTCATAGAATAACAATGCGACTTCATTATCCATCATATGACAGTCATGGCTGATGGATGTGAGTACGAGTATCTTGTGCGCGATGTTGCATAATGCAAGGCGGGTAGGGTGCTGCGTGTAATTAATAACCGAAACGACGTGAAACGAAAATTGTCACAATTTGTTGGCGGCGCAAGTAGAATGTCAACGCGGACTTGACTAAACGCATATACTCTGTCTCTGTCGAGAGTATCCCCTCTTGGTGATAGAGGTGATGGGGCTTTTGTAACAGAAATATTGGCAAATGGGGTACTACAACCACTTTTTAACCATTTCGATGTGTTTAAAAGTTGCAGTTGCTATTTTTATTATCTCTGCAACAAGCGTATGGTAGAATGATTTAAAAATAATAGGCAATATTGCTCAAGACATGCACCTTACAGTACAATAGAACACATTGGACTTAAAACCATTTAAGTCAGTTTATTTTACAATATGGTTGAGACAAACAACTGATTGTGTTGGACATTGTATTGGATTGTTGTTTAAGCAGGGTAAAAAGGAAATGAAAATTAATGAATAACATAGCACCAAATATCGTTTCCAAAAGAGTAAACCATATAGATAAGGTTGATTGATCCTTATAAACGATTTGACATGCCCCAGATACATTATTAGAATCACAGATCTAGTAATTCCAATGTCAATTAAAAAGGAGCAAGACTTAAAAAGGTTTATTAGTTTTGCAGAGCACCACTGAACCATTTTATCGCATGTCTACATTTTGATGTGATGTATTTTTGATACCTCGCGAGTAGTATAAATTGTCAACAAAAGCTTATCTTACATCAGGCGGCATAAAACAGGAGGTCTAGCCATTGTCCAAGAAGTAAACATTCACACATGAGTGGTTGTGATCAAAAATTGTATTTTTGCATATCTTTGATCATTGAGATATCTTTCATTTTAAAGCCACATGAATGTCTCTTCGACTTCAGCATGATGTATCTAGTATTTTCCCCTTCTCTAACGCTTGTACAGTGGTAAAACATTTAAAGGGTATTCATAACACCTTGAGTGCGTGCAAATTAAAAAAAATTCAACAACCACCGTCAAACTATTTTCAATAGAGTACTTTGGGACAACGCCAGTGTCAAATGAAAACTGACATCTGTATGAAAACAAATTCCAAAATCAGTACGCCCTCCTGACTCACGCAAGAGAATATATCTCATTATTTTCCTACATTTCGTAGGAAAGAGACAACGAATTTGTGAGGGAAATAGTTTCCCGACGTACTCTATAAGCGTGTTCCACTTATAGCTCCCCCCGATAAATCCGAGATCTCCGTAAGTCGAACAGTATTTCTCACTTGACAAAGCGGAGATTTTCTGCAATGGAATGAGACTATTTTGTAGAATTCGTTTCCTCACCCATACTGGTAAAAAAATACAGCTATTTTTTATTTTTTATGTATCATGTGGGGAATTCATCATTATTATAAGCTGCGAAGTAAGGAAATAATTTTTTTTTATGTTCACCTCTGAGAGGAAGGAATCTGTAAGTGAAACACGCTTAATGACAAACGATTTCAAGAACTCAAATTTTTGTCGATTGTTCTTCACCTAACCGTAGTGCCAAAAACATAAGAAGGACAATATAAATGCAAATTAATCTACAAAGTGGGACTTTGCTTGCAAGGGCTTAAATACATTTTTTATTTACTGATGAGCTGAGACTGAAGATTACGCGAGAGCAAGAGGTGTTGTTTTAAATGAGCATATTACATATCAAAATTGAAAAGTTTTCTAACTCATACGTACAAATTTTATTAGATGTAGAAACCATTAAAATACCTCTTGTTAAATTTAACTTTATATTTAACAGAGATATAACCAAGAAATTAAGCTATAGATGGATATGGTATCAATAATCCGTAAATTATGTCAAACAATTACAATTACTCAGCATTGAAATGAATGTCATTCACTTAAAGTATTTATTTAATCAGATAAACTGTCGTTATAATATTTAAACGTCAATAGTCTCCTTTGCACAAATCTATTACTTAGAAGCAAGACTTCAAAGAAAGACAACTGAAATGAGCTAAAGCTAAAAGAAATCTCTTTTTCACAGTAGTGAGTCCACTATCCACAAACAAAATTAATTATCAGGCATTAAAGGCCCATAAATGACCTCAAACCTATCTTCTCCATAGAACGTCCTGTTTAATGCAGATTCCGAAAGGCAAACTTGAGGAGCTTCTCATGACTTAGTAACGCACTATCCAATAGGTTCCAAAATACGGCAACAAAGTGCAGCCACACTGCGATCCAGGCAGGCGTCTTCCAATAGTCTGTATGGAGTTGGTAGTCTCCCATCGGACGCGTCCTCTAGTGGCGGATAGAGGAACACTTTGCAGATATGCAATGTAGGTGGAAAATAAAAATTCACTGACAGAAAATACCACTAGAAAAAAACCTCCCCGGACGGCACCCAAGATGGAATTAACGGTGGCGTCTACGAAGTTAAAAAAATGCAGCAACAACAACTAGCGAAATCCCTAAATTGCTACAAAGCAGACTTTACTGCCATCTAGGAAACACAATCGAACACTGCATGTGCAGTGTTGTCGGAAAACACAGCCTCACGAGAACATGTCTGGTAACGGACTTAGGCTAATTGACTTTGCTGCGGAACGAAATGCCATTATAGGCATCACAGGGTTTCCTCAACTCGATATTCTAAGGGGACATGGCGGTCTCCATATCAACGAACGGTCAATCAGAATTTTGGATGTCCGAACTTTTCGAGGAGCTAACATCGACTTGGACTACTTCCTTGTTGAAGCCAAGGTAAGAACCACCACCAGACCACACCAAAGAAATACTGTCAAAAAATGAGTCAAATGATTAAAGAGTGCCGAATGATGTTCGCAGCCAAGAACGATGTCTACCTCGCAGACCTGCAGGTGAAGACGAGAGCTGTAATGGAGCTCTATATCAAAGAAAAGGGAAGAACGCCGGCTTTTTAGAAAGAAGAAAAAAGAGAAAATACATCCTTTCGAAGACATAAAGAGGCGTCACTCCAGGAAAGAAAATAAACCAATTAATAATGGCGACGTCAGCGAAAACTACTAACCACCCGATCTAAGTGTAGTAAGGATAGCAATATCTAAACTTAAGCATAATAAGGCTGCCAGAAATGACCTTCCTGCCGAGCTTTATAAAACCGGTATATATAATTTGGCAAGTAACATTCACCAACTCATAAGCAAAATGTTGTCGGATGAACTTACTTACTTTACTTAAGTGGCGCTACAGTCCGGGATGAACCTCAGCATCATTTGCCTGATCCACAAAAAAGGAGATCCTCTCAACTGTGCAAACTACAGAGGCACAAGTTTCCTCAACATCGCCTACAAGATCCTATCTGCAGCAATATGTGAACGCCTTAATTCGTTTACCAACAACCATATCGGCCCTTATCACAGTGGTTTTTAATTATGAAATTCTTTAACTGATCAAATCTTCACACTTCGGCAGATCCTAGAAGAAAACCCAAGAGTCGAAATCTATATCCACCACCTATCCATCGATTTCAGGCCGCATATGACAGCAATTACCAAGAAGAACTATGCAGAGCCATGTCTAGTTTTGGTATACCGATCAAATTCGTCCGTCTATGCAGGATGAGAATTCTCGCTGCTTCATGAGGGTCGGCAACGACCCCAACGAAACATTCAATACCAAAAAAAGGTAAAAAAAGAAAAGGCGGTACACTGTCATGTGACTTCTTTAATTTTATTCTTGAGAGGATTGTGCAAAACTTACGAGCAATCTTCCATAAACCTGTGCCATTACTAGCATATGCTAACGATATTGACATCATTGGTCGGACTTAACGTTTGCTAGAAAAGGAATCACCAAAAAATAAGCTTAACAGTAAACGATGGTAAGACCGAAAGGACACAAAATATCGACGATTTGGACAGAACGTCACCATTAACAGATACAACTTTGAGGTAGTAAGGGACTGTGTCTACCTCGGTTCTTCTATTATCTTTGACAACGAAATTTCTTCAAAAATTAAAAGCTGTTCGAGCTAAAAAGACAATTTAGTATTAAAAGCCCTCAATCGAACTTCTATGAAGGCCCTATTTAAGCGGATGAAGAAAGCCTTGGTCATTTTGAGCGAAAAATTATTCGAAAAATGTTCGGTTCCGTTTGTGTTCAGTTCGGTTCCGTTTGCGAACTGTTCAGCGACGTATGTCTGCTCAAGAAACTCCTCATTACACGTTTAAACCAACACTCCGGCTCGCAGTCTTCGATTCAAAGTACGATTATCTTTCCGCGAAAGATAAAAGCCAGCCATGGCCACTATAAGAAGCCATGGCTAAATATTTCTCCAAATTATAGTGCAGAAATGCCCCAACAATTAGACAAACCACTTGAAGTCAACAAACAATTAAACATACAAAAAAAAAATAGTAAGTATACGACCGAGTGTATGCAATTTTCTCTCATTCTTTTGTATTTCATTAACGTCAAATTTGAGTGACCTTCTACCTATTTCACACGACAATCATTAAACACAAATAATTTCTTGAATTTTGCATTGAATTTGATATTTCGTAATACCACATAAAGATATGCATCGCCATCCCATAACTACGAAAAGTATTCATCTCAGATAAAAGTGTCCACCACTTAGTGCAAACACATTTTAGTTGGAAAAAAAGGTTCCTATAGAATTCATAACAAGCAATGAGTTAATGAGCGACCGCACAGTGGTGAATAAAAAAAGCACAAGACATTCGCTTGCACTTAAGTCTGATGCCAATGGACCGAGGAATGGCATCGTCGGCGGCTGCAGTATAATCGAAGAAGAAACGTGAACTTCAAGTCACGAAAGCGACCTCTTGAATAATCCGTTTTTTTTTTCTTCACCTCATCTCCTGTTGGTAGCTTTTTTTCAGAATAACGAAGTGCCATTGCATTAACCTTTTGTCGTCTCACTTTCACAATGCAAACAGCTCCAACAATCCATCGGGTGGCGTCGTCGCATTTGTCGATTATTTCCTGAACCGATACAGAAATCATCACATAAAAAATATGCAAATGTGCAAGATGCATTAATAGATACAAATTTATTTGCTTTCTTCATTTAATATGCAGATACATGATTTAAATGCATTGTGAGATGCTTTGCATACCACACATGTGATTTTGAAAAAAAATGAAGAAGATGCAAATAAATAAAAAGTTGATGAAAAACCGGAACCGGAAACCGGTCTGATATTGATTGGCTTACCTCTTGACTTTGCTCCAATTGTGGTCCTATGGCTTGTAACTGCTGACTCTGTGGCCTACTCGTTGGCTGGTAGTTACGCAATTCTTGCTCGTGAGGCGATAGAGGGCGAATTAGAAAATGCCCCGGCTTAGCACCGTAAATGGTCTCCTGCGGTTGTTCGGGATCGTCTTGCTTCTCATTGGAATATGCGGCTGATTCGTGCGTCTGGCGTTTATCCTTAGCTTCCGCTGGTGAGCTTTTGGTCTCACTATCAGTGGTGGCTTTAGATTTTTGTTCTTTTTTCTCAAGACCATATGCACCGAGAACACCTTAGAATAAAAATTGAGAATTATTTTTTATTAGTCAACAAATCATATGACCTTTAGAGGAAAGAAAAATAGTTCTGCAAAATGTACGACTTATTAGAACAGAACAGAGAGTGTCATTGAAAACGTCACTCAATCCCTAGGTGCAACAATGTGATTCATCGAAACATGCATATCTGAAATGGCAGATCTAGGAGTATCAGTCATGATAAGGGTGTGCCTTCATAATTCGAGGCAGACTACAATTGATGACCGATGGGTTATGTTCGAATTGTCTCGGTATTTTTTAAGGTGAAGAATACAAGTTAAGTAATGATTGGTGATATCAAAATACGCTCGGGATATTGCATAATACTGATGACATTTTATAATAAAACCATTGGGCCCACACATTTGGACACTCTGTGAAATAAAGTCAAAGTGAATGTATCTTTGGTGTGCGCTTTTAAAGTTTATAAATCTAAAAATGATTTTTACCTAAAAATTGTTTTTTACCTATTTTGCAGAGTCTGTTCATCGGGTGTGGTACCGGCAGCCATTTATAACATTTTCGACGACAGTTTTTGATAAAAATTGCAATAAAAAGGTTTAGTAGCACATTTTCTTTATATTTATACAGACTAAGATGTTGTTGTATTTTGGACGTAAGCCTATATAGATTGTCTATATTCTATGTATATAGCTTTAAAGCTAAAAAAACATCAATAATAAAGCGAGGTAAGGGTGAGTTCAAATACAAAGAAGGCCTACAACTTTTGATGAACATCATTTTAGTAAAGTGAACAATTAAGACTTGTTAAGGTACTGTAATGATATCAATTTTTAAGAAAATTCGTAATACGCTCATGCAGCAAATAATAATAATTTCCCATTAATTTTCAAACCTAAAAAAATTTGATAAGATATAACGGGTGATTTTTTAAGAGGTTTAGAACTTTTTTAATTTTTTTTATTTATTTGAATCGATAGTTTGAACCTTGCAATTTAATGTTTAAAGATAATTTCATGCAAATGTTTACCGCGGCTGCGTCTCAGGTAGTCCATCCGCTGAGTCCAATTTTGGCATACTCTTTCACACATATCGGCCGGTATCTCACGAATGAATGCATGGATGTTGGCTTCCAGTGCGTCAATCGAAGCGGGCTTGTCCCTATAGACATTAGCTTTGACATACCCCCACAAAAAATAATCTAATGGTGTCAAATCGCACGATCTAGGCGGCCAATTGACCGGCCCGAAACGTGCAATTAACTGTTCACCAAACTCGCCTCGCAATTGCGCCATTGTTTCGCGTGCTGTGTGGCTGTGGCACCGTCTTGTTAAAACCACATATCATGCAAGTCAAGAACTTCCATTTCGGGCAAAAAAAAGTTTGTTATCATCGCTCGGTAGCGTTCACCATTGACAGTAACGCTGCGATTCGCATCATCTTTGAAGAAATATGGCCCAATAATGCCGCCGGCCCATAAACCGCACCAAACAGTGGCTTTTTCGGGATGCATTGGTAGCTGTTGCAATGCTTCTGGCTGATCTTCACTCCAAATGCGGCAATTTTGCTTATTTACGTACCCATTCAACCAAAAATGAGCCTCATCGCTGAACATAATTTTTCGATAAAAAAGCGGATCCTCGGCCAGCTTTCCAAGAGCCCATTCACCAAAAATTCGGCGTTGTGGTAGGTCGGCTGGCTTTAGTTATTGCACCAGCTGTATCTTAAAAGGCTTTACGCCCAAATCCTTCCGCAAAATTTTCCACGTAGTGCTGTAACAAAGGCCTAACTGCTGGGAACGGCGCCGAATCGACATTTCGCGGTCTTCTGTCACACTAGCTGATACGGCCGCAATATTTTCTTCACTACGCACAGTACATAAACGTGTTGGTGGTTTAATGTCCAACAAAGTAAATTTGGTGCGAAATTTGGTCACAATCTTCCGAATAGACTGCTCAGAAGGTCGAGAATGCCGATCATAAAATGGAAGCAGCGCGCGATGAACATTTCGAACCGAGCACGAATTTCGATAGTAAAATTCAATAATTTGCAAGCGTTGTTCATTTGTAAGACGATCCATGGTTAAATTGCAAACCAAACTGAAGCTGTTTGACAGTGACACAAGGTACTAAACACACGTCAGCTGTCAAAACCAGTGTTGCCAAAACCAAACCAGCTAAAAAATCACCCGTTATTTATGCCAAAACTAGCTATAGAGCCTTGGGATGCGGTTTTGGTATTAGATTAATACTCAGGGAAAGTGTTCTTTCTTTTGCGAAGTCAGCGGTAGAATGACGACGATATCTGAGCCTAATTAGCGCAAAGAGAAAACTGTTTTTTTTTGCCAAAACAAGTGGTTGCGATTCTCACGTCTCGACAGCCATAACAGCACATGGCGGTCACTAGATGGTCAAACCTGCAACCAAATCGATAATATTGCGATTGACGGAAGAGACTCCTCTAGGATACTGGATGTACGTACATCCAGCAGATGGCCCTGTTTGTGTAGACCAACGCAACGAGCTATAAGTTCTGTGCAGCGACATTAGTCTTGTCAACGAAATACGTATAGAAAGGTTAAGATACCTGGGCCATCTTGAGTGTATGAACTCCAACGCTCCAGCACGTAAATTCTTCGCTATACCCGACGGAAGGAGGCACCAAAGTATACCAGATCTTTGATATGAAATTGGAGAAGGCAGTCTAGAAATCGAGCCGGATGAATGGGTATATTAAGTAAAGTCCAGGAGCATCACGATTTGTTGAGCCATCAAAAGTAAAATAAAGTAATGGAGCCTTGTTACAACGAACAGACATGCAAACTTGCGGGAACCAGATTTTTGATTCGTTAAAATCATAAAGTTAGAATAATCTCTCCTTCATGATAAAGTTGAAAAAAAAAACAAACAAACACTAAAACATGGGTAGGTTAATTCGTTTTTATACAAACGTTGTCCTAGCAACTTAAGATCAAATAAAATAAAAAATGGCGAATCCCACATGTTAATTCGATAACCCGAATCTCAAACCGTTTTAGTATTTTTATACTTTTGTAGGGTTTTGATCACAACCTAGGGATATTTAGAGAAGAGGCAGAAAGGAACAGATAGGAAAATTGTTGGAAGTAGTGGAGACTTACTTCATAGGCTGTGTCCGAAATAACATTTCAGGCAGTCGGTTATTTTCTTGTGTTCGTTACATTTTCAGAATATATCCGAAAGTGCGAGTATACAATGAACTTAATTTTTATTTCCTTGAATTATGCGCTTTCATGGATTTTGGCTAGGTTTGAACGCATAACTTTCCACTCAACAGGCAAACATAGTTATTACCACTTCAATCACTGCGGCCACCCACTGTTGATATGTTTGAGGAGATACAATTTTGATCCAACGAATTTTGTAATTCGAATGTTCGTCAGACTTTTTCAAGAGTTCGGACGGTGGAAAAAAAGTTAGGTTTACTAATTTTTTTGTAACCGTAATATGTGAGTGCCTAAATCCGTTTTATAACATCCTGATTATCCCAAATCAGTGTGGTTTCGTGAATGTCCACACAGAAACATTCGATAAGAAAAAGGGATTTAAACAAAGTGATGCATTGTCTGTTCTAAAAAGGGATCTACAAAATGTTCACTACATCACTAAAGCCACAATCTTTAATAAATCTGTGGAACTTCTACCATACGCTGGCGATAGTCACATCTTTCTTCGGACGCAAAGTCAATGTCACCGAGTTTACAAGTATATAAAAGGAAGCAGCTAATAGGGGACTAGCAGTAAATGATGGCAAGATCAGTATAAGAACTCAATAGCTGTAACATTAAGTAAGTGATGGAAAGTAAGTATACCTCAACGCTATTAATGCTATTAATTCCCTTCATCTGGCTAAAAAATAAATTAGATGCTCTTACTCGAACTATTGAGAAGATTTTATATAATATTCTGAGAACTTAGTCGTTACTTTAAGACATATAGATCTCATTTAAACCCGATGAAGAAAATCATTGTTATTTCGAAAAAAATCTTTGCTTCCATATGCTTTTACAGGCTATGGAGGAAAAGATTTAATCAGGAACTTTACGACCTGTAGAGTGTCATAGAACTGGCCAAATACATCGAATTGGATGTTTCAGATAGTTAGAACATGTAGGGCGAATGAACGTAAATACATCAGTGGTAGAAGCAGGATACCTTAAGGCCTAGCATTAAGTAGAGCGTACAAGTAGAAACCAACCTCAACCTTTAAGCGCGCAACTGGAAGCAATTAGCTAAGTACCAGGATAACTGAAAAAGGAAGTTGGCACAGGTTAGCCCCGAAATGTAGTGTCATAAAAATAAGCGGGATCGTTATAATCCTTCTATCAAAAATCCCATCAATAAGCAAAGACGAAAAGTTTATAATAAGGCTTGGTAAGATGCAACCAGCATTTATTATCTTAAGTAGAAAACTAATATTATGTTTAAATTTAAATTTTATTGTTTTGTAAAATACAACGCAAAAGGAAAAGGCCTAGAATATTTGAAGAAAATTTCCAAAACTTGAAACAAGCTGTGAAATCAACGATAGAGTATGACTATGTACCCATCAAGTATGATTGAAGTAAAATTTCATCCTCAAAAAATAGACTGTAAAAAAAACATGAACTGGACGGAGTTCCACCTTTAGTACCTACTTAAAATTTTCTACGTACTATTATTCAACAGGTTTTCCCCATTTGCTAGCAAAATGCTCGAATCCAACCGATTCTCAAAAAAAAAAAGGAAATTACATGCCCGAAAATTAGAGGCCCGTTGCTGTGTTATAAAAAACTTTCAAAGGTAATGGAAAAATAAAAAGGAATGGATTTATAATTTATAGGGAATGTGGGTTCCGAAAGAAATTATAATAAATTATGTAACCGGATCTATGGAAGTCTCCACTGCGAAATCATAGAGTATCGAGAGTTGTTGCCCGGGTATCACGAAGGGTCTCGATTGATTTTGGCACAGTGATTTGCCAGCCAAATTGACAGCATAACATAAGAGTGTTTGAGGAAGTGTATCCTCAAATACTCTTCACCTGAAAGTCGAAATATTTGCTCTACCGAACCTTTATCATACCAGCCCTACTTTACGGCTCCGAGTACTACAAAATAAGAAGAAAAAGCGAAGTATATATATTAGGCAATTTCGAAAGAAAATTCTTCTTTGTCGAATCTTTGGTCCTAAATGCGAAGAAGGCGAATCGTGGAGATGATGCAACAGCGAAATTTATGAGCTGTACCAAGATGTGGTTCAAAAGGTTAAAATACGTCGACTACATGCTCGGGCACATCGAGCAAATAAACAATAATTCTTCAGACAAGAGAGTATTCAAATCTCAGCCGTCAGGTTCCAGACTACATGAAATAAAGACTTACAAAAGATTATACAATGGAAACAGAAAAAAAATCTGGTTCAATTCAACCCGAAATGGAGTTTACAGCATTTCCAGGAAAGAACAAGTCCACAGTTCTGCGAATCAAATGAAATCAAAAGAATCCATGCATCTGCTAGGCATCACAATAGGAACAGATGCATCATGGCAATAAAATGTAACTCAATTTGCCAAAGCAGCGGCACCTAAACTAAAAGCTAAAAGATGTTTTACCACCCAGCTTCTACTTCTCTATAAAACCTAAGTACGACCAGGTCCTGAATACTATTCTCGCGTTTTTAGTTCGACGCCAAAACATACACTAAACCTACTGGACTTGCTTCTTCACTTACTTAAAATCTGCAACTTAAGCAGAGGCTCAGCAAAGACTTGTACCGGAACTATCTCTTTATTACAGGTATGTTTTAAAGAAGATGCAGGGTAGAGAAATCTCTCTAGACTTGGTGCATTTCAAAGACATCCAAGACATGCAGTTGAAGCTCATAAACACACTGTCTTTCTAACAACGACATGAAGAACGCAGTAACAAGTCAAGACTAAAGTCAATAATGATAATTATGCAGCTTCATCTCAGGGCGCCCAAGATACAAATGTGGAGATTAAATTAGTTTCTTCAAGGTGCAGGTATTTTTAAATTTTTGAAATATTGCAGCTAAATTTTGTCAATTTTAAATTTTTAAGAATTAAAAAAACATTTAATTCACTTGTATTAATTCAATATCCATTCACATTGCTGATAATGAACTTTTAAACATTTGCGAACTTTTCAACTTAATGGGCTCCAAAAACCATTTAAAGATTTCTATATTTAAGAATCATGTCGATGAGAATCATGGATATGTTAAGCAAGGCTACTAAAGTAGGTATGATAACGTTTTCTTTATTTCGAAAGTTGTAGGTACAATTTTTAAGGGACAGATTGTTAAAGATTCAAAATTAACTGATTATTCATGTTGTCAGGATACAAACTCACCAATGAGTAGGCAGCATACAAGTAGCGTCACTTTCATTTTACCGCTTAAATTTAAAATTTTCTTAGTAGCAGGATAAGAACTAACTGTTTTATTTAAGAACTATTGTTTGCACAGATGTATGTTTGGATTTTGTTCCCTTTAAAAAAATGAACTCATTATCTTTTCCTATTGCACCATATATTTCTTGTATCCTTTAAGGATCCTCCGTGGAGTGTTGTATATTTGTTTTATCCACACTAATTAATAATTTACAATTAACAAGTTAGAAAAAAAACACTCGTCTACACTATAACAGGCGCCAAATTGACGATTCACGTATCGCTGCGATGGAAATGATTTTCCGGACTTAAGACAACATGCCAAGAGAGGACGGATACTCTATGTGGCTGCTCCAAACACGATTCTGTGGAATGAATCTGTCTTGCACTGGCATTTATAAAAACTCACCATCGTTAGACCTTTTCGTTAGATTTAGTATGTGTTTTCCCTGGCTGTTTGTTAGTCTTTTTTTTTATCTTTTTTGTTCGCTTGGGTTTTTTATGGTTCCCCGTACGGAAAGAGAAAGGCCATCTATGGTTGTGGTGCTGTAGCTGATGGAGTTCCATCCACTCAATCCACGGAAGTGAGGAGGTGGGCATTGTGTGTCTCGTTTCCATTATAGTTTTTCTTTTCGCTTTTTCGGGGGGTATATTGTATGGTCGCCATACCATGTTATACATTTTAACCGTCGATAGATTTTCCAGTGAAGATTCCGAAAATGAAGATTAATGTGACCAGGTAGAGCTATAGCTCTAATTTCGACTGGACACAACAGTGTTTTTTTTTCTGGTGTAGAACGGGTTATACATAGATGCATAAATTTGAATTTGAATCTTCTTGAGAGCATGATATAATGTAAGCATGAGGCTCTATGAGGCTTTATACAATTTTCCAGTCAGGTCGAAATGGCATTATGGCATAGGTGTTTAATTGGCTAAGAAAGAAACAAAAAAAATAAAGATACACGAACTTCTGTTCAGTTTTATTGTCTGATCTCGTTATTGGCTGTTGAAGACGTAATCTATCGCATGTTGGAATGCTCTTCGACGTGTAGAGAAGTTGTAAATTACCGTGTTGTGAATAACTATGTGTGTTTTTGGATTTGTGAAATCCTACAGAGGTGACACGGATTGAACTGTCTGCAATGCTCGGAACAAGAATTTATTTAGCAATTGACAAGAGCGGTAAAACAAGACGACCTTAACATTTAGATCAACGATTTACTCTCCAGTACTGTTAGTTGTTGTTAACAAAGTCTAATAGAATGGGTTGCCAATTTGATTGATATTACGTGTGATTTGGTTTAAACTTTGAAGAATCTTGAATGGCTTGTTGTATTGCCAAATTATAATTTTTAACGATTTTTCGGTCAGAGCTAGTTAGTTCTATGTCAATATCCTTTTTTTTTTATAAATAATGCTGTTATAATAATTGCTGTTGTAAACATTAAACCATTATTTTTCTAACAGATTGCTTTAATAATCTGTCTATAGCGTTGTATACGTCCTATGTCCTTAGAAAGATGCGATTTTGTTATAAAAAAAATCTTTTTGGCAAGTTTTGTGATATTTTGACTCAGTTTTGTTTGACTGCGGTCATGGTCATATAACGGTGCCCATATCAGGATTGTAGGCTAGAAAAGTTTTCTGTGTACTTAGTAGGATCGGAAAGAAATCATGTACTATAAGCTGCTCCCATACGGAAAAGCTTGTACTGCCAACTTTCGAACCGTCTAAAAAAAAGTAATCGCTCAGAACCGGCAGGGATAAAGGAATTGTGTTCCATCAGGATAACTTCACATACATCGAAAGTGACTCGCCAGAAGCTGCGTAAGCTTGTTTGGGAGATAAAAAGTTTTTATTTTACCTATACCTTATACCTATGACAATCATTTTTAGAACTCAATTCAACGATCACTATTGCGATTACAGGGCAGAGGATTAATTATTTCTTGGACTTTCTGAAAAATTCGCGATCGAACGGGTACTTTTGTGAAAAATAAATTGAGAGAGAATTTTCTCATTTTACCAAAAAAAAAATTCTTTTAAAAAGAAAAATTAAAAACCTTTAACTCCAGGGCTTTCATCCTTTGACAGTTTTTATTTTATCACCGGCTTAAATGCTGCGTAAAACAATTACCAAAACAATTAACGAAACTAAATTTTATATTTTTTTATTTTTTCAGTACGTGAACAGGTTTCCGAATTTAAACAACCAAGCTTATTCAAATATAAAATTAACAGTTAAGAAAAGCATAAGCTAAATTCTTTACTTTACACAGATACGTTAGACAAAATGTTATACGAAGAGTGTTATATTTGTCAGTTTACAGGTCTTTAGTCTAAATTTATCAAGCCAGTTATTTGTTTGAAGCATTGTTTTCAGGCTTACATTTATAAAAGACAAAATTGAAATTTCGATTGGTTTTAATAAATTTATTTATTGGAGGGAAATCGCAATGACATTTACTGAATTTCCAATGAATGTCATTTCTCTGGCTCATCTATAGCTAATTTTAATTTAGCTAGAGTTTATATTCGATTTGGTTAAAACAATTTGAAATTATTGACCATAAAATTAATCAATACAAGCAATAACAATATCAATCATTTTATTGACAATCAAGTGAGTGATTCATTTCAGACAAATTGGCCTAATGTTCAGATGTGTATGAGTTTTTTGCGTACGTTTTATTGAACCATTTTTTCGAAATGTTTAATCATTGCCATAATTCACACACCGAAGTGCGGTGATGCTGCCGAATAAATCAGGAATCTGGTTAAAAGTAACTTTCACAGAACATTCATTTTATTTAAAAATTTGATATCAAAAATAGATGTGTTCCACTTACGGACCCTTCCAAAGATATCCGAAAAATCCGCAAGTAGAAAACAAATCCTCACTTGAAAAGCGTAGATTTTTAGCAATATGCTGACACTAAAATTTGTCAGATTCATCAACTAAAAAGTACTGCTGGTTTTTATGTATGTATTATAAAGGGAATTCATCATTATAATAATCTGTGAAGTAAGGAAATTGACAGAAAAATTACCCTGTGCTGAGAATGTTTCTCCACTGATTGAACAAATCCCAGCTTAGACAGCAGCGGAAGTTCTCTGTGAGACCCATAAGTAGAACAGGCCTATTCATTGAGCAAAACTTTTCTGTCATTTCGAATTTACTGTCAAAATCCTGCTAAAAGTGATACAGACTTTGGCAATTAATCGGCATTGTATGATGTTTAGCCGTTCATGTGCTGGGGGTGTTCCTTGAATGTACAACTCTTTTCGAATTTTTCAGTCAATGGAGGAATTTCCGGATCAGATACCTATGTCACCAGAAAAAAGTGTACAGAACGTCCATATTTGTAATAACTTTCGGTAGGTAAAATTGGGTAGGTAAATGCGTAAATAATATCTAACATCTGTCAAATAAATGTCACAATCATTAACACCATTAATTGGCACACCTTTTAATTTCCTTAGAAGATTTTTTTAATCGGAAGCCCAATACTGACAATCCCATAGCTAAATCTCTAAATTATTATCACTGAAATGTTCAAGTTGCTTCAGAAAAGTCCAGTTCATTAGCTGTTTCCACCCCTGACTACGATCTGATTTCAGATTTCCTTTAAACTCACTCATACATACCAATTAAGTTGACAGTTGCACTGTTTGCACTAGCTATGTGCTAGTCAATGCTGTTGTATTTTATTGGAAAAGTCCATTCTTGTGCTCCAGACTCTTCATTCTTATCTACACTAGTGTTGAAATAGAGGTAATTAAGTATAACTCGCTAATTTGTTTGTCCAGATAACAACAATTAGTTTTCTTGGTATATCCTTCTTTTTCTCTTTTATTCTTGATGAGGTTGCGAATATGTGGGAAATTATTTCACAATCAACTTGTTCTTTATCTTGTTGTTTCGAGGTATAAAAGACGTAAACATCATCACTCCACTAAGCTTTTGCAGAGTTCATACTTTCCTATGTCCTACCTGTGACAAGGTACACTTTCGACCTTTTCAATTTTGGACGATCCAGTTATTCAAGTCCAATGGTCTTGCACCCACAATGGCTTTATCCTTAAAAGGCATATTCAGATTACCTAGGGGACTGGGATTCGAAGATCGTCTTGGCTGAAACGTTATTTTACGTTTACTGGCTTAATTTGTAGGCAAAGCATCCAACATAATTTTTTTTCATGCCATTTGATGCTTCTACTTTTTGGAAAGTCTAGCTCTGAATTTACCTCTCTAAATATATGAAGATTCAGAATGGTGCGTGTTTGCATCAATTTGCACATGGTCCATTTGGTTAACGGTTCTACCAAAATAATATCTCCATATTTACATTCGAAGTCGATGAATGAGTTAAATTCTACAAAATCAATTTGGTTGACAGTTCTACCAACTGGATATATGCGTAGTATTTACAGACCCTGGTCAATGTCCGTGGGTTTTTGGAATTTGTTTACCATTTGGAAGGATCCGATGCTGTATAATTTTTTTTACTACAACAGTTCGGTAGAACGCTGGGTTGTGAGTTTTATCATTATTGTTGACCATTACATTGAGATGCAACCTTGTTAAGGTTCAACCGCCTGTTCATCTTGCGAATTCGTCCATTACTTAGTCATTGTTTTGACTTAATCGCATAGCCTAACATTTAACACATATAATAACATAATTTCAGGCGATCACTTTTTTTCCCAGAACCCTAGACTCAATGGCAATAATTTACGAAAAACGTCAGTTCCTGATAATCCCAAAGACAAAGTCCTACGTAGGCATGGTAGCGAACGGAAGGCTGCAAATAGACGATTTGCAAGCAAAAATGTCACTCAGTAAATCATGCAGTAAGACCTCTTAATTTAAATGAAACTCAAGTAGCTTCCACTGGTACGTACCTACAATGTTAGGGCACAGTCGAAATATGACCATGTTTGTATACTTGACCCATATTGCGGTTGAGTGTTCGTGTACTGCTTGTGGTCAAATGTTTGCCGATGTCTTATTGCACAATATATATGGCTGACATAAACGCCAGAAATCGATTTGCTATTTGCTAGTTAATATATCAATCAATCTGGACATTTATTTGTCAGACAATATTTCTTTGCCTTCTTCTTCTCTGTTCATCTTAATGACGACGGTGTAGACATTTCAAAAATGAAACATAACCAATGAATCGTCTGATCCAGCTTCATGTGGTTAATACCAGCTAATCAACTACTTAACCATAATTTTGTTTTGCCTAGATCAAATTAAGAGGCGCACGTAAAACATTGTCTTATCAAGCACAAAATATCCATGGTGATCAAATCCGGACCACCCATTCATTAACTATTGTGTTCCCCTAATTAAGACGTAATTTATAACAAATCTATGCTTTGACCATGACTCAAAGAAACCCCTTACCACAGTTTACACACCTAGTTAGGTCTTCTAATTCATCTTCCCCATTTGCACGAGTATCTACTACAATCTACGATTACGTATCTTATACAAAGTATCTCATTTAAATTTTATGACATAACCTCTTGCGCAGAGATTTCATGAAATCCGCTTCATGACTGTATGTGTCTCCACGAATTCTGGTCACAAGAAAACTCGATCGGTGATCCAATGCTCCTATTATTTGCGTTCGTACTTCTGTCTTCCATGACTGTGTACTCCGATTGCTCCTTCAGTTCCTATAGTCAGAGCTCACGAGCTACGGGGGGGATTCTGGAGGTCTTTCGTTGATATGAAAATTGCCGGAGCAGTAACCACCTGGTGGCGGATATTTAAAACGATCTATCCAGAGCAGATCACGGTAATGTTGGCTGACTCTGACAGAGTTTGACTGGCAGAGCACAAATTGGGTGGCGGAATTCAGTAAGCGGAAAAATGGAAATGATTTATTGCTGTTTGAGTCAGTTAAGAGTTTTCCCATTCGAAAGCATTTAGCTAAGTTGTACTTAAGGGAAACATGAGTGTTTGAGTAGGCTTAAGTGGTTTTTTGTTCATGTTCTCAAATTTGTTGCGAATTTTTGATTCACGGAAGCATATTGCTTTGGTTTATTGTTGTTTGCTTAATTTATTTATGGAAATGTCCTCGCATTGGATATGCAACATTAATTGTGCACAATGGTTGCAATACCATTCAGTTGGATTGTCTTTACCATTAGGCATGGGCATGTTCCGGATTCGCTTCAGTTATCTCTGGGAAATCTGTAAATTTGTTGTGAAACACAAAGGATCCTATCGAAGCAAACATTTTCAGCGGGTACTGGACAGATTTACAAATTGAATCCATTGACGTGGAACTTAGGGATGTCGTGCAGAAAATAAGTGAGATTCTTGTTTCGTCTGTAGAAAGAGTAAACGGGACTATAAATATCCTAATATATTGCTTTATCAGCCATTCATGTGTATGATAAAATATGTATTACTTATATAAATGACCCGAACATTTATTTTGTGAAAGGTTGGCCGGTATGCTGCTAACACTTAGTATTTCGTAATTTATTAAAAAAAAGTTGGTGTTACTTATATGCCTGGTCTTTCAGAAATTGTATCTTTTGCAGAAATTGTATCCCTCAATATCGTGATTAATACCATACTACCACTATCCAATCTCAAGGATCAATGACGACGATGACAAAAAGCCAAAAGATCGGCCGCGGCTAATGTGCTAACCACCAGCAAGAAAACTCTGGTTTGACAAAACGAACGAGACCTACACGGAAAAGTTGCAAGTGAAGATGAGAGCCGCCATTTAACTTTTTAGGCAAAGAAGGAGGGAAGAAAACCGTCTTTTTAGAAATAAGGAAAGCGTGATCGAGGATATTGATAGGTGTCACTTCAGGAATGTTGTTCATTAGCCTTACCAATGCTTTATACGTCAAGGCTTACACAAAGGGAGGTGTATAAGGATAAATCTCAGTTAAGTCGCAGTCGATGTTGAAAATATGAAAGTACTACTTCTGCAGACTGTTAAATGATGATGAAGAACAATCTAAGGACATGAAGAGTGTCCTAGTGTCCTAAAACTTCGATGTTAATACAAGGTGTGTCATCTTTTATGTCGGTATGTCATCCGGAATAACTTTGTCATTAATCAACCGATTGATTTGAGAAGACATGTTTTTGAAACTTTAATTTAGTACAATTTAAATATGAATCCTTTCACACCAAAAGAAATAGTCGATCAGTTGTATTAACTTAACGTGTATATAGTGACTAACACGCACATTCTGGCAACACAATCTGGTAAATCGTCGCGATGCTGTTCATCAATGCCCAAATTATCGAACTGGTTGAAGCGGTAAGAGGGAGTGTTGCAGAGAACCCGCATATGTCGTATCTTCAATTCTTCACTGCGTGCGTCATTTAAGTGTCAATGGAACCACATTGTGGCGCATTTTAATGGATGAGTTGTTTCCGTATAAAGTGTAATTATCTCGAAGAATATTGGCGACAGACCACCTACGTTGCTTGAAATATCTACGGCCAAACAGTCGCTAGAATGGTTGAAACTGAACCTGATTTTTTGGAAGCGAATTTTGATGACCGACGAGGCCCATTTCACAATGGAGAATCCACACGAAACACCAATACATGACCAAACGTTCTAGATGGTTACTGTTTTCAACAAGACGGTGCACCATGCCACACTACAAATCAAACAATGCAATTTGTGCAAAAACAAACGTGTGCTGTCAAAAAATGGCGACATTGACTGGCACATCCAGATCTCTAGATTTGGCCCTTCGAACTTATTGTTGTAGGATTACTTGAAAAGAAAAGTGGCAGCCTCAGACGATCTGCAGGCAAACATTCGTGCCTAAACCTTAGCTATACCGCCCAAGATAATCGACAAAGTGATGGAAAACGCAGTAAAAAGGTACATTTTGCTTTGGTCAATTGAGGCAGCCACTTTATTGTTATTTTTTTTTTAAGTTATACAATATCTACATAGTACATACGGACATAAAAGATGGCGTACTAAACAGATATTTTACAAAAAACCCACCCACTTGCTTTACTTTTTTAAGAAGAACTACAAAGATTACTTAAGTATTTATAAATAGATCTTGTTCCCAAATTTTCTTAAATTTTTAAGCTATCAAAGTTTGGCCGCAGAATTGATCAGAATTCTTTGTGTGCGAACGTAAAATTTCTAAAAATAATTTCACTCATTTTGTAAGAAAGCAATTAGCAGTTTTAATTGATATATCTTAATAACTTTGTCAATAAAAATCTCAACATATAACTCTTATTTTAGCAGCTACATTAGCAAATGCCCCATTATTTACAATAATGATATTTTTCGCCTATATGCAGACTACGATTAATGTCGTGTTACCGCTATTACAAAAGAAAAGCGGGCCAGCATTGACTTACCATAACACACTAATTATAGACTACACCAGCTGAAAATGTTCACAGATTTGATTCAGTGATTTTTATAATCAGGTTTTACCGAAGCGGTATTATAACTGAATAATTGGCATAATAATGCCTAACAGGATTGTAAAAGTCGTTATCTTTTCATGAGCACAATAACTCCTTGAACTTGCTAAGTAGCCTTTTTTGGAAAACGTACCATAAAAATAAACCCTACTTTTTTACCGTCGGTCATTTTATGGGTGCTCCACAACAGTCGACTTGCAACAATAGATGCAAACAAAGATCAATGGCATTAATCGTCTCGAACTAATTGATTACCATTTAGGCGATTTCACGTTATGTATTATAATTTCTGTGTGGAGATAATCCTGCAACAACAACAACATATTAAAAGTCACCAAACCGAATGCTCACTGACAATGCGGAAGGCGCAATCTAATTGAATAACACTCGATCGTCAAATAAACGAACTATTGCAGTGCAATTCGCGCTGTTCCCTTTCGTGTCATTCGCTTGATAACGGTAAGATATTCAATAGAAATAATGGACAGTTACTTATATACAGATACGTTTTTATATGTACGGCTTTGGATTTTCTCTATTTTGCTTTCCGTGCTGACATTCAGTTTTCCGTCTTTTGATTGATGATGGGTGACATGTTGGAAATCATCAGATGATTCAAATTAGAAATGGGATTTAATATCATAAAAATAGTTTATGTTTAAATACGAAATATTCGTGCAGTGAGATTTCGGGAAATAGATTTTTTGAAAAATGCCTTTCAAACTAAAAACATTCCTGTAGTAAGAAAAATTCGTATTTATAAACATACCCTGAAATATAGAGATTCGTTTATAAACCGAACAACACAAATGTTGAATGCTCTACCAAGCTCTTTTTTTCCTTCCCCTTATAACTTACAGTCATTTAAAGCCAAAGTGCATTGGTACCCCCTTTCTTCTTATCTCTGATTTTTCTTAAAGCCTGCGCTGTGCTATAACATGTAACTGGTATTCATAACCCCTTGAGTGCGCGGAAATTATAAAAAAAATGTTTAAAGGCTGAACTATAAGGTCCGTTTGGGTACTCATGTGCATGAATAAATTCAAATAAACTTTGATGTCAAACTTTCGTGTTGGTTGGGTGTTGTAGAACGAGGGTAGACTCTGATTGGCGTTAACTTGGCAATGCCCAGTTTTGCAACTCTGACTACACATCAAATGTGCTTATCTTTACCTCCAAGTGGTAACCATCGGGTACTGGTCTCATCCAACCGGATTTGACTTGCTAAACGATAAGTGCGAGTGTTGATAACACGACGAAAAACAGCAACACTATAAACACCCTGGTTAGAATGGCACGGATGAATACCCGGCCTGCTGTCCCAGGCGAACCTAGATGAGCTGCTCTGACATATTCGGACAACAGGTTGTCTAGGAATTTCAAGGGTTAGTCAGGCCCCTTGAACAGAGATGGTGGCGGATGAACCGAAAGGCCAACGGCAGCGCTCAATCCCGTAGTGGATACTGATGGCCCCGTGTTCTAGGGGTATCTAATAAATTGGAACTGGCCCTCCAGGTTGGGGGTTGTGCTTTGGGTTAACTACCCACCCACAGAAAAAAAAAACATGGCTACGAAGCAACCAATAGCCTCGAAAAGGACTGATTTTATTGTTGACGACCCTGCTAAACGAAAAAAGGACAACGACGTTCGTATCTGCACCTGGAATGTGAGAACATTAAACAGGAGAGATGCAGGCGAACAACTAGCGGAAGCCCTAAACTGCTACAAAGCAGACATTACTGCCATCCAGGCAATACGATGGGATGGGCCGGGCAAAAAGAGGATGAAAAACTGTGACATATACTACGGACCGTGTTATAGTGAGCAGAAACAGCGACTATTCGGATGCGGATTTGTTATAAGTGCCAGACTTAGGCAAGAAGTCTTATGTTTCCAAGACATTAGCGAACGCATAGTAACAATCCGCATCAAGGCCAAATTCGCCAACATAAGCCTTATATGCGCTCACGCTCCGACGGAAGAAAAAGATGATAGGTATAGCTAAGGACTGCTTCTACGAGCTCCTCGACAAAACCTATGAGCGACTACCGAAGTACGATGTTAAAATCGTGCTGGGAGATTTTAATGCAAAGGTGGGAAGAGAAGACATCTTTAGAAGTATTGTCGGAAAAAAAAGCCTACACGACAACACGTCTGGTAACGGACTTAGGCTAATTGATTTCGCTACGGAACGAAACGTCACTATAGCCAGCACACGGTTTCCTCACTTCGATTTCCATAAGGAGACATGGCGGTCTCCAGATCAACGAACGGTCAACCAAATTGATCACATTGCGATAGATAAGAGGCACGCATCCAGTATTTTGGATGTCCGAACATTCCGAGGAGCTAACATCGACTCGGATCACTATCTTGTAGCAGCCAAGGTAAGAATGCGGATATCCACCACGCCACAACAATCCAGAAATACTGCACGGTTAAAAATCTGGGGGTGTTTTTTAATACCGCCTCAGTATTACAGGTATATGCAATACAAGAAAAATTACTTTTTAATATTTTCAAAATATTAAACTTTTTTTATAATAATTTTGTATTGAATCTCAATATTTCTTACATTAAAATGCTCATTTTAATACTAGTCTTCTGAACTTTAATCACAAAAGATTAAAATTTAATATTTTAATTCTACAATCTAACCCCGTCCTAATTTAAATTACACTTAAATCAAAAACTTATTACAATTAAATTATAGTTGACTTGAAATATAATGCCCTTGAGTATTACATTTTAATATTTTGGTATTACTTTGACTTTTTGAGCGCGATTCCCTCGCCCAATTTATTTTCAATATACAAAAGTATTACTTTATAATAATTCAGTATTGCATTTTAATATTCAAGAGTATTGTTTTTAAACCCTTTAATAATATAATAATACTCTGTTATATCCCTTCAGTATTGCTTTCTAATACTCCAGAATTAATTTTTAATCCTTGAGTATTACATTTTAATATTTAAGTATTACTTTAGCTCTTTGACCGCGCTACTTTCGGCTATATTACTTTAAATATACAAAAGTATTACTTTATAATAATTCAGTATTACATTTTAATATTCAAGTATTGTTTTTAAACCTTTTCCTACTCTGTTCTAACCCTTCAGTATTGCTTTCTAATACTGCAGAATTACTTTTTAAACCTTGAGTATTGAATTTAAATTTTTCGGTATTACATTCAAAACCAAAAGGTATTATTTTGGGTATGCATTGCCATTGCCAGTTTGTTATTTGTTTGAGTGCGTCATTTACTTTTTACAATGGAGTTTTTAGTGGAAAACTTACTTGGAGTCTTGATAAAAGTGAAAAATTTGGAAAAAAGTACAACAAAACATAAGAGAGTCAAAAAGCAAACGGATATTAGCGAGTCGTTAATATCCAATGAGGACATTCTTCTAACAAGTAAGTAATTATACGCATATATTAGTTCAGTTCTATGTGTTTTTTTTATTTGCGAATGTGAATTATTTTTTAGTTCTGGAAGGCGAAGAAATAGAAAGTGGGTTTATTTTAAAAGATCGCGACGGTGATGAGATTCCGATAGATATTCTAAGTGATTTAGTGAGACAACACTCAAGCTGTGCCTGCTTTTGTGTTAAGATTGATCCCGTTGTCCAAAAGCAGGTTGATCCCGTTGGAAGCTTAAAAAAACAAGACGCAGCTGTTGGAAGTAATCTCCTTATATACAAAGAAGTAAGTTACCTTTTTAAGAGTAAATATTAGTGTACTTCACTTCCATCATTCAAAGGGTTTGGAAGCCTATATTAAAGCCAGCCCAGCGGCATATATTTTAGAGGAATACTCTCGCAATAATTCTCTTAAAGATTGTTCTCGAAGGACGTTAGTGACAATAGGATCGGAATACCTACGATCAATATGCGGCAATTATCCATCCATAGACGCAAAACTGGCTTGTGCCAAAGCAATAATTTCCATTTTTCCATGCTATAAAGTTGGAAACAGCAAAATTGGATGCTGTGTAAGTACATCTTTATTTATGTACCTTTATGTATTATTTGCTAGTTATCTCAGAAAATAATATGGTAAAATTGATTAATTGAACTCTATTGTTCGCCCTGTAGTCTACATATTTTGCATGTATTGTTGCAATTGATTTGGTGGTGGCTTCTCATTCTTTATTTCCAATTCTGATACGTCCCAGCGTTTGCGTTAGAGAGTTGCATGCATTTCAAGATCCAACTCTTTACAGGGTGATTCGCACACGGTGTAACAAAAAGCTAGAGCGTGTAGGTTGGGTCGAACCTACGGTGGCGAATAGACCCATCTCCCATACGATTTGTTTCTTGTCTCGACCCATGCTCGTATAATGCAGACTTGGTTATTAAGAATATGGAAGGAACCACCAACATTTTTTTAACAATTTGATATTTCAAAAAAAAAAAGAACAAATAAATCGAATATGCTTAAATACTCTACCTCTCTTCTTTCACCCCATATTTAAGGAATTATTTTACAATCCAACTTCAAATACGGGTTATTTGGTAAATAAGATAAAAAACACCAATATAAAGCGCCATAAATGTGATGGCACTTATGGCCAAAGCAAATCCCTAAAACTAAGTCAATCTCTTGATGTGACTTCAGAAACTGAAAGCATTGTTTTAGAACCAGAAGACAAAGAATTTTTTGAAAACTGCTTGGCGATTGAGCAAGAAGAAACAATCAAAGAACGCCTCCTCAAAACTTTGAAGACAAGGAAACAAATTTTAAAGAAACCTGTTGAAATATTTAAACAGTTTAGTTTTTTTATTTTCAATAATAATTTGGTATTTTTTCAGAACTTTATTTGAATTCACTACGCTCATGAAATATGTTTTTACTTATAGATTTTATATGACTTTGAGATTCGTTACCCTGGAACAGGACAACATCTTTTAATACAGTGGACAAATTATGCTAAGTTTATGAAAGACATTTTTTTTTAACTATTTGCAGAAAAAGGCATAAGGGAAATCGAAGGTTTGTGTCAATTTCCATTATTTATTCGGTCACGTCAACTAAATGCATACAAAGTTTTTTTGAAATATGATGACATTGTTTTCAAAAAGCCTTTCGAGCATTATGAAATAAAAAACAAAATATTCATATTACAGCCTTATTTTTATTAATGCCTACTGTACTGTTTTGCATAACTATAAATGGATTTATAATATTTCGTCTTACTAGTTTAAGTCTATATTATTAATAAAATGTATTTATTTGAAAAAATAACAACACGATTTTTATTTTGAAAAGTGTAATTTTTAAACAGGCCGATGGATCACGAATAGATAAACTCAGTAAGTAATTATATAATATAATAATAATAATAGTAATAATTCAAACAAACAAATATTGTTTTAAATAGTTGTAGAATTTACTATAAGTAATATTATATTTAATAACTTTTTATACCCGAAATTAATATACTTTTGTATTCAAATTTAATGCAATGTGTATTACATAATAAACTTTTAATGCTTAAAATCAAAACAATTTTGTGTTAAAATGAAATATATTTTGTATTAATTTATAATCTTTTTAAACTAAAAACAAATCCTATTTTGTGTTAAAATTAAATACATTTTGTATTTAATTATAACCTTTCGATACTTTCAATTAATACAAATTTGTATTAAAATTAAATACATTTAATGTTTAAATACATTCTATGTATATTTAAATCAAAACTAAATAAGTATTAAAATAAAATAGATTGTATTATATTCTAATATACCTTGGGTTTATAACAAATAAACGAAATATTAGATTTGAGGTAAAAAATATTAAATTTTAATGTTAAATGTATTTGTTTCTAATACTAAAGTATCAAATCATAAACCTACTTTTAATAAGAAGGGTTTGTTTTCAATACTTTTGGAATAGAAGGCAATCTTAATATATGTTAAAATTTAATACTATGGACATATAATGTAATAACCAAAATTATTTAATTTAAAGAAAACATTTATTGATTTTTCAATTTTAATATATCTAAAATATTTAATTCTAATATTTTTTCGGCGTTGTCATATATACAACCTCAAAAATATTAAAATTAACGCCAGAATTTTTAACCGTGTGTGAAAAAATTTAATGTCGGAAGACTGCAATCGCAAGAGACCGCCAAGACCTTCGCACAACGCATATCCCTTAACCTCTCGATTAACACCATACCACCAGCATCGAATGTCGAAGAGCAATGGCAACGATGCCAACAGGCCATTAGATCAGCCGCAACTGATATGCTAGGTTTCTCGCGCCCACCAGCAAGAAACCCCTGGTTTGATGAGGAATGCCGACAGATGCTCGCAGCCAAGAACGAGGCCTACAAGGCTAAGCTGCAGGTGAAGACGAGAGCTGCCATTGAGCTCTGTATGCAAAGAAGAAGGGAAGAACATCGGCTTTTCAGCAAGAAGAAAAAAGAGCAAGAAAAGCGCCAAAGTGTAAAACGTCAAAGCCAAGGATACAAGGCTCGAACAGAATCCTGTCGAGATGAACAAGGAAATATTGTAGTTGAGACACAGTCGATGCTGAGGATATGGAAGAACCACTTCTGCAGACTGTTAAACGGCGATGACGAACAACATTCCGCTGTCAGGCAGAACGAACCATTCAATATTGGCAACGACAGCGAAAACTGCCAACCACCCGACCTGAGTGAAGTGAGGATAGCAATATCTAAACTCAAGCTTAATAAGGCTGCCGGAAATGACGGCCTTCCCGCTGAGCTCTATAAGGCCGGCGGAGATGACTTGGTAAGTAACATCCACCAACTCATAAGCCAAATCTGGTCGGATGAAAATATGCCTGAAGAATGGAACCTCAGCATCGTTTGCCCGATCCACAAAAAAGGAGACCCTCTGAACTGCGCCAACTACAGAGGCATAAGTCTCCTCAACATCGCCTACAAGATCCTAAATGCCGTAATATGTGAACGCCTGAAACCGTTTACCAACAACCTGATTGGCCCTTATCAGTGTGGTTTTAGGCCAGGAAAGTCCACAACCGATCAAATTTTCACACTTCGGCAGATCCTCGAAAAAACTCAAGAAGTCCAAATCGATACCCACCACCTATTCATCGATTTCAAAGCCGCATATGACAGCATTTATAGAGACGAACTGTACAGAGCCATGTCTAGTTTTGGTATACCGCCCAAACTCGTCCGTTTGTGTAGGATGACGATAGAGAATTCTCGCTGCTCCATCAGGGTCGGAAACGACCTCACCGATACATTCGATACCATAAAAGGATTTAGGCAAGGCGATGCGCTGTCATGTGACTTCTTTAATCTGATTCTTGAGAGAATTGTGCAAAACTCCAAAGCCAACACCAGAGGCACAATTTTCCAAAAGTCGGTGCAACTACTAGCATACGCTGACGATATTGACATCATTGGTAGAACTCAACGTGATGTCATAGCCACGTTTGCTAGTATAGAGAAGGAAGCGGCGAAAATGGGTTTAGCAGTAAATGAGGGTAAGACTCAGTATATGCTGTCATCACGAAAGGACTCACAACATCGACGAATTGGACAGAACGTCACCATTGACAGATATAACTTTGAGGTAGTACGGGACAACAACATCTCGTCAGAAATTAAACGAAGAATTACTCTTGCCAACCGCTGTTTCTTCGGGCTAAGAAGGCAGTTTAGTAGTAAAGCCCTCACTCGAACTACTAAGGAGAGCCTATATAAGACCCTGATCATCCCAGTCATGCTCTACGGCGCTGAAGCATGGACCATATCAAAAGCGGATGAAGAAATCCTTGGTAGATTCGAGAGGAAAATTCTTCGAAAAATCTTCGGTCCCGTTTGCGTTGACGTTGAAAAATTTAGTTTTGTTAATTTTTTTACGTCATGGTGTGCAAATGAAAATTGTCAAATTATGCCAGCCCAGGAGTTTGACAGAAACCAGCTTAATAATTCTTTGTTTTATTCCAATTTTCGAGGTCTAGGGGAATGAAGAAATCGTTTTTCTTTTAGATACGTTTTGCTACAAAAGTTATCGGTCATACATTCATATGAAAAAGCAAATGAGATTGCTCTCTCGGAAGTACATAAGCGATAATTAACAAAATTGGACGAAACTAAGAGATAAGCTACTATAGTCGAACAATATAGGTACTTTCCTTGTATTCGCACGTTTACTTACGTGGCGTGGTTTTACGTAGAGATTCAACTATTATAGTTCACCCTTAAGCTTGGAGTAACTCATCATGAATTGGTTTGATTTAAATCCCTAATTCGATTTTTTTCATTAAACTAAGCTCTATGAGGAAGAAAGTAAAAATACTTATGTTTTATATTCCTTTAGAGAATGAGTAGCTATTTTCTGACGTCCATGTTTATTTTTCCAAAACAACTGTTCCAATTTTGCTCAAAATAGCGCGCTATTTAAAGCGAGGTTCATCTACTGCGTCCGACATCTAACTGACAATCGAAGACTCGTAAAGTTTTTGGTTGATACTTCATTTCTATAGCCCGTCAACGCAAACGGGACCTAAGATTTTTCAAAGAATTTTTCGCTAAAACGACCAAGGATTTATTCGTCCGCTTTTGATCTTCAGCGCCATATCTCAAGACTAGGATGATCAGGGTCTTGAATAGGATCTCCTTAGTAGGGATTTACTACTAAATTGCTTTTCTAGCCAGAAGGAAAAGCGTTTGTCAAGAGTAATTTTTGTTTTGTTTCTGATGTGATGATCTTGTCCGAGTTAATAGCGAAGCCGAGGTACACAAAGTTCATTATAAAATATATGTCAATGTTGATGTTCTGTCGAATTCATCGTTGCTGTGTGTCCTTTTGTGGTAACTTACTTGGTCTTGCCTACATTTACTGTTAAGCTCATTTTTATTCAACCTTCTCTATATTCGCAAACGTGGCTGTTACATTACATTGAGTCGGACCAATGCAATGATGGTAATATCGTCGGCTAGTATAGTTGCAAAGATTTATGGAAAATTTTGCCTCTGGGTTTGGCTCGGGAGTTTTGCATAATCTTCTCAAAATTATGTGAAAGAAGTTACGCGATAATACGTCACCTCGTCTGAATCCACTTTTGGTATCGTTTATTTCGGTGATGGAGCAGCAAGAACTTTCCATCGTCATCCTGCACAAATGGACGAATTTGGCGGTGTACCACAACTAGACATGGCTCTGTGTAGTTCGTTTCTACAAATGCTGTCTTAATCGATTTTAAAATAGATGAATAGGTGGTGGGTTTCGTTTTGGACTTCTTGGGCTTTTTCCAGGATCTGGAGAAGTGTGAAGATTAAATCAGTTGTAGCTTAAATAGGGTCGGCCAAGTTGTTGGTAAGCGGTTTCCAGCGTTTCCAAAATACTAGATGCGTGCCTCTTGTCCATCACAATAGTATAGTATAGCCTAGGAAAATAGGGCCGTAAATTATATCCATGATCACACATTACGGCCCATCATGTGCCTATTCAAGGTATTTTGAACATGATTGCATTTTAACCTTTGGTTGGCTGATAAAAATGAATATTTTATGTAAATGTCAATGTGAGTGTGCAAAATTAACGTCGGAAAGTACCCCACAATCTCTTGAAGATTAAAAATTATCACAGAAAGCAATACATTACAGTGAACTAACCTTCAACAATAAAAGAAAATTCCTACCGCAAGTGCATAATGCTTTAGTTTCCTGAAAACGTATGCCAATACAAGTGATGTTGCATAGCAAAAAAAAAACAAGAAAAAACCAAAATGAATCCACAGTCATCAGATATTATTTCCTATTTTTGTATAATTAATTAAATAATACATCATTAAAATGTAAGCTCTTATCTGTTGGTGATCATGCATCTTGAACCGCATCATGCCAATACAAAAGAAAACAAATAAAACTAATTATGTAAGCCAATTACTATCAATGTGGTTAATATGTGATGGTGCATCCGAATTCCGAATATTTCGTTTGGGTTATGTTAATCTCATTTGCGGAATTACGTGTGCACCCATAATTACTCGCGATTGTTGTATTTACTTCCGTAATCTATCATATCTTCAGCTACGGAAAATGAATAAAGCGCACCTTTATCCGCGGATATCCATCTCTTAATTGTGAATTGTTTTATTGACCTCTTTTTTGGCACCGCAGAACTATCGCCTGAGTGATTGTATACTTAAACGTCGTTAAATATCGGTAAAGTCACGGCTTATTAAGTAATTACCATCACTCTTATTAATGACGGTAAACATTTTTTCCTTCATGAAGTTGATTAGGTCGACACAAAAAAATCGACGGCACTGTCGTACTTATGCCGTCTGAATAACTTTACCAGCGTTTCGACTGAGTTTCTCAATCTGACAATCTAGCGGTAATTAAACTACAAAAAAAAACCGCTGTAATAATTACAATTCGATTGCATGTAAAGGTGGTTATTTCTAAGCGGCCCAGGTCGGCCGGATGATACTATACCCATGTATACCCACCCAGGTGAGTTAATTGACCCCCATTCGCTTAACGGGTGCTTTACATTTGAAAATGCAAATTTTTATCACTTTATATCTTAACTTTGTTCGGATGCTAATAAATTGGGCTAGGTTACATGAGATTAATGTGCAAATCCATGGGTTTGTCAGTCAGTATGCATGCAGTCAAGAAAATGGATGGGAGCTTACGAAAGATGTAGCCACGGCCTCGAAGTGACTTATTCAACGTTACCAATACAACTTATTACAACGAATATTCGGTGTCTCACGTAAGTTCTTATACATCTCAGACGTGTAGATTCCATGTTTATAGCAAGTACTAACTAACCTAGTCGACATGTTTTCATTTGGATAGTAAAATGATTACAGTAGCAGTGTTGAGGAGGTATACCTGGTAATTTTCATTGTGAAAGGTGTAATTTTCAAATGGAAAAATCGTAGCTGAATGCCAAGCAACATTTGGCTTATGTCCAAAATTTTCGAAAGTTTTTTTTTGGTTGCAATTGCATAATACCGGGTGGATCAAACATTATGGGAGATAGTATTTTATGTAATTCAATATTTTGACAGATGTGGGTTTGAAATAATAGCTAGCTAATGCCTACCACTCTCTTTGACCGTAGATATGATTTCAACCTCTGTGTAAAGTCTTGGCGGCAGTCAACTCTTCTCACACATTTATTTTTCAAGCGGAAGAATTTCCAAGCAGGTATCAACGATGTCGTAATCCAAGTTAGAAGTGAACAACCTATATGAGCTGCTTCGACATATTCGGACAACAGGTCATTAAGGAATTTCAAGGGTTAGCCAGGCCTATTCAACAGAAATTTTGGAGGAAGAGCCGAAAGATCAACAGCAGGCGGCCAACCTGCAGATCTTTAAAAAGCCGGTGGAGATAATTTAGTAATTATATACAAGACCCTCTGAACTGCAGCAACTACAGAGGCACAAGTCGACTTCAAAATCCTAACTGGGTAATATGTGAACGACGGAAACCGTTACCAAAACCTGATCGGCCCTTTTTAGTGCTATTTTGGGACAGGAAAGTTTACAACTGATCAAATCTTCACACTTCGGCAGATTTGGACCTCTTGGTCCACCACTTATCTATTCATCGATTTCAATTCCGCATACGACAGCATTTATAGAGGCAAACAATACAGAGCCATGCCATTGCCTTGCTTTGGTTCACTATCCAAAATCGTCCGTCTGTACAGGATGACGATGGAGAATTCTTGCAGCTTGGCAACGACCTCATCGAATCATTCAATACAAAAAAAATATTCGAAGTGACGCATTGTAGTGTGACTTCTTTAACACAATGTTTTAAAATGATCCTAGATCATCCTAATCCTGCTCAACGGCGCTAAAGCTTGGAGCATAAAAAAGTAAAAGACAAAATCCTTGGTAGT
Organism: Rhingia campestris; assembly: GCA_932526625.1. Classification (NCBI taxonomy): domain Eukaryota; kingdom Metazoa; phylum Arthropoda; class Insecta; order Diptera; family Syrphidae; genus Rhingia; species Rhingia campestris. The sequence continues at coordinate 32,953,757 of OW052184.1, read as the reverse complement.
TTGGAGCATAAAAAACTAAAAGACAAAATCCTTGGTAGTTTGGAGCAAAAAATTCTTCAAAAAATGTTTGGTCCCGTTTGTATTGACGGGCTACGGAGACGAACATTCAACCACGAACTAATGAACTGTAAACCGACATACCCGTAGTCAAGAAAACTCCGCATTGACGTTAAAGATGGCTAGCACATGTAGAGCGAATGGAAACCATTACCCGATTGCAGATTCTTCGATTCCCACCCAGACGCATTTAAGAAAGTCCTCGCCTTAAGTGGTCCGCACAAATGATTGGACAGGTATATTGGTTGAGGATCAGGTTTTAATTATTATTGTTCATTTTTTGTTATTTCTAATACACATATAAAAAACACTTGATATCAGATACTTTGAGTGATTTAAAATATCCCTTTTTTTGCATTCTTCAGAATTCGGCTCTATTTCATCTAAGTTTTTTCTTCTACATTCACATCGGTATCAAAAATAATCTATTAGCTCGGTCTTTTTATTATTTGCATTGCATTGAACATCTTCTGTACATAACGGTTAACTTTTGCACTGTCCATTAACCTATGTCATTATATTTAAAAAAAAAAACGTTCTAATTATTATTCAATTTAACATAAACAAATAGCGTACTGCCTCTTCTAAAATGAAATCCAAACGAGCGAATTCCCCTTTTGTGATCAGTGAAAACTAATAAGTGATTTTCTGCGAAAACTATAATTAGAAATTAATCACTGACGTTGTCGCGAAGTACCCTATCGACTGATTTGACAGTTCTCAGATGCATTCAATAAAACATTTGTTAGCTACACAAACGGCATTACAGTTAATGTCAGTCATAAGTAAATGATTTAAACAAACCGAGATAATTGCAGAACATTCCTAAACATCGAATAAATGAGCATCATTAGTAAATAATGCCAATGGAAAGGTAGTGTTGCAATGCATACTACCTTTCCATTGGCATCAAAATATTGCATCATATATGTCGGTGATGCAAAAGTTGAATTTATTTTCGCATCACATGCGCTGGTAATGCCTTATGAAACTGCATCAATACAAAAATGTTGCGTTTCGGAACGCTTGACGTTGCAGTACTGCGTTTAGAAATGTATCAATTACTTTGTACGTACTGGTATAGAGAAGATACGTACAAAACATTTTTAAGACCATGTTTATTTATGTTGATCTTTACATTGATACCCTAAGCCGTGATAAACATAATAAATTCCCTTTTGGGGATGTCGATTAAAGATCGACAATCTACCTCTATAAATTGATTTGCAAGAAAATCTAAATATCGCCAAAAAATGGAATCATCCACGTTTGCCAAATATGCATTTCCAAAATTTCGATTGGATATTCATTTACCAATTTAACTTTAGTTGATTTAATAATTAAAGATGTTAACATAACCCTCAAACTCATTACAATATTATTGTTATTTTTTTTTTGTTAAACGGTGACGTTAAAAAACTAATTTACTACAGAAATATCTGTTGGTAAACATCAATAAACTGTCAGTTGGTACTGAAAGTGATAATAGGTCTGTTCGCGTACTTTTTCACTAAAAATTAGCAAATTCTCAAATTTCTTGGAGTGAGGGTAAATTATCTCAGAAAGAGACAAAATTACCAAAATGTACAGGAACGCGTTTAAGTAAAAAACAGTAAAATTATATATTTTGTATGCATTTTAAAGAACAAATGACATAAATCACCTGTCAAAACAAGCGAGTTGTCACTTTTATATACCAACTGACAGTTTACTGATTTTTACCAACAGAAATTTCTGCAGTAAATTTTTTTACAGATATTTATGGAGGGGTTGTTTTTTGCTCTCTCGTGAGCTGTCTCTTTTACTTATTTTTGCGTACGGGAACGGCAATAAGTAAAAATGAATAAAAATCAGTAAGAATCAGTAAATATTATTTTGTACGGGAACAGACCTAATAAGTTTGTTTTGGCACACGTTTAACTTATATCATTTGTTCTTTAAAAGGGCGCATTTGACAAGGTGTGTTGTTTATTGGACTCATATTCATTTTGAGATTTTTTTTCCATATGTCGAAAAATCGTCAAGGATGATGGTTTATGTTAAAAATAAATTGTATTGATGTGTGGTTTGGCGAAAATAATAAATAGCCAAATATGTATATGAATGCAGGTCTCAGACATGCACTACTTTTCAGTTCTGTTCAACATCAATTCCCCAGTTACTTCAAGCGAAGCACCAATTACGTGTAAGGTTTTCTTTGAAGCAAAGAAAGAAAAAAGTTCGGCTACTTGGATTTGGTCTGTCATCTTCCTACACCCTGCTGCTTGATATGATCTGGCACATAAGCTACTATATCAATATATCCCCGTAAAATATAATTCACACGAATACTGAATTTGGCTGCAACTGCAGTGAATGAAAATACTCTGGCTTTGAAAGCAGCGTAGTTGGTTAGACCAACGTTATTTAGTTTAGCGACAATCTGGAAATTTTCTATTGAACCCTGGTCTTGACGAATTGCTATGTCACAATAAAGGCACCTTTAATATTTACTTTGAAGACATGGCCACAGTCTCGTTCAGGCATTTTCACCATCGTCGAGTGAATTCAGCTGAGTTAACAACAATTATTGGTGGTTTCTCTAATTTGTAGATGCAAGTTTAAAAAGCTTTGCAGACACTGTCAACGGATGACACGTTCAGATCAACTGCACACCATTGTGAACCTAGATTAAAGATAGTTTCTTGTGCAGTTTTTATCAGCTAAATTAATAGGAGCGCCATTGCGGGCTAATAAAGGGTGATCCATTTCGAGGTTCCCTACTTTTTTAAAGAAAAAAACACAGAAAATTCAAATTTAATGGAGAATGTTTATTATCATTTGAAAGAACATCTTTGGCATTTATTTTTTGAAGATTATGTCTATCAAATGTTGGCCGTTGCTACGTCGCAGATGGTCCATCCGTTGAGTCCAATTTTCGATCACTCGTTCGAGCATTTCGACTGGTAACTGGCGAATGACACGCGTGATGTTTTCCTCCAAGGCCTGAATCGAAGCGGGTTTGTCGGCATAAGCTTTTGACTTTACATATCCCCACAGGAAAAAGTCTAACGGTGTGATATCACACGATGCTCCCCGAAATGTTCTCTCAATAAGTCCATTGATGTATGCGATGTGTGGGAAGTGGCGCCGTCTTGCTGAAACCAAATGTCGCCGAGATCACGAGCTTCAATTTCAGGCATCAAATAGTCGGTTATCATGGCACGATAACGGTCGCCATTGACGGTTACGTTCGCACCGGCATAATTTACACACTCTCAGCTACGGCCGCTATATTTTCTTCACAGCGTGCTGGACGTGGTCTATTCGGTCGAATATTATCCAATAATGAATGCTGGGTCTCAAAATGGGTGATGGTGTTGCGAATAGTACGCTCAGTTGGCCAATTATGTTGACCATAAGTTGAGCGAAGTGCACGAAACACATTCCTCACAGAACGAGAATTTTCATAATAAAGTTGAACAATTTGTAAACGTTGTTCACGCGTAAGTCTTTCCATTATGAAATGCCAAACAATACTAAACAAAAATAACATGACAGCATGACACGACTCACACGTGATCTGTCAAAATAGGCTATTGAAAAAAGTATCTCTACTTGGATCACCCGTTACCTTGCACACAGCTCTCCTAACTCCAGATAGATGATGGCAAATTTTCCAAAGGTATTTTCTTCAACTTCGATTAATTACTTAAGTCATGGGAAAACTCAAGATGGAAATGATCTTAATGCACTTTTGCCGAAATAAATTCTTATTGCGATTATTGCTCAAGAAAATGATCGGCGACTGTCTTGAACTGGAGATGGGGATTAATGTTACAGTCCGCTATACACATCGTAAAGCACGAAGTAGAATCTTGGACTCCATACTTCTTCAACGCAATAAGGACGAACAATTTTTAAAGGATTTCTTCATCCAATTTGTGATGAGTTTTTATTGTCAGAATAAATAGAGGAGCCAAGGGATAAAATTAACTTTTCGTAAAAGTTGTGTGTCCATTTTTGCCTTGCCCTCATTAACTGTGTTAAACTCATTTTCAACCAAAACGCGAACGTGACAATATCGTCGGCGTCTGCTAGTAATTGCACAGTCCAAGCGCTCTGGCATCCGCGATCACTTAATCCTTAAGCCTTACGTTCAGTCTTCCCTATCACTGTCACCTAGATCCTCAAGCCTTTGAATCGAAGATTATCTTGGCTGGAGCATTATTGTTCATTCGATCGATGAGTCCGAGCTAATGTAGTCTACATGTTTTTACCTTTTGCACTACACTTACATATCGCTATATCTCACATTTGAAGAGTTCTTCAGTACTAGGAGGGAGCATTACGTCATCGTTGCCATATCAATCTCTCGCCAGCAGAGAAGTGCTGCCTGAATAAATCTACTTTTCAGTGACTAGGTTGCCATTGTTATTTTCGTAAATCCTGCGTTCCTACTCTAAAGACAGCTGCCAGTTGTTTGGTAGAATTAACGGATATTTTTCTTGTCGCAAGGCTCTTTAGATTCCCTTATTCTTCTGTCATCTCTCTTTGGTACTTGCAAATACCATCACACTACAGGCATCTTTTCCGGGGTGGCTGGTACCGTATGGGCGTATCGGCTACTTCTTTGCGGTACTGTTCCACTGGATGTTGATATTGGTGAAGGATGAGGGCACAACGGGAAGTCTGTCACTCAGTTGTTGTTTCTAGACTCTGGCAATCTCCAGCTAAATAAGGCGAGCAACATGAAGTCTCTTTTTTGCACCATTCGTAGCTTCTTCTCTTTGGACTCGGAATTTGGCTGCGACGAGCAAATGACCAGAGTCGACGTTTACTCCTCTGAATGTGTGTACCTACATTCAGGAAGTTGGATGAGCACATGGTATATTTTTTTGGCAAGTTCGAACATCTGGAGATCGTCATCCTGTATCCTCTTAGTGCGTTGGATCCCGAATGTACAGATTGCCGACTCATCTGCTCTGCGACTTTTTCTCTAAACCCCACATATAGGAGACGATCAGGTTTATGGTGAAGGTGCTCACATACAGGAGATTTTTGACTTCTGTAATTGATGCGTTCAAAAGGGGCGCCTTTCATGCGATTGGGGACAATTATGCCATCTCTCCCAACGCTCAGACAATCAGTTTTGGACCCATCCGTGAAGATATGAGTGATGACCCATTTGAGACGAGTAGAAATTACAGTCTAGAAGTTGCACGTTACACCCGAACTGAGTTGGTTAGGGGCGTGCTCTGTAAAGCCCGAAGGAAAACTTAATTCCTGACTTTTGAAGTCGATTTAAAAAATAGAGACACTTTGCAACACATGCAAAAAAATCTGAAGATGTGACTCAGAAAAGCTCGATGTTTACATCATTAAGCTTTACCTTTCCGTTTTTAGTACATTTAACACTACGTTTTAAAAATAGAAGCAATCTTATTTCATTGTATCTCAATTTTGCAAGCTCTCCATATGCAAATGCAAATTGCGAACGGACCTTTCCGCAGGCTTAATGTTTTTTTTCTTTGCTTGGAATTCAATGATAAATGTTGCGCCTGGTCGTTTTCTACAACTGCGAGAGTGCTGGCACGATTCCATAAAACCCAAACCCCCTCACCCACTAGCATATTAGTATGTTTCTAATTTCTTGAAAAATTCACAAGATTACCTTAGCACTCCGCACATAGCTCTAGAACAAATTGAAACCAAGCCTGCAAGCGTACACTTGCTCTTAAGTTCTCTCAGATGCTACAAGCATGCAATTGTCGTGTGCGAGCTCCCTCCATTCATGTCACAATTATGCAATCACGAGTGGGACCAATTACCCACTGTGCAGCAACAGCGTCATCACTCCACCATTTCTGGTTTCTGCATTTGGTGAGCCTGTTGCACTCTGGACACTGTGATTATGGATCGGTGGTGCTGGTACATGCACCGTTGGCGGTTTTGGCCTTTAGAATAATTGTCGTCTTTCAGCCTCTTCTCATTGTTTTGCGACATAACTCGAATAGCGTCAGGCATCCGCACTCAACAGTGGATACATTTTGCAGCGACATCAACATGATCATTATATTTCAGATACATATAACTTATTATTTTAGCCGTTCGTGTCTTCGTAGTCTTCAGAAAGAGCGCGATAAACCGAGAAAAAGCATCTCTCTGCGCGCGGGGATACACTTTCACTTTTACGCATCATTTTCTTCTCATCATTCATTTCGTTATGATTATGGTATGACGGGAGTATCTGGAGAAAAAAAAATCTGATTTACATCTTTAAGATATTTTTCTTAGGATTTATTGTTGCATTGTTCACTAATAGATGGTATTGTCGGCGATTAGCTCTTGGCCGTAAATGCAGTTGTAGTTTTTGAACCCATCTTTGCTTAGTGTTTTTAGCTGACGACGTCACAGCTCTGTTGTAGATACAGACTTGTTGCTGGAAGCCTAAATGCCAAGGTGTTTTCATATTCAAACAGCATTAGCTTCGTTTAAGGTTTCATCGTCAAATCGTAAGATGTAAATGCAACTTTTTTTTGTTGCTTGTTTAGACTGTATACATGCATGTACTATGCTCTAAGCTAAAAAAAAAACTTTAAAAAAATCAAGTAATGTAGGGAAAGCGAAGTTCAAGACTTTGTTTTTGCCGAAGGTTGGTTTCTCCAAGTCGACACCTTTTTTGTGGGGAAAATGTTGGAGATTCAGAGATTATTAGATCATTAGCGTTGTAAACCTTTTTACTTAATGTTGATCGCATATTTTGGAGGTCGTTTAGGTTTAAGATTATATGTCTGAATTCCGCGTTAGTTTTTTGGTTAGAAAAGACTTAAGACCTAATGGGTTTGCTTGTTTTTTTGTTGTCACATACCGCGGAAACTTTTACCATCAACTTAACATCACTCTTATTGTAAAAATTCATGGCAGAAGGAATGTTTTCTATTATCCAGTAAACTCTTGCAGTTTAATTTTGATGTTAATTCCTTGTTCCTTGGGTTTTGGGTTATTAAATTTGAGCAGAACCAAGTATCTAAGTATTGGCCTATTATTGTCAGATATGCCTTTAGAAGGATGCCTTATTAGGCACCTAAATTTTAATTCAAACAGTTGCCCAATTTTGTGTCTGCAACATGAATTGAAAATTAACCAGATATAGTTTTTTTTTTTTAGAGAATTTGTATCTACTTTTTTATCATAATCAGCACGCGCTAAAGGGTTTATGAATACCCTGAATGTTAAAGGGCGGAACGGAACTGGCTTGTGGATTTTGTTGTTTAAATAGTGCTAAACGAAAGACGAGATACATTCCTACGATATTCTGTTAAGAAAACGTCCCCAAAAAGGGGTCGTGGGATAATGATATGTAGACGAAAAACCCCCAAAAAGTAGGAGTGGAAAAAAACGTTGTATATACAAGTTTTAGGTATTGGGATTGTCTAAATATGTTGTTCAGACACTTTTTTAGAATTTCCTACCGTTTGGCCAAAAATAATTTTTTTCTGAAAAGTGGGCGCATTTTAAAAATGTTTACACTTGTTGTTTAGCTTCGGCGGACAGAGAGTCTGTATATACCAAATTTCATCACTCTAGCTCAAATTTAAAGCCCAAAAATCGGTGACATACAGACGGACGCACTTTAAGGTATATCTATCGAAATTATTTCTCTATGTTACAAATTGAATGTAAAAACTAATATACCCCTATGGGATAGGGTATAAAAATGAAAATAACAACTGCATAAGATTCTATCGCCCTCTTCGGAGGTCAGTTCTAAGAATTCTCTGGAGAGCCACTTATTTGAACCCAATGATCCATTTCAAAAAGTGTAAGGATAACTCGATCTCCTCCACCAAAATCAAAGAACCCCGGGATTCAGCGCAACATAAATGTTTTAAGGAAGAAATTAAAGCTTAGCGAAATGGATCTTCACAATCAAGATCTCAAGAAAGAGATATATTTGCTAATAGAAGAAAACAAGGTTCTATGAAATACACAGTTGAAAAAAGAAAGCGAATGTACTCCAGCACGCTTAGCTATATTTAGGAATACCATACCGACAAAGAAGAGCTATCTTGTATTCAATATTGTATTCACAATAGTAAAAATCATTATCGATTATGTCAAAAACAAAATCTATTGACATGATCAACACACAACGAGTCGGTAGTCGTTCGACACCCGTAATAGGGGCTTTAGACTTATTCGAGAGTATTTATTTAGAAAATTCACTTAGCTGTACAGTGTACAGTTTAACAATATTTTTACAAAGTTTAAAATGATATTCGAAAAAGGAAGCAATTAAATTGGTTCAGTTTAATAAATGCAGTTGGAAGATAATTGGATACGTGTATATTTGTTGAGGAAATCAAAATCGTAGTTTGGTGAAGTTCGAGTTAAAATAGATGAATTGTGACCAGAAAGCAAAAATAGATGCTAGCCGACCGCAACATCGGCAACAAAGAATGAGTGAAGTGAAAATTATTCAAAGCACCCAAAACCTATGGAAAACAATACAAAGGAAGTACATCTAAAGTTCAGAGAACTAAAATGTCAGCTTTTCCTTAAAATCAATTTTGCACCAATCCATACTGGACAGATTTAGTTACTCCACAGCTTGAAATGCTCTGGCAAACCACTGAGTAGCACACATTAGGCTTGTTCAACTTACGGATCACTCCGATGTCTTTGTATGTCGATCACTTCGCGACTCTATATGCTGAGGCAAAATTTGGATGGACTCGTTTAATCCCCATTTTACTAAAAGATTACAGCTGGTTATTTTGTATGTATACCTAACCATCCCATCTCAATTTCGTAAGAAAAGGAGAGGTTTCCTTCCAAAGTTTTCCAAAAAGAATGTTCTTTTCTCCGAGAGGAGGTTGAAAGGATAATCGATTAAAAGATAATCTAAATGCTACCTCTGCCGTTTGGGATGGAATTTTCGATTTTTTTTATTCGAAAATTATCGCGAGCAACCAGCGAGTTATTATTTTTTGTATACCCTATCCCATAGGGTATATTAGTTTTTATAGATCTCGTGTAAGCGTGTTACCAAAACTCACGGCGGTGTTTACAGCGGCGTAATTTGAATTGATTTTTCGAAAGGAGCTTGGGTTAAAGAAGGATTCAGGGAGGTAAAGGAACTTTGTTGGTTTTTGAACGTTTTGGTTTAAAAATCACCCTTCCAAAGGCAGGATAGATGGGACGGTTATGTATGTACCATGCGTCCATGCATGCAATAAATAATTATTGTTAGCTGCGAAGTAAGATAATCGATTTTTTTTACAGAAAAAGCTCCCACCTGCTGAAAATATCGTTCCACTGTATTAAACGGCTTCCCATTTATTCCAAATTTTCTAAGCTGAAGATGCATATTGAATATGGTCATACAAATTTGATAAAATGTTAGCACTTGTCTCATAGTGGCCTTCTCTTTGACATGTTATACCTTCCAGCCAGAGGTTACTAGATACCTAGGAATAGATTTCAAGTAACTCGAATGTTCTCATTGGACCGCATGCTCTGAGTCCAATGAAAACTATTTGTTATGATCTTGTCATAAAAGATAATATTTATTTTAATAACAAAGTAAAACTATAATCCATTAAAAATAGAACTCAAAAGTAAATGCTTAAACCACTGCTGCTGATGACGAACTGCGAGATGGCAAATGATACAACCGACACTAATGACATTTGGTAGTCGGTGTTTCCTTGCTCTCAACACTATTGACGAGTGGAAAAGTTTGAAAAGCGCCTCTACATGTAAAAAAAAAAACATGTTAAGTGCTATAGAATTAAGGGAAATTTTCGTTTATAGAGGATTACCATAAGAAAACTGTGTTTAAGACGAAAATGCAAACGCGTATTTCCAAACATTTAACTATTAGGCAATATACAAGTTGATATGCCATTTAATTGAATAAATAATGGAGTTTGTAAATATATGAAATGCTGCTCGTCAATTGACGAGTAGAAAAGTTTGAAAAGCGCCTCTACTTGTAAAAAAAATAACATGTTAAGTGCTATAGAATTAAGTTAACTTTTCATTTATACATGATTGCCATAAGAAAACTGTGTTTAAGACGAAAATACAAACGCGTATTTCCAAACATTATACTATTAGGCAATATACAAGTTGATATGGCATTTAATTGAATAAATAATGAACTTTTTAAATATATGAAATGCGGTGCGATTAGATTAACATTTTAATACAAAAATTTAATTTTAATTTGGAACTATTTTTCCATACGAATAGCGCCACTTTTGCGACTAGTAGAGAAAAAAGGAATATTACAATGTATACCAAAATGCTAGCCTTCAGTCGTCAATCTACTTGTCCATTATTTATACCCTATCCCAGAGGGGTATATTAGTTTTGACATTAAATTTTGTAACAATTATAATAATTTCAATAGCTATACCTTAGAGTATATGGATCGATTCAGAATCGGTAGGCCGCCGTTCGTACATCACCAGTTTTTGGGCCTTAAATGTTAAGCTAGAATGTTGAAATTTGGTACATGTAATCTTTGTTGTTCCCAGCAGAAAATGTGTACAAAATTTCAAAAGCCACCACTGCAATGCTTCCTTTTTAGAAAAACCTCCTTTTTTGGTCAAACCATAAGAAATATTAATATATTCATTCAAGTTTATCCAGCCGTTTAGTTGCAGTATAGATAAATAACTTAGATACCGACTGCAGAGCCATCTGCCTGGCTGATTTGTGAATCTAAACCATCCAGGGCGCCACCCAAACGGATAAAAAAATTCAAATCGGTCCAGCCGTTTAGGAGGAGTTCAGTGACATGCACACGTACAGAAGAATTATATAAATATAGATATATTACATCTTTGTTATGTTTTTTTGCGTTTTAAATAAACCGGGTTTTCGGTAACATTTTAAAGAAATTCGAAAAAACGTTTGATGCAAATACATCAGTTGTATTCATATGAACATTTCTTTTATAGACCATTTTAACCCACGCCCACTTTTTGGGGCCGTTTTCTTATAAAAAACATTTTAAACATTTGTTTTTTTTTCTAGTGACTATCACAAAACTTGAACGCCGAGAGTAAAAGGTGAAATCTCAGCGAGCTACTCTCAAGACCACTTTGGATTAAGTTACTCCACAGCTTTAAATGCTCTGGCAAACCACTGATTAGCACACATTTGGCTTGTTCCACTTACGGATCACTCCGATGTCTTTGTATGTCGATCACTTCGCGACTCTATATGCTCTCAAGACCACTTTGGCGTTCGCTCTCGGAGATGCTAGCAGGATTTATACTTTTAGATGGACATCTACATTAAAGTCGAATTATTTGCTGTTTTAGGTATTAGTGGTTCGCAGGAAATTAGACTGATCCTTAGCCAACTGCTCACTTCTTAATGTCTATCTTTATATCTTCCTTTCAAGCGTTATCACTCTTTGTAGGATTGAACGAATTTGTGAGAAGAAATGAGGATTTGTTTTATTAGTCCTGACCAACATTATCGTCCAAATGGGTAGTTGTTTACTGGGACTATATCGTAAGCGCTATTTTGATTTGTCGTTGAACACAATCGATGATTGGATACGAAACGTGTTGGCATAATGTGTATTTTATGGATAAGTCATTTGACAAATTACCAAATGAAATGAGCCTTCAATTTGAAAAAAAAATCCACCTGATTGGTGGATAGATTATGAACTGCAACTTTTCGTGTTTAGATACTCACCGTAGAATTTAATACATTTATGCTAAGCATCAAAACTTTTCCGATTCTCAATCAAGAACGATGATTTTTCAAGAAAAATATTTTGTCCTATATCATCATCCGCTTTTGATGGAAATGAAATATTTGATAACTAGTCTCATACATGATCTCTCTCTAGTTCAAGATGGGGCGCTTTACACGATAACGATACTCATATTGTAGATTATGCCCTTGGCCTTGGTGCAAGGTATTTGCGCATTCCTTTAAAGACATATTTTTTGATAAGATCCTTGGGTACCTTGAATTGAAAGCAAGAATTCCCACTGTTATCTTCAAAGACTGCAAATCTTGACATGACCTTAGTTAGTCTTTATAAAAAGTGTTAGTGAGTATCGATATTGACATCTTCGACGAAGTGTGAAGAATTGATCAGGAGTGAAATTCCCTGACTTAAACAGCACTGATGAGAATCGATCAGGTTTTGTTTAACAATTTTAGGCATTCATATGTTACGACAGAGGGGAACTGTTCAGTGGGTCTACATTTTTAGGCATACTGTCATGCGACGAACTTCTTTTAATTCGTTGACATATGCACCTTGGCGATTTATCTCTATCGACTTTACATGTTCTTGGAAATAAGGCCATCATTTCCCATCAACTGCTATTATAAACTTTTAGGCCGGATGAATAGTGGTTTTCACTATTGTCGCCAATATTAAATGGTTTGTTCTTGCATTCAACGGGAGATTGCTCACCATCGCCGCAAAATTCTTTCATATTCTCAACATCGATTTTGAACAAAACAATGATGTTTCCTAGTTCATCTCGACAGAGTTCTGTTGAGACATTGTGTTAAAATTTTCAAACATCATTCCTGGAGCGGCACCACTAGTATGTTCTTAACAACAAAAGACAATGGCAACTATTAAAGCAGCTTTAATCATTACCTTGCAGGTTTCTTTATTTTTTGTCAAAATATGGATTTCTTGTTGATGGACGGAGGAAAACTGAGCTGAGTTCTTATGACATGTTGACTGCGTTGTATGTGATGTCAAGGCCACAAACAACACAAAACGCAAATTAAAAGAAAAAAAAACATTGAAATGTGCTTTATTAACAAACTAAGGTTTAAGAAAAGAAAGAAAGAAATGTGTACGTATAACCGGTAAGGATATCGGTTGAGAAACGGTCGTTTCGTGGGTGAAGTCCGAATATCACTGAAACTCAATGTGTGTGTTAAGATACAAATAAATCTATTGATACATAGTCGTCATGTAGATCGCTACTGTTGGGGGTCAACTGGGTTGCCATCTAACTTGACACTGGTCATTGACATTAGATGCTGGCGATTTGGAATTAATCGCGAGATTAAGGGATCACGTTCTGCAATGTATTAATCGTAGAATTCTAGTCAGAGTGGCAGTGTATTCTCTATGCAATTTAGCCTCGCCATTCATCTGTTTGGTTTATCCGAGGGGGTTTATCCAAGGGGCATTCTATCAGATCATGTGTAAATTCCCACATGATCTGTTGCCCGAATATGCCAGAGTAGCTTCTGATTGATTCTGGCGCCAATATATCTCAATCATAAAAACCTACATTAAATAACTCATTAACTTTTTTTCTGCCGCTTGCAGTGAAAACATTTCCTAGGCAACTTTTTAAACGCTTCGCTGCCAGCGAAATTATCCTCCTCGTAATGTTTGAACATTGAACACCCCCCAAATAAATACATCAGCTCCTGGAAGTTGCCCAAAATGCATCAATCTTCACAATTGGAAAATAATTGCACTGCTCTAGCCAAAGTGACGCATGCACATATTTAACCTCCGCCTTAATGGACGCACAAAATCATATCAAAACGGTGCGCGCACTCCCCAATTGGCAATCTGCCCTTTTACTGGGAATTTGTTTAATTTCACATCTGGTGGCTGCTGGCTTCATACATACTGGTGAATGGAAAAATCGAATGGCTCAGTTGGGCATATGCATCGGCACAACAGCCTAGCTAGATGATGAAAAGTGAGAGGACGACGGCCAAATGCTGCTGGACTCAAGAGCCAAACACTCTATAATCCGGTGTACGGAAGTGAAAACTCTGTTACACTTAACTCGAGTGCTCTACATTGTCTTGGCATTAAGTCCGAGCGAAATTAGTTATGCAATCGATATGAGTCAGTGGTTGGCTACAAAATCAAACAAACAGTTTTTGTTTTACTTTACTAGTATGACGCTCTCGATTATCCGAAGGGCGCACAAGATTGTTTATTTCTATCGCTAGTACTACTACAAGTATCCTTAAGCAACGTTATTATACAGTTATTAATTTAAAAAGAAAGGACTTGAGGAAGACACCTATTCTGCGGCTTCGGTTTTCTTCTCTTTGTCCTTAGCGGCCGGAGTTGCTTTGACGGGTTTCTTTACTTCGAGTTTCTCCTTTTTTACCTTGACTACGGGAGTGACAACTGGGTCCTTCTTCGGTTTCTCCTCGGGTTCTGGGGGGGAAGCACCTGCAGCGGGGGTCTCCTCTTTCTTCCCATTCACCTCCTTGCTGGGCTTGGATTTCTCACTTAACAAATAAAATGTTTCATTAATAAATAAAGAGAAGAAATGTTGCGTTGCTTACCTCTCAATGTCAATGTTAAGGACGGATTCATCCTCTTCCTCTTCTTCTTCGCCGTCGTGCTCATCGGGGCCGACTTCACGCAGCAAATCACCCAAGTCCTTGTCAACATCTTCCCACAACTTGTCTTCGCCGACTTCCTCGACATCGGCTTCTTCAGTTGCCTCGGGTTTCTTCTCGACTTCAACTGTGGCTTCTTCCTTCTTCTTGTGGTCCTTCTTCTCAGCGCGCTCAGCCTTTGCTTGGAGATTTTCATCTTCTCGGTGGCGCAGGAACGCCTTCAAATGGCTGCGCGAGCAGCAGTGCTGTTTGATGTAGGCCTCTTCGTCCTCCTTTACGGCGTTGTATGTACGACAGAGTTCACAGTAGAATGCCTCAACCTTCTTAATAAACTGTGAGCCAACTGGCACCTTCTCCTTGTTGGCTATGGCGGGATCGTCATTCAAATGATTCTCCAGATCCTCATCATCCAGATCGTCAATTTCACCAACAGAGTCGACCGTTGTAAAGTTCTTCAGATCGACTTCTCTCTCTTCATCATCGCTGTTGGCCTCACTGCTGCGGGCCTTACGCTGAAACAAATAAATTTTTTTTAGCAACATCTCTTGTAACTTTAGTCAAGGTAACTTACTTTGATATGTTCCAGGGAGCAACGATGTGCTTCGTATAACATGGGACTCTTAAATGCCAAATGGCAGGTCTGGCAGTACGGCATCAGGAACTTTTTCATGTCCTTGTGATCTTCGGAAAGCTGATGCTTTGCCTTAGACTGGCGATAGTTCAAGCGGCACAGCAAACAGAATTGGGGCTTTGTCTCTTCCAAGTCCTCCTTGGATTTCTCCTCAATGTCGCGTTGTGCGTTGCGCTGTTCAGTACGCATGCGTGTGAGTGTTACACGCTGGCTTATTGCCACTCTACGCATTGCCATCTTGTGCATTCGAGAATACAAATGGCTATTGTAATCCTGTGGATGGGTTACAAATTATTTAAAAAAAGTTTTCAACACTACATGAAACAACTCACCTTAAAAGTAACGCAATTCATATGGCAATGAACACATCTCAACTTAATGAAATTTGGTCTTCGCGTGGGACTCTTGCTGCGCTTGCGACGACTCACTTTACTGTCCTTGTCCTTTTTCTCTTTCGATGTGTCCTTACCATCTTTTGTTTCGTCGGCGGCAGAATTTTCGCCCTTTACCAACGACGTATTCTTACCTTCCTTGGTTTCGTCATCATCTTCTTCCTCGGCGGCATCTTCATCCATTGCGTCGCCATCCTCCTTTTTCAACGACTTCTCATTCTCATCATCCTCATCCTCGCCATCCTTACCCGCATTTTCGGCGTCATCACCATCTTCACCGGCGGCAACTTTCTTCGACTTGGTCTTCTTTTTTTCGCGTTTCTCTTTCGCTTTGCCAGGCGATGATTGTTCCTCATCGGCGTCTTCGTCGATCTCCTCCTGCTCCTCTTCGTCGTCATCCTCATCCTCGTCTTCATTGTCTGATTTCTTGTCGCCGCGCGACTTGCTGCCGCCACTCGGGCTCTCAGACGAACGAGGACCTTTGCGTTTGCGCAACGAACTAAGTAATAGGATTGGAACACATTGAAATGAGAAAGAAATTTTTGGTTGGATTTGTTGTTTCTTTCGAGACATTCGTCTCTAGAGAGAACTATGTAGTAGAAGAGAGCACAATCTAAATTCACAAATATACATAAAGACGAGTGTCCGTCGAGATTTGGCGACGCTTCTGATGCGCATATACTACCACACATCGTTTTTTTTTTTTGTTAAATTTTGTTGTGTTTCAAGCTTTGAGAGCCTTTAACCAGCGCGCCCACACCGACCACCGCAGGCACCTGAAGAATACATTATTTCGTTCTCGGACAGGACTACTCCTGTCGGTAGTTGTATGTGCTGCTGGTGGTTTTTAATTTATTTGGGAATTGCGCTCGTGTGACTAGAAATTGTTAAATTTTCGGAATTTTTTTTTTTATGTTTACCTCGTTAGTCGGGCGATTTTAATCAATCGCGCACGATCTCTTTGGCGGGCCATAAGCAGTTTCCTTCGCATGATTCTCATATCCGTTGATTCTTTGCGTATTACGCGCATGCCTCCTCGGGCGATTCCTGTTCCACCGCCGCCGCGTACACGACTGACTGTGCTACTGCCGCGTGGGCGCACCACATAGCTGCTGCGTATGGGTCGTTTTGGGGGCCCCATCGAATCGTTTGCGGATGCATGCCGTCTACTGGCAGAGTCCTCTCTCTGGCGATACGATGAAACGGAGCCCCGCGACTGGTAGTTGTTGGTCGGTGAGCTCAGACGATTGCGACTTGTGTTCCGGTTGCGATACGTGGACGATGATGATGTATAGCTTGAGTGAAGCCTTGAGTCCTGTGTGACAAAGGGGATGAGGAAATGTTTGTTTTGGTTTGATTTTCATTCATTTTCGCACAGTTTTTCATGAGATAGATAGATAATTTGTTATAATAGATAGGATGCCTTAATTTGGAACTACAAGCTCTCGCGCACACCTTTCATTTGAGAATCTATCGACTCGCTAAATGTGTTTTTGTGTGGAAAACTGTGTTAACTGTCACCCTGCTGCCATGCTCGTGTCGTTCCAAGTTAGTGCAGTTTGAGCGCTGGCAGCGGTATACCGTCTACACATTTGGAATTACAATACATTTACAGAAACATGACTTGAAAAAAGGCTTCAAACGCTTGGGTTTTCTACTTTAGTTAATTTTTTTTTGGGAGACTGATGGACTGATGCACGTTCTGCGTTTGGCAGTCTTGTGTCTCAATCTGTGTTTGGAGAGTTGACGACGACGCCGCCGCTGTTTGGCAGTTTTGTAATCTATTTTTGTTTGCATACAAACTCTTGCTATAGATAAAACTCATAAAAGTTAAGGATTCGCGAGGATCCTTTTCACTTTTTGCTCAATCAAAGCATTCTCAGAGTAGCTTTGGTTGGTTTTTTTTTTTGGTTTCTCTAATTACACATTTTTTATATTCTATTTGTGTAAACATCAAAATAAAGTTATTTTTAAAAATAATTGTTTATGCTTTTTAAGGGCTTTAAAAAATATAAGGTTATGGTTGTGGAGAGAGTATATATAAATAAATATATTTAGTTTGGGATCGGGATGGGGGTGAGTGAAACTTGAATGCTTACCTCTTGACGTGGACGCTTGCGATCATCGGAGCGGTCACGAGAGCTGTCCTGAAAATGGAAGAAGAGAACGATTTTAGTTGGGTTTGAAGTGAACCAAGTTATGAGCCTAGAAACAGAACTAAATTAGGTTAAGAAATTCGAATCTACAAGTAGATCAAGTGAGGAAAAGAAACACGATACTTATAGGCACCTCTGGGGATTTAGATATGTTTTTAGGAACAAGTAGTCTCTATACTTTGTTGGATGCTGTAGAACGAACCCTGAGCATCGTCAACTTACCACCTCCCAGTGGTAACCATCGCATACTGGTCTCATACAGCCATACAAAAAAAAAATACAAATTTTTGGCGCAACGGGCTCGTTAGTACCCAGGGCCTAGCTTTCTCACAACCATTCATGTGTGCGTGTGTACTTCTTGCACGATGGCGGGACCTCCTGTTTTATGCCGACTCCGAACGGCTTAAGTTGAGATAAGCTATTCTTGACAATTGATACTACTCGGATGATTTGTCAGATCATCACGAGAGGAGGGCCAGTGAAAAATCATTTAGGTGTTGCTACGGCTGGGTATCGAACCCAGACCTCCTGCGCGGCAGTTCATCGCACTAACCATCGCGCCACTGAGCCCTCATACAGCCATGCTTAACGTAAAAAGTGCGAGTGGTGGTTACACAACGAAAAACAGCAACAAAGTCTTGTCAGGACAACTGGCACGGAATATCAGGCCGCTGTCCTCAGGTGAAAACTTGACCTGTCTATTCAGGTTCAGGTTGGGTGTTGTGCGTTGGGTTAACTAAATTCTCATGGAAAAAATCGTTGTTATGAAGCAACTAAGAGCCTCGGAAAGCACGGATTTTATTAATGACGACTACGCTAAACGATAAAAAGATAGCGACGTTCGTGCATGCAGAGGGAATGTGAGAACGTTAACTAGAAGATTTGAAGCCTAACATATAGCATTTACCTAAGCTGAAAAGCAGACAAAACTGCCACTCAGGCATAAGGGGTATAAAAACTGTGAAATCTACTACGGACCGTGTTATAGTGTGCGGAATCAGCGACTGAGATTTGTTTAAAATGCCAGACTTTGGCAAGAAGTCTTATACTTTTAAAAAAAATAGCGAACGTATTGTAAGAATCCGCATCAAGGACAAATTCGCTAACATAAGCCGTATGTGCCCGTACGCTCCTCCTTGATGAAGGAAAAAGATGACATTGCGAAAGATCGTTTCGACGAGCCCCTGAACAAAAATTAAGAGCGACTACCGAAGTACGATGTTAAAACAATGCTGGGAGACTTTAACGAAAAGAAAGGAAGAGAACACACCTTAAGCAGTATTGTCGGAAAATACTGGCAACGGACTTAAGACTAATTGACTTTGCTGCGGAAGGAAGTGCCACTATAGCAAGCACACGGTTTTCTCACCACGATATTCATAAGGGAACATTGTGGTCTCCAGATCAACGAACGATCAATCAATTGACCACATTGCGATAGAAAAGATGCACGCATCCAGTATTTTGGAAGTCCGAACATAACGAGTGGATAACAAAGACTCGGAACACTATCTTGTTGCAGCGAAGGTAACAAAATGCAGATATCTACTACGAAACAACAAAAAAGAAATACTGTGAAAAAATGTTATGTCCAAAGACTGCAATCGTAATAAACCGCTTGGTCTCTTGCACAACGCGTATCCCTTTACATTCTGCATTAACACCATACCACCAGGATCTGATATCACAAAACAATGGCAAGATGTCAACAAGCCATTAGATCAGCCGCAACTGTGCTAGGTTTCTCGCGCCCAAGAAAACCTTGGTTTGATGAAGAGTGCCGAGAGATTATAAGCAACGAACACCGGCATTTTAGAATGAAGAAAAAAGAGCAAGAAAAGCGCGCGATCGATAATAATATTTAACCAATTCGATACCCGCCACCTATTTCATCGATTGATTTCAAAGCCGCATACGACAGGATTTATAGAGACGAACTACACAGAGCAATGTTGAGTTTAGTTAGATACATCGCTCAAACTCGTACGTCGGATGACGATGCATAATTCTCGCTCCATGATCCTTCAGGGTCGGTAACGACCTCAATAAAAATTTGATACAAAAAAAGATGTAGACAAGGCGACGCACTGTCATGTGACTTCTGTAAACCATTATTAAGAGGATTGTGCTAAACCAGAGGCACAATCTTCCATAAATCGATGCAACTACTAGAATACGCCGACGATATTGACATCATTGGTCGCACTAAAGATTATGAATTCTATACAGATAACGCATTGAGAACAAAAAACAGAAACTTTTGCTCAGTAGCTTCATGGTACGGGCGGGCGGTGTGCATGAAAACACATGAAAAACAAGAACAAAAACATATGGCGGGCTGTGCCAGCACGACCCGCTATAGAACAATTTTTCTTGTATGGAGTGCGTCATCTGTATAGAATTCATAATCATTGGTCGCACTCAACGTCACACTCACGTTTGCTCTTATAGAGAAGAAAGCGGCAACCACGTTTGCTATTATAGAGAAGAAAGCGGCAAAAATAGATTAAGGTAAATGGGGGTAAGACCAAGTATATGATTTCATTGACTAATTGGACAGAACTTCACCATTGGTAGATATAACTTGGAGGTTGTATCTGACTTTGCCTACCTCGGCTTATATTTTAACTCTGACAATTGCAATGAACCAAAGAATTACTCTTGCCAACCGCTGTTTCTTCTGGCTAAGGTGGCAATTTAGTAGTGAAGCCCTCAGTCGAACTGATCATCCCAGTCCTGCTCTACTACGCTGAAGCATGGACCATAATGAAATCCTTGGTCGATTGGAGGGATAATTTCTGCGAAAAATCTTTGGTCTCGTTTGCGTTGACGGCCTATGGAGACGAATCAAGAACTATACAAGCTATACAGCGGCATTTAAGATGGCTAGGACATGTAGAGCAAATGGACACCAATACTCCGACTCGCAGTCTTCGCCACGCACAAGTAAAAACCGACCTCAACGAACTTGAAGTGCGCAATTGGAGGCAGTTAGTTTAGAGACATATTGAATGAGGCCCATGTTCATTCCGGACCACCATTAAGTAAGCACAATGGACATAAATGTCGAGACAATTAGCACTATCGTGCTATCCGTTCGAAAAGTCAAATCCAATCGGAACTCAGAACTTGGAGGAATCCGTTGCGGAACAAAATAAATGAACGGAAACCGTGGTATAGATGAAGTCAGTGCAGCCATCAAGAAGGCAAAGGACATAAAGTCAGCCGATTCTGATGTATTGTCAGCCAAATTCTTCAAATCCGAGGTGATGCTATTAAAGTATGTATGCACCTTAACCATCAACCAAGTAGCCCGGGTCGACCGAAATTTCACGACAAGGCAAGACACATCATCTTTTCGACCATTGTAAGGCCGCGGATGATAGTATCCATCGCCTGGAGCACCGGATGACAATCAATGTAACGTTCAGTTTGGAAGCAGCTCATATGTACTTTTTCAAACATGCGCACCGGTATCCGAAAAGTACACAAACTATCATCCAATTTCTTCAATCTTATGCTGAAACAGAAAGTGCGTGGGGCTGCTGCGATACGCGTAAGAAATCGGAATTATTAGTTACAACCGACGTGCCGCTGTAGAAGTATATACGGCAATTGAGGAACATGCGAAATACTTTGGTGTTGCAGTTAACGATGACAACACAAAGTATATAGGATCAACTCCATGAATGAGACATTAGCGGAGATCCGAATAGGATTGGTAACTGGATGCCAATGAATTTTGGTTTGGCGAGACAAATGGAATCAAAGCTCCGAACTCAAACCCTAATCTTCCAGCCCTGCTTCACGACGCAGTACTGGACTATAAGCATTCCCTATTGGATAACCTCTCAACAAGATCTACCGCGGCTCGATTATATTCCGTGGGGAACGTCAAAAAGCTGTTTAGGTGAACAAGCAACGATTGAAGCTTTGGAAGACAATGTAACGACAGTTTATGCGGATATACGGCAAACATCGACTTAGCACTGTACGCCTGTAATCTTAAACTCCCACCAATATTCACTTATCGGATTAATAATGTTCGGCTTGTCAGCTTCTAAAAAAAGGAAATCAAGGAATGCCATCGACACCAATAGTCTTCACATAATACGCAACTGCTCACAGCGATATTGGGCTAAATTGAAACCGGGGTACAGGTGTTTAATTGTTTGCAGGTACGTATGTAATCATAAAAATCGAAGATAGGTGACACATGCTGATAGAAGTACAATGCCTTTCCATCAATCAACATTTTTTCCCCAGACAAATTGTGCTGACTAATGAAATGCCCGCCGCCAATTTATTTTTGACATTAACGAGCTGTTAAAAATACCGGCTAACAACAACCTCTTGGCCCCAAGCAGACGCTGCGACGCACACAACCATTTAGTTTAACAAACCAAAGAGACAGGAATTTCAGTGCGCACGAAACGGCAATTCCCGTCCACCCCTCCGAAAATTTAACAGGTTCAAGGGTTGAATTTCACTTCGCCATTTTTGGAAATGCCATAGAGCATACGAACGCCATATACGTCCGTGTGTATTCTCTGTATTCAATGAAACAGTGCGCAGAACAGAAATTCACGCACGTAAACCACTAAAAATGAACCCATACAAATGTTTAAACAAATTAAACAAAAAAAAAGGGACCTGAATGACTTGTACACAAAACACTATTGGAAGACTCACCCGATAAGACCTCTTTCCTTCATGTCGATTTTCATAGCGCGACTGGAACTTGTCGCGATTCCTCGAGTCGTAACTATTGTAGCTACTGCTACCCGGATTGTATCTCGAGCTACCGCCACCTCTATAGCTAGAATCATGGAAGTCAGATTTTCGGGATGAGCCACCCATGCGGGTGTATGTGGAACCGGATGACCGGTATGAACTACCACGTCCACCACCACGACTGCTGTACCCACGTCCACCACGAACCATTATTTTTCTTTTTATCTAAAAGAAACAAAGGAAAACATGAAAATGGTGCATACACTTTTTTTTCTTACAAAATTAGAATTTTCTATAAATGCACTCCATTTTGAATATCCAAGCAAAGGGAGGATTCGATTTTTTTTTTGTTTAACAATAAAACAATAATTGCTTACATTTTGGGGAAATAAACTTGTCCGAGATGTAACAGATTAATATTTTACTAATAAGTTATTAAGTAAAACGATTTCACGATTAAATTATCAGATATTTTATGTGAAAAACTGAGAAATTATTTTGCAACGAATTAATGGCGTTGCTACTCCTTCGACGATTTTTTTCACACAAGACAATGTTGGAACGGATGTACAAGCCGGCTATAAAAATGAGTGGCGGCATTAGCTTGTGGCTCGCAGCTACATCAGTTAATGACAAACTGTGGTGGTAAGGTAGTGTTGATAATGTGGTGTTTTTTATCGACACATACCTTAAAGTAAATAATATTACAGCAGTTATGTCAGCAAAATATTGACACAGCAACATTAATAGAAGGTAAATTTATTTATATAGCGGTTTAATTAATGATGGTACAATTTCCTTTGACAACGTCGTCAGCAAATAACGCGTGGAAAAGTTCAAATGCGACACCAATGACAAAATATAGCATATACAATACTGCTATTGACTAGTGGAAAAGTCAAAATGTGACATCTAGTGACAAAAAAAGAATGGCGCACATTTATAGTCGATTGAAGTACACATTAAAATTATTAAATCACATACTAACGCGTTTTGATAATAATAATCCTCAAAAAGTGTACGTTGTCGCTCTGCATTAAAGTTAGAGCAACCGAAACCTTTAAATATTTAATAAAGAGTTAGTGTTATGTCATCAGTAATTTTCGATCAAATAAATTCGTTAAAATTTTTCGGAAGAAAAAGATTTTGATATTTTTGAGGATTATGAAGTAATGAGAAAACCTAAAGTTTATAAAAGTCGTGCGAATCATTTTGACGACCTTAATGATGAAGAAATTTACTGCCGTTCCTATAAATAATCATGGTCTTCCTATTCCTTTAGCTAGTCTCCATTTGATTAAGAAATGTTTTGTTCTTTAAAGTCGGCAAACGCAAAACCAGCTGAAATATTTTTGATTGTCACATTTGTGTGTGCTTGAGATTGTTTTACTGAAATTGGGTTTATTTGATTGTCAGAACTGTCACTTTTTATGCGCATTGGCGCAAATTTATATTCAATCGATGTTTAAGGGTGTAACT
Organism: Rhingia campestris; assembly: GCA_932526625.1. Classification (NCBI taxonomy): domain Eukaryota; kingdom Metazoa; phylum Arthropoda; class Insecta; order Diptera; family Syrphidae; genus Rhingia; species Rhingia campestris. The sequence goes on along the minus strand of OW052184.1, from coordinate 32,929,941 downwards.
CCACATTAGTTATGACTATGAGGTACTTTAAATTAAAAGCTTACTTTAACTTGTTTTCAGTAATAGACACTATTTAACAACGTCACAACAGAAGCAATTGCTGAGGCACTTACCAAAGCTGGAATAGGTACGGTTTCTAGCAATTGGATTTTAACCATGCTCAATAACCGAATCATTTCGTCAACACTAGGCGATTATACCAAAAGGATCACAACGTCAAGAGGTACCCCCCAGGGAGGCGTACTATCCCCACTCCTCTGGCTATTAGTAGTCAACGAGGTACTCAAGAAGCTAGATATCACTGCAATAAAAACAGTGGCATACGCTGATGACGTAGTCCTCATGGCTTGCGGTAAATTCCCATCGACACTGAGCGAAATTATGCAAGGTAGTCTCAATATACTCAGCAAGTGGGCAAAGTCCTGCGGGCTGGGTGTAAATCCAAACAAAACAGAACTGGTTCTCTTTACTAACAGGAGATCGATCCCAGCATTTCCGGTACCGTCTTTGGAAGATTCGACTCTCTCATTGTCAGCAAGCGCGAAATATCTGGGAGTGATACTCGATAGTAAACTGAACTGGAATCTAAACATTGAAGAAAGAGTAAAGAAAGCAAACATTGCCCTCTATAGCTGCAACAGAATCTGCGGCAAAAAATGGGGCCCATCCCCGAAGGTCACAAAATGGCTATACACAGCCATTGTCAGACCAATCCTAACATACGGCTGCTTGGTCTGGTGGAATGCTATGAAAAAAGCAAAACATACGACCAAGCTTACGAAAGTTCAAAGAACAGCATGCATACTCACGACAGGAGCCATGCGCACTAGCCCCACAGTAGGGTTAGAAACAATACTAAACATAACACCAATTGACTTACAAATCAATGACACAGCAGCAAAAAGCGCAGCAAGACTCAAAGAAACGGGCAATCTACTTACGAAGCCTTTTGGCCACAGCTCAATATTAAGCTCAATGGCATATGAGGATGTAGCATGTGACTACATGATCCCATATCACGACTTTGATATTGATTACTCCATCAGAATACCAAGTAGAGACGAATGGTCTTCAAACAATGTGTTATCTAACACAGAAATAGCAATCTACACCGACGGATCCAAAATGGAAGTCGGAGTGGGCTCTGGTGTCTACTCTGAAAAAATCGGGCTAGCTACATCCTTAAGATTAGCAAACTCGTGTAGTGTTTTCCAAGCTGAGATCCTAGCCATACTCGAAGCTGCCGAATCGGCTAGGGTATTGGACATATCACATGAGGATATCTCCATCTACGTGGATAGTCAAGCGGCCATTAAAGCTCTGGCATCCAATATAGTAAAATCACGGGTAGTTGGACGCTGCCGCGAAGAGCTGAAGGCTCTTTGTAACCAGAACAAAGTCCAAATTATCTGGGTGCCAGGACATAATGACATTTTAGGAAATGAGAAAGCAGACGAACTAGCCAGATTAGGATCGTCCAGTTGCATTTCCCTAGCTGATAAAAGGGTCAATCCCCCGCTAGCATCTAAAAAACTTGAATTAACTAAGCACACTCAAAAAGCAACCATAACAAGATGGCTAAATACAATAACTTGTACACACACTAAATCTCTCTGGCCAGAATTAAGTGGCAGCAAATCAAACAAGCTATTAGCTTTGAATAGAACTTCCATTTCCATAGCGGTGAGAGTGATAACAGGTCACAATCTGTTGGGTAAGCACTCTAATAAGATGCGACTGACTGGTGCAAACCAACTCTGCAGGAAATGCAGCGACCCTGACGTCGAGGAAGATGTCTCACACCTGCTATGCCACTGCCCGGCGATCAGTGACAGTCGATTTAAAATTTTAGGCAACATTTACTTCAATGACCTAAGGGACCTAAGGACTATCCCAATAACGCTGATAGTCCGTTTTTGTTGCAAATCAGGATGGAGCAACTACCTCTTTGAGGCTGAAGGAGCAACACAGACCAGCACTGCATAAGTATCACAAGCGAACTTAACCAGGTATCCTCTTTCTCTTTTTTCAGGACATTTTTCTTCGAAGGGTATCGCTATGGGCCCACGTAGGCCTATGCGTGTTTGACGACTCGCCCGAGCGTCAACAGCCCACCTAACCTAACCTAACCTAACCAGGTGCTAATTAGTGTATTCTAATGAACATTCTTCTAAGAACTCTAAGTCAAACTGACCTGAAAAGTGACAGTTCTGATAATTAAACAAACCCAATTTCAGTAAAACACTCTCAGACATACATAAAAGTGACAATCAAAAATATTTCAGCTGTTTGTACGTTTGCCGGCTTTGACAAAAAAAAAAACATAAAAATGGAGACTAACTATAGGAACATTAAGCTCACGATTATTTATAGGATATCGATATTTTCAATCAGGAATTGCACGGTCGTTTTGTCGAATGTATATCGGCAGTAAAATTCTCCACCATCAAGGTTGTCAAAAGGATTCGCACCACTTTTATAAACTTTAGGTTTTTCTTATTAACTCATAATTCTAAAATATATCAAATTATCATTCTTCTGAAAACATTTTAAGGAATTTTGTTTGACCGAAAATCACAGATGACATAACGCTAACTCTTCATTAAATATTTAAAGTGAGGTTTCTGTCGGTTTAACTTTAATGCAAAGTGACAACACTAAAGTACACTATTTGACGACAACTATAATTATCAAAATGCTTTAGTACGTGATAAAATAATTTTAAAGTGCACTTTAACCGACTATAAATTTGAGCCAATTTCGCCAACTGAGCCAATGTTTAGTGCTATACAATTTGAGAGCTACTGCTAATTTCCATTAGGAGTGCGGTTATTTGTAGGTAAATAAATTAAGGATTTTATGTGTAAAAAGTAACTAATTGCAATGAAAATAAATTGAATTCATAAATTTATGATCTGATTATGCGAACTATGTGTTAAAACAAATTGTTTAAAACGTTAAACAAACAAACAAAAAAAAAATTTGAAACTGTCCTATGTGTTGTGATGAAAGGCCTTTCCAGAATGCATATCTGTAGCTGGTAGGTATCTTGCATCCCTGTCAAAAGAGAGATACATTTCTTGCACGACGTTGCCCTCTATTCAACTTAAAGCTACAGCTTTACGAAGATACACATTGTGTAAGCCCCTTGTGGTTGCCTTGTTTTTAACATTTCACTTAGCTACAGATACCAGCTACAGATACGCATTCTGTTCGGCCCTTAATGTAAACGAAAACAGCAGAGAAATACATTTTTTTGTTCCGTTGCTTTCGTCATTTACTGCACACCTTTGTCACAAGAGCGCTATAATTTGAGTTGTTACTATTGATGTTGCTTAAGGGCCGGTGGCCCCTTTTTAGATAAAACCTAATTCGGCCAAAGTTTAAATTTTTCGAAAAAAATATTTGATGCAGAATCATTAACATTATTAATATGAACATTTCGTCTATATACCATTTTAACCCACTCCCACTTTTTGGGGGCGTTTTTATATAAAAATCATTTTTATACACTACCCCATAACAAATGCAGGAGAAAACCTTGTCTTTTGTAGAACCGTAAAAGTGTTTTGTAAGCAGTCTGAAGAATTTGTTGTCACTATATCATTTTTTTCTATTTTATCCACATCGTGTTTTTAGCCATGCCCACTTTTTTTGGGGATTTTAATTTTATGGATAGGATGGGATAGGGTATTCAACGATCCGCACAGCGGAATGTAGTCTTCTCATATGTTTACCAATGAAAAACGCTAAGCTTTAAGTATAAGCCGAAGGAAATGTCTTGGTAAGTAACATTCACCAACTCATAAGCAAACTTTGCCTGAGGAATGAAACCTCAACATCGTGTGTCCGATCTATAAAAAAGGACTATATCTGAACTGATCGGCCCTTATTAGTGCTCAACTATTCAAAGCAGATTTCAACCAAAAAAGCATTTAGGCAACATCATTCTTGAGAATTCTTGAGAGGATTTTGAAAAAATCTCGAGCTTACACCAGAGGTACAACCTCCTTTAAACGATGCAACTACTATAGCATACGCCGACTATATTGATATCATTGATCGAACACACCGTGATGTGATAGCCACGCTCGCTAAAAGAAGCGACAAAAATGGGTTTAGGGACCAAGTATAGTTATCATCACGAAAGGACACACAACATCTACAAACGTCTCCATAGACAGATTTAAATTTGAGGTAGTATAGGATTTTGTCTACCTCAGTTAAGCTATTAATTCTGACAACAACATTTCGTCAGAAGTTTAACGAAGAATTCATCTTGTCAGAGGCTGTTTCTTCGGGCTAATAATGCAATTTGGTAGTAAAGACCTCACTCGAACTACTAATGAGATCCTATACAACACCCTGATCATCCCAGTCCAGCTCTACGGCGCTGATGCATGGACCGTATATTAAGCAGATGGTTCCTTTGAGAGAAAAAATCTTCGAAAAATCGTTGGTCCCATTTGCGATCACGAGCTATGGAGACTATGATTTAATCAATATCTTTATGAGCTGTACAGCGACATACCCCTAGTCAAAAAAACTGCGCATTTGGCGTTGAAGATGGCTAGGACACGTAGCGCCACTTCAGTAAATATGTAAGTTGAATATAATTTGAAATTCGTTAAAATCGTTTTAAAATAATATTGACTGAGATATTTTATATATAAAGCGATAATTAAGTAAAATTAGATTACCAATAACTTTTGTCTAAACCAGTGATCTCACAAACACAATTGTCGATTCCGTGATGCGATTGTGTCAACTTCATATCACAATGGAGAAACGTCTTAATTATGACGACCAATTCTGCATATCCACCTTCCTGCAGTACTGCAAGTACAAACAGAACACCCATCACCAAATTTTTATCAATACTTAGCAGATACTTTGACAAAATCAAATTTATTCTCAGACAATAACCTAAATGAATGCCAAAGTTCTTTCACGCATAAAAGAATCTCTTATAGGAAAATACTTCTCGAAACTAGGAAGTTGGCATCATAATTTTTCTTTGTAACGATCTTCGGCATAAAGATAGAGAGCACCTGCAATATTAGAATCCCTTCTACAAGTTGCCACCCACAGAAAATCCTTCCGGGCGGAAACTCCATTCAAAAGAACCTTTCATATATTCCTATCACACATGTGGTTTGGTGTGGTATCTGGTATGTGCGGTTTGTGTTCATTACGGATAAAGTTCTCATAGAACGACCAAAATCATGAGTAAATCACCGAAACGGCGTTCGCTTGGAATAAGGAATTCCATTATGCCACGATAACAATGTGCCGCTAACAAGGCATTCATGGTGGAATTAGCCTCGGGCGGAATACATAATGTTGCCACCTTGAAGAATTCGCCACACCATCCGCTCCATTTCCTCTGCCAGGTGTCGGTACATGCACAATAATTAATATAATTATTGTTGTAACAAAATACACACTCACTGATCCCACAGGACCCAACAACTACGACCCAACATAGACGACAGCAACCCATGTCACAGTCAGTAACCGCACACATCTAATGCCAACCCAAGTTCGGGCTGCGTGGTCTTTTAAAATATTGCCCACCCACTGTAGGCAACGCTCATAGATTACTCCTTTCCTCCAGATATTATGTAGCGCGCTCGCTACCCACTCACATGGGAGACGAGAATCTCAGCAAAAAGGTGGGGAATGCGAAGCATGTCAGCGTTTACAGCATACCGAGAATTGTGCTGTTTTTTCTATCCTTCCTGGGATTCCTCAGCTAACACCATAAACAATAGTTGGTCTAAGCAAGGAATGGCAAGGAATTTCCAGAGAAAAGAAAATAATGCTTGTCTGATCTGAATGGAGAATTAGGGGGGGCGCATAGAGAGGCAATATTTCTACACGCACGCAGAGGAAGTTGGAAGACGAGCGACGCTCACCATCTACGGATATACGTCCTGAATGCCAAGGAGGCTTCATTTCGTATTCAGTTAGCAGTGGCGAAAAGAATTCAATGATTTGAACTTCCTTCGTATACATAAAGATACTGTGGCGAAGTGGAAATCCTTATTAAAACGTCAGTTTGGCTTGTGTTTGTGTGACGGCGATTCTGAGAGAAGCGATTGTCAGCAGGCGATTTTTCCTGAGTGGCTCTGTTTGACTGACTAGGTACTTTGGTTTGGCTGTGGGCTATGTCCTGCGATCAGTCAAAGGGATTCCTATCGATTTCCGCAGCACCATACTTTGACTTTGAAGTTACTTTGTGTGCCCTTTCTGAGGAAGGCAAGGAATTGAAATATATTCCATTTTGAGGCTTTGTTGCCGATAGAAGTGGGGTCGTGGCGTCGGACCAAAGGTGAAAGTGCTTGTTGAGTTCAAGAACTGCTTAACTTAGGACCAAATGGGTGATTGTGGATGCGTTAGCGGGGAGAGAAATACGTTTTTCTCATTATTTATCAATCGTATTCTCATGGAAGGGAGAGGGTAACGTTTTTTTTAACATTTTTGTAAGAATTTGTTTTGCAAATTGTGTGGAGATGGAATTTGGATATCGATAACACAGTTAGTTATTTTAATTTATATAGAAAGATTACTAATTACTCATACGAAATCATAATTAAACGAGTGGTGGGTGCACGACTGGGTCGTACGCAACTTTCTCTTTCACAGCGAGTTCGGCGTTAGATCAAAAAGTGCGCATTTTGATTATTAATGCTAAAAATTATATAAAATGTCGAAATTTGATTATACGAACGTTTACTCCGAAATTTGAAGGAATCGGTGTCTATGTGAAAAATAATTAATTTTCGTTATTGGCCAAAACTGAAAATTCCGTTAAGTGATAGTTGGGCTAAAACTAATTATGTGGAATTGTTTAAAACTATTATAGTAGTATATGTATTAAATTTGATTCAATTTGATATAGTAGTTTGCGAGAAATTAACAATTTTCTTTATATGGCCTGAATGACAAAATCCGTTATATGGATTTTCTCGAAAAAACTGGGTATGCACTTTTGTTGGAACTAATATGCTTATAGTATGTATAAAGTTTAATCAAAATCGTTAGAGCCGTTTTCGAGAAAATTGAGGTTATGTGTTATTTTTATATTGCAGGTACCGTTAATAACATGGCTAAAAGCAAACAAAAAAATGGCCTAGAATTATGACCAAAACAAGCTTGTATACGAAGTTTGAAGAAAATCGGCCAAGCCGTTTAGGCTGGGGAGACCATTACGGACAGACGGACCGACGGACCGACGGACGGAATTCCAAAAACCACTTTTTTAGGCTCCGCTATCATCGTAATGTTAGAATCAATCAAAATCTCGAGGTCGAAAATTTTCACGAAAACAATATCTTTCTCTTTGTAAGAGAAAGTTAAAAAAGCTACAGAATTTACAGAAAAGCATCGTGAATGTTCGCATCATGGGCAAGTTGACCAACACAAGCTTTATATGGGCCCATGACACCTCTAAAGAATGCTTCTACGAGTTCCTTGACAAAACGTATGCGTAAATAAGAAAGTATTCTGTTAAAATAGTGGAAATTGATTAAAGCTTTAAGTTAGAAAGTGAGGACATCTTTAGCAGTATTGTCGAAAATACGGCTTATTACTGGGAAAAACACAAGGCCGAAATACTGCACCAGCAAGAAACCCCTGGCTTGGCGAAAATGCCATCAGATGGTCGAAGCCAACAATGACGCCTTCTAGACAATGCTACAGGCAAATGCAAGAGCTGCTAAGAAATCTGTTATTAAGCAGACAAATCGAGAAAGTACCGCGATCAGCGCTATTAGAGCCACATCGGGAATGATGTTCGGAAGTTTTCCAATATGTTAAATGTCAAACCCAGGTATACAAGGCAGAAAATCGAAGTTCAGGGAGAAACACTTTTCAAGCAGACTGGTAAATGGCGCTGACGAGCAATATACCGCTGTCAGAAAGACCAATCATTTAATATTCGCGACGATAGCTAACACTACCAACCAACCAACCTAAAAAAATTTGGAAAATCAATATACAAATTAACTGCAGAAAATGATAGCCTTTTTACCGATGGGAGATAGGGTGAATGTTACTTACTATGTCATCATAGTAAATAACATTCAGCCATCCTTAAAAAAATGGATCCTCAGCATATTTTACTGATATACAAAAAAAGGGACCATCTGCCCTGCGCCAATTGCAGAAGCATGAGTCCTTCAATATCGCCTACAAGATCTAATCTGTCGTAACATGTGAATGCCTGAACCGTTCTACAAAGACCTGGTCACACATTATCTGTGTGGTTTTACGGCATGAAAGTCTTCGCACTTAAGCAGATCCCGAAAAAAACTCAAGAAGTCCAAGTCGATTCGTGCAAAATTCCCAAACCGAGGTCTGGGACACAATCTTCCATTAATATGAGTTGAAACCAGCATTATCCGACGATATTGACATCAAAGTTTAGACAAAGTGCGATGTCATCGCATAGAGAAGGAAGCAATTATATACTGACAGCAAAAATTGAACAGATCGTTAGCTCCCCTATTAACTTTGACAAAAAAAACTTATCAAAATTTAAACGAAGTATTACTCTTCCCAATCGGTTCCCAATTTATTAATAAAGTCTTCAATCGAACTTCTAAGAAGATTATAAAAAAAAGATTATGATGAACGCAGTCCTGCTCAGTGGTGCCGAAGCATGGACCGTATGTAAAGCTGATGAAGAAATCCTTGGTCGTTTTGAGTGAAGAATTCTTCGAATAATCCTTAGTTCCGTTTGCGTTGACGGGCTATGTATAGTAACATAGATCTGACCAAAAAAACTCCGCATTGGACGTTTGAGATAGATAGTACATGTAGAGTGAATAAACACTAATACTCCAAATAGCAGAAAAAGACCTTGCTTTAGGTGTTACGCACACGTAGAGTTAGAGAGGCATGTTGTTTTATGCCGATATCCGGACCGTAGTAAATATATATTACAGTTTTTATTTTTTTATTTCAACTCAGCCGTTCACCATGCAAGAAGTACGTGTGTACTTCTAGCATGGAACACGTGATTGGTTGTGAGAAAACTCGTCCCTGGGTACTAACGAGCCTGTTGCGCCAAATTGTTATTTCTTTACAAATTCAGTATGAAATAAAACACTTGAAGATAATGTTAATGTCTATGATATAAGCTTTTGTGCGAATAGTGCTTAAATATAATTTTGGGCATATGTGCGAGTTACAAAGTACAGACGACCATCTTTAAATGCAGGTGACAACAGTGTTTGTAATCGTACATATTGTCACCATCGGCTGAAAAACAATTATCCAATCTCACAACAAAGTATACAACAACAACGCTGATCAACCTGTTATTAGCTTGTGGTTGTGACAATTCAAAGTTGTTAAGAGAATGGAAGACCAGCGAAGAAGACGATGTGTCCATCTCCGGCAATTGACTTTGGCTGTTTACCGGAGAAAAAACTCACTTCTTTAGTTAATAATTAAGAAGATTTTAAGTTATATAAAATAGTTCTTGTTTGTTATTTTGTTATTATCAAACGCTACCAAATGTTTGGTAAAGTAACTCGGGCTATGGCTAACTCGATGAAGCGCAATCCTGAACTCGACAACTGGGATCGTATATCAGAAATAATACGAAGAATGTTTACTTCCAAATCTTCCAACGCCACTGGTACATCGGCATAGACATACTCCCAACGAAAGTAATCTAAATGTCTGAGATCACATAATCGTGTAGGCCAGTTGACAGGTCCATTACGCGAAATTATGCCCTCAGCTCATGTTTCACCCAATAAATTTATGGTGTCACTCGCCAAAACTTAAAGAAGTCAGAAATCATGTTTTTGTAGCACTCTCTGTTGACGGTAATCTTCTGGCCGACATCGTCCTTAAAGAAACATGGACCAATGATTGCACCATCCCATAAAGCACATCAAACAGTGAGTTTTAATGGTTGTAAGGGCGTCTTGACAAAAACTTCTTGGTTTTCTCCACTTCAAATTCGACAATTTTGCTTGTTTACATATCCATTTAACCAAAAATGGGTCTCATCGGAAAACAACATTTTGCGTTTCAAGCTGAATCATGTTTTCGGCCCATTCACCGAGCCTACGACGCGTATATTGGTCACATAGTTTCAACTCTTGCACAAGCTTGATCTTTTAAGCATTTGAGCCTAGAACTTTCCGTAAAATCTTCCACAAAATGGATAGGCATAGCTTTAAATATGCACGGTGGCGAATTGCCTCAATCGGATTCTGCTCAACACCGCGCTCCACAACGATAATAATTTGACCGTTGTGCTCAAATTATGAATGTTATTGTGTATGTAAATCGTCAAATTTGCACATGGTTGGTATTTGATCTTACACCTACTCCACAGTGAAAGAGAAAGTTGCGTACGACCCAGCCATGCACCCACCACTCGTTTTGAAATTAATTTGTATACTTAAATTAACGTAAATCTTAAATAACTTTTTTATAAAACACGATTATCGTGATTAAGGCCTAACAATGTTGACAAAAATTGTACAATTCAAAAATGCACATTATAAAGATACTCTTAGAACTATATATATATATATATATGGTAAATGATAATGTTCAGCCGAATTTGTATATGTATTTTTTTATTTATATAGTCCACCATTATTTTACAATTTACAGACTATATAATTATATTAAAAAAAAACTCTTAAAGCAATGACTTGTTTTATGAACCTAATTTTTTTAAAAGAGAGATTGCACAGTAAAAACGTTTTTTCTTCCGGAAGCGATGTCTTTTATAAACGTTATGTTCTGAATATTTCTTCTCGTTTCCAAGGACATTTAGCTTATTATCCGACATCTTCCTTCATAACTGGGCATTTCTACTGACCCATTAAAGTGACGAAGGCAATATCTTGAAAAAGATTTTTGTACCCGTTCGAACCGATGATATGTTGGTGAGCAAACAATAGAGAAGTATTCTAATATAGATCTTAGTAAAGAACAACGCAAGGTTTTAATAGTTTGTATGTCTGAAAAATTCGTTCTTTTCCTTTTAATAAACCCAAGGGAGTTCGATTTGGATATTTTACTGTCTATGTGTTTATTGAAAATTAAAATCAAACGTAACGCCCAAGACATTAATTTCCTCAACTCGATTTATTAAGTGCCCAACTACGGAGTAACCATGATACATAGGCCACTTAATGTGAAAAAATGATAAAACCTTTCATTTCCCTAAGTTCAGTTGCAAATTATGACAATTACACCCATCTGTAATTACGTCTATATCAATCTGTAGGTTATGGCAATCAGCCACAGAATTGACTCTACAAAAAAAACATTCAGTCAACTGCAAACCCCAGACACTTACAGAAAGACACCCTTGAATCGATATCGTTCACAAATAATGGAAACAACAAAGGTCCTAAGTGACTTCCCTGAGAAACACGAGACTTTTCTTCAAACTTCCTCGAAATAGTATTCTAATTTTAATTAACTACTTCCTGTTATTTAGGTAGGATGCAATCCACTTGTTAAGTATTGAATGAATACCACATGCTTCTAATTTTTTTGTAAGCAATTTGTGGTTTACCCGATCAAAAGGACAAAAGGACGAAATCTGTATAGATAACATCAACCTGTGAACCTTCTTCTATTGCCGTTAAGAAGAAATTAGTAAATACAGATAAATTAGTAACTGTGCATCGCCTTTTCATCAATCCATGTTGATTCGTGGATAAACATCCCTTTATAAAAAAGGATATCTTTTCTTTCACTAAACTTTCAAACAATTTCGGAATCGTTGACATCTTCGAAATTGGACGATAGTTTGTTACCAAATTCCTACTACCGGACTTTTGAATAGACGCCACAAATGAATATTTTTAACAATTTAGAAAAATGGCTGTCGAAAGGGATAAATTAAAAATTTATGTTAGTGGAATCGAAAGAGATGAACTACATTTTAAGATTCATATAGATGAAATACCATCAAATCCGGGATTTAATTTGGCATCAAGTTTATGAGATGATGTCAATACTTCATCTTAACTTTTAAGAATTAATTAGGAATTCATTTCTTTCGTCAACAAATCAGTAAATAAGAGAAGAAGTAATTTTTTATTTTTATTATAAAATACAAAACAACATATAAACCACTTCTTATGATATTTTTTATTATTATTTATTATTTAAAAATGTTTGTTTAAACGAAGAAAAAACGAGTGGTGGGTGCACGACTGGGTCGTACGCAACTTTCTCTTTCACAGCGAGTTGAGCGTTAGATCAAATAGTACGCATTTTGATTATTAATGTTAAAAAATTATATAAAATGTCGAAATGTGATTATACGAACGTTTACCCCAAAATTTGAAGTAATCGGTGTCTATGTGAAAAAGAATTATTTTTCGTTATTGGCCAAAACTGGAAATTCCGTTATGTGATAGTTGGGCTAAAACTAATCATGTGGAATTGTTTAGAACTATAATAGTAGTATATATATTAAATTTCATTCAATTTGACTAAGTAGTTTGCGAGAAATTAACAATATCGATTTTCTCGAAAAAACTGGGTATGCAGTTTTATTGGAACTACTATGGTTATAGTATATATAAAGTTTAATCAAAATCGTTAGAGCCGTTTTCGAGAAAATTGAGGTTATGTGTAATTTTTGTGTGGCAGGTACCGTTATTGACATGGCCAAAAGCAAACAAAACAATGGCCAAGAATTATGACCAAAACAAGCTTGGATACGAAGTTTGAAGAAAATCGGCCAAGCCGTATAGGCTGGGGAGACTTACGGACAGACGGACCGACGGACGGAATTCCAGAAACCACTTTTTTGGGTTCCGCCATCATCGTAATGTTAGAATCAATCAAAATCTCGAGGTCAAAAATTTTCACGAAAACAATATCTTCCTCTTTGTAAGAGAAAATTAAAAATGCCAATGCAATTAAGTGGATAAAGCTTACCAAGAACAGGTTTATTATAATTAAACCTTCCTGTTGTGATCCTCAATAATATGATATCGGTGTTTGCTGTTTGACAGTACAAAATATTGAAGGTTTTGACATTACAAAACATATTTTTAGTGTTGCCAACAATCACTTTATGCTAACGTTACTCAACTTGATGCCCTCTGATCAAGTATTTTTTTTAAAAACATTTACCCGTATCTTTTACAAACAAGATGACAACGTAATTTTGCGAATTTTTCTATTGCACTTTGTTGTTGTCGAATTGTCTTCAGTACGGATGGATGACAGGATAATTTAATAGCAGTATTGTAAACAAATCTACAAGTAAACACCACAGGGTGTTGAGAATAAGACCCGCAACGCATAAGGCAGTTTTACTCATAGTCATAGCGAAATGATGACAAGGACAACTACGACGACTTGTACGATGACTATGGCTATGGTGGCGAATGAAGAAACATTGCATCCTTTGAATATTCATGTAATAATTGTGTTCTTATAAGGATATAGTGGATATATCCTGCGACGACGACATATATAATGTGCGGGTGTATTTATATTTGTCTGCTATAGAGGATATGCTTGGAATTTTGCAAAATCGGTTTGAATAATGGCTTATTCGAAAAAAATTTTACACTCTAACACCACCAGGAGCAAGGATTTGTCGACGACGATGGATACGACGAGTTCCATGTGCGCTGTGTCTGCGGATAGAGTGCCACAGCATTTAGTTTGAAGACTAAAGAACGAAACGGGACCACGGAGTGTTGTTACTGTTGCTATTGCTGTGTACGTGCTTTGGAGTTGCATCGTAAAGTTTATCGCTCCAGTCTCTCGCCTTGGTTTTTTTTTTCTGTGGCTTTCATTTCGTGGGTGAGAATGGGGTAAGTGGGTTGAGAATTGTGTACGTTATGAAGTTTAAAAGTGATTTACGTGTGGGTTAAGTCCGTATATGATGCAAGAAGGATTTAGGACTTATTTTGGTTAAGATATGTCTAGCTTGATTTTATATTGTTCTCTTTTTTTTACTAATAATGATATATTGTTGTAGTTTTTTTTTAAATTGAATTGTATAGTAGGAAAGAGTATTGGGAAAATACCTATTTAAGACAGATACGTATACAAAAATTATTTTATTTTTAAGCTGGTTACAAAAATACAAATTTTTGGCGCAACAGGCTCGTTAGTACCCAGGGCCTAGCTTTCTCACAACCATTCATGTGTGCGTGTGTACTTCTTGCACGATGGCGGGACCTCCTGTTTTATGCCGACTCCGAACGGCTAAGTTGAGATAAGCTATTCTTGACAATTGATACTACTCGGATGATTTGTCAGATCATCACGAGAGGAGGGCCAGTGAAAAATCATTTAGGTGTTGCTACGGCTGGGAATCGAACCCAGACCTCCTGCGCGGCAGTTCATCGCACTAACCATCGCGCCACTGAGCCCCTCTTTAAGCTGGTTACTTTTAGGATTAAAATAAAACTCAAGATATAGGTCTTTCCAAAATTCATTAATATCTCAACCGCTTTAAGATCATATCAGTAGCCCCTGCATCTACTGATTTCATCAATTAATTTATTAACATCAATTTATTTATTTATGTCAAATTCTACTATGACCAAAAGTTGAGGCAGAAACCCTACAATGTCCCATAATTAGTAAAAACTCCCATAGTTGGTATAAACAAAAATCGGCGTCATCATAAGATTCGATGCTCATTCACAATGACTTTCCAATTGTCAGGTTTTTGGACAAAGCCGATCAGCTTGCTGAGCATTATCCTATCCTGCGTCCAGTATGCTCCCGTACTTGGGAACGTACATCATTCTTTGGGAAAATTCACATCCTTACTTGTACAATTACAAGAGTTTTTATAAATCCGTTGGTCCAGTTGGTATATTACCTATTGTTCTGAAGACGCGTTGTTCTAAGCTAGCAAAACCACTGCGTAAGCTTTTCTATCTGTTCTACTTATCAAATTTGTAGAGCCTGTACCAACGAAAGGCTAACCATTCCCTTACTCCAGTTACCGACCAATTGCAATTACGGCGCTTCTTTTCAAGGTCATGGAAACCCTGATAAAGCGTCAGCTTATGAAATATCTCGAAATACGAAAAGTTCTCAATGACCGGCAGTATGTTTTTCGCAGCAACAGGTCCACTGGTGATATAATGATATATCTCACCGAAAAGTGGAACCAATCGACCATGGTAAATACATTTTGAATGTTGCGCTATATTTCAAAGGCATTTGACAGGGTTTGGCATAAAGCACTTTTGTCCAAAACGAAATTTGAAATCATATTTTAAAACGTTGAATTCTCAATTCACCAAATAAATGCTGGTTTTCCTGAAGCATCTTTATTGTTTTCGACTATATTTTCTCATTTTAATAAATCCCGTCTGCAACTTCTAATTTAATTCATTCCTTCACTGATGAAAGTACTCTCAGCTTCTTAAGTCCACGTCCCTCATCTTCGGACATGGACTATAAACGTAGTCGTGTTTTTTTTCTAAATCTATATAGGCTTATAGTGCTTTACACACCGAATCGAAAACCGAGTTTTCGGCAAAACGTTTTCGAAAACCACTTTATGCTTTCACACCGAACTCTGACCAGGTTTCGTTTGACATTTCAATCATTTGAATTATATTACATTTTTCACAAGCCACGTGACGAGGCGGTTTCGGCGTAACCTACAAGTATTTTTGCGAAAACTTTCGATTCGGGGTGAAAGCACTATACGACTGGATAATTATCCAAGTTTCGCGAAATCTATATAGGCTAGGTTGTTGTTGTATTTTACACGTAAATTGTTTGCAAATTCTATATAGATTTGGAGTAAAGAGAACAAAAAACACGGCTGATATGAAATGAGGTAATCCAACAGAGTGGAAGCATTATCCATGAATGGCTCGGTATGTGTGTTGTTAACGACTTTTTATTCGAAATCGCTCAAAACGTGGCGAATTGTCTAGGCTTTTTAAATCGATGTAAGAAATATTTTGCCCCTTCTGATCTGGCTACAATGTTAAAAGTGTTTATACCACAAACTTCAGTTCAACGTCTTAATAACCACGTCTGGTCGGGTGCAAAAAAAATTAGTAAATTCTCATTTTTTTGGAAATGAGATTATATTTTCTTAAAGGGAGG
Source organism: Rhingia campestris (assembly GCA_932526625.1). Classification (NCBI taxonomy): domain Eukaryota; kingdom Metazoa; phylum Arthropoda; class Insecta; order Diptera; family Syrphidae; genus Rhingia; species Rhingia campestris. The sequence goes on along the minus strand of OW052184.1, from coordinate 32,913,840 downwards.
CAAATCTACGAAAAAGTACTAGAACACGATTAAGTAAAATACTGTAAAGTTATTTGTTTCGTTTCTGTTTTCAAAAACAAATGACTTATCACTTTTAACATTTAACGCAGCAACAAAATTACGTGACTATTTTGGTTTTAATCATGTGTCGAGCAAATGAACCATTAAGCGTACAATTTTTTTATTTTAAAAATTTGCATACATTGGGAGATAAAGTAAAGACTGGACGACAAGTAAGCCAACGTATGCCAGAAAAGATTGATGTGGTAAGGCAGAGTTTTACTGAATGTCTGGGTACATCTCATTGACACAGTGCACAAATATTGCACGAAGTTGGGAATGTATTTGTCGGCGCAGGGACATAAGTCCCGAAGACATAAGTCCTGAATTTACTTTTCGGGACTAATGTCCCATTAAAGTGGGAAATAAGTCCTGAATTTATTTGGGGACTTATGTCTCACTTAAGTGGGACATTAGTCCCGAGTTTTTATTGTTGAAAATGGGACACAAGTCCCGAAAAAAATTAAACAGTGAGCGGAGCAACGAAGTTGCGTGAGCGTGGACTTTTCCCAGAAAGAGAGTTGAAATGGTGCCGTGACATAAGGCCGAGCGACATAAGGCCAAATCTCAGAATTTGCCCTTATGTCGCTTTCAGAAAGTGTCATAAGGCCAAATTTTGGCATTTGGCAATATGACACTTTTGCAAAGCGATTTAAGGCCAAATCGGGAAAGTGACCTCACGCCAAATTTGCCCATTCGGCAAGCTACGAAGGCAACTCACACGCATAAGAAACCAGGCATTTACAAAAGTTCCCGTTGCCCCATAAGATGTGTCGGATATATTTAAAATTAAAAATGTCATGAGTAAATTTGGTATGTCTCGAAACCGAAGTAGCGAGGAGGAAAAATTAAAAAAACCCATAACGTTTTCAGGTTCTATATTGAACGAGTGGTGGGTGCACGACTGGGTCGTACGCAACTTTCTCTTTCACAGCAAGTTGGGCGTTAGATCTAATCATAAGCATTTTGATTATTGATGCTAAAATGATATAAATAATGTCGAAATGTATTTATACGAATTTTTACTCCAAAATTTGAAGGAATCGATGTCAATGTGAAAAATAATGATTTTCCATTTTTGGCCAAAACTGAAAATTCCGTTTAGTAATAGTTGGGCTAAAACTAATTATGTGGAATTGCTTCAAGCTGTAATAGTAGTATATGTATTAAATTTCATTCAATTTGACACAATAGTTCGCGAGATATTAACAATTTTCTTTATATGGCCTAAATGACAAAATCCGTTATATGGATTTTCTCGAAAATACTGGGTATGCAGTTTTGTTGGAACTAATATCTTTATAGTATATATAAAGTTTAATCAAAATCGTTAGAGCCGTTTTCGAGTAAATTGAGGTTATGTGTAATTTTTATATGGCAGGTACCAGTTTTAACATGGCTAAAAGCAGACAAAACGAGTGGTGGGTGCACGACTGGGTCGTACGCAACTTTCTCTTTCACAGCGAGTTGGGTGTTAGATCAAATAGTGCGCATTTTGATTATTAATGCTAAAAATTATATAAAATGTCGAAATGTGATTATACGAACGTTTACTACGAAATTTGAAGGAATCGGTGTCTATGTGAAAAATAATTAATTTTCGTTATTGGCCAAAACTGAAAATTCCGTTAAGTGATAGTTGGGCTAGAACTAATTATGTGGAATTGTTTAAAATACATAGTAGTTTAACATAGTAGTTTGCGAGAAATTAACAATTTTCTTTATATGGCCTAAATGACAAAATCCGTTATATGGATTTTCTCGAAAAAACTGGGTATGCAGTTTTGTTGGAACTGATATGCTTTTAGTATATATTAAGTTTAATCAAAATCGTAAGAGCCGTTTTCGAGAAAATTGAGGTTATGTGTAATTTTTATATGGCAGGTACCGTTAATAACATGGCTAAAAGCAAACAAAAAAAATTGCCTAGAATTATGACCAAAATAAGCTTGGATACGAAGTTTGAAGAAAATCGGCAAAGCCGTTTAGGCTGGGGAGACCATTACGGACAGACGGACCGACGGACTGACGGACGGAATTCCAAAAACCACAAAATCTCGAGGTCGAAAATTTTCACGAAAACAATATCTTTCTCTTTGTAAGAGAAAGTTAAAAAAAATGTACTGTTATTTTCTCAAAGAAAAAATCAAAATATTTAAGAAAAAAAATCCGCGCGAATTTTTTTTCAATATAGAACCTGAAAACATTATGGGTATTTTTACTTTTTCCTCCTCGATATTTTTACATTTTGTTTATGAGTTTCAATTAGTGAAAACAAAACGCCTAAACAATCTAGTAGATATATATTTTTGTATAATTTCAAAAAAAACAATTTTCAGACAAATTGTTAAAAACAGCACAAGAATATTTTGTTAAATATAAAACCTATATATGTACAAATCAGATACGCAACATCGCATATGCAATCAAAAGTGTCATAAAGCCAAATCGGCCTTATGTCGCTTTGCAAAGGTGTCATATTGCCAAATGCCAAAATTTGGCCTTATTAAAAAAAACATATGAGAGGCTACAATCCGCTATGCGGATCGTTGAATACCCTATCCCATCCCATCCTTTAAATTAATATCCTCAAAATATAGGCCTTATGGCGATGAAATACAGAAAATGACATTGTCACAATATATTGCTCCGACAGTTTCTGAAAATCTTGTGTGGTTCGACAAAAAACAACGTATTTCTATTGCTAATACCTTGGGATGGGGTATACAAATGGTTTTTGTAAAAAAAAGCCCCCAAAATGTGGGCGTAGGTGAAAATGATCTATAGACAAAATGTTTATATTACCATTTTGGAAGTATTTGCATCAAATTTTTTTTCGAAAGTTTTAAAATTTGGACAAAAAGCGTTTTTTATTAAAAACGCCCCCAAAAAGTGGGCGTGGCAAAAAACTTTGTATGAACGAAATATAGATATTAGGATTGTCTAAATATGCTACTAAGACACTTTTTTGAAATTCCTTACGGTTTGGCCAAAAAATAAGTTTTCCTTAAAAGGGGGCGTGGCAGTGGGCGGATTTCAAAAAATTTTACACTTGTTCTGGTGGCACGGACGAGGATCCTATATACCAAATTTCATTATCCTAGCTCAAAATTTAAGGCCCAAAAACCGCTGACGAACAGACAGACGGACGGACGGACGGACAGACGGACAGACAGACATGGCTAATTCGACTCAGCTAGCGATTCTGAGTCGATCCATATACTTTGAGGTATATGTAGCAAAATAATTTCTCTATGTTACAAACTAAGTATCAAAACTAATATACCCCCCTAAGGGATAGGGTATAAAAACTGAATGTCAACCTACACACAATTTGTATGGCAATTTGAATATTTGTTAGTTTTTATACCCTATCCCATAGGGGGGTATATTAGTTTTGATACTTAGTTTGTAACATAGAGAAATAATTTTGCTACATATACCTCAAAGTATATGGATCGACTCAGAATCGCTAGCTGAGTCGAATTAGCCATGTCTGTCTGTCCGTCCGTCTGTCTGTTCGTCAGCGATTTTTGGGCCTTAAATTTTGAGCTAGGATAATGAAATTTGGTATATAGGATCCTCGTCCGTGCCACCAGAACAAGTGTAAACATTTTTGAAATCCGCCCACTGCCACGCCCCCTTTTTAGGAAACCTTTTTTTTTGGCTAAACCGTAAGGAATTTTAAAAAAGTGTCTGAGTAGCATATTTAGACAATCCTAATATCTATATTTCGTTCATACAAAGTTTTTTGCCACGCCCAACAAAATTTTGATGCAAATACTTCCGAAATGGTAATATAAACATTTTGTCCATAGATCATTTTCACCTACGCCCACATTTTGGGGGCGTTTTCTTACAAAAACCATTTGTATACCCCATCCCAAGGCATTAGCAATAGAAATACGTTGTTTTTTTGTCGAACCACACAAGATTTTGAGAAACTGTCTGAGCAATATATTGTGACAATGTCATTTTCTGTATTTCATCGCCATAAGGCCTATATTTTGAGGATATTAATTTAAAGGATGGGATGGGATAGGGTATTCAACGATCCGCATAGCGGATTGTAGCCTCTCATATGTTTTTTTTAAGTTTTCTCAAGGCGTATATTTGGTAAAATATTTATGTGGGACATAAGTCCTGAATTAATTTTCAGGACTAATGTCCCACTCAAGTGGGACATAAGTCCCGCATTGAATTCGGGACTTATGTTCCACTTTAATGGGACATTAGTCCCGAAAAATCAATTCAGGACTTATGTCTTCGGGACTTATGTCCCTGCGCCGTATTTGTCATGTTTGCTAAATATTCTCAAACAGTGGCTTCATTGGGCCATGTTTCTTTGCGGATGCCTGCAATGTAATGTAAAAGTACTGGTGACCGCTATCGGGACATGTTGGAAAAGTTGCTTGTGCACGAATTGGATTAATTAGGCCTACATAACATGTGGTTCCAACAACACGGTGCCACATTATACACAGCTACGATGCGAATTTTACATTTTTCCCTGGCCGTATAATGTCAAAAAAAACGAGTGGTGGGTGCACGACTGGGTCGTACGCAACTTTCTCTTTCACAGCGAGTTGGGTGTTAGATCAAATAGTGCGCATTTTGATTATTAATGCTAAAAATTATATAAAATGTCGAAATGTGATTATACGAACGTTTACTCCGAAATTTGAAGGAATCGGTGTCTATATGAAAAATAATTAATTTTCGTTATTGGCCAAAACTGAAAATTCCGTTAAGTGATAGTCGGGCTAGAACTAATTATGTGGAATTGTTTAAAACTATTATAGTAGTATATATATTAAATTTCATTCAATTTGACACAATAGTTTGCGAGAAATTAACAATTTTCTTTATATGGCCTAAATGACAAAATCCGTTATATGGATTTTCTCGCAAAAACTGGGTATGCAGTTTTGTTGGAACTAATATGCTTATAGTATATAGAAAGTTTAATCAAAATCGTTAGAGCCGTTTTCGAGAAAATTGAGGTTATGTGTAATTTTTATATGGCAGGTACCGTTAATAACATGGCTAAAAGCAAACAAAAAAAATGGCCTAGAATTATGACCAAAATAAGCTTGGATACGAAGTTTGAAGAAAATCGGCCAAGCCGTTTAGGCTGGGGAGACCATTACGGACAGACGGACCGACGGACCGACGGACGGAATTCCAAAAACCACTTTTTTAGGCTCCGCTATCATCGTAATGTTAGAATCAATCAAAATCTCGAGGTCGAAAATTTTCACGAAAACAATATCTTTCTCTTTGTAAGAGAAAGTTAAAAAATATGATATCAACTGGCCCCCACGATCCCCTGATTTGACGCCTCCTGAGTTCTTCCCATGGGTGTACTTGAAGGAAATGTTATACATCAAGAAACTAACCACAACCTCAATGGTAATAAAGTGCGTGGTTATTGTGTGGATGTGTCGATTTATTGTGTTCAACCCAAAATCTCCGAAAAATCCGTAAGTGGAACACGATTCCTTAATTGGCAAAGCGGATATTTGCTGCTATATGTTTTGATGAATATTTGAATGAGTACGATCATAGAAAATTCTATGACCGACTGAGTTTAACTTCTTCCAGCGATTATGGGAACTTATCGCTAGGATTACTTCAGTCCAGTTTTCTTTAGAAAAAGTTGCGAAAAAACGATACGTAGCCCAAGTGGCTACCTATTGTGCGACGACAAATGCGAGTTAAATGCGGCGAGCGTGGAAAAGAAAGAAGAATTTAGCAAACGTTACAAGCTTGAATTTTGTATTCGCTGTCTCTTATATAGACTCACATTCATTCTACAAAAACAAAATTGATTTCGCCTTAATGCGAATTGAAATATATGGCGAACCTTGGCACTTAGGAGCCTTTAAACAATGATTAACAGTGACTTAGAAAATTTATGGTAGATATAACATTTTTTTTTCATTACAATTGTTCAAACATGATAGTAATAACATAAGTAAAAAATAAGATGCAACTAATAAATGTGACCCAACAGAATATAAGCTGCTAAGTAAGAAAACTAAATTAGGATAGAAAAAGTTTACCTCTGCTCAGAATGCTGTTCCACTGAATCAAAACAAAAAAAAAATCTCTAAGGGATCCGTAAGTGGAACATGCCTATTATCTCATATATGCAGAAAACTAAACATTTTGTAGACGGGGATTATTATCAGTTAAAAAAAATATATCATCTGATTGCTTTCCCTTTTCAAGTTCAACTACCAATCATAACTGTTACTCAATCTATTCAATGCGTTCTATCCAAGGCACCCAACAAGACCGACATAATTCGTCACACATAGATACGCTGCAGAGATAAATCTACTAAATACGTTGAATACATCGCCGGCGGCGGTAATGTTACGATACACCTATTATATTTCGCATAAATCTGTTCGATACAAACATAAATAAGATATCTGGGAATAAGGTTTAATGAATTGGATTTCATACATTCCTGTTGCCCTACGCCCAATCATTTCAAACAGGCTCGTATTCGTATCCTTGTCATCGTTGATCGCATCAACAGACAACATATTTGTCAAATCTAATTGCCTACTCCAGTCAAATATGTATAACCACAGTCGCCGATGGGAAGATAACTTTCCTGTTCCTCGTTTCCTTGATATGGACTACAACGGAAACCACACACCTCTCTCAAAGATAAAAACTCAAAAACACAAATTCGTGCTGCTGGCATTATTTTACCTACACATTCACGAGAAATCCGGATTTCCCGTCAATTTGATTAAATATTGTAGCAGAGGATGCGGTGCTGTGGCACCACCGCACATTACCATTTCCAAAAATACGTAATCCGTCGCTTGTGTCGTAAATAAGCATAGAGATATCGAGAGTAACGGGACACCGAAAAAAGTGCCCCAACCAGCGTTGCCAAATTGTTCCCGATCGGGCCATTTGGCATCATAAATCTAATTTTTACCGTGGCTCAATTTTTCTTGCAAGTTTGACTCATTTGGTTTCGTTAATTTTTTTTCACATTTTCCTGTCAAGACCTGCGTCATTTTAGATGATATCCCAGCGGCTGTTGGCAATTTTAATTGCACAGATGCTTTTATTTCGGAATAAAGTTTTATCGATGGAAATATATAAAAATTAGAGGAATGTTTATTAAAGCTGAGTGTGGCGTTACCATAACTGTTACAGGAGATCGTGAGTGCGTGGTACCTTGACCGTTGATGGGGTCTCAAATCCATGTGGGGGAAGACGTGTACTCAAACTAATGCACATATTCCATTCCAGGTGGCAGCAGAACTCCCAAATTGAGTCAACGGTGGCGTCTACAACCCGAGTTGGGATGGACAAAGTTTAAAACCTAAATGAGCTGCTTCGACATATTCGGACAACAGGTCATCTAGCAATCTCAAGGGTAAGTCAGGCCACGTGAACAGAGATGGTGGCGGATGAGCCGAAATGCCAACAGCAGCGTTCAATCCGTATTAGATACTGTTGGATCTGTGTTCTGGGGGTATCTGATGCCGTCGGGGTAACTTCCTTTCAATGTAAAAAATAGTTAGTTATGAAACAACCTCGAATAACAGATACCCTTAAATATCAACCAGACCGGGAAAGTCCATGGACAAAGACTTACACCTGGAACTTACACATATATACTATTTATATACTATATGTGCTATTTAAAAACTTGAATTTCTCCTCGCGCGGTACAGGATTGTCATTACCTCGATCCAGGAAATACGTTGGACAGGATCAGGAATACACAAACAAATAAAATGTTATGTATTATACATCTGCCACCCATGACTGCACAGTTCACAAACATATATGGATGCGGAATCGTTGTGGGGAACCGAGTTACTTTTACCGGATTTCGACAAGAAGATGATGACTGATAGTAGGCAGGGCAGGAGTTATTACGAAAGGCACTATCTTCAAATAATCCGTCCAGCTACTGGGGTACGCATTATTGGTCACTGCAATCGTACCATTGTAGAAGCATTTACGGGCATTAAGGAAGAGGCGAAACGCGTTCTCTTGTAGTTAACGGGGGCAAGACAGACTATATGCAATGAATCGAGTAATGAATGAACGAATGGAAGTACAGACGCATTAATCGGTGTGGTTTTAAGCTAAGAAAGTGCACAACTGATAAAATCTTCACACTTCGGCAGATCCTGGAAAAACAGAAGTCCAAACCGATACTTACCACCTATTCATCGATTTCAAGGCCGCATACGTCAGCATTTATAGAGGCGAGCTATACAGAGCTATGTCTAGTTTTGGTATACCGCCCAAAATCATCCGTCTGTGTAGGATGACGATGAGGAATTCTCGCTGCTCCATCAGAGTCGGACTTAGGCAAGGCAATACGCAGACATCATCGTCAGAAATTAAACGAACTCTTGCCAACCGCTGTTTCTTTGGGCTAAGAAGGTAAATTACTCACACGAACTACTAAGGAGATTCTATATAAGACCCTGATCAACCCAGTCCTGCTATACGGCGCTGAAGCATGGACCGTGTCAAAAATTGATGAATCCTTGGTTGTTTCGGGAGGAAAATTCTTAGAAAAATCTTCGGTCCCGTTTGCGTTGACCGGCAATGGAGACGAAGATTCAACCAAGAACTATACGAGCTGTACAGCGACATGCCCAAATTAAAAAAACTCCGCATTGTACGTTTAAGATGGAACGTACCAGCCAGACGTCAGACGCAGTAGAGGAATACCTCGCCTTAAGAAGGCGACCTCATCCAACATGGAGTGCACAACTGTTGGTTGAGGCCCAGATTTATTCCGGACTGTATAACCACTTTAAGATACTCCGGCTCGCAGAGTCTTCGATTCCCAGCCAGACGTCGGACGCAGTAGAGGAAGACCTCGCATTAACTGGCACGCACAAGTAGAAACCGACCTCAACCAACTTGGACTGCGCAACTGAAGGCAGTTAGCTAAGGAACGGCATGTTCCTTATGGAGAGTCATGTTGGTTGAGGCCCAGGTTCATCCCGGACTGTAGCGCCACTTAAGTAAGTAAGTAAGTGTAGCACCACTTAAGTGCGTAAGTAATCAAGTCTAGGTTGAGGTTGCCGTTTGACAAAAAATTGAGATTTCAAAAAACCCCACAAAAAAAAACACAAGGTCCAAAACAGTTGGACCACTCCAACTCCCTCGTTTATAGAAATAAGGTGCTCTCGAAAATTGTTGCCTAAAAGTGTGAGCCGTTGTTCCGTCTTGTTGGAACCAAATGTACCCTAAGTCAAATTCACCAGTTCATGTAAATGAAATATAAATTAAGAAACCTCCTTTCAATACTAATAATCAACGTTAAACTGCCTTTAGGGATATTCCCTAACTGTAGTAGGACGGATGAATTTAAAGTTAAGCTGTATTTCGGCTAACACTCAATTATATGATTTCTGAATCTTTAAGGGGTTGCTTGATACGATATTGATTGCAACATTATAGTTGTAAATCTCTATTGTGGCTTCCCCAAAAATTCGTGATTTCATTTATATTCTATCACTGCGCTTGAGAGCTCAATAGTATTGAATTTAGAACTTGTGCGCAGCTGTTCATCGCATTAACCATCATGCCACTGAGTCCGTATCTGGCATTAATGGGGCCAGGAAATAAAACTTAGCTACTCCATTCATTTATGTGTGCAAAATCATATGAGACCTCCATGTAACAGACAATAAACTGCCGATCTATCCTGTATCAATCCTCGACTGTCCAAATATAGGAAAGCTCCAGGCGGAATGTAGCCGCTTAAACGCGTACTCTTAAGTCTTTACCTGAAACTTATTGGTCACATGATCATCAGCTTGCTCCAGTTCTTGAGGCCCTAGTCAAAGGTGTCTAACTTAGTTTTCTGAAAGTTGATTTTTAACTTCCAGCGTAGGTGTTGTTCTGTTAGATCATCCGCATGCATGTTGGAATGCAGACCATTTTTAATGAAAAATTCATAGGTAGAAGTTACATTTCCACTTTTGACAACAAACGTTATACCACTCACCACGTAGTGAAGCATTTATAGCAGTATACTTATGTCAAGTCTGCGGGTTTTTGATATTATTTTACAGTCTACATCCCAATTGAACACCAATTTAAAATCTTTTTGAATACCCTGCTGATACTCGGAAGGCGTTGGCTTTTCCATTTTTCGGAAGAGGTTGAATCAACGCCGTCTTCAATTCTATGATGGGGTTTGCCGAGTTTTCGTCATTGAACAAGGTGAAACCGCGGTTCTTAGATCGCTATTGTGTTAACGCCGAAAGAAATAAGTCTGATTTTCAAAATTCGGCTTTATTTCCCTTTTATGACAGCGGAGTACCATCGAATGCATATTACCGATGAATGCTAAAAGAGATGTTAGAGGTCTTGGAAATCGTTCCATTTTTGGTATTGTATGAAAGAGAAACAGTTCTATGACAGTTCACCAGTAGTCCATATCTAAAATCGCCATTACAGCAGTCGCCCTCTTCAATTTGACAGTTTGAAACCCATGATATGCGAATGTGAAACCATTTCTTTTGTTCAATAATATTAATCCACTTCTCCCTTGAAATCTGACCCGATATTGAAAAAATGGCTCCAAAAATGCCCTTTAGAATTTTGTACTTCAAAACAACGCTGGCACTAACCAATCCCAAGGACTCAAAGTTAATTTAACGTGTGAAGTCGCTCGGGCGAAATTCGTTAGCAGCTCTGTAATTCAAACAAATTTGAGATAATCATTTTCGAAGACGCACCGCAAAAGCGGGCTGAGTGGGGTGGTGCACAGCGCGCGCCTTTACCTTCATCCACACAGAATAAACGAAGACCTCGTCGCCTTCACCTTAACCTAACCATAAAGACCCTCGAAGGTAAATGTTTATCTTTCTGCTTGTGATAAAAAGTAAATTCAATTCGTTTCCCATCAAAGTTACAAACGAGGGTGGAATTAATTTGGATTGTGCCATACAGTGCTCCTCTGGCTGGAACCCATCCAGTTCGCCGTCGGTAGTCATCGTGCTGTCGTTGCCTCGTTGATGTTGTCGCCGACCGACGTCGTTCTTCTTCATACAATATCGTCGTCATTCCAAGTCGCAAGGAGACACACTCCTTGGAGTTGCTTGTTGCAATTGGTGCGCGTAATTGTTGTGTCTTTGGCGTTTAAGTGTGCATCTAAATGTAAGTATGCGTTTATTTTTGCAATTAATGTTGCTCAGATATTTTGCTCATTGCTGAATTGCAATGGCATTTAGTTGGTGCACGAATACCGGTCGCTAGGAAATGGTATTCAGACTTCAAGATACAAGTGACTTGGTGGGGGATGTTGTTTTTAGATTAGTAAACTTGTTTGCACCTCTGATAGGCAATGGAAAGGGTAATAGGAACTAGGAGCTGTGGGTGTTATTTGTTAGAGTTCATGGAGTTATTTATTTCAGTTATTAGAGTATTGGGATGTTCTCGAAAACATTATCCTCATCAAATTGCCTCTGCAGAGTGATTGGAAATGAGGTATGGAAATGTCATTGTCCGGTTCTATACTTTCTTCTTTACTGATGCCCGGTTTGAAACTGGTCCACAATAAAAATACCTCTAAAAGTTATTCTTAGTTAACTATTAGTGCCCACTTCAAGTTGATTTAGACCGATTTCTGCCTTTGCGAAACAATTCAAGTGAGTTCTTCATCTACTGCATGTAGCATTTGGAACCGAAGTCTCTAAGGTCGAAGCATTGGTGTGTATTTTTTTAATATTTTTATGCCTTGCAACGTTTAAAAAAAATTTATCAAATTATGTTGACGCGGGCTGGATTCTTGTGCCTGAATGGACGAGTCCCATGTCTTGCTCCAACTACCGAGGCATATCCCTACTAAATGTAGCATAAAAGATCCTATAAATCCTTTCTGTTCTAGGATTTGAACCTAAAATAAAAGGTAAAAATAAATCAATTACATTGGATCAGTCACGCTAAACGAATGAACAGTAATGCTTCATCCTCCGGTTTAAGGGTCAAGTGATCGCAGATGCAAAGGCGCTTGAACAGAGCGACACAAAACCACGTGACCTGGATCAAAGAGGACTGAAGGCTGCCTTGTCTCAGGTAGAGATCCTCAATAGATCGGGAGAATATAAAAAAAGACGCCACGCGAAACACTTTCAATTAGTACCTTACGTATACGCCATACATACAGTTTAGCACCCTGCCTACTAAAACCCATTGCTACCTTCTCGCATCTGCTCGGTTGATATTCAGCCTATCTAACTAACTTAACTGACATATAATGCTTGTAATAATGAGACTTCCAATGCCCCACCCAAAATGCATCCACTCCCTACAGGACTACATACCAGATTGTTACAAACTGCCTCTACACACGAGAGTGCTTGCTGTAAATCAAATTTCATAGAAATGTCCAGTCCTTCCATCGCTAACTACCGCTTTAAAATTCTTCCATCTGTCATTTGAATTCCAGCGTGTAAATTGTCCCAAATTTCCGAAATTAAGCCATTCATTCGAATGCATGTCGTGTTCTCTTTTCAAAAAAAAAGATACACACACGCAAAGCTACACATGCAGAGGCACACACATATTTGTTGTACCACATAATCGGCCGTATGCATTTGCTGCTGGCACATACAACCGCGCACAACAAACCTACAATTGCATTTAACCATAAATCCTGCCAACTACAAAAGCAGATTACCAATCTCACCCCTTGCATTTGGATGGATGCTCTGAGCTGAGCTCTCCGCTCCGCAAAGTTCTTCCTAGTATTTCGTCCTGTCTCTTGTCATGCAAAATGCACTAATAACAGGCTGACACATAAATGCCTCTGCCTCCACCACTGTTGGTGAGGTAGAACACCCTCACTGAATGATACAGCAGCGGTACTGGCACCCGCCCCCACCCCTCAAGAGCCGATGAACACATTGCACTTCGTTTGATGCCATGTAATTGTCCAATTAAATTAAACAGACATGCCACGTACGCTGAATTGCCTTGCAAAGGACAAAGTACGGCGCACGTTGCGTCCCAGGATACAAGTTTTCTTAAATTTTAGCAATTTCCCCTAGTCAGGAAAAAAAAATCCCTTTTTTGGGGCATAAAATCCGATTCAGGTGTGGAGATGATGCATCGGTTGGTTTGGTGTGCTTTTTGTTCGATTCGTTGCATCACTATGCTTTTGCATACACGGAACTCTCACAGCAAGGACCACCACAACAATAGATGGATAATTTCGTCACCTGATTTCGGTCCGATCCTAGTGCCTGAAAAAGGTGTTGGTGACGACTATGATGCTATGATGATGATGATGATGCTGCCATTGACGATGATGGATGAACACTCAAAGAGAGCAAAAGAGAAAGAAAGGGAGAGAGCTAGTAAGCAAATAGTCCTCACACAATACGAGGGGTAGGCAAGGACTCCCTGCGCTCGACTGACCATTAATGGAGCATATGTGATTATAGTTTGAGTGAAAGAATCAATATTGACCTACATGCGTAAATCCAGCAATTTTCCAGGAATTTCAGGACCAGGCCTGTGCTCGCACACAAGTTATGTTATGATACGCAATGGGCAAATATCAGCAGCAGCATCGCAGGACTCCGATGCGATGACGAAGGGCAGCCGATGAACGTGTGTTGTGTATGCGGCTGCCGAGCCTGGTTGAATTGGCCGTGCTCTGGATACTATCACGTGGGGTTGGGAATGGGAATGGGATTGGGAATTGTGAATGGGTTGAGTTTGGAGTTGGGTTATGGTTTCGCTCCCCCCTCGCTTTGTGTGCAATTTATACACAATTCGTTTGCTTTTAAATATCTCGTGTTAAGAGGGGCGTTGGCTGCATGGATTTCAACATTGGCGCAAGAGGACTTTAGCAGGACACTACCCATATATATACAAGCTCCAGAGTGCCCGGTCCAATGTGTATAATGGCTGTGAATACGTATGGTGTCGATTTTCTCTCTCTTTCACTCGGATTCTCCGTTGTGGCTGCTGCTGCATACTGTATGGCCTACTACAATATTCATCTCCGAATGGAAATGCACTTTTTTTTTGTTGATGATTGGGGTGTCAGTGGGTGGCGTGCGGCACACCCATCTCCACACGCATACGAGTGCAAATTGCCATCGATTACTATTAGTGTTTTACATGTGTTTGCATTAAAATTATTTTCAGGATACGCACAAAAACTCGGTTTCTGATGCTGGGAGTGTGTGCAGTATCTGTGCGTGCATATTACCATTAGAGAGGCGTCATAACGATGCTAGTGGTTAGGTGGAGGTCTTCTGTTTTGTTGCGGCTCTATTGTTATTTTTGGTGTTTTTTTTTTGTTGTTGTTGGTGAATTAGTCCTTGCCTGTGGTGGGTCATGTATATTTTCGGGAATGGCAAATACACGTGTGCTTTGGCTATAGATTATTTTGCATCACAGAGCATAGATCCTGCGTGGATGTGTGTGGTATGTGTGCATGGATATCAGCAGAAGCGCAGTGTCGTAAAGTAGGTCATGTGAGAATTAAGTTTTCTTTTTTGATTTTTTTGTCGATTCGCTCGTTCTGGAGCCCAGGTGCATTGTGTATGTTAATTAATTATGAACATGGACGACGCATATTTTATTTGTATTGTGTTGTTGTTGGGCATCCTTTTAAAAATATATATATGGCAGGTTTAATGTGTAGATAGAGCAGTGGAACACATTTGATATTTAAAAATTGATATATTTCGAAACACTTTAATGTTGAACAAGCATTGAGTAAATTTTAAGAAGTTTTTATGTAAATCATAACAATGGATGACCCGCTTAGGCAGCTCTTTTTTTAATTTAGCGATATATATATTTTTTTTCGATCGTTTAGCGATATTGTTTAACATCTTTCATGAGTGGGTTTAGTAAGAACGGCAACGCAAAGATATTACGAAAATCCACTTTCGGAATGATGAGATCTTTGCGGTGACTATTTAAAAATGTCGTTTAGGATTTTTTGCTAACATTATCCTTCTTCTAAAGCATTATGAAAAAATTAGAGGCGACACACAGTACGTTGACCAGTGGATAAAAAAAAATAATAAAATTCGTTATATGGAGGCAAAATGCTGCTTTACTTAAATATTATATATTAGACAATAGTTATAGTTTATATTGCTTACTTGTATGTTTTTTTTATAAATAAGCGGAATTTTTTATCAATGGCTAGTGAATTTCAGTCTTTTTTCTAGTTTAAAATCAGATTCGACTTTTTCATTATTCAAAGCGTGTGCAAAAGTTTCATAAATTTTTAGTGTTTTTCGTTGCGAATTGATCTGGTGTGTATGTTTTTGAATAAATTGCTAATGAAATTAGTTTTGAAAAAATAAATCGAAATGGGTTGTGGCGGTTGGCCCCCTTTTTAGAAAAACTTAGTTTTTAGCTAAACCGTAAGGAATTTTGAAAAAAGTGTCTGAACAATATATTTAAAGAATCTTTTACAAAATCTTGGGAGATTACAAATTGCATATCCATCGTATAATAGGCTCATTGCTTCCATGGTTGGTTTTATGAGAGTTCGACATTAACAAATTTCGCTCCCTAAGCGATTCTTTGGGAGCGTACAAATTAATAAGTGAAATCAATTCCGGTGAAACAACATGATAATTCAGAATATCGCGAACAAACAAGATGATACAAGATGCCTTACGCCTGAAACTTAAGGTTTCTTCGAACGTATATAATTTACGGAATGCATACCTCGCGAAATTTTTCTGATTTCTAATCTAAGTGCCTGCGTTACATATGGTGAATCCCATATGATGGATGTGTATTCCAACTGCGGCCTGACTAACGAGCAGTATATAGTTTTAAGGCTAAATACGTCTCGGAAGTCCTTGCAATTTCGCTTTACAAAACCTCACATTGAGTTGGATTTTGCTATAGTGTAATCAAAATGAGAAGAACATTTTGATTGTTTGTCAAATATGACCCCGACATCTTTAACTTCTTCCGTGCGCTAAAGTCTAAGATCGTTCATATAATAATTATTTATTATAGGTGCATTTTTACGGAATGCTGTAAACATTTTACAATTCGAGATGTCTAGCTTCATAGCATTATGATAACACCATGCCGACAAACTATTTATATCAGACTGAAACCGGATACAATCTGTTATATTACTTATACGAGAATATAATTTTAAATCGTCCGCGAAAGTTAAAACTTAACAAAATAAAAAGCAATGGACATAAATGGCTACCTTGCGGGACACCGGAAGTTCCATCGATTTCGCGAGAAGTATAACCATCGATCTGAGCCATTTGGCTTGTTAAATAATTTTGGAAGCATTTTAACATTGAGGAATGAAAACCCAACGATTTTAGTTTTGCTAAAAGTAGGGTGTGGTGCACTCTATCAAAGGCTTTTGTAAAGTCAGTGTAGAGTATCTCAAATTTTAAGCGTTCCTCAAAGCTGTTAAATACATTATTTGTTAGCAAAGTTAAATTGATAGCACAGGATTTACCACGAATAAAACCATATTGATTATTCAAGATTATACCTCTTTTACTACGAAGAAAAGCTCCTCCTTTCAAACAATTTAGGAATTGCAGAAAGCTTCGATATAGATCGATAGTTTTCTACTTTTTGTCTTAAACCGTGTTTATAGATTGGAGTAATATAAGAATATTTCCATTCTTCTCAAAACATTCCAGTTAATAATGGCTGTTTAAATAAAATTTTTAACGGACCGACAAAAGACGATAAACAATTTTTTAATATTACCTGTTCAATTTTAATTTATTTAACGCGTTTGTTAGGTCTTCCCCCGAAAATTGTTTCAAACCAACATCTAGTAACTCCGGAATACATAAATAATGGTTTGCGTTAAGTGCATCCGAGATTTATTATATACTGATTCAAAAAAATCAGCAAATAAATCGCAAGTGCTCGTCAAATCATTTGAACATTTTTAAACTCCATAACCATAGATAACCCTGAGGTATTTCGTTTTGAATTAATGTAATTCCAAAATAATTTGCTATTTCGCTTAACCGATGACTCAACGGACAAAACATACGGCCTATACAAAAATCTATTTATGAATTCATATTCTTTTCATAGGTTTTGCTACGGCTGGAATTCGAACCCAAACTTTCTGCGCGGCAGTTCATCGCGGCAGTTCATGTTTATACCCTATCACATAGGGGTATATTAGTTTTGATACTTAGTTTGTAACATAGAGAAATATTTTAGCTACATATACCTCAAAGTATATGGATCGACTCAGAATCACTAGCTGAGTCGATTAAGCAATGTCTGTCTGTCCGTCCGTCCGTCCGTCCGTCTGTACGTCACCGATTTTTAGGCCTTAAATTTTGAGCTAGGATAATGAAATTTGGTATATAGGATCCTCGTCTCTGCCTACAGAACAAGTGTAAAATTTTTGAAATCCACCCAGTGCCACGCCCCCTTTTAAGAAAAACTCAGTTTTTGACCAAACCGTAAGGAATTTTAAAAAAGTTTCTGAACATTATATTTAGACAATATTAATATCTATATTTCGTTTATATAAATTTTTTTGCCACGCCCACTTTTTGGGGGCGTTTTCAATAAAAAACTGTTTTTGGTCAAATTTTAAATTTTTCGAAAAAAAATTTGATGCAGAATCCTACCCCGTCCTTAAAATAAATATCACCAAAATGTGGTCTTTATGGTCATAAACTATTGAAAATGACTTTGTTACAACATATTGTTCCGAAGGTTTATCAAATTCTTTTATGGTTAGACAGAAGACAACGTTTTTCTATTGCATATGCCTTGGGGTAGGGCATACAAATGTTTTTTTTTTATTGAAAACGCCCCCAAAAAATGGGCGTGACAAAAAACTTAATATAGACTAAATACAGATATTAAGATTGTCTAAATATGTTGTTCAGAAACTTTTTTAAACTTCCTTACGGTTTGGCCCAAAACTGAGTTTTTCTTAAAAGGGGGCGTGGCAGTGGGCGGATTTCAAAAATTTTTACACTTGTTCTCTAGGCACAGGTAATACCAAATTTCATTATCTTAGCTCAAAATTTAAGGCCCAATCGGTGACGAACAGACGATGGATGGGCGGACAGACAGACATGGCTTATGCATCGAGTCGATGCATATACTTTAAGGTATATGTACATAAATTTGTTCTTACAAAGGGTATAAAACGGGTTTAAATATCTTTGGTCGTTTTGAGCAGACAAATCTTCTTAGTTCTCATTTTTGTTAGAGACAAGGATTTAATAATGAACATAACGAGATAACGTTTTTTTTAAGTTTTTAAACTTCATTTCGAACGTTTAAGATGGCAAGGACATTGTCAGAGAATGGACACCACTACATCTATTCTTTAAGTGGTGCGCATAAATTAAAACCGACCCCAAAAATTGCTTACCTATAGGCAGCTTAGTTAAGACCCTAACTAATTGAAAAGACATCGCCACGCTGTCGTCTTAAATAAGAATACTTGTCTTAGTGAACGTACCGTTTTCGCCAGACTCATTTTCTGTCATTATGACTTTTCAAAAGGGCTTGGTTACCCAATCTGGGACATACTCACAGACGGTCACTTTAAGGAGGCTGGGAGTCAGAGATGATTTTCATGTAATCAAAGTATTTTTGAATGTGATTTGATATTCGTTTAGCAGGGTCGTTAACAATAAAATCAGTCCTTTCCGAGGCTATTGGTTGCTTCGTAACAATATTTTTTTCTGTGGGTGGGTAGTTAACCCAAAGCACAACCCCCAACCTGGAGGGCCAGTTCCAATTTATTAATTATTATTAAAAAAAAAATTCTTCGAAAAATCTTCGGTCCCGTTTGCATTGACGGGCTATGGAGACGAAGATTCAACCAAGAACTATACGAGCTGTACAGCGATATGCCCTGGTCAAAAAACTCCGCATTGGACGTTTAAGATGGCTAGGACATGTAGAACGAATGGACACCAATACTCCGGCTCGCAGAGTCTTCGATTCCCAGCCAGACGTCGGACGCAGTAGAGGAAGACCTCGCCTTAAGTGGCGCGCACAAGTGGAAACCGACCTCAACCAACTTGGAGTGCGCAACTGGAGGCAGTTAGCTAAGGACCGGGCTAATTGGAGAGGTATGTTGGTTGAGGCCAAGGTTCATTCCGGACTGTAGCGCCACTTAAGTAAGTAAGTAAGTATTTGATATTCGATTTTCGGTTATCTATTCGCGATTCCGAGAAAAATCTACTGCACTACGTCAAGCCCTATCACATCGAGAAGAAAAAAGATAAAAAGAAAAGGCGCATTAGCGCCAATATTCACACGTAATATTAGTTATGTCTGCTAACTGATTAATGTGATTACTAAATATTCAAAAAAAAATATTGTACTGCACAATTAATCTAAATCTTAAAGCTAATGACTAGAATTGATATCACAGTAGTTACAAATTATGAAATCGTTTTAATTTGATTGTTAAAAACATTACTAAAGATTAATTTTTATATTTCATTGGAAGGTAATAAGGTGGATCGTGGAAATTTTGCACAATCTCTACGACAAGAGAATTAACCGGATTTGTGGATTTTTTCAGATCCTTATTGGATTTATTCAAGTAAGTGATATCAATTTCAATTTTACGTCATATTTTCATTGCTGCCCTAAGGTACATGTTTTAAATACCTATCAAGATTAATTACCGTATAATTGAAGTAATAGTGAGACAATAGAAATAATCAAAAATAAATTGTTGCAATATATTTTTTTTGAAAATTATAATAATTGATGAAATGAATTTAAAAACGTATTTATATAAAAAATAAAACGTATAATTATTTGAAAATGGAATCATAGGCATATTTCATATGTGGTTGAGCATGGTTGAGTTCGCAGATAATGAATCATAAATAAAAGGGTAGTAAAACTACCCATATCAATTAAGGGACATCACCAAATATCGGATACTAGTGTTGTCAAGGAGTTTTCATAAAAAAAGTATCTAATCAACATAACATCATCGTTGAATATTGGAGGAGTTCAATAATTTCAAAAGCATTTATAGTTTGTATGTTTAAGTAATACCTTGGCTTATTTCTAGTGTTGTTTCGACTATTGTTAGGGCAAGAACCATCCCAATCTGGCGAGCTTAGCCGTGCCATGCCGCCATCATGCCAAGGACAGCCCTGAGATAGGAGTATAGGTGAAGTACGAAATTGCTTTGCACATCTTTTATTATAAAAATAGAACAACATTACAATTTGTCTCGACATGGAGGCAATGTTATTACCGAGGTTTCCTCTTCCATTACGTTGAGACGTAAAAGAAAATTTTCCATGACTTTAACACTCCCCATCGGATCTATTACACAAATGAAACATCTTCCAAGAACCTCTCACATCGGCGCATTATGTCCGAATGACTTGACATGAGTGCGCTCAACACATACGATGTCATGCCCACCCACCGAGGTTCCTTATTGATACATCATTAATATTAATCGCATGACGTACGCTGAAGATGATGAATTTTAGCTCGTTTTCGCCCCGTCGTCATGACATGCCAAACACAAGACCACAGAGGAGGAATCAAACTGAGTCCTTGTCCTTTGTTTCTATCTCGATACATCATCGAATTGTTTGGGACACATACTCGCTTGGCTTCTCTCGTCAAAGCAATCAAAAACGAGAAATATAGCGTCAACAAAAAACCATGAGGACCAAGAAAACACACACCTAAACACACGAGAAAAATGTTGGAGTGAATAAAAAATATTAATGATTCCACATGTGTGCTGCATCCTTTAAGGATCACAAGGCAGGGAGTCACAGTTACACCATACGCCAACGCTAACGCCCGTCGTGAAGCATCATAGTCTACGTACACTCGAAAGCGATATCATAATTATTGCCATAGTGCCTCCTTTTTGTTGTTGTGCTCCTGCTGCTGTTGTTATCCTGCCCGACTAATATGTCTAAAAGCATAGATTCATTTGTTGACATCCTAACGCTGGGATGTGGGTACGAGTGTATTCCTCCGTTTATCCAAGTTTGCCAGGGGGGATTTGCCGCTTCTTTTTTTTTGAGACTTTTTTGCATTTTGAGGACTCTTCGTCTTCTTTTGTGTTTAGCATTGGGGGATGTGTTTTCTTTATTATGTCCTTCAAGTGCTTGGTTCCGTCATGTGTAAATAATGTCGCTGTTGTTCTTAACGTACACACAAACACACACATACTGATATTCCATATTAGAGCAAGGGGTCCCTTCCTCTGGCGGATAGGTATATACGCAATCAGGATACATATTGTTGGAGTCGAGAATAATCCACATATAAACACCCGCGATGATGAAATCCTCTTCGCTGGGAGATTTAAATTTCAAAAAACCAAAGATAAGAATCTTTCCAAACAGGTCATAAAAATGAACGCTTACCTCCTGGATGACGACTTCTTCTGAACGTTCTTAATGCAAATTACTCTGGAAAAAAGGATATTCCGTGAGACGATGACAGAAGAAGGTGTTCTTTTTTTCACAATCGTCGCGTAGACATATAAAATCGCACAGGAGAGTCGAAGGATAACATACTCATACGAAGTCAATCGGCATATTCGCATATTTGCGAAACAAATTTTAAGAAACAAAAATGGTAAAGAGCAGGACTTGTATTCTTGCCCCTAAGTCGCATTTTAATGATGAAAAAGGCGAGTGGAATCCTTAAAAGCTCTCACACACATGTGAGGAGAGTTCACCATCAGAAGTCAGTCGCCTTTGTCGTTATAGGTGATGGCATGTTTCAAGTTGCGAGCTCAAGACGAGGGTGGCTACCACCACCACCACCACCACGGCTACACATACCTCACATCAGGTAGAAGGAAGAGCCGCTATATGCGAATACGAATGATGGAATTGAGTCCTTTTTTGCACTTATTTTTTTGGAGTGGTCCGGAAACGAAGGCTATTAAATTGGAACACGACCTCGGTTAAGTGTGCGTAGTTGAAGTTGTCACGGCCTAAGAGCACGGAAGGGGTCAGTTGTTATTTTCCTCTTCTCTCTTTTTTATCCTGTTTTTACTGTTCTAGAGACGCAAATAAATGCGAAAGAGAGCTCGTTGTAAATATATGTTTATATCCTTTTATCGGAGGTCCTGACGGTGTGGTGTTGTATGCTTTCTGATTAAATTAATGAGCACAGCGCGCGGATTGCCGCAGACAAACGTCGGTAATTGTGGTTCTAATTGCAATTCATTTAGTGCAACATTGAAACGAATGGAATTGTGGATTCAAGAGGACGACGACCGACCGACGTTCGTTTGTGTGGTTGCAATTGCAGCGAATGGGTGCTTAGCCGTTGAGGTGTATGCTGAAGCTTTGTGTGGTTTTAGATCAAGGTGTATGCATTCAAGAGGCGTCATAGTCGTCGATTCAAATCTGACGAAGGATGTGTTGCTATAGCTGTTTATGTATGCTTTTGTAATGAATTGGGGATGTCAATATTATTGCAATCCCTAGTCATAAAACAGTTTTTTTTTAATTTTCGAGGAGGTGATGCTTATTTATATCTCGGATGTCTGAACAAATTTTCTATCACAAAAATTGTTACTAAAAGAAAAATGAAAACACATAACAAGGATTTTTTTAAATCTGCGTACTATGTACTATGTACTTTCTGCCATGACCAAGGCTGCCACATAGATTGGTCATCACCAATCTCCGATGAGTTTATTGAAAATATGGAGATCGAAACAGAGTTTTTTTCATGTTTTTTTTTAAGATTTTGTGAACAAAACATGCTTTTTTAGTATGTAAGATGATTCTCACAGTCAATAATAACTAAGCCTACAATCAATGCTACAGAATAGAAATGGCACTTGCATTGTGCACTTGCATTTTGCCGGTCGGTTGGATAGTTGCCGACATCATCTTGGGAATTAACAGAATCAACCGATCAACCAATTATGACTTTTTAATTGTGCAATGTTTGGAAGCACCTTTCGAATAAGTTCGGATTTTGATTTAGTAAGCTGACAAAAAGCGAGCCGGTCGAAATGTCAACAGGGACTTTGGCGTTGCCAATGTCCAGCAATTGCTTTGAAAATACTTCTCTAGATTGATCGTTCTGCAGCTCTCCACGCATGATCGTAGTCAGTTTGAGTTTCTTGAAGTGTTGCCATAAAACGGACGACTTCAAACATGCGCGTTCGTTCCAACTGATTCCCTAAAAGCATAATAATTATCTTTCGTGTCGCAACTCTACATTCCTTGTTTTTGGAATGTAAATAAAATAACGACAATTTTTGACAACAATATAAAAGCAATGAAAAATCAGTTTTTTACATCTTGAGAGAAAAACGAACAAAACAAGAAATGAAGGATATCGAGAGGTGCCAGTCCAGGAACGATGTTTGCAAATTTTACAAAATTGTAAAAGGTCGAACAGAATCCTGTCGATATGTATAAGGAAATGTTGTAGTTGAGTCACAGTCGATGCTGAGGATATGTAGGAACCACATCTGCAGACTGTTAAACGGCGATAACGAGCAAAATTCCACTGTCAAGCTCAATAAGGCTGCCGGAAATGACGGTCTTCTTGCTGAGCTTTATAAAGCTCTGACTTGGTAAGTAACTTCCACCAACGCATAAGCCAAATATGGTCGGATCAAAATATGCCTGAAGAATGGAACCTCAGCATCGTTTGCCCAATCCACATAAAAGGAGACCCTTGAACTGCGCCAACTACAGAGGCATAAGTCTCCTCAACATCGCCTACAAGATCCTATCTGCCGTAATATGTGAACGCCTGAAACCGTTTACCAACAACCTGATCGGCTCTTATAAGTGTGGTTTTAGGCCAGGAAAGTCCACAACCGATCAAAATTTCACACTTCGGCAGGTCCTTAAAAAAACCAAAGAAGTCCAAATTGATACCCACCACCTATTTATCGATTTCAAAGCCGCATACGAGTATTTATAGAGACAAACTATACAGAGCTATGTCTAGATTTGGTATACCGCCCAAACTAGTCCGTTTGTGTTGGATGACGATGAAGAATTCTCGCTGCTCTATTAGGGTCGGAAACAACCTTATCGACACATTCAATACCAAAAAGGATTTAGGCAAGACGATGCGCTGTCATGTAACTTCTTCAATTTGATTTTTGAGAGGATTGTGCAAAACTCCCGAGCCAACACCAGAGACACAATTTTCCAAAAATCGGTGCAACTACTAGCATACGCCGACGATATTGACATCATTGGTAGGACTCAACGTGATGTCATAGCCACGTTTGCTGGTATAGAAAAGGAAGTGGCAAAAATTGGTTTATATGCTGTCAACACGAAAGAACACACAACATCGACGAATTGGACAGAACTTCATTGACAGATACAACTTCGATTCCCAGCCAGACATGCGTTGGACGCAGTAGAGGAAGACGTCGCCTTAAGTGGCGCGCATAAGTAGAAACCGACCTCAACCAACTTGGAGTGCACAACTGGATGCAGTTAGCTAAGGACCGGGCTAATTGGAGATGCATGTTGGTTGAGGCTGTAGGTAAGTAAATCGGTCAAGGTGTTTATCGATTTTATATATACAGATGGGCGGTGTCAATTTTTCCCCAACAACTTTAATTGGATTACTACGAACATTTAAGAAAAAAATTAGCCAAATCGGTGCAGCCGCTCTCCGATTTTAAATAAAACAAAAAAGTGAGCGTAATCACTTTTTCTTTCCGTAAACACCTAAGTTGGGTTATGACGACCATTAAAGAAAAAATAGATTAATCGGTGTAGCCGTTCTCAAGTGATGTGATTCCCAACAAACGACATTTGATTTTCATTTATATAGATTAAGTCTAAGTCTTTAAGTGTATATAAGTTCGCCCACTTTACACTTAATTCTTACTGCTAACTTTGGTTTTTACAAAATAAAAAATATTATTATTATATATTGCTATTTGTAAGTAATTATTTTATTTATCTTAATTATTGATTAAATATTATACAAATACTATACAAATATTTCTTTTTTGGAAATGGAAGTGTGGACTGAGTGCTAATATAATTCAACGATTTTTTTTTGCTAAGTTTGACCGCTGTATTATATTATTAAGCATCCTAAAAGAGTAAAAAAAAATCACATTTTTAGTTCAACCGAATTGACGTAACACCATAGGAAATTCAAATTCCCACACAATTTTAAATATTTTAATTTTGGGCGTCTATTAAGCTGTTAAGACATAAGTTTTGGCTCAAATCCTTAAGGTACCCAGATTTACTCTGAGAAACATGAATCAGCTAATCGAAATCAGCACTTTCGGAAAATTGAGTGTTTTTCCACCTTGGCCCCACTGTGCGCCGTGATCTTGTTTTTGCATCTATTTACACCACCGGTGATCTTCATTTAACATCATCTGTGATCTTCAATAAACTCACGAATCTGCAAGCATACTCGCGGGGTAATTTTATACTGTTAAATATGTCGCTAAAAACAGTTTGATGCTTAAATCCTCTTAATGAAATGAAATATTAAACTGCCCAAACATAGCCTCGAACCTAGCTTCCCCTTTATTTGTGTGTGCAAAGCTATTAATTTGGACACAAAAAAGATCACTTCTTATTTAACGCCGAATCCAAACGTAAAATTGAGAAGCTTCTCAGGACAATTTTACTGTTGGATATTTGAGCCAGCGACCCTGCTTAGAAGTCCAATGCACTGACCATTGGACCACTGCACCCACCTTCCAACAGTCGCCTTCTTTACGAAACGCCAGAGGACTGAAGTGCTATTCCTGCACGGGATATTTATACATTGACATTTGAAAAATATTCATAAATATATCTCAACACATGTATCATGTATAAATACTAAACAGGGCCTGCAAACTATTGCCCTCCTTCAATATTTTAAAGTCACAAAAATTGCAAATAGCTCCGTCCCCTATTTCGATTTTTCAATTTCGCTACCCCTATGATTATCATAACTAGACCTTAGAACCAACCCATTTCGGACGGATGGAAAAGGTCTGAAAATAAGTAATTTCTTCGAATCGCTTCCTATTTTACATTTTTTGATTATTTTTCCGCACAGTAAACGCATAAATTCTCATCTCATCACTTCATCGCCATACACATGCACACCCACTCACACCAAGGGCCACTCGAAAGGAGGTATTCCTTTCAATTTTATTCCTTTTGCACAAACACATAGTTTTGCCATAAAGTCAATAGGATTTTATTATTCTGCCGAAATTGAATTCAAACACTCATATGTCATAACCAGAGAAGGAGTGAGTGAGTGGATGCAGAGTGAGAGGCCGGTCCCCAAAACGCTATGGCAGGACGATTACCTGGGTAGTAATGTTGGCACCACAAATTCTTCCGCTTCCATAAATGCACACATAACTACATCTAAACAACAATACCTTCCCTACCACATACACCTTTCGTGTGTAGATTGTGCCTAAGTTATGGACTCGGCTATAAGATCCCCTAACTCCCCTAACACACACCAGTCTGGGTTATGGGTGAAGACGATTGACGGCGCTCAATGTGTTGCGGTGCCGTACATTAGGATCATTTCAAGAACAAACATTGTTCGGAGAAAATTGAATTTTTTTGTTGCTCCCGCTAAAGATGAAACATGAAAATGAAAACAAGGTTGCGAAAGGACGAAAAGGAGTAGGGAAGAAAAATAAAGTGAAAACGAAATAAATGACACTCATCGCCATTTAGGGTGGGCTTGCACACACATATTCTGCAGTAATAATATTTTCAACACAACACCGGTAAGTCGTCGTGCCATTTGAAAAAAGGACGAAAAGGAGAGAGCTCCCAAAAAAAAAGGAGAAGAAAACATTTTATTGCTTCGCACCTTTGTTAATCATAACCTCGGTATAGCTGTAGCTATGCAAACTGCAAAACGTTTTTCTATACGGAGTACGGGGGAGGTGTAATTGTCCTTTCCTCGAGTCCTAAGTTTCAGCTAACCTTGACGGGATAACAAAAGTTTATGCTTCCAACACTCACACATGCATATAGCTACAGATTTAAATTCGCTTAACTTGGAATGGTTTTATTTGTGCTCGTTTAAAGTCACGATTATGAAGGGAACATCGCCAAGGCAACCTTTAAGCTGGATACAATTGAGAGGGAGAACTTTGGGGAACTGTTGTATGTACAGTATGGTTAACAAGTTTGGAAACATTCAAAAGAACTGAACTTTGATGCAATTTTTTTTGGAGAAGTTCAGGTTAAAAATGGGATGGGATTGGCTTTTAGACGATTAGCTCATCGGATTGTAGCCTTCTTGTTCGCTTTTTAAATATGGATATGTGCCATGTGGTTCCAGTAACCTTGTTGTAAGTGCGTTAGACTTCTATGCGGGTCCCTGGTTTAAGTTCCGAAAGTAACAACATTTTTTTTTTAACAAATTATCCTGTAATGAGAAACTTTTAAATTTTTTCATTTGCAATCAGCGTTAAACTGGAGGCGCTATATCTTTGCATATAGAAATAAATGGGAGAACTAGGGAGAACTAGCCTTGTATGGGTGTACCGAAATTGTTGTAGATTGGATATTGGTGGAAATACTTCATCTGGAAGCTCGTTCCATTGTTTGCTTGTGTAGACTTGGCACGAAACCTCAAAACCCGAACTGGTCCTTTTAAGCAGAAAAACAGTGACCCTCTAAAACTAGCCGTCCTAGGGCACAACTTTTTCTCACAACCATTTATGTGTACGTGTGTACTTCTTATACAGTGGCGGGACCTTATGTTTTATGCCGAATCTGAACGGCTAGGTTGAGCTAAGCATTTCTTGTCAACTGATACTACTCGGATGATATGTCAGATCATAGCGAGAGGATGGCCGGTGAAATATTATTTAGGTGTTGCTACGGCTGGGAAGAGACCCTAGATCTTTTGCGCAGCAGTTTTTGCACTAACCATCGCACCAATGGTCATGTGAGTCTCAAATTAGATTACGGTTGCATACTCCAGAAAGAAAAATTAGCATGGTCCTTAGATAACTTCCTCCAGTTGCGCACTTCAAGTTTGCTGAATTGGTTTCTCCTTGAGGTCTTTCTCTACTGCACCTGACATCTGGCTTTGCATCGAGCCAGAGTATTGGTAGCACGAACGGGACCAAAGATTTTCCGAAGAATATTTTTCTCCGTATAGTATGTGTTAGCCCATGACCATTATAAAGAATCTATGCCTAGCAGTTCGAGTTTTCAGGATCTGCTGAAGTATCATGGTTTGATCAGTTGTGCGCTTTCCTGGCATAAAACCACATTGAAATGGGGTAAGTCAGGTTGTGGTACATGGTTTATAGCATTTACATATTACCGCAGATAGATCTTTTAGGCGAAGAGACTTATGCCCCTGTAGTTTGTGGATCGAGTAAACAATGCTGGGGTTCCATTCTTTGGGCAGACTTTTATCCGACCACATTTTTCCAATGAGTTGGTGAACTTTACTTATCACCCCCGCCTTGAAGGCTTACATTGCCATCAACCTTCTTAAGGTTATGGTTAGATATTGCTAGCCTCATTTCATTAAGGTCGGCTGGCTGGTAGTGTTTGCTATAGTCGCCAATATTGAATGGTTCGTTCTGCCTCATTTTTGTCTTCGCCGTACAACAGTCTTCAGAATTGGTTCATCCATATTCTCAGCATCAACTGTGTCTCAACTACGATCTTTCCTTATTCATCTATCTCGGCAGGATTGGGTTCGAGCTTTGTATCCCTGGCTTTGACGTTTGAAACTTACGAACATCTTTTTTGGAGTGGCACCTATCTGTATCCTCAATCACGTTCTTTTTTGTTCTTTTTTTTTTCTTTCTGAAATGCTGGTATATTTCCCTTCTTCTTTGCTACAAAGCTCAGTGACAGCCTTCACTTGCGGTTTTTCTTGTTTTTTTCTACGTTAAGGCCAGCACATCAGGTGTTTCTTGCTTGTGAGCACGAGCAACCTAACACTCGCGGCTGATCTTATTAATTGTTTACATCGTCGCCATTGGTATTATACATTAGATGCTGGTGACATGGCTTTACTCGCGAAATTATGCGATACGTATTCCTCAGAGGTGTGGCTGTGTCTTAGCGTTTACAATCTTCCCACATAAACTGTTGTCACAGTATTTGGCAGTGAGGCTGGCTGCAAAAAGATAGTTGTCCGAGTCGATGTTAGACCTATCGGTATTATCGATTATCGATGTTAGACCCAAAGTATTATATAGCCTATCGCAATGTTGGTAATTTGATTGAATGTTGGTTGGTCTGCAGACCACCATGTCGCCTTATGGTGTTTCTTTTGTTAAATTGAGGAACCGTGATCTCCTATAGTGGCACCAACAGTCCTAAAGCCGTGGCCATACTTGATGTTGCGTGGGCTCTTCTATTCGACAATTCATAATGCTAAAGAAGTCATCTGTTCTTTACTACCCAACAATGCCAGTGCTGGCGTATTTTTAACCATAAGCGACACAGGTTACCAGCTAAATGATCCCATATCGATACCATCAGCAGTACTTCAAAAGCCTACATGCGAGAAAACCTAGGCCTAGAAAACGAGGAGGGGGGAATGCTTCCCCACTTTTTCTGTTTATGCCCAACGCTCTACAATAAAAGAAGACTTCACCCGTGGATTGACAACCTATGTGTCCTAATGATTTATTCTGATTCTTAGGATTCGGTCATGAAGCGAGTTCAGAGTTTTGTTGCTCTGCTGCTCAGTCACTCATCGCTCACTGCGTGGCCGAGCCCTTAGGAAGCTCAAGATGGTGCACATAGACAGCGATAGAATTAAGAAAATATGACAAGCCATGTGGTATCGCAACGGACCTTCCTTCTTCAAATATGAGCACTCTACTAATTGAGAGTCCTTAGCCTATGACCTTAATTACCTAAATGAAAATTGTCTTTCAACTTTTCAAAACTCTATCGTTAACGACTTGTGGAAACTAAAGGACTTGGAGAAAATGTTATTTTGGCAGAACTGGCCTAACTGCGTCACAAAAGAACGTCTTTCGAACTGTAGAATTTGAAAGGTAATTCAAAATTACCAATTGCCATTGTGGAATCCTAACACAGAGAGAACAGACCTATATCCGTCCACTAATTTGTTTGCGAAATAGCGGTGTTTTTAAAACCACGCCGCAGGATATCCTATTTTCTCCGAATTCAGCATTATGTTCCATTTATTGTCAGTCACACTCTGCTACCCGAAAAAAAAATTCGTGGCACGTGTAAAGGGATTTAAATAAACCTACCCACTCTGTGCACTGCGAGACAAACTTTGACATGAACATCGTGTATATCGTGCACTGCCGTGTTGAAAAATCATTTCATTTACCTTCAAGGATTTTCTATCCTTGTTGATTAAAAATGTACAACAAAATGTTCAAAACATTTTCGCTCAGCCCCGCACTTTCCCTCCACCAACAAAGGTTAAACCACACTTTAAATGTGACCCCTTTCTGAAAGTTAGTTTACCCCCTCTCGTCCCGCTGTGACTCCCTGTGGTCGCTGCTCGTGCTTCCACTGCTGTTATTGTTGTTGTTGCTGTCATCCCCTTTTTTATATGGTTTTAGCACACGAAAAGTATGTGAAGCCCTACATTACTTTGGTGTCGCATATTAGGTTACCTCCTTTGGCTTTCGCCTATACCTATACGACTATGAATACGAAAATATTTTCAGTGGCGTGCACAATTCCAAGAATTTCAAAAGTTGTTTTATGTGTGAAGGATATTGTATAAGGTCCATGGCATATTGTTCGTTGTGCAAATGGTTTAAGCAAGGATAGCTATTCATTGGTTCGAACTTTGCAAATAAGTTCATAGGCAGTTGACATTTATGGTAGATTCCTTGCTCCTGTCCAGTAGTCTTTTGTTTTTATTTGTATTTTGTATGTTATTTTTGTTTACTGCAGGACACATGCAGGTATGTAGGTGGGTGTTCTGTTTTTTTGTTGGTTTTACTTGTTCTTAATTGATTTTCCCTTTCGTTCGGCAAACCCCCTCCCTTTCTGTGATTCAATTTTATAGCCATGGGAATCCTTTTAGTGTACAATTTTCCACAGACGTGAAAATATCCTTTGAACAAAAAGCACACATACAAGTAGCACAAACATATGTATGAATCATGTGCATGTTTTATAACACGACCGGCAGTGGCAATATCTTTTACTTTGGTTTTAATTTAAATAAAAAAATATTCCATCAAGGGAAACATGACGACGGGGTCTACGACGATGGAAGAACTACCATCAGCTAGGATGCACAGGAGCAAATGAAAAAAAAGGAGCAGAAAATCCATGAAGCTCTTCCTTTTGTACATTTATCTCCCTAAACGGAGTAATGTACCTGTAATGGGGCTGCGGGGGTTGGTACATATCTGTTTTTATATTTAACGGCTTCTTTTGCTGTGTTTCAGTGTCTTGTCTGTACCGCTGCTTCTACTATCACCCTTTGAAGGACTTAAATGAATCCTCCATGGATGCTAGATGGAATGGGCACACATTTATAACAATACAGGATTTTTCTACCCATATATTTTTTTATTCATTGTTGCCTCGTTGGCAGACCATTCCCAAACCCTTTTTCTTCAGCTAGACAGAAGACAAGCTACAATGGCGCACGGGGTGTGTAGGTGTGTGTAACGAATCTGGAGACTGTCATGTTTCGGCGAGGCAGTTACAACCGAAACAAATGAAAGTTGTAGGTGGATGTGGGTTATTATCCCCCTTGTTGCGATGTTGGATATCCTTGCAAGGATAATAACACCTTTATGTAGGTAGGTACTTGTTGGTATTAAGTGTTGCTTTTTGGCAAGCGGAATTTGTACGCTTCAACTGTTTTGGTACATCTTTCAAGACCCAAAAACTAGAACACAATTTGAGAAGACTAACGGTGCTGTAGTCATTGTCGATTTAATATTTCTCTTTAATACAGACCAAGGATCGATATTATTTTTTTATTTCATGTTGCCGTCAGTTTAGAGTGACAGGACATATATTTTTTTTTATTACAAAATGTATCGTAAACATTTTTAAAAGAATAACGATTATGCCGCCATCTGTGGGCGGTGGCACTTAGATAATGGATATGTCACTTTTATGTCGGATGGTATTGCTTTTTATATAAAACTCGGTCGACATGTCATAACCCATTTATTGTTGTAGATAAGTAATTAGTGAGCCAGAGCCAGAGCCAGCACAGCGCAAGCAATGAACATGAAATATTTCTGACATAAAGTTTGCAATGAATAACTGATTAGGAGTTGTGTGCGTGTGCACCGCGTTGTTGACGTTTATTGCCGTGGGAAGTTACTGTTACCACGTGGCGATATTCAGCGAGTTGTAATGAATAATTTAAAGCTAATTAAAGGGTTGATGATGGAATGTAATATATTTTGAATGACTTCTTGTTATTATGAAGGATCTCGGTATTGCTGTCTTGAGTTGATGAAAGACAACACGCGTGAAAGTGCTTGACGTTAATTTGGAGCTGGCATAATACAAAATCTTAGATGTTAGTGGTGAATTTGTAAATAAGTCGAGGAGAAGCCAAGGATAACACAGTTTAAGAATACAGTTTTGTGATGTAATATACCAGCACAGTGAAGGGTCCTTCGAGGAGTCGCAAAATAAATATAAGGCATTATATGTGCTTCAATCTAGTCAATTAGGTGTTTTCGAGTTTTAGTTTGGGGAATATTTAAGTGATGCAGAATCAAGCACCGATTGCGAAGGGTAGTTTGAGAAGCTTTTCGTGAAATTTTCAAACTCTTTGAAAAACATTCGCAACATATAGGGCAGTAAAGATAACACTCCAAAGCAAAATGTGCTCTTTTTGCTAAGTATTCCATCACTTTTTCGAGCATCTCGTCAGTAATAAAACGAAGCCTCAACCCACATGCCTCTCCAATTAGCCCGGTCCTTAGCTAACTGCCTCCAGTTGCGCACTCCAAGTTGGTTGAGGTCGTCTTCTACTTGTGCGCGCCACTTAAGGCGAGGTCTTCCTCTACTGCGTCCTACGTCTGGCTGGGAATCGAAGACTCTGCGAACCGGAGTATTGGTGTTCATTCGATCTACATATCCCAGCCATCTTAAACGTCTAATACGGAGTTTTTTGACGAGGTCCATAGTCCATCAACGCAAACGAGAACGAACATTTTCCATTCGATGAAAAGGAAGTCATTTACACGCGAAATGAGAAATGTTTTGCCAGTTCTACTTGGTGCATCTGAAAAGATAATAAAACACCTTGTCCAGCCAAAACTTCCAGCATAATGCTGTCGCTTTTTTAGGAAAAACGTCGCCAAAAAATTGGCGTGGGTCAAAATTCATAGTATTATTCTAAATATTTTCATCAAAAGTTTTTTTTCGAATTTACTAAAAATCCTGCCGAAAATACATTTTTTTAGGAACAAGAAGTGTTTTTTCACGCACGCACAACACACACATTTCCGATTTCAACAAAACTTCACAAAAACCATATATAGACCAATATCAAAGATGTGTGAAAGTTCGACTAAAATTGGTTAATGCGTTAAGGCGTTAATCGCCTACAAACATTTTAAGGCTCAATTTGTATATATATATTGACGAGCACAGGTGCTTCAATATGGAGGTTCTGCTTTGGGTTAACTAACAAATTATGTGAATACCTATTTGAACGAGCCTGCAAAGAAGAGCTCCAGGCAAACCCGAAAGATGCTGAGAAATATGTAAAGGAGAAGAGCAACGGATTTTCAGAAATAAAAAGAGAGACCAAGAAAAGCCCTCGATCGGGTATATATAGAGAGATATTCGGAAGTTGTAGCAAAATGTGAAACGTCAAACCCAGACATAAAATACCCGAAAGTATCCTGTCGAGATGGGCAAAGAAACATCGTAGTGGAGTAACAGATGATACTGATAATATGGAAGAACCTGGCTCTGGCTATCATGCAGGGCAAACCATTACTACGACCAAAAAAAAGGCTATCGGAAATACGGCCTTACGAAGACAGGTAAACGATTTGTAACTTTCCTTGCGAAATTTGGTCATATGGAACCTGTCGTGCACCCACTACTCGTTTTTCTTTGTTTAGCTGTTTCAAAAGTCTACACAAATACCTTAGGCGTTCAATTCGCCGAACAATTATAACGCAGGATAATTTATTTCCAAAGAAGCTTTACAGTCCTTGCAACCTGTATGGACTATTAATTCTTAATATTTGTTTTATGTGCAAAGTTGCAAACACTAATGTTTGTTTCAACAATAAAAGCGGTTGCATGTTTACACTTAGATTAGCTTTAAAACTACACTACTCTTCAACAAAGTATACTCGTACCTGTAGTTTGAAAATCCTTCAAAACTTATAAGAGTTACCAAGTGCATACACATTCTTACTGCAGGTCACATTACCTTGACACTTGCATCAGAGCTGGGTACATCTTCAATAAATTATTTACACCCATTATTTATGCGGGGCCGCACTTTGCACCTTGCCTACGTATACCAAGCTCAATCCTATTTCGTAAACTAGGCCATGTACTTCATTCATTCATAGCTACACGCTACAATGGCAGAAACCAAAACTTTCCACTCGCTTACCTAAAAACTTCTTGTTTCCCATTGTTCCTGCTGCGAGTGGGTCCCTTTTAACGGATTAGCATCATGTAGCCGGGAGGAAGTTTTCCCATTTTTCTCCACTCGCGTTGTTGTGTATAATTCCCTCTGGTACTGCTACTGCCACCACTTAATTTCCCATCATTCCAGTTGCAGTCAG
The DNA here is from genome assembly GCA_932526625.1 of Rhingia campestris. Classification (NCBI taxonomy): domain Eukaryota; kingdom Metazoa; phylum Arthropoda; class Insecta; order Diptera; family Syrphidae; genus Rhingia; species Rhingia campestris. Next base: position 32,879,039 of record OW052184.1, on the reverse strand, counting down.
CCAAGCTGCGCAAAGTTAATTAACATAATTAGGACGAAATGTGAGCACAGGTGTGCGCACGGAAATTTTAATCCATTAAAATTCTTCTTTCCGATCCTCACGATGCAACACAATGTGCATTTGTCATTTTGTCACATCGGACAGCAATTAGCCCTCAAATGATGAATGGCTTCATGGAAGGATTAACCGAATGAGCTTCACCAGCAAAAAATGAAAAAAAAAATCGTTTTCCTCCGAAAAAAGGATAATTATCCCGAGTTTTTTTTATATCCTCTAGCACGTATATGAACAAAGGCCACCCATGTGCGCCGCGAAGAAGAAGAAGGAAAACGGCTCCCCTGCCGAATGTGTGTGCCTAATCACAGGGAAAATCCTCCAACGCGTCAAACCTTCAATAACTCGTGTCTTTAGCGGGATGGTGTGTGTATGTGTGTTTGTGTTTTACATACTACGCGCGGTTAATGACACGTTGGCGAGTGTACACACCCCCACGTGAATGCCGCATAAAATTATTCGCGCTGCTTACAAAGTTAAGTAACACTCCCTCCATCCGCCCATTAGCATGGCGCACTCACAAATCCCCAAGCCAGGACAAAAGCAACTACCCAACGTCGCGCCAGGAACGGCAAGCTCCAATCTTATTACCGTTGTATTTACGTAAAATATGAACGGCTTTAGTGGTACATCTCTTCAACTTACTCACATCCTGACTGTTGTTCCTGGCTCACCCCGCCAGCCCCCACCACCAGGAGACTGTGAGTAGATCTGGGAATGTGCACGACGCAACAGTGGGCCGTGTCGGAAGGAGCATCTCACGTCTCTGGTCGGTTAAATTGGAATTTTAATTACCTTTTCCATAATAAATATGAATTTATAAATTTACCGTGGTACACTATTCCATGAACAAGACGGTCGTGGCACGACACAAAGGACTCCAATGACTCGACGCAACGCGAAGGAACAACGAACAAGTCGAAAAGTCATCTCATACTGGTGGGGGAATTTCGATGTCATGCACTTAGGATGACAAGGTACACATTGCCTTCCACACCGGAATATACGACAACGGGTTTGGCGGTCATTGTATGTAAGTGTGCATGTAAGAGCGCCACCCTGTCGCTCGGATGAGTTTCGCTATTTTTTGAGAACCAGGAACGCGGAATTAGCACTATTCTTGGTTTCAGCATCTTACACGGTGGTAATGCAAAGCACTTGGTGGAACAGAGTATTTTTTTTGGCTATGGGGAAGACATTGAAATAACTGCTCGAAGGATGCGACTGCGAGAATATTTGTGTGCAATTACTGGGTACAAGTGGGGTTGGGTGTTTTCGAATTCAACAAGTATGTGAGCTATTTTGGTGTTTCGTAGTTTGAATTTGATTTGTCCTCACACTAAGACACATAATCCTTTTCCACCACGGTAACGGAAGAATTCTCAAGAAGAAATCAACAGGTGCGTCCCACTAACATAACCTAAATTAGTTGCTTCGACATATTCCGACAACAGCGCATTTAGGAATCCCAAGGATTAGTCAGGCCTTAAAGAGAGATGGTATGAGCCGAAAGACGGACGTAACTCTCAATCCCGCAATGAATGCTGATGGATCCATGTTCTAGAGGTATTTAATAAATTGGAGCTGGCATTCCAGATTGGGGATTGTGGGGATTGTCAGTTAGCTACACACTCACGGAAAACTTAGAGCCTCTAAAACGACTGATTTTATTGTTGATGACCATATGTTAAACGAAAAAATAATAACGACGTTCGTATTGCTACAAAAATTCTTTGTGAGCAAAATAAAAAAGAGAGATCTCTTATCAATTTTGCTAACAAAAAATTATCTCCTTATTTTTCCTCTTTCATAAAAAGGATTTTTCACAAAAACCAAAAAAAAAAACATAACTTTTTCCATGATTAACCAGGCAGGTTTTACTATGCATTTTACACTTAAGTAAGTTAGTATCTTACTTAAGTGGCGCTACAGTCCGGGATGAACCTGGGCCTCAACCAACATGCCTCTCCAATTAGCCCGGTCCTTAGCTAACTGCCTCCAGTTGCGCACTCCAAGTTGGTTGAGGTCGGTTTCTACTTGTGCGCGCCACTTAAGGCGAGGTCTTCCTCTACTGCGGCCGACGTCTGGCTGGGAATCGAAGACTCTGCGAGCCGGAGTATTGGTGTCCATTCTTTCTACATGTCCTAGCCATATTAAACGTCCTATGCGGATTTTTTTGACTAGGGGTATATCGCTGTACAGCTCATATAGTTCGTGCTTGAATCTTCGTCTCCATAGCCCGTCAACGCAAACGGGACCGAAGATTTTCCGAAGAATTTTTCTCCCGAATCGACCAAGGATTTCTTCATCCGCTTTTGATACGGTCCATGCTTCAGCGCCGTAGAGCAGGACTGGGATGATCAGTGTCTTATATAGGATCTCCTAAGTAGTTCGAGTGAGGGCTTTACTACTAAAGAGTAATTCTTCGTTTGATTTCTGACGAGATGTTGTTGTCAGAGTGAATAGCGGAGCCGAGGTAGACAAAGTCCCGTACTACATCAATGTTATATCTGTCAATGGTGATGTTCTGTCCAATTCGTCGATGTTGTGTGTCCTCTCGTGTTGACAGCATATACTTAGTCTTACCCTCATTTACTACTAAACCCATTTTTGCCACTTCCTTCTCTATACTAGCAAACGTGGCTATGACATCACGTTGAGTCCTACCAATGATGTCAATATCGTCAGCGTATGCTAGTAGTTGCACCGATTTTAGGAGAATTGTGCCTATGGTGTTGGCTCGGGAGTTTTGCACAATCCTCTTAAGAATCAAATTGAAGAAGTCACATGACAGCGCATCGCCTTGCCTAAATCCTTTTTTGGTATCGAATGTGTCGGTGAGGTCGTTTCCGACCCTGATGGAGCAGCGAGAATTCTCCATCGCCATCCTACACAAACGGACGAGTTTGGGCGGTATACCAAAACTAGACATGGCTCTGTATAGTTCGTCTCTATAAATGCTGTCGTATGCGGCTTTGAAATCGATGAATAGGTGGTGGGTATCGATTTGAACTTGTTGGGTTTTTTTTCCAGGATTCTGGCCTAAAACCACACTGATAAGGGCCGATCAGGTTGTTGGTAAACGGTTTCAGGCGTTCACATATTACGGCAGATGTAGGCGATGTTGAGTAGACTTATACCTCTCTAGTTGGCGCAGTTCAGAGGGTCTCCTTTTTTGTGGATCGGGCAAACGATGCTGAGGTTCCATTCTTCAGGCATGCTTTCAACCGACCAGATTTGGCTTATGAGTTGGTGGATGTTGCTTACCAAGTCATCTCCGCCAGCTTTATAAAGCTCAGCGGGAAGGCCGTTATTTCCGGCGGCCTTATTAAGCTTGAGTTTGGATATAGCTATCCTCACTTCACTTAGGTCGGGTGGTTGGCAGTTTTCGCTGTCGTTGCCAATATTAAATGGTTCGTTCTGCCTGACAGCGGAATGTTGTTCGTCATCGCCGTTTAACAGTCTGCAGAAGTGGTTCTTCCATATCCTCAGTATCGACTGTGTCTCAACTACGATATTTCCTTGTTCATTTCGACAGGATTTTGTTCGAGCCTTGTAGCCTTGGCTTTGACGTTTTACACTTTGGTAAAACTTGCGAACATCGTTCCTGGAGTGTTACCTCTCTATATCCTCGATCGCGCGCTTTTCTTGCTCTTTATTCTTCTCTCTGAAAAGCCTATAGAGCTGAATGGCAGCTGTCGTCTTCACCTGCAGCTTAGCCTTGTAGTCCTCGTTCTTGGCTCCGAGCATCTGTCGGCATTCCTCATCAAACCAGGGGTTTCTTGCTGGTGGCCGCGAGAAACCTAGCACATCAGTTGCGGCTGATCTAATGGCTTGTTGGCATCGTTGCCATTGTTCTTCGATATTAGATGCTGGTGGTATGTTGTGAGTCGAGTCGAAGGTCTTGGCGGTCTCTGGCGATTGCAGTCTTTCGAAATTAATTTTTTTCACAGTATTTCTGTTTTTTTGTGGCGTGGTGGATATCCGCATCCTTTCCTTGGCTACAACAAGGTAGTGGTCCGAGTCGATGTTAGCCCCTCGGAATGTTCGGACATCCAAAATACTGGATGCGTGCCTCTTGTCTATCGCAATGTGATCAATTTCGTTGACTCTTCGTTGATCTGGAGACCGCCATGTCCCGTTGTGGATATCGAGGTGAGGAAACCGTGTGCTGGCTATAGTGGCATTTCGTTCCATATAGCGAAGTCAATTAGCCTAAGTCCGTGTTGTCGTGTAGGCTATATTTTCCGACAGTATTGCTAAAGATGTCTTCTCTTCCTACTTTTGCGTTAAAATCTCCCAGCACGATTTTAACATCGTACTTTGGTAGTCGCTCATAGGTTTTGTCGAGGAGCTCGTAGAAGCAATCCTTAGTTATATCATCTTTTTCCTCTGTCGGAGCATGAGCGCATATTAGACTTATGTTGGCGAATTTGGCCTTGATGCGGATTGTTACAATGCGTTCGCTAATGTCTTGAAAACATAAGACTTCTTGCATAAGTCTGGCACCTATAACAAATCTGCATCCAAATAGTCGCTGTTTCTGCTCACTATAACACGGTCCATAGTAGATGTCACAGTTTTTCATCCTCTTTTTGCCCGGCCCATCCCATCGTATTTCCTGGATGGCCGTAATGTCTGCTTTGTAGCAGTTTAGGGCTTCCGCTAGTTGTTCGCCTGCATCTCTCAGATACGAACGTCGTTGTCCTTTTTTCGTTTAGCATGGTCGTCAACAATAATATCAGTCCTTTCCGAGGCTATTGGTTGCTTCGTTACAATAGTTTTTTCCGTGGATGGGTAGTTAACCCAAAGCACAACCCCCAACCTGGAGGGCCAGGCCCTTGTTTTGACCCTAGGACAGCGGGCCGGTATAAGTAGCCCATTTTGGGGTATGAGCGCTGCCGTTGACCCCTTGAGGACTCCTCCGCCACCAACTCTTTTCCAATACCCTGACTCAGTAGTGGAAATCCCTATAGACCTGGTGTTCAAATATGTCGAAGCAGCTCATATAGGTATTTCACTACCAGTTCGATCAAACTGGAGCTGAGGCGCCACCGTTGACTCCATCTAGGGAATTCCTCCGCTGCCGCCTGAGAGTGAGTGCCTTAGTGAGAGGACACTGTGCAGTTTCCCGACGTGTGCTATCGCTGTCTGACACCTTACATTCGATCATTCCAATTTGGTTTACCAATTGGATTTTCACGTTCACTCCGGTTTTCCCATAACCATTTGTTACAGTGTTGTATGAAAACCCCGGCGTCAATCTTGGATATATATTTTCGGTTATTTGCCCAGGTTGCGTATATTTGATCCATTCCATTTTGGTATACCGCCCAAACTTGTCCGTCTGTGCAGGATGACAATAGAGAATTCTCCATTAGGGTCGGAAACGCCGTCACCGATACATTCCAAAAGAAATATCTAAAAACGGATTTAGGCAAGGCGATGCACTGTCATGTGACTTCTTCAATCTCATTCTTATGAGGATTGTACAAAATTCTCTAGCCAACACCAGAGGCACAATCTTGCATAAATCGTGGCATAATTGGCGTTTAGCTGTCAATGAGGGTAAGTCACAGTGTATGCTGTCATCACGAAAGGACACACAATTGACTGGATAAAACGTCAAAATTGATAAATATAACTTTGAGGTAGTAAGTGAATTTTTCTACCTCAGCCCTGACAACGACATATTTTCTGAAATAAAATGAAGCTCTTGCCTAACGCTGTTTCTTCGTGTTACGAAGGCAATTTAGTAGTTAAGCCCCCACTCGCCGTACTAAGAGGATCCAATATAAGATCGTGATCATCACAGTCTTGCTTCACCGCGCTGAAGCATAGCAGGTTATAAGATCCTTGGTCGTTTTTTCGAAAAAATCTTCGATCCCGTTTGACCATTCAACCTCCGCATTGGACGCTTGAGATGGCCAGGGCCACCAGGCCTGCAAGCTGTTCAATTTCAAGACAGAAGTCACACACAGTTGAAGAAGATATCGTCTTAAGTGGATACCTTAACCAATTTAAAGTGCTAAACTGGAGGCAGTTTGCTAGGAAGCTTAATTTCGTTTGACGCCCACGTTCTGACGGTGTCGCCAGTAAAGTAATTCTTCTTCTCTATAGCAGCAGGCACAGCATGTATGTTAGTACCTAACTAACAACCGCCGCTTAGATTTTGTGCATGATTTTTAGCTGAAGGATCAACCTGAGACCCATACTTGTAGATATACGTGAGAACCATTCGAGAAGGTTCCATTATGTTACCACACTATGTAAGCTTTCGGTCGAAAACCAGTCGAAAAAAATTCACCCATGCCACAACCTTTTATATATTAAACCACCTTGTATACATATACCATAAATAATTTCAAAAATGATTGGGTTTACCAGCCGACTAATTATTTTGCTCTCAGCTCAAAATTGGCAGGATCATAACCGCTATTTCAACAAAGTACCATTAAATGTATGCATCTCCAACCAAATTAGAACGCTGCCACCAGTTTTCCAAACCCCTGCCTCAGATTATGCAATAGAGTGGAAATATTTTAAAATACGAGTAATTCACAAGCATACGAGGTAGGCGCATATAGATAGATTGGCACCCAATAAATTAACCTTTCAATTCCTCTAATTACCCATCAAATCATCATGGATCCCACGCAATAGTTATGCGCTTTCAAAATTGATAATAGCATGTGTATCTGCATCTGCTGGTAGATACATAGGTAGGATGTTGAAAAAATACAAATACACATTCAGATTTGCCATCACCACCAGTGTGCTTGGCGCAGTTTTCAATCAACATCCACTCGTATGAATCCCCCAATCGAAATGCTAATTTATTTCCTAATTAATGCCAGCTGCCACCACAGCAGCATTGCTAGTCAGTTCCTGTCTTATCCTTATTTGAAACGAATCTACACACACCGCCTTGGGACCCATAAATACCGACACTCGCAATGGAAGCTGGGATTAGCTATAAAATGTCAGTACGCAGTGCATAATGTTACAATTTTTCTGGCTCATCCCTAGGAGATAGTAAACAGTGAATGCCAGGAAAAAAACATGAAAATTATCCGCGGAAAATTAACCCAGTGGGACGGACATTGTACACGCGGATACCCAGCTCTCGAAACGAAATTGTTATGAATGTATAAGTGTGGTACCCGATCCCTTTCCAAGGAATTGATATTAACCACCCATTCCGTAGTCAGTCGCAGACCGTTGCAACTGCAATTTTACTGCAGGAATGTGCATTAATGAGCTGAAATCGTATGTGCACAACAGCTGCTGTGAAAAACTCGTCCTACAGATGCGATTACAGGGTGGGCCATAAATCATACAACGCAATTATAAATATAAATTGCAACATTTTTCTGTATGTTTTTTTGTTATTATTTATGTTTCATAATCTGAGAGGATTTTTCGTCATTGTCGGGATGATTGCCGACATTCCATTGGAATGAAGTTTCCAAATTACAAAATTTTAATTAAAAGGTCCTTACTCCAAGGCAATTCTTCCTTTCATAAAACGGAGGCAAAATAGTTTCGAAGATGGAATCAACTGTAGACTTACAGTCCCAGTTAGGATAGACAAAGTGAACAACTTACATGAGTTGGTTCGACACACCACTAACAGGTCATCTAGGAATATTAAGGATAAATCAGGTCCCTTGAACAGAGATGATAGCAGATAAGCAGCACTCAATACCGTAGTGGATACTGAAGTGCTGGGTCCTAGGGGTATCTTAAAATGTTGAACAAAAGTCTCGGATAATGGGACCTTGAACGCCACACCCAGCGACTTACGAGTATACACTTGGAACCTATGCAAGCTAAAAATAAAAAAAAACCTATGCAAGCTGTATACCCAAAAACTGGATTGTAATCAGTAAGTACGATGGACGTGATCAGGAATACAACAAAGAAAAACATGCTATTTATTACAGCTGCCCTCTAGGCGGATACGTTGTGGGGACAGGCCTCAGGTTAAGAGTGGTATACCTGTAGGCGGTTAGTGATCGCTTTAAATCTTTATCAGAGGAACATTTTGTAATGACAGGCTTATATGTACACACTTCCTTACCGATGAGACTGAAAACCCTGTTGAGGAGAAATTTAATTACGAGTCTGTTCGGAATACTAACGGGTTATCAATCAAGAGGTATTTCTTTAAAGGGTTTTTTTTTTGCCAGCTGGCGCGTGAGTCGTGTTAAGTTGTCATATGTTTTTTATTCAGTATTCATTGACATTTCATCATGGATAGGCTTACACCCGAAAAACGTTTGCAAATTAAGTGAATGCGCTTTCGAGAATCTTGCTGAAGATCCACAGTTTTCGACCAACATTTTGTTCTGGCTCAATGGATACGTCAATAAGCAAAATTGCAGTATATGGGCCGCAGAAAAACCAGAAGAGGTTCAAGAGCTGCTCTTGGTTCATGGGCTAGTGGAATCATCGGTCCGTATTTCTTCATTACTATTGCTTCGTTACTGTAAATGGGTCTCGTTATTGCGCCATGATAATGGACTATTTTTTGCCTAAAATTGAAGCCTAAGATCTTGACAATATTTGGTTCCAACAAGACGGCGCTACTTGCCACACAGCCCTTGAAATAATGGACATATTGAGAGACCGCTTCGGTAAACAATTAATTTCACCATTCGGAAAAGTGAATTGGCCAGCAAGATCATGCGATGCGACACCGTTAGACTTCTTCCTGTGGGACAATGTAAGGTCTTAGTGTTTGAGGATAAGCCAGCTACAATTAAAGCATTGGAGGCTAACATTACCCGTGTTATTCGCGAGATACCGACAAATATGATCGAACTCGTTATAGAAAATGGGACTTCCGCTTTACGGCGTAGTTGCAGCAATTATTTTAAGGAATTATCTTTAAAAAGTGAATGTCAAGAATGATTCTTTAGATTAATAATAAAAATTTCACGATATATTTGAATTTTTTTATGTTATTTCGTATTTAAAAAAAATACCTATTGATTGATCACCCTTTATATGTATTCGCACTTGGGGATGTCATTCCAAAGTCGGACGAAAGGAACAAGGAACAACTGAGAGACTCTCCGCTGTGCTTTCACCTTTGAAAAATCTCAGCCTAAAATAAATGTAAGCTAAAGCTAAAACATAAAATAAATCGTATCTATCTTAAAAATAAACCTAAAAAAGCATTAGGTATGCTTTTTTTAGGTTTATAGCTATATAACTATAGAGTACGCTTTTGTTTTTTTTTTTACTATAGAGTACGCAGTTAAAAATGTTGTAGATGCTTCAGACGCGGGCGGTTAGTGCGAAGGGGAATTTTCGTCGTTCGTATGCATCTGCTATGCTGTTGCTTGATGGCATGGCAATGTGTACACTGGGGTATCAATATCAGTACCCCTCATAAAGTTGTATACTCTTAGCTAATATCTATCATATTTCGGGTTCTTGACGAACCATTATCGCGGTTCGTCAAGAACCCGAAATATGCCAAATCTTATGGCAAATGGTAGTAATGACAGGAGGGCTCATGTCACAATTGCATGTAAGCCAAAATTACGTACCCGGCATTTCTGACTTAAGATATTTTTTGCTAAACGTCAATGAATTGTTCGAGCCGTTTTCGAGAAAATTGTCGTTATGTGTATTTTTTACCCCTAATAAAATTGTAAAGAGTAAAAAAATGGCCAAGAATTGTGACTAAAAAGTTTTCAATACGAAGTTTGAAGAAAATCGGTCAAGCCGTTAAGGCTGGAGAGACCATTTCCGACAGACGGACTGACGGACGGATTTTCAAGAACCACTTTTTTGGGTTACGCTATTATCTTAATATTATAAGCAATCAAAACGCGTACAATCCTCTCAAGAATCAAATTAAAGAAGTGACATGACATACCTTTTTTGGTATCGAATGTGTCGGTGAAGTCGTTTCCGACACTGATGGAGCAGCGAGAATTCTCCATCGTCACCCAATGCAAACGGTCGAGTTTGGGCGGTATACCAAAACTAGACATGGGTCTCTATAGTTCGTCTCTATAAATGCTGTCGTATGCGCCTTTGAAATCGATAAATAGGTGGTGGGTATCGATTTGGACTTCTTGGGTTTTTTTTGCAGGATCTGCCGAAGTGTGAAAATTTGATCGGTTGTGGACTTATCTGGCCTAAAACCACACTGATAAGGGCTGATCAGGTTGTTGGTAAACAGTTTCAGGCGTTCACATATTATGGCAGATACGATATTGTAGGCGATGTTTAGGAGACTGATGCCTCTGTAGTTGGCGCAGTTCTAAGGGTCTCCTTTTTTGTGGATGGGGCAAACGATGCTGAGGTTCCATTCTTCAGGAATACTTTCAACCGACCAGATTTTGCTTTTGAGTTGGTGGATTTTACTTACCAAGTCATTTCCGCCTGCTTTATAAAGTACAGCAGCAAGGCCATCATTTCCGGCGGCCTTATTAAGCTTGAGTTTAGATATTGCTATCCTCACTTCACTTAGGTCGGGTGGTTGGCAGTTTTCGCTGTCGTTGCCTATATTGAATGATTCGTTCTGCCTGACAGCGGAATGTTGTTCGCTATTTAACAGTCTGCAGAAATGTTTCTTCAATATCCTCAGCATCGACTGTGTCTCAACTACGATATTTCCTTGTACACCTCGACATGGATTCTGTTCGAGCCTTTTATCCTTGGCTTTGACGTTTTACACTTTGGTAAAACTTGCGAACATCGTTCCTAGAGTGGCACCCTTCTATAGCCTCGATCGCGGGTTTTTCTTACTCTATTTTTTCTTTCTGAAAAGCCGGTGTTCTTCCCTTCTTCTCTGATGCCTGTAGAGCTCAATGGCAGCTCTCGTCTTCACCTGCAGCTTAGCCTTGTAGGCCTCGTTCCTGGCTGCGAGCATCTGTCGGCATTCCTCATCAACCAAGGGGTGTCTTACTGGTAAGCGAGAAAGCTAGCACATCAGTTGCGGCTGATCTAATGGCTTGTTGGCATCGTTGCAATTGTTCTTCGACATTTGATGCTGGTGGTATGCTGTGAATCGGGAGGTTAAGGGATACGCGCTGCGCGAAGGACTTGGCGGTCTCTTGCGATTGCAGGCATTACATTTGTTCACAGTATTTCTGATTTGTTTTGGCGTGGTCGGACTTCAAATTCTGTTGAATATTTGTTGATCTGGAGACCGCCTTTCCATGCCTATTGGTAGCTTCGTAACATATATTTTTTTTCCATTGGTGGGTAGTTAACCCAAAGCACAACCCCCAACCTGGAGGGCCAGTTCCAATTTAATAGATAGCCCTAGGATACAGGTCCATCATTATCCACTACGCGATTGAGAGCTGCCGTTGAGCTTTCGGTTCATCCGCCACCATCTCTGTTCAAGGGGCCTGACTTACCCTTGAGATACCTAGATAACCTGTTGTACGAATATATCGAAGCAGTTCATCTAGGTTCGCCTGGGACTGCAGGCCATTCTGACCAGGCTGTTTAGAGTGTTGCTATTTTTGTCTTGTTATCAAATCTCGAACTTGTCGTTTAACAAGTTAAATCCGGTTGGATGAGACCAGTACCCGATGATTACTACTTGGAGGTAAAATTAAACACATTTGATGTGGATTCAGAGTTACAACCACTGGGCATTGGCAAGTTAAATCAGAGTCTACCCTCGTTCCACAACACCCAACCACCATGTTGTTGTTACCCTGTGAAAACCCAGACCTTCCACAACCAACAAAAGCATATCTAAACTCAGTCGTTTGGATTCGACATAAAACCACTATCGTGCAAGAAGTACCCACATACATATGGTTATGGGGAAAAAGCTAGACCCTGGGTAGTATCGAGCCTGTTGCGCCTATAATTTGTAAACCTAATGCGCAAAGGTCGGCTCTACTTCTAAAAAAGGACTCTCTAAGTATGGATTTGCGTACATATCGCATCTTGTCACCATATGGTCTATAAAAGTGATACTCCAGCTGTGAGGTATGTATATCTACGTCTTAATAGGCAAAGTCAAACAAACAAGCGCTCCACCCAAATACCTTAATTAAGAGATAAAGCTTACTTACTTACTTACTTTACTTAGGTGGCGCTACAGTCCGGAGTGAACCTGGGTCTCAACCAACATGCCTCTCCAATTAGCCCGGTCCTTTGCTAACTGCCTCCAGTTGCGCACTCCAAGTTGGTTGAGGTCGGTTTCCACTAGTGCGCGCCACTTAAGGCGAGGTCTTCCTCTACTGCGTCCGACGTCTGGCTGGGAATCGAAGACTCTGCGAGCCGGAGTATTGGTGTCCATTCGTTCTACATGTCCTAGCCATCTTAAACGTCCAATGCGGAGTTTTTTGACCAGGGGCATGTCGCTGTACAGCTCGTATAGTTCGTGGTTGAATCTTCGTCTCCATAGCCCGTCAACGCAAACGGGACCGAAGATTTTCCGAAGAATTTTCTTTCGAATCGACCAAGGATTTCTTCATCCGCTTTGGATACGGTCCATGCTTCAGCGCCGTAGAGTAGGACTGGGATGATCAGGGTCTTATATAGGATCTCCTTAGTAGTTCGAGTGAGGGCTTTACTACTAAATTGCCTTCTTAGCCCGAAGAAACAGCGGTTGGCAAGAGTAATTCTTCGTTTAATTTCTGACGAGATGTTGTTGTCAGAGATAAAGCGCTGGAAAAAATCTTTAACCACCCTGTGACCCACAGGTTGGGTGTTGTAGAACGAGGGTAGACTCTGATTGGCGTTAACTTGGCAATGCCCAGTGTTGCAACTTTGACTACACATCAAATGTGCTTATCTTTACCTCCAAGTGGTAACCATCGGATACTGGTCTCATCCAACCGGATTTGACTTGCTAAACGATAAGTGCGAGTGTTGATAACACGACGAAAAACAGCAACACTATAAACACCCTGGTGAGAATGGCACGGATGAATACCCGGCCTGCTGTCCCAGGCGAACCTAGATGAGCTGCTCTGACATATTCGGACAACAGGTTGTCTAGGAATTTCAAGGGTTAGTCAGGCCCCTTGAACAGAGATGGTGGCGGATGAACCGAAAGGCCAACGGCAGCGCTCAATCCCGTAGTGGATACTGATGGCCCCGTGTCCTAGGGGTATCTAATAAATTGGAACTGGCCCTCCAGGTTGGGGGTTGTGCTTTGGGTTAACTACCCATCCACGGAAAAAACTATTGTTACGAAGCAACCAATAGCCTCGGAAAGGACTGATTTTATTGTTGACGACCCTGCTAAACGAAAAAAGGACAACGACGTTCGTATCTGCACCTGGAATGTGAGAACATTAAACAGGAGAGGTGCAGGCGAACAACTAGCGGAAGCCCTAAACTGCTACAAAGCAGACATTACTGCCATCCAGGAAATACGATGGGATGGGCCGGGCAAAAAGAGGATGAAAAACTGTGACATATACTACGGACCGTGTTATAGTGAGCAGAAACAGCGACTATTCGGATGCGGATTTGTTATAAGTGCCAGACTTAGGCAAGAAGTCTTATGTTTCCAAGACATTAGCGAACGCATAGTAACAATCCGCATCAAGGCCAAATTCGCCAACATAAGCCTTATATGCGCTCACGCTCCGACGGAAGAAAAAGATGATATAGCTAAGGATTGCTTCTACGAGCTCCTCGACAAAACCTATGAGCGACTACCGAAGTACGATGTTAAAATCGTGCTGGGAGATTTTAACGCAAAGGTAGGAAGAGAAGACATCTTTAGAAGTATTGTCGGAAAACATAGCCTACACGACAACACGTCTGGTAACGGACTTAGGCTAATTGATTTCGCTACGGAACGAAATGCCACTATAGCCAGCACACGGTTTCCTCACCTCGATATCCATAAGGGGACATGGCGGTCTCCAGATCAACGAACGGTCAACCAAATTGATCACATTGCGATAGATAAGAGGCACGCATCCAGTATTTTGGATGTCCGAACATTCCGAGGAGCTAACATCGACTCGGATCACTACCTTGTAGCAGCCAAGGTAAGAATGCGGATATCCACCACGCCACAACAATCCAGAAATACTGTGAAAAAATTTAATGTCGGAAGACTGCAATCGCAAGAGACCGCCAAGACCTTCGCACAACGCGTATCCCTTAACCTCTCGATTAACACCATACCACCAGCATCGAATGTCGAAGAGCAATGGCAACGATGCCAACAGGCCATTAGATCAGCCGCAACTGAAGTGCTAGGTTTCTCGCGCCCACCAGCAAGAAACCCCTGGTTTGATGAGGAATGCCGACAGATGCTCGCAGCCAAGAACGAGGCCTACAAGGCTAAGCTGCAGGTGAAGACGAGAGCTGCCATTGAGCTCTATAGGCAAAGAAGAAGGGAAGAACATCGGCTTTTCAGCAAGAAGAAAAAAGAGCAAGAAAAGCGCGCGATCGAGGATATAGAGAGGTGCCACTCCAGGAACGATGTTCGCAAGTTTTACCAAAGTGTAAAACGTCAAAGCCAAGGATACAAGGCTCGAACAGAATCCTGTCGAGATGAACAAGGAAATATTGTAGTTGAGACACAGTCGATGCTGAGGATATGGAAGAACCACTTCTGCAGACTGTTAAACGGCGATGACGAACAACATTCCGCTGTCAGGCAGAACGAACCATTCAATATTGGCAACGACAGCGAAAACTGCCAACCACCCGACCTGAGTGAAGTGAGGATAGCAATATCTAAACTCAAGCTTAATAAGGCTGCCGGAAATGACGGCCTTCCCGCTGAGCTCTATAAGGCCGGCGGAGATGACTTGGTAAGTAACATCCACCAACTCATAAGCCAAATCTGGTCGGATGAAAATATGCCTGAAGAATGGAACCTCAGCATCGTTTGCCCGATCCACAAAAAAGGAGACCCTCTGAACTGCGCCAACTACAGAGGCATAAGTCTCCTCAACATCGCCTACAAGATCCTATCTGCCGTAATATGTGAACGCCTGAAACCGTTTACCAACAACCTGATTGGCCCTTATCAGTGTGGTTTTAGGCCAGGAAAGTCCACAACCGATCAAATTTTCACACTTCGGCAGATCCTGGAAAAAACTCAAGAAGTCCAAATCGATACCCACCACCTATTCATCGATTTCAAAGCCGCATATGACAGCATTTATAGAGACGAACTGTATAGAGCCATGTCTAGTTTTGGTATACCGCCCAAACTCGTCCGTTTGTGTAGGATGACGATGGAGAATTCTCGCTGCTCCATCAGGGTCGGAAACGACCTCACCGACACATTCGATACCAAAAAAGGATTTAGGCAAGGCGATGCGCTGTCATGTGACTTCTTTAATCTGATTCTTGAGAGAATTGTGCAAAACTCCAAAGCCAACACCAGAGGCACAATTTTCCAAAAGTCGGTGCAACTACTAGCATACGCTGACGATATTGACATCATTGGCAGGACTCAACGTGATGTCATAGCCACGTTTGCTAGTATAGAGAAGGAAGCGGCGAAAATGGGTTTAGCAGTAAATGAGGGTAAGACTAAGTATATGCTGTCATCACGAAAGGACTCACAACATCGACGAATTGGACAGAACGTCACCATTGACAGATATAACTTTAAGGTAGTACGGGACTTTGTCTACCTCGGCTCCGCTATTAACTCTGACAACAACATCTCGTCAGAAATTAAACGAATAATTACTCTTGCCAACCGCTGTTTCTTCGGGCTAAGAAGGCAATTTAGTAGTAAAGCCCTCACTCGAACTACTAAGGAAACCCTATATAAGACCCTGATCATCCCAGTCCTGCTCTACGGCGCTGAAGCATGGACCGTATCAAAAGCGGATGAAGAAATCCTTGGTAGATTCGAGAGGAAAATTCTTCGAAAAATCTTCGGTCCCGTTTGCGTTGACGGGCTATGGAGACGAAGATTCAACCAAGAACTATACGAGCTGTACAGCGACATGCCCCTGGTCAAAAAACTCCGCATTGGACGTTTAAGATGGCTAGGACATGTAGAACGAATGGACACCAATACTCCGGCTCGCAGAGTCTTCGATTCCCAGCCAGACGTCGGACGCAGTAGAGGAAGACCTCGCCTTAAGTGGCGCGCACAAGTGGAAACCGACCTCAACCAACTTGGAGTGCGCAACTGGAGGCAGTTAGCTAAGGACCGGGCTAATTGGAGAGGCATGTTGGTTGAGGCCCAGGTTCATTCCGGACTGTAGCGCCACTTAAGTAAGTAGTACCCTGTGACCCACACCTATACACACAACCGCGCTAAATTTTATAGATTCTCATCAAGGATGGGAAATATTTTTGTTCTCTCATGTGGTCCATCATATCATAATCCGTGCTCGTGCTTATTATTTGATATCTGACCGAACGAGGTGGTTCAGTGCTGGAGAGAGGCGCTCTCTCCCGTAGTGTTACCGACCTGCATTACACACTCTTCTCTAGATGCAACGAGCTTTTGTATTAGATTTGATGACGGTTGATGAAATTATGATGATGGTGGTGGTAACTACTATACGACGTCATCAGCATCATTATTATCATGGGAGTGAGGGGTTTTTTTCGAGTAACATCCACCGGAAGGCTATGGGAGCGCCGCGCCGTTTGCCCTTCGTATTCATTCAATGAATTCACCTCTCATACATGCTTACCCACAACCACAACCAAGAGACAAATCATTCATTGTCGTCGTTGTCATAGTCATAGCCGTCGACAGGCGCCGACCAGGAGGAAGAGAACACGTTGAACCCAAATATGAAACACCCCCTCCCGGCGCCCTATCACATTCAAGAAATTTCCATTTTGGCGCATTTTTCATTCGACGCGAGCCAAACCATCCGCACTGTCCGAAGAGAGCAGCCGGAGAGAGAGCCTACGATTTCGGCCCCAAAACAATGGCCAACGTGGATTGTGGAATTGATATTCTCACCATTCACCACTCACCACTACACGCTCAATTGAATTGAGATTGAGACATATAGTCATAGTGTCCTGTGCGTGCTAAAATGTATTCCATAACCATACTCAATTTTCAACATCATCTCGACGAACCCGGTGTGTTGGATTCGGCGTCCAACAAATCCCCCCTCGTTGAATGCACTCAATGCACTTTTTTTCCATGGTAAGTGTGGTGAATCCTTTCGGCTGCAACGCGCGTTGCCACGGCGAGGCAACAACGTCTGCTCGACTCGATTTTGAAATCAGTTGTTGAGGATTGTTCAAAGGGTACGCATTTGGAAATGCCGCTACGGAAACGACGGTTGTAACATTAGAGCGCCGCATAGAAAAAGAGAGTGTGTTTTTGGCTTTTGTTGGTTGCAAAGAGAAGGCAAAAACTGCGTGTGTGTGTGTGTGAACAGAACAGAAACACCACCCTAACGGTATACCACTGTTTAGCGTGTCCCAATGTACCTCTATAGTACATACACCTATACTTAAGAAAAAGCACATTGAATACCTAATTTGCATAAGGAAACCGCCAAATTTTTGCAACGAAATTTCGCCCATCATCTTATCCTTATCGTCCTGAAAACGTGCGTTTTGTGTTTGTTTTTCTTTTGTTTTTTGGTTTTCGTTTCGAAAGTGCGAATTTTTTCGGTGTTCGAAAGTGAATCGGTAATTCGTGTGTGAAAAGGATCATCCATTTGCAAAAGAAAAATTGAATTCCCCTGCGGGTCAAGTGAGGTCGACATTTTTTAAGACCTTTTCGGTGTCCATTTCGAGTTAAATTTTCAATTAAAAAAAACTTTTTCAAGTGCGCGTGTGTTCAGAAAATCATACAAAAGATACGTAATTAAAAAAAAATAAAAAAAAAAATTAAAATTATCTTGTGCATCGTTTCGCTGTCAAACATTCAGTCAAAAAACATGTGGATTAGTTGCCATGTAGTTGCCATAATGATTTTGTCAAATATCGGTATGTATTGGTATGCACGGCACATATAGAAAGCGAGAATTCCTTGCCAAAATAAACCCATAAAGTCGCCTCTCAGATACTATTCAGATGATAGGGCATGTCTGCTGTGTGTGTGGGTGTCTTTCACATCTCGTATTCCTTTAGAGCGAAATCTCATTCTCAATGGTGTTTTCTTTAGATCTTGAGAATGGGAGAGTTTTATTGTTTACAAAATTTTTAAGATGAGCCCCCCTTTTTTATGTTGAGGGTGGCGACGAGGATAAGACGATTTGAAAGCGCCAAGTCGGAGTAGTACCGGTTGTTTTGGAAGGAGCAAATGTAAAAATTATGAACCATTTTGGATTTGCGTTGATTTGATTTTTTTTGCGCTTTACATTACCGCTCCAATAGGAATCCAAACGAATTTTTATTATGTGACAGTTTTTTTGGATGGCTATGGTTTTTGAGATACACATTCATTTTCAAGGACTCTACCCGATGATAAGCAATAATAACAATAATCTCTGAAATTATGTTTTTGATTGTTAGGGGACTTCAGCAGCGCCAAAGGATGTTCTCCTTCAAGGCTGAAACCGTAATTTACATACGCGTACACATGCAGATATTTGAGGAAGATTTCAGATTTGTTTATGCTGGTGGAGGGTTCAGTAATTCAGATGGGTTTCTCTGATAAGAAACTCCCAACACATTCATGTTGACGCGAATCTTTGTGGTCGGGCTTAATTGACTAGAAGATTGGTGAACATTGAGAGCATTTGAGGAGGTTTTTTTTTTATCATCCTTTGGTCTATAATAATCATTTTGTGTGATGTTATTGTGTTATTTTTGTGCAAATATCTGTGGGTCTGGTCTGTGAAATTTTAGGACATTTGGGTAATGGGATACCCTCCGGTATGTAGGGACATATACTCGTTGGATTATTATTAGGACTGGTGATAAGGTTATGGACCGTATACAATAGAACTGAATTAATGACCTTGTTCACCGACGGTATTGTGATATCATGTTCTTGGTCGAACAATATGGTTTGCTATGCTGATAGGTCGAATGTATCTGAGATATGCTGTTACAATAATCACCGGCATAAGCTTTGCTTGTGATGGTTATTGTGCAGGTATTAGGTATTTCCATAAACTTTGATTCGATAGGAGTTTTTTTTTTTTTATTAGAACTTTCTGACTTGGTAAATGCTTAGATGATTGAACCTTTTTGATAAGTATAAAGGATATGAAACACCTATACTTCTTAGATACCTTACTTCATTTAAAAGTAAGGTATCATTAGGGGACCTTCTTTAGGTGTGAGACATTAGACAGCAAACTCTACAACATACTGATATTGCTGATAATGGACTGAGTTGTCATATTACACAAGAAGATTTTATATGCACAAGAGTGCAGACAAGTTAGTGAATAAAAAATGAATTTAAAAGTAAAAAAAAAGTAAAAAAAAAGTGCAGACAAGTTCCAAATAATATTGGAATAACTACAAAAAACTTTAAATTAGTAACAGAAACGTTTTCGACACCCTATAGATTTTTAGTAAGTAAGCCCCTAAAAATTTTATTATTGCCATCTTCTTCTTTATCTGAAATAAAAATCTGGCATTAACGGTACTCTCAAACTAGCTTTTGCATTCATTTTTGGGTGCGATGTTTTGTTGTTGGCACAAAGCATGGGACCTCCTATGGTTACAGAGGACTTCGAACGGGAAATTCAAGAAACTTCTCATGTCAATTTTATACTTTTAATAGACTCACAAGAGGTTGACCAGTGAAAAACTTTAAGGTTGTTACCTACGGGATTTGAATCAGGAATCCCGCGCTTAGTAATCCAACGAACGCACTAATTACTAGTTAAAACTCTATCATTTCAACTTCTACGCTTTTTGGGTTCATCATTTCTACCTCAAAAAGGGGTCGGTAGGACCACCAGATCATCACGTATTTACAACCAATCAAATTCTGGTATTATTGAATTTGTGTGTAGGAATAACTATTTTTAGGCTTTTTTAACCTCCATGGATCCTTTGATTAATGCTTCATTGTCAATGCGCACTAAGCAACGTTTCTTGATTGATCCGAAGGCTTGCTCTTAAGAGGATATGTCCAACAAAGTATCTCGGGTATAAAATACAGTGTTGTGGACCTACACCCGTGTAGGCCAAAAAAATATGTGATGTTTTTGGAAAGAAGCATATAGAAATGATGAACTAAAGACCATCATACGTAGTCAAGCGCTCCATCCTGGTTGAAGATATATCGAGGATGATGTACTGGTAGGTGGAATAGGATCTTATTTTAAACCAAAAGAAAGGATATTATCTGTACCTCTTTACAACGCGTACCCATACCAAACTAAACTTATGTGGAACACGTTTTGAAAATGGTTTTATATTGTCTGGTGGAGACAATTTTAACATTTATTGGTGAGCATAGCAACATATATATTACCTTAAAGGCAAATGTGCATGCAACCCCTTCTTGACACGGGATCTCAAGAATCGCAAAAAAATAAAGCCCTCCAAACCCCAAAACCTGATCAGTAAGATGAATTTGCGGTGATCATTCATCTGCGCTTTTAAAAGAATGTCATCTTCTTTGACATTTCTGTATGTTCACTTGCTCCTAATATAACAAGTGTTAGTTTCTTGAAAAAAATTGAACGTGATATTTCAACCAAACCTAGCGTTATGATGAAGGGTGGCCGTCTGTTGGTCTATCATTCTGTCGGTCTGTGATCGCAGCTGGAGGCTAAACGGCTTGACGATTTTAATTGAAATTTTATAAACAAGGTTCTTGTGTCAGTTCCCTGATTTGGCAAACTAATGGTACCAAGGGTTTTTCATTAAGGACTTGACAAATAAATTTTTAAATAAAATGCAAACTACTTGGCTTGAATTACTATCAAAACATTTATGAATGAAATTCGAGTTCGTTCATATGCCCACCACGGGGACGTTTGCAGCGGTCAATACGTCAAACCCAATTTTTGATGACTCGACCGCACGTTTTGACCGATACGGCCGCTACATCTTGTTCAATATTAGCTCTGAGCTCCTCTAACGTCGCCTGCTTGTTGACATAGACCAATGATTTAATTTAGCCCCATAAAAAAGTCTAAGGCGTTAAATCACAAGATCTCAACCCGTTTATTAAGATAACACGTTCACCGAACTGAGATTTCAATAACTCGATTGTTACTGAGTGGCACCGTCTTGTTGGAACCACATATCACTGATGTCCAATTCATACTTATGCTCCATGAAATAACGTTCCAACATGTCTCTGTTGCGAATACAATTTATCGTAACGCGATGGTCATTTTCATCGATGAACGACCCAATAACGGCTCCGGCATAAAAACCGCACCAAACAGTGACTTTTTGCTGATGAAGTGCTGTTCTATGAAGCACGTGAAGGTTCCCACCTGTCCAGTAATGCAGATTTTTTTTATTGACGAAGCCGTTTAACCAAAAATGCGCTTCATCGCTAAAGATGATTTTGAGATGAAATTCTTCATTTTCTTCCATCATGTCCAGAGATCAATTCGAGAACGTACGTCGCTTCATATGATCAATTGGCTTTAGTTCATGAATCAGTTTGATCTTGCAAGGATGTAGGCCAAGATGCTTACGGAAAATTCGCCATAATGTGGTCTGGGAGATTTGGTTCACCTGTACATGACGAGGATGGAGAATTCTCGCTTCTTTTTCAAAAACGACTTCGTCGAATGTTTATCCGATGCCAGCTTCCATCCAAATATGCAACCCTTGTCTGTGCATAGACTTGTATCTCTTTATTACAGATACTATAATTGCAGATGATGATCGGAGGAGTTTAGAGACAATTTCCCTAGATTGGTTGAGTTTCAACGACTTACAAGGCACGCAGTTGCAGCAGAGACTCTATCTAACAACGACATTAAGAACGGAGTGTCAAAAATCTTTTTGTTAAAATACAAACAAACAATGAAACGAACTCCCAGAATATGTGTTCCCACCAATACACAATCTACAACAATTCTAGAGCAGAGTCAATAAAATTTTTACACTTGTTCTGCTTCGTCGGCCAGAGAGTCTATATAACAAATTTCAACACTCTAGCTCTAAATTTAATGCCCAAAAATCGGTGACACACAGGCGGACGGACGGACGGACGGACAGACATGGCTTAATCGACTCAGCTAGCGATTCTGAATCGATCCATATACTTTGAGGTATATGTATCGAAATTATTTCTCTTTGTTACAAACTTAATGTCAAAACTAATATACCCCCCATATGGGATAGGGTATAAAAATCGACTACCCTGACGCATTTGAAAGAAAATATTCATCACAAAATGTCAGCCATCGCGGAGTCTATCGATATTATTTTTATAAAATAAAATCCCAAATTGTGTACTGTGTAAAAGTGAATAAAGATTTTTTCAATAGATGGATTCCTTTATGTTTTGATCGACCCACTAATTATAAACATTCTATTAGGACACGTTGTATTCTCCAAAACTATTTATTTTGTTTTCAGAATAAAACATATGAGAAGGCTACAATCCGCTGTGCGGATCGTTGAGTACCCTATCCCATCCCATCCTTATAATTAATGTCTCCAAAGAGTGGGCTTTATTAGCCTATAATATAGAAAATGACACTGTCACAACATATTGTTCAAACTGTTTATCAGAGTCTTTTGTTGTTTGACAAAACACATCGTTTTCCTACTGCATATGTTATGGGGTAGGGTATACAAACGGTTTTTGTAAGAAAACGCCCCCAAAAACTGGGCGTCAGCTAAAATGATCTATGGACGAAATGTTTATATTAATATTACTAATTATTCTGCATCAACATTTTTTTCGAAAATTTAAAAATTTGACCGTAAAACGTTTTTTATTAAACCCCCCCCCCCAAAAAAGTGGGCGTGGCAAAGAACTTTATATGAACGAAATATAGATATTACGATTGTGTAACTACGTTTCTCAGACACTTTTTCAAAATTCCTTATGGTTTGGCCAAAAATACGTTTTTCTAAAAAGGGGGCGTGGCAGTGTGCGGATTTCAAAAATTTTTACACTTGTTCTGCTGGGAGCAACAAAGAGCACGTGTACCAAATTTCATCCTTCTAGCTCAAAATTTAAGGCCCAAAAACTGGTGACGTACGGACGGACGGGCGGACGGACGGACAGACATGGCTAAATGGACTCAGCTAGCGATTCTGAGTCGATCCATATACTTTGAGGTATATGTATCAAAATTATTTCTGTATGTTACAAACTTAATATCAAAACTAATATACCCCCCTATGGGATAGGGTATAAAAAGAATGTTGAAAAGCAGAATTTTTGAAAAAAGAAATTTGATTCTTCCGGAATATTGAACCAAAACTTTTTGGTACTTGGCAACAATGTGTAAAAGATAATGTAGGCCAAGGCTTTGGTACACCTGGCTCTCTATTCAAAACTCTAAAAGAAAAATAGATAATAACAAACAAAAAATTAACATGAATGCAAAGGAATTTAGCATACACCCAACCTTGCACGCAACCTAAATCCAACAGTTAGCCCATGCAGGGGGTTTGCAGAGGGGTAGCATGCCCCCAATCCGTACTCAAATTTTGCAAACATCCAATTTCGCTCATAAATCCAACAGTGAGCCTACCCAGGAGGGTGTATGCAAAGTTTAAATATGCATGTATCCGCAATCCTCCTACTTGGGCTCACTGTTAGGTTTGGATTGCGTTCAAGGTTGCTTGTATGTAAGCACGATCGTTGTTGATCAACAACTATGTCACGCAACTCCTTTCCTTCAAGACAGTTGTTCCGGGTTGAGGCTATTTCCTCCTCTTTCTCCCTTATAAGAAAAAATTAGCCCTGGGAAACGTATACAGGTCTAAAGATTGGTCCGGGGAACCATACAAACCTCGTAGACAAAAAATCCAAATAATTAGATTGGTTACAATGCTTAAAATGATCTTTATTTTTACGTAATCAAGTAGTTATACAAATTTTACCAAAACTGGTATGATTATATAGTGAAAACTGAACTTATGAACCACCAAACGCATCAGAGTAACCACGTGAGTTAAAATTCATTTGTGCAAGGAATTGTTTGTTGCTGGCTGAACACGGAAAGTATTATATATATGTTGCTGTAGAATAAGAAAATATACAAATCAACCTCAAACATGCTTAATTTTAAAATTTTTATGGTGCTTTTCAAAAAAAAAATCATCACGACTTCATTCTTTATTTGAAAATGCGATCTTGTTTGGATTCATCGCGAAACTTGTTTAAATTCGCAACTATTGTTGAATTGTTGATTAATAATGAAACATGTGGTCCATTCGATGGTGAAACTTTTTTGACATCTTTGCTTAATTGGCCCTCGCTCTAAATAATGTTTTCACTTTCTAGCTTATCAGCTATTGAATAGTTGTTAGCTTGTTGGCAATAGATTTTGACGTCTTTAGATTTCAATGATATATAATTCCAAACGAAGAGGTGCCATTTTTGGCTTTAGCTTTACTGCACTATACAAACCAAAATATTGCTAAAAAAAGGTAATTTGATTAACCTCTAATGGCGCTCAATTTTGTTTGCTTAAAATTTGTTGATCGCAGATTTTGAATAAACACTGACTTGGGGAGCTTAGTCCAAAACGCAATAACTGTGGATTAGATATAATATTGAAAGTAACTTTGCATACATCCAACTTCGCACTTACTTTTACTTTTTTTTTTTTGAAATTTGGCACTCCAAATGAAGAAGATCAAGAGCGTCAAAACTGCCTTCAGTTAGCACTTCAAGTTGGTTGAGGTCTGTTTTTACTTGTACGCGGCACTTAAGCCAAGGTATTCTTCTACTGCGTCTGTCGGTACGTCCATTCGCGCAGCATGTCCTAGCCATCTAAAACGTCGAATGCAGAGTTTATTGGCCTGTTGGATATCGCTAATGGAGCTGAAGATTTCCGATGTATTTTCCGCTCATTATCAAAAAAAGACGTTCGTATTCTGCCTTTTTCTACCAAAAACTGTGACCAATTGTAAAGTGCAGTAGTATATCTTCTTTTGTAGTGTTTTCTTTGGGAGTTTATAAGGAATAACAATAATTAATTGGGTTTTTATATATATATCGCGAAGTGATAGTTGCGGTCATAGTATCTTGAAACACGTTAAGGTTCATGCCGATAAGAAAATATATTCTTTAAGCTTGCTTTTCGATTTATAAGCTTCATAACCTGGCCTATGTAAAAATAGTTATTTTTTCAAGAAATTATTTACTTTAAGGGACCAAATGAACATAAATATTACTGAATATTCCACTTTCATAAACACAAGCAAATCGATTGTGCTTTGTGAGCTTAAGGCACAGATTATTACAAATTGAAAAAGAACTATATGAGGTGTGAGGGTAATACATGTCACTCCGCATTATTTTAAAAAGAAGTCATATATTTTTGTTTGTAATTTTGTAATGAGGTCAAAAATTAAGTTCATGAATAAACGCAACGTCGCAACTCTTTAAACTCCTCAAAAAAAATCGATTCTCATGTGTACTTAGCTAAATAAGCATATGTTTATCTAACTCTTAGAAAGTTAAGTGATTACTTTACACTAATTCTATTCTTAAGCCTCAACAAATGTTGGTCCGTTTTATTTTTTACACAAACTCGGCAAATAACAGAGAATTTTGTTTACTTTTTGTCGTAATTGTCGACGTGTGAAGCACAAAAGTTCGATATCACAAAAAAAAAAACAAAGAAAAAACTTCAAAAAGAAAATACAGACCACCACGAATTTTTATTTCCCTCATCTTTATTTATTTAAAATGTTTCTGTGGGATCGTTGAGTGCTCTCCCAGGTATATTGATGATGACGGCTCAGAATACTTGAATACTTTTCTCAAAGTTAACAGACGCTATACTTAATAGACTACAATTGACAAACATAATCGACTAGGTAAGGAGATGTCATAGATGGTACGAGTATATATTTTCGTTCGCATAATACGGTCTTGGATGTACTGGCTTCATATAAAAGAACTTTGACATTATTTGGCCATCTGTATCTTGGATAATTTTAGAACATCCTTACTTGATGTATTGGAGAACATTTACAGTCAAGGATAATGTGAAAAGAATGGTTGCATCTATCGTGGGCATCATCTAACAAAAATGGATGATGAATTCAATGTAATCAACTTGCACTCAGTATATTTAGAGCAAAGCATTTTATTTGTAGAAAGATGTCCACGTTCATTATCATCTCTTAGATTTTCGAAAGAAATAAAAGATAATTGCGATCAGTCTCATGGATTTTATCAAATCCAACCGAATTGGATTTTATTCCGAGAAAACATTCGAGCACTTTGCCTACATCAGTAGGAGCAAAAATTAAGGTGTTTAAGCACGGATCCTGATGCTTTAATTCCTGCAGCAATCGTATTTAAAAGCCGAGCAGCTTATGTCTTTGCGCAAAATACGATGTAAAGATGATCTATGCACATTATAAGCACATGCGCGCTTACGAATAAAAGGGTTCGAATTGTTAATTTCCACGTATTTTACCGTTATCGATCAGCTGGCCAACTGGAATTGTGGTGTTTCCAGTGTAATCTAAACTGTTTAGTCCGTTTTTGAATGAGAAGTATGCATGGCGCATTGTTTATGTGGAGAAGACTACACTACAGTCACCCAATCACCGTTTTTATAAAACTCTCGCACGTTCAACGCGACTGAATTCCCTAGAGCTGCTGATTGACATACCTTCCGCGCTCCTTAGACTCATTGCGTTCACGCAGTAAGCTAAACAAATATAAAGCCTTTAATATCTTACCAACGCGGAGTTCTCGAACTGAAGGGCCTTATACAATCCCCAACTTTCAAGTCTATACTTAACTTGTCTGTTAAATATTTACCAACAAACGTCAAAGCCTTTAATACAAACAAAACACTATTTTAATTCAACAACATATCTTTCGTATGCCAGTCGCATCAACTAATGTCCTTGTCAAATGGATATATCCCAACCCAGATAGATATGTATTTTATATTGCTCGGTAGTAATCAATGCAATGTGCAACTAATCCACTTTAATTGGGAATCATTTGTCTTTGGGAGGACCTCCCCAAGGATTACGCTATGCAGAGCAACTGTACAAGCACAATAAAAGGGTTTCTGACACACACCCATTCCACCAGACCCATTGATCCATAAAGCAAATGGGCTTCAGTGCATACAATATGCCAAAATATTGCTATTTAGTGGTCCCACTTCAAAGTTCTGTTACCCAGTTGGACTTGGATATCTTTCAATTTAATTACACTTGCTAAAGATGCCGCATCTTTATCATCATCATCGCACAGTGACCAACTTTTGCACGAGCAGTATCCCCAAAACACTCGTTCAATTGACATCAATTGTGTGTGTGGGGTGGGGTTGGTTTGGCTCTGTCGATGGTTTTGCTGCTTGACAAAAGTTTTATGTTCGCCAGAAGAAAGTTTGCTTGAAGTTTTGTGTCTTTTCGGTTTGTGTGTCGGGGCTCATCCCTTTCCTCAGTTGATACAGTTATACGGGGCGAAATGATCTAATTCCCTTTGATTGATAAAGCGAAAGCCGTTTAGCAATACAGCAGAACAACGACAACGAAGACAGCAATTATGATGATGATAACAGTTGTTCGCCGTTTGGAGGCTGTCAGGATACTTGTTCAGACAATCAATCAGGCGGAACATTAAGAAATCATCCTCCTGTGGGTGTGGTGTATGTGTATAAGGAGCACCGCACATTTCGGGATCGTGCTGTGTAGCTTTATCAATTTAACCCAGTGGGTAGTGATTGCTTTTTCGTTATCCTTACTGAACATCTTCTTATTGGATATAGTAGGTAATCGTCTGCGTTTGGCTTGTGGAACAATGTAGCAACGTAATCAAAACGGGGAAATGAACATGACAGGATATGTTGATTATCAGATTTCGATTTCATTTCATATTCGTCAAATAAAATGAATACATGAAAGAATAATGAAACAGCTTGCTCCGGGATATGATACGGGAGTTTTATTTTTGTTTTGGAAGAAGGAATATTTTATATACGAATCCTGTGGCTTAGCAATACAGTAAGTGAAACCAGAGGATTCTTTTCCCAAATACATAGCTACACTGTGATGGTTTTTTTCGTTGTGTATGATAGCCGTTGGGGATTTAAGGACACAATCAGTGGAGTTGGGACTTATTGGAGATTTAAAAAACTTAATATCGAGATTTGTTCACAGATGTATGGGTCTGTAATGGAGACTTGAAGAAAAAGCATGATGAGGATATGGGAAATACGGAGTATAAGTAGTATTTTCAAAGACACACGGAAACGCTTGGATTTGAAATGTTATCTGTGTCCGAAATTCGGTTTAATTTAAAATTCATCTGCAAACACCGAACTTTTTAAACAAAATTGCGAAATCCAAAATGTCTAAGAAACGAGTTTTGTCAAGAACACTTAAAACCTTCAACGAAAGAAATCTTTGCAAAATCTCCCTCTGAAACATATTTGTATAGCCGTTACTTTGTTGAAACGAACTCTTCATTTGCTATATTCCTCACGTTACGTAATCCATCCGACGTAGTAGATGTTTTCGTGTTAAATGATCTGCCTTTGTTCGTAAACCTCCGTCATGACACTCTTCTATATACGTTATCTGCATCAAATATCTGTTGTGTCATCCCGGCCAGTTTCAATGCACTATCATTCCGAGGTCGGTTTATGTATGTTCAACCCAATCTAAACGAGGTTTGTTTTTACATTTCAAGTTACCAAAAATTCCTTTAATTACTATTTATTCTGTCTATGCTTAAGATTCGTCTGCAATAACTAGGATGTTTATAGTGTTTTATAAAATATTGTTCTAGTATGGTATTTATGGTCTATTAGCCCGCAATGCCAGACTTAGGCAAGACATGAGCAAACGCATTGTAACAATGCGAATAAAAAAAATTCGCCAACATAAGCCTTATGCGTCCTTATCACGCCCCGACCGACGCGACGGAGGGAAAAGATGATATAGCTAATGATTGCTTCTACGAGCACCTTGACAAAGCTTATGAGCGACTACCGAACAACGATATTTCAATCGTGCTGGGAAATTTTAACGCATAGATAGGAAAAGAAGGCAGCAGTATTGTGTGAAAACACAACCTACACGACAATACGTCTGCCAATGGACTTACGCCTATTGACTTCGCTATACAGAACGAAATGCCACTATAGCCAGCACACGGTTTACTCACCTCGATATCCATAAGGGGACATGGTGGTCTCCAGATCAATTAACGCTCAACCCAATTGATCACATTGCGATAGACAAGAGGCACTCATCTAGTATTTTGGATTGTTGCAGCCAAGGTAAGAATGCGGATATCCACTACGCCACAACAAACCAGAAGTACTGTGAACATAATTAATATCGAAAGACTGCAATCGCAAGATACCTTCAAGGCGCTACGCGTCTCACTTAACCTCTCGATTAACTACATATCACAGCATCGAATGACGAAGAACAATGGCAACGATGCCAACAAGCCATTAGATCAGCCACAACTGATTTGCTAGGTTTCTCGGGCCCAACTGCAATAAAACCCTGGTTTGATGAGAAATGCTGACAGATGCTCGCAGCAAAGAACGAGACCTACAAGGCTTAGCTACAAGCTACAGGTGAAGACGAGAGCTGCCATTGAGCTCTATACGCAAATAAGAAGGGAAGACCACCGGCTTTTCAGAAAGAAGAAAAAAAATCAGGAAAAGCGAGCGACCGAAGATAAAGAGAGGTGCCACTCCAGGAACGATGTTCGCAAGTTTTACCAAAGTGTAAAACGTCAAAGCCAAGGATACAAGGCTCGAACAGAATCCTATCGAGATAAACAATGAAATAACCTAGTTGGGACAGTCTATATTAAGGATATGCTGAAGTGGTTTCAGCAGACTGTTAAACGGTGAAGAACATTCCGCTATCAGGCAGAACAAATCATTCAATATTGGCAACGACAACCAAAACTACAGCCACCCGACCTAAGTGAAGTGCGGATAACAATATCTTAACTCAAGGCTTCCTAACATAAGGCTGCATGAATTGACGGCCTCCCCGCTGAGCTTTATAAAGCCGGCGCGGTGGAGATAACTTAGTAAGCAACATCCACCAACTCATAAGAATGAAACCTCAGCATCGTTTGCCTTATCAACAAAAAAGGAGACAGTGTGAACTGCACCAAGATGCATAAGTCTCCTCAACATCGCCTACAAGATCCTATCTGCCGTAAAATGTGAACGTCTGAAACCGTTTACCAACAACCTGATTGGCCCTTATCACTATGGTTTTAGGGCAGGAAAGTCCACAACTTATCAAACCTTCACACTTCGGCAGATCCTGGAATAAGCCCAAGAAGTCCAAACCGATACCCACCACCTATTTATCGATTTCAAAGCCGCATACGACAGTATTTATAGAGACGAGCTATACAGATCCATGTCTAGTTTTGGTATACCGCCCAACCTCTTCCGTCTGTATAGGTTGACGATTGCTTGCTGCTCCATCAGGCAATTCTTGAGGCAATTGTGAAAAACTCCAAAGCCAACACCAGAGGCTTCCAAAAATTGGTGGAACTACTAGCATACGCCGACGATATTGACATAATCGTTAGGACTCAACGTGATGTCTTGGCCACGCTTGCTTGTATAGAGAGGGAAGAGGCAACAATGGCTTAAGCAGTAAATGAAGGTAAGACAAAGAATATGCTGTCAACACGAAAGGAGACACAACATCAACGAATTGGACAGAATGTCACCAGATGATAGATTGACAAATATAACTTTGATGTAGTACAGGACTTTGTCTACCTCGGCAATGCTATTAGCTCTGACAACAACATCTCGACAGAAATCAAACCAATACTCCGGCTTTCGGAGTCTTCAATTCCTAGCCAAACGTCGGACGCATAAGAGTAAGGCCTATTCTAAAGTCTTCGATAGCTCAGAATATAGAGTGGATAGACGATATGAGGGGATGTACGCATTTGCAACGTAAAGATATTTATTTCCAATAATTATCTTAACACAGATTATTTCAATGTTAAGAATGAATAGAAATTCTATTTTCTCAGAGGTAAGATGACTGTGAACTGCAGTAAGAACACCTTACGCTTTTAGGTCATTTGTATGGCGTTCACTTGTCTGGATAAATCAGAATAGCTTTTATCGGTTGTTCACTTTGTCCAGCCCATTGGATGTTTTAAACTGAACAGTTTATAGGAGGAGGTATCTCTTCAAAAGCTGATTTATTAAATCGTATTCTGGTGATCTTTTGTTTGATAAGATATGTTGATATATGCTTCTATATTCTTAAAGCGTTTTAATAGGAATTTTATTGTGTTCGCTTTATTTTTAAAAAATTGTGAGTTTTTTCTATACGAACTTTATAAGTATTGCTTATAAATATTTCTGTGAAAACCTGTGTTTTAAACTTCCTATCTACTCGTCGACTTGTGCTATTTAAGGTGGGTTTTGTAACTGTGATCTTTTTAGGTGTCAAGATGTTTTCTATTAAAAGTATTCGATGGATTTATCCGTCATCTTTTTTTTTTAAATCTTCTTATTGAGTCTTCTTTAAATTTCCAAAACCATTTTTCAAGTTAATTACTGTTTTTTCTTTGAATACCTCGTATATTGTCATTTTTTGACATGGCAACTGTTTTTGAAGCGCAAACACTATGTAAGTTAGGCATCTCTGTATCTACTTTGGGATTTATATATATTCGAACAATTTCATAAGAAAAAGAAGAAACCTACTCGGTAGCTATATGTATTTCCGCTGTAATGCCAATCAAACTGTCAAATACACATGTCATATGTTATTCTGCGACAGTCCTCACATGAAACTCACGAATAGTATTGACACGTGTCCTACTTTCAGTTCGAATTCCCAGATCGAAACCACCTTCCTACTGATACGGAAGTCGTTAAATTATTTTGATAACTCTATTAAACTACATCAAATTTTAACACCAGCATGCATATCCGCGCTCTCAATCTCAACCGTACCTCTTTGTACATTCAATCACGCAAATTCTTCCTTTGATAACAATCGAAATGTTTACCTAACAATTTGCGACGAGACGTATCCTCAAACCCAAAGAGATGACAAACAATGGTCAAAGGTGTACATAGCTTTAGGAATTGCAACAATGTCCCAAACCGCTTCGCTAACCTCTACAGTCGTAGTAGTTCATCTTTCCACATTTTGGTTGTTCGACAAATATGTCAATAAGCGCACAAATAAGCTAAAGTACGAAACACTTACAAGGCAGCACAAGGACTCCGTAGATCCACTTTACGTTTCTCTGTTTCCCAGCAAAAGACCTTTACGTTTCTATGTACCAGGGTGTATGTAACTGTAACCCAATCGAATGCTTGAGCGGAGTACGCAAAGTGCGCCATCGTTTCCTTTTCAACTCGCCAAATGGTGGGTGGTATGCATCGCCCATTGATTCCCTTGCGCCTCAAGTCAATTGTGTCCGACAAACAAAATCCAAGTCCCCATCGATTCTATCCCAAGACCAACATGGACTGTGAAGAAAAAACACTTTTAGATTGCAGCATTTATTGCCGAAGGAGTAGTAGCTCCTCTACTCTGACCGAATTCGTGTATGAGCAGCTCCCGGCAAAAATACAGAAACAGGGATTACAACTACACTACCCCGAGAGTAATGGCAAATTTAAAAGCACACATCGGAACTCGCGTACGAAAGATATTTACGAGACAAGAGCAAGGAAAATGTCGAAGGATACCGGATTGCCGGGGAAAAGAAAGTGAAGTTGACGAAGAGTGTAAAAAGGGTATATCCAAGAGAAGGGGTGGAAAACGGAAGAGCATACACACATAAAAGGAGCTCTTCACTTTCAGCTGCGACTGCTGTTGCTATCGGTGGTACTGCTGGAGGCGGCTTATTCTGGATGCATGGGCATGTGGGCGTACGGTATGAGAACACACACAAAACGTGTGGAGCTCTCCAAAGTGGCGGTGTACAGATGGATGGATTGTTTTAGGTAAAGAAACACCCCTCTTCGAAAGAAACAATAATTACTGGGTGAGAGGAGGCTGTGTACCCTGCAGGATATAAGAGCCATTCTAGAGGGCATAATTGCTACTACTACTACTGCAACCCGAAGCATTTATATATGCAATGACAAAACACACAAGCCTAGACTAGTGGTACAGGGTACGGGAAAGGAGGAACGGGGCACAGCAATATTCAACAATGAATGGAAGCTTTGTACATCATTTTTACGGTCATTCGTCATAGTGAATTGTTTCGTCAGGATTCCTCCTTCATTCCGCACTGTAGCGCTTCTTTACTATGCCATACATACTTGGGGTACTCGTACGCTTATACACTCTTGTTGCCATACTACTCTTGCTCCTTCTCGTCCTCGTATAAAGCATGTTGTTGAAAGTCAAATGCAACATACGAGTACGGCAACATATTTATGTGCATTATGTTAGACGGTTTTGAAGATGACAACGAGAGGGGTTTTCGTGTGTTTTTTTTTCTTTTCTTTTTGGAATGGGAATGTGCCAAGTTTGTATGGTACAACGAGCGACGTGGGAATTAGGTCACTTTGGATTTTTGTTTGCATTTTACTGAAAGTGGTAATTTAACCATAAATGGGATGTTTGTCAAAGTGGGACTCATAAGCATACCACTAAAATTTATGGAGCTTTAGATTCAAATTTAGTTCTACAGATTGGAAGGTAAAGCTCTTATAATATACGTTACATTATACTTACATATTTAACGGGCTCTCGAATCTTTGAGAGTTTTTGCTTGAGACAAGGCATGTTTTCATTTGCTGTTTGCTTGCCTTCTTCACATGGGTTGGAGTTATCAGCCGACAACAACCACATCTTGAAAATGCTTATAGAGTTCGCGGTTATAAATTTTAAAACATTCCTCCACAAAGACATTATTTAATATAAAACATCCTCTAAGATCATGGCCATTTTTTTAGTCATTATGTCCTAGAGGTTTTGCATCTGGATTGCTTGATCCTTAAGTTAGAGGTTCATTTTTTCTTACAAATCATAGGATTTTATGGGTCAATCTTCATCGGATCTCCAAAATTGGTATCATTCACGGCGTTTATGTTGTTTCCGAAGTAAATGAATTCCTTTATTAGGTACTTCAAAGTCCTTTTACTCCTTTTAAAAGGACTTCCTAAAGGGACTTTCGATCTTTGACATCTACATATTTGTTGAAGCTACATCTGTCAAATTGGCTGTCATTTCAAATAATAAAGGGTGGTTTAATTTTAAAGGCCGATGTTGATTTTGAATAAAACACAAACTATTTAGGAAGTTATTGTCATTTCTTTTTATTATGATAATATTGGTATGGTTCAAGTATGTATAGAACAAAATATCGGTCAAATGGCTGCCGCGACCTCGGCGGCACACCTCAATCTGATGGTCTAAATTTTCGATGACGCTGAGGCAGAATTGAGATTCTATGCCGTTAATATGTCGACGTACACCTTTTCTTGCAGATAGCCCCAAAGAAAGAAGTCTAACGGTGTCAAATCACATGATCCACCACGTGAGATAACACGGCCATTGAATTTGTCGCGCAAAAGAGCCATTGTTTCGTTAGCTGTGTGGCAAGTGGCACCGTCCTGTTGAAACCACATATCGTCCACATCCATATCTTCCCTTTCGGGCCATAAAAAGTTCGTTTTCATCTCACGATAGCGAACACCGTTCACAGTAACTGCCTGACCGGCCTCATTTTGAAAAAAATACGTCCCGATGATGCCGCCAGCCCATAAACCGCACCAAACAGTCACTCTTTGTGGGTGCTTTGGTTTTTCGAAAATCACTCTTGGATTATCATTCGCCCAAATGCGGCAATTCTGCTTATTGACGAATCCACTGAGGTGAAAATGTGCCTCATCACTGAAGATGATTTTCTTCGAAAATTGATCATCCACTTTGCCATATCTTTCCACCATTCTGACCATTGACGACGCTTGAAATGGTTGTTTGCACCTTGTAAGCGTGTAAATGCAAGTCTTTATGCATAATGTTCATCAAAGACGAGCGTGAGAGGTGCAATTGTTGGGCACGACGAAAAAATCACCAAGTGCAAGATATGCATTTTGATTTGAACGACCATTTGCAAAATAAGCCTGAATAACTTTAACGCGTTGCTCGATTGTGTATCTTTCCATGGTTCAAATTGCGTAGTCTGAAATTGAAAAATGTCAAATGAAATGCATAAAAAAACTTTACCTTTAGATGTGGTTCATATTCATCCGCTCTTAAAACTTAACCACTCGTTACAACTGTATTATCAAAATTGGTGTTCTGTTCGGGCAAGGTTTCGCGCACTTCGCCTATTTCGCGGTCATCCTAATAGTTCTACCGAGAGGACCTTTCGCAGTGTGTTGGATAAATTTGAGTTCACTGGTTCAGGTAACGATTAACAAACCCGCGTTCGACGAAACGCAAGATCTGCCGAAAACATCGCCGCTGTCCGTAAGAGTGTGCAGCTCACAAGA
Organism: Rhingia campestris; assembly: GCA_932526625.1. Lineage (NCBI taxonomy): Eukaryota > Metazoa > Arthropoda > Insecta > Diptera > Syrphidae > Rhingia > Rhingia campestris. The sequence goes on along the minus strand of OW052184.1, from coordinate 32,843,499 downwards.
ACTCCGCATTTTGCCAACTGTGAGCGCTATAGGTCGATGATTATCAACCTATCTTGGCCTGAATTGGATGATATGGTCACCAACGTCCCACACAGCTCACGCCACATTGGAAATTATGCAAGAGCGATTCGAGGGCATGGTCATGTGTAGTTGATGTGAACTGGCCACCTACATCGTGAGATTTGACTCCATTAGACTTTTTCTTGTGGGGTTTTCTGAACTCGCAGGTCTATGCGAATAAGCCACAAACCACAACAACGGACCGATGCGATGGAGGGATGGAAATGCGAAAACCACTTTTTGCGTTCTCCTGTCATTGTAATGTTAGGATCAATCAAAATTTCGCGGTTAAGAATATTTACGAAAACTACTACTTTTTCTTTGTAAGGCTTCTTACGGCCAACGCAACGCTAGTAAACAATCCGTAGACGATTGTTCAATCTAGTTCGATTCCCACTGTAGTTGATACTTGTTGGCATATTATGTTTCAAGAGCTAAACATTGGGATCAAACGTCACAATTTAAAAATGAAGGTTTTTTTAAAGGTATAGAACTTTGAAAAGCAATAAAACAAAGACGATTTAATTTAAATTGAAATGATATTTACTTTATTCGAAAGATAATCTTCTGGCATTAGAATTTAAATATGATTTCTGGAATTTGACCGCCATGGCTGGCTCGGACGTAGTCTAATATGGAGGCTCAATTTTCGATGACTTAAAATGTTGATCACGAAAAGAATTTAAATTTTGTGGCGAAACCAGCGTTTTAAAACAAAAATAGAAAAATATTGTATAAATAAGAGATATGTAGGTAAAAGAGGAACCACTACATCATATCTGTTTATACCGCTGGAAGCACTTACGCACTGATTTAAATAAGTTACGCATATAATTAAACACCATATATTATATATTATATATATCACAAGCTGGCCCGTCAAACGTTGTTTTGCCATTATCAAATGGAATGACCGCCTACAGCGTCACCTTTTTTTTTCCTAAACCTTCGCGGAGCAATTACGAACAAATCCGCAGAAGGAAGTATCCAATTTGGTCCAGTCGTTTTTGAGTTTTAAGCATCCGAACAAACCAAGATCCATTTTTATATATATAGATATGGTCGTTAAAGGAACGACGAACACACATTTTTAAATATTCAAGGCCTAGACAAATGTCTTTTTATTCATAGACAAAGGTCAGTATCAAATGTTGCTTCCACGCCTGCTTTATAACGGGTGATCCAAGTAGAGATACTTTTTTCAATAGCCTTTTTTGACAGATCACGTGTGAGTCGTGTTGTGCTGTCATGTTATTTTTGTTTAGTATTGTTTGGCATTTCATAATGGAAAGACTTACGCCTTTACAAATTGTTCAACTTTATTATGAAAATTCACGTTCTGTGAGGAATGTGTTTCGTGCACTTCGCTCAACTTATGGTCAATATAATCGGCCTACTGAGCGTACTATTCGCAACACCATCACCCATTTTGAGACCCAGCATTCATTATTGGATAATATTCGACCGAATAAACCACCTCCAGCACGCTGTGAAGAAAATATAGCGGCCGTAGCTGAGAGTCCATATTTCTTTAAAAATTATGCCGGTGCGAACGTAACCGTCAATGGCGACCGTTATCGTACCATGATAACCGACTATTTGATGCCTGAAATTGAAGCTCGTGATCTCGGTGACATTTGGTTTCAGCAAGACGGCGCCACTTCCCACACATCGCATCAATCAATGGACTTATTGAGAGAACATTTCGGTGAGCACATAATTTCACGTTTTGGGCCGGTCGATTGGCCACCAAGAACGTGTGATATCACACCGTTAGACTTTTTCCTGTGGGGATATGTAAAGTCAAAAGCTTATGCCGACAAACCCGCTTCGATTCAGGAATTGGAGGAAAACATCACGCTTGTCATTCGCCAGTTACCAGTCGAAATTCTCGAACGAGTGATCGAAAATTGGACTCAACGGATGGACCATCTGCGACGTAGCAACGGCCAACATTTGATAGACATAATCTTCAAAAAATAAATGCCAAAGAATGTTCTTTCAAATGATAATAAACATTCTCCATTAAATTTGAATTTTCTGTGTTTTTTTCTTTAAAAAAGTAGGGAACCTCGAAATGGATCACCATTTATTACAGTTTTGGTGCAAAATATACTCACTATATTTCGAAGGAATATTTTTGTTTCAAACTGGATTTCAGAATCATATATTTTTATCTTATATTTTTATTTATCATTCTCCTCGCTAAAATACAGTCGATTTTTCATACTTTTCAGGAGAGCAGTTTGACGTTAACGAACTTTTTCAAACCCTCCCTACAACACAAGCACTATTTATTTTGAAATTTGATTTTGCCAGAAATGAAGAAAATGTACCTACTTATTTTCTGCCACTTACAAGCAAATAAGTTCTTATCTCTTAATTAAGGGATAAATAGCAAAACAACACACTTAAGCTGTTTTGCCTTATTGTATGTTATAATCTAAGAACCAACCTAAGTGGAGTTAAGTCAATCAAGAAAACGAACTGTCGTTGCCGTAACAACCTAGGTCAAGTAAACAAAATTTTTTCGAGTTGGAGGAAAAACATCCTTAGTGCTTAGTCAAGATAGGATAAATTAAAAAAATACAGTTGTCAATAATGTAAAGGCAATGAATGTCTTATTTCGACTTACTATTTTATTGCAAATTGATATTCATTTCAAACTAAGATAAGTTAATAGAAATGGTAAAATAATTCCTTTTTAACTAAAAGAAACCTAACTTAAGTTAAGTTATTTTGGCAAACTATTTTTTAGATAAAAGGACTTAACTTTTAAGGTTTTTTGGTTATAATTTCCGTTTTACAAATGATACAAACATAAACAATTGGGTGAATGTAGATTTAAATATTCTGAACAAGATTATAACAATCATTTTGTTATAAAGGGTGATCCATTTCGAGGTTCCCTACTTTTTTAAAGAAAAAAGCACAGAAAATTCAAATTTAATGGAGAATGTTTATTATCATTTGAAAGAACATTCTTTGGCATTTATTTTTTGAAGATTATGTCTATCAAATGTTGGCCGCTGCTACGTCGCAGATGGTCCATCCGTTGAGTCCAATTTTCGATCACTCGTTCGAGCATTTCGACTGGTAACTGGCGAACGACACGCGTGATGTTTTCCTACAAGGCCTGAATCGAAGCGGGTTTGTCAGCATAAGCTTTTGACTTTACATATCCCCACAGGAAAAAGTCTAACGGTGTGATATCACACGATCTTGGTAGCCAATCGACCGGCCCAAAACGTGAAATTATGTGCTCACCGAAATGTTCTCTCAATTAGTCCATTGATTGATGCGATGTGTGGGAAGTGGCGCCGTCTTGCTGAAAACAAATGTCGCCGAGATCACGAGCTTCAATTTCAGGCATCAAATAGTCGGTTATCATGGCACGATAACGGTCGCCATTGACGGTTACGTTCGCACCGGCATAACTTTTAAAGAAATATGGACCGATGATTCCACCGGTCGATGATTCTTCACAGAGTGCTGGACGTGGTCTATTCGGTCGAATATTATCTAATAATGAATGCTGGGTCTCAAAATGGGTGATGGTGTTGCGAATAGTACGCTCAGTAGGCCGATTATGTTGACCATAAGTTGAGCGAAGTGCACGAAACACATTCCTCACAGAACGTGAATTTTCATAATAAAGTTGAACAATTTGTAAACGTTGTTCACGCGTAAGTCTTTCCATTATGAAATGCCAAACAACACTAAACAAAAATAATATGACAGCATGACACGACTCACACGTGATCTGTCAAAAAAGGCTATTGAAAAAAGTATCTCTACTTGGATCACCCGTTATATACAGCATTAATTCAGTATTGTAGGAATCTTTTCCTACATCAAGATTAGTAATACAGGGTTTGTGTCAAATCGATTTCACTAGAAATCGATTATAATTATCCGTTCCAGTAGTTAGCTGTTTGTGATTTTTAAAATTTATTATTTGCAACCCTGAAACTTAACCGTTTTTGGCAAATAAATGTAATATACAATTTACTCATATACAGGTATTATGCAACCATCAGCTGATATAGGCTCTATTCAATCTTGTATATGGTTTATGAATAAGGATTTTATGTTCAGAGGCATTTTAATTAGTCCAAAACTTTATACACCCTTATAACGCGTTTATGAATTATACTAATTGCATTTTCACAATTCATCCGATTTCCTACCAAACTTTTCTTATAAATCCTCTATTTTTATAATTTTTAACGTTATATTCCAAGTGTTCCTTTCTTTACCTCACTAATCAATAAATTGATGCCCATCGATCACTAGTGCGAACTAGCCCAAATGCTTACTAGGTCAATGAAAAATCCGCTGCATGGTTGCAAGTAGAAAAATAATTCATTTGTGCTGTTGCTACTATGACACTCTAACCCGTTCGATTTTGCAGTTTTAGACCTGTTGCAAGGACGGGGAATATATTCCATACCCTGTAGGATCGTTCAACATAACTTACTTACTTACTTACTTAAGTGGCGCTACAGTCCGGGATGAACCTGGGCCTCAACCAACATGCCTCTCCAATTAGCACGGTCCTTAGCTAACTGCCTCCAGTTGCGCACTCCAAGTTGGTTTAGGTTGGTTTCTACTTGTGCGCGCCACTTAAGGCGAGGTCTTCCTCTACTGCGTCCGACGTCTGGCTGGGAATCGAAGATTCTGCGAGCCGGAGTATTGGTGTCCAAACGTCCAATGCGGAGTTTTTTGACTAGGGGTATGTCGCTGTACAGCTCGTATAGTTCGTGGTTGAATCTTCGTCTCCATAGCCCGTCAACGCAAACGGGACCGAAGATTTTCCGAAGAATTTTTCTTTCGAATCGACCAAGGATTTCTTCATCCGCTTTTGATACGGTCCATGCTTCAGCGCCGTAGAGCAGGACTGGGATGATCAGGGTCTTATATAGGATCTCCTTAGTAGTTCGAGTGAGGGCTTTACTACTAAATTACCTTCTTAGCCCGAAGAAACAGCGATTGGCAAGAGTAATTCTTCGTTTGATTTCTGACGAGATGTTGTTGTCAGAGTTAATAGCGGAGCCGAGGTAGACAAAGTCCCGTACTACCTCAAAGTTATATCTGTCAATGGTGACGTTCTGTCCAATTCGTCGATGTTGTGTGTCCTTTCGTGTTGACAGCATATACTTAGTCTTACCCTCATTTACTGCTAGACCCATTTTTGCCGCTTCCTTCTCTATACTAGAAAACGTGGCTATGACATCACGTTGAGTCCTACCAATGATGTCAATATCGTCGGCGTATGCTAGTAGTTGCGCCGATTTTTGGAAAATTGTGCCTCTGGTGTTGGCTCGGGAGTTTTGCACAATCCTCTTAAGAATCAAATTGAAGAAGTACATGACAGAACATCGCATTGCCTAAATCCTTTTTTCGTATCGAATGTGTCGGTGAGGTCGTTTCCGACCCTGATGGAGCAGCGAGAATTCTCCATCGCCATCCTACACAAACGGACGAGTTTGGGCGGTATACCAAAACTAGTCTGTATAGTTCGTCTCTATAAATGCTGTCATATGCGGCTTTGAAATCGATGAATAGGTGGTGGGTATCGATTTGAACTTCTTGGGTTTTTTTTCCAGGATCTGCCGAAGTGTGAAAATTTGATCGATTGTGGACTTTTCTGGCCTAAAACCACACTGATAAGGGCCGATCAGGTTGTTGGCAAACGGTTTCAGGCGTTCGCATATTACGGCAGATAGGATCTTGTAGGCGATGTTGAGTAGACTTATACCTCTGTATTTGGCGCAGTTCAGAGGGTCTCCTTTTTTGTGGATCGGGCAAACGATGCTGAGGTTCCATTCTTCAGGCATGCTTTCAACCGACCAGATTTGGCTTATGAGTTGGTGGATGTTGCTTACCAAGTCATCTCCGCCAGCTTTATAAAGCTCAGCGGGAAGGCCGTCATTTCCGGCGGTCTTATTAAGCTTGAGTTTAGATATAGCTATCCTCACTTTACTTAGGTCGGATGGTTGGCAGTTTTCGCTGTCGTTGCCAATATTAAATGGTTCGTTCTGCCTGACAGCGGAATGTTGTTCGTCATCGCCGTTTAACAGTCTGCAGAAGTGGTTCTTCCATATCCTTAGCATCGACTGTGTCTCAACTACGATATTTCCTTGTTAATCTCGACAGGATTCTGTTCGAGCCTTGTATCCTTGGCTTTGACGTTTTACACTTTGGTAAAACTTGCGAACATCGTTCCTGGAGTGGCAGCTCTCTATATCTTCGATCGCGCTCTTTTCTTGCTCTTTTTCTTCTTTCTTCGATGTTATTCCCTTATTCTTTGCCTATAGAGCTCAATGGCAGCTCTCGTCTTCACCTGCAGCTTAGCCTTGTAGGCCTCGTTCTTGGCTGCGATCATCTGTCGGCATTCCTCATCAAACCAGGGGTTTCTTGCTGGTGGCCGCCATTGCCATTGTTCTTCGACATTAAATGCTGGTGGTGTGTTGTGAATCGAGAGGTTAAAGGATACGCGTTGCGCGAAGGTCTTGGCGGTCTCTGGCGATTGCAGTCTTTCGACATTAAATTTTTTCACAGTATTTCTGTTTTTTTTGTGGCGTGGTGGATATCCGCATCCTTACCTTGGCTACAACAAGGTAGTGGTCCGAGTCGATGTTCGCCCCTCGGAATGTTCGGACATCCAAAATACTGGATGCGTGCCTCTTGCCTATCGCAAATGTGATCAATTTGGTTGACTATTCGTTGATCTGGAGACCGCCATGTCCCCTTATGGATATCGAGGTGAGGAAACCGTGTGCTGGCTATAGTGGCATTTCGTTCCGTAGCGAAGTCAATTAACCTAAGTCCGTTACCAGACGTGTTGTCGTGTAGGCTAATTACTTTGTCTCGTTAATGTCCATTTAGTCAATTTCAAGCAGCACACACACAGCACGAAAAATATTTTCCTTGAAATCGTTTTCTTAATTGTTTTGTTTGTCTGCAAGTTTTTTCATCAGGGCCTATAAAAAACATCTTCCACTCCTCTTGAGAAAGTTTGACAGACTAGTATCACTATCACACACAAAAATATCGCGAGAATCTAGTTTTGGTGGCCGCTAATATACAGCTTTGTAAAGAAAACTTGCAGTCTTTACGAAGCCTTAGAAGATCCTTCTCTCCAAAGTTAGTTTGTTTTCCTAAACTTCTGATAGGTCCTATCGACAGTTATCGTGCGTGCAAATATCACCAGATCACCAGTAGAGAAGAACTAAACTGATATGGTTCTGTGATTTCTCTTACCAAGAGTAGGACAACGATTTGTTTTACCTGATAATTATTACATTTAGGCATTTGATGTTTCCTCTAAGGACTGTGAACTTCGAAAGGCTGTCGTTCATGAAGCATGAATCCTTTGATGGCATCAAGTGAAAAAAATGAAACAAATTACTTTTTTCTAACTGCAGTTTGTATCCATTTACGCTTACCAATGGACCTTTTCCTATTGCCTGCTCTACCTTTATAGTTTAAAAGTAAGAACTCCTTGCAGAAATGTATATACCCTTCGTATCCAGCTATGTAATTGCAAGTGATGCTATGTTATGCGACTCGAACCGTACTTGAGCAGGAGTGCAACTGAAACACACGTTTCATCGATAGCGTGTGTGGAGCTCGCTCAAGTGGTCTTCATCTTCATAATCATCGTCTTTATCGTCGTCATCATGTTTGTCGTTGTTCGCTCTTCACTTGGTGTAGTAAGAAGTTGTAGTACAATTGTGTCCTTACGTTACCACACATACATTAAACTGAACCACCCTTCTCCACACACATGAGTATCCCGCTCTTTTGCCTGGTGGAGTACCCTTGATAACAATGTTTGGCTGATTTTCGTTCCCATCTTCGGATCGGTAGCGCACCATTTCAACTAAATAATTGTGTTAGATGCATAAATGCAGTCTCTGCTCAGAATTGCATTTGTCGTAATTTCCGGATGCCTGATAGAAACATCATTCATATTTCAAACTTGAATAATCTTCCTGTGCAGATTAAAAGAAATAAATGCACACACACACGCACATACACATACATACCATCATACTAATATCCTTGTTTGTTTGTCTCTTTTCCTTTGCAGATATAATTTTGTCCGAAGTATTTGAGACACATCTGCGTGGGCCGGGCTTTGTTATGGAGCCACCCGGTCGTTTGGAGTTCTCAAATTCATCAGGTGGATGGCTGGATTGTTCAGCATCGGGTAGTCCACAGCCCGTGATAGACTGGGTCACTGTGGATGGGTCATCGGTGGCCGATATAAGCGGTGTACGACGGGTGCTTAGGAACGGCACTCTAGTGCTATTGCCGTTCCCCGCCGCTGCCTATCGACAGGATATCCACAACACAATTTACAGATGTGTGGCGTCGAACAATGTCGGCCGAATTATATCGAGGGATGTGCAGGTTAGAGCCGGTAAGTTAATTTGATTATTTTTTGTTATCGTTCTTCCTTTTGTTTTAAGGGTCCTGTTGTTATTCTGCTTTTGTACGCTCAAGGACGAGGAAGTGTGGAATGTATTTTCACTTTTTTTTTGTTCGGTTGGGTGGAGGCGTATAGGAACGGTAGATTATTTTGTGGCGGGGGTTTGACAGGGATTCTGGGATTACTGAGTTAGTGTAATGAGTTTCGTTTCTGTAAATGAGTTGATTTGCATTTTGTGAAGGATCTCATTTGGAAGGGAACAAAGGGAAGTGCGCGTGTAAATGAAGCTCCTCGAAATGAGAAGAAATAAATTCGTGCTTTTATTGCGTGTAGCTGTGTGTAATTGTAGGTAGGAATTGGAGATTCTAATTTTAATAAACTTATGGCTCACATTGCAAACGAAGACTTAACAGAAGATGAAATTGAATTTTTACAGTGGTGAGGTTTTAACATTGTGGATAGCAACTTCATTGTAAGAGGAATCAAGATTAAAACATGGTTAAGAAAAGTAATTATTTATGTTTGATTCTATGCGAAATGTACGAAAATTGGGTGAAATAATTTTTTTTATGAAAACATTTTTAAGGCGGCCATTGAAGAATAAGTAGGTACAACTGAATCTCTATAATTGGATTAAATATTCTTTTTTTTTGCGAAACAAATACGAGTCTTTCGAATATGAAAGTTCACCTATTGCGGTATAGTAACGCCTTCATAATTCAAATGATACCGTTGCGAACCTACTTAATCGGAATTATTTCTGTTTACCATCTAAAATGCAGCATGGAATAACACTCCTGAAAGAAATAAATTGAAGTACCCCTGGGAAATAAAAGATTTATTCAGACAAATGAAGAGCTCTAAAAAGATGGCAACAAAATCGTGCTCTGCAATAGAACATATTTAAATCGATTGAGTAACTTGTTATCAAATTTGATTAAAAATGTTTAAAACCATGCAGTAGAAATTCATTTGCAAAGCCTAAAGCTGGAAAAAAAATCGTATTATTCGCTCTACAAGCACCAAAATGATTTTTCATTGGCCCTCCTCTCGATCTGACAAATCATCCGAGTAAAATCCACTGTCTAGAATAGCTTATCTCAACTTAGCCGTTCGGACTCGGCTTAAACAGGAGGTCCCGCCCTCGTACAAGAAGTACACACGCCCACATGAATGGTTGTGAGAAAGCTATTCCAAAGATACTAACGAGCCTGTTGCGCCAAAATTTTGTATTTGTAAGATACGCAAGTATTACCGACCTAAACGCGGAATACAGAAACTGAAGCCTATAAATATTTTTGGTTATGACCTGTTTACGGAAAAACTTCTTAAAAGATTGCATCGAAAATCAGAGAATGAAATAAAGTCTTATAGACTTTGCACTTCTTCCAATAAGTTCAAAAGTTTTTGAAAAAACGCCTTCTAGCTTAGTGTTTAGAAGTAACACCAAGTTCATCGAATTACTGATTTTATTGAGAAAGTTTTCAAAGAAAAGAAAATTTTCTGACATTTCCTGACATCCCGAAAGCTTTTGAAAAGGTGTTTAACAAAGGCATGGTTTTAACAGGTCCATACCACCGCTTTTTTTTTGTCCTTTGTCCAAGTACATTCATTTACAGCTTTGTTGGGTTCGCTGATCAGGACGAGGTCAACTTTCCTTGCTCATCTGGGAAAGCAGGTCCTGCGCAATGGTTTAGGTTGATAGGTTGATCTGAGCAATCTTCATGATAAAAATGCTAGTCAGTGCGGTGCTTTCTTAAAGACAGGGCCCCAACTAACAATTTGCCTTCCATAAAGTAAAAATTTCTAAGAAGCAATTTTTTCTATTGTGCTTGTTTTGTACTTGTGCGGAGAAGTTCAGTATGCTTAATAACTCTTTTAAGTAAATCCACAAACCTTATAGAAGATGAAGTGGTATATCAATTTAAGGCTTCTATTGCACAAATGGTAGAATCTGACAGCATGTTTCTTCGTCTTTCAATCAATAGTTTTACAGTACACATTTCAAGTGGTTTGTTACTGAGAATACTGAACAGCCTAGTGGATGGCGTGCAAAAGAGACCCAAGTTCGAATCCCAGTAAGAACCTCATATCATAAAAAATTCACTGTTCACAATAAAATTATTGTAAATTATTATTAATATAAACAATTAAATAAACAAATATGGTTTATACAGATATATTTAAAATAAATACAACAATTGAATTTTGTTATTATTTTAGTTATTTGTGAGTTTCGGTAAGCCTTCGGTAAGGAAATCTTATAGAGTCCCGTAGAGACAGTTCATATTGCTGTAGGGGAAATAGTTTCGAAAGTTTCTATCGATGCGTAATTATAAGTTGAGGAATTTGTTGCAACCAGCAACATGCCTGGTGTTAACCGAGTTGTCCGTTTTTCAAAAAAGGCATATTGGTCCTTCAGGGTTCCTTCTTCACCACATTTTTTACACTGCTTGGAGTGGGCTATCTCGTTTTTACAGCAACGTGCTGTGTGCCCAAAATCTAGACACCTGAAGCACTTGGTTAATGTATGCGGTATGTATCCTTCTTCACCACATTTTTTACACTGCTTTATGTCATTTGTACAGTAACGTGCTGTGTGACCAAAATCTGGAAGACTTCTGTCTGCGTTTAAATTTCGGGTTTTTGCTATTTGGTCGATGTCTCCTTTTGGGGCTGCTGCAACTTTGAGCCATGCAGAAGTGTGGGAAGTATTATTTGTTCTTCTTTCGCTTTGTCTTCGTGGAACTCTATTGCAGTAAGCTCGTAGATTGTTTTAATGACTTTGATGGCATCTCTCATAGATTGACGTATGGATCGCCTTTTCCGTCCTCTAGCACATCAACCACAATTATGATTTATTCACTTAGTCTGCGAAATACTACAGGATTCGTTGATGGTTCGCTCTCCATGCTGATTAGCAAGGGGGAGTCCCATCTGTATATACTCGTGTGCGGTTCTGTCGCCGCATCGACTGGTGAACTCATCGCTTACGAGCTTTTCTAGAAAGGATTCCCTTCAGCATCTAGCAAAGGTAGCCTGTACGCTTTTCATAACGTTATTCGGCAATGTACATTATCACTGAGATGTACTCGATGGCAGAAGTGTTTTAAACTTTTCTGACAGAGTTTGAGCCTAACAGTTTGGTTTGTGATTACTGCTTATACAGCCGGAACGTTTATAATTTGTTTTGGCTTTTAATAAATCTAAGTAAACTAGTAGTTTGTTTATATACATATTTCAACAAAGAAAATTCTAACGAAATCTACGGATAGATTTAAAAGAGTTTAAGTAAAAACGGAAACGGAGCAAAAGGATGCCTATTGTCGACTTCAACCGAATAAAGATATAAAAATAGCCACCTTGCGATTTCTTTCAGCACCATAGAATATAATGGCACTATCAATGCCCACATATGTAACAGGATCTAATCCTTTTGCCAATTAGCGCTATAATCCCACATAGATTCTCATGCAACCTTAAACCGGACCTCTACGACCATCTACTTGAATTTAATCGACTATAGAATGACTTCCTTGAATTTCACTTCCTGCTCTGCATTGGCAATAGAAAGCAGATAAAAAAAATAAAACAATCACGTTAAAGCTCTCGCAAGAAGAAGAAGACGTAAAAAACAGAGGAAATCTGCTGCAGCAAGCTGCCGCTATACATAATTACTTCCTTTTATTCCACTGTTAGAATCTCTCTCTCTCTCTATCGCTTTGCTTGATCCAGTGGAATGTGCACATTGCCATAGTTCCTTCCTGCAATAGAACATCATCCTCTTCCTTCTCGCCAGCAAACATTTACAAAAGTCCTTTCTCGACGTCGTCGTGGTTTTCTACCATTAAAGTGTCAAGTGCGGAGAGGACTTTGCCCGACTGAAAATTTCAATATCGAATCATAGCTCTGCCGTAACACTATCTGCCTTTTACCACTACCCGTTGCCACTACCACCTCAACCAGCACTCCTACCGCCTCCATCACCAGCATCATCATCCTAACCATCATCATCGAGTATTCATGGCATAATTATAATCTTAAAATCTGGGCACACTTAATATTCCGCTCCTTCAGCCAAGGCGAGAGATTTGCCACCACCCACCCTATGCCGCCCCGACACATACTTAAAATATGTAAAATTATGACATTAAATATTCAGCCACACGAGTTATTTTTGCGGCGCATATTTTCGCTGCAAAAAGTACCAAGGACCAAAGAAAAACTTCTCGAAAAACATGCTACAGCAAGTCATCAGTTTTTGTCCGCCTCTCTAATTTGTGAATATGTGTCGTGTCTCTCTTTACAGTGGTGGCACAGGCTTACAAAGTGGACGTCGAAGTGTTATCAGCATCGAGGGGATGCACCGCCATCCTGAGATGTGTCGTCCCAACCTTTGTCAAGGAACTAGTTCGAGTGGTCTCATGGGTTCATGAACCTGCAATCTACATCTATCCGTCGCTACAAGGAGGTACGTATACTAGTACTTAGTTGTATTTGGATTTAGCCCCAATCCTGCCAAAGATCCACGTATTATGTGTGTGCATGTGTTTGTGTGTATAATTGTGCGTTAACTTTGAATCCTGGCTTTTTATTGTAAATACAAAATGAGCAGCATTCATCTATGTTGATCCTGTTAATAAATTAATACCACCAATAAACACGGTTTAGTTGCAGAACACATGCCAAGGACTACAGCCAAACGATTGCTCTCTCTGTGTATATGTGTGTGTGTGTGTGTGGTTTTGTGTGTCGAGGATTTGTTACTAATGGACAAGATTTACTATATTCCACAGATGGCAAGTTCCATTTATTGCCCACCGGCGAATTACTCATACATAATCTACAGGATAGTGATGAATCACAATCGTTTCGGTGCCGGAGCATGCATCGGCTTACTAGGCAGGTTGTGGTTAGTTCACCAACCAGGCTCCGGATTAATGGTAAGTAACTTTTATCATAAATGTGAATATGGTATTTACGCTTCCAGCTGTCTGTTAGCCAGCCAGCCAGCCGGAGGGGCACCAGCCTCTTGCTGGTGAATTACAGTTCAGATTGCAGGCGATTACGATGCCTTCGAATGTGTGTGTGTACAATAAATATCTAGAAATTGGGTCAACTCTGGCTGCTGGTGTTTAACAACGCATAGCATGCATGTATCCAAATGGAGAAGAGAGGCAAATTGCATTCAAGGATAGTAGTTTCGCCATATCTAAAGGTCAATTCCCAGTCGGCCATTGTACTTCGTATCTACACCTAACTTAACAGTTGGTTGAGTTCTTGTAATCATTAAGCTATTTCTTCAGACACACATCGCAATCCCAACGCCCATTTGTTTAATTGGTTCGTATTGACTGGATGAGTTAAATCAGACATGGCACTGACCAAATCATCTCATAACTCCAAATCACAGATAATCGCATTTGGGATTTCATTCCGCTCGAGTTGTGTTGCCTCGGAGAGGCAATAGATACATGTATCTATCGACACGACCGATTATATGTAACAGATTGATTGATTTCGTGAGGTGAATTCATGACTCGTCGTTGGATGGAATTTTTTTTGTGAATTGTGAAGCGTAATAGGAGTTCATGTTCAGATGCATATCTGTATTTGCACATACATATTGTGACATGTGACGACTATCCTCGGCAAGAGCAAATAATATGTAATATGTATTTTGTATATCCTTGTAATTGTAATTTAAGAGATAAACTGGCTTCGAAAAACGGTAAGCTAATGAGTCTTTTCAAGTCTAAAAATACAAAGTGTTGGAAAATCTTATATCGTTAGGGATTTTCGACTTTGTTGGTGTTCTCTGTGTATTGGAAAACTCTTACGACTTTCTTGTTTAATAGTTTCTTCAACTAATTTAAAAAGCCTAACGGCCACAAAAAGTGGACATGGGTGTAAATGATCTAGGTATAGACGAAATGTTTGTATCAATATAATCGAGTTGGTTTGTATCAGTATCAGGTATTTTCATCGAAGGTTTTTTTCGAAATACATTGAAAGTTTTCGGAAACGGTTTTCTACTGAAAACGCACCCAAAAAGTAGGCATGGCAAAAGACGAAGATACTGAGATTGTGTAAATATTTTGTTCAGGTACTTTTTAAAATTCTTACCCGTTTGCCTAAAAATTACGTTTTTCTGAAAAGAGGGTGTAGCAGTGGGCGCATTTCAAAAATGTTAACACTTGTTCTGCCGGGAGAAACAAAGAGCAGGTAAACTAAATTTCATCATCCTAGCTCAACATTTTAGGCCCAAAAACTAGTGACAGAAGGACGGACTTAGCTAGCAATTCTGAGTCGATCCATATACTCTAAGGTATATCTAGCTCTATGTTACAAAATATGTATACTTACTTACTTACTTAAGTGGCGCTACAGTCCGGAATGAACCTGGGCCTCAACCAACATGCCTCTCCAATTAGCCCGGTCCTTAGGTAACTGCCTCCAGTTGCGCACTCCAAGTTGGTTGAGGTCGGTTTCCACTTGTGCGCGCCACTTAAGGCGAGGTCTTCCTCTACTGCGTCCGACGTCTGGCTGGGAATCGAAGACTCTGCGAGCCGGAGTATTGGTGTCCATTCGTTCTACATGTCCTAGCCATCTTAAACGTCCAATGCGGAGTTTTTTGACCAGGGGCATGTCGCTGTACAGCTCGTATGGTTCTTGGTTGAATCTTCGTCTCCATAGCCCGTCAACGCAAACGGGACCGAAGATTTTTCGAAGAATTTTCCTCTCGAATCTACCAAGGATTTCTTCATCCGTTTTTGATACGGTCCATGCTTCAGCGCCGTAGAGCAGGACTGGGATGATCAGGGTCTTATATAGGATCTCCTTAGTAGTTCGAGTGAGGGCTTTACTACTAAATTGCCTTCTTAGCCCGAAGAAACAGCGGTTGGCAAGAGTAATTCTTCGTTTAATTTCTGACGAGATGTTGTTGTCAGAGTTAATAGCGGAGCCGAGGTAGACAAAGTCCCGTACTACCTCAAAGTTATATCTGTCAATGGTGACGTTCTGTCCAATTCGTCGATGTTGTGTGTCCTTTCGTGTTGACAGCATATACTTAGTCTTACCCTCATTTACTGCTAAACCCATTTTCGCCGCTTCCTTCTCTATACTAGCAAACGTGGCTATGACATCACGTTGAGTCCTACCAATGATGTCAATATCGTCAGCGTATGCAAGTAGTTGCACCGACTTTTGGAAAATTGTGCCTCTGGTGTTGGCTTTGGAGTTTTGCACAATTCTCTCAAGAATCAGATTAAAGAAGTCACATGACAGCGCATCGCCTTGCCTAAATCCTTTTTTGGTATCGAATGTGTCGGTGAGGTCGTTTCCGACCCTGATGGAGCAGCGAGAATTCTCTATCGTCATCCTACACAAACGGACGAGTTTGGGCGGTATACCAAAACTAGACATGGCTCTGTACAGTTCGTCTCTATAAATGCTGTCATATGCGGCTTTGAAATCGATGAATAGGTGGTGGGTATCGATTTGGACTTCTTGAGTTTTTTCCAGGATCTGCCGAAGTGTGAAAATTTGATCGGTTGTGGACTTTCCTGGCCTAAAACCACACTGATAAGGGCCAATCAGGTTGTTGGTAAACGGTTTCAGGCGTTCACATATTACGGCAGATAGGATCTTGTAGGCGATGTTGAGGAGACTTATGCCTCTGTAGTTGGCGCAGTTCAGAGGGTCTCCTTTTTTGTGGATCGGGCAAACGATGCTGAGGTTCCATTCTTCAGGCATATTTTCATCCGACCAGATTTGGCTTATGAGTTGGTGGATGTTACTTACCAAGTCATCTCCGCCGGCCTTATAGAGCTCAGCGGGAAGGCCGTCATTTCCGGCAGCCTTATTAAGCTTGAGTTTAGATATTGCTATCCTCACTTCACTCAGGTCGGGTGGTTGGCAGTCTTCGCTGTCGTTGCCAATATTGAATGGTTCGTTCTGCCTGACAGCGGAATGTTGTTCGTCATCGCCGTTTAACAGTCTGCAGAAGTGGTTCTTCCATATCCTCAGCATCGACTGTGTCTCAACTACAATATTTCCTTGTTCATCTCGACAGGATTCTGTTCGAGCCTTGTATCCTTGGCTTTGATGTTTTACACTTTGGTAAAACTTGCGAACATCGTTCCTGGAGTGGCACCTCTCTATATCCTCGATCGCGCGCTTTTCTTGCTCTTTTTTCTTCTTGCTGAAAAGCCGATGTTCTTCCCTTCTTCTTTGCCTATAGAGCTCAATGGCAGCTCTCGTCTTCACCTGCAGCTTAGCCTTGTAGGCCTCGTTCTTGGCTGCGAGCATCTGTCGGCATTCCTCATCAAACCAGGGGTTTCTTGCTGGTGGGCGCGAGAAACCTAGC
The DNA here is from genome assembly GCA_932526625.1 of Rhingia campestris. Taxonomy (NCBI): domain Eukaryota; kingdom Metazoa; phylum Arthropoda; class Insecta; order Diptera; family Syrphidae; genus Rhingia; species Rhingia campestris. The sequence continues at coordinate 32,826,631 of OW052184.1, read as the reverse complement.
ACATCAGTTGCGGCTGATCTAATGGCCTGTTGGCATCGTTGCCATTGCTCTTCGACATTCGATGCTGGTGGTATGGTGTTAATCGAGAGGTTAAGGGATACGCGTTGTGCGAAGGTCTTGGCGGTCTCTTGCGATTGCAGTCTTCCGACATTAAATTTTTTCACAGTATTTCTGGATTGTTGTGGCGTGGTGGATATCCCCATTCTTACCTTGGCTGCTACAAGGTAGTGATCCGAGTCGATGTTAGCTCCTCGGAATGTTCGGACATCCAAAATACTGGATGCGTGCCTCTTATCTATCGCAATGTGATCAATTTGGTTGACCGTTCGTTGATCTGGAGACCGCCATGTCCCCTTATGGATATCGAGGTGAGGAAACCGTGTGCTGGCTATAGTGGCATTTCGTTCCGTAGCGAAATCAATTAGCCTAAGTCCGTTACCAGACGTGTTGTCGTGTAGGCTATGTTTTCCGACAATACTTCTAAAGATGTCTTCTCTTCCCACCTTTGCATTAAAATCTCCCAGCACGATTTTAACATCGTACTTCGGTAGTCGCTCTTAGGTTTTGTCGAGGAGCTCGTAGAAGCAATCCTTAGCTATACCATCTTTTTCTTCCGTCGGAGCGTGAGCGCATATAAGGCTTATGTTGGCGAATTTGGCCTTGATGCGGATTGTTACTATGCGTTCGCTAATGTCTTGGAAACATAAGACTTCTTGCCTAAGTCTGGCACTTATAACAAATCCGCATCCGAATAGTCGCTGTTTCTGCTCACTATAACACGGTCCGTAGTATATGTCACAGTTTTTCATCCTCTTTTTGCCCGGCCCATCCCATCGTATTTCCTGGATGGCAGTAATGTCTGCTTTGTAGCAGTTTAGGGCTTCCGCTAGTTGTTCGCCTGCACCTCTCCTGTTTAATGTTCTCACATTCCAGGTGCAGATACGAACGTCGTTGTCCTTTTTTCGTTTAGCAGGGTCGTCAACAATAAAATCAGTCCTTTCCGAGGCTATTGGTTGCTTCGTAACCATGTTTTTTTTCTGTGGGTGGGTAGTTAACCCAAAGCACAACCCCCAACCTGGAGGGCCAGTTCCAATTTATTAGATACCCCTAGGACACGGGGCCATCAGTATCCACTACGGGATTGAGCGCTGCCGTTGGCCTTTCGGTTCATCCGCCACCATCTCTGTTCAAGTGGCCTGACTAACCCTTGAAATTCAAAATATGTATGTCAAAACTAATATACCCCTATGGGCTAGGGTATAAACAAACTTTTAGCAAACTCATATTCTACTATCTCTCCCCAACATAATGACCCATAGTCACATGATACTTAGGCCTATCTGGGCAGACTAGTAGTAGGGGTGTCAAGACCTTTTGCGGCTCAGGCATGAGAATCGAAAATTTGCAAAGTTGTGGGAAATTTTCCGATTCGCAATTTTTGATATTATACCAGTTGGCGTTTATATATAATCCCTAAAAAATAAAACAATTATTGCGAGGCCCGCGTTCCGAAGACTTCAAATGCGACCATGACCATTGACGCATCCAATTTACCCTAATTTAACTAATCTTAAAGTTCCTCTTACCTACCTCGATATTCGATCCCATTAATAAGTTCAAAACACTCTCTCTAATTAATTTAAAAAACACTACATTTTAAAATTGTTAATAACGCACATGTCAGCTTTATTACCTACAATCAATTCAAGTATTCAGGACCGTTCTGATAAAATACCTGCCTTGTCTTCATAACAAGTGGTTGGCTGACTTTGAATCCGAATTTTTGGAAAAAAAAAACATCACCTCACTACTTCACATTTGTTTCCCCCAAACCCATCCATAGGAGAGCCTGCCTCAAAGTGTGCGTCACTAAAATGTTCCAGTAAATAGAACACTACATCTTCCCAAAAGCTGAATCTCTTATATAAATCACCCATCGTGGTTGTACATCTGTTTATCGTCGTAGATACTACTATTTGCCTACACTTAGATTCATCATCATTCTTCTCTATCGGATTTCAAGAACCCACTTTGTCCTGCTCCTGTTTACTTTTGCCAATTTCGGGCAAGATTTATGCGCTACGTTCATGCTGGTGAAACGTTTCATATTTCAACATTTGGGATTAAATGGAATCCTCGCTTTCGTTTTGCAGTCTGCAGGACGACAACCTGCGCTGCACATACACACTCGTACGAATAGCCGACTTTAAGTCGACAATATTAAATTACTTTCCTGACATAGTGATACCCACAATGGGGTAGGGGTGGCCAACCATATAGTTGTGGTATAGCAATTCCACTCTTGCATTGAATAATTGCAGTGTGGTCATGTTAAATGTTTGCGCAACACTCGAAAACTACATTTCCCTATCTATCTGAGTATTAATTTGTATGCCAGCACTTGGGGGGGTACTAGAGATACCCCAAGTGCAATTCTGCGACCACGTTCCCTTGTCGTCTCACGTCAAGAGATTTTCGCATACAAATATTGTTAGCGTTAGCGGTCCACTACCCACCCATCCCAAATGTCTGTTTTTATGATGCAGATGTGCATATGCCAAATGTATTTGTAAAGGTGTTGTATCTCCGACATAATGCCTGATAGTATTTCATTTAATTCGCAAACAAAAAGTACGAGTATCTCATTGTTTCGTTTTTGCAAATTTTCTTTTCTTTCAGCACATCGCGGGATAGTATCACCCAGCGTGGTTGAGCATACTTCACACGTAGCTGTGTCCCAGGATGAGGGTGCTGTTCTGCTATGTGTAGCACAAGGATGTCCATCGCCTGAGTATAGGTAAGTTGTGTTAATCTGATTTTATTTTTTGTGATAAGTTTCATAAGACTGTTAATAGAAATTAATTTAGATGGGTAAGGGTTTGCCTAATTGAAAAATAAAACTGGTTTCCATCCAGAGTTTATGCTTTAGCCTGGTTTAGAGAAGGTAATGATCTTGTCTTAAATTATTTTTCAACTTAGATGGCTCTGAAGTTGCCACAGTCTGGTTGCGCGCCACTACATAAAACCAGAGTAATCAATTTAAAGCAAATTACAAAAATACCAAGACTAGTATGTACAGAGACAACCTGTAAGATGCGAATGACTCCAACCCCTCCAAGTTCTAAATCTGCTTATCCTGGATTAATGTGGCTACCAGATCATAGCTGTGTATTCATGAAGCTGGAGCGCTGGCATTCTCACTATCATTATGATGGTGTAAATACCACACCATTTTTGAAATTTGAAATAAAAACCAATGTAGTTTGCCGCTTTCGTGAAAGACTCTAAGCCTTTGTCTCGCAGCGTAATAATTACCTCAGCTAGATTCTTGGTCATAGGTTTGCTGGCTTGTACCCTTTAAATGTTTAGTTTTTGCCTGAAAAGAAGAAATGATTCTCAGTTGGCGTTGTCTAGGGATATCAACCAGATGCTGTAGACCATCATAATACGGTCTATCAACAACTTTTCTTCGCCTGTTTTTTATAGCAGGTCATTAATACAGCAGGTGCTATTCAACATCATTGAACTAGAGCAGTTATGCAAGTGCTTGTGAACTATTATCAATCTTATCGTTAATGAAATTGACACTCTAATTAATTTGTTTTTACTTACTGCCGTTTATTTCCGGACAGATCTTTTTTTTTGGTATGCTTGAACCTATTTGTGTTGTGCCATCTTCCCATTATTTCCTTTTGTTTGTTCAGTATCTAGGATTATTTGGCAGCTTCGAGTATGGCTAGGATATTTTCTGGAAATTAACTACATGAGTCAGCTTGTCTTGAAACAAATTGGGTAGGTAGATCGACCTTCTCAGAATTTATTTCAGAGCTTACTTCTATACTTATATTTTTGATATATTGAAGTAGATATCTTTTTCCAATCTGGACACATTATTCGAGAAACATTCCTTTATGTTTGATAAACTGATTGAAAAGGTAGTTGATGTAAAAGTCATCATATTCCACTGATTTATATATTGTGCTGTAGCCATATATGAAGATCGATTGGTGTGAGGTTTAAGATTGTCTCTAAACCTGCTTTTGGACTAGTACGCATGGATCCTGGCATCAATGAAAATGCGGGGAACTTTGTCCGCTTGTTGGGTGCAGCATATGCATTAAACTGCTGATAATTAGCCGATGACGTTTGATAGCATTACCAGCTAATCGCGCGGTAGTCTGATTGTTTGCACTAGCTTGTATCATCACTTCTAGTTAATATTGGCTTAGCTCCTATAGGCAAATCCATAAGACAGGACTCTTCCTTTACAACGCTCATAGCTCATTGTCGACAAATGGATCGCTGAATGGTAGCTATTAACTTTTGCATCCCTATCCTCCGTTTCAGCTGACACGGAGACTCTTTGTACTGAAGGCGATCTCAGGTTTCTTCGATTGGCTTGTTGTTTAGTTAGCTTACGGTGTCTCCAGACAACCCTTCTGATCTTCCTTCAGTTGTCGGAGAAATTCACTTCAGAAAGTCCCGTTGCTAGAGAGATATAGTTTCCCTTAACCTGAGAACATCTTAACGCATCGTGTTAAGTGACATATCCGAGGCGGTGTTCAGCGAATCGTCAGTAGCGGGTGATAACCAACGTCAACTTATCCGTAAGGGATTAGGGAGTAGTGCGAGAGAGACGGTTTATTCACCGCGTTACGTATGGACAAAGTTAAATTGGACCGTTTTCAAGATATTGGGACTATATTGTATTTAGCCTTAGCATTCTGATAACTAGAATGATTAAAGCATTTTTTTGTCAAATGACTTTATTGATGAAAATTTTTATAGAAGATCCAAATGCGATATAAAAATAGCATATATGACAAGAGGTACGTACACCTTTTTAAAAATCTTGGTAAAAAATTGTTGGGCAGTATGTTGACGGTTCTTTATGAGAATTGTTACATTTTGGTACCAGGACCAAATGTTGGGCTACTCTGGAAAGATCCCTTTTTCCCGAGACGTTTGTACCTAATATTTCTTTAAAAGTATTTAAACCGTGAAAGCACCGTGATTGTGCATGCTTGTGATTTTACATGCAAACATGTGTGGTGTATATGGGATTTATCAACTTAGTTGCGCATGCTTGTGCATGCTTGTGATTTTACATGCAAACATGTGTGGTGTATATGGGATTTATCAACTTAGTTGCGCCAAGAGGTTAGGAATCTTCAAAGGATACTAACGGTACATACCATTGGTTATGCCCGCTTCATATGTTTTCTGGCCTGACAAATGACAATGTCCTTAGTGTCAGTCAATATATGCCAATGGGCTAAACCTCTATTTTTTTAATTTTTTTTTGTGATGACTACGACTCTTGTAGTTTATCTTAACAAGTAGTTTACGCTTCTGTAGTGTTAATAGCGTTTGGTAGGTAGATTTCCAGCGAACGCACCTACTAATACCGTCATTCCACTTATGTTTTGCATCTAGGGTCATTCCTAGATATTTTGCCGCTCTTGCGTGTGGCAGCTGCCGCTGCAGTTTGTATTAAGCTAAAGAAAAGAAAACCAAAATCCAAATGGCAAAAAGAATGACTCTCAGCTAGAAAGCAATTGACTCATTTAAATTTGGTTCTTCAACTCTCGCTCGAGCCTACTGATTGGCGAAATTACTTAAGGATGGATGAGATGATCAAGAGAAAGGATACGAATATGAGACAAGTCATAACCCCTCACGAGAGATTGACCGCTACTCTTCGTTATTTAGCAAGTGGGTGTACCTTTGAGAAACTGAAATTTCCTACAGCTATTTCACCACAGGCCTTGGCCAAGATTATACCTGACACCTGTAAAGCGATTTTGCGTTGTCGTTAACACTTTGACAGATAAATCAATAGAAAGAGATGTTAAACTTAACAAAGTGATGTTGTTTGTTTATTTAACAAGGTGAAACATAAAGTCATTTGTTTTTATTTGGTGGAGGGCGCTGGAGCAAATCTGAAAACAGACTCGAAAACCCAACCAAGTTTAACGAGTTACACAAATCAATCTGAGTTCCCGACACATTTGGCTCGTTGCCTCGCTCGTGTATGGGCAGCTTTAGACCTTCGTGCAATACCTTGTCGAAAGCTTGTGATACGTCGAGAAAATCGCTAGAGCAAATCTTTTTCCATTCTATAGTTTTTTTTAATAAAATTTGTTATTCGATACAATTGATCGATTGTGGAATGTTTGAACCGGAAGCCGAATTGATGATCTGGGATCAAGGGTTTTTCTTCAATTACTGGTTGTAACAACGTACTTACTTAATTGGCGCTACAGTCCGGGATGAACCTGAGCCTCAACCAACATGCCTCCCCAATTATCCCGGTCCTTAGCTAACTGCCTTCAGTTGCGCACTCCAAGTTGGTTTAGGTCGGTTTCTACTTGTGCGCGCCACTTAAGGCGAGGTCTTCCTCTACTGCGTCCGATGTCTGGCTGGGAATCGAAGACTCTGCGAGGCGGAGTATTATTATCAATCGTTCTACATGTCTTTGCGATCTTAAACGTCCAATGCGGATTATTTTGACAAGGTGTACATATGTCACTGTACAGCTCGTATAGTTCGTGGTTGAATCTTCCTCTCCATAGCCCGTCAATGCAAACGAGACCGAAGATTTTTCGAAGAATTTTTCTCTCCAATCGACCATCCGCTTTTGATACGGTCCATGCTTCAGCGCCGTAGAGCAGGACTGGGATGATAATGGTCCTATATAGGATCTCCTAAGTAGTGCGAGTGAGGGCTTTACTACTAAATTGCCTTCTTAGCCCGAAGAAACAGCGGTTGGCAGGAGTAATTCTTCGTTTATTTCGGACGAGATGTTGTTGTCAGAGTTAATAGTGGAGCCGAGGTAGACAAAGTCCCGTACTACTACCTCAAAGTTATATCTGTCAATGGTGACGTTCTGTCCAATTCTTCGATATTGTGTGTCCTTTCGTGTTGACAGAATATTCTTAGTCTCAGAGAAGCATTTATAATATGGAGCAACTTAACACCACTTTTTTCGGTAGCTCCTTCAGAATTTCGCCAGTGATTAAATCATATCCTGGTGCTTTGTTATTTTTCAACTTTCTTATTGTGATTTGAAGCTCGGACAGGGATACGGACTTTACTTTATATTTGTCGGGTGCCTCGGTTCTTCGTTTAGGGTTATTTATCGATCGGCTTGCATGTTTGAAGGGCAAATAAATCTGCCTTCTCTTTGTTTCCTTTTTCCCATTCGCCGTTGGCTTTTCTTATTGGTGGTGAGTGCATTTTATGTTTCCTTATGGACTTCAGGGCTTTCCATAGTGAGTAGTTTGCACTCTTATCAGCAGACAAGCCCTCGAGGTATGTAGAAGTCTCGCGATTTCTTAAATCCTGTAGCTCACTCTTGAGTTTGTTGCAAAGATGTTTGAGATAAGTTTTATCAGGGTTTCGCGGGATTGTTGCCATCTCTTGCGTGCTCTCCTCTTTTCTCGTGTGAGGTCTTTGATTTCGGGCTGATATTTGACATTATACTGTTGCATGTTGCTGTCTTCCGGGAGAAAGGATTTTTTTACGCTGCGCTCTTAATTGTTTCCACCAGATTGTCAATTCCGTCCTCTATTTCGAGCGGTGTCTTGTGTGGAACATTTAAAGCAACATTTTCTTTACAGTCTTTTTTGAAAACACCCCAATTGGTTTTGTTACTGTTAGCCTTGGCGGTCCTTTTTTTGTTGCAATATTTTCATCCATTTTCATAGTAACTGAGGAGTGGTCTAAGCATAGAAAATAGACATTCTTCGACTTCCTTCAGATTTTTAGTTAGAAAGGGCAAAAGCCTATCTTACTTTAATATTATTATAAATTTGGCTTTTAAAGGTTTGTTTTTCGGGAATTCGTGGTACATTCGAAAAAGCTGACTGTCCTTTAAAACACATAATTTTTACGTAGAAACACTTTTACAGTTTGTCCCAATAAATAAAAATAAGACCCCATGGATATACCTTTTGCAGGTTTTAATTTTGCCATTAACAGTAATTTATTGAAAGGTTTTATGGCTTGCAAATAAATTTCCATAATTAAATCATTTAAATGACATCCACAGATGTGACGAAGGATATCAATTTATTTTTTTTGTCATCAGATTGTCATCGATAAAACAAATACAATAAAAAATGAAACCTATATGAATTCAAGAGCCATATAGAAATTAAAATAAAAATTGAAAAAGAATTATTAAATACATAAAATCTACTTTTTATGTGTGTTTTGATTGATATTCCTGTTGCGCATGGCCGTTAGTCGACCCAATTTTTTTTTTGTTTCTTAATTTATTTCATAGCCAGCCTTTGTAAGTCTGCGGAAAACGTTTTAACATCCAAAGTGGAGAAAACGAGACAGGATGTACAGAAAAAACATTACTCCCAACGTTGTTTCAGGTTAAACAAACGCTTCAATAAATACAATCCGCAGGATCTGTATGTGTATGTGTATTATTTTTCCATCACTCGTCATGGCACTTCACATCTCATATTCATTCATAGGATTTCGGTGAGTGATGGTGGCAGTGGGCCATTCCACGTAATTACTAGGACTACTGGCGAGCAAGAATTCGGGAATGAGGTGCACGTCCACGTACTCCCATTGAATGCTTATTGAATTAAATATATAGAACACAGGTGAAGGATGAAAACGATCCGAGCGCCCGGCAACATTCTAGCCTGGAGTAGGCGTGTGTCAGTATCGGCGAATGTGTATATTTATTCATTATTAATTTTATTATTATTTCCCAGAACTGTTATTTTTTTATTTTTTCCACTTTAATTTAGTATTCTGGCTCAGTTCCAGCGGATCAAAACGTTTGTCAATATATAGTTGGAGTCTGGTTTTTTTATTGGATCCTTTTTTTAATACTTCGATTGGATTAAGGGGTATGAACGGGAGTGATGGAAATGGGTATGGCTTTGGGTATGCCGTATGCCCAGTGATGCACCTGTCACTGTGGATTTAATATTAAGTATAATTTGAGCGTAAGAGCTTCTCAGGTACACATGCGGATGATATAACTGGTGGGTGAACGATTGAATTTTAATTAATGCCTTCTCGATATTGAATTTAAAAGCTTTCATCAGTTTAATGACAGAATTATTTTAAATTCAGAATAAAAGGGGAATTGCCTCTTGGGAAATTAAATTAAAGTGTATCGTGCATTAGCATGCATAAAAATTGGTGCATTTTATTTTATCTGTAGACTTTCACAAGTGGTCGAACAGTGCAAAAAGTTAAGGATTTCCGGTACACCAAGAAATGTACCTTCAAAAATGGTTGGTTTGACTTATATACATAGTTGGAAAAATCTTTAAAAAAAAACTATAAAGCATTCAAAAAGTGGCTATTGTGGTAAGTTTATTGGGCTACGACCAAAAGGGCTTCCAATATACATAGTAGTTAGTACTTAGAGTTGATGTTCACCAGCCCGCCGCTTGTAAAATTCTTTAAAACTATAAAGGGTATTACGTGAACAGTTTTTCAGGGAGTGAGATTGAAGTTGATATACATTTATGTCAACAAAAAAGCTTTGTGAGAGTGAAAACAAGGAGGCTTGAGACCCGGTGTACTTTTATCCCTAAATGTAACGTAATTTCGGAAATTCGTAAGTAAAAGGCTAACGATTTTATCAATGTTTATACCTATGGCTACAAAACAAACGACTATATAAATAAAGGTATTATCTGTGATAGGATAAATCGTACCTACCCTCTTTCCGTCTTCCCATACACGACCTAAAACCTATTTTCTCCCTTCATTTGTGTATGCAAAGTTATTCATTTTGCCAAAGAAGAAGACCACCTGTTTAACGCCGAATCCAAATCGCAAATTTAAAAAGCTTCTCATGAAAGGGTTTCTCTTGGATGTTTGTCAGACTTTCGCAAGGGGTGGAGAAATTTTAAGGTGTAACCTTCGGAATTCCGACCAGGGACCCTGCGATTAATAGTCATACACACTAACCACTAGGCCGCTGCACCTACTTCTATTCAATGTTTACATACCGATCTTGTGGGTTTCATCCGACAAGCCATAGTGTATGCGAATGATGTTGTGTCATACATATTAGGTGCGACAATCGAGCTCATCAAACTCCTCTTTCACAGAAAAAGTCTAGATAACACATAATCTAGGTGGACGATTCAGTATTTCAAAGCTTGAAACTTACAATTCACCTAATTATCCTTGCAAAAAAGTTATGGTGTCAGGGGCTATGTAGTTTCGCTACCTACCGTAAATAGTAACATTGATTTTCAATTTCATTAAACTAGACAACAAAGTTCACGAAATGTTGACGTTTTTTTTTTAAATTTTCCTATATACAAATTGAAAATATTTGGTACATAGTCTTATCATGAAGGTTAGGTTAGGTTGGAGTTGAAGAAGACTGCACACGATGCTCGTGCACACTTAGACCAAAAAGGTCCGTTGTGGTACCATGTGAATCCTTCGACTACCCTCTATTCGTAAGCCTAATTGAACCATTCAAAGCTAACTATGTAGCGTAGGAGGTTTCTTACTCTGATATCAACCAGATCACTTAGATTATCGAAGAAGTAGTCTCCCAGATGAAGTTTTCTTTTTACTGAGAGAGCCGGACAAGTGCAAAGAAGGTGAGTAATACTCTTCCTCGTCCAGGCAGCTTCTACAGAAGTCATTGATGAAAAGGCTTAGTCTTTTTGCATGTAGGCCTATAGGACAGTGTCCTGTGAGGACACCGATTATTGTGCTGATGTATGATCTGTTCAGCATTATTAAGCAGATGGAGCGCTTCTGGTTAAAGCTAGGCCAGAGTTGCTTGTATATTTGGCACATTGTGCCATTTATCCAGTTATTGGTTTCAATCGAATATGACTCCTATTCAAGGCGACTGGGAATGGTTGTCCTGAAGTTATGCTCAAAACTGAGTTGGGTAGTGATGTGGTCGGTGTTTTCTGTAGTGTTAAGGTGATTCAGAATCATTGTGTGTACGGCAAAGATATCTATTTGCCGTAGATATCTTGGGGCACTAGATGTAGGATAGCATCAAGGGCTGCGGAGGGGGTTGTTCTAAGAGCTCCGCTAATGCATATGCAAGCTTATTTTTGAACTTTACCTAGTAGTTTGCGGTTGGAGGCTGTTTCTAAAGCCTTCCACCAGACTAGGACACCATACATGAGTATGATTCTAATGATAGACACGTAGAGCCAGAAAAAGATATGTGGTTGCATGACCCATTTCCTTCCAATTGCCTTTTACAAGAGTATAAGGCTACGATGGCTTTCTTAACGCGTTCTTGGATGTTGGCTTTCCAGTTCAGTTTTTTATCCAAAACCAGACCTAGGTATATAGAGATATAGAGATATTTGCGAACTTGAGACTGACGCCATTTAGTTTGGGATGATCAATGTGCGGAGTTTTGTAAATATTTCCTGCTGGAAAGGACCAATTCGCTGAAAAGGACCAATTCTAAGGGTTCAAGCCGAGTCCACATTTGGCGACCCAATTAAAGAGTACAGAGAGACCATTCTGTAATAGATCCCTAAGGGTACTGCCACGTCATCCGCGTATGCAATCACCTTGCATCCCTCTCTTTCTAGATTTATTAGTAGCTTGTTGACTACTAGATTCCAGAGAAGAGGAGAGACACGACGCACGGAAACTTGTGGTTGTGGGGTGCCACAGCTAACGGATATGAGTGCAGATGAGAGGCCAAGATTTGTGTTAATAATTCTGCCTATGAGTAGCTGATTTATTAAAACTTCCAGCGAGTCGTCTACATTTAAATCCGAGAGTGTATTAGTGATTGCTTCTGCTTTGACATTGTTAAAAACTCCTTCTATATCAAGAAAGGCATCCATAGTTTACTCCTGTACTCTTAGTGAGTTTTCAATGAAGCGTTCCAGTGAGTGAAGCGCTGTTTCAACCGACATACCCTTGCAGTATGCATGTTGGGAGTTGGACAGTGCAGTCGGTTCAATACTAGTACGGAGGTGTATGTCAAGGTTTTAAGCAGAAAAGAAGATAGACTGATTGGACGGAGATCCTTCGGATATATATGAGAACTCTTTCCTGCTTTGGGCATGAATACAACCTCTACTTCTGTCCATGTTTTAGGGATATGTACTAACCGTAGACAGCTGGTCATGATGGTTAGTAGCCATGGTAGCAGGATTTCAAGGTTGTATTGTAGTTCCGCAGGTATGATACCATCTGGTCCAAGGAATTTAAATGGTTTGAAGCTCTTAACGGCCCAAAGAAGTTTTTCTTTGGTGATGATAATGTTGGTATGATGAATGGATGTAGCGAACATCTCTGGTTCGGTATCCATGGGGTTGGAGGATCTACCATGAAAGTGGCTGTCCAGAAGTAAGTCAATGGTATCCATTCTGCAGGTTGTCCATTGACCATACGCCAGGATGCTCTTTTTTTCCTTCCTCAACCAGCTTTTGTAAGTTCTGAGAGTCAACTTGTATAGGCCCTGATCTAGTGTATCTTTGAAGATCTTGGCTTTGTTAAATAGTTGCCTGCATTTTTTTCTAAGGGGGGTGAGATTGGAATTCCACCATGGAGGCTTGGCATTCTAATAGGACATGCTGACAATCTTGCATCGCTCAGCGCTCATGAGAATATAAACATAAATAATAAACGTAATAATCGTGTTAAGTTTAACCAAAATCGTTAAAGCGGTTTTTTAGAAATTTTGATTTTAACAAAACAGTTTCGTGGTAGGTAACGTTCGTTTAGGGTCTATAATACAAATACCAAAAATCCCTCTGAGTATTGAACCAAGAACCCAGTATATCAAATTTGAAATAAAAATTCGTCACTCTTTTAAGCCTCCAGCTGCTATCAAAGGCCGACAGTGCGACAGATCCACAGGCGAATAGAATTTCGGGACCCATTTGTTAGTGCGTCTTCATTATCATGTTGGTCTATACCTCTAAAAAGCACTCCATATCAAGAGGTAAACCACATTCCAAAGAAACACTATTCATACATTCTTAAGAGATATTTGCGAAAGGGTTCTCACCACTATGAACAATCATTTCATACGCATGCCACGTTTTCTCATTCATCAAATGCGTAATCCATTTAATTAAACCACACTTCGGGTTCTTCCTGTTCATTACTAATTTGTTTGCCTATTAACTCAGCCGAACATGAATTATTACGCTCGTCTTGGAAATTGATTAAAACACAAAAACCACAGCATCACCATATCTCATTTCAATTAATCAACATAAGTGTAACGGGTTCAAAATATATATACATGAACACGGTCGGTGGCTGTGCCATTCATTAGTCTATTCGCATCCTAATCCCATATGTTGGGTTACGGCACGAGAACAGTAGCGTCATAAATGTCTACCATAAAATATAAAATTTGATAAGACACCACCCACAGGATTAATATCTTCGTGTATTAGTGTATCCACAGCCATAACCCCAGACGACGAAGTACATCAACAATATTTTATAACCTCACATTTTCGAAAATCCTTCAGTCAGCTCTTGCGGAGCACACCATTAAATGCCAAGCGCCGAAAAACCCTAATGAAAGACGGTACATGTATCTATCACGTGAAATGTTCATAATTACCTAGACTTTGTCGCACACAGACATTCCATGAATTTGAAAATTCACACCGTCATACACGCACACAACCCACGACGACGTGGAAGAAAGGTCCTGGCTGTTCCTCTAATTTTAATAAAACATCTTGTGCCAATGTAATAAAAGCCATTTGTGCAACACTTGGTTGACTACACCTCTCCTCGAATGGGTACAAAGATATATACATACTCCTAGGCGGATGCTTTCGGTATAGGTCTGGTCTGGCGTCGAAGGTACTTTAGCACACGTGCTTAACAAAAGGACTCCGCATAGAACACCACCCCGGCATATGACACATGACCGCATCCGCAATTATTTGCTAAATTGAAACAAAGCTGTAAAGTTGTTGCAATAACCTACAGTTGGAGCCACAATGCACAATCCCAATCTCAGACAATGATGGTTTTATTATGACTACACCCGACCGTATTTAAGGAAGTCAACGAGATGAACTTTTTGTGTTTTTGTGTTGCGAGAGGTGCGAGGCGTGCAGGTGACACCCAACACAATGGAGAGGGGATTGAACTCAACTTTTTGCTGAGATGGGAAGCTTAGAAAAATTAAGTAGACACTACTTAGGAAAAACTACTTCCAGGAGGGACTTTGTTCAGATTTTTTTTTTGTGTAACCTGTTCTTAAGGTGTAATTGTCATGCTTGTCAAAAAAAGCCGACAACTTGGTCTTTCAGAGTGGGTCATTCAGTGGCAAACGAAACCCAGATTGATAACCATTTCAAAGCAAATTTATAAAAAAATTGGGGTTCATGACTGTAACGTGAAATTGACAACAGTAGGGCCGGTCCTTAAAGACTTTCTAAAAGAGGCTCAAAGGGAAAAACGAAAAAAAGGAATGCCCGTGAACATCATTTGCTAAAATCTGGACAAATAAATTGCCGAAACATTAAAAATCAGTAATATCCACAAAGTTGAGCCTGATTCCATATAGCTATTTTGTAAAGCCTCAAAAGGTAGATCAAACTTGCTTAGTTGGCGTAACAGTCCTGGGGAAAGCTGGCATAGACCAACATGGCCCTCTAATAAGCCCGGTCCTCAGTTTATTCCCTTTAGTTACACACTTGGTGTTAGTTGAGGTCGGATTCTACTTTTTCGCCCCATCTACCATCTGGCTGGAAATCGAACATCCTAAACATCCAATAAGGAATTTTCTATCCACAAATATGTCACTATACAACTTGCAAAGTTCGTGTTTCAATCTTTTTCTTCGTAACCGATTAACACAAGCAGAATATTTCATATTTAACAGAATATTTCGCCTCAAGAGATAAAGAATATTTAACTCTTTAATACGGTCCACGCTTCATGTTTCCACATAGATAAAGCTTCAAGATTGGCCTTACAATTTGAGTGAGGTTATTTCATCTGAATTAAGATCCCCTTTCTTAATTCAGATGAAATAACCTCACTCAAATTGTAATACAGACGTCACAAAGGTCTTGGGAAGAAGAAGAAGTACGTCCAAGCAAGCACAGAACGCTAAGGGATTTTATCAGGAGTTGAAGGAAACAATCATATCAAGTGCTAATACAAATCAGGCTACCCAATATCGACAAAACGACTTAAAAAACACGTAAAACAGACGAAATGCAAAGGGAATTAGTTACTTAAAGCTCGATCTTTTGAAAGACGACACCATTTTCTACATATAGCGAAACCGTTGCTCTTATAAAAGTTGTCTCAAACCTCACGCATGGTTTGCAATTGCCGTCATTTGTGTAATAAAATCTTAGTAACCAAAAAAAATTACAATCCGTAGTTTATCAAAACCTCTTGTAGTTCGACAAAAGACAAGGTTTCTCTATTGCATATGTTATGTTTTTTTTTTGGAAAAAATTATACTAGATCCAAATTTTGGGCCTAAAAAATCGGTCACATACAGACGGACTGACGCACGGGCAGACAAACATGGCTTAATAACTTTACGTTATAACTATCTAAATGGTTTATCGATGTTACAAACTTAATATCAAAACTAACATATCCTATAGGATTGGATGTACAAAAAGATTGACAGCTGACAGACAAGGTGTAGTAAAAATGGAGTCCTACACGAGAAAACACCGAGTTTTCATTGCAGAACTATATTTCAAAAATATTAAAGTTTGTCTGGCATTTCGCAAATTTCGGAATATGGATTTAACTTCGTCAAACTTGAGCAGAGGAATTGAAAAAATCAGCGAGACTGGATCAAATCGTATAGCTGAATACTCATGCCGTCCAATAACAAGCTAAATGTTTAAACGTTCATATCGAAGCAGTGCGTGAGAGTGTTGGCGAAAGTTTAAGAAGATCAATTCGACTTTGTGGAACTCATTTTCAACTTGATGGCTTCGTTAATCAATCTTCACGGATTTTGGTTTAATAGAACCCAAATGTCATTGTCGAAAAACAAATCTATCCACAATGTGGGACAGTGATGTTTTTGGGCTGGAAGGATCATATAACTCGAAATTGACGTTAGCCAACCAATAACTATTTTGGTGCTCAATATCACGACATGATAACCGAATTCTTTCTGCCTGAATTGGATTATATTGATATGTATGGTGTTTCATGTGTTTTTCTCCGGAGTTATTTTAGGAGGAGGTTGACAAAATTCAGCCATATTTATGAAAAATGGTCATCGAACATGTTTACCTAAGTGGGCGGATTTGGAAATTATTTACACTTATTCTACGTGTACCAAATTACATCATTCTAGCTTTCATTTATTTATTTTTATGGCCCAAAAACAGATGACGGACGGATGGACAGACGGACAGACGTGACTAAATAGACTCAGCCATAAGGTATATCTAGCTAAATTATTTCGCTATGTCATAATAGTTGTAGCAAAGCTAATATATCTTATGCCCTATAGGGTATTAACTAAATTGACGTGGTACGAGTGCTATTGTTATTTTGTTAAATAATTAAAATGCTTTACAGAAGGAATAAAATAGATGCATAACTTGATAAATTTATGGGAGTGTCCAATTCACTCCAATAGAGGGATAGGGAATGCATTTAAAAATATCTATCTTAGTGTGTAGAGATTTACTATCTTAATCGTCGATTTTCCTTCCAACTTTTCAGCAAACCCATCCTTCCCATAGGACATTTATTTATTTATCATTATTCTTAAGAGTTTGCACATTTTCCCCACTTTTTTCGGGACTACATATAACTACCTTGCCGGTCGGTCATCACCGACTCTTCCCCGTACAAAATTCTTTCCACATACGATAATTTATTCATTTAAATTTTAACCCATTTATGCGACATTCACCCTTGGTAAAAACTTCTGGCGCTAAGTAAGTTCTTGCACTCTTGATGGATTTGAGAACTTCCAGAGTCTTTGGCCGTGACTTTTGAAAACCCTAAGCAAACAGAAAAATGAAAGGTGGGTACAGTTGCTGTATGGCTAATGCGTTGCAATACTAAGGAACATCTAAATGTTCTGCTGAGGAAAACTTGTTATGGGCAATGGTGTTTTAACGTCATTTAGTCGATGTCATTGTTTATGAATGTCAGAAATATTTAGCTAAGGGAGTGATATTCACTACCGAACCAGAGGTACAGAGTCTTCCGGTACCTCTTCTTTCACGTGTTTTTCCAGTGCCTTCTAGGTGAGCGGCTAAACCCTCCTTAGCATTATCTTAAGAAAATCTGCGCCGAAATGAACGTTGCGATCTTGAAGAGTCTTCCATGACTTTCCGACGTGTATTCTAAACTTACGCCCTTTGCAAAGGTTATATCATATTCCAAAATATGCCACCCTCTACATACCAACCCGTTTCGGCTGATCATCAATAAAAGCCTCAATGAAAGCGGCTTCTAATGGATTTTGGTAACGGTTGTGTATCCCTGTAACTGGTCAGATTTGTCCCAGTGCCTTCGGTGTTTTCACTTTCTGTTCAGATTTGGTGATTTGAATACAAATTCGGTCAACGTTCTTTAGAGCTCTAGGCAGTGGATCGTATCGATGAAAAGATAATGAGCCTTAACTTAGTATTTTGCTGGAAGTTCGTGTTTACACTTCTTCGTACTCAAAAGTCTTCTACTTTTCAACACTATCCGCGCTGTCTTGGTTTTGTGTTGTAGCGCCGTGACACCTGCCTTTACCTTCATATCTCTTCGGCACTTTTGTAAACATAACCTAACAATGCCACGGGTATCTTTGTTGATGTTGTTTGTAGTCTAGGTTGGCTCCGTCTCTCTTTTCTCTTTTCTAATTGTGAGGCACTAAATTAATTACGGTAAAGACGAGAGTCTCTAGCTAAGGCGCTATAAACATAATTCTCTTTTTCTGCGGCTTTCGTAGCTTCACATGGTTGTAAGAAAAAGCTAAGCATAGGAAACGAAATAACACATTGTGCCAAGAATTTGTCTTTTTTTATGGGTTAAGCTGGAGCTTAGCTTTTTGGTATATGAAGGCGTGCAAAGTGTTTATGAAATTTGTAAATAATTTGGACGTCTTATATAGATCTAAAGTTCTAGACTTTTTCTGATAAAAAGGGTATTTTTTGTTGATTCAGTGAGCACTTTTTGGATCGATGCTTATCCCGTACAGGATTATAAGGATATCGGACCAATACTTTTGGGAAGGCGGATTAACAAGTTGAGATAGTGTGAGAGACATTAGAGTTCGCGACTATCTAATTGCTACGCAACTAGATCTCCGAACGGAATGTTCTATGATTCGATTTCCTCATTGAGTTCTTAGTTTTGCCTTGTAGTTAAACCGAGTAAATGTCTCTGGGGCATGTGCAATGGCCTTGTGTTGGGCTGCTGAGTTTGCGATATCTAGTTGGAAATCCACATGTTCATAGATCGGTATTCCGAGAAGTGCTATCCTATAATACCGAGTAAATGTCACGTCTGGGAATAGCTCCCGATGGCGGGGCTATCATACCTCCCAACAACTCGTCAGCCAACAAAGCTTCCTATTTAAGAGTTCCTGTCTTTATTTAAATTTACCAGAGTTGTCATTCCCAAAGGACAATAGCCATTTCCCATGTCTTTGGAAAATGCATCACTTTACTCGTTGTTGCTTGTATAGCCGCTTCCTAACAACCATCCCTACAAAGTGACCCATTTGCTATCTGAATTCTGAAAAGCATTTTGGTGGTATATTCCCGGGCATTTCTGAATAAGATTTCGGTAGATAAATTGATGACGCTTGTGACACTTTATTGAACTATCAAGGAGTTATCACCCATATATCCAACATGACTCTATCTCTACGACTACAATTCAGACCCTCACCGTTAACCCAAACCCATAAACATCTGTTCCGTAGTGGCATCTCCTTATCTATTCCCAATACCCAATACCCGAAAATTTAAATAAAGGCATTTAAAACATAACCTCATAATATATAGGTAAGGACCATCATCGACGACATGTTGGTAGACGACATGCACAATCCAGTGTATATGTATAAGTGTATCTTCAATTTTTCGCTTCGTCTCAATCATTGACGACCAAAATTGATGAATATCCACCACACAATGTTCTCCAAGGAGTTACTCCGATGTGTGAGTTGGGTGAACGAGTGTTGGAGAGGATATAAAAATATCCTGTCATCCTCAATCCGCTCGTATAAATTTATGCAGCGTTAAATTATATATTTTATATTTTTTTTTTTTTTTGCGTCCTCATCTCTGTCGTCTTTGTGTGCACCTCCCGCCGAGTGGATTAGGGATGGTGTCATCCAAGTTATATACGGTATACCCATACCCATCCTTCAAAACCGAAGTAGATCACTATCTACAGGAATGTATGCTGCAAACGTGAGATCACGTATATTAGTTCGTGTTGATGTTTGTATTTATTTCATTTTTTACCCGTGTCCTTATTTTTTTAATGTGAACCAAAATCAAAACAGCGATGAGTATTAGAGTGTAGAATCCCGCCTGGGGAAGTCACACATCCTCTAGTATGTTGGTGTTTTTTTTTTAGCCTTTTACAACTGAAGCCCTTAGCGTAGAGTTTCTTTGTCATGTGCAGTCATGTGGTAATGTTGAGGCATATTACAGATTTCTCTGCTTTTTACATCTCATCCGTGTACATGTGTATGATGTAAGGACACTTGTGATTATGTATGTATAGAGCTGTCATTACAGCCATACATTTGAGGTGGTGTGGGCGGCTTGACGCTCCGCCTGACATGATGATGGTGTAGAAAACAGCAGAGTGTTTAAATATGTAGCAAAGTAAAGTATGTGAATGTCATGGGACAAATAATAATAATGAAAAAGGAGAGAAAAGAGAAAAAAAAACAGAAAACACAACTGAACAACGATTTTTAACAAAAGAAAGGACGACCAGGAAACCTACGACCGAGAGTGAGAGAGAGCATAAAAAGGCATGACAAAGCACCCCTATGCCTTATGCAGAGGCAACTTTACACACCCATCCGCCTGCGATGATGTTGTAAAACATCCATGCAGAGGTAGTGGAGGGCTACTCCATCCAGTTTGGTACAGAAAAAGGCAAAACAGTGGTCTCTAGGGGTTATGTGTAAAACTTCAAACGTGCTGGTGCATAACTTCATTTCATAAAGAGCGAGAAACGCGGCACACACACAAAATAATGAGCGATATATTTTTGCATCTTCAATGTTGCGGAGGATATTTTTTTTTTTGATCCACTCGTCTTATGTCACAAAGTGAGGAAAATCAGTGTGGAGCACTTTTTTTTTTTAATTCGCCAACAAAATGAGATGTGTGCGGGGAGTGGGGGTGGTTAGGTGCCTATCGGTATGTAATCAATTTGAAAGGACATAGTATTCTCCACCCGTGCATTTAATCACTGACAAATAATTCGTTGAAATTTTGTGATGGATTCGCAATCAACTCGGGTATTTATTTCACAATTTATCGATTCCAACATCATCCATCGGATGCGCATTCTTCGCAAAGGACAAGTGATTAAAGTTGATTTTCTGTAAAATTTTATGACTCGTGAAGGGATAATGTCATATTTTGTTGCCGTTAAAAATTTGTATGACACTTAAAACGGAGGAATTGGGGCGCGACCGCGCAAAAGATGGGTTGAGTTTGTGTTAACATTTTACCGAAATTAGAGAAATGACTGATTGGTGGTTACAGCAAAAAAATTATCAATTACTGGGTAACTGAAAAAGGGTGTAATTAAATAAAGTTCTAGAGCCATTGCTATGCTATGTTATATATACATATATTATATAACTACAACTTGGCTGAAAAATACAAAATGACTTTGTCTAAGCACATACTTTCTTAAAATATCTTATGGATTGATTGAAAATGTCGTTTATTTAAAAAGTGGGCGTTGCAGTGGTAGATTTTAAACATGTTTTAACTTGTTTTGCATGGATAAAAAGCATATATACGAAATTTCATTATCCTAGCTCAAAATTTCAGAGCGTACTTAAATATATCTAGAGAAAAAATACTTAAAATTTATTTGTATTACTGTGGTATGCCTTGAAACAGTATCCTGAGCATATTATAATTTTGCATCTTCGTCTATCCGCCGGTCCACTCCTCAAATGTAATAAATCGATTCGATCCTTCGGTCTCAGATTAATTTTATCGTAGTCAATCCGATAGTTAATATAAGTTCGTATAGAAATTCGATACCATATTTTTATTACATATGGGCCCAATGTTGGGTTGATGGACTTCAGTCCCTTTTTTGGAAAACGATATCAAATTCATCATGCTGAAATATTTATCAAAAGATATACTTGGAATGGTTTTTGAAATGTATAAAATAATATCGGGGCCAAAGCCTAACATTACCACTAATTTTATTTTACCTTGATAAATTTCGAGCTCATTTCACACTTCTTGGTACCGTTAACAAGCAAAATTTCTTTATTTGGGAACGGAGAATCTATACGAGATCCATAAAACACCATTGCATTACTAAAAAGTGTTCGTTTGGGATGGCCGGGGCGGAGCGGTGCTTCCGTCAAAACCATCGTTGGGTCATTTTTCTTCAGATATCAGTGGATGATGATGTTGGCTCATTACGAATGCCCATAAATGTGAAAAACGTCTAGACAGTTAAAAAAACATATGAGAAGGCCACAATCCCATCCCATCCTTAAAATGAATACTAAAATTATTTATGGTTCGACAAAAAAATTACATTTTTCTATTGCATATGCTGTGGGGTAGGATAAACCAATAGTTTTTATATGTAACCGCCCCCAAAAAGTGGGCTTGGCAAACAACTTTTTATGGACAAAATATAGATATAAAGATTGTCTTAATATCTTGCTCCAACACTTTTTCAAAATTCGTTACGGTTTGGTCAAAAACTATGTTTTTTTCTTATGACAGCAACAAATAGTACGTGTACCAAATTTGATCATTCTAGCTCAAAATTTAAGGCTCAAGAACTGGTGACGTGCGGATGGATGTGGGGTATATTTTGTGCAGCCATTTGCGTTTTATGGTATTTTAGTTATAGGGTTTATTTAATAATTTAGTTTTAGCTTAGATTCAGTTTTGCATAAGGTATTTATTTACACTTATTTTCCCAAACTTTATCCTTTGTAGAGTCAACGGTTTTTGAACAATGTTTCATTCTCTGTTTCTCTCTTGTCTTTCTTCTTTTTTAAATTTATTATGTATAATGTATGTATTCAACGTATTTTTACATTTTGAACAATATACCTACATCTTGGTACAGCTTACTTCGCGACTATATTTGTTCACCATTCGCCTTCCTCTCAGGCTTTATTGGTTACCAGTAATTGCGTTTGCTTCTTTTAGCTTATAACTCTTGCAAGGCCGAAACATGTTGCATGCTTGCTAACAGGAAGTCTATCAGTGAGATTGTGAACATAAAGAAAAAGCGAAAATATAATTGGCGAAGGGAGGATAGATTTGAGATGGGAAAATTAAAAATTTGGTCCGGCCAAATTTCATTTCGGCATTCGTGGGTAAAAACGTCCTCTCCGTAGTCAGTACGGCTCACTCAACTTTGTTGACCGCTTGGGGTATGTTAGGCGTTCACTTGTCTTCACCTGATTTAAATGCTTCAGCGACGTGAAGCAAGACTGTGATGATCAGGATCTTATGGAAGATCTGGTTAGTAGTTCGAGTTAGGTGGTTACTACTAAATTGTCTTCTTAACCCGAAGAAATAGCGTTTGGTAAGGGTATTTCTTAATTTTATATCAGACAATATGTCGTTGTCAGAGTTTAAGATAGACAAAGTTCATTACTACCACAAAGTTACATTTGTCAATAGTGACGTTCTTTCCAATTCGTCGATTTTGTGTGCCCTTTCGTGATGACAGCATATACCTGTCGTACCCTCATTTAAAGCTTAGCCCAGTTTTGCCGCTTCCCTCTCTATACCTAGGAAACGTGGCTGTGACATCACTTTGAGTCCGACCAATGATTTTAATATGCCAGTAGTTTATGCCAGTAGTTGCACCGGTTTATGAGAGATTGTGCCTCTGGTGTTAGCTCGGGAGTTTTGCACAATCCTCTCAAGAACCAGAACCATGACAGTGCATCGCCTTGCCTAAATCCATTTTGGGTATCGGCGAGGTCGTTTCTGACCTTGATGGATCAGTGAGAATTCTCCATCGTCATCCACAGACGGACAAGTATATCAAAACTAGACATGGTTATGTATGGCTCGTCTCTATAAATGCTGTCGTATGCAGCTTTCAAATCTATGAAAAGGTGGTGGGTATCGATTTGGACTTCTTGTTTTTTTCCAGGATCTGTCGAAGTTTGAAGATTTAATCAGTTGTGGACTTTCCTTGCCTAAAACCACACTGATTAGAGCCGATAAGGTTGTTGGTAAACGGTTTAAGGCGTTCACTTATTACGGTAGATAGGATATTGTAGGCGATGCGGAGGAGACTTATGCCTCTGTAGTTGGCGCAGTTCAGAGTGTTCTCCTTTTGTGAGGATCAGACAAACGATGCTGAGGTTCCATTTTTCAGGCATACTTTCTCCGCCGGCTTTATAAAGCTCAGCGGGAAATCCGTCATTTCCGGCGGCCTAAGCTGTCTCCGCCAATATCGAATGGTTCGTTCTGCTTGACAGTGGAATGATGTTCGTCATCGTCGTTTAACAGTCTGCATAAGCAGTTCTTCCATATCCTCAGCACCGAATGTATTTTAACTACGATATGTCCATGTTCATCTTGACAAGATTTTGTTCGAGCCTTGTAACACTGGCTTTGACGTTTTACAAATTGATAAAACTTGTGAACATCATACTTGGAGTGGCACCACTCTATATCCTCGATCACGCGCTTTTTTTGCTCTTTTTTCTTCTTTCTGAAAATCCGGTGTTCTTCCCTCCTTCTTTGTCTAAGTGCTCAAGGGCAGTCTTCGCCTACTTAGGCTTGTAGGCTATGTTCTTGGCTTCGAGCATCTGTCAGCAATCGTTATCAAACCAAGGGTTCCTTGCTGGTTGTTGCGAGAAACCTCACACTCAGTTACGGCTGATCTAATGGCTTGTTGTCATCGTTGCCATTGCTCTTCGACATTAGTTGCAAGAGGCAAGGGATACTCGTTCTGCGAAGGCCTTGACGGACTCTGGCGATTGTAGTCTTTTGACATTAAATTTCTTCACAATATTTCTGATTTGTTGTGGCGTGGTGGATTTTTACCGCATTCTTACCATCACTGGAAGAAGGTATTAGTCCGAGTCGATGTTAGCCCCTCGCGGACATCTAAAATACTGGACAGTGCCTTTTGTCTTGTTGATCTGGAGACCGACATGTCCCCATATGAATATCGAGATAAGGAAACCCTTGTGCTGGCTATAGTGGCATTTCCTGCCGCAGCGAAGTCGGTTAGCCTTAGTCGGCTGCCAGACATTTTGGCGTGTAGGCTGTGTTTTCCGACAATACTGCTAAGGATGTCTTCTCTTCTTACCTTTCTTAAAATCTTCCAGCAGGATTTTAACATCTTACTTCGGTAGTCGCTCATAAGTTTTGTCAAGGAACTCGTAGAAGCAGTCTTTTGCTATATCATCTTTTTTATCCCTGGGGTAGCTTTCTAATTACTAAGAAGCTTTCAATCTTCTTTTCAAATTCCCATATTCCAAACTCTGCCTACTTTATATCTAGCTCCTTATTTAATGGGATCTTCTTGGATCGGTCATATTTGCTTTTGCGGAGTGACTACATTTTATAAAGCCTGTTTCTTCGTCAGCGAACATTTATTTTCGGGTTATTATTATCGCCTTTTGTCTATTACAAAGGCTTTGTCTGTATATAGTGGCTCAGTAGTGACTGTAGACCAAAGCTATAGCTCCCATACTACAAATGTAACAACAGCTTCGGCCAAATTTCCAGGAGTATGTAAATCTTCTCAAATTGGCAAAACAATAAATTCACCTTCTCAGACACAGTGAATGGAAGAGTACTAGTGAAGACTCAATTTTATTGTTTTCATTTGTTCAGATAAATGTTGCAAGGTGGCTTTCTCTAACACCTGCTTCCCAAAAGCTTAATAACCATGATCGCGTTATATATGAATTTGTAATTTATGGGTCACCCCGAGAAAATTGTTCAAAAGGAATGGCACACCTAAGTCCGCAGAAAAAGTCCTCCGCCAAATGCAAAAACTTGTTAAGGATCATAAAGACCAGTGCAAGGCGCCTTTAAAAGCGAATTTTTCTCGATTCACCTGCACAAACAATTTGCATAACCTTTTCGATGCTGACAAAAAAAAGGAAGGGAATCCCTGCAATATGTTCCTGTTTTCCTTACTCGACCATGAACACGGCCAAGACCTAGATGCATTCGAATGGATAAAATGTCTGCGAATTTGCCTCCGTTCAAATCCCATCGGCACAAATGCGCTTATATGAGAAAAAATACCGTTATTATTTGTTTTTTTTTTAATCGAAATGCAAAAGACAACAGGGCCGCCCTTGTCCGTGCACTCAATGTTTTCAAAAAAAATCTCTACAGAGAAATAATGGAAATCCCATTTTATCCTTTTAACTGTGCGAAGATAGGCATAAAAATGCAAACAAAAGGGTAGATATCTGCACTCGTTCCCCCTTCACCTTCATCTTCTATCAACAGATATACAAGTATCTCGCACTGGGTTGTTGTATATCATCACACGACAAGTAGGAGTAGGCGTAGGTATAGGTGTAAGGGAAGGACCCCATCGTACTATGAAACTAACAATAAAAATTCATAATTTAGCTTTTTTCGCTGCGATACGGTTTTAATGGTGTTGGTTATAGGTGCGGCATACAAGGGCGTGATGGTTCCGTGCGTCCATGCTGGGATACGTATGCGGGCAATGTTCGTTGCGCGCGGACTAAAAGCCGCGGAAGCTTGCCTCTCTCAATATTAATACTCACTCTCGCTAGTGGAAGCACACTCGTACGCACATGCAATAAAAAAAAATCGTATCCATCCATATATGGGGAGAACGTGACATGAAGAATATCCTGCTGGTCCTTCCCAAAACTCATGCCTCTGTACTCGGTTCATATAGTGTCTCTCGTTAATGTGAATCCATAGTTGGGACACAAAAGCAACAATGAGGTGGGTGGAGAAAGGAAGATTTTGCTACAGCTATAGCTACAGCTCCTGCTGATGATGGAGATGCTGATAATAATTATGATGATGAAATATAAGCAGGATACAGAAGCAAAAAATACAATACAAATCCACACACAGACACACACATACAACATAATACTTATGCATACATAGAGAGAGTAATTAATGACAATGATTATGAGTTTTTGTCCGTGGTTTGGGCGAGAATCCTCGTGGGGGTGGTGGGATACTCCGCGCTCTGCCATCTGTTATCCAGACTGGCAACTTGCAGCTACTACACAATGTACAACTACTACTGATGTATAACTCAACTACTTTTACCAGCGACTGCGAGAACGATGCATTTTATACTTGTTCGTAGTCGTCGTGTGCTGCGGAACGAATCCTAGTTCGAAAATTCCCGCAAATCATGGCTGGATATTCTCCTACCTCTGGCATGCAGTTTTTCTCCCATTTTTTTTTTATTTATGCCATTTTTCATTTGAATCCTTTACCACCCGTTCGTCTGCATACTAATTGTGTGGGGAGCTCCTTTAAAGGGTTTTTCTCTTCAATTTTTTTTTTGCTCTCGGTTCGCAGTCGTATGGGGTATATCCTTGCGATGATGGTGAAGTTCGTTTGGCTTAGCTTGGTTTGGTTATTACCTTTTACGCGAGCGAGGCAACGAATCCTTTCCAACATAAAATTATTGCTATAATTAAAAAAAAAGAATCCTTCGTACATATTGCACTTGTGTTGTGTTTGTGATTGTGGGAATGGTAGTTGCGCATATGTATATACATATATAGTTTTAAAGGACACTCTAGCGCATGATGTATTAAAGGATTAAAACGAATACAACTAGAGGGCAGCAGTGCAGTGGCTGGCGCAGGGCACTGTACGAGTATAATGCGAGTATGTGCGCGTAAAGATATGCCAATAGTGGAGGTTTCACAGCCGTTTGAGAACATTGCGGAAGCTTTATATTAATTTGCGGTCCTCAGAGGGACAATTATTATTTCAAATGCGACGGATAGAACGTATGCATGAAGTTGGTGCTCATTTGTATGATCACATTCTGTCTACGTATAGGCCGGGAGTGCTTTACTTTCAAAATTACAACCGCGCGACTATGTTGGACCGCAGCAGACGCCTTTCAAAGCGTTCGCATTGTTTGCGAGGAATGACTCTTTGAACGGTTTTATTGATGTTGACTGTGGACAAATTCTGTTTACAATATCGTCTGTAAGGTTGGGTCTGACTGCGGGGATTTTACGTGACTAATTAGGTTTTTTTTCTGTTTTTTGTTATTTAGTAATATGAAGTTCAAAATGATTGTGAAATTTAAATGCAGAGATACCATCACTCTTCGGTGAATCGAGATTGGTTTCTACAATAAAATGAGGGATGAGACTGTCGAGAAAAACAATTTTTTTAAATTTTTAAATCTCCATAAAGTTTAATTTTCATCAACGGACTTGAAAAAGTAAGGTTGGAAGGTCGTCTTTGGGGCTGTGGGGTGGGTGTGAATCCAGCCATAAAAAGCCATGATCTATTCCACATTCCCATTAACTTATCCACCTAAGTTTTAACTATAGAACCAGGTCTCCTAAGTCTTTTCAGTTTTACGCTGAAATTACATTTTAACTTTAAAATTAAAGGGCTTAAATAACTTGCACATTGACTCACATACATTCTCGCTATATAATCTTTTAAAGTTATATTGTCAGATAACAGAATCACAAAAAACGAAAGCATGGCTAAAGGGACGAATGGTCGACAAAAACATGTCGACTGGGCAAGTGTTTGATCGACAAAAAAAAGTTGACAGTTTAAAATCCAGACCATCAAAATGGCGATTGAAAAGTAGTCGGTAAAAATGTCGACTAAAATAAAACAGGAATGCTCGCTTTGAATTATTAAAATAACACAGTTAATGTAAGAATTAACAATTATCCGAGAGTGGCTTGTTGTTCGACAGTGACAAAGTGAATGATGTTCACATGCATGCTGCGCCACATGGACTAACACATCATGATAACATAGCTAATCAACCAAACCTGGTATGAGTGTACTCGCAAATCACCGGCAGCCACTCTGACCTAACCTAATATATAGAATGGCATTTTGTAAAGTTCATATAATTACATTAATTGGATATCTTTGAAGAATTGGCTTTTAAATGTTCTGATCCTTAACAGACACTCGGTCAGTGAGGTTTGTCCTTTTGTCATGACAGCCTCTAAATATGCTGTCATCCTTAAGGTTTAGCTGAATTGTGTTATACTCTTGCCAACCTTTGTTTTTTTCGGCCTAATAAGCCGATTAAGTAATAATGTCCTTACTCGAACTACTAAGGTGTTACTGTATAAAACCCTGATCATCCCAGTCCTGCTCTACGGAGATGAAGCATTTACCATATCAAAAGTAGATGAAGAATTCCTTGGTTGATTTGAGAGTAAAACTCGTCGAAAAATCTTCGGTCCCGTTTGGGTTGACGGGTTATGGTGATAGAAGATTATACCATACGAGCTATGCAGCGACATACCCCTAGTTAATTAAAACTCCGCATTGAACGTTTAAGATGGCTAGGGCAGGTAGAACGAATGCTAGATTTCTTACACAGTATAGGAAGACTTCGACTTAAATGGCGCGCATAGTTAGGAACCGACCTCGACCAACTTGAAGTGTGCAACTGGAGTTAGCTAAATACCGAGTCATGTAGGTTGGGGCCCATGTTTACCCCAAGTAACTAAGCAAGTAAGTGGTACTTCTTATGAAGTTCTGATAATCGAAATCAACTACCAAATAAGACAGCGACGTTTTATCATACCGTAAAAGTTTGTTTGTTCGGTTTCTTTCATATTCTAGCCAAAGCTTATACCCAGAAAAGATGGACAATATCTTGTGAGCCAATTACATGATTTCGTTTAATTTACGGATTAAAACATGAATATCAAAACCGCTTCTAGTCATATTAGACATCCAATGAATGTCGCTCCCTTCCCACAAGGGTTCGGTAAACAAGAAGGATTTACCCCTTCCCTTACAGTGATTTCAATCCTTTCAATATTCACCGCAATTCCCTTTCCAATGAAAACATCAACGTCAAAACAAACTCGAAATAATGTCAACAAAGTTCATTAACATTCGACAAAATCTCTTGGGATTGATCCCTTGAACTTCCCTTCCAAAAAAAAGGTTAGCGCAATCACTGCGTCTTGAGGTGTTGGAAATTTATTTGTGTTGACATCGCAGTTCGAGCCCCATTAATGCTTAAACATATACACGCCAGAAGGAAGTTTTCCCTCGCAAATAAATACATGTCTTGTGTCGCTCCTTCGCCAATAGAAGATGTTCGCTCTAGGGCCAATTCAGAGGCGACGAAAAGTTGAAATTTTCCACCATTATCGTCACTTTTGGAAGTTGTGTTCTTCAGCTTCCTTCGCCGTGGTCTTGTTCGATTTTTATTTCGTTTTGTCGGTGGAATGCCGACCCCTATTTATTCGGTTGTCTTTTGTCAGACGTGGGGTTTTTCCTACTTTTTTTTTCGTTTTGCTGATGTTATCGTTTTTGGGGTATATCCTTTGGTTTGGGTTCCTTTTAAAAACTACACAACTGAAGACCGGAATTTTTGTGTTGAGTTAACACTTTTGTCCCGGAATAAGAAATAATCCATCATTACATTTAACATCCTGCGGTGGGGATGTGAAGCACATCTTCAATTTGTTATGGGACCAAGCCAGACCATCTCAGTTTATGGTTTTTTTTTTATCTGAAAAACGAATTTATGAAGATAGGTCTAGTTTGGGGTTAAACTGAGATGGTCTGGGTTTTCGAGATGAATGCTTTCATTCCTAATAAGTTGGACGACATAATTTTTATTGAAAGACGGTCGTTTATTCTACTCGACGAGATAAATCATCGGCTGGGGTGTCCCTTATTAAATTACATCTTCTATAGAAAAAGGATACCTGCTGGTATACATAACTCGGTATCCTTTTAAATATTTAAAGTAAAATAAAAAATATGATTAAACTGTGCGGGTGTTGTGCCTTTTATTTCGGTCTGTCACTTCGTAGAAGGCGATTACACAAAACTTCCGAATGACCTGGTTTTGGAATTGCATTTTGCGCTTTCGCTGGTCCGTGCAAGGCGTGCGCGCCTTCCCCATTGAAGTCCTTACAGCCCACTTTGTAACCCACTTTGGTCTGTTATCGTTTATTCACTTATTTTTTGCTTTTAATTTGCTGATGTCCTGATACACCAAGGTTGTTGGGCGCCACTCTACACAGACAATAATCGGTTGGGATCATCCAATACTTGCTTAAGAAGTTTTGATATCTGTCGGCGGACTGGGCCAAGGTGTTCCTTATGAAAATTAAACTGGATTATGAACTAGATTCGTGTTTAAGGGTGGCAATTTATGTTGGAGAGGTTTTTGAGTGCGGTGAACATTCAAGGAGTTAAGAATCGGTGGGAGCGGTGTTATCCCCTGGAATAATAAATAGGGTCATTTTTAATGAATTTTGTGGACCTATCGTTCCATCTTTCTGATTGTTTTAAAATTTAATTTAAAATTAAAAAAAAATCCATCGTGTCTATAACTTTTTATATCAGAATCTTCGTTTCTTACGTATGTTTTAGATTTTTAGAGGACTTCATTCTGTTGTTCCGGACATCTAATAATACTATACTATTATTCAATAAGTGATAAGGCATGTCCCCGATTTACAGAGACTTAACTTGAAGAAAAAACTCCCACTTTAGGTGGCTCCGAAAGACATGCACATGAATTTCGCATGTGTAAATATGATATGAAATTTTCATTGAAGCTACATTATTTTTTTTTGCATTCCTTTGGGGGTCCACATGGATACAATGCTACTTTTATTTTCTTCGAAAGGAAGAACGACAGTTGGATCGCCGACATAGTCAAATGGGGCTTTCTATGAATATGGCTAGTGCGACTCATGTTCACTCGTGCGAAAGTCAGGCGCATGTCCTTCGGAGGAACCTAAAGTGAGAGTTCTTTCCTCAAGTTAGAGGTCTCTGTAAATTGGGACATTTTTTTGATATTTCACTCATTGACAGCATTGTAAGCTTCAATTTTTGATTTCTCTTGAACGCGTTTCGATTTTTCTTTACCCATATTTATGTTATTAGGCTACTTGAGTAATTGAGTTGCAGACAAAAATTGGTTGTCATACGCCTTTAACTTTTGAAGATAAGCGAAATTGAATTTGCAAAAACTAACCTGATGGCGCAAAAATGGAGCACACTATTTCATCGCAAATAAAAGAAAATGACAGAAACCATATAACGGGATTTGCCCGGCGCATGATTTCTTCGCAAGTGAGAGTGTATACGAAGATGAGAAAAAAATATACAAGATCAATTTTTTTAATGACCAGCAGTGTATAAACGCTCTTTTGAAACACCTTCTACAAGGTGGGCCAAAAATGATCACCCTATTGGAGTATGCTTTTATTTTTGCAAATGGCCACCAATGTCAAATCTGTTTTGACATTTGTGGACTAGACAGATGTAGAATACAAGTGAACAAGCCATGGAGCGTTACAATCCCCAAGATCGCGGAATAATGGTGTCTATTTTTTTGGTTACCAATTCGTCTGTAGTGTTGGCGCAACGCGAAATCCGTTGCCGATTCCCCGGGCGTAAAACACTGACTGTCTCAACACTGCACCGTTTGGCCACCAACCTTGAAGAGTATGGGACCACACGAGACGTTGCCAATAGTGGCCGTCCCCGGAGCGCCCGTTGTGCCAAGAATATCGCCGCTGTTGCCGGGGATGTCAAGCTGTCGGCGGAAACATCGACCAGATGTCGTGCCTCGCAATTAGCCATCAGCCGGTCGTCCCTAAGGCGAATTTTGGTCAAAGACTTGGGCATGTTCCCGTACAAAGTCCAGTCCGTGCATCAGCTGCTGCTGTCGACCGCCAAACGCGTGTAACCTACGCCCAAGCCATCCTCAATCTCGAGGATGAAGTGGACGATTTTTCGACCAAAATCATAATGAGCGATGAGGCTCATTTCCACCTCAGCGGGTGAACAAGCAAAACTATCGCTTCCGGGGCACCATGGGTAATGCACGAGGAGCCATTACACCCGCTCAAAGTTACTGCATGTACTTTTCAGGTTGGACGAGTCATCAGGCCCATTTTTTTCGAGAAAATCATAATGAGCGATGAGGCTCATTTCCACCTAAGCAGGTACGCGAGAAAGCAAAACTATAGCTTCTGGAGCACCGAAAATCCACGAGTAATGCACGAGGAGCCATTATACCCGCTCAAAGTTACTGCATGGTGCGCTGTTCACGCTGGAGGAGTTGTCATCGGCCATTTTTTTCATTTTTTCGGGCCATGTTAACCGAGTTTTTTCTGTCGCAATTGAACAAATTAGGACTGGAGGATATGTGGTTCCAACATGACAGAGCAGCGGCACACACTGCGCGAGCCACAACCGATATTCTGGAGGTCCAAACAACATCGGATGACTTCTTTGGGCACACCTTGTATAATCTTTGTAATTAAGAGATTTTTCTATCTAACAATGTTTACAAAGAAATACCCTTGGCTTATGCTTATCCTTTTTGTGCTGTGCAGAAAGAACTAGCTGCGAAATAACAACGCGATTGTTAATGTTTCCTTAGCCATGAAATGATCCTTACACTGATCAAATGGCAACCAGTCTTGAAATATTACTTGGCCTATTCAAATGAATGGAGAAGCTAGGTTTGATGTCCTGTTTGACCCGTTAACGTCATATATTTCATTTTCTACTTAGTTATACACCTGAAAGTCACCTCCAAGCCAACCCCTTTAACTGAACAATGCAGTACCTAACATACATTTCCTTGAAAATAAACAATACGTAAATGTAAATATTGACCTTAAACATCCTTGTGTTACGATATGGTGTTACAACTATTTATTTCTTTATTGTCAACACTTTACACAACCCTATTTAAAGTGAATTTGCAGTTATTCGCAGCCCATGCAAATCCTTTTAGTGACTTTGTATTTCATTGTGCTTGCGTTGAATTGATGCAATCACTCGTTAAAAAAGGATTTTCTTCATGCTCTCTAGGAATTTCCCATTTTTCACGATGACAGGATTTTTTTTTTAGCGCCCGCCTCCTTTTTAGTGTTGTTTTGTGGCGGAAGTACTAGTGCAATCACCTGCACATTGCATTCCAGGTTGTAATTTTCAATAGAATTACAAAGTCCTGATGAACGAAAAAAAGTAGTGAAACACGGCACTGAACTCGGATGGGAAATGGAAAAAAATAAAACAGAAAAATAAATTCTTATGAATGGAGGATAACGAACGCTTGACTTGTTCGGAGCGGTACGTGTTAGAAGACGGTTGACTGTTTCCGTTTAGCCGGGTTCGCTTGATCGTATACGGCTTTGTTGGTGCGGTGACATTTTGCTTGCACTCTGGTGTTTAGTAAAGTTGCAGCTAAGACGTGAGGTGCTGGCGGTTAACGCTGTCAAGCACTAGGAAATTTATGGCCCGTGAATATATAGAATTCATTCAACTGCCGAGCAGTGCGGTTGTCTTTTGTCAGACGTGGGGTTTTTCCTACTTTTTTTTTCGTTTTGCTGATGTTATCGTTTTTGGGGTATATCCTTTGGTTTGGGTTCCTTTTAAAAACTACACAACTGAAGACCGGAATTTTTGTGTTGAGTTAACACTTTTGTCCCGGAATAAGAAATAATCCATCATTACATTTAACATCCTGCGGTGGGGATGTGAAGCACATCTTCAATTTGTTATGGGACCAAGCCAGACCATCTCAGTTTATGGTTTTTTTTTTATCTGAAAAACGAATTTATGAAGATAGGTCTAGTTTGGGGTTAAACTGAGATGGTCTGGGTTTTCGAGATGAATGCTTTCATTCCTAATAAGTTGGACGACATAATTTTTATTGAAAGACGGTAGTTTATTCTACTCGACGAGATAAATCATCGGCTGGGGTGTCCCTTATTAAATTACATCTTCTATAGAAAAAGGATACCTGCTGGTATACATAACTCGGTATCCTTTTAAATATTTAAAGTAAAATAAAAAATATGATTAAACTGTGCGGGTGTTGTGCCTTTTATTTCGGTCTGTCACTTCGTAGAA
Source organism: Rhingia campestris (assembly GCA_932526625.1). Taxonomy (NCBI): domain Eukaryota; kingdom Metazoa; phylum Arthropoda; class Insecta; order Diptera; family Syrphidae; genus Rhingia; species Rhingia campestris. The sequence goes on along the minus strand of OW052184.1, from coordinate 32,792,357 downwards.
GGCGATTACACAAAACTTCCGAATGACCTGGTTTTGGAATTGCATTTTGCGCTTTCGCTGGTCCGTGCAAGGCGTGCGCGCCTTCCCCATTGAAGTCCTTACAGCCCACTTTGTAACCCACTTTGGTCTGTTATCGTTTATTCACTTATTTTTTGCTTTTAATTTGCTGATGTCCTGATACACCAAGGTTGTTGGGCGCCACTCTACACAGACAATAATCGGTTGGGATCATCCAATACTTGCTTAAGAAGTTTTGATATCTGTCGGCGGACTGGGCCAAGGTGTTCCTTATGAAAATTAAACTGGATTATGAACTAGATTCGTGTTTAAGGGTGGCAATTTATGTTGGAGAGGTTTTTGAGTGCGGTGAACATTCAAGGAGTTAAGAATCGGTGGGAGCGGTGTTATCCCCTGGAATAATAAATAGGGTCATTTTTAATGAATTTTGTGGACCTATCGTTCCATCTTTCTGATTGTTTTAAAATTTAATTTAAAATTAAAAAAAAATCCATCGTGTCTATAACTTTTTATATCAGAATCTTCGTTTCTTACGTATGTTTTAGATTTTTAGAGGACTTCATTCTGTTGTTCCGGACATCTAATAATACTATACTATTATTCAATAAGTGATAAGGCATGTCCCCGATTTACAGAGACTTAACTTGAAGAAAAAACTCCCACTTTAGGTGGCTCCGAAAGACATGCACATGAATTTCGCATGTGTAAATATGATATGAAATTTTCATTGAAGCTACATTATTTTTTTTTGCATTCCTTTGGGGGTCCACATGGATACAATGCTACTTTTATTTTCTTCGAAAGGAAGAACGACAGTTGGATCGCCGACATAGTCAAATGGGGCTTTCTATGAATATGGCTAGTGCGACTCATGTTCACTCGTGCGAAAGTCAGGCGCATGTCCTTCGGAGGAACCTAAAGTGAGAGTTCTTTCCTCAAGTTAGAGGTCTCTGTAAATTGGGACATTTTTTTGATATTTCACTCATTGACAGCATTGTAAGCTTCAATTTTTGATTTCTCTTGAACGCGTTTCGATTTTTCTTTACCCATATTTATGTTATTAGGCTACTTGAGTAATTGAGTTGCAGACAAAAATTGGTTGTCATACGCCTTTAACTTTTGAAGATAAGCGAAATTGAATTTGCAAAAACTAACCTGATGGCGCAAAAATGGAGCACACTATTTCATCGCAAATAAAAGAAAATGACAGAAACCATATAACGGGATTTGCCCGGCGCATGATTTCTTCGCAAGTGAGAGTGTATACGAAGATGAGAAAAAAATATACAAGATCAATTTTTTTAATGACCAGCAGTGTATAAACGCTCTTTTGAAACACCTTCTACAAGGTGGGCCAAAAATGATCACCCTATTGGAGTATGCTTTTATTTTTGCAAATGGCCACCAATGTCAAATCTGTTTTGACATTTGTGGACTAGACAGATGTAGAATACAAGTGAACAAGCCATGGAGCGTTACAATCCCCAAGATCGCGGAATAATGGTGTCTATTTTTTTGGTTACCAATTCGTCTGTAGTGTTGGCGCAACGCGAAATCCGTTGCCGATTCCCCGGGCGTAAAACACTGACTGTCTCAACACTGCACCGTTTGGCCACCAACCTTGAAGAGTATGGGACCACACGAGACGTTGCCAATAGTGGCCGTCCCCGGAGCGCCCGTTGTGCCAAGAATATCGCCGCTGTTGCCGGGGATGTCAAGCTGTCGGCGGAAACATCGACCAGATGTCGTGCCTCGCAATTAGCCATCAGCCGGTCGTCCCTAAGGCGAATTTTGGTCAAAGACTTGGGCATGTTCCCGTACAAAGTCCAGTCCGTGCATCAGCTGCTGCTGTCGACCGCCAAACGCGTGTAACCTACGCCCAAGCCATCCTCAATCTCGAGGATGAAGTGGACGATTTTTCGACCAAAATCATAATGAGCGATGAGGCTCATTTCCACCTCAGCGGGTGAACAAGCAAAACTATCGCTTCCGGGGCACCATGGGTAATGCACGAGGAGCCATTACACCCGCTCAAAGTTACTGCATGTACTTTTCAGGTTGGACGAGTCATCAGGCCCATTTTTTTCGAGAAAATCATAATGAGCGATGAGGCTCATTTCCACCTAAGCAGGTACGCGAGAAAGCAAAACTATAGCTTCTGGAGCACCGAAAATCCACGAGTAATGCACGAGGAGCCATTATACCCGCTCAAAGTTACTGCATGGTGCGCTGTTCACGCTGGAGGAGTTGTCATCGGCCATTTTTTTCATTTTTTCGGGCCATGTTAACCGAGTTTTTTCTGTCGCAATTGAACAAATTAGGACTGGAGGATATGTGGTTCCAACATGACAGAGCAGCGGCACACACTGCGCGAGCCACAACCGATATTCTGGAGGTCCAAACAACATCGGATGACTTCTTTGGGCACACCTTGTATAATCTTTGTAATTAAGAGATTTTTCTATCTAACAATGTTTACAAAGAAATACCCTTGGCTTATGCTTATCCTTTTTGTGCTGTGCAGAAAGAACTAGCTGCGAAATAACAACGCGATTGTTAATGTTTCCTTAGCCATGAAATGATCCTTACACTGATCAAATGGCAACCAGTCTTGAAATATTACTTGGCCTATTCAAATGAATGGAGAAGCTAGGTTTGATGTCCTGTTTGACCCGTTAACGTCATATATTTCATTTTCTACTTAGTTATACACCTGAAAGTCACCTCCAAGCCAACCCCTTTAACTGAACAATGCAGTACCTAACATACATTTCCTTGAAAATAAACAATACGTAAATGTAAATATTGACCTTAAACATCCTTGTGTTACGATATGGTGTTACAACTATTTATTTCTTTATTGTCAACACTTTACACAACCCTATTTAAAGTGAATTTGCAGTTATTCGCAGCCCATGCAAATCCTTTTAGTGACTTTGTATTTCATTGTGCTTGCGTTGAATTGATGCAATCACTCGTTAAAAAAGGATTTTCTTCATGCTCTCTAGGAATTTCCCATTTTTCACGATGACAGGATTTTTTTTTTAGCGCCCGCCTCCTTTTTAGTGTTGTTTTGTGGCGGAAGTACTAGTGCAATCACCTGCACATTGCATTCCAGGTTGTAATTTTCAATAGAATTACAAAGTCCTGATGAACGAAAAAAAGTAGTGAAACACGGCACTGAACTCGGATGGGAAATGGAAAAAAATAAAACAGAAAAATAAATTCTTATGAATGGAGGATAACGAACGCTTGACTTGTTCGGAGCGGTACGTGTTAGAAGACGGTTGACTGTTTCCGTTTAGCCGGGTTCGCTTGATCGTATACGGCTTTGTTGGTGCGGTGACATTTTGCTTGCACTCTGGTGTTTAGTAAAGTTGCAGCTAAGACGTGAGGTGCTGGCGGTTAACGCTGTCAAGCACTAGGAAATTTATGGCCCGTGAATATATAGAATTCATTCAACTGCCGAGCAGTGTATGGACTTGCATCAAGTGACTATAAAAAAATGTGAGCGAAGTCAGGAATAGAAGCAGGAAATGAGCAAGTATTTGCTTACTACGCTGATTTTTATACAAGTTATGTTAAGTACGTACGTGTCCTTTTTAGTCACACAAAATGAGAATATTGGTGTTATCCAACTCATGTTATTAATTTAGGATTTTGATGTCAATTTTTCTTTTCACATCATAATTTGGAAATCCACTACTAGGTATATTGTTTATCATGAGCTAAAAGTCATAAGACAATACTACTAGGACAACTTAAGAACTACCAATTAATATACCAGTTGTACATATCCTGCAATTTCTGACTAAAACGTTTAAAAATCGGTCACTTTTATGAAACTGCAAAGCACCTGCTATATTAATTCCACTGAAGATATATTTTATTGGCAAGAAAAGAGAACGAGTTTAAAGCTCCTTGATAACGAATAGGCCTGAAACCTATAGTCTCCCTTTATTTGTTTGCAATATTCTGTGCCAGAAAAGGAGAAATTCCTGTTTAACGCCGACTCTGTACAGCAAATTTGAGGAGCGTCTTATGACAGTGTCATAATTTTGGATGTATTACATTAATAGACCTATTGGGAAGGGATGTTTTTTTGACGCCCATTTGTGCCCGAACGAACTTTACGAGTTATAGGGCGATAGAGCAGTTAGATTAGATATGGTTCGGGCTAATTTACAAAAGGGAAGTTGAATAATGGGCAGGTTAATGCCGTCAAAGCAGACGGGAAGGACTATTATACTAACAGATGTACACTGGAACCAATAAATGAACAAAATTAATTATCTGGCATGAACCTAACTTCTCCCTTCAATTTTGTGTATGGAGTTATTGTTTTTCTACTAAGAAGCTTAAACTAATATGGTTTACGTAAATAGAGGCAAGGCCAGGATCTTTTAGATTTTTCCCATGAGGGGAATATTATCTTCAATTCATTTTGTACCCCGAAGGAACAGTGATTGATAGTTTTATTTCAGATGAGTGGAACCAAAAGTTAATAAGAAATTCCCTGCCAAACTGAAGTTTCCATTCTTTGTGCAAGAATATTATACGCACACAAGCTCACTCAAATGTGTGAACCTAGCTCCTTCAAGTTAGGGGGCCTACCTTCTGATAGGGGTTTTAATGTTCTTCAGGTAGGTGTGTAATGGTTAGTGTTGCCAGATTATCCTCGCAGCTTGACGGGACATTTAGCAAAAATATGAAACAAAAACCGGGATTTCCAAATTTCTCCCGGGACAAAATTAAAACTAATATATTGCCTTTTGAAATATTTTTTTTTATTTAAATATAAATATAAACGTGTTTTTTGTTCTACAAGGTGGGCCAAAAGAGATCACTCTATTGGAAGATGCTCTTATTTTTGCAAATAGCCACCAATGTCAAATCTTTTTGGACATTTCTTGGATGTAAAATACAAGTGAACAAGCCATGGAGCGATACACTCCTCAAGAACGCGGAATAATAGTGTTTTTTTTTTTTTTGCGTAACAATTCGTCCGTAGCCGATTCCCCGGGTGTCACACACTGACTGCATAAACACTGCACCAACCTTGAAGAGTATGGGACCACACGAGACGTTGCCAATAGTGGCCGGCCCCGGAGCGCCCGTTGTGCCGAGAATATTGCCGCTGTTGCCGAGGATGTCGAGCTGTTGGCGGAAACATCGACCAGACGTCGTGCATCGCAATTAGCCATCAGCCTGTCGTCCCTAAGGCGAATTTTGGTCAAAGACTTACGCATATTCCCGTACAAAGTCCAGTCCGTGCATCAGCTACTGCCTGTCGACCGCCAAACGCGTGTAACCTACGCCCAAACCATCCTTAATCTCGAGGACGAAGTGGTCTATTTTTTGACCAAAATCATAATGAGCGATGAGGCTCATTTCCACCTCAGCGGGTGAACAAGCTAAACTATCGCTTCCGGGCACCATGGGGAATGCACCAGGAGCCATTACACCCGCTCGAAGATACTGCATGTGCTTTTCAGGTTGGACGAGTCATCAGGCCCATTTTTTCGAGAACGCTGCTGGTCAAACGACAACAGTGGAATGGTTTTTGTCTAACTTTTCATTTGTGTTATCAGCAGAAAATAGCTACGGAAAGTTTCCGCTAATACCTTTGAAACTTAATTGTAGAGTTGCAAAAATGATATTCTAATATGCTAGGTGCGCTTGACTTAAAATTTAAACGAGCATTTGGGAAGGTCAAATGACAGTGCAGTCAGTGTGTTGTATAACCAATAAAAGGTGCATGCACTAGTTTTCTTTTTTTGTAAATAAGTCCGCTACCCGGGCGGGACAACCGAAATTATGTCTTAAATACGGAACGTCCCGGGCAAACCGGGACGTCTGGTAATGCTAGTAATTGCACCCACCGCCTCCAATAAACATAATCTGTATAACAGAATTTAATATGTAACATGACCTTCTTAAAGAAACGATATCATCAACATTTATAAAAAGATTTTTGTTATTAAAATAATTGGTCAAGGAAATATATAAAGCGCGTAAAAAATGCCAACAGATTCATGCTCCTCAGCATAGAGCACATAAGAATTAGCTGTGCAATTTGTGGAAGAATGTTATTAAAGATTTAAAAAAATCGTAAGATCAGCGCTTACCATAACAGTCGAACACTAAAAAAGTAGTCCAATGGTTAACTTTGGAAAGCTGTAAAAGCCACCAAAAGGCCCAAAATCTCAGAGCCGCCAATTAGAATAAAACAAAATAAATTCAAAAGAGAATATAAAGCAAAGCGAACGTTTTTGCGTTCCAGATGGAAGAAACCTTTAAAACCAGGAATGTCATATAGACCAATTTTTCTTCTTCCAACATTTTCGGGAATAGTCTAAGGTGTTTTCAGCCGATTATAGAAGCTACTATACCTATAAGATCATTAGAAACTTGTCAATATTCGTAAACTTGTTCCGAATGCCTTTTGCAAATGAAGCCATTTACCTGGGACTGGGAGTGACACTCGATGCAAAGTTAAAATGGAATTCGCAAGTGGAAATTAAACTTTAAGACTTCTAAACCAAATATAGAGATATGTACTGGCTACTCGGAAAATATACCAAACTCAATACCGAACACAAACCGCTTTTATATACAAACAAGTGCTAAAGCCGGTGTGAACCAACTGTATGCAACTTCGGGGTTGTACCAAGAAAACAAATGCTAATAGTTGACAAAATTTTCTCGGAATACATACAAACGAAGCTGAAACTACGTCTGTTTCTGAAAAAAACGCAGCCTTCTCAAGAAAAAACAATTTTTTTGATGATCGCAAATAGAGATGATAAATTCATCTGTTATATCAGACGTATTCAGGCATCTTCTGGGCGTCACAGTTGTTTTAGATGTAAGAAAAGTTTATGTTATATTCCCGGCCATAAGTTCGCCAGGCTGGTGAAAATCTTCATTGACCTTATGAGGACCGTCAGCGCATCCCTTTTTGTATTTATATTCCAACTAAGTGTGCTACTAATCTAGCATTTTTTTAAATATTTCGCAGGTAACTTTCCTTTGAGAGTTCCTACTTTTCTGCCATCATATGAAGGGTTGAATGAGACTGATTCAAGTGATTTGACCCCATAGTTATAGTTATGAAATTTTTTCTCAGCAAAGACCAGACCTCCTTGATTGCCATTAGTTCCTTGATTGCCATTGATCGTCCTTATAGACGATTCTTTTCTTCAGCTTTGCAAGCTTTTTAGTACAGATACGATTCTCAACACAAGCCAGTCAATTGTAGGACATAGACATGCAGACCAACTATGAACGAAACGAACACAACCACTAATGCACAATCTTCAATAAGCAGTCTTAACTACCACTTATCAGAAACCTTCTTCTTTTGAAAATTTCGGTTTCGACGATATGTCATGTCTTATAGCCATTTGGTTTACGTTTAAGGGTAGAACAGCCATAAACCGCAACATGAATATACCCAAACGGCCTTATGACTTAAAATCTTTGCAATTTGCTTAAAAACATGTCTGATAGCTATGCCACACGTTATGGTCCTAAAATATTTTAAACTCTGTTGATGACCTACCTTCTTGAAGATTGAAGTTAAAAAACGGAAATCCAAAGACCTAATAAGTCTTATATTCTAATCTTATATCCTCTTACTTTTACTCACTCCTCACTTTTTTCTCTTTTTTTTTCTCTTTGCAGTTGGTATACGCACAATGGTCCGGGTCCACTACCAGTCCTAAGTGGTCCCCGCATCCGGCTACTCGGTCCAATACTCGCCATAGAGGCTGTTACAGCAGAAGATTCTGGTGTTTACAAGTGTACCGCCGGTAATGTGGGCGGTGAGGCAAGCGCCGAACTACGTCTGACCGTAGCTACTCCAGTGCAAGTGGAAATCTCTCCGAATGTCCTGAGCGTACACATGGGCGGTACAGCCGAGTTTCGTTGTCTTGTCACGAGTAACGGGAGCCCAGTGGGTATGCAAAATATCCTATGGTACAAGGATGGACGCCAATTGCCGACATCGGGACGCATCGAAGATACTCTGGTGGTAACACGAGTCAGTCGTGAGAACAAAGGAATGTATCAATGCGTGGTTCGTCGACCAGAGGGGGACACCTTCCAAGCATCGGCTGAACTTCAACTCGGAGGTAATTATGATTAAAACCCTAATACTGCCACAACTCCGATTCAATCGATGTGTACTTTTAGTATCTCGGTGTGGTAGTACATTAAGTTTAAGGTCTTATCCTTTCTACTAAGTGATGTACGAATTAGGGAAGATTTCAATGGAAACCTCCGTTCCTTGTCTCGCCCAGTTGACCATTATTCAACAGAATTGTGGGACAATGAAAACGATGCTGATGGTTGATGGTAGGATGACAAAGACACTGTGGATGAGAGAGCGAGATGTTGTAATCTATAATAGCAAGCAATTTATTGCAAATCCCTAAATAATAAGGCCTGTCAGTTTCAATATTCTCCTCATTCATCACATTCAACATGAATGCCAGACTCCGCAACGCCCTCACACCTCGTTTGATCCTCTTCACTCGGCAGCTGTCGGATCCGGCACTGACAGTGAACTTTGGTGCTCCTGTCGGTCGATGGATGGATAAGGCGTATTATGTAAGCTCTGAAAGAAATTAACATTTGATAAAGGATGTGCAAGGCAATTTCTGTTCGGTGAGGTGGGGGGAAAAGTGCCGTCGCCGTTGCCTGGCCAGACTGGCCAGACAAACAATGAAAGGATGGGTGAACAAAAAATCAGAAGATATCAAATTTCCCAATGAAATCAATTTATGAATGGACGCAGGTTGAGAGAGGCAGAGCTAGGGATCCAGAAAAAGGACAAAGGACTAGAGAAGGAGGATGTTTTCTTTTTTCTTACTTTGCACCTCACTGAATAATGTGACTAGGACTACCGATGGGTAGCACCGGTGAATGCTTCTCTCTATCAAGAGATAGGTTGGTGGTGTGTACACAGGTATATAGTGTGCTTCAATGCCTGACCTCGTTTGACTCCTCCTGTTGTCTGTCAGATTTCAGATTTCAGGATATACACGGATGAGGAGGAGAAAACAAAATTCAGATTTCTATTTCCTGTTGATTTTTCACAGGGAAGACTTTCCACAGAAGTTTGGAACATTCACACGTGTGCTATGGGACATGCTAGTGACACGGTTGGATGAGCAAGAATACCCTGGCATTCTTTTCGACGGAGCTTTGCCACCCTAAGTACCTTTTTTGTTGGTCGTGTTTTCTTGGGAAATTATCATTTTCTGTGATTTTTTCGATGTTTGATGCTTTCGGATTGGAGGTATGGGAATTTGTTCCAACCATTGGGACTGCAAATGGTAGGTATACTGCATGGTTACACAGATGTCATAGGAAAGCCAGAGGGTAGTGAGGTTGACAGTGAGTACATAAGTAATCGTCTGGAATGAGATAGCTAGAGGGGTGGTATTGAAGTGTTGAATGAAGATGTTTGTTGGTTTTTGTTAACCCTCACTTATGTTCTGTGACAACACATGACATGTGCTGTCATGTTATCGGGAAACTTCAATCGCAAACGAGTTATCGATGACGATTGGAGGTTTGAATATGTAAGCCAAGATTCATCATAATAAAGTTCGACAAATGTATGGTCGCAATAGGGTTTCTATCACTTCGGTTATTGCAAAAACGAAACCGAAGAATTTTTGAAGAATTCGTATGTTTCAAAGCTTCGTCGTCATTAAGTTGGACTAGGATGATTGTGGACATTTAAAGGATTTCCTCTGTGGTTCGGAATTGGATACTGAAGTACTCCAAAGAACAGCAATAGGTTAAATGTGAAAGACAAAGTCCTATAACTGCGTCCTGTCATTAAATACCAGCGTGGGGTCCATGTTTCCAATCCCGAAAATGACAACTACTAAGTTTTTCTCACTGCACTTGCGTTTCAAATTCGGTGTTAAACAGAACGCCTTCTTCTCTGTTGCAAAGATAACAGCTTTGAGTACATAAATTAATAGAAAAGCTAGGTTTAGGCCAGATATTTTATTTCAATTATTACTGCTTTGTCCTGTTGACAGCACAACTTGGTTTTGCGCTATTTTAATGAGGACTTATTTGAACTACTCTGTTAAAGACCGATACTGTAGGTATTACTAAAATAACTTCTGTGAGTAACAGGCTATTAAAAAACTTTTTTATCTCACAACAAATCATGTGTCTTGCACTTTGTCGGGACCTACAATTTTACAATCTGGTAATATCCAGGTGCAAGCTTTTTTACGTATGTAGTTTTTGTATAATAACGGGACTTACAGTTTTACGCCAAATCCAAACGGTTAAGTTGAGATAAGTCACTACAGGTAAGATCTTGCCGGAAGTCGTAAGGACCTATGACTCTTTAATTGGAGATGTTTAGCTTGATTCCAAATTTTACTAATGACAAGATGAATGATCCTTATTAAGTATGTTTTGCTTTAAAGGTCTAGTCAAGCAATTTGTCAGACCTACCAATCATGTTTAAATGTATTGTCGATCTATTTTTGATCTAAGATTTTGGTCGTCAACACTGTTTAATAAGACCTTGTTCGAAATTTTTTATGTGCGCGTATCTGGAGAGAATATCTTCACATTTTGCATCCAAGTGTGCTGGAGTAATGCACAGATGATTTTGGTGTTAAGATATATCTATGATATAAAATATAGGAATAGAATATTAGCTATATTTCAAGCAACTCCAAAGCTTTAGTTATAGGTAGAACTTCTGTAGTGTGTTAAAATATGCTACACGAGTATTAGCTGGCTGTATCTGTATTAGATATTGACAAAAAAACTATGACAGTCGTTATTCACAAGCGCCTCATGAAGCGAATTTTTCAATAGCAAAATCGCCAGGACCGGGCTATACTGTGGATGAATAAGAACCTTTAAATACTACCAGTCACTATCGATGTAGGTATGATGCGTTGTTCTGATGGAAAGAAATTTTCTATACTTTTTCACAAGGCTGTCTGCTTCTGGACAAATGCTTCCTTCAGGTCCAATTGTTGAAAGCACAAATTAAGAGTTTTGCGGTAGAGTAACAGCTCGTAGTAGACAATTCTCTGCCAATCCCACTAAACATAAAGCAAAACCGTTCTGGTAGTCAATCATTGCGCCACATGGTGATCCACTTTTCATCACCAGTCACCATCCGCTTGGGTGGATTTTGTTGCTAACTCATGTGGCTTATCTTTGTATTTAGCTTTATTGAAATGTTTCCAAACGATTTTTTGTGTAATGTTAAGCTATAAACATTTTACTAAAGTGGATATATTTAATAATCTGCTTAATAAATACTACTTTCCGAGTTGTTGGAAAACATCAAAAACATCAAATAGTCGAAAAGAAGATCCTTCAAATTGTAGGCATATAAGTCCTCTATCCAATATCGGAAAGATATTCGAGGTAGTTCTATGGTATACGGAAAAAAATTGGTCGTAACAGGTAGGGAGTACACGACTTCCGAAGTTTTTTGTGTCATGAATGGTCTTCTGCAAGGCAACATCACCGGACATTTTCAACACCCATATTTTTGAAATACTTAGGGGAACTTGATGATTCACTAGCATTCGTCGACGATGCTACTCTGTATGCAAGTTCCTCTACAATCGAAGACACCTAAACTCAGCTCCAACGCAAGCTTGACAAAATTCAAAATTCAAATGGATTGGAAGCTCTACATAAATTATAGGAAATTGTAAAAAAATAAAAATAAAATGGTATTCGCATTGACTTGAAGTTATTTTGGTGGTTATTTTGACAAGTGCTTGTACTACAATCAGCACATAAGTGAAGGCAAGAGCATCATTTATGTCTCTCAAGTCTTTTCTACTCCTGTTATCTGAGATGCATTACCATACCTGAAAGTGACATAAAACAAATAGGCATAACTGAAATAAATACTGGTAGCTAGAGTGCGAAGAAGCCAATATTTAGGTTAAGTCAAACTATGCCCTGACATGTGATTGATAATCTAAAGATGGCTGAAAAATTGAGTCATCGAAAAATCTGAAATTCAGCAGTCACATGACAGGGTCATGTAACGTGAATGTCCTAAAAGTACGTCACAGATTGTTGACAATCGATTTGAGCCATTCATAGTGCAAATCCGATGAGATCTATTTTGTGTCATCTAATTTGCGTAAAAACTTCTAAAGTTACTCTGTTCTTGCACCCTTCTTGAAGCTTTCATCATATTGTTTATTTTTAACAGCGTTCAAGTCCTTTTGCTTTACCGCATAGATGGGGTCTATAATCATTAGACTTGTTTGCATCAACACGTTAGATTCATTGAGATGAGATCACTTGAATTATCAATTTATTAATATCGACCAAATCTGACAAAGAATTGATGTTATTCCTTGTCAAAATATTCGAGCTCCAAATGCATTATAATGTAATTCAAAATATTATTACTGGACACTTTTTTTATACCCTATCCCATAGGTGATACATAGTTTGTAACATAGAGAAACATATAGATATACCTTTAAGTATATGCATCGACTTAGAATCGCTAGCTATATCGATTTAGTCATGTGTGTCTGTCCGTCCGCCCGTCTAGGTAGGTCACTGGTTTTTAAACCTTAAACTTGGAGCTTAGACAGTGAAATTTGATATATTCGTGCTGTTCGAACAAGTCAAAAAAAATTCTAAATCTGACAACTGTCTCGCCCACTTTTTAGAAAAAAGTTGTTTTTTTAGTCAAACTGTTAAGGATTTTAAAAAAGTGTTGAACAAGATATTTAGATAATCTAAATATCTATATTTGGTCCATATTAACACACTCATTGCGAAGATCAACTATCAATCAATAACTTATCAATCAATGATTTCAAAAGGTATTGTGACTGGCGATATTACTGATCCATTGTATTTTTTTTAAATAATCTATTACCAATGAAAAAAATCGGTATTGTAAGAAAAAATTGTCATCGATATTTTTGTCGGCTGTCGATTTTTCTCTCAATCATAAATTTGCCGTCGACAAGTGTGTGCTGATTTAAAAAAAAAACAAGATTGTAGGTTTCAAAGCCCTTTGGAAATATGTAATAATAAACAATTTCATCACTTAAATAATTGTTTATTATTACTTGTTTCCAAAAGGCTCAACAGGTATTAAATAAGCGATTTAGTTGATTATGCAAGACCTATATTGAAGTCATAGCCCAAACTCAACTGGTAGCTACCTTGTGCACTGTCACAAGACTTAAAATGTTCGGCACTGCTCGAAGGTTTTTACATGGCTTCAATTTCTTTCCTTTTTCTTGCAAAAGATAAACAATTGCATCTTTTGATAATCGACATTTTTCCTGCACTCCGGATACTAAAACGAGGGATAAAACTGATAGTCGATTCAACCGTAGCGATTTCTAAACACGCTTGATCATCGTAGGAATATATCCTGCCCTTAACTTTTTACTGATATTAAAACAGGAAATGCTCACAAGAAATAGCCAGCTGCATTCCGCCTCTTCAAACATTAAATCGTAATACTCGACCTGAAATGAAATTAATCAATTAACCCTCAAGCATATCCCATAGCAAAACTTCCTTTTTTTGGCGGTCCATAAGAGATTAAGATAAACATTCTGAACAAGATGTGGTAACAATGTCATTTTCTAAATTTCATCCCCAGTCAGTTTTATGCACGCCGTCTTTTTGGGGATGTTTCATTTAAGGACGGAATGGGATACTGTATTCAACGATTTTTATAGCGGAAGGCTATATCTCATGTTTTTTTTTTGTAAGTTCCTTACATAATTTTTCCAGAGCGCACAAAATCCTTTCAATAGCCACAAAGTGACTGTCCAACTTTATCAAAGAGTTCAGAAATAATATTTTCTAAACAGTTCATTCGATTCATAAATCCATTCGATTGCCATTATCGCTTTTGAAATGCCAACTTTTTCCATAGAGTATTTTAAAAGGATTTTACTTCTTTCATTGTGCAGAGTTGCACCCTAGTTCAATCACACAGGCTAATGACCTTTCATTTGATGCAGCGTTCAACTTGAACCTACCACAACCCATTCATCAGAGGCAATTAACCAATCGTCCAGCAAATCACGGTTCAGTTAAGAGTTAACAAACTGGTAAAATTGACTAATAGTTCCAGGGATACTTCCCCCTTTGTAATCGACTTTCACCCTCGTTCCAACCCGTGTCGACGGAGCGGTTGAACGGTCTATGACATGTGTAGTTACAGTGAGAGGTTTTTTTTTTTAAATAAATACATACGTGGCAAATTGCTGATCCAAAGGGATGATGTGATGAATGTAGGGAGCTGTATATAGGCATAGCTGTAGGTATGCCAACACATATGCAAATATATACGTTTGTAGCAGAGGGACGTTTTTAAAATTATTTCCCAAAAGGATCTAAACCTGCTGGGCCTGGGACTTATGATGCTTTCAATTATCTCCCTGAATAGATTTTATTTGTCATCGAGTATGTCATGCGGTGCGAGTAGGTGGTGGAGTGGGGTCGGGTTCCTTTGACAACACATACAAACGATTGCTTGTGGGAAGCACCGGATAAAAGGTATACAGGCACACAATCTAATATATAGTTAATTAATAGCTGAATTCTGAATAGATGGAAATCGAATTTCAGACAGTAGTAGGCGTAGGTATTGACTTTTGCCGGCGAGAAATCGGAAATTAATGTCGCACGACATAAGCAACAAATGAAATCCAATTTTTGTAGGAAGCTCTCACAATCTCACATTTACTATAGGATATCTTTAAAATATCTATATCTAGATATTACTTTCCAAGTTAGGATTTGGAATGTTCATAGAGACAAATTTTAATGTTCATAGAGACAAATTTTACAAATTGGAAAATATTTTCCGGAGCATCCTCTGCTTCCCATTTTAAGGAGATATGGTCAGGACTCAGGAGTATTGAAATTGATGCACAAATTACATATACCAAATAAAATGTAGTACAGTAAAACCCGCTTAAGAGAAACAACAAAATGTCAGTCTTTTTTTACTTAAACGGACCCCGCTTAAGTGAAAAAAATGTCACTTCACTTACCATCTATCTAGAGCTGATCGGTATACATAATAGGATTTATTCGGGGCTTTGAATGCGAAAGCTGTAAAATATTCCCTTTCCTCCGATAATTTCAAATGAATTTTTTGTTAACTAGGGATGCACTTATACTTGATGTAATGTATGTCGTCACAAGATTTTTATAAATTCTTATGGACCCAAAATTACTAGTTCGCTTTAACTGAAATTTCCGCTATGGATGTTGTTGATAGTCCTTAAGAGGGATTTTTGAAATTGGACTCCTTGGCCCTTGCACTAAAATTACCGGTAACTCTCACATCCCATATAACTGTTTTCTTTGACCACGATAACGGATAGATAATGACTCCAACGATGTTGAAAAAAATGAATAACTAACCAGATGAATGTTATATGACTGAATACTGGGATTTCTCAAAAACAGTTATTTAACGGTACATTTTGCTGCAATTATTTTTAATGTTGATTTTCTCGAAAACGGCTCTAACGATTTTGATTAAATTTTGAAACATAAATGCTGCATATGTTTGTTAGATAACTGCATACTCAGTTTTTCCCTAAAAATGTATTTTTTTTAGAATCTAAAATAATTGTGTAAATTGCTTAATATCGTCCTTAGAAATACACGTATCTGCATACCCTTTTTTTAGAATAGTAATCAAAAAATGAACTTTATGTACTATTTACATAAATTATATTACAATAAAGTAATTGCTTGCAAAAAAAACTGTCCTTTTTTAAAATCACGCATTTTTCACTAATGAACCGAACGATTTTCTGTAAAAACTATTCCCAGGACTATTTGTCTATTCTAAAAACGATTATGTTTAGAGTTTAAGAACAATTACTTAAATATTAATTTATATTAGTAAAAGTTTTGAATGTTTTGTTTTTACAGAAAGGATTTAGGTTCTATATTTTAAAAATATTAAGCCTCCAGTATTTCCATGAAAAGTTAATAACAGTAAAACACACAATTGTCTATATATCGAAATTGGAATTCTTCAACCTCTATATAAACCACACAACTCTTCTAAGTTTCTGTGGAAGTTTATCCGAGTTGGACAGCATTGATAGCGAATTATGTCTGAAAAATCAGAATGTATGACCATGCACTGCATTCACTTAAAGTTTATAAAAATAATCATGCCATCATAATGTCTTTGATTAACTCACATCCATGGAAACAACTTAAAATAATTCATATAGATAGTAAAAAATAAAAATGACACAAAATATAGAGAAAATATAGAAAATATTCCCTTCCTTTCTAAAGCATTCATGTAGTAAATTATTTGTGCTCAAAGTAAATATGCAATCAGACCGATCATATAAGGGAAGCTATTGACCAAAATGAATTCAACTGACTTTTCAGAAGCCTTCGATTCGGTTTGTCTTGTACTAAACTTGTGTCTTGTTTTAATTTAACTAAAAGAGTATCTTCTGCCTTTTACAATCTGACTCTTACTCTTACCTTTCCCAAGGTTTTCAATTTTCTATCATACCCTATCCCAAAGGGTTATATTAGTTTTGACATTAAGCTTGTAACATAGAGAAATAATTTCGATAGATATACCTCAAAGTATATGGATCGATTCAGAATCGCTAGCTGTGTCGATCTAGCCATATCTGTCTGTCTGCCCGTCCGTCCGTCCGTCTATGTGTCACCGATTTTTGGGCCTTAAATTTTAAGCTAGAAAGCTGAAATTTGGAATATGGACTCTCTGGCCGACATATCAGAACAAGTGTAAACATTTTAGAAATCCACCCACTGCCACGCCTCCCTATTAGAAAAACGTAATTTTTAGCCAAGCCGTAAGAAATTTTAAAAAAGTGTCTGACAAACATATTTAGAAAATCTTAATGGGTGCATTTTCTATAAAAAAAAGCTTTTTGTTAGATTTTTTAAAAATATTTGAAAAAACTTTCGGTGCAAGATCATTTATTATAATATGAACATTTCGTCCTTAGATCATTTTACCCCAGGCCCACTTTTTGGGGGCTTTTTATAACCTACCCCAAGGCAAATGCAATAGAAAAACGTCGTTTTTTGACGAACCATAAAAGATTTTGATAAAACGTCTAAACAATATGTTGTGACAATACCATTTTCAATATTTTATCGCTATAAATCCCATATTTTGGGGATATTAATTTTAAGGATGGGATGGGATAGAGTATTCAACGATCCGCACAGCGGATTGTAGCCTTCTCATATGTTTTTTTTTTATCCAGTATAATACCAGTCTCTTCAAACTTGTTGATCGATTGAATGAGTTGTATGCTTGCCGTATTATGGGAAAATCTCGAACATTGGATAATAATTTGGTTTTGGTACCCCAATCACAAAAACTAAAACACAAAGACTGAGATGAATTCGGGGTGTCGATATTTGTAAATATTTGGATAATCTTGCCTAGAAGCTGTTCATGTAAATTACGTCTACTACAGTAAAAAGCTGGGGAATGAATTGATACACTTCTTGGTTGTTCTCGTTGGAACCACATGTCTTCAAGTTGCTATTCATCAATTCGCGGATATAAAAACTTGTTGATCATTTATAAGTCAAACCTCCGGCATCCTAAACACAAAAATTGCCCCTAAGACACTTCGGTTGAAAAGATGCACCATGCAGTTACTGCAGTACTGCAGTACACGTGACGTACAAGGCAAATTCTCGTGTTGACAACCGTGCGGTGCACTTGCAATTCAACCATTGTTTGCATTTGGCATCCGATGTATATAACATTTTGTTTATAAATTTCAGTAATTAAAACCGTTTTTAACTAAGAACAAAAGAGTTTTGATTCCTTCTTTGTTTTACACTCGAACAGATTCTTAGGGCCCTAGAAGTAGAAATGTACTTTGTTGTCGTATCACTTCAGATGGAAATGGGTTTCGTTGCTTCCGATGAATTTCCACCGAAAATAGTCCAATGCATCGATTATGTTCAGAATAACGTGATCGTAGATTAGACGCGATTGGTGATCTTCATTATCTGATGGACTATCAGGGCTTTTAAAGGAATCATCATCAAATCATTCACTTAAATTACACAGAGACGAGTGTGTAATGGATGGAGTGTACATGAAATATTCAGCTACGACAGGGTTGTTCTCGGTTAATACAGGGGCTTTTCGGCATCTCTTACATCACGTTCCAGTTTCTACGTGTCGAGCGGCCTAAGTGTTTGACCAGTTGGCGTAAAACGGTTGGGAAATTTGCCCCAAAATTCATGTTGCGGGAAAATCATTGACGAAATATAATATTTCGTTAAAAAAAGAGACAAGAATTTCTGCATCTATTTGCATCACATATATTAAAAACAAAACAGACAGTTACCGCCATTTACAAAACTTATCACATTTTCTGATAGGGTGATATCTTTTACTTACACCTTTTATATCTTTTACTTGTACTTGTGGACGTCACAAAGCTTCCATTTCTATAGCTTGCTGGTGACTGAGATAGTACGACAGTTTACCCAGTTGCTCAAAAACTGTCAATGTAAATTTTGACTTCTCCTCTCCGCGCTTTATGGCAATGATGCACTTAAGTTCAGGACACTGGGAGCGATAGTGTTAATCGCAATCGATCACTTTTTTTTGGTGCCGTAACTGGGAGAAGCGGAGATATGGCCGTAGTCAGAGAAAATGTAGTAGTTTGTCTTAGAGTACTAGAGTCCTAAGAAGCGGCTTGTTGAATCTAAGAAAATCGACATTGCTAACGATGTATATATGTATACGATCACGAAGATGTTTATATTCTCCTTGACGAGTTGGAGTGGGATCTATTTGCCGAATAAAATGATTTGAGAAATCAGGCAAACAAAGCAAATCTCTGCAGTCGATAACGAAATATTTCAAAGCGCAGACATTTATTTCGATTATTTGACATTTGGGACATTTTAAAATTATGTTAACTGCGCTTTTGGATCAGTTCAATATTCTTCCAAAGGAGAAAATGATCCCGTCATTATATATGCTACGAGTCTTGTACACTTACTTACTTACTTAAGTGGCGCTACAGTCCGGGATGAACCTGGGCCTCAACCAACATGCCTCTCCAATTAGCCCGGTCCTTAGCTAACTGCCTCCAGTTGCGCACTCCAAGTTGGTTGAGGTCGGTTTCCACTTGTGCGCGCCACTTAAGGCGAGGTCTTCCTCTACTGCGTCCGACGTCTGGCTGGGAATCGAAGACTCTGCGAGCCGGAGTATTGGTGTCCATTCGTTCTACATGTCCTAGCCATCTTAAACGTCCAATGCGGAGTTTTTTGACCAGGGGCATGTCGCTGTACAGCTCGTATAGTTCTTGGTTGAATCTTCGTCTCCATAGCCCGTCAACGCAAACGGGACCGAAGATTTTTCGAAGAATTTTCCTCTCGAATCTACCAAGGATTTCTTCATCCGCTTTTGATACGGTCCATGCTTCAGCGCCGTAGAGCAGGACTGGGATGATCAGGGTCTTATATAGGATCTCCTTAGTAGTTCGAGTGAGGGCTTTACTACTAAATTGCCTTCTTAGCCCGAAGAAACAGCGGTTGGCAAGAGTAATTCTTCGTTTAATTTCTGACGAGATGTTGTTGTCAGAGTTAATAGCGGAGCCGAGGTAGACAAAGTCCCGTACTACCTCAAAGTTATATCTGTCAATGGTGACGTTCTGTCCAATTCGTCGATGTTGTGTGTCCTTTCGTGTTGACAGCATATACTTGGTCTTACCCTCATTTACTGCTAAACCCATTTTCGCCGCTTCCTTCTCTATACTAGCAAACGTGGCTATGACATCACGTTGAGTCCTACCAATGATGTCAATATCGTCAGCGTATGCTAGTAGTTGCACCGACTTTTGGAAAATTGTGCCTCTGGTGTTGGCTTTGGAGTTTTGCACAATTCTCTCAAGAATCAGATTAAAGAAGTCACATGACAGCGCATCGCCTTGCCTAAATCCTTTTTTGGTATCGAATGTATCGGTGAGGTCGTTTCCGACCCTGATGGAGCAGCGAGAATTCTCCATCGTCATCCTACACAAACGGACGAGTTTGGGCGGTATACCAAAACTAGACATGGCTCTGTACAGTTCGTCTCTATAAATGCTGTCATATGCGGCTTTGAAATCGATGAATAGGTGGTGGGTATCGATTTGGACTTCTTGAGTTTTTTCCAGGATCTGCCGAAGTGTGAAAATTTGATCGGTTGTGGACTTTCCTGGCCTAAAACCACACTGATAAGGGCCAATCAGGTTGTTGGTAAACGGTTTCAGGCGTTCACATATTACGGCAGATAGGATCTTGTAGGCGATGTTGAGGAGACTTATGCCTCTGTAGTTGGCGCAGTTCAGAGGGTCTCCTTTTTTGTGGATCGGGCAAACGATGCTGAGGTTCCATTCTTCAGGCATATTTTCATCCGACCAGATTTGGCTTATGAGTTGGTGGATGTTACTTACCAAGTCATCTCCGCCGGCCTTATAGAGCTCAGCGGGAAGGCCGTCATTTCCGGCAGCCTTATTAAGCTTGAGTTTAGATATTGCTATCCTCACTTCACTCAGGTCGGGTGGTTGGCAGTCTTCGCTGTCGTTGCCAATATTGAATGGTTCGTTCTGCCTGACAGCGGAATGTTGTTCGTCATCGCCGTTTAACAGTCTGCAGAAGTGGTTCTTCCATATCCTCAGCATCGACTGTGTCTCAACTACAATATTTCCTTGTTCATCTCGACAGGATTCTGTTCGAGCCTTGTATCCTTGGCTTTGACGTTTTACACTTTGGTAAAACTTGCGAACATCGTTCCTGGAGTGGCACCTCTCTATATCCTCGATCGCGCGCTTTTCTTGCTCTTTTTTCTTCTTGCTGAAAAGCCGATGTTCTTCCCTTCTTCTTTGCCTATAGAGCTCAATGGCAGCTCTCGTCTTCACCTGCAGCTTAGCCTTGTAGGCCTCGTTCTTGGCTGCGAGCATCTGTCGGCATTCCTCATCAAACCAGGGGTTTCTTGCTGGTGGGCGCGAGAAACCTAGCACATCAGTTGCGGCTGATCTAATGGCCTGTTGGCATCGTTGCCATTGCTCTTCGACATTCGATGCTGGTGGTATGGTGTTAATCGAGAGGTTAAGGGATACGCGTTGTGCGAAGGTCTTGGCGGTCTCTTGCGATTGCAGTCTTCCGACATTAAATTTTTTCACAGTATTTCTGGATTGTTGTGGCGTGGTGGATATCCGCATTCTTACCTTGGCTGCTACAAGGTAGTGATCCGAGTCGATGTTAGCTCCTCGGAATGTTCGGACATCCAAAATACTGGATGCGTGCCTCTTATCTATCGCAATGTGATCAATTTGGTTGACCGTTCGTTGATCTGGAGACCGCCATGTCCCCTTATGGATATCGAGGTGAGGAAACCGTGTGCTGGCTATAGTGGCATTTCGTTCCGTAGCGAAATCAATTAGCCTAAGTCCGTTACCAGACGTGTTGTCGTGTAGGCTATGTTTTCCGACAATACTTCTAAAGATGTCTTCTCTTCCTACCTTTGCGTTAAAATCTCCCAGCACGATTTTAACATCGTACTTCGGTAGTCGCTCATAGGTTTTGTCGAGGAGCTCGTAGAAGCAATCCTTAGCTATATCATCTTTTTCTTCCGTCGGAGCGTGAGCGCATATAAGGCTTATGTTGGCGAATTTGGCCTTGATGCGGATTGTTACTATGCGTTCGCTAATGTCTTGGAAACATAAGACTTCTTGCCTAAGTCTGGCACTTATAACAAATCCGCATCCGAATAGTCGCTGTTTCTGCTCACTATAACACGGTCCGTAGTATATGTCACAGTTTTTCATCCTCTTTTTGCCCGGCCCATCCCATCGTATTTCCTGGATGGCAGTAATGTCTGCTTTGTAGCAGTTTAGGGCTTCCGCTAGTTGTTCGCCTGCACCTCTCCTGTTTAATGTTCTCACATTCCAGGTGCAGATACGAACGTCGTTGTCCTTTTTTCGTTTAGCAGGGTCGTCAACAATAAAATCCGTCCTTTCCGAGGCTATTGGTTGCTTCGTAACCATGTTTTTTTTCTGTGGGTGGGTAGTTAGCCCAAAGCACAACCCCCAACCTGGAGGGCCAGTTCCAATTTATTAGATACCCCTAGGACACGGGGCCATCAGTATCCACTACGGGATTGAGCGCTGCCGTTGGCCTTTCGGTTCATCCGCCACCATCTCTGTTCAAGGGGCCTGACTAACCCTTGAAATTCCTAGACAACCTGTTGTCCGAATATGTCAGAGCAGCTCATCTAGGTTCGCCTGGGACAGCAGGCCGGGTATTCATCCGTGCCATTCTCACCAGGGTGTTTATAGTGTTGCTGTTTTTCGTCGTGTTATCAACACTCGCACTTATCGTTTAGCAAGTCAAATCCGGTTGGATGAGACCAGTACCCGATGGTTACCACTTGGAGGTAAAGATAAGCACATTTGATGTGTAGTCAGAGTTGCAACACTGGGCATTGCCAAGTTAACGCCAATCAGAGTCTACCCTCGTTCTACAGCACCCAACCATCGAGTCTTGTACACGGTAACATTTTAAAGAACTGATTACCTGAAATTGGAATAACGTTGAAGTGTTTGGCCTTTCTAATTGTTAAATACTTTATCGTTTTGAGGCTTTGGCCAGCAAAAATAGTCAAATAACTACGACTGGGAGTCAAACCCAGACCTTCTATGTGGCAGATCATTGCAATAACCTTTGCGTTACTGGGCGCACTAACTAGCATAACTATCCAGGCACTTTCTTGTGGACTTCAGATAGCACAACACTGGTAAGTTCAATACAGGGTTTCTTGAAGTGGCTTTTATCGTGACCCTAGCCTAGGTTCGCGTAAAATTTTCTAATACATACAAAAATTGTTGAAAAATACATTTTTTTGTGTCTCTTTTATTTTTATTGGATAGTGGGTATATTTTCTCAATGTTCGAATATTCAGAACTGATCTTCATCATATTTATTTTGATGTTATAAATGCATTTCCTCTTGATAAACTACTCAACAACTCAACAAAATAGATTCGTGTTGATCACACACTAATA
The DNA here is from genome assembly GCA_932526625.1 of Rhingia campestris. Taxonomy (NCBI): domain Eukaryota; kingdom Metazoa; phylum Arthropoda; class Insecta; order Diptera; family Syrphidae; genus Rhingia; species Rhingia campestris. Next base: position 32,769,225 of record OW052184.1, on the reverse strand, counting down.
TAGTATCTACTCTGTCTTTGTTGTCAGCTTATACCAATTAAGTCAGGAATACATACGTATAGTCATATATGAAGTTATCATTGTACTATAAAAATTATTTTAAATTGAAATATAACAAATCAAGATTACGTTTTAATTTTACTATTACATATTTTGATTTCATTTAAAGTTCTGTAACATTTGCATCCTCTATTCCATGCACATACCCCAACGAAAAGTTAATTACTTTCAACTTAAATGACGACGTAATATGCTGTACAAAACCGAAATGAAACATTCTCCCAACTTGTGAGAAATCCCAAAATACAGATCTACTTAGAGGAACTTGACTGCGAAATGGCATACAAAACACGAAACCCTAAACCACGTTTCATTATATCAAATTAAAGTTGCGTAGCCTCGAAGACTGCCAAGAAATAAAAACAAAAAAAAAACGGACAAAATGAGTAAAATAAAAATCACCAGCTTAATCTTATCTATGTTTCACTATACGTACGGTAAGTCCTGCCTTTAGCCATGGTACAAAGTTTCCACTACTTGTCAAGAAGTTAATTAAAAGTTATTTCGAATTTCATGCCTCAAATGACTTTCACAGATTGCATCGCACTCGCGTTCCATGACAAACTTTAACAATTTGTCTTTTCAAAGGGATTTACACCCACACACAAGATATAACAAAAAATGACAAATAAAAAAAATCGCGAAATCCGCAATTTTTTTTTCTTCCTCACTGCTGCGCTGCCTCCTCCTACTGTCCGCACTTCATTAATCACTTGCAGTTGTACATGAAATGTATGCACCACTAAACTCTAGCACTATATCGCCCACTGATCATCGTCCAGCTAATAGATACACTTTTAATGAAAAAAGAAGTAAATAACGGAGTGGAGTAGCCTCTTCCTGGCTACGGGGCGAGTACGCAACTATAATTGAATTAACTCCATTACTGCGTGCACAAACTCAATTACAAGCAGATACCGTTCGTTCGTTCGTCCATCGGCAGTCTATCTAGATAGTCGTTCTGGGGATAGGCGCACATTGAAATCTCCTTTTTACCTCGTTATCACCCAATTCGAGTGGGTTTATCATTGAATTTGTAATTATCATCATCGGTGTCCAGCAACTACCGCAGATAGCATCCCTACGTCCTTGCCCACTGTGGCAATTATATCCTTTATAAAAAAATTAAATAAAATAAAACTCCAAATACTATAACACATTTAAACACTCACTTACAGATGCGCCGCCAGTGCTGCTGTACAGCTTCATCGAGCAGACCCTTCAGCCGGCACCGCCAGTTAGTTTGAAATGCTCAGCAGCCGGAAATCCAACGCCACAAATTTCATGGACATTGGATGGATTTCCGCTCCCATCGAATGGAAGGTAATTGAACTCGAATGCACCAACATTAATGCTGCACACTTACACCCACACCCAGATCCACACTCAAACCCACACCCTTACTCACGTCTGTCATTGTACAATCGAATTTATGTAGTTGTAGATGCTATAATACACACACACATACACAGTTGCATATGCATCGCGCCACTTACAAGCGCAACACGAATGATTGAAAAGGAGCCAGCAACAGAAAAGGGCTTCACATACAAATTCATAACAAATCCGCAATGAGACATACAATACCAGCATACAGACATACAAAAACAAAAATAATTTTAATTAAAACTTATCCCTGAGTAGAAGTAAACGAGGTAATTAAAAAGTGTAAGTACCTTCATTCCATTGCACTATAGATGGAGCGACGTTGGTCGAATACAGTCCCCCGCCATTTCATGCAAACAAGACTAGGGATGGTTAGAAACTTCTCTGCTGGTCGGTTGGTCTGGTTCGGTTCGGTTTGTGTTGTGTATGTGTGCGCTTGATTATTCATTCATTTCATTTCATTTTATTTCATTTCGCTAGGTTTAGTCTAGCTTTGGAATCATTTATAGCAGTACCAAAGGAAAAAACGGTCCACGAGGGATATATCCTAGTACACCTCCTCTTATCCGTCATCCTGTAGGTTCTGTGTTTGTTTGTGCATTTGCTGATATCTGTGTGTGATTGTATTTTTTTCACAGCGAAGAGAAGCCCAAAGAGTGCGAGAGAAAAAGTCCTGTACGGATGATTTTCCGTAACAGATTTTTCATTCAGCATCAGCCGTCGGTTATGATCTCCATTTTTGTTTTGTCCCAGGGTGTGTAGGGTAATTCTCATTTTTTTTCGATTTCAGTTTTTTCTTTAAACTTTGTCTTTCGTATTTAGATAGATGGACAGAGTTGGTTTGTTTGTGATTCGATTGATATTCCAAGTTGAACAAACAAAGATAGTTGACTACAACAGCCCCAGCTGGATAGAGAGAGGGAGACAGTTCGTGTATACCTCACACTATTTTCACAGTTTCATGTTGCATCCAACTAAATGCTGGTAAATCGTTGTGACAAAAGTCAACACCGGCGTTTCGAGCAAAGCAAAAAGTCAATTTGTCTTCGCGTTTTTGATTGTATATGGCTTCCGAGGGAATTATACTAGATGGGTGGGTAATTTGCCATTCGTTATGGTAACAATATATACGTTCGGAAATTAAAAAAAAAGTTACGTATACGCCTTGGTAAACTGCGACTGGTTTTTATTTTAAATAGACAGCATTAAAGGTTGAAGATATATTGAAGTATTCCACATATATTTCTTGAAAAGGATAGTTCCACTTGTAAGGGCAGGTAGGGTAGAGTGGATTATGAGTTATTGAGGGAGGGCACTAGTTAGTCAAGCATTAATTTTGCCTGTTCCTTAATATGTTCCTTATAGCAAAATATACGTGTTCCTTCTCACACCGATAAATACTATGTTATCGCCTATTGGCTTTTCAGACGCCCATGTTGTACTATCTCACTTCACAAAGATACTCCGAAAAAAATCCAAATGCGATATTTGTACGTCGCTTACAAATCAAACATGAACATGCAATTTTAACAACAGGATCTGCCAGAATCTGCCAATGTATGTAGATTTGATTAGGTCCAATCAGATTGTTCGTAAATAGTTTCAGCCGTTCACATTTCACGGCAGATAGGTGACCATCTTTGACTTGATGCTGTACTCAGGATCCCAAACGAACAAACTTTGGAGGAGTTCCAACAATTGTGTTCTTTCGACTATCAGAGGACGAACTTCGACAGAGTTGTAAAGCGAGAATCACGTTTAAACGAAACAAACTACCGACAACAGAATCCTTTACTGCAAATGAATAAGGTCATCACGAACAAAGCCTAAGGTAGCTAATTCCGATGACCAGACGTTGTCATGCCGAACGCCAACAATCGATGCACTCCACAGACACAAGAACACACTGCTCTCGAATACCTCCACAGACAGTTCACTGACATGCAACGTCCCGAAATTTGGTCATGAAGTCACTGATCTACAATCTCCAACAGTTAATCTCGGAGAACTTGTTTCACAATGGAAGAGGGCGAATACGATGGGCGGTATTTTCGAGAACGCTTATACGGTGAACAATCCTGTTAGCCCAAATCGCGATATTGAAGAATGAGCCTATCTGAATAACTTGTATCTATGTTCTGAACTGAGAATCACGGTAAATTAAAAAAAAAACTCGGCGGGAGATGTGGTATTCCAAGCGACGTATTGAGGCACCTGCCAATAGAAGTAGACGATATTTTCATCACCCTATTTAACAATGCACATTAGCCGGTGCATTGGAAAACGTCGGATGAACATCCTATCCCAATAAAGGACAAGTACCAAACAAACACTGCCATTCTTCTGCCAATAAGCCTTCAGCCGAATGTAAGCAAGGTATTTAAAAGAAAACAATATTATTCCGCAAAATCAGATGTATTTTCGAGCGAAGCATGACACTGTTCATGCTGTAGTTTATAGGTTCTCTCAGCCAAGCTATAGCGTACGCAGATGATCTAGTAGCGTACAGATCAGATCCGAAAATCGAGGTCATCAACATACTTTTGCAACGTGACATCACATTCAGAGATATTGCGATGATGAAACAATTCAAAAAAATTCAAAAAAATTCATTAGGCAGCATGGACAGAAGTTGGCGGTGAAGTTAAATATCTTGGCAACTGGCTTGACAAGCTTTTTTATTTTAACAAAAATGTAGATACTTGTCTGCCCAGGGATTGGGGGCTTAAGATCTGACTAGAAGGCTGTTTCAAAACAGTCAACTTGATTCAAGGGTGAATAATCGCTTATGGTTGTCATATGTGGTTCAATGTAGAACCATCCTACATGGAAAAGAAACCGCTGTTTGAGAGGCGGTGTCTCCGATCCTGCTTAGGATAGTACCGAACGTCAGATTCCAAATATATAAAATATATAGATTTGACAATTTCCCTCTTAAGGTGACTCGAAGGCACGTCTTAAGGGGCGATTGCTAGCGATGGCTAACAGCCTTATCTTCAGGACCCAACGACATATACATGGAGAACACGCTTATGTCGGGCTTTATTCCACCAGAGGCATTCGTTTATATCGACACTCTAGGGTCACCTAGGAATATCAGGGGTTAGTTAGTCAGGCCCATTAAACAGAGATGGCGGCAGCGTTGAAACCCGTACTATATTTGAACTGGACCTCCATGCTTATGGTTGTCAGGGTAGCTTCCTTTCCAAGTAAAAAATTGGTGGTTAGGAGATAGGAAACCGCCTTATAGCTCTTATAGCTCTTGATAAAATCTTGGTCTCAACAGCCCGTCAACGCAAACGGGAGCGAAGACTTTTCGAAGAATTTTTTCTTAAAACCACAACGATACGCTGTATTTGATCTCGAGTGTGGGCTTTACTACTAAAATTCCTTCTTAGCCCAAAGAAACAGCGGATGGCAAGAGTAATGCTTCGTTTTTTTTCTGACAAGATGTTGCTGTCAGAGGGTATAGCGGAGCCGAGGTAGACAAAGTCCCGCACTTCATCAAAGTAATATCTGTCAATGGTGACGTTATATTCGTCAATGTTGGGTGTCCTTTCCCAGTACATGCTGGGTCTTACCCTCATTTACTAGTTGCATAGACCTGTCGTGTCATTATAACATAATTTTTTGACAGGACTGACCAAGAGTACATTACTGGTCGGTAATCTCGGAACATCAGATCCGATAGAGAGTATAACGGGCTTCATTCACATTAGCTTCAAAGTACATATCTTATTCATTTAGCACGTTCAGCAGTAAAGCAACCCCTTTAAACCAGCAATGAAGATCATCTACTCATTCGGACGGCATCATACAGGATGGAAATTCATTTGAGTGTGCAAAGCTTCATTAGATTGTAACATTTGGTACTAAAGCCAGGAACTCCACGCTTAGTAGACCAATGTATATTAACCCCTAGGTTACTGATATCGCAAAGTAAGTGTCCATTAGAAAGCTTCCGCTTTTAACTACATTCACAATCAAGCTACATTGTAACTTTTCTAAGAACTAACCTGAACATTTTTCGAACCTCTCATTAATTCATCTATAGATACCATAAAAATGTTCTCATTGATTAAACTACCTATAAATACAAATTCTGTGTCAGGACATCGTCTTTAAAAGTGGATTTTCCCTCCGAAAAATTGGAAAGAAAGCACAGCCAAAAACTCACTTCATATGACTCCACCCGATGCTGAGCAAAGGTGCTGATCTCATCTTTTAAGGTGTCACTAAGATAGCTTTATTATCCGCTTAGCTGAAAAGGTGAATCCTTTCCATAAATATTGACAGAATCTCCTAAAATAATAACAAAGACGGAACAGTATACTTACAAAAAGTGTACTCCTTCTTAGGAATTGTGTTGAGAACCTCTGTCAATAAATTTGAGTGGGGAATTTAAAGATCAGATTATTGTCCGAATACGCTGGATACCCACATGAACATGAAAGAAAACTCAAAATGTGATAAAAGAAACAAGTTAAGCATTCTAGGGCAGAGCATACAAAATTACAGAAATACACTCTCGCTTTGCCTTGCAAACTATAAGGAATCGAAGGAGTTGCGTGTAAGTAGTTTTAGATACTTCTGTATCTCTTGTTCGTTTTCAAGTGGTTTCCACAAAAACCCAATAGCAAAGGAATTTCAATTAGAAATCGATTATCCAATTGATTGGGGCATAAATAAATCCCTCCGAAATTCTCATATATTAAGTCCTTAAAAGTATCCCAAAGTGTACTTAAAAACTCTCTTAAATGGTTTTATTCCTTACGCACAAATCGTCTCATAAATTCAAACCAATTGATAAAACCTTCCTCCTTGGCCACCACAACAATTCATATTTCTCCTTATCTCTATCCCTACTTTGAGCACAGGCTCTGATAAATTATTTCGAACGAGGCAAATAATCCCAGCTCTGTCGAAGAGGCAATTAAAGAAAACGAATCATTTCCCTTTCGCATATATTCGGTCATCTGCTCACTTCAAAGTTCAAAGTCAAAGCAAGGCCAAATTCCTTATCTTAGGATTATATGCGAAATTCACAAACAACTCGAGTGTCCTTCATCCACTCCACCATCCCAAGTAAATCATTTTTAATCACACTACTACTACAAAGTTGATTACTTCTGCTTCGTTGTATACATATACGACGCTCATCTCCTTTATGCTCTGTCACAAATCCTGCTTCGGGACGAATTGTCGGCTCTTCGGATACAACTTGTCCAATAACACAAAACTTTGCAAAAAGAAACTTTATCTCGCCGAATCTATGGAAATCGAAATTTAATGAAAACTTGCCAAAAGTTTCTTCCATCCTTAAGTTTAAACACACAAAAAAAAGAGACCCCTGGTTGCCAGTTGTTTACAGCATAAGCAGTTTTTAAGTCGTTTTTCGTCCTGAAATTAGCATCTCCGATGCGGTTGATGTATCACAACTTCGCCTTACCCCTTTGCAGATACAATTGTCGAATGTATTTCCGCTGACGTTGCCATCCGCGCAATGGATACGACAAGGCGCACAGCACAAGATTTATGGCAGTCATTTGGAAAGCATTTGTCTTGTGAAGTGTATTCAATTTGAGGACACGTCGTAAATGGGAAAAGTTTCCTCTAAACATATCGCAAACAACATCCAGGAGTGTTTTCCTTGGATGGTTACATTTGTAAACACTTTTGAGACACCTTTCCGATGCGGAATGAGGAAACTTTATTTTGCCCGTTGTGCGGGAGGGATGTGTGTGCCACACACAAGCACATATTTCGTCTCCTTTTGTCCATGTTGGAGTTTAGCAGGAAACTTTTCGCAAAATATTGACAACTACGATGCCAAATAGAGGAAATAATAAACGTCCCTTTCTATGAAAGGGGTTTTGTATGTGTGGGTGTTGTTTGTTCAAAGAGAAAGTTGTCCGTATATCCTTTACCAGCCGGTGCTTGTCTGACAACAAGTTTTTCCAGCTTGACATTTATTCGATTTGAACACTCAATAGAACGTAATGTGACTTTGATGCGGTCTCCTGGACTCAGTTATGATTAACTTCGAAGTCCTTTTGGGAAAAGGTAATTTCATTGATTTTCCCAGTAACAAGGATTTTGATGCCTGCATTGCTGTTGAGATGATGAAGCTCTTATGTACATGGTGTGGCAACTACATATGCGGTATGTATGTTCACAATGATGTTGTCCAATTTAATCGGTCGCAGTACTTTGTTGAGAGTTAAAGAAATCGGACTTTGCAAACTCAATTTTATGGGCTTACAATACATTGCTTCGTCTAATTATGGTGAGGTATAAAGGGAAAATTTTGATACAATGATACGGGCTTGGTATCCATTCGTGTATGCATGTGTACTTCTCGCACGATGGCGGGACCTCCTGCTGTATGCCGACTCCGAAGGGCTAAGTTGAGATAAGCATTTCTTGGCATTTGATACTACTCGGATGATTTGTCAGATCACCACGAGAGGAGGGCTGAGAATCGAACCCTTCTGCGCTGCAGTTTACCCCACTAAACATCGCGCCACTGATCCCATCAGACAAACATAATTTTAATTCCAAAGTTTAAATTTTGTTTTATTGATTCATAAAGTATACAGATTGGGGTTATGTATCGAAAAGCACATCGGACAAATGGCCGCCACGGCTTTGCTGGCACTTATATTTATATTTATATTATATTTAAATTTTCTATTACCGTTTCGTATAAATGTGGCTGAACTTTATCAATACACCGTCCAATTTCCTCTTCTAAGGCATTTTTGGCCGTGGGCTTGTTTACATGTTGGTCACATCCATATCTTGTAATTTATAACAAACTAAAAACTGGGTAATGATGTCACGATAACAAACACCATTAATTGTTACTGCCTTACCTGAGGCATTTTCGAAGCAGAATGGTCCGATAATGCCTCAAGCCAAAAATCCGCACCAAACAGTCACGCGTTGTCACTCATTTGTTTTTCAACAATTACTCGTGGGTTTTTTGAACCCAGAATGCAACAATTTTATCGATTACCGAAGGCATCAAGATGAAAGTGAGTTTTATCAATGAAGATGATTTTGTTCGAAAAATTAGCATCCACTTGTTGTTGTTCCTAAATCCATTCAACGAACTCTCTTCGCGCTGCATATCAGTAGTCTTCAGTTCTTGAGTCAACTATGAACATTGTAAGCCTGAAGTTTTAAGTCTTTCGTGAGAATTCGGTGTAGAGAGCTTCTTGAAATGATCAATTCTTGACTACGATGCCAAATTGATGTTCCTGGACTGTCAGAAATACTTTCGCGAACTGCTTGGATGTTTTCTGTTGAGCGACTTGTGGCAGGACACCCAGAGTGTCTAAAATCAGTAATTGATCCAGTATCCCAGAATTGTTCAATTATTCTCTTCACATTTGATGTTATATTTCATATTTTATCATATTTTGTACGAAAATTGCGGATTGTTGCTATCATTACACCATATTGTGTCGAAATACATAAAGCAGTACTCTTATTAAACTAAATTGGTGCCAGAATTGAAGTCCCAGCATGCCAGTCAATGGCTTGACATCGTAAACTAGTCAATTGAGTGCTTTTCAACGTTTACCATTATCTTATTTTCGGATGTAGCTCACTTCATCTTAATGGAATAAGCAGAATAATAGCTAATTGAGTGAAATGCAAGCATCAGAAACGCTTCGTTTACCATAAACGTTGTTGGTTTGAACATGAAATCGGACGTGCAGTTACATTGAATTCATAACGTTATTTGGAGATGTTAGACGACTTTTTAGTTCTCGAATTTCAAAATTTACCTGGCTATAGCCATAGAACATGGTTCCAGCAACACGGAACAACATCTTATACGTCCAATACGTTTCTGCCACGAGTTTTTGATTATACAGTTACAGCGCTTTATTTTACTTGCAATGTATTGTAAGAAAAAGCAAAGTGAGTATTTTATTGTTTTCGTCATTAAGCCAGCTTGATTTTTGAATTGTATGTGATTTTTTTTAACCTGAAAACCAATATTTTAGATTTGAAAGATCCCCTGAAAATCGTTCTGGATTTTTATGAATTTACAACTTTTTTGTTTGTACTAATTGACAAATATTCGATACATTCAGAACAGAGAAAAAAGTTCCTTCTGGTTGATTCTCACCTTTATAAATGATTAATTTCGTATGTTCGCTAAAAGTTCCTACTTTTTACTTACCAAGTAATCGTAGTACAGGGTGTTTTTTAGAGGTATAGAACTTCGAATTAAAATAAAACACAAGAAAATCGTATTAATGTCCATCAATTTGGCTTTATTGGAAGGATTATTTCGGATAAAACCAAGTCTAGAGGTCCAATTTTCAACCACTTTTTCGAGCATTTGGGGCCGTATGTCGGCAATAACGCCACGAATGTTGGCTTCCAAGTCCCCTAACGTTTTTGGTTTATTGGCGTAGACGAGCGACTTCACATATCCCCAAAGAAAAAAACGCACTGGTGTCAAATCACACGATCTTGATGGCCAATCGATAGGTCCATTCCACGAAGTTCATCACTGAACAAAATTTTGCGATGAAAATCAGCATCGAGATCCATCTCATTTTCGACCCATACACCAAAATCACGACGCATTGCATGGTCTCGCGGCTTTAATTCTTGCACAAGCTGGATCTTGTAAGGTCGTTAGCCAAGATCTTTGCGCAAAATCTTCCACAAAGTTGATTGACAAAGCTCCAATTGCTGTGCACGGTGGCGAATCGATTCATTTGGGTCCTCTTCAACACTTTTCTCTACAGCGGCAATTGTTTCTTCGGTGCGCACTGTTCGACCTCTCTGTGGATGCGTATTATCACATAGAGAAAACGTAGTGCGAAAACGATCCATGGTTAACCAAATCAATTGCTCTGATCGACCATTATGTCGACCATAAAATGGGCGGAGCTTGCAGTAAACTTCGCGAACTGAACCATTATTTTCGAAATAAATTTGCACGATTTGCAAGCGTTGTTCATTTGTCAACCTGTTCATGATGAAATGGCAAACCAAACTGAACATAAATGACATTAGAGTTGCCGATTTGACCACACAACGTCAGTTTTATCTCTATTCGAAAAACCAACCTCTAAAAAAAAACTCCCGTTATAGGGAAGTATTAGAATGGTACGAAAATTCTTAATTGAGTTTTAAACTAATTCTTCTGTGACCTTTATTTTAAATTTGTTTTAAAATATAGTCTTAGTCATCTATATTTTAAAACATATAAAATAAAGGTCGCAGAAGAATTAGTTAGTAACTCGTTTTTAAAAATCCTTCATGAAGTTGAAGAAACAGAAATATACAGCGGGTTTTCGGAAAATTCCCCATTTTCGTTTTTGAAATTTTGGAAACCAAATATTTTCTCATCTCATCCGCTACACATTAAATTGTTTATTTTTCAAAAATTGAACAAAGGACCTTTATTAAAATATGTATGTTTCTTAACATGACCGAAAGCAACATATTGTCATTTTTTTTTGTTGGGAAAAGGACAAATACCGGTATTTTGTGTAGTTGCCTATTATTCAAAAACGGTTGATCAAATTTTCTTAAAATATTGTATTTGTACTTCTTGATATATTGTATTTGATCATTGGAAATTTCTATGACCGAGGGAAATTTGTTGCTAGGAAGACTTGACATTTACTTGGCGTCAATTTTAATTCAAACTAGAATACCGATACGTAGCCCAACTGACGGGTGGAAGGTCTAGGTTCGATTCCCAGCCGTTGCAAGACCTAAATGATTTTTCACTGGACCTCCTCTCGTGACGATCTGACAAATCATCCGAGTAGTATCAATTGTCAAGAATAGCTTATCTCAACTAAGCCGTTTGGAGTCGGCATAAAACAGGAGTTCCCGCCATCGTACAAGTAGTAAACACCCACATATGAATGAGCCTGTTGCGTCAAAAATTTGTATTTTTTTGTAGCCCAAGTAACTACGTACACAGCAATAGTTGTAAAAGATGTAGAAATTGTGAAAAGGATCAGTCTTTACTCTAGGTCTCTAAGCATTACCATTAATGAAAATTGAAATATATCGCGAAACTATATGGCGACATTTTTACTAAACTGTGGTTTACAAAATTCGTAATCGATTTTACAAACAAATTTTCTACATTTTTTTAAGCATGTTGATTTCTTAATTTAACTATAAGTGCGACCCAACATTATTAAAATAATTTTTGTGATACTTACGTGGCCATCCACTTTAACGAAAAAATGTGGATGGTTTATTGCAGCCATCTTAAATAAAGTTACATACTCACTTTTGACTTTTTGATTTAAAACGCGTATAACGTTATTTATAAATTGATGTATTTCGCAGAAAAGGGTTTGCTGGTTTTGATCATGATTACACGATTTTCCGTTGATGGCATTTCGTCTTAAATTTCGTCTTTTTCTGTAAATTGTTGATAGGTTTCTTCCTCTTAATGCTCATTTTGACGCTGTACAGCTCGTATAGCTCGTGGTTAAATCTTCGTCTCCATAGCACGTCGATGCAAACGCGACCGAATATTTTTCAAAGAATTTTTCGGTCAAAACGACCAAGGATTTCTTTAACCGCTTTTGATATGATCCATTCTTAAGCGCCGTAGAGCAGGACGGGGATTATCAGGGTCTTGTAAAGGATCTCCTTAGTAGTTCGATTAGGGCTTTCCTACTAACTATCACCGATTTATGGAAGATTATACACCTGGATCAAAAAAAATTACACAACCACTATCCAATTGCATCGGAAAAATTTGAAAATCCTAAAAGCATATTGGTTTTTTAGTTTTAAAAAATCGCTCGATATAGAACCGAAAGATTTTGTTGGTTTAGCATGGTAATCAAGAGCGAAATCAGAATATTTTTCAAGGCCATTGGTTGGTTCGTAACAAGACCTTTTTTTTATGAGCTAGTTGTTCGAACAAAGAACAACTTCGAGGCGAATATTCCAGTTATTATTATATGAACTGTTTTCTGTGTTCCGAACACGTCGGAAGTTACCCAAATAAGTTGTTTACTTTTGATTACTTAAGGTCACATTGTCTGTCTAATATCAACCTAAAATGCCCGGATAATCGAATGAATAAACTGCCAACAAGTACGTACTCATCTAGAATACATTATCACGGAAGCTTATTATAGGCGTTTGGGATGCTGAAACGCTTCTAAGATAAAGCTCCTGCCATACAAAATAATATTTTATTGCCCACTACTGAATACCTTATTTGTATGCTTCAGACCAATCCTCCTCCTTCCAATTTCCATGTTAAGATGTACCAAAATGTTTCACCTTTATGTGATGAATGGTGAGTCATTAATGTCGTCAGTATTGCAAGCTCTAACGTTGGTAATACGAGATGGTTATGTGCAAAAAAATATTACCTCATTACCAGATAAAAATGTTTACAGTTCTTGGTAATCCTGAAAACGCCATGATTTTTGTATAAGCTAAACTAATCGGGAGCACACACTCAAGCCCGTATAGCATTAAAAATCATCCGGAGAAAAAAGAACCCACGTTACAGTATCACGCCAACCAACTTGATATACCTACAAAACAAGAATCTCAATTAGCATACATATACATGTGGGTACCTTAAGACTAAGCTGCCTACCAAAAAGTCGACGTCAAATTAATCCAAGTGCACCAATCCCTTGTTACATAAAAATTCCAGCACACATTTGATGAAAAAACCAACGTTGTCCCAGTTCGCATGTAAAGGACTAAGGAACAAATATTTTTTACACAATTTTTTTTTTTTTTTTCAACAAATGATGGTGTTTCATCTAATTTCTACCTGCTCAGGGACTCGCCTACACCCATGGCCCATTCATCTCTCCCACTATTTCGAAATACCGCATTTCTCTCACGTAAAAGGGAAAATCACAAAACACCAACTTATTGCATGGTGGGCGCGCACAAGAAAACTCCAAAAGAGGAAAAGCCAACAAAAAGCCAACGAAAAATTAAAAAAAAAACTCAAACACAAGGATAACGCACTGCATGTAGGATGTCCTGGTGCAAAAAAGAAAAACGTTCACAAAATATCTACTAAAAGATTCATACACCGCATGGGTAAAAAGCAGTTAAGTAACAGTTTGCAAACAAAAAAAAAGAAATATATGTTCGTCCTTAGAAAGAAGATGAAGAGAGGGTACAATCACAATCCGCTACCTAAGTACGTTGTTGCGGACGTTTCCCGCCATTTTCCACTTTCGTTTGTTTTATGCATGAGCGACAAATTGAATATTCTTGCGGCAGATGAAGAATATGTGTGCACGAGTACAACTTCTGAGTAGGTACTCATTCATCCCGCATATCCTTTTTTGTTTTTGTGCTTGTCCGTTTCCTTTTTTAACATTTTCGCTGTCACCGCAAATATGTGGCCATGCAAGTTCACAAACAAACAAAAAAAATTATCTCCAGCAAGACCGAAACGGAATATCCTTTGGAGGAACTGAATTATTGTTTAAGGACATTTGTCACACACGATGTGTGGTAGTGGTATGCTTTTGTGTGATGTCCCGTAACACCATAGAGACAAATAATAAATACGAGCATATATTGGCAACAATTCCATGAAAGTTTGGTGGGAGTTTGCTTTGCCCTTTTTTTTGGCCAGGATGACAACTTGAATTTATTGGACACTTTGTGTTGGTACTTTGTGTCAGCTGTGGAGGACAATAATCATGGACTGCGGAGGCTGCCACCAATCATTGTCTTGGGAGTTGCATGATCTTCAATTTTTACCTAATGTACACTTAAGACATGTGGAATTTGTTAACAGCTCCCAGCCCGAAAATTATCTAGAACGTGAATTGATAGCACACATCAGTGTGTAGTGTCACTGTAGCCATGTAAAGATATTTCCTTACCAATTTATCTTGTAGATTAACGGGCGCCGAACTTTCTATTGCACGTTTGCCTTAAGTGTAGGTTGATCAGTTTTTTTTGCCTGTTTATACGATGTTACTTGGTATGCCTTCAAGTTTTGTCCATTTTTCTTTACGAGAGTTCATTATTATGACATGTTCATAATAAAAGTCGAGTTTTGTTTGCGTCGTTTAGAGCATACACGCCGCGGTTAGAGCACGTAAGGTGAGGTTATAAAAAGTAACGAGACTGTGGATGAATATAAATGTAGAGGTATAATTGACAGTTGGAACTTTGTTTTCTTCGTTTTTAATCAAAAAATTCGATAAAAGTTATTATGAATTGTATGACTGAAAATAATTTCAGACCCATAATCGTGTATATACGGGGTAAGTGTGAAACACCCCCTTTGAAAAATTGAACATGTCACTTATGGCGATGGAAGACATCAAACCTAAGATATTTGAACATCCAGATCGGCAAAGGATTCTAGATTCTAGTTAAAAATCATAAAACTTATGAGCAAGTCCGCATGACTGTTGAACATATAAAAGTAACGACCATAACTATTACTATCATTAGTCCACTGGTCCTTTGTATATTCAATAAATCTATTTTTGTTGTTACAATCGGTTGAAAAATAAGGTCACTAAATCAGTGGACAATATGAACTTCATAGAACTCGATCTATGTCAGTTGCACACTACGTCAAGTAGGTTGAGGTAGGTTTATACTTTAGAAGTTGTCTTCTTCTACTGCGTCCAAAGTTTAGATGGGAATCAAATATTCTACGACCCAGAGTATTGGTATCCATTGTCTCTTAGGCACTGTGTCAATTGCGATTAAATGGGCGTTACATTTTATACACTATCTAATTTCTTAACACTATTTTCAGTAATTTCCCAAAACAATAAAAAAATACCGAATAGATTTCAGAGAGATCGTGAAAAACTATTAATTATTATTTGTTATTGTCAATAAATAAAATGCTGTTGCCCATTTGTATTCATGAATGGAGATATCCATCCTACACTGTTAAAGTTAAACAAATTCCATGAACAAAATATAGAGAAACAAATGTAATTACACATTTTCGTAATCATGCTTTTCCAAAATCTCAATTTCTGTTCATTATAAAATATTTTTTACATTTTCAAAAATTAACCACTGGATCCTGGGCAAGTTAAAAATTTTAAGTCTTAATTCACCACACTATTGTCAAAAATGGTTAATTTGAACGCAATTGGCACACGGGCTTAATGTCCTAGCCTTTTAAAATGGCGGATTTTTTTGTAAGGTCTCTGTCTCTGTCATTGTAGAGCTCGTAAAGATATTTGTTTAATCTTTGTCTCCATAGCTAGTCAGTCAACGTAAACGGAAACGAAAATATTCCACTCAAAACAATTACGGATTTCTTCATCCGCTTTTGATATGACCCTTGCTTCAGCATGCCAACATGCCAACAAGAAACCATCCCTTTCTTTGCACACCAACGTACGTGTTGAAGTCCATATAGTCCGTACCAAATCAGTTGGCCATTCTACTGCGTAGGTTTTTAAAATTTATTTCTCTTAAATCCTCTCTCTGCGTATGCGCAATCGATCGTTGGCCAACTGATTTGGTACGGACTATAACATGTAGGTGGCAAAAATGGTTATTTTCCTCTGAACGTTAAAATGACAGCTGATTTTGGTGTCATAAATGTGCTTTAGCGAAGGTGTGTGTCTGACGTCTGAAGTTTGTAAATGAAGGTTGAATCCAAACAGGTAGATTTTATTGAGTTTTAGATGTGCATGTACTAATGAAGACGTATTTTTGGAATTGGAGTGTTGCCTTCAGGATGGACGGTGTTTTCATATGACGACATTTTTAAAACAAGATGCTATATATCGGTAACGCCTCTTACGTTTGTGGGTGTAAATACACATTGCGGTACTTTGAAAAGGACATATTGGCCGAGAGAGGCTGCAATTTGAAGATGAAAATTGGTATGTGATCTGATTCGGGTGGGATGACTTATTCAGATTTGATGTATGAGTTGTATAACGGTACTTTTGACTAAGATTGCATTTTGAATGTTTGAGCGTTGGATTTTGGATTTTGGTTGGATTTTGTGCTTACCATTAAAAGAGAATATCTTCACACTGGAGATCTTGCAGAAGGGACTAATGGCGATATTTGTACTGAGTTTCGAGGTAAGAAATAGTTGAAATTTTTTAACCAAGTTTTTGTGGTAGAACAAGGTTGAAAACTATTGAAAACACATTTTTCACTTCACGAAGTCAATTAATTGTCAATATGTCTGTTCAACTCATCTTGAATGAAATGGGCTGGTAAAGAGAGAGAGAGAAATTGAGCAGAGTATAGTTTCACTTCTACCGCGTGTGACCTCACACTCGATTTTTTTTAAGTGAAACTTCTTTTCGGACGATTTGAATTGGATTTTATGAAACGAAAAAGTATCAGATTTTTGACCAAAGACCGGTGTTCCCAAACGGTCCTCCCGCTATCCAAGTACTAACCGCAACCGACGCGCGATTACCGCGTGTTGTTAGTTTATTTTGTTTGTCTAAAATAAAACTTATTTTCGTGTGCATTTGATTTTATGAAACCAATAAGCGTCAGGAATAAGAAAAAAAAATTGCGCAGCTGATTCTGGTGTGTTGTGGCTCTTTGATCGTGTGTATTACACGGATATAGTTGAATCTCAGACAACACGTGCGTTTGTGTGCAAAAAAATGAATTTTTTTTTGAAATTCATTTTTTTAATTCAACTTCAAACTAACTTAAATGCTAGACACAAAATAATGAAATTAATTAATGCTAGTCTCAACATGATCTATAAAATTCTAAAAATTGGAGCTCTTTTTCTGCTGAATGAAATTAATATACGATTTCCCGACTGCACCAATTTTATGGAACAAGTTGAAGTTGGAAACTCATTCCGTAACTTAGAAAACGATTTCACTAAAACGGTAGTCTTGCGCGAGATCGTCATCAATTTGCTTCACTTAAGGCACGTGAGGCACTCTCAATCCGTAGCAAGTAGTTCTTAAACTATTCATTAGATGTCATATAAACTGTCATTCATGACATTTGTATTTGTTTTTGTTGTGTTTGGTGCAGCACAATTTCATAAAAAAATGCAAAATTTACGAATTTGATGAATACAAACTTATAAAAATACTTTTTCATTAATATATCAGTTACGGAAAAACAAATTGACATTTAAGTGAAACATTGGGTAGAGATATTCAAGGCCTTTCTAAAGACGATGGGGTTAAGTTCTTGGCGTTTCTGAAACGAAAAATTCTCTTGGTGAATTTCAATTTTCGAACATTTTAAACCGTTTTGAAGAAAACGTTGTCGCATTATCGGTGATCTTAGATACTCTGGATGTCCTGTCACAAGTCGTTCAAGAGAATCGAAGCAGTTCGCGAGAGTATTGCTGACAGTCCAGAAACATCAATTCCGCACCGTAGTCCAGAACTGTGCATTTCGGAAGCTCTCTACAGCGAATTTTCACAAAAGACTTGATACTTCATATTAACAAAGTTCAATTGACTGAAGAACTGAAGACTACTGACCATGCAGCGCGAAGAGAGTTCGACACAACATTTTTTGCGATTGATTGCTAGGTTAGGTTAGGTTGGTGGGTTGATGAGGCAGACGGTGTGTGTCTTCCCTCATCGCACTCAGGTCAATATAGACCCATTGTGATGCCCGTTGGGGGTCCACTTGTGTGGTTGGTTCATTCATTGTCCCGTTACTGTCCATTGTTGTTAGCCTCTTTCCAGCCATCCAGATGTTGTTGCAAACCTGAAAAGATTAGGGAGAGGGATTTCGGATAGATCCGTGAGGTCATGGAAAAAGTATTTTCCTAAGGTTCTCATTCTTAATTGGCTGAGGCCTGGGCAGTGGCACAGAAAGTGGAGGGTATCCTCGTGTATTTCTTCACCACCGCAGCCTCTACAGAGGTCATCATCTATGAGATGCATTTTCAGTTTGTGGCTTTTTAGTAAGTTGTGTCCAGTAAGAATCCCAACTATAGTAGAGACAGATTTCCTGTTTCTACGAAGTAGTTTATGGGTTCTGGCTTTGTCATACTCAGGCCACATCCTTTTGGAAGTTTCACAGGTGGGAAGGGAGTTCCACCTGTTTTTGGCAGTGATCAGTGTTTTCTGTCCCACCCGAGATTTGAGGTCACATAGTGGTGGTTTGACAGACTGGTCTGCTTGGTCAATGCTGGAGGCAGATCCTTTTCTTGCCAGTTCGTCAGCAATTTCATTGCCCTGTATGCCTCTGTGTCCGGGGACCCAGCAGAGCTTAACATTATGTGATTGATTGCTAAAAACGAGCGCTTTGAAATTTGGCAGCCCTGGTGACATCTCGTTGAGTCCAACAAATGATCTCAATATCGTCGGCGTATGCAAGAAGTTGCATATATTTATGAAAGATTGTTCGCCCGGTGTTGGTCCGGAAGATTTGTACAATCGTCGTCAGAATTACGTAAAAGAAGTCAAACGACAATTAGTCATCTTACTTAAATCTTTTTTTTTTGTCGAATTTATGGGTGAGTTTGTTGCCCACCCCGATGGAGCAGATTGGGCGATATACAAAATCTGGACATGGCTCTGTAAATTGATTAATAGGAAGTGGGTGGGTTTTACAGACCTATAATCACTCTGATAAAAGTCAGGTTCTCGGTAAAAATGTTTCAGGTGTTTACACATACGATAGATAGGATTTTATAGGCGATGTTGAGGAGACTTGTGCTCTGTAGTTGGCGCAGTTCTGAGGGTCTCCCTTTTTGTGGTTCGGGCTAGAGTTCCACTCTTTGGGCATACTGACCAAATTTAGCTAATAAGTTGTCAACTATTGACGACATATCTTCTCCACCGGCCTTTTAAATACTCGGGTGGAAGACCGTCATTTCCGGCAGCATTGTTGGGGTTAGATATTGCTATATGCACTTCAGTTAGGTTGGTAGTTTTCGCTGTCATCGTCAATATTGAATTGCTCGTTCAGTTAATCAGTGTTTTCAGCTAATTTCACAATAAATGGGTACCCATATCTTACAAGTGTTTTTCTGCTTTTTTACCTACATATACCAGATATTTAACTGATTTTTTATCAGATACAACAAAATAGAAATCCTGGACAAGATTACTTTTTTTTGCTGACCAGGTGTAATAAAACCGAAAAAAAAACTTTTCAGATATCTCATCTATAAAATCTACGCGTCATTTGTTTCCAAACAAACCTAGTCCTTTGAGTCCATTCCCTGAACCCTCGTAGCAATTTCCGTCAATTTAATTGAAACAAAAAACATCTTCAAACAGAGATTTGCTTCGTCGGAAATAGGTCCTTCGTGGAAAACTTTTCCACTTTGAAATCCTGGAGAGATGAACTTTTATTTCTCTCTGGCAATGCAAGTACCTACAAGTACTCTTACTTTTTGACAATACGAAACGACTTCGAGAATACACATCCACAAAAGCGGACGACCCAAATGTCAATGCCCTCATGGGTCCTTAGATCAAATAAAAATTGACTTAAAAGATAAAGTACCCCTCATGGTAAATACGCGCTTCATTTCACGATTTGCATCAAATTAAAACTAACAAAAAACTATGAAAATAAAATAAAAGTTGAGCTCGAATCCCTGCGGTGATTTTCAAACTGAAACAATTACAGGGAGCAGCAGCTGAAGCACAACAAAGCCTTGAGGGGAGAAAATCACCAATTTGAAGAATTCCCTTGGAAAAAATATTTAAAAAAAAAGCGTGTTTCATTTTTTTATTACTGCGCAGTGGTGTTCACTGAACTCCGTTGCCGAATATGTCCATGTCGTTACTACTACAGAGCAGTCGGGTGTATTTTTGTTAAATGTAAATAATTAACATTTTTATGCACAGACAGAGGAGCAACAAAGTATCATACAGAGAGATAGAGACTCTCTCTCTGTGTGAGTGGATTTGTGTATGTATGAGTAAATAATCCTTATCGTCGCTTAATCCGGCGACTTGGTCGGGATTACATTACGCGATGCACAAACCTCTATTTCCCCATAAACAGATAAACAGGAAAGCATTCCTTTTGAGGGCTTCCTATTGCGCCACGGCATACTGGTAAAAGGGGCTTGCACTTCGTTACAGGGTCCTGTTACTACCCAACCATCTACCAACATAATGTCAACGACAAACGACAACAACGAGACGACGACGACTACGATGAGGTTTCCATATACACTCCTTCCTACTTTTGGAGTATTTGTGCAAAGTTGTCGTCGTCAGAGGATTGTACACCACAGTGCAGCAGTTGGTGGTATTTAAGGGGCAAACGGGTGTAGCAAGTGACACATTTAATAATGACATGTTTAGGTAAATAAAAGCTTGTAGGATGCTTGTAGATCTTGTGTGATTTTGCATTTGATATGCCATACTCAGTGGAACAAAATAAAGGGCTGGTCGTGCTAAATGATTTTGTTACTTAACCTAACTTTATGACTTTGCATGGCAGAAAGCTCCAACAATATTCCAAGTTAAAAGGCATTTCAAATTCATGTAACAGGCTATTCAATACGAGGCTTTTTTAATATAGGGTTGTTTTTAGAGTTATTATTTTTCAACTGCCTTGTCTATATGACGCTTGTGTCAACTCCTAAATAACGTTTTCTAATTGTGGAAACTTATTTCCAAAATCATTGCACAGTTACCCCTATTTGTATAGAAATATTTTTTTATCGAAAAAGCTAATTTTTCATTAAACGGCTACGTTAATAAGCTTAATTGCCGTATTTGGTACGATGAACAGCCAGAGGTCATCCAACAGCTACCAATGCAACCCAAAAGTGACTGTTTGGTGCGGTTTTTGGGCAGGCGGCAGGAGTACGTATCACTGTCAATTGAGACCGCAACAGAGCAATGATAAATACATTTTTGATACATGCCATACACCTAACGAATCAATCGCTTCATTGTTGGAAATGTTCGATAAAAAGGTCCTAATTAATTGACCACTAAGATCTTGTGATGTGACACCATTGGATTTCTTTCTATTGGGATATGTGAAATCTCTTCTTTACGTCGATAAACTCGTAACGATTGAAGCAAAATAACTCGTGTTATTCATGGAATACCGGCCGATATGCTTGAAAAAGAGGTACCCAAAGAATTGAAAATTTAAGAGTTTGTCGTAGGGATACATTTCCAGGAAATTATTTTTAAACATAAATAAATCTTTCTGACCAAATAGCTGTCGTTATTTTGTGGAATTTTGTTGGAAAAAGAATACATGCAGTGGCGCGGCGTTTATATTAGCCGTTTCCTGCCTTCTGCAGTTCAGTCTTACTGTATAATATTTACTTGGTAAATCGTATATGTTCAATTTTTTTAACTTTCTCCCCACCCTAAACGGCTTGACCGATTTTCTTCAAACTTGTGCTTTTAGCCATGTTATTAAGGGTACCTGTCCTATAAAAATTACACATTACCTCAATTTTCTTGAAAACGGCTCTAACGGTTTTGATTAAGCTTTATATATATTATAAGCATATTAGTTCCAATAAACTGCATCCCTAGTTTTTTTTTCTAGAATATCGATATAACGGATTTTTTTCATATAAGCCATATGAAGAACGTCGTTAATTTCTCGCAAACTATTATGTCAAAGTGAATAAAACTTAATATGTATACTACTATTACAGTTTGAAACAATTCCACATAATTAGTTTTAGCCCAACTATCACTAAACGGAATTTTCAGTTTTGGCCAATAACGGAAAATAATTATTATTCACATAGACACCGATTCCTTCAAATTTCGGAGTAAACGTATAATCACATTTCGACATTATTTAAATCATTTTTAGCGTCAATAATCGAAATGCTTATGATTTGATCTATCGCCCAACTCGCTCGTTGCTTATATAAATGAAACCCCTTATTTGAGTAGAAAATCAGTGGTCAACTGGTAGGCAATGCGATTATATGAAACATTGAGTTTTCACATCGCTGATGCCAGCTTTATCATGAAATCCTCGGAAAACGGATGCCCCTCAAATACCAACCGACCACGAAACACGACTTATGAGTATGCGTCTGGATCTTTCTCAAGCTGTACACCCCGGGTGGTAGTCAAAAACTTTAATCTGCTCACGTGCGGTAAAGGGCAGCGATTTAGGAATGATATTGGACAGGATCAAGAATACAGCTCCAACATAAGGCTGTCAAGAGTAATCGCCTTTAAGTCGGTTAACGATAGCCTAGTTGTAATCCACACCAGACTACCAGAGAAACGTTTTGCAAAATCAGCCTTATATGTACTCACGCCTCTATCGATTAGACTGAAGACCTAACACAAAGGATTTTTAGGACCTCCTAGAACCGCCAACCAAATGGACCATGTGTTCAAAAATGCGAGGCACGCACCACCCAAGATCCTGGAAGATCATACATTCAGAGGGGTTTCTCGTCGCATCCGAAATTAGATGCCGAGTGTCCAACTAGAAAAATCTTCGAATAATGCAAACAATAAACTCTCTTTGAACACCTTAGTAAGCCGGAGACTATCAGAGTCCACAAATAACAATTGATTGAGAGAGAGTGAGATCCTATACAACGTAATGTGTAAACATCTCTCTGCAACACACTTATCGGCACTTACCAGCGTCCAGATCCAGGTCGACCAAAGACCAAATTCTCACACTAAGTCAAATCCTGAAAAAGACCAACGAATTTCAAGTCGAGACGGATCTTTTCATCGTCTTCAAGGTCTCGTATAATAGCATCCATCACCTAGAACTTTATAAATGGATGGTGGAATTCGGGATACTCTCCAGCCAAAGAAATCATTGAATTCCAGCCTTCAGTTTCAAAACCACAGGTAACTTAACCTCCGATTAATGGATCAAACGATCGCGATGAGTTAACTATAACCATGGATTCAATTTAATCTAGAGTTATCTCGTAAAGAATTTTTTCAGTGCAGGTTTAATTTTTAATCCATCAGTGGTGATTAATTATGGTTACACTGATTATTTATCGATTTTGCTGTAAAAAGGAAGTTATTGAAATGTATCGAATCTGCAACAGCTTAGATATCAGCTATTTGATTTTAAAAATAACAACAAAATCAGGCATGTGCCAACAAAAATATGAAGAGTTTGTGCGGAACAAATAGGACGGGCGATAAACGTCGTACAAAACACAAAAAAAGGTCGCAAAAACAAATTTACTGAAGAATAGGGGAGCATATCCTACAATCCTACACTGGAGGTGTGGTCCGAAGACAATATTTGCTGCCATTACAACTGGGAATGCAATGATAAATTTATGTCGGGAAAAACAATTGTACGGCAATGGAGGCGCATCAAGCAACAAGCATCTATTCTAAAATAGAAAATGGTTTGTACATATTTCTATTCCATTACAACTTTTTGCTGAATTTCTGATAATGCGGCTATAACAGGAGAGTTGGCGAACTTGAGCCACTACACTCCGATGATGTTAAAGAAGACACCACATTAAGCGGAAAACAACAAAAAACGAGTGGTGGGTGCACGACTGGGTCGTACGCAACTTTCTCTTTCACAGCAAGTTGGACGTTAGATCTAATCATAAGCATTTTGATTATTGATGCTAAAATGATATAAATAATGTCGAAATGTATTTATACGAATTTTTACTCCAAAATTTGAAGGAATCGATGTCAATGTGAAAAATAATGATTTTCCGTTTTTGGCCAAAACTGAAAATTCCGTTTAGTAATAGTTGGTCTAAAACTAATTATGTGGAATTGCTTCAAGCTGTAATAGTAGTATATGTATTAAATTTCATTCAATTTGACACAATAGTTTGCGAGATATTAACAATTTTCTTTATATGGCCTAAATGTCAAAATCCGTTATATGGATTTTCTCGAAAAAAAACTGGGTATGCAGTTTTGTTGGAACTAATATGGTTATAGTATATATAAAGTTTAATCAAAATCGTTAGAGCCGTTTTCGAGAAAATTGAGGTTATGTGTAATTTTTATATGGCAGGTACCAGTTTTAATATGGCTTAAAGCAAACAAAAAAAATGGCCTAGAATTATGACCAAAACAAGCTTGGATACGAAGTTTGAAGAAAATCGGTCAAGCCGTTTAGGCTGGGAAGACCGTCACGGACAGACGGACCGACGGACCGACGGACGGAATTCCAAAAACCACTTTTTTAGGCTCCGCTATCATCGTAATGTTAGAATCAATCTAAATCTCGAGGTCGAAAATTTTCACGAAAACAATATCTTTCTCTTTGTAAGAGAAAGTTAAAAATGCGGGGCTGTTGCGATACTTTCTTATAGCTTGCCCAAACTCATTAGATAGATTTGGTGCGTCATTTTCAAGACAAATGCGGCAAATGTTATGCAAAACAGCAGTTGCAATGATTACCTATGCACTGCACTTTTTCTAGTTTCTGTCGCATTCCTAGCTATAGACTTGAAAACATCCTTTTCAAAGCTCCATACCTTTTTTTAATGCAGCAAGGGGAGCAAAGGGATAAATTTGCAAGGGTTTTCATAATATACCTACTTGTTTAGGTATCCACCTTCAACAACAAAGAAACTTTGGCTAAAGTCGCCTCTTCCCAAAAGGCAATACATTCTTTAATTTTTGAAAATATTTTAAAAGTTTTGGTCGCGATCTTAGAACCTTTTTGCTTCATTAAACAGTTTAACACAATACTTTCAACATTTTCCAGTCATTAAAATTTGAATCTGATTCTATCGTACTTTTTCTTTTTCTGAAAAAAATTTAAAAAAATATTCACATAAATAGAATCGAAAATAATTGTTATTAACAGATGATAAAATAGCAATTATCATATTTCAAAAACATCAGACCATTTAATCCATGGTTTACTCACCAAACTCTATATTAAAATCGACAGAAAAACTAGTTTTATTTAAGAGTTATATTAAGTTTAATCCCGAAATCTAAGGCCTTAGAGATTGAGCGCTTCCGTTAAGTTTGATCTTATTTGCTTCCATTTCTATTCAACAGTTATATCTAAGACTTGATATTTTTTTATTTGAAACCGCCTTACCTAACTCAGACTGAAAACCGTTGACTAGTGTGGAAGAAAAGAAAATGGTAACACGAACGGACTTGTTCTCTGCAATATTATTGACAAAGTTAATATTATCGATTTTACGATATCATTTTTCATTGAGTTTAAAGCCATTTCAAAACTAATAAACATGAAATTTCCAATGTTCTATATTGACTAAACTAGGTATTCTGATGGACATAATAACAGCTAACATACACCATCAGATTGGAGACATTATCCCTTATAAAAAAAAAAACTAAAACCCTTGTCGAAATTCCTCACAATCAGGAAAAGTAAAGCTTAAGGATAAGGATAACAAAATATTTTAGATGAAAAAATCAGAATCCAACTGCATTTAATCAATCCTGTAAATTATAATCACGTAATCCTCATTAAGTTTACTCACCACTTGCAGCGCCCCCACTGTGCATAACAACATCACCGCCATTTCTAACATACAGTAGCGCTTCCTTCATTCGCTGCTTCTTCTCCTGCAGCCATTTTCGCAATGAAAATTCGCTTATAATTGCATTTCATGTTATTCTGAGCGCCATGCCACCGGTAGTTGTGCCACCGTAAAGCAGGGTAAACAACGCCGCACCGTTTTGCTAGGAAATTGCTCTGTTGGAATTCAATTTTATAAAATTCCAGACTTTACGAAACAACATTAGCTAGCCTTCGCACCTGATAAAAAAAAAGACGCAAACAAAAACAAACTAAATCACTAGCTACCCCCTCGAACAAGAGACTTCTTCACCATACCCCATCATCACATGGACAAACAGAACAGGTGAACTACTCGTTTCTCTTCAGTCAAATGGTGAATGTCGTGCACTTTGAATTCGTGAAGCTGGGAGCCCTTCCCGACCGGCGCCACCAACAGTAGACAAACAATGTAATTACAACCAAACCATGACACTGAGCGACATGGACAGGCCACGGAACTGTACACAAGCGACGGTAATCAAAATAACTACTGTTCCAAAACAATCTTAATTTGTGCACAAGGACTCGTGGTCCTAGTCGTCGTTGTCGTAACTCATTCTTCGTGTGTACACTTTCGGTCGGTGTATGTGTGTATCCAACCACTTGCCCAGATAAATGAGATTTCATTTGCAGACATTTAATTTGGAAGATTTGACAAGCTAATTGCGAAGGTATGCTACGTCTACCCATCTCCGGATGACGGATGAGCATTCTCTCCATACCTAACTCTGGATAATAAATGTCAAAGTTTGCACACCCCATTCGTCACTCTTACTCGCATACATGCACAGCCAGACACAAATACGGTAAATCCATTTTAACTCTTCCATTGGAAAAATCGAATTGAGAAGTGCCGCTTAGCCTCGAACATACTTAAGCGGTTCGGCACCGATTTTTAGGTCACCTGAATACGAAATGGCCAACCCGGGGGGAGTTCTGAGCTGAATCACCCCTCAGAGAGCATATGGCGTCCCCTCTTTTTGAATCGCGGACATCACTATCTGTATACGAACAGTGTGTCTTTCGGGACAGATTGATAGAGATTTGCAATTTGGAGGTCGAGCAACTTAATTGCATGGAGATGCTGTTTCCTGTATGCGGTTGGGTGGAAGGATTTATGAGATGTGGACGACTCCCACACGACCTGATGAATCCGCATGTATGATGAATTAATGATGTCTATAGTACGGTCGAGTCGGCTGAATAAATTATTAAAGTTTCGATCGGCTTCGAGACACACAGAGGCATGTAATTAATCAGAAAACTTTAGTGCTTAACCAATTAGAGGAAGTAAAATGACGAAATGTTGTAATGGGCGAAGGTGAGAGGGAAATGGACGTCTTGAATAATTCTATGGCAACATTATGATGTTAAGACGGCTGTGAACTCTTGTCGTCGACCGGAGGCTAATTGTCTTCTTAATTCCGTCGCAACGAGTGGTCGTTATGAAACACGGGCACCCTTGCAAGTCGGATTCTAATTACGAAAACAAGTAATTACGTTTCGTATAATTACTGCTAAACTGTGAAGCGTAGGTACACGCCCGAACAAAAATATTTAATGGTGTTTAGGCAGCAAGACTTATACATTTACACGGGATTACTACTTCAAAACAAGGTAATGGTTGACGGGGTGTTGCACACGAAGCAATTTTGTGAAGTTGAAGAATATTTTCTCTATTGCAGGGATTAGAGTAAAATTTGGTATTTCCGGGAAAAAGTAGAAAAAACATTGATGAACCAAAAGTTCATGCTTTTCATGAACAAATATAATTAGTATTGGCATGTTTATCATTGACATACCTATCATGTGTGTCAAAGAGAATAATATATTGGCCATTGTTTTGAGTCACCAAAGGAGTATATTTTATGCAGGAGGAGAGGACGGGGTTTTGTTCTTGCCCACTCAATGTAGATTGATTGCTCTAAAAACATTTATCTAGTGAAAATTGTATTTATCAATGAAAAAAGGAAGAAAGTTACTCTTTACTTAGACTTCGAACGGACAAAATATATAGGATAGAAAGATAGGACATAGGAGCCCACTAACACTGAAAAGGCAAGGAATTTCCTGCGATTCAAAAACTCCTAACCTAAGATAAACTTAAGTTAACTTGGGATTTAAAATAAACCCTAAAAAGAAATCTTATCTAACTGAAACCTAACCACCAAATTTCTTTCGGCGTTATTTATTTTCGAGAAAATATTTTACAAACACGAAAAAGAGTTTTTTGAAAATGCATACTCATTTTATCTTTAACATAAATCACCAATCATACTTGAAATTAACTTTTCAATTAGAAAAATGGCTTTTCAAAGGCAATCTTAACCATTAGAAAGTAAAAATTTTATTTTTGAGTACCTTGCTGCTCCTGAAATGTAGAAAAATGCTATTGAACAAGTAGAGATAGCTATAAGCTGCTTCAAAGCAGACATAACTGCCATCCAGGAAATAGAATGGGATGGGCCGGGCAAAAAGGCGATAAAAAACTGCGACATTAGAGAGTTCTAACTAAGAAGTTGGATGCGTAGTATTGGAGACTTACTCCATTTGTGGTATCCGAACTCACTTCCGGGAGTCACAGTTTTTTTGTGTTTGTTATATTCAACGTGCCTCTCCAATTAGCCCGGTCCTTAGCCAACTTCCTCCAGTTGCGCACTAAAAGTTAAGGGCGAGGTCTTCCTCTACTGCGTCCGACGTCTGGCTTGAAATCGAAGACTCTGCGAGCCGGAGTATTGGTGTCCATTCGTTCTATATGCCCTAGTCATTTTAAATGTCTAATTCGGAGTTTTTTTTTACTAGGATCATGTTGGTATGCAGCTCTTGTAGTTCTTGGTTGAATCTTCCTCTCCATAGCCCCCCGTCAAAGCAAACGGGACCTAGGATTATTCGAAGAATTTTCCTCTCGAATCGACCAAGGATTTCTTCATCCATTTTTAATACGTTCTTATATAGAATCTCCTTAGTAGTTCGAGCCTGAAGAAACATTGGTTGGCAAGAGTAATTCTTCGTTTAATTTCTGACGAGATGTTGTTGTCAGAGTTAATAGCGGAGCAGAGGTAAACAAAGTCCCGTACTACCACAAAGTTATATCTGGCAATGGTGACGTTCTGTCCAATTCGTAGATGTTGTGTGTCCTTTCGTGAAGCTTCCTTCTCTATACTATCAAACGTGGCAATGACATCACGTTGACTCCTACCAATGATGTCAATATCGTCGGCGTATTCTAGCAGTTGCACCGATTTTTGAAGATTGTGGCTCTGGTGTTGGCTCGGGAGTTTTGCACAGTTTTTGGGCGGTATACCAAAACTGTATAGTTCCTCTCTAAAAATGCAGTCGTATGCGGCTTTGAAATCGATAAATAGATGGTGGGTATCGATTTGAAATTCTTAAGTTTTTTTCAGGATCTGCGGAAGTGTGCAGATTTGATCAATTGTGGACTTTCCAGGCCTAAAACCACACTGATAAGGGCCAATCAGGTTGTTGGTTAACGATTTTAGGTCTTTACATATTACAGCAGATAGGATTTTGTAGGCGATGTTGAGGAGACTTATGCCTCTGTAGTTGGCGCAGTTCAGAGGATCTCCTTTTTTGTGGATCGGGCAAACGATGCTGAAGTTCCATTTTTCAGACATACCTTCATCCGATTAGATTTGCTTTATGAGTTGATGGAAGTTACTTACCAAGTCATTTCCGCAAGCTTTATGAAGCTCAGCGGGAAGACCGTCATTTCCGGCTGCCTTATTAAGATATTGTTTATTATATGTTTATTTTATTGCGCTTTAGTTTAGATATTGCTATCCTCACTTAGGTCGGGTGGTTGGCAGTTTTCGATGCCAATCTTGGTTCGTTCTGCTTGACAGCGGAATGTTGTTCGTCATCACCCTTTTAACAGTCTGCAGAAGTGGTTCATCCATACCCTCAGCATCGATTGTGTCTCAACTACGATATTTCCTTGTTCATCTCGACAGGATTCTGTTCGAGCCTTGTATCCTTGGCTTTGACGTTTTCGATTTCGCTGCTACAAGATAGTGGTCCGAGTCGATGTAAGCCCCTCGGAATATACAGACATCCAAAACACTGGATGCGTTCCTCCTGTCTATCGCAATGTTATCAATTGGGTTGATTGTTCGTTGATCTGGAGACTGACATGTCCCCTTATGGATATCGAAGTGAAGAAACCGTGTGCTGGCTATAGTGGCATTTCGTTGCGTAGCAAAGTCAATTAGCCTATGTCCGTTGCCAGACGTATTGTCGTGTAGTCTGTGTTTTCCAACAATACTGCGTTAAAATTTCCCAGCACGATTTAAATATCGTATTTCGGTAGTCGCTCATGAGTTTTGTCAAGAAGATCGTAAAATCAATCTTCAGCTACATCATTCTTTTCCGTCGGGGCATATAAGGCTTATGTTGGCAAATTTTGCCTTGATGCGAATTGTTACAATGCGTTCGCTAATGTCTTGGAAACATAAGACTTCCTGCCTTAGTCTGGCACTAATAACAAATCCGCATCCGAATAGTCGATGTTTCTGCTTACTATAACACGGTCCATAGCAGATGTTACAGTTTTTCATCCTCTTTTTGCCCGGCCCATCCAATCGTATTTCCTGAATGGAAGTAATGTTTGCTTTGCAGCGCGGTCACTCACAACAAGAATAATCGACTGTTTATTAATTCATGGGCATTTGTTATCCTAGCTTCCGCAGAAGAGAGAACATAGCATCACCTTAAGGGGGTCCTCTGCAAAGATATATACTAACTGAAGCATCGTCCCGCTCTGATTATTAGTCCAACTATTCTAGAATTTGAACATTTTGAACCTGTTGCTACTAGGACGTATATTTTGTAAAATTATTCAACAGGGTGGCAGAAAATTACGGATTGTCAAATATACTCATACTCCTCGAGTCCTTAGCCGAAACTCGTACGATGTTGGTAAAATTTCTAATATGGAAGGATTTCCATAACTCCTTCAAGTCCTTCGATTTAAAGTATTCTCAAAACTAAAGAAGCAACATCCATCGAGGTCCTCAAACTTGTATCGCATAGCTAATCCATCGAATAAATATAAATGAATACAGCCCCCTAAACTTTGTTATTTGCCCGGAAAACAATAAAACTTCATTACGGCATAGTCGTCGCCATCGTTACACACCGCTCAAGCTGTAATTATATTATTCCCTTAAAATTTTCATAATTCCCATCGTCCCACAATCGGCCCAAATCAACTCATCATCGTCCTCGACGTCGTCGTCGAAAACTGTAAGCTAGACGCAAAGTTTCATCAATTTAAAAAGTTTCTTGTTTACATCGCGCTAGTTCCCCTTCCCATCCATCAAATCCTCAAGTTTGGTAATAGCTGTCAATTGTATTCACCACCGCCCAGCCCCACACGTATACGCAAAGCTCACTACTATCCTAGATCGATCCTACGATGTTGGGTGCTATTGCAAGTCAGATACTATAGAACCTTTTCTCTGTTTTGGAAGCACTTGAAACTTTCCCACCGAAACAATTGTTTAGTGCAACAAAAAGTTAAAAACTTTAACCGCGCAACTCCTCGATGAGCATTCAATAAGGATTCCTTATAGGGCACGTAACATACACCAAAGCAAAACAACGCTCGCACACACTCGAAACCGTGAATGAACTTGCATTCCCCAAAAGATCTGTGTCCCAATCAGTCAAGCGAGGTCCACTTGGCATCCGACACCCAACACCCGTTACCCGAAGCATTCAACGGGAAAATTACACAGCTTAAGCGGAAAACTTTGAACGAAACTTATTCGGTTGTGAGGACGAGATGAACCGCCCTTCGAAAGTTGTGTTATCGAATCGACCACGAAAAGCAAACTCGTCTCGAATTAGAATACGACCACACGAAGTCTCGAATTCGTATCTATGGGTATGCAGGTCATGTGTACGACAACGCGTTGGCCATCAAATAAAATGTCCTTGCTCCACGTAACATTGGGCAATAAGCTCACTCGTCTGGAATAACTTTTTGGCCCTCATAAAATGAGTTAATATTTCAAAACGATGTAGTACTACACACACATAGGATGGAGGACGCAGTGAGATATAACTTCATTTGGCAAGCGACTTGATAGAGATACCGAGGCAAGTATGGACAGATGGTTATGTGATGCTGCTGCTCGCTCTTCCTTGAGGCAGCTCCATTACAGGCACAAACACATTTTGTTCTTACACAGGCCATAACGAGGACAGTGCTGTTTGTAAGGTGTCCGCTTCAGATGCCTACTTAGCAGTCCATAAACCTGATATGCATACTTCCAAGCGAAAGGATAATATACCGGCGGGGGTGTTACACACATGAGACATGAGATTTTATGCCCCCAGATTTATGCTGCGGGCTTGAGGGTAGCCGAAGGGTGGTGCGGACTATGGTCCATGGTCTGTGGGGTAAAAATCATAAGAGCAAATAGCCAATTAGGCCAAATGGGGGTAATTATTGTAAATTACTTTATTTACTAACACACTGCACATCCTGGTGGATGTGGGTGAATATGGGGCGTGGTAGGGACTTGCAAGTCTAATCACTAACACCAAGTTCAATAAAATATTTTTCTTCCTCGATTGTTGTTATTTTCTTCGTGTGAGCAGGCTGGGTGGTTAGACCTTTGATTGGGACTAAGTGCCCTGCCCGGATGGTTTCGTTTATGCATGTGTGTGCCGAAAAGCAGTTCCGATACGTTTGTTAATTAATGTGGCTCGGTATTTGGCGACATGTATTTCTGTTGTCGTGACATTTCCCATTTTCCCATTCAGCTAATTGCTATTTGCGGACGTGTGCCCCAAACATGGTTACACTGTTATTGGTTTGTTTTCTAAAGTTGATGACTTAATGTTATAGTTCGTAAAAGTACCGTCCCATAGCTATATCCATACACATACAGCTGTGTGTTGCTTTAAGGGAAAAATTGCGTTATGAAGTGGATTTATACGATCTACGGTTGGGATATGACGAGTGAGTGTGTGTGTGAAATGCCTGTGTTTGATTAATGAGTTTTATTAGGGAAAAGTTAAGAATCTACAGCTAGCAGATACGACCTGTATGACATTGTCTAAAGAACAGAGAACTGTGATCCAAATGCCATATCACTAAAAATATCAATATATATTGTTGCTGCCGTAAATTTAAATATTTAAATATTGATTTCCTTGGCTGATTGATCCTTTAACTGGTGGTTCGGTTGTCTTTGACGTCTTGAACCTGAATATTCTCTTTTTACCCGACCGAATTTAGTCAGTATGTTTATTCCTTTTGTTTTACATCCTATACATCTTGGTACAGCTCATAAAATTCTCAGCTGTATTTTTCTGTTCAGTATAAGGACCCAAAATTCTTTCAAAATCCAGCACTTGGCATACTTGTTGATTGTCAAAGTAGCGTTGGTTTCCTTGGGGCAATCTTCAAGTGCGGTGTAATTCGTGATGTAGATGATTTCCCTTAGTTAGATGAACTACCTTGAGATTTTGACATTTTTCAAGTGATGTGGGTAAACAGTACTTTGTTTGTTGAAAGCATATTCCTTGTATTGAACTTAATAACCACGAGTCCAACCAACAATGTCGATATCATTTTCTAGCTGGATACAAGAAAGTACTATAGTACTACGCACTATGCTAGGACATGTAGGACGCATTAGAGCATTAGAGCTAGGACATGCTAGGACATGTAGGACGCATTAGAGCATTAGAGCTAGAACATGCTAGGACATGTAGGACGCATTAGAGCAAGACGTAGCCTTAAGTCACCAAGTACAATGGATAGGATCTTACATGCAACATTGAGCAGGGATATTCCTCGGTAAGTGGTTCAAGTCATGCGGTGGCGTTTTTGGTAGATTGGTCATAAAGGCCTGTTATTTC
Source organism: Rhingia campestris (assembly GCA_932526625.1). Taxonomy (NCBI): domain Eukaryota; kingdom Metazoa; phylum Arthropoda; class Insecta; order Diptera; family Syrphidae; genus Rhingia; species Rhingia campestris. The sequence continues at coordinate 32,735,424 of OW052184.1, read as the reverse complement.
AGTAATAGCGCATACTCACATCCATCCAAACTTTGGTACATGCACACCTTGGTCATTTTGATCGAAAAATGGTAACACCTCCGTATTTGATGAGTTCGAGGCTACCGTGTTGTTCTTGAACGTACCCTCACGCATTTCATTGATTGGAGGTAGGACGATTTCTTTCCCTATCAGACTTTTGTTACGGCAATTAAGCAGGGGCTTAATGACATTGTTATTTCTTAGAGCCTGCGTTTCTACTTTGAATCCAGATGTGTACAGCAATACAGCAAACGTTTCAGGTGCATGCATGTAAGTCGTTGGCTGTGGTTATTACGGGCCAGGGTGGGGTTTGAGGGGATCCGTAATCCGAGGATGTCATCATTTGTATATTAGTTTTGATACATAGTTTGTTACATAGAGAAATAATTTAGATAGTTATACCTCAAAGTATATAGATCGACTCAGAATCGCTAGCTTAGTCGATTGAGCGATGTCTGTCTGTCCTTCCGCGTCCGTTTGTCTATATTTCACCGATTTGTAGTCCTTGGATTTTGAGCAATTTGCTATATAGTATTCTTGTCCGAGGCTATAGAACAAGTATAAACATTTTTAAAATCCTCCCTGCCATGCCCACTTTTTAGAAAATCGTTCTTCTTGGTAAATGGGTTAGTAATTTTGAAAAAGTGTCTGAATAAAATATTAAGACCATAGACAACAATAGCTATATTTCGTCCCTATAAGGTTTTTAGCCACGCCCACTTTTTTCTTTGCGTTTTTGGCAAAATTTTGAGGAAATTGAAAAAAAAAAAACTAAAACATTGATAATGTTAATGTGAGCATTACGTTTATAGGACATTATTACATACGCCCACTTTTTGGGCGCGTTTTTTTATTAAAAATCATACCCGTGGCACTACCACTTTTCAGGGGTGTTTAATTTGAGAACGGAATGGGATAGGGTATTCAACGATTCGCACAGCAGATTGAAGCCTTTTCAATGTCCTGTTGCCCGAATATTCTAAAGCAGCTTAAGAAGATTGGTCACTTTGTCTAGCCTAAGGGACTGTAGGCGCCAAAGTTAACTTCATTTGGAAATTCTTCCGCCGTCATCATGAAAAGGGAATAGATATTATTATGTCATCACTTTCCTCGCGCTCGAATCTGCTACGGCCATGACTTTAAACATGGATTCAAACCCTATCTATGGTCAAGGTATACTAGCCACGAAAAGGCTTAGAGTTGGAGTTGATAGACAGCTAAGTAAAAACCATTGTGTTTTCATATAATGGCAATATCTACCATTTGGCTCACTAATTTATATAATTGAAATTTGGAATTATCTGGTGGGCTAGGGCGGATTCGGGTATCTCTTTAGTTAGTAACATTGCAGCAATACATTCTCTGGATATTGGACCGAATCCCGAAATCTCCAAATCGAATTAAAAAAATCCACTTATGGCGTTTTCCATTGGTAAATCTGGATTTTGATCTAAAATTTTATCTTTTTTAGTGCCAATGGAACACTATTTCAGGTTGATTTTTTTTGCCTCTGTATTGTTGTAATTTCTTGGCTGAGATATCAGTGTCAGTGTAGCTGTCAAGTTTCAAATCACACAGGTTGATTGTTTATCATTTAATTTATATTTCACATTGAACTGCTACATTTTTAATGATTTATAATTGTTCACACCGAAATAATAATAAATCAAAACGAAAATCACTTTGGTCAAACTGACAGCTATCATTTGTATTAGTGTGTATGCAAGGAGGGGTAAATCCAGATTTGCAAAATTGATCTGAGATCAAAAAAAATTCAATTGTTTTGCCCAATGGAACACAACAACTGTCAAAATCGTTTTTTGACAGATCTAGATCAAAAAAAGATTGATTTTGATTTCCAATGGAAAACGCCATTATTCTACTGCTAAACTAGATTAAGGGGTTTTAGTATGAGGATTTCGACTTAGGGATTTGAGTTTAGGTATTATAGCACCCAACCCGCTCAGCAAATGTCCACCCCCACCGACAATGCTTAGAGAGGGTAAATTGCACAAAAACCAAAAGTGGTTGAAATAAACATCCTTGTGGAACACCGCCCATAATCAACTGTAGTAGCACTTATTTACAACTGCACCCACAACACCCAACCCAATTACCCCTCCTCTGTCAGTAACGTCTCAGTCCATTTGCACGCCTAAATAAACATTTACTGACCCTTATAACATTTACTTGTGCTCCCGACTGTAAATAATTTTCGCCGCCCCAATTGGCAATTTAACACACGTATCCGATTTGGTCGACATATGAATTCATCTTATTTGTAATTAATTATGGACGCACTTCCTTGCCCGTCCGAGGTGGATTCCCGTTCCAATCAAGAAGCCATGGCTAAAAGTTTCCGTTACATGTGAATAACTATCTCACCCACATCGACTAATACACGTACCGTGCACGAATTTTATTACACATCCAGTGTTATTTCAGAATAATTCCTCTGAGAACTACGACGAAGTTGCTTGTTCAGATCTCGTCCTCTGGTGTCCCTCTTTTCTCTGTTTGCATTCATTTTTTTCCTGTGACATTGGCGTCTTGCCCCTTTCTTGCCACCCAATACACATATATGTACAAATGTGTGCAATTTGTATTTGTTAGGATTTTGTTTGGCCATGCTATAAATCGCAGTCATCCCAACGGAGAACGGACGGCAGCATACTCGTACTCGTACACACATGACACATCCACTAACTATGCGGATTCTTTGGACAGCAGCAATTTATATCCTTTTGTATGGGGCATGCCTATAGAATATCTTTGATGTTGTTTAACAACACCCCGGACTTGCATGGCTCTTCGGATTGGAATGTGTACGCTAGGATGTTGTGTGAAGGCCGGTCGCAAAAAGAAGGTCGATCTAATTTTGCAGTGCCAATGGAAAAAAGATTCTTTTGACTACGGCTATATCCTTTCATTTAAGCTGCACTTTGTTGCTTGCCAGCCTGACCGTTTGGTGTCAGAGTGAGAGAGAGCCAGGGGTGAAAGTGGGACATGCAGAATACTATCATTCCTGCAACACACCCATCCATTCGAGTGTATAGGAACACGTTGACCCAATTTCTGTGAGTGATTTGAGGGTAGAAATACTGAAGGAAGGACATTCGGAAAGGCTGACAGTAAAATAGGAGAGCTTCGATAAAAAAAAATAAAAAAAATCCAAAGGATTGCTGAATTAGAAATTTAGCCGAGCATCCAACAAAAAACTCCTTAATTGATTTAAGTTTGATTGAAGGGATTGTGATGAATGAGTGGTGGTGTTGCTTTTTTTGTTCTTCTTATCTCCTCGCTTGGGAAAGGATTAAAACTATTAAAAAGGATACATGCGATGCATTCCACTTCTCGTGCATTAATTGATTCAGATGAAACGATTTTAGTGAAGGGAAATTCATTTGGATTATGGAGCACAAATATGGGTGTGTACGGCAAATCGGTTTCGTTCCGAGTACATTTACCCCTTCACTACCGCATAGAGTGCCTTAGCATCTCTCTGCTGTGGTGAAGGCTCTCTATATATGCGGACTGGGTGTAGGATTATAAACTTTTCTTTTGCCGGGAATAATATCCTTTCTTGAGTTCTTATTTTTTTCTCATATTTCTTTGAATAGATCCGGGTTTTAATGAGAAAACGTACTTTAGGAATTAAAAAGCAGTATGCCTCATCAATAAGATTAAGAACTGGGACAACGGAAGTCGCTGTGGATATAGATTATGGTGTTTTAGGTTCTTCAGAGAGAAAATATGGCAGACAACCAAATAAATCTTCAGTATACTCGAAGGGATATGTAGGCTTACACTTATATTTAATGCGCCAATGCTGTAGTTGGTGTTGATTTATGCTAAAATAATGACACTTCCTTGAGGATATATGTATATTTCCTTTTTTTTGCATTTTGCATGTGCTGGTACCACATCGAATGAGGTTATGCATAAGTGGATTGCAAAGTCAACATCTTTAGAAACCTCATTCTTGTGAGTCGTGTTACTTATATGATGTCCTGAAATAAACATTTTTATAATTTGATTGCTTTGTCAAGCAGGATCTTAACAGGTACCATATAGCTTGTTTAGGTATTAGCTCCTGCAAATCAGACATTACTGTCATCTACAATAATGTATGGTATGGGCCTTGGAAATAGAGGGAAATAGATTGCCGTTCGTGTCATAGCAAAAAAACTATTCTCGCACTTCAACCCTCAATTTTGCAGCTCGTCTTATAACTTTAAGGGGAGAATAACTCCAGGTTAAAAGTTAAACCGAAACACATGGAACAGTTTTATAATATTCATAATATTCATTGACCTGAGATTGAGCCGCCATTAACATCTACATGAAATATCCATTTCGGTTCAATTTAATTAGTGTCGGTTCATTATGTTTAACCTATCCATAGCTCCTCAACATAAGCAGAATGGAATTATTTTGGGCTTGATATGATTGTAAAGTAGGACAGGGATGATCATGGTCTTATACAGATTCCCTGTAGTCGTTGGTATTGGATTTGTGAATTAAGGTTTGAGTCCATTGAATGGGAGTTGAAATGACAACTCGGTGTACTTCTACACGAATGGGTCCAAAACTGACTCTGGTATGCGTGGGCGTCTTTTTCAAGATGCCGAAATTGACCATATCATTTTGCTTTCCTAACCAATGTTGTATTTCTATTTAAAGCCAGTGGCAATTAAAGAAACCTTATACTGGCTAAATAAGAACGTTCTATCATTCAAAAATATATGAAACTTTAACGGCAAAGTGGCAATCAAAACCAAGGTAGCAATCTCATTTGAATCAAACATTTTACATGAAAAATGACTATCTGCAGAGAAATATGTAAGGCTGATGAGCTTGCCAGACTTGCATACCACAACAAGAAATGTTGAGTATGTCTCTTGCTCCATATAAACTATTATGCAATCAGGAAAAGAAACTGTATTTGGAGAATGTTTCTAAAATATTTTTTTTTTAGCACAACAATTTAAGGTCTAGCATCTTTTCAAAACCTTTCATTTTTACTTTTGCACGATGGTGGGACCTCCGGTCGAATCCAAGCCTTAATTGTCGAATCCAAGCCTTAATTTTAGTAAAATCATTTCTTTCCGGAGCTTTTGTTTACTTCGTAAAAATATTTTTTCGTGTTTGACTAGTTAAGCCAAAGCACAAAATTCAATCAGGAAAGGAAAGCCCATATTTTAAATTGAAGACAGCAGATCAGATCGCGTCACTACTCGTACTCGTAAGTTTAGCAAGCAAATCAGGTTGATTGAGGCTAGTATCCGATGATCAGCATTGGAAAGTAAAATAAACGCGTGTTGTGTAGCCATAGTTAGAATGACTGGACGTTGGCCAGTCATTGCAATATAAAGCCATTGAATTATTTAAGGACTCTGACCTCAGTTTTGGTTTAATTTTTTAGAGGGTTGGAATTTGTCTACATTAGCTCCGCTTTTTAAACCGACAACGACAACAAAGAATTACTCTTGCCAACCGCTGTTTCTTCGGGACAATAAGCCAATTTAGTAATAATGACCTCATTGTTGATACATGGACCTCATCAAAGCGGTCCTTGCTTTAAGTGCACAATTGAAATATCTTTGAAATATCTTTAGAAGACTTAAGAACGAACCTTACGATCTGTACAGCGACATATACCGGATGTTTCAAATAGCTAGGACTTGTAGAGTGGATGGACACCAATACTACGGCTTACACAGCCTTTGACTCCCAGCCAAATAGTAGAGGTTGTAGGAACCCCGTCGTAATTGGGGCTCACAAATAAAAACCAATCTTAACCAATTTGAAATGGTCAATTGCGGATGCAGTCATCTAAGGACCGTCCTAATTGAAGAGATCTATTGGTATAGGTCCAGGCTCATTCCGAACTATAGAATCGCTTAAGTAAGTAAGAAAGTAATTTGACATAACGGTTGTAAGAACCTCTAATTCGTTAGTGGTGCTAGCCGGTTAAAAGCTTCAGGTTATCTGTACTTCAGAGTTTGTTGCTAAATAAATTAAAATCGCATTGTGGTCCGCAAGTTCAAGGAGGACGACGAAGAGTAAAGATCATATTTCATATTCGCTTTGGATCACCGGGGATTTTAGTAATCGCAAAACTCCACGAATGCGACGATATCGGATGGACTGCTACGGAATAACATACTCCATTGGCGACAATGGATCTAGAAAGTGCCCAAGATCTGGGGTAGGAGCTCTACTCTTCGGTTATATGTACTTTCGACGAATGGATGTTTGCTTATTTTGCAGAAAAGTGCTGCGAATCACATTTAACGGAATAAGATTGCGAAGACACTCTTCATGTGGAAAGTTCAGGTTTTGTGAGATGTTTGGAATAACAACGGCTTTGGAATGTTTTTTTTTTTAATGTTGGACATTGTTTATTTGGGACGGAGTAGAACTAAACTAAATAGGAATAAATTGGTTTAAATTTGGAGAAGAATTTTTGGTAGACAGATGTTTGGTGATGATGCTACAACATACAGGCACAGCATATCCCGAATTTAAAGTTCTTTTTTGTAGAGATGAGTATCTTCCCTCATGAACGTATACAAAAAGAACGTAAAAATAATCCAATCAACCGGTAGAGCAAGGACAACATTCTGTAACATGTGCGATCAGGAAATCCTCTCCAGTGTATCAGAAAAAAAAACTCACTCACACATTCACTCCTACACATTATGCCTTATTAGTTGTAAGTCCCTTTTAACTGCACATTCTCCGAAACTGATGATATCCTCATTTTTGTTCTCTCTTCCTTTGAAATGCAGATTTATGATCGGACAATACATCACTGTCCATGGCGATGTAATTAGTCACGTTAATATTAGCCATGTTATGGTCGAGGACGGTGGCGAATACTCGTGCAACGCTGAGAATCGAGCTGGAAAAGTCTACCATTCTGCACGGCTGAATATTTATGGTACGTAATTTTGAGAAAATGTCATTTTTATTGTTGTTGCTTACGTGTATCCTTGTGTTTTTATTATTATTGTGGGTGGTTGTGTTTTTTTGGCCAGCGCGTCAGAATCAGTGCGCCACCAAAAACATCACATCGCAGTGTGCCAATGAACGGCTTTGATTTTTATCCTTTCTCTCTAGGATGGGACGTCAGTTAGTTTATGAATGTATGTGTGTGTTTTTTTTTGGCTCTGACAGCGGTAGCGCCTTTTGCGCGATGTATGTGAATGATATAATGGTGGTGTTGTTTCTCTGGTGGTGTCATGGCAGCAATGGCACTGCTGTGTTTTGTCATATTTTTGCGGATTTTCACTTGTTATAAATTTTCAATTCATTTTCATTTTGATTTCGTCCTTTTTTCATTTTTTTGTCGCACTCTCTACATTTTGGGTTGTGTTTGGTCTTAAAGTCCTTTTAACTCAGAGGACAGTTGTATTTTTACTTTGGGATAACAGTTCGCATAAATGGAAGCGTTACGGACATGCCCGTTGCAAATTCGTTTCCATAGCTGTGACATCCATATACTCGAGTATGTGTGATAGAAGTAGACTCTTTTTTTTGTTTAGATATGGATATCATTGTGGGTTTCCGGTGCGGAACGGCTTATTGCATTGTGTCCGGAAAAAGGAGGGTTTTAAAAAAAAATTAAATTGTAAGCGAATGGCTGTTGGACATGGTCATGTAGTGCACACACCAGCCGCGTCCTGCTGTCGTTCTGCCGCATGAATATGCGGGTTGCACATTGACGGTATACTGACCTACATAGATATGGGATCCGTATCGTATTTCCCTCGGTTTTGTGTATGTTCGTTGAATTGAATAACAACTCCATTTTCCTAGTGGGTTTTCCATTTCCATTTCTGTTTTTTTTTTTCTTTTTAGCATTGGTCAGACATGTCGAATACAAAGGTGGTTCTAGGGGGTGATTCTTATAAATGATAAATTATTAGATTTGAATTTGAATCCAACTACTGGGGAGCGCTGGAAACGGATATAACAGAAAATAACGGGAGGCTGAGTGCTGTCATTTTCAGGCAGAACTCTCTACACCGACATTGGCTGTGTTTAGAGGACGACACTAACGGCCGGAAGGTGAAGGGACTTGGATTAACGGATGCAGTTCATTCATGGGACGCAATCAACGGATGTAATTGAAGTTTTCGAATTAGGCATTTTGCGATTTAATTCAAATTATTATCTCAAATAAATAATGGATTGTCATCCGATGCGGTCGGCACAAATATACCTATACTTGACCGATAAAATGTAAATCCAATTGACTGATATCTGTGGTACATTGAGCCGTTGGTAGATTTCTATTGTTTTAGGGATTAACGACCTATGTGGGAAACGGAAAGGATGATTATTGATGGCTGCCTGTTTGCTTTTTTTGAATTGTTCGTCAACAAAAAGTCCATTGTTCAAATGTACAAATTGCTTTCATATTTGTTTTATGATGGAAGGTTATTTTCAATTTTGGCAAAGTTTGCATACCATTTGTACATAAATTTGAAGACATTAAACCGAATGTGAACTTCACTGGAGTGCTTGCACTTATAAAAAAAACAAAATGGGTATCGGAAGATGCAATAATTTTTTTAGATTTCAAAATACACATCAACACGGCAAGAATCGCTACACTGCGTAATAATTCCTCGCCGTTGTTGTTCAAATACCAACGGGTAAAAACTTTAGCGCCACCTTGTGCTTTGGACCACTGTTTCATTGGTTACTTCTTGTTGTGCGTCTTGAATTATCAGAATCATTGTCAAAATATTCCTACAATATCACAAGCAATGACTCTAGGTAGAGTAAGGGCTCGTGGTGCATTTAAAAACAAAAAAAACAGGCTTGTAAGGCCCTGGGTATTTTTTCTCATACTCATTGATGTGTCCCTGGGCTTACAATTTTATACCAAATACTAACATCTGCTTTTGGAGAAGCATTTTCGTAACAACAAGTGGCCTAGTGGTTAGTGTGTTGGACTACTAAGCAAGGAGTCCCGAGTTCCAATCCCGAAAGTGAAGACATAGGAAGATGCCACTCCAGGAAAAATGTTCGTATAAGTTTTATCAAAGTATAAAACGTCAAAGCGCGAACAGAATGAAAATGCAAATTTCGTAGTCGCTAATGAGGATATGGAAGAACCACTTCTACAAACTGTTAAACGGCGGTGATAATCAATCTGCCGCAGTCAAGTAGAACCAAAGATTATGAATTCTATACAGATGACGCATTGAGAAAAAAAAAACAGAAACTTTTGCTCAGTAGCTTCATGGTACGGGCGGGTGGTGTGCATGAAAAAAACATGTAAAACAGCACGACCCGCGTGCGGCATCTGTATAGAATTCATAATCTTTGGTAGAACTAAACATTCAACATTGGCGACGACAGCGAAAACCACCAACCACCCGACCTTAATGAAGTGAGGATAGCAATATCTAAACTTACGCCTTTATCAGTGTCGTTTTAGACCAGGCAAGTCCAAATCGATACCCACCACCTATATATCGAGCTGCATAGGACTGAATTTATAGAGACGAACTATACGGAGCCATGTCTAGTTTTGGTATACCTTCCAAACTCGTCCGTCTGTGCATAATGACGATGGAGAATTCTCTCTGCTTCACCAGGGTCGGAAAGGACCTCACCGAAGTATCCGACGCACTGTCATGTGACTTATTTAACATCATTCTTAAGAGGATTGTGCAAAACTCCCGAGCGAACACTAGAGGCACAATCTTCCATCAATCGGTGCATTGACATCATTTTTCGGACTGTATGTGATGTAGCCACGTTTGCTAGTAAAGAAAAGGCTGGGGGAGGACAGAGCTTATTGGATGCATGTTGGTTAAGCAAATGTTCATTCCGGACTGTAGTGTCAGTTATGAAAACAGGCGATTTTTGACACAAAATTGTCCTTTTTGTTGTTTAAATTTAACAAGGTGTGAGTGTAGGTTAAACATGACGGTTACGGTCAAAATCTATCACTTGACTGAATGGCCGCACTTTACATGGAAAATCTTCAAGTCTTTTACTGAAATGCGCAGTAGAGGCGTTCGTCGTTTAGTTAATGTGATGACAAAACCTCTACGGCATCTTCAGCTTCGGAGTTAAAGTTAGTTGTAAACGATTTCTACTTATGTCCTCTCCAATAAAGGCGAAATCTTCCTATACTTTATCTAACATCTGGATGGGTAACGAAGGCTGTGTGGGTTGGAGTATTGTTTTCCATTAGTTATACATGTCCTAGCCACCTTTAATGTCAATTTCGGATTTTTCTTTTAACCAGATCTAAATAGTTATACAACTCGTAAAGTTAAATCTTCGTCTCTATAGCTTAGTAGGTAGAAAAAGTCCATTTCTACCTAAAAGTTGTTACAGTCGAATTTGACATACTATCAAATATGTCGATGTTATGTGTCTCATCTAGTTGTTGCTAGCATTAATTTTGTCTTTGCAATTGCTTCTTTAATGAGACGATGGAAGCGGCCAATAATGTCGTTGTCGTCTGCGTATTTCAACTAGTAGCTGGATGCTACGCATCTCCTTGTCGCATTCCGGTACATGTTTAAGAAAGTTCAGGTGAGTGGCTTTAAAACTGAAAGTTGTATCGCGTGTCTACCAGTGTTAGGTGATACAGCTGTAGTAATCCCTTATTCGCTATATAAATCTCCAGGCGGTAGATGCTATCATAAAAGGCCAAAGTAATATTTTGGCCACAAAGAAGGGACCTCCAGTTTAAGGCCGATTGTGAACGGCAAATTTAAAAACATTCTCATGACAGTTTTTGAACCTCGGATGTTTGTCAGACTTTTGCAAGATGTTTCTAGTTTCATTATTTGATCCATTGATCCCACAATTACTATTGAAACTATTGACAACTGTAGCCACTTATTTCATACCGTTTGTGTTGGCGGGCTATGGAGATGAAATTGAATTACGATCTTCGCTATATGTGCAGCGACATTGACCTTATCAAAAACGTTTAAGATGGCGATGGCGAGAATATGTATAGCGGATGGATACTAATTTTTCGACTCGCAAAGTTTTAGATTCTTAGATTCGCAGAGTTTTAGATTCAACGTTGTCCACGTCTGGACGACCTCGCTGTAGAGCTCAACTTTAGCGTCACTTAAGGCAATGGGGAATACACAAGGGTTGATCAGAGGAATGTTATATCTCTGCCAACACCACTAAATTAATTAATTTGAGGCATGTGAATGATTTAACTGAGCGGACACATTTCTAGCATTAGCCTAAAAGCCAGATTTAACTCTTGGCGAGACTATTCTGCTACGTCTTGCTTATGGGGGGCATTGCTGACATGCTGGTACGCACCTCGTTTTCTCAACAGAGGGCGAGGGATCTTGTCCCCCAAACTCACATACAAAAAAATTATCATGCCAGACTTTCTGTGTAAGTTGTAGTTATGCGCTTGCGAAGAGGTTTCTCTACCAAACATACCTTGACATCATCTCGCTGGATGTTCCATTGTTTGACGTATTCGATTAAGCCATTTCTGTACTTTAACAAGGAATTTTGATAAGGTGCCTAATTAAGATCTCCAGGCTCTATCACGAACTTCAAACCTTTGGCATGTGAAAGATCCTGCATGCTCTGTTAATTCTTATTTCGCCAAGTCGTTTCGTTCAATGTAGTCGCAATAAATTGCTATCATCCAAAATGTGTAGAACTATATTGTTGATTTGTCCGATTAGTCGTTTTCGTATGCCTTCGCTCGAAACTTTAAGCTTTGAAGGAATTCCGAGATCCCTTTAAAGAGATTTCTTCGAGCCATCTTTAGAAGTTGAATCAAATGAGGAGAGAGACATTCTCAATTAAGGTTTTTTTAAATAAAGAATTTACTTAATCTACACCAAATGGTGACTTTACGCATTGGATTTACTCGTTTGGTAACCACTAGTTCACATACGTTCTTACGGCTCTGTCGTTTTTGACCGGGGAATGCTTATATACACATCCAAACTAACTTCCTGCAGGCCATTCCTATCATCCGCCTGTAGCCTCCGCAGTACTCTGATCTCAGCTCAATCAGCCTTTCCAGCTTGATGACTATGTCCTTAAAAAATGTCTGCCTATCTATATGTAGATCTATTTACAAAATGTCAACCAAAAGAAATCTACCTCTACCTTTCCTTTGCATAAACTACAATTTCCCAACCCAATCAAACAAATTACGCAACTTACTTCATTTTGCAGAATTAAAACTTTTTACCGCTACTAAACGGCTAATCACTGAAATATTCCTCCGACACAGTTCAGGTCAAGAGCATGTCATTCCCTTTTTTTCTTTGATTTACAACTCCAACTAACATTCACCGAGTTCACGGCAGTCGTCCTTTACAAAAAAAAATATATAAACGCAAAAAAACTCATCTCCTTTCAAGCACATATAAATATTGTACGAGTACACTTTCCAATGAAACTTTAAAAGATCTCCTGAAAGCTTAGGCAAGGATTTGAGAAAATCAAATAAAACATAATCCGCACCAACCAAGTGTATTCAATTTGGTTGAAAAGGCTGCGCAAGAAAGACGCTGCCACCTTTGCAGGTATTTGATGGTCCGCTGAAAGAAAGCAAGGGCCAGAGTGGGGTGTGTGGGTGTGTTTGTAATGTGTATGCGCCCATTTCAATTGAAAGGCGCTCTCGACTCCTTCAGTGTTTGGTATTTATTCAACATCCACACTACAAATAATTAGGAATCCTTTTTGTCAGGAGATAGGCGTTTTTGTTTTTTTTTTGTGTGTATTTGTATGTTCGCCTTCTTTCTGTTCATCATACTCGTATCTCCCCCAGTTTTTCAAGGATTGTTGAAGAGGATTTGTGTTTTATATTTTTGCGCTCTCTACAAACGGTGGTATCTTATGCTGCATCCCGTTTTAATGCACATTTCATATCCTACGAGTACTACTCTGGAGTAGGTGATTTTTTGTATTCGTCCGTGGATTTAAATTGTAAATCTAAATGCAAAACTTGTTTCTTTCATATTCATAGGCATGCACTGTACACACATATGCAGAACAGGATGCTGGTTGTTATGTATCCAAAAGGATGTAAAATGTTCTGCAGCTGAATTTCGTTCAGAGATTTCTTTTTGTTGGATAATTTTTTTTTGTTTACCACCCATTCTTCGTTTCGGTTGTCGGTTGCAGAGAGTGTGTTTAATTTCCCTTCCTTTTTGTACAGGATATGTGTATTTTCGTGTCCTTTAGCTAACAACACAATATCCCTTTGGTCCTCGAGAGTGTCGGCTCTGCATAAACATTTATGTGTGAAACTTAAATATACTCTTTACCGAATATATGTATACCCGCCATTTTTAAGTGAGTGTGTGAGTAATATCCTGTTGTTGTTTTTTTTTTTGCATTGCAGGACTCCCGTATATTCGTTTAATTCCAAAAGTTACTGCAGTAGCTGGAGAGATATTAAATTTAAAATGTCCTGTGGCCGGATACCCCATCGAGGAGATACACTGGGAGCGCAGTGGCAGAGAATTACCTGATGATATACGACAGAGGGTGCAGCCCGACGGATCTCTGGTCATAAGTCCCGTCCAGAAGAACGCAGATTCCGGCGTTTACACATGCTGGGCACGTAACAAGCAGGGCCACAGTGCACGGAGGAGTGGCGAAGTCACCGTAATAGGTTAGTATGTACCACCTTATCCGCAAACCGTTATTTGTGTATGTGTGTGCGCGCAAAACGATACACAATTGTTTAGGCACAAATTAAACATTTAATCCTTGTAATTAATCGAAATTAATTTTTAGACTAATTTTCAGCAGCGCCAGAGGGAATCTGCGTCTTGAATGTGATTTTGTTTCGCAGGTTGGAAGGAGCAGGAGAAGCTACATGTTCCCAGTAGTTGTAAAAAAATTAAAATTCATTGCGAAGTTTTAATTTCACGTGGAACAGTGGAGTAGAGTAGTCTTGGGATTTCCGTTTTCGTTTTCAGGCACGTGCTTGTATACGTTTGGGTTGGAAACGTATACAAGAAACGAAAATTTATTTATTCAGCAGTTAGTGTTAAGCTTAATGGTACTAGGGATATTTTTTTGCAATTTTAAAGGAGCAACAATGTGTTTTAGGTATTCTTATATGGATGGCTTGAAGCTTTAGATTGTCTTCCAAACTATTTTGTTGCAAATACAGAGGCTTTTATAAGCTATTGCTTGTTCGTTGTATAACCTATTGCTTTCTGTTTTAGTATACTTACAAGTCGTCTTGTAACAAGATGATAGAATATTTGTAATTTTTTTAACGGATCTAATATTTGATGGCTATTACTTTGGCTAGTTTCCACATAGAAGGGAACATGATATATATATATTTTATACCATGCCAACATCACGGTCAACAACATCAACAACATCAGCACTGTTTATAGCGGAAAAAGAGAAATAAAGATGCGATCTTATACTACGTTCTCACTGAGGAAAAAAGCTCATTTCGGAAATCAATTTGCAAATACGATTAAATTTCCCATACAAAATCAAATTTCCGTAATGTGATAATACCATCACATTTGTGGGAAATGTGGTTTCTAATATGAAAAAATAGTAGGTCAAACAAACGAACAAACCTTTTTTCATTGGAATGGAACAGCTAAAATGTCAAATTGGATGGGATTCTTGTGACAAAAAAAGGAAGGGTTGATTGTAAAAATGTACACATTGGAAACTTTCTCCCGAAAAATGTATTTTTCCGTTTGCTATTTATACAACAATTGATGGTACATTTATCTATTGCTCTGTATTTGCTGCTTTAATTTCGTCCAGAACCTCCTTGGAGTTTTCCATTTTAATTTCAGAGTCGACAACAATTAAATCCGGAACCGAAGTCTTTGCATATCCCGCTTCCTCTGTTTTCAAACGCCAGTTGTCAAACGTAATTCGAACACATAGTGAGAACACCTTTTTGGTGAAATTGGAAATAATCTCATTTGAACCTCAGTGAGAACGTAGTATTAAGCTAGTTATAGTGTTTGTTACCAATGGGAAATCAGCCACAGTTGTTTTTTTTTAAATTGGCTCGCGCTAAAGGGAATATTAATACCCTTATGGTGTTTGAGCACAGCGCGGGTATTAAGGAAATTAGTAGAAAAGAGGAGGTGCCGATGCGCGTTGGTTTTGAATTTCTGTAAATTGTAATGGAGAGGAAAAACTGAGTTTGGTAAAGCATTCCACATTCGTGTTGTTCGGTTAAGGATTGAATCTCTATATTTCATAGTACGTCCGAAGATAGGCTTTAGGGTTAACTGATTAGCATTCGCAGCTCGCTATTTCTTTAGAGAATTTGTTGTTGTAATAGCGGTAAAAGAGTTTAAGGCAGGAGATATTCCTACGATGTTCGAGCGAAACTATGGAGTTCACTATGGTTGGATCTACTATCAATTTTACCGCGTGCTTTTGTATCATATCTAGTAGGTGCAATGAATGTTTTGGCTGCGCCTGACCATATGTGGGCGTTGAACTCAAGTTTGGGGCGTATGTACGCTTTATATATTGAGGCCAAATCAGAAGGGAAAGTTTTTCGGTTTCGACGATGCAAGTGCCATTCATGGATAATGGCTATAAATTTTGGTTTCGCTTGGATTTCAGAAGACAGCATTGCGCTTTGGAAGCATCAAATTCCACTCTATTAGACTTACCCCATTTAATTATGCTGTCGAGGTCGGAATTTCATGTACATAACATATTTTGTCGATTTTGTTCCACATCCGAAGGTGAAGTGCGTGAATTCGAGAACGAATATGAAAAGCTGAGGGTACCAGCGAAGGAATGGATTGGATTAGAAGGTCATGAATAAAAATGAGAAAGAGTGTCGGAGACAAAACAGAGTTTTGGGGAACACCAGCACTGATTTGGTAAGCAACAGACTTGAAACCGCCCAAAACTACTTGAATTGAACGTTTCGAGAGGTAGTTTCTAATGCATTGAAGAGTATCATCGATACCAAAAGCACGCATTTTCGACAAAAGGGCTCGATTCCAAACCCTGTCAAATGCCTTTGAAATATCTAGTGCAACGATCTTGTTTTCGCCACCAAGGTGGATTTTGACGTGTTTATATCTACATCAATGATTTGGGTAGACTTAGACTAAAATTATTGCTACGTAAGTTATTCCATACCTGTTTGCTGCTTTGATACGGAACTATTCTACTGAAATAAAATCGTATTGCTAAAACAACTTGATTTCAAAGCGAACAGTAAAGCCTCTGATGTTCCTCTAAGCGGAAGCGTTTCCATCATTTATAGGATGCATCTCGTTGTCCCATTAGCAAGCATGTGGGGTAATTAGTCTCTTCCTAATTGGGACGTATAAAATATTACATTCCAGTTTACGCTTCACACGTGCTCTAAAAAAATTGGCAGATCCATTCCCTTAAAACCCCTGTATTAAATTGTAGAGTTAGCGGTGTCCAGGTTAGTATAAGTCGAAGGTTAGATATATTAAGTCATGTTTTGAGAAAGCTCATCTCAAAGGTTGGTCATAAAGTATAGTCTTGCTACGGTCACTAACGGAAAAAAATAAAAATAAATGTCAAAGTTGTTGAAGGTTTACATACCGACATAATAGATGGTGCACCCTGTACAACTGGTACAAACCAATTATCCTTAAATTTTTGTTCGTCTTTTGTCTTCTATTGGTAGAGTTATATTTTAAATATTTAGCAAAATCCTAAATTCATATCTGTCAACCAGTTATACCTTCAATTTTAAATGTCTTTGGAAATAATTGAAAATTCAAAAATTCATAATGCTGTCCATGGGCATAATTGATTTTTAATGCAATCAATATTTTCATTCTAAATAAATTAGTTTACTTTCCAATCTGATCCAATCGTAAGAAATTCACTGGTGCGCCTACCAAGAGCCTTCAGAAAATGTAAGGTGCCCGATGTTTAAAAAATAAGCACCTTTACAAATATTAAAATCGCTCTCGTGCTACCATCATGCAGCCACCCACGCTGTGGGACACCCTTAAAAAAACACTTCAACCTAAAAACGCTCGTGTCAATTTACTTCCTTATCAGATTTGCGATTTCTCAAAGCAATCAAAACTCCCCGCCCCATCCTGGCACCCTCCAAAATCATCGCATCATAATGATCCCTTTGAATGTTCAACATCAAAATGCTACAGCGCACCCATCCCCCAATATGATTTCGATAGGATTTTTTTTTTGTTGAATTCGAAGGCATCACCAAACCTAAATACATCCCGTAAGCACTTATCGTACACGACAAATGATATTCTGGGTCCTTCCTCTCTTTGAGTGAATTCCAGACCACACGTTGTGCGTTCTCCAAGAGGAAATTCTTTTTCATTTCCTGTCATTTCCATATTCAAATTCTGGAGGAACACACCAACACCAGCAGTCATTCCATTTCCGTTCCGCCGCAACCCACAACCACCGCAACCGTACATATATGTGTTTCCTGGTGAGACACCATAATATCCGCTTGCGGTTAGTTTGTTTTATTGTGTGTTACAAGGATGCAAGCAAACCCGATCGGAGAAACCACCGACATTGTTGCCACGATTGCAGAATTCACACTTTAGATGGGATATGGTTTCTCATAAAAATTGCAAGTCAAAAGGAGCCCCTGCTATTTGTCTTCCTGTGCGTCTTACATTTTTGAAAAAGGATTCATTGTAAGTTTCTATTGCGCGGTGAGACTGAGAGAGGAAAACAAAAGTGGCTTCCAAACGTAGAAACATTTGGAATTTCCTCCCGCCCTGAGATGCTGATCCGGAGTAGTCACGTTTTTATTT
Organism: Rhingia campestris; assembly: GCA_932526625.1. Classification (NCBI taxonomy): domain Eukaryota; kingdom Metazoa; phylum Arthropoda; class Insecta; order Diptera; family Syrphidae; genus Rhingia; species Rhingia campestris. The sequence continues at coordinate 32,717,617 of OW052184.1, read as the reverse complement.
CTTTGTGTGTATTTCCTTGAAAATCTTGCCCCAAGGATCCACTTGCGAGTCCGTTTAAATAGGAAAAATAAAAATAAGTTTGATAAAGTAGTTGCACTTGGGGTTTTTGCTTTTTTTGGCGATTCTTCGTCCGTTTTCTTGTTGGAGGGTAACATTTTTTCTAACTCCTTGAAAGCGAAAACTTAAACAAAGAAAACCGAAAAATCGCCAACCCAACTAAGTACACAATACAAGCGCAGACATACACCAAAAGCACAGGAGATACAAGTCCTCACACCGACGAAGAAGACGGAGATGGAAAAGTTTTATTTAATTCGGCTTTATCCGCTCGGTTTTGTATGTGCAGAGAACTTGAAGTCGTTCTTTCAGCGTTCTTATTTTTTCTGCTTTTGTTTCTCCTGTTTTAGTGCCTTCCTATAAAACTCAGCGGGCCTCCAACATCATCTCGCCACTACTTGTGTCTCTCTCCGGTTTTTATTTGTTTCCTTCGTCCAACTTCCGGAATTCCATCCATATCGCATTTTTAATTATTTTATTATTTGTTATTCCCTCTTGAGCGATAAAGAAGATGGAAAAAAATATCCTGGAATGAACGGGTTTTTTTTTATATGTATTAATATTTTTAAGGTGGTGCACATTCATCTTTGAGGCCGGCCTCCTTTTTGACTTAATGAATGAATCTACGATTTTTTTCGCCGACAATTGGATATAAAGGACGATGTACTTAAATCCTAGTTTCGGTACATTTTCTGGGGAGGACGGTGTGGTTCCATTTTAATTGTTTGACGTACAAACAGAAACAAAAAAATAAGGCGGGGAGTCTATTATTCGGCTTATTACATCGCAGCTTGTGAAGGATAAGGAATTTTGTGGATGTGAGTATTTCCGAGAAATGAATTATTTAAGGAATGACTATAGAGTCTGTCTTTGAAATCCCATGGTAACTGCAGAAGGCTTCCTGCCATTTGAGTCAATTCAGTGTTCTACTAGGGACTACACAAGATATGGATATGATACATTGAATGCGACAAATGTTGGACCTCTTTTTCTGAGCACTAGAAATTTGTTTTTATTCTATTTTCTGAATTTGATTAGACGGGTACATTTCCGAATGTGACAATAACATTTAACTTGCAACTTAGTTAAATCTGGTATAACCTTGGTAATAACGTACTTACTTAAGTGACGTGGCATTCTGGAGTGAACCTGGCCCACAGTTAATATAACCTCTGCTTACTAAATAGCGCACTTTAAGTTGGTTGACATCGGTTTCCACTAGTACGTGACTTAAAGAGAGATCTTCCTCTATAGCGGTCGACGTCTGGCTGGGAAGCAAATACTCTACGAATCGATATATTATGTCAATCAATGTTCGATGTGGAGTCTTAGATTTTTTGAAAAATTGTTCGCCAAGTACTTCTTATTTCGCTTTTGAATTCCATGCTTATGTGCCGTAGAGCAGGACTACGAAGCTCAGGCTGTTAAAAATGATAGTCATAGTAGTACGATTGGTTCTTGGTACAAAGATATACTGATTGCAGGAGTGATTCTTCGTTTCATTTCAACAAAACGGGAGCCTAGTGGTTATTGCTAAAAATGCCAACTAAACTGCTAATCATGGGTACCTGGTTTAAAGCCGAAAGAGACTGCGAAACTACGAAAGTCTTTAGCGTTTAACAAAAATAATAACTGGCAAAAATAATAACTTCGCACACACAAATGAAGGGAGAAGCTGGGTTTTTCTTCCTGTATGTGCAGTAAATGCCAGAAATTGATTTCATTTTCAAAACGGCAATTATTTCGTAAATCTGCTAAAGTGTGAAGAATTGACCAACAACCTTATCAGCCCATTGAGACATATGTATATGGGCTGATCAGGTTGTTGGTGAACGATTTAAGATCTTGGGAAGACTTTTGTCACTGTAGTTGGCACTGTTTAGAGAGTCTCCTTTTTGTGGGTCATGCAAATGTTGCTGAGATTCTAATACTTGTATTAATTTGAGTCTCGAAATATTGATAAACTGTGCAAAGCACCATAGATTTAGAATACCACTGAGTTTATGTGGGCGCTCCAAGTAAGGTTACTATTGACGATAATGCAAAGGTTTTTAATTTTAGAAACCATTTCGACTTTGACACTACGTAATAAAGCAAGAGGAATATAAGACATCAACAAGTGTTTATATATAGTAATCGATTTTTTTCTTTGAAGGATTCAATAGGAGTCCAATATCAGCAGTCCACTTGGTCAACTATTTGAGGTCCCCAATCATTCTTTCGGAATGGGGGAATGAATGAACGTCGCAGCATACAATTACATGAAAGTAAATAATTCGAAGAATAAGTGGTAGATCATTAATAAACACAGAAAATGGTAAAGGAACAATTATTGACCCTTGAGGCACACCTCAATTAACAGGTAACTCTGACGATGTGGATTGATTGTAAAAGATTGGATTTTCGTTTAGTTTACTATTAAGAATATCAGATCGAAAGCTCGATCACTTTTATTATGGTTGTAACACAACTGTGTCCAGAGCGGACGACTGACTGCATAAGTGTTAACAAATTCTTTGAATAAATATATACTTTGATATGAGCACACCTATAATTGATTCGAACGCTTCAGATAGAAAGGGAAAAATGAAAATAGGACCTGTTTCAACTGCGTTAGGACGAATATAACGATGGAATTGAAAATAAACGTTACATACTTAAGAATATATGGTAGCATTATTTTTATGAACTTTAGATGAATGCAGTCCATGCCCTTGCTTTCAGACTGTACACACATAATTGCCTCTCCAACGGTAAACGAATTAAGGAAATTTATATTTATATTTATATTACCACAAAGAATTAGTTTAGGGGCTTATACGCAAATGTCTCCAAACAAATTATCAATCTTCGGAGGGATGTAAATTGAGCCAATAAAAAAATATATTGTTTCCGTTTAAAACATCCAGTTAAATATATTCGAAACTATCAGAGGAAAGTGAACATTTTACGACTTTCACTTTCAATGATTTCTTCAAATGAATTGTAACTCTCCCACCAATACTATCACAGCGACACATATGTGACACATATGATGATTTTGAAGAAGGCTTTGGTCTTCGGGAGATTGTTCGTCATCGCTATTCCATATTCTCAGCCACCCTGTTCCATTTTCTTAGCATCGACTGTCAACAATGATTTTTCATTGTTCACCTCGACAGGATTCTGTTCGGGCCTTGTATCTGTCTATGACATTTTACACATTGGTAAAACTTACAAACGTCATTTTGCAGTGACACCTCTCTGTTTTTAATTGCGCACTATTCTTGTTTTTTTTTTTGCTGAAAATAGCAATGGAAGCTCTAGCCTATATATATCTAGCATTGTCGAGGATCTGTCCGTTCTGTCAATCGCACACTATTCTTGTTTTTTTTTGCTGAAAACATCAATGGCAGCTCTAGCCATTATATCTAGCTTTGCATTGTAAGCCTAATTTTTGGATGCGAGGATCTGTCCGTATTCTTTGTGAAACCAGGGCACAAGAAACCTAACACATCTGTTGCCGCAGATTTTATGGTTTGTTAGCTCTTCGCCGTTGGTCTTCGACATTAGATCCTAGTTGAGATCTGGCGATATCTTTTGATTGCAATCTTTCGACATTTGTTTACCGTATTTTGTAAAAACTGGTGGTCCAAGTCTTTGTTAGCCCCTTGGAATGTTCGGACATCCAAAATACTACATGAGAGCCTCTTGTCTATCGCGATGTGATTGACCATTTGTTGATCTGGAGACTTCCATGTCCCCTCTATTAGCTTAAGTCCATTGACAGATGTGGTGTCAGATAGGCTTTGTTTTCAGACAATACAATATCTTCCTTACATCGTACTTCGGTAGTCACTCAAAAGTTTTGCTTTGGAGCTCGAGAAACAATCATTCAAGATGCTAAGTCATCTTTTTCTTCCGTCAGTGCATAAACGCTTATATTGGCTACTTCGGCCATCATTAAGTGATAATCTCATGGCCACAGTAGTGCCAATATTTGCAGTTCTTTTTACTCCTTAAAGTTAGTTGATAATCTACCCTTTTCCCACGAAAACCCAACAGACTAGTATCTCATATGTAAGTATCAAGCAAACTTGGGCGTTCGCTGATAAAAAAAAAAACTTTTCTGACACTAAGATCTTTCGCATAAGACTTGACCTTAATGTTATCACTGTCTAGTCGAACTATGAGTTTCTTCATGCCGAGAAGCCACAACAATGGATAGATGAGTAAGATAAATCAACCCTGTAGTAGTCTCTGTCAGCGTATTTCGTTTGGCTGTTTACTGAATTATTCAAGATCTCAATATACATTGGCTAACATATCCTTTTACACCGGTTCCGGTTTGGGATTCTTATATGTTATCTCTTTGTACATTACTGAAAGACCCCTTTATATCTAGGAAAGTGGCTTAGGTGTAGTATTTGCAGTTAAATGTCAATTTGTTAGCGCAACGGGCTCGTTATTACCCAGGGCCTAGCTTTTTTCACAGCCATTCATATGTGCGTATCTACTTCTTACCAGATGGACGTATCCCATTTTTTTTATGCCGGGTGCGAAGGGCTGATTAAGATAAGGATAGTTTGAATGATTCCTTGCTCAGTCTCAAGGGTGAGGGTGTTGATGCATTAGCGGTACTCTTGTGAAGATTCATTCTTTATGTTACGAATAGCTTTTGACTATGTCGTGGGTACTTCAGAGTCTTGCAGATTTGTTGTCTACCTTGGATTTATCCTTCGCAACGTAGTGGGGGCTCTTATTTGAAAATAACTCTTACTCACCCTATCACTGAAAGTCCGTAGGCGTTTTTTGTTTCAGACATCCCCTATTTCTCATCCAATTCGGGTTGATGAAACATAACATTCGTTGTAGGCCATTCAGTAACTGCTACCTGTAAACCTACAATCACCAAATTGTATAGCTTAGTGCAAAGAGTTCTAAAAAGGAGAGAAACTTGTGTAGAGTTGTTAGGCCCGCTATTGGACTGGTACTTATTGCAGAAGTTGTTTCAATGCAAGGCATTCATCTTGTATCTTCGTCCAAAATAATTTCATCCACATAGTTATCTATTTGTAGGTTCTGTTTTGAAGTTAAAAAGTGGCATTTATCCATAAGTAATTATCGGCGACCTACTTGCAACGTCCCACACTCCACTGTCTCCACTCAAAACTTCCCAGCTATCCACAACATCATCATCAACAAAGTTTGAAAAAAACATTTTCTTTGTAGCTAATTAAAAATCCGATTATCAAACAAAAAATCTAAACATTACATTCCAGTGCCACCAAAATTGAGTCCATTTCAAACATCAATCCTCCAGCTGAACATGGGTGATCGTGCCTCACTGACATGTTCCGTCGTCAAAGGTGATCTACCCATCACAATTACCTGGCGCAAGGATAATCGTCCCATCGATCCGTCCCAACATATGTCGGTGAAACAAGTCGATCAGTACAACAGTATATTGGTTATAGAGAATCTAGGCTCCGATCACACTGGCAACTATTCGTGTGTCGTACGTAATCTAGCCGCCGAAGTGGAGAACTCACAGCCTCTACTGGTCAATGGTAACGACATGGATACTACTTCTAATACCACCATTACACTCGTCTTTCAAAAAAAAAAAAACATATACCAACACATTTTTTAAACAAACTAGGTTTTTGTTTATTTATTTATTAAATATTTTATTTTTTGTTATCCTATCCAAACTTCTTATAGTTACTGTTGATAATTTCAGTTTCCTTAGAGAAAAACTATTTCAAGTTTTTAATTTTAACATTTAGAGAGAATGCAATTTTCCGCTATTCTATATATAAATATGTTTCATTCTCTATTCTATTTCACCCTTTTTATGAATAAAAAAAAACTCTTTAAATAATTGTGTGTTCTTTGGAAACGTTTTCTTCTTAAATATAAAAAAAAAAACTATATATAAATTATTTATATTTTTTGTGTATGTTTCGAGTGTGAAGAAACCTAAGTAGATGATAATTTTTCGTTTATTTAAGTTTTTTTTGGTTAAATTTTTGATTTTAACGAGTAAAACTATCTAATGTAAATATATATATCCAATCATCAACTGCAACTACTGGATGGGACGAAAAACCTCGCACGAAATATCAAATTTAAATGGAAAAGTCAAATTAAAATGTCACCGACACGGAAATGAAAAAGCAAACTTCATTTGTGTATGCTCTTTCCAATACTATTGAATGTGAACAAACATCCTTTTGTTGTGAATTATTTTATTTTTTTATGATTTCAATTCGTGTTATCCGTTTTTTTTTTCGTCTTGTATTCCATTACAGTACCTCCTATTATAGAGCCATTTTCATTCCAAGACGGACTGGCTGAGGGTATGCGAACGCGTACTGTTTGTGGGGTGTCTAATGGTGATCCTCCCCTTACCTTACGTTGGCTCAAGGATGGTGAGCCATTGCCCGCACTTTTGGGCGCCAATGTTACACTCTTAGATCAATATTCCTCACTCCTTAGTATTCCTTCCTTATCGGCGACACACTCCGGTGAATACACATGTGTAGCTACCAACCCAGCAGCCGAAATCAAATACACAGCTCTGCTGCAGGTTAAAGGTATAGTATATATATATGAACAAAAAAAAATTCAAAAAAACTACCAACATTACACATTTACACATATATATTGTTACATTATATCCCCTCCTACATACGCACAATCACATCATAATATATTTTGAAAAAACACACACACACATTTATAAAAAAGGAATACAATTAATTGATTTCGAATTTGATTTCTAAAAATCCAGCTTCTTATTGTCCCTATAAAGCCCAGTTTTTAAGTTTCTTTTTTGTCGAAACCTCTCATTCTCTGTCTTTTATTGACTTTTTATAAAGAAAAAAATTATAAACATTATATGCTTCTTATTATACCTCAACAAAATAATTGAGATTATTTTTTTTACTTTTTGAAATAAAAACAATTTTTTTTAATAAACGTGAACAAAAAAATATAAAAGTATAAAAATAAAAAAAAATGTGTCCTCCCCATCCCAGTTGCTTTGGCACGCAGTGGGTTTTTGCGGCAGATCACCAGGTAACCTATTTGCACTGCTTAAAATATTCATTTATTTTTAAATGTTTTTTTTTATAATTATCTATATTATTTGTATTTAATATTGTTTTGTTTATAATTTTAATTAAATGGGTATACCATCGATGGTAATAATTATAGCTAATAATTATGTACTTATGAACATCAATTAATGAATGCTAAATATTTGACTAATTCATTTTTGAATTGGTCAATTAAGGGTACTTATTTTAAAATCAATATAAAATGCAGCTTTACCGATGTTATGTAATATTCCAGAAAACACATACCACCTTATTAATAAACGCTGATCAGCGACTAAACTTTGACATTTGAGCTAGTATTTATAATGTTAAAACCTATCAAGTTAATCATTGATAAGCTAATCACCGTTAATTAATACGTGGTATATTGTGCAGCTATTCTGGGCGCAGTTAAGGGAGCAGTGCACCAAGCAATACAAACGAACAGAACGTTTGTTTAACTTAAATCGTGTTGAAGAATGAAGGATTGCAATTTTGAGTCCATAAGCCGACAAGTTGAAAAAATGTACAACTTTGAAAAGAGTGTTTTTTAAATGTATACCAATTCGAAATAAAACACTTGAAGCTAATGTCTATGATATTATCTATATTTACTAGATCAGTTTATGCGATTAGTGTTCAAGTATGATTTTGGGAATACGTGCAACTTTATCGAGCAACTGGGACCGTATATCAGTTATAATACGACGAATGTTGACTTCCAAATCGTACAACGCCTCTGGTTTATCTGGTTTATCGACATAGACATACTCCCAACGAAAGTAATCTAAAGGTGTGAGATCAGATGATCGTGTAGACCAGTTAACAGGTCCATTACGCGAAGTTATGCGCTCAGCTCATGTTTTCCACAATAAAGCATGCTGTTTGGCATGTTGCGCCATCTTGCTGAAACCAAAGCTCTGGCAATGCCATTCAACTAATAGCGTTTTCGATTGGGATACAAAAAGCACTGTTTTTATGCTCTAGAGTACTTTTTTTTTGCTCTATATTAATTTTTTCGATTTCGATTGGGATACAAAAAGCACTATTTTTTTGAGAGCACAAAAACATTTAACATCTGACTTATGTCAGTTTGAAGTTTGCATTTCTCAGTTTGATTTTTGTTTTTTGTGGTCGGTGAAAACTAAAAAGTGATTTTCTGAAAAAAATGTAATTAGAAATTAAAATATTTTTAGATAATCATGTTCTAAAATCCATAAGGTTTGTTTTGATACCAACTCACCAATGGTTGAATTTTAAAAAAAGCTGCAATGAGTAAAAGAAACGATGGTTTTCAATGATAGCATAACTGCGGCCTAAAGATAAACAATAAGCTGTCAAATAGCATAATAACACATACACAAAACCAGATCAACCTCTTTTATGTTCGGTTGGGACGTTTAAAAACTGAAATCTGAGAGCAAATCTGAAAATCCCATTCGAAAACGCTATAACAAACGATGAAGTCAGAAATCATATTTCTTTAACGCTCTCCGTTGAAGATAATATTCTGGCCGACATCGTCCATTGGCCAATGATTCTACCAGCCCATAAAGCAAAGGCGACGAAGGCTTCTGGGTTTTCTCCAATTTAAATTCGGCAATTTTGCATGAAAACAAGCAAATTTTATCAAAAATGGAGCTCATCGGAGAACAAAATTTTACGTTGAAATACACTTAACCTACGATGCGTATAATGGTCACGCGATTTCAACTCTTGCACAAGCTGGATCTAATAAGTATTTAAGCCAAGATCTCTCTGTATATTCTTCCACAAATTGGATGGGCATAGCTCCAATCGCTGTGCACGTTGGCGATTCGACTCAGTCGGATTCTCCTCAACACTGCGCTTTACAACTGCAATAACTTCTTTTGATCACACTATTTGTCCCTTTTTGGGATGCGTATTATCCACTAGAGCAGGCATGTCAAAGATACGGCCCAATTATTTACGATGCGCGACATCGTTTCAATAATGCTTTAATTTCATGTGTGTTTCATTTCAATTACTTTTAAAACGCACCTAATTAGTGTTTTTAAATACCTATGTAAGCAATTAACAAATAAATAACAATTAAAACTTACAGTGAAGCGAATAAAATAATAGATTGACCCTGTGTAAACAATTTTGTATGACTATCTGTGAATACACATTACACTTACACTTTCACTTATGCCCAGTTTCACAGTCAGAGCTTAAGCCTCACGTGGAGCTTATCCTGCGGTTTAACATAACTTTGTGTTTCACAGTGCCGGCTTAAGAGGTAACTACACTTAAATGTTGATAAAACTTAAGCCCCCGATGTTGGTGGCTTAAGTGTTGGATTAACTTCTGTCATAGGAAATTTTGATTGGTTGTTGGATGTAGTAAAGAATTACTCAATGGGTGATGTCCATACTAAATTCCATACATATTCAACAATCATTTTTCAAAAAGTTAAAAACTGATGGAATGAAAGCTAATTATTCGATCGAAATAAAGATGGCCAAAAAAATCAAAAGCTTTTGGTGCCTGCGAATTTTTTTTAAAGAATGTATGCTTGACGTGGCAGATATTTCATTCCCATCAAAGAAACAAGGCATTTAAGAAATACCCCTGACTAGAAATAAAATTGCTTTCAGGGTAAATGAGTTATCAGACAATATGGACTTTCAACTTAAAGATAAAAATAAAGAATTTATCTGGTATTCGTTATTCCAAAGTACAGATATCAGAAACACATCGCAGCTTGTTGTATTTATTCGTGGAATCAATAAAGATTTTAAGATCACAGAAGAGTTGCTGCAGTGCATACCATGGTCGGTAAATATTCTGATGTTGTGACGAAACTACGGAACAAACTATTTAATGAAATTTAGAATGAACGACCAAAATTCGTTGGAATTCATTGTATTGTACATCATAAAGCCTTGGCCTTTAAAGTCCTGAAAAGGGATCATGTGATGAATCCCATAAAAAAACGTTAAATTTATTACAAGGAGACGACTTAATCATCGCCCATTCACACAATTTTAAAAAGATGAACATTTTACAAGTAGACGACTAAATCATCGCCCATTCACACAATTTTAAAAAGATGAACATTTTCAGACATTCCCTACTTTGAAGAAGTTCGGTGGCTTAGTCGTGGATTAATGATTAAGCGATTTTTCGAATTGTGTAAACATATTGTAACGTTTATGGCCAAAAACCGATGGAGCACAGTGATAAATGGTGGCTCGACTTTGCGTTCTTAGTAGATATGACAGAGCACTTGAATAAAAAGTAAAAAGTGTAATCATAACGCAACTGTACTCAAAAGTTCAAGCTTTCCAAATAAAATTAAAGTTGTGTGAGTCGCAGCTGTGTGAACAAAAACTTGACATATTTCTTATCATTCGTCGATATATTCAAAGCAGATTAATTAGCAGATTTTTCATTTCGTTTGCTTGACCTTATTCCTGAATTTGGCAGTTGTTTTACAGATTTTCGGGAGCTCAATACGTATGACCTTCCTCTTTTAAGTAATCCTTTTACGTTCGGCTTTGGTAAAGCACTGACTTACTTGCAAATTGAACTAAAAGATTTGTAGTGTGATTTTGCTTTAAAAAACAAATTAAATGAAGTTGACACTTTGATATTTTATACATTTTATTACAAATTGCTTAAGGCCATGATACTCGCATTTTATGAATGTTCGGAAGTTCGTATGTGTGTGCACAGATGTTTACAACAATGAAGATTAACAAATCTAAATACCGTTTAAGACTTATCGATGACCATCTTCAGTTAATTTTAAAAATCAATACAACATAGTTGACACAAACATCGAGGAAAATATGAAGCGTAAAAGAAGTCATGTTTCTAGATCTTCGAAATAATATTTGGGCTAAATACGTATCCGCTTAAAAAAAATAACTATTTGTAGCAAAATCATTTTTGTATACTTTGTACTAATGCTTAATGTTACATTTGCATTTTATTAATGTGGCCCGCTGTCATACTTGAGACAAGAAAATGGCACTTAACGAGTTTGAGATTGACACCCCTGCATTAGAGTATACCTAGTGCGAAAACGATTCATGGTGTTCCGAATATGCGTAATGCGTAAATCTCAAATCTTTTTGTATGAGTAAATTACATAAGGTGTTTGTATTCTAAGAGTAACATTTCAACAATATTAGATCATTATTGAACAAATGTTGTTGAAAGGTACACAAACGGTGAAATATGCAGAAAATTTGTGTAGCATTTAACACTATGTGTTTGAATTTTTTTAACTTTTGCTTGTATATAAAAACGCAACTTGCCAAATGTTATACTCAAATTTACATACATTTTCGTAGTCATTTACCAAGGAGTTTTTAGTGTGTACTTTCAAATTTCAACTGCTGGTTTAAAAACCAAACATGTAAAAAAAACATCCTTTAGTTATCAGAGTTACCTCGAATACAACTAAAAATAAGCAATCTACGTAATTTTTAGTTTTAAAATTTACTTTTATGCTACAACTAGGCTAGGACTATCCAGACGTTTTATTTTTAATAGGACTGATAGTAGTGCAGGAAGAAGTGATATTGGTCTATACGATTTTTTATCGCTTGGGGGTTTCATTGGTACCATAATGACTTCTGCGACTTTCCAATGGCGGTTTACGTACAATAGTCTTGGAGAAGAATTTAATAGGTAGAGTAACTTAACTAAGGATTTCTTCGTAGTTTTTTAAACGTTTTTTTAACATATCCAGGAGACATATTTTCATATTTTATATACCTGGGAAAGTGTAGTTACGCGGTTTTTATTCGGATTTTGTCAGGATTTTTATGTACTTACTTAAGTGGAGCTTTAGTGAGGAAGGAACCTGGGCCTCAACTAGCATGTCTCTCCAATTAGCCCGGTCCTTAGCTAACTCTCGACAGTTACACCGTTCAAGTTTTTTTTAAATTATGCGCTTTACTTAAGGCGAGGTCTTGTTTTTTGCGTCTGTCCTCCGTCTTGGAATCAGCGAAGTTAACTACCTTTAGTACGTACCTACGCTTGGTGTCATCTTCTTCTTATTCTCAAACAATGATATTAAGCTGTTAATTGGTTTACTATTATGTCAGCATCATCACTTTTAAACCAATCCTTAATAAATCGACTCATACTGGCATGGTTGGGTGTTGTAGAACGAGGGTAGACTCTGATTGGCGTTAACTTGGCAATGCCCAGTGTTGCAACTTTGACTACACATCAAATGTGCTTATCTTTACCTCCAAGTGGTAACCATCGGATACTGGTCTCATCCAACCGGATTTGACTTGCTAAACGATAAGTGCGAGTGTTGATAACACGACGAAAAACAGCAACACTATAAACACCCTGGTGAGAATGGCACGGATGAATACCCGGCCTGCTGTCCCAGGCGAACCTAGATGAGCTGCTCTGACATATTCGGACAACAGGTTGTCTAGGAATTTCAAGGGTTAGTCAGGCCCCTTGAACAGAGATGGTGGCGGATGAACCGAAAGGCCAACGGCAGCGCTCAATCCCGTAGTGGATACTGATGGCCCCGTGTCCTAGGGGTATCTAATAAATTGGAACTGGCCCTCCAGGTTGGGGGTTGTGCTTTGGGTTAACTACCCACCCACAGAAAAAAAACATGGTTACGAAGCAACCAATAGCCTCGGATAGGACTGATTTTATTGTTGACGACCCTGCTAAACGAAAAAAGGACAACGACGTTCGTATCTGCACCTGGAATGTGAGAACATTAAACAGGAGAGGTGCAGGCGAACAACTAGCGGAAGCCCTAAACTGCTACAAAGCAGACATTACTGCCATCCAGGAAATACGATGGGATGGGCCGGGCAAAAAGAGGATGAAAAACTGTGACATATACTACGGACCGTGTTATAGTGAGCAGAAACAGCGACTATTCGGATGCGGATTTGTTATAAGTGCCAGACTTAGGCAAGAAGTCTTATGTTTCCAAGACATTAGCGAACGCATAGTAACAATCCGCATCAAGGCCAAATTCGCCAACATAAGCCTTATATGCGCTCACGCTCCGACGGAAGAAAAAGATGATATAGCTAAGGATTGCTTCTACGAGCTCCTCGACAAAACCTATGAGCGACTACCGAAGTACGATGTTAAAATCGTGCTGGGAGATTTTAACGCAAAGGTAGGAAGAGAAGACATCTTTAGAAGTATTGTCGGAAAACATAGCCTACACGACAACACGTCTGGTAACGGACTTAGGCTAATTGATTTCGCTACGGAACGAAATGCCACTATAGCCAGCACACGGTTTCCTCACCTCGATATCCATAAGGGGACATGGCGGTCTCCAGATCAACGAACGGTCAACCAAATTGATCACATTGCGATAGATAAGAGGCACGCATCCAGTATTTTGGATGTCCGAACATTCCGAGGAGCTAACATCGACTCGGATCACTACCTTGTAGCAGCCAAGGTAAGAATGCGGATATCCACCACGCCACAACAATCCAGAAATACTGTGAAAAAATTTAATGTCGGAAGACTGCAATCGCAAGAGACCGCCAAGACCTTCGCACAACGCGTATCCCTTAACCTCTCGATCAACACCATACCACCAGCATCGAATGTCGAAGAGCAATGGCAACGATGCCAACAGGCCATTAGATCAGCCGCAACTGATGTGCTAGGTTTCTCACGCCCACCAGCAAGAAACCCCTGGTTTGATGAGGAATGCCGACAGATCCTCGCAGCCAAGAACGAGGCCTACAAGGCTAAGCTGCAGGTGAAGACGAGAGCTGCCATTGAGCTCTATAGGCAAAGAAGAAGGGAAGAACATCGGCTTTTCAGCAAGAAGAAAAAAGAGCAAGAAAAGCGCGCGATCGAGGATATAGAGAGGTGCCACTCCAGGAACGATGTTCGCAAGTTTTACCAAAGTGTAAAACGTCAAAGCCAAGGATACAAGGCTCGAACAGAATCCTGTCGAGATGAACAAGGAAATATTGTAGTTGAGACACAGTCGATGCTGAGGATATGGAAGAACCACTTCTGCAGACTGTTAAACGGCGATGACGAACAACATTCCGCTGTCAGGCAGAACGAACCATTCAATATTGGCAACGACAGCGAAAACTGCCAACCACCCGACCTGAGTGAAGTGAGGATAGCAATATCTAAACTCAAGCTTAATAAGGCTGCCGGAAATGACGGCCTTCCCGCTGAGCTCTATAAGGCCGGCGGAGATGACTTGGTAAGTAACATCCACCAACTCATAAGCCAAATCTGGTCGGATGAAAATATGCCTGAAGAATGGAACCTCAGCATCGTTTGCCCGATCCACAAAAAAGGAGACCCTCTGAACTGCGCCAACTACAGAGGCATAAGTCTCCTCAACATCGCCTACAAGATCCTATCTGCCGTAATATGTGAACGCCTGAAACCGTTTACCAACAACCTGATTGGCCCTTATCAGTGTGGTTTTAGGCCAGGAAAGTCCACAACCGATCAAATTTTCACACTTCGGCAGATCCTGGAAAAAACTCAAGAAGTCCAAATCGATACCCACCACCTATTCATCGATTTCAAAGCCGCATATGACAGCATTTATAGAGACGAACTGTACAGAGCCATGTCTAGTTTTGGTATACCGCCCAAACTCGTCCGTTTGTGTAGGATGACGATAGAGAATTCTCGCTGCTCCATCAGGGTCGGAAACGACCTCACCGACACATTCGATACCAAAAAAGGATTTAGGCAAGGCGATGCGCTGTCATGTGACTTCTTTAATCTGATTCTTGAGAGAATTGTGCAAAACTCCAAAGCCAACACCAGAGGCACAATTTTCCAAAAGTCGGTGCAACTACTAGCATACGCTGACGATATTGACATCATTGGTAGGACTCAACGTGATGTCATAGCCACGTTTGCTAGTATAGAGAAGGAAGCGGCGAAAATGGGTTTAGCAGTAAATGAGGGTAAGACTAAGTATATGCTGTCATCACGAAAGGACTCACAACATCGACGAATTGGACAGAACGTCACCATTGACAGATATAACTTTGAGGTAGTACGGGACTTTGTCTACCTCGGCTCCGCTATTAGCTCTGACAACAACATCTCGTCAGAAATTAAACGAAGAATTACTCTTGCCAACCGCTGTTTCTTCGGGCTAAGAAGGCAATTTAGTAGTAAAGCCCTCACTCGAACTACTAAGGAGACCCTATATAAGACCCTGATCATCCCAGTCCTGCTCTACGGCGCTGAAGCATGGACCGTATCAAAAGCGGATGAAGAAATCCTTGGTAGATTCGAGAGGAAAATTCTTCGAAAAATCTTCGGTCCCGTTTGCGTTGACGGGCTATGGAGACGAAGATTCAACCAAGAACTATACGAGCTGTACAGCGACATGCCCCTGGTCAAAAAACTCCGCATTGGACGTTTAAGATGGCTAGGACATGTAGAACGAATGGACACCAATACTCCGGCTCGCAGAGTCTTCGATTCCCAGCCAGACGTCGGACGCAGTAGAGGAAGACCTCGCCTTAAGTGGCGCGCACAAGTGGAAACCGACCTCAACCAACTTGGAGTGCGCAACTGGAGGCAGTTAGCTAAGGACCGGGCTAATTGGAGAGGCATGTTGGTTGAGGCCCAGGTTCATTCCGGACTGTAGCGCCACTTAAGTAAGTAAGTACTGGCATATCTCTTATAGAAACTGTTGATCAATTAGAATTAATTCATACCTAAAGGCGCCAAACTTCTATACCTTTTCTAGTTGAACTATGAAATAAATCGAAACAGTTTAATTTTAATCTCAAGGCATACTAAAAAAACTCGTGAATCAAAAATATTAAAGTTGATCTATGGAAAGTATAAATGTGGAAATCCGTAAAAGTTTCAAGTTCTTCCAACTTTACAGTTTCTGTTTCGAGAAAGAAATATTCCCAAATAAAGTCCTCACGAATCATGAAATCCGCCCGCCGTCGAATCGAAAAGTAAACTTCTTCACTCTTAACTTTGTGACTAAAATAATAATTTTCCATTGACGTTGCGGCATTGTAGTCTGGAATAATATAACCCCGTTTTTACTGCAAGCAATATCCTTTTGATAGGATGTACCACTCAGAGAAGTCTCATCGACGATGTCCATCATGAAAAGTGTTTGTACTATTTCCGCAGTAAAGTGAAGCTTTTCAGACATTTTCTTGTGTTTTTTTTGTAATATTTTCTCGATTGTGGCGTCCCAAGTGTCAGGACAGCTCATGGTTTTGATTAACCGCCAAACCAAATGAAAATAATAACAATGGCCTCGTGATTTTTCTTCCCATCCTCTTTTCCCTGCTGAAGCGCCATCCCTTTTTGTGTTATCAATAAATATTTAATTGGCTAAATTAAAATGGCTGCTATTGACAGCAGAGGTCGTGCTGGGTGGTACGTGTGTGGTTGGTTCCCCTCTGTCCAGAGCTGATTATTATTATTGCTCGCTTTTAGCAATAAAAGGGATTTTTGTTTGTTGGCTTGGTTGTGGTAGGGATTGGCCGCGTTGCTGTATTCCAATGAATTGGAAATTAGGTCAACGATGCACTTGTATAAGTGGAATTTTATCATCACAAAAAAATATGATATTATATGTAGGTTCAATTATTAAAATGGTCGTTGGGTGGTGATAAAATTGCACTAAAGCTCCAATAAAACAATACCCATGGGTTTTTGGGGTGGTTCGTTATTTGGTTATTGTGATGCTTTGACAAAAGAAATATTCACATTAACACAAACTAATTACATTTTAATAATAAAAGAACCCACTAGTGAGGTAAAACCAGAAATACACGAGAAAAATGTTTGGGCATTGGTAATTGAATATTATAATGAAAGCAATAATAACCACCGGAAACAAAGAGAACGGGATATTTCTTTTCTCTTTAATATATATTTAATATTTTTGTATATTTGCATTTAATTAATAGGATTTGATGGGGGTAATTAATTAAATTCGAATTTCGCGGTTGATTTATTAAAAATGACATTTTTATTATACCAGCGGGATTGATTTTTAATTTGTTAACATATTTATTGATAATAAGATATTAATGTTTAATTTGAATCGATTGGGGCATTGCAATTGGGAAATAACAATACAGTTGTCAAGGTATTGATAATTGCTTTTTTTTGTCATTGCCATTAATGTTGATCCTTTGGTATGTACTTCAAATCATCAGGAGCAACACCCAGAATAGTCGAGAAAATACGTCAGCTTGGTCTTGTATTCCCAGGTCTTTTCAGTTAATTTTCCCTATGGTATGTTATCGCACGTAGTTAATGTCAACATGTTAAGATGAGTAACATGAGTATGACCAAATTGTCGAAGAATGGTATACTCCATTTCAAAAAATTGCGCCTCGACATTCAGTCATATGAGTTAAAGTGTTTCTTAATTTGTGTTCAAACAATTCATTTGCCTTAACGAAACACTACAGCAGGCATTAAGAAACTCAAGTGGATACTTATTTTAATCAACAATTGTTTAATTATTGAACGAACTAAATGGCGGTCCAAAAGTTAGATACACGGCTAACCACTGAATTGACAGAATCGCAGTCTTATCAAAAAACTGAAATTTGTTTACTTTTGAAAAATACATATGGTATTTTTGATGGTATTTCGATAACTAATGAAGTCGAATTCCTGTTTCCAAATCAAAATTGGAATTGTCACAACCATCAATGGCGAGTGCATCTAAGCAACTTCCTGCGGTCTTAACTGGTTGATATCGACCTTGACAAAAATATTTCCAGAGGATAGCACTATTTTTCACATCACGAATGCCATAATGTTAATATTACTCAAGAAATGGTAATATCGCGACCTGAACTGGACCTCCAAATTCGTGTAATTTCTTAAATCGAGGATGCAAAAATATGCGAATAAACCGAGTAAATAAAAGTGCAGGCCTAAGTTAAATAGGCCATTACAAAAAAACTATGCAAAACGTTGCACAGACTTTCTCTTATCCTGTGATACGCGCACAGACACTCATTTTTGCCTTAAATATGATTGGCCAATTTTGTTAGCGTGATTATGTTTTTGGCTCCAACTCTACATATCCTAGTCATCTAACATCTTCAGTTAAATTTACGAACATCATTTCTATTTTCTAGAGTGCACCTCTCTATATATACGAACCCGTGCTTTTCTTTCTGAAAATTAGGTTTCTTAAAGTACTCCCAGATACCAATTTGGGTGCATTTTGTAGACCTGTATGCTTACAGAAGGTCTAGGTATATATAATACATCTTCTACTTTTAAACAAAAATAATGACCACTCACTCTCGTACTACCCGAGGTGAACCTGAATCCTAAGCTAACTGATTGTAGTTGCAGACTCTAAGTTGGTTGATGCTGATTTATAAATGTGCTGTTGTATGCGTCTTTTTAGACTGTTGTTGTCGAATCTTGGATTATTGGAAGAAGTTTACATTTTAAATAAGAAAAGATGCCCTTATCCGCTTTTGTCCTGTAAGGATTTTATTATGGATTTAAATAGCGCATACATATTAAACGAATGGATGAAGAATGGATCGAGAAAAAAATTCAGACGAAGGTTGAACCACGAACTATAGGAGCTGTACAGCGACATACCCCCGCTAAAAACACCGCATTGGGCGTTTAAGATGGCTAGGACATGTAGAAAGAATTGACACCAATACCTCGGCTCGCAGAGTCTTCGATTCCCAGCCAGACGTCGCACGCAGCAGAGGAAGAACTCGCCTTACGTGGCGCACACAAGCTATGCAGCATCTGTCTCTTGCTTGTTAGGCCGCATTCTTGGTTTCAAGTATCTGTCTGCATTTTTTTTCTGTTTTTAACTTTCTCTTACAAAGAGAAAGATATTGTTTTCATGAAAATTTTCGACCTCGAGATTTTGTTTGATTCTAACATTACGATGATAGCGGAGCCTAAAAAAGTGGTTTTTGGAATTCCGTCCGTCGGTCCGTCGCTCCGTCTGTCCGTAATGGTCTCCCCAGCCTAAACGGCTTCAAACTTCGTATCCAAGCTTGTTTTGGTCATAATTCTAGGCTATTTTTTTTGTTTGCTTTTAGCCATGTTAATAACGGTACCTGCCATATAAAAATTACACATAACCTCAGTTTTCTCGAAAACGGCTCCAACGATTTTGATTAAACTTTATATATACTATAATCATATTAGTTCCAACAAAACTGCATACCCAGTTTTTTTTCGAGAAAATCCATATAACGGATTTTGTCATTTAGGCCATATAAAGAAAATTGTTAATATCTCGCAAATCATTATTTCAAATTGAATGAAATTTAATATATATACTACAATTACAGTTTGAAGCAATTCTACATAATTAGTTTTAGCCCAACTATCACTAAACGGAATTTCCAGTTTTGGCCAATAACGGAAAATCATTATTTTTCACATTGACATCGAGTCCTTCAAATTTCGGAGTAAACATTCGTATAAATACATTTCGACATTATTTATACTATTTTAGCATCAATAGTCAAAATGCGTACTATTTGATATAACGCCCAACTCGCTGTGAAAGAGAAAGTTGCGTACGACCCAGTCGTGCACGCACCACTCGTTTACATTGACATCGATTCCCTCAAATTTTGGAGTAAACGTTCGTATAAACACATTTCGACATTATTTATATCATTTTTAGCATCAATAGTCAAAATGCGTACTATTTGATATAACGCCCAACTCGCTGTGAAAGAGAAAGTTGCGTACGACCCAGTCGTGTAACCACCACTCGTTTATTGGTGGATGCGAAAAGCTTCACATCGTCTTGTAAGCTTCACCCTCGGCAAAAGTTTTCTGTTTGTAGACATGAGATCTTTAAAAAATGAGATCTTTAAAACATGAGTTTCTTATTTTCTGAAAACTGGTTGACGAAATTTTTTTGTTGGTGGTTATCTTATTGTTTTGGAAATGGCTGGACGGTACCTTACAATCTTTCTACGATACAAATATACATTTGTATATTTACATTCAAAATGTTTAATAAAAATCGATTTTGTGTCTTAAACATTTTGTTAAGGAGCTCATATAGGAAAGGTCTTTATTGATCCCTATAGGGGTGTCCGTTTGGACGAATTTCCGAAATGAAAGTCAGATGATGTGATGTTTTCCATCAAGTTCGATTGATTCCGTAACAATTCTTTCCCCGACAAATTCGTAAGAAATTGACTTAACACAATATGCCGTTTCGCGATCATATGCTATAAATGTCGATTTTGAACAAATCGGAACAAATCATAACAGATTCCTTGATCGGCCTAATTATATATATATATGTATATGTTTTTTCGTGAGCATGTAGGTCCACATTTAGCTTATTTTGACGAATTTGCAATAAATGCGAATTTTATTTAATAATTGGCCAGTACCCCAATTTTGTTTCGCTCTGATTTGTTTTTTAGGCTTGAGCAACGTTTTGGTCTTAGTCGGATAACATCCAAGTCTTATAATATATTCCACGATCCAACAGGAACTTCTGTTGATGTCTAAAGGTAATATTCGTAAGTTTTTTTAGTGATCCCTAATAAAATTATGTGTAGTAAATATTTACTGGTTGTCAAATTTTCGTACGACAAGGGCGAAAAACCAATCGAACGGTTTGGTAGTGAGAATATGTGAACGACAACTTGACGAAAATAAGCATGATTATTGTAGGTGCCTTGCTGTACCATAATACATATACGTATAGGTACTCGGCAGTAGACGTTGAATGATATGCGCTGGTTCTAGTAAGAAACTCATCAAGGGCATGAATATTGAGTAGCTGTTAGCAAGTGCAAGAAAGCGGCTCATGATCGTGTAATACCTATGTACGACGGACGTATGAAACTTTTCTTCTATTATGGGGAAGCCTTAAGTCGGAATTTGTTTGTATATTAGTATATAGACTTAGGAGTAGGGCTGGCTTACAATTGTAATGGAATGTCGTACAGCTCCTATTGTGGCTGGTTTTTTTTTTTTGATTTGCATAGTGTTTAGAAACTACACAAAAATCAGTCCATTCCAAAGTTATTATGGGCTCATCAACTTAATTGCAATAAACAACTTAAAGTATCAGGTTACAAGCTTCTTTGAATAATGCCCTTCAACAATCCGGTCTGTTTCCCCACTGATCTGATAACGTCGAAGTCAGAATTAAAAAATAAAATTAAATTGTTGATATTTTTATTTTATTAGCTATAAGCCATTTTTAATTCTGATGTCTGATGCAAAATATTTGTTTATAATCCTTACAGTAATAATTAAAAAGGTATTCTCTGGTAGATATTTTAAAATATCTGCCGACATCTTGATCGTATAATACCGATTTGAAGTGAAGATAGAAAGAAAACATTCCATATATTTATTAACGAACAATCATCATTTTGGGGTTTAATTTAATTTGTTATTATTATTTTGTTTTATTTGATTTAGTGAATTTAATTTTTTTTATTTTTTTTCTTATAATTTGTGCACCCTTGTAGGCTTTGTGCATGATCTGTGTATATTCGTAGTATAACCATTTGACAAAAAAAAACCATAGCAATCCAACAAGTACCGCTATTTGCTAAACTACTGGAGTAGATCCTTCCCTAATTTCCCAAAAAAAAAAATACCATCTCTCAACATTGAGTTCTCTAATAAGTCGTGAGATCTCACTGTCTTACCAATCATCCCGCCCGTTTTTTTTAATATAGATCGCCCTACTCTCTACTTCTCTACCACACCACAGCTTAAGTCTAAGCCGCCTTTTGATATAAAAAAATATGAAAACCTTATTTTTTTGTGCTTAAATTGTTTTTTGAAAGAAATTGTTTCCGTTCTGAAAGAAAATGGAATCCTTTCTTGACTTACCATCCGCCTACTTCTTTACTGCTGAATATAATATTTGCTGTACTGATCGAAACCAAAAAAAATCGAAAACTCTGCCTTACTACCGTATATCTCTGTTTGAAGCTTCGCAATCCCCCGCCAGTGTTTGTACAATAATCCATTTAAAAAAGAATATTTTTTTTTTAATTTTTGTTTGTTACTTATTTTTTATTTTGAAAATAAACACCTCTTGGTTTTGATTTTCTCTTTGAATGGCTTGAATCTCAAAGGAATGTGATTTTTTTTTTAAAATTTTGTAACGAAAATAGTTTCTTGCACTTTCAAACTTTTTTTTTCTTTGCCTATGAAAGACATTTTTTCTCATCTGCAACCCTAGTTAGTAGTTTATTTTTTTTTAAAAAATATTTTTTATTTTATGCTTTCAAGTCAAAATTTACAATTGGAAACGAATTTGGCAGTGCCATTGTGTGCAAGGATTTAATTTTTCATAGATTTATACATTTTAGTTTGTTTTCATTAACTTGAGAGTCCTTATTTTGCAATTTGGTACGCGGTAACAAAACAGTCAGCTTCTGTATGCTTGAATCCAGATGCTTTTCACCTACATATAACCAGCTTACGTATTGTTTTATTTTGTTTTATTAATTAACGCTTCTAATATTGAGAAATGTCCTGCTTAGCGTAATGTCGTTTGATTAGTAAAATGAATACACGCAAACTGATTTTACTATTCATGACGATATTGTTTCGCTGAAACGTTACAGTGGTGATCAAATATATTCTTAACTGCTTAATCGCTTTGTAAACATTGCATGTAATGTCCCCTCCTGTCAAAGTCAAATAGATATATATCAAGAAATCAGTGGTTAAAATGATCGACTTAAGAAATATACAAAAAAAAAGATTTTGAATAAAATAATTTTAAGAATTTAAGAATATAGATTTACATTTAAATTTATGCCTATTTAAAGAAAAATATATATATAACAATTGCGAATATTTGTTCTTATATAACAACTAAAAATTAATTTATTTTATTAGAATTATGTACGTCTATATAAAGGTGATAATAACAAGCATTTCAAGCTAGGTCAACCAGCATTTTGTGTTGAAAATCCTGCTGCAGATGCCGGAAATGTACAGATCAGGTGAACTTTAGCATATAAATCGCAGAAAGAAAATATTCCTTTATACAAAAAAAATCCCATTTCAGTCTCGATTAACTCATTGTTTGTTAACAATCGTTTGCTTGGCATTCTTTTGCATGAGACACCAAACAGCAAAGTGACGAATAAAGTAGGAATTGTCATTTTATATGGGAATTCAGACCAGAACTCCCACTGAATACAAGTTTTTTAAGTAACCAATTTCGGGGATATCTTATTTATAGAAAAATTTGATTGCAGTACCGAAATGCGTGTTCCCAAAATATTTAGTCCACAGATCATCCATGGAATAGAGTTTATTGAATAAAACAATGTTTTTGTGAACAACGACGAGATGAAACAGATGGATCCTTTGGAACACCCTGCCGAACAGCTCCCACGTTGTTGCGAATATTTCGATGAGCCAATCATGAAGGCTGTGGGAGCTGATCTTAAATTAAAATATTGCCGAAATGGGGTATGCAACCACATATCTCTTTCTGGCTGTACGTGTCTATCATAAGACCCATACTGCTGTATGGTATCTTAGTCTAGTGGAGGGCTGAAGAAACACTCTCCAAACGCAACCTTTAGATAAAGTTCAAAGATGAGCCAGCATATGCGATAGCGGAGTTCTAATAACAACCATTCCGCAGCCCTAGATGCTATCCTATATCTAGTGTCCATATATGTAAATTATAGATCAAAATGGATGCAGTCAAGAAAACCAACCGCAGATGGATAAACGTCACAACGTGTCCTGAAGTGGTTCACCTACTTGACAAGCTGAACAAATCAAATATCATCACCATAATCGTTGTCCTTACAGGACACTGTCCTATAGGCAAGCATACACGCAAAATGATTAGGCCTTTTCAGCAATGTAAAATATTACTCACCTACTATGCTCTTGTCCAGCTCTCTCAGAAAAAAAGAAAACTTCATCTAAGAAACTACTTCTTCGATAATCTAGGTGAGATGTCAGAAACCTCCTACACTTTGAACGATTTAATTGGAATATAGGAAAGTCAACAGATCCACGCGGTACGGTACCACAGCGCACCTTTAAGGTCTAAGTGTGCACTCGCATTGCGTGCAGCCATTGTAACCTAACTTATATCTCACGAAGAAACAGAGCGATTTGTGCATAAAATAAAAGTTCCGACACGACTCGGACAAACTTCCCCAGGAATGTAGAAGAATATGGGCACCTAATAGTCCATAAAATGATACTGATTTGCTAATTCTCTGGTATTTCTTCCGAAATAGTGACATAACCGAACAACATTTACAATCATTTTTTAATTCTTACATCATAGATTCCAAATCATACGTCCCTTTTTTACAGGCTCATAAGACAACTTGAAGTCACTAGAAATGCAGATAAATCTCCTTATAAGATGCAAGAAATATTTCACACCTTCTAATTTAGCTACAGTATATAAAGCGTTTATAAATCCACTTCTGGTCTGGATTCAAACGAATGCGACTAAAACTGATATATAGGAGCATTCCTATGCATGGAAATAATATAGATGACCCCAAGTAATACGTGTTCACCAATCAACAGGCGTATAAGGCTTTAACCTTCAAATACATCTGTGGAGATGTGACGACACATGTGAACCTTCCTATGTAATTCTCATGACCTGGTCAGATTAGCCTGCATTATTCAAGTGCTTATTCGTCTTCATGAAAAATACGAAAAATTATAGATAGAATTTTTTTAAGTATGAAGGAACGAGAAAACTTCTGTGCCTTTATTCGAACTGAAAAATCTTGGTGTAAGATATTCTTGCTATTGTTCGAATGTCGCCTAAGCTTTTTTGGATTGATAATTTCGAATGCATAGACAGCGCCGCAGTATCCAAATCATCGCAACACCTTTTGAATCCAAAAAAAATTATGTTTTGTTTTGGTAACACGTTTTTGGAAACCCTGTATTTTCTTATGCCAAACAATAAACTCGTTGCAGACGGGTCAATATAAGTATTATGATCTCTGGTACTAGAATAAGAGGTATTTAAACAAATTATTGGATATTGCTTATTGACGTAGCTATTAAGGCATGATTGGGCCTCATCACTGAACTAAATTCAATCCCAACCAAATGTTTATTAAGGTAGGTAAATATGTAAGGCATGTTAACACAGTTTTGAAAACCATATAGATGGTAGGTAAAGCCTTCCATTGCTCATACCCTGAATAAGTAGGTTTCTGGCGTTTATCATAACCACTGCCAGCATAGCAATGGTAATGACATAAACAATGGATTTTAAAGAACCCCACCAAGAACTCGCAAATGGCCAATTTGTTCACTTATCGGTCTGAATTATCTGAAATTTCTTCAAAAACACAATTCAACCTGAATAAATTGAATCTTAAACGTCACATCTCTAGATGAATGCAAACTCTTTTGACGCATTTTTCAGTCCAGTAGTGCTCTTCTGTTTATTGTTGCATCCAAAGGTTATTTCCAACACCTATTATAGAGTTTCTCTTCACTACACCAAACATCTTTTCTTTCTTGTTTTTTTTTTCTTTCTCTTCTCTTCAAATGGCCACGATTTGTTGAAAACTATATATTCCTTTGAATACATGTAAATTATAAAAAGAAGGTATCCCTGCTATATTAGGTCTGTTCTCGTAAATATTCAACAATACTCCACAAAAATAGCAAATAGTACCTCCAATAGTACACTTTCACCGAGTGGAAACACGTCATTTCTTGAAATCGTTATTCTCATTCCAAAAAAAACGCATTCCTAGAGCATTCCAAGAGTCAAAAAAAACACTTTTAAACTACGAAAGAGATTGAGGAAAATATTACTGTAAATTGCGTTTCAGCTAAATTCAATATTTTAGAATGTGAAATTGTGTGACGAAATCCCTTACATTTGACTGAAATCGCGGGCTGACATTTTTGTTCGTGGGCTGTTGGAAATCTTCTTTAGACACTATGTGGACAAAAATATAGGGTAGGTTAAATACAACTTTTGCGTTTTTAAAATGAGTTTTGGCCCTAGTTCGTCCCAGTGCTCCATAGTGCCCTAGTAAATCAAATGTTTTGATAATCAACAACGGGGTCACAAATCACGCTTTTTGCTTTCGCGCTATTCCTATCGCGGACTAATTGTAATTGTGTAAATCAAAACTCATTGTTTTCCTTGTTTACTAGCCTGAACTAGTGTTAAAAATCATCCACAGTTTTTTTTACTGGCGTGGACTAGCAAGAACTCAAGAACTAGCGAACTCGTTAATAGCATTGGTCGTAACCGCGCCCTTCTTCGCTGTTATTAACAGTTGAGCTAATATACTTTATTTCTTGTAGCTGTAAAGTTTTGCTGGTGAATGGCTTGCCTTTGTTTTGGGCCTTTGACCTTAAACTACTCAAAAAGGATCAGAGCTATGATTTTAATAGGAGTCGATTTCAAAAAATCCTCTTGATGGAGCTTTCTATAAAATTGTTGCCTGTATAAACCAAAATGCTTTTCTTATTTCATGCCTCTGTCGCTTCTTTTGATAGTCGGTCAAAAGGTATGCTACCTTTGATTGTAACTGTGGCCCCATGAGTTAAAACTTTAACTATTTTTGGTGATATTGGATACCAAACATAGACTTTAATATAAAGTTTTTCAGTTTCTGAAATATAATTTGAGAATTTTTATGCGTAAATGTTATGTCCATTGCCCACTGTCCAGTTGACATGATTTCTAATGTTACCCTAGATTTACTTACAAAATTAATGTCTACACCAGTATTTCGGGAAGCAGTTTCAGGATTCGCAATAGTTGAGTTCTTACCCCCCTATTAATAAAAAATCACTATCCGCTCCTTAACACACGAGTTATGTAGCTAACGGATAGTGAACTTATCCGTTTGCTATCTTTTGTTATTAATAAATATATTTTATATAAATGTTTGTTATCCGCTCTCTCTCATAAAAATCCCGACAGAGCATGGCAGCACTTTACTAAAAAGTATTTAAAATAATACGATCCAGGTATACGTATGATAAAATAAAATAATAGAAAGTACGATAATGTGAGTAATGTATATGTATGTGTAAAGTCAATGAAAACTAGAAAAATATTTTTGAATTAAAAAGCGAAACGTCATCTCACAAATATTAAAAGTTATCCGCTCCTTATACGCGAAATTTGATGAGTTAAGTTATCCGTTGTACAAATGTTTTTTTTAATAAGAATTACAAGTTAACCGATTTGTTAGTGCTAACTCACCGTTGTTCGTTGTTTATTAATAGGGGGGTTAATCTATAAATATAAATTTTCCTACCACATTCCTATTAGGGCTTTGCTTTATAAGTTCGTATAATGATCTATTTCTCCATTTTAGAAAAATAATTTTGCCAATACAGTCAATTTAAATTTGATAGCAAATCTTTTGGCGCTATTATGCGGAAAGCTTTTAAGAAATATCTGAGTTTAATATTGCTCTAAGAATTTAAGCTCAGCTCACTTTAACTCGTATTGATAACACCTACAATATAAACGCATTTTTAACAAAATATAATGCGAGGTAAAATGGTGCTGTTTCAATAGTAAATAAAGAAATTTATATGTCTTTCCGAAGTATACATATTCTATTTACAGATATATGTCCACCACCACCATTTTTGTATATGTATTGCTACTAAGTATGTGACATAATATCTAGGAAATTTTTTTATCACAAGTATATACAAATATTTAGCAGGTAACTTTCCTTGAGAGTTCCTTTTTTTCCGCAAAATCTAGCGTGGTTTGTGATTAGCTGGCTAAATCCTTTAAAGACGCTCTAATATATTTGTTTTGTCAATAATTTGTCCTAGCAAATGTTTTTTATGTTTGGCTGAAATTCCGCGTTTCGGCATTGGTTTATTACGAGGGTACTTATCAAATTTGAATTCGCAATGATTTGCTTACAAATGTCATTATAATCCTTACTTTCGTAATCCTTAAAAAATAAGTTCATCCAAATCTGTCACCAAAGTTTATAATAATAATAATTAATTAGTCAGTATATATAACTACATATTATTTGCACATCTAAAATATAAAATTTTACTTAAGTATTTATTTCGAAAAAGAGATTACATAAAATATTTGTTAACTTTGACTCATTTAATTCGCGAATTGCAGGTTAGGTATTTCTGTATTTTAGTGTTGCTTATTGTATATTCCTAAAATATCTTATTAAATCATTAAGTATTATTGGCAAAACATAATCACCACTGTGTTTGAGTAAAATTATATACAAATACAGTTAATGTTAAAACAATAGATACCTTCAACAAAAATAAAAGTTCACACATTTTAAGTTTCAATTTTTTTCAAATAAATAAATCGTTGCACACATTTTATAAAAAAAAATATTTATAACCAAATATATTTCAATATTGTTGCAAACAAAAATTCAATTGGATAATATTTTATTTTGTATTTTTAATTTGTTTTATTATGAAAAAAACATGTTTTTTGTTTTGCATAAAGAAATGTTCATTTTAACCTAGAAATAATTTAAAAAAATATATTTAACAAAAAAAAAATTAAAAAAAATGCCAACAACCCTTGTTCGTACTTTCTGTGTCATGCAACTCATGCGTTCTTTATTCCCTTCCCTTAACAACAACGAAACGACCAAATAAAAAAAATCAACAACAGTTCCGCCACGGTGGATTGTCGAGCCAGCCGATGTTAATGTTGAGCGTAACCGACATATAATGCTTCACTGTCAGGCCCAGGGTGTACCGACACCCAGTATTGTATGGAAAAAGGCTACAGGTAGGGATATACCCAACACCTCACATATGCTCTGCCGTGGTCCGGTGGATTTATACAAAAATGTTTTATTTATCCTTTAGGCAGTAAATCAGGGGAATACGAGGAGGTTAGAGAACGTCCATTCACCAAATTACTCGGCAATGGATCGTTGTTGTTGCAGCATGTTAAGGAAGACCGGGAAGGTTTCTACCTATGTCAGGCGAACAATGGCATAGGTACCGGTATTGGAAAGGTCATTCAGCTTAAAGTTAATTGTAAGTGTTGTATGCAAGGATACTTGCACTGGCAAACACATGACCTATACAAACTCATGTAACATGCTTTTTTGTTGTTTCCAGCTTCGCCGTATTTTTCATCCCAATCGAGGTCAGTGACAGTGAAAAAGGGTGACACAGCGCTGCTGCAGTGCTCGGTCAGTGGGGACAAGCCAATCAATATTGTGTGGATGAGATCCGGCAAGAATACCCTGAATCCGTCGACAAACTACAAGTGGGTTGTAGACTACTTTAGTGAGGGGTAACCTTGTAACTTAATGCGCTTCGATGAATTACAGGATCTCTGTGAAACAGGAGGCGACACCTGATGGGGTATCGGCCGAGCTGCAAATCCGCAGTGTGGAAGCCAGCGATAGTGGGCCATACTTTTGTCGGGCGAGCAATTTGTATGGCAACGACCAGCAATTAGTCCAGTTGCAGGTTCAGGAACCACCACAAGCACCGACTGTGCTGGAGGCGGCTATGGTGTCGAGTAGGTCGGTGAATTTGAAGTGGCAGCCAAGGAATACAAACACCGCCGATGTGTCCAAGTATATTGTGGAGTATAAGGAGCTTGACCGTAAGTTGGTTTTTTGCTATGAGCATCAAATATCCCCCGTTCTAAGTCAAAAACATGCCTTCAGCCCTTTTTATAGAGCAATGGCAGCAAATGGAGGTTACCGACCCACCGCAGTTTACAGCTTTGATTGAGAATCTCAAGCCAGCTACGCGTTACGCTTTTCGGATTATCGCCGAGGGTACGGCGGGACGAAGTATTCCAAGTCAGGAGTTGAACATAAAAACGGAGCCTCAGAGACCAGCGGGACCACCCTTAAATCTGTCAGTTAGGCCGTTATCATCCACCGAGCTGTTGGTAAGTTGGGTAGCACCTTTAGTAGAGCTTCGCCATGGTGACATACAAGGCTACAACGTGGGCTATAAACTGTCGAGCTCAGGAAGCACCTCCTACAACTTTACATCGGTTTCTGGAGACGGAGATGGTGGTACGGGCGAATTGCTGCTGGGCGGTCTTCAAAAATACGCACGGTATAACATTGTTATTCAGGCATTTAATCAGGTCGGGCCGGGGCCGCTGTCCGAGCCGGTCTCGGCTCAAACAATGGAAGATGGTGAGTTTCCGAAAGCTGCCAATAATAATCCCGAAGTAATATGTTTTCTTTTTCAGTTCCTAGTCGCCCGCCGGATGACATTCGCTGTGCGGCCCTCACCTCTCAATCTCTACAGGTCTCATGGCAACCACCACCAATCTACCACACCAACGGGCTGCTACAGGGCTATAAACTCCTCTTCGAGCCAATTTTAGACGATTTCTCACCAACAAAAGACGAGGTTGAGAGCCGCAAGACCACCGCTCTAACGACAGTCCTTACTGGTCTCAGGAAATATACCAACTACAGCATTCAAGTGCTTGCCCACACTCGTATGGGCGATGGCAGTCTCTCGAATCCTCTTTACTGCCACACCGAAGAGGATGCCCCCGAAGCTCCGGCCGACATTAAAGTCGTCGTTAGTTCCCCACAGTCTTTGTACGTGTCATGGCTGCCTCCAACCGAGCCTAATGGCGTCATCACCAAGTACAATCTCTACACAAGAGTTGTGAACGGTCGTGAAGAGCTGAACAACGAAAAGCGTAGTCTTCCCTCACAGCAGGCCAACTACGAGGCCAAGAACCTTCATCCGCACATCGAATATCAGTTCTGGGTAACAGCTTCGACCCGCGTAGGCGAGGGCAAGAGCTCTCGGGTGGCATCCCAAGTGACTACAAACAGAGTTCCTGCACGCATCGTGTCCTTCGGAGGTCCAATAGTCCGTCCGTGGCGATCAACAGTCACACTGCCATGCACGGCCGTAGGAAAACCCAAAAGAGAGTGGTACAAGGCCGATATTCCCCTGAGACAGGGTAGCATGCACAATACTCAGCTGCTCGATTCCGGCGACTTGATTGTATCCAACCTGCAAGTGCTTGACAGTGCCAACTACAGCTGTCAGGTCGACAATGGAATCGGCACTGACCGACTGACGCACGTACTGATTGTTCAAGTTCCTCCAACGGCACCGGTTCTTTACGTAACAAGTGCAACGTCCAGCAGTATCCTTATGCACTGGAAGTGTGGCAACAATGGAAACGCACCGATATCAGGCTACACTCTCTTTTATAAACGCACCTCGGGCAACATGGACGAAATGCATTTGTCGCGGCATGCATCAAGCCACGAACTTAAAGGACTAGTCTGTGGAAGCACATATCAGATGCACCTAACAGCGCACAATAAAGTCGGCACATCGCCGGCCAGCATAACACTGCATGTCCGCACGCAAGGACAATCACCCGGAATGCCATCAACCGCCAATTTACTAGCGCCGAATTCAACGTCGGTTGTTATAAGACTGCACACCTGGCCGGATAATGGCTGTCCTATGTTATATTTCGTATTGCAATACAGGCCGGTGTTGGACGGCCTGGAAAAAGACTGGATTTTAGGTAAGTACTTGCGTTGGGTAATGCTTTCATTTCGGATTTTCTATCTTCTGCTCTTCGGGGTTCTGTAGTTCGCTGGTGATTAAAACATTGAATACGAGCCAAATGTATATGTTCATATGTATGTCGTGCCTTATATTCCAGGTGCAGATAGGTCTAGTGGTATGAGGTATACTGTATACACCACCCATCATTTTTTTTTATTCTTGCCATTCAAGGGCGCTCTTTATTGGTATACTCTTTTCGATGCTGTGCAGCTTTAGCTTTTCTATTTGTAGCCATAATTTGTACGACATCTTCAACCCAGAGTTCAGTTTTTAAAATACGACTACAAATAGTTCCTCTAGTATTTTTCCTGCTTACCTGAGGATAGCTCGATTCTTTTCATTCGATCCCTTCCCTAAGATTTCCCTTGTAGGAGAAGCAGCAGATTTCTTAGAGGTACCAGCTGTAGTTTCCTTAGAGGCTTTTCTGAGAGAATAATCGAAAATAAAAAATAAGCTGTTTTAGCTGTCTTGTCTAAGGTGCACACTTCTAAGTGGACTTGCTCTTGGGTCATTCTGGCACAAAAAAAAAACTTAACTTCCTTATATCTACCTTATATCTTCCTTATATAGGACCGAAGATTTTTCGAAAAATGTTCCTCTCAAATCGACCAAGGATTTCTTCATCCACTCTTGATACGGTCCATGCTTCAGCGCTGTATAGCAGGGCTGGGATGACCAGGATCTTATACAGGATCTCCTTAGTAGTTTGATTAAGGGCTTTAATAATGAATTGCCTTCTTAGCCCAAAGAAACAGCGGCTGGCAAAAGTAATTCTTCCTTCACTGACGAGACGTTGGTTTCAAAGTTAATAGTGGAGCAGAGGTAGACAAAGTCCCACACTACCTCAAAGTTATATCTGTCAATGGTGACGTTCTGTCCAATTCGTCGATGTTGTGTGTCCTTTCGTGTTGACAGTATATTCTTAGTCTTATCCTCATTCACTGCTAAACCATTTTTGCGCTTCCTTCTCTATACCAGCGAATGTGGCTATGACATCACTTTGAGTCCTACCGATTATGTCAATATCGTCGGCGTATGATAGTATTTCAACCAATTTTTGAAAGATTAGTTCTGTTCCAGTACAAAATAAAATTTACTGATTCTTACTGGTTTTTACTTATTGCCGTTCCCGTACGCAACAATAAGTAAAAGAGAGAGCTCACGAGAGAGCAAAAAACCTCCCCTCCATAAAAATCTGTAAAAAAAAATTTACTGCAGAAATTTCTGTTGGTAAAAAACAGTAAACTATCAGTTTTTATCTAAAAGTGACAACTCGCTTGTCTCGACAGGTGTTTTGTGTCATTTATTCTTTCAAAGACATTCGAATATATACTTTTACTGTTTTTTACTTAAACGCGTTCTCGTACATTTTGGTAATTTTGTCTCTCTCAGATAATTTACCCCCACTCTAAGAAATTTGAGAATTTACTAATTTTTACTGCAAAAGTACGGGAACAGACCTATTGTTTCTCTGGTGTTGGCTCGGCAGTTTTGCACAATCCTCTAAAGAATCAAATTAAAGAAGTCGCATGATAGTGCATCGCCTTCCCTTAATCCTTTTTGGTATTGAATGTGACGGTGACGTCATTTCAGACCGAGAATTCTCCATCGTTATCCTAAACAGACGGACGAGTTTTCGCGGTATACCAAAACTAGACTATAAATGCTGTCGTATGCTGCTTTGAAATCGATGAATAGGTAATGAGTATCGATTTGGACATATTGAATTTTTTCCAGGATCTGCCGAAGTGTGAAGATTTGATCAGTTGTGGAATTTCCTGACCTAAAACCACACCGATAAGGGCCGATCAGGTTGTTGGTAAACGGTTTCAGGCGTTCACATATTACGGCTGATAGGATCTTTTAGGCGATGTTGAGGAGATTTATGCCTCTGTAGTTGGCGCTGTTCAGAGGGTCTCCTTTTTTGGATTGGGCAAAGGATCACCGTGCCTTGATTAATATCAGACTTATATTTTAAGTGAGTGTAGATGGTTTTAGGTCCGTTCGAGTACTCATGGGCAAAAGTAAATTTAAATAAACTTTGATGTGAAACTGCACATAATCCTACGCATACAGAGAAAATTGTAAAAGATCAACGAAGAAACAATTTAGTTTCATTAATTTTTTCTCAATTTTCTTCACGCAGAATTTCGGTGTTAGTTTAGTTCACACCATATAATTTTCTTAAAATGTTGTCCACGGATAACTCTTAAATGGTCCATTCTGTGGGTCCAATTTTCGACCACTTTTTCAAGCATATCGCCCGGTATTCCATGAATAGCACGAGTTATGTTGGATTCGAAAGCTTCAATCGTTTCGGGAGATTTCACATATCCTTATAGTAAGTAATCCAATGGTGTAGCGATTTCCATTGACAGTAACATGTGCTCCTTTCGCATTTCTAAATAAATACGGTCCGATGATGCCGCCTGCCCATAAACCGCATCAAACAGTGCATTTTTGCGGTTGCATTGTTAGCTGTTCGCCTCTGGTTTTTCATCGGCCCAATTACTGCAATTTCAATTATTAATGTAGTCGCTGCGTTGTTCCTTCGTCAGTCTATTCATGATGAAATGGCAATGTATACTGAACACAAACGTCATATAGACGAGTCAGTTGACAAATTATAACTGTAAACACAACGCTATTAAAAAAAAGTACCTCCTATCACACTTCCCATTTAGATCTACTCGCTGGCTCCAGGTTATAGACTCAATGTTAAAATAACTAGGCAATGACCAGATGACAGATCTAAGTTATCTTCAACTTTTATGTGGTTGGTAGATATTCTTTTCGCAACGAAAAAATCTATCAGGTCAGGTATTTTTGAAGTACATAGATATGTCCAGTACCTACGTCGGTTTGCCATTTTAATTCTTTGGGGTATTCTTTTTTGTCTGTAGATTGATTCTGTCATAGAGAAAACAATTGTTGGGTTCTCTCTTCAGTGATTTCTAAATACCTCCCAATACCACCGAAATACTTCCTCTTATACTAGTTCACACTCCTCACTTCAATTGCTTAACGAAACAATATCCTCTTTTGTCTTTTACAGTGTCAAACGCACTTAAACCACAAAGAAGATTCACCATCTCTGGGCTGAACCCATCGACTCTGTACCAAATGAAAATGGAAGCGCACAATGTAGCCGGAGTCTCAACTGCTGACTTCACATTTGTCACCTTGACCAAAGACGGTGACCCACCACCACCCGAGATCGTTCAACGCGGTCAACGCTCTAATATATTCTACGGCAACATCAATTTACTAATTCCCAGCATAGCTACCATCTCGGGAATGATATGTACCATAGCGCTGGTAGTTATGTGCTACAGGCATAGTAAGTTTATTTTTGTTCAAGAGCCTTTTGTTAATGTCTATACGTTTCTGTTTTTTTCGTGCTGTTTTGATATTTTAATGGTCTCGTCCCGTCTACAGAACAAAGCAATCGACTACAAAAGGAGTCCTTGGAAAATCGACAGAACAACGAAGCTGCACAGCGTGAGCGCTACTATGCAACGATTCATAAAGTGTCCCTGCAGAACAATGAGAAAATTCCTGGTAAATTACAAAACGAATCCTTAACCATTTACCAAACCATACACCGACACAAGTCGCTATATGTAGAACGCATGCCGTTCATAATAATTGCCTCGCGGGGCTAACACAGTCAACACCCAATGCTTATATTTTTTCCTGATTTTTTTTTTTTATTTACTCTCTTCCTGCAGAGACATCTGAAGACATCTCGCCGTACGCGACGTTCCAATTGTCGGAGGCCAGCACACTGGCGCAGCCCCATCACACTGGACCGGCAAACACCTTACTGCACTCGTTCATGTACCACGAGCGGGCCCTGGCCGAGGGCTGTTCGTCACCACCACCACCCGCGGTACTTAAATCAACCACCCGACACAATTCCCACTCACCATATTACAATATCGTGCGTTAACCATTGTTTTCGGTTTGAGTTCCATTTTTTGTTTTCTGTCTACCGCTCTGTACCGTTGTACTTAATCGTGATTGGCCGCTTCATTATATGACTTTCAATAATAATGTTTTAATGTTTTTTTTTTTTTTTTTTTTTTTTTTTGTTGTTGTTGTTCCTCTAAGGCCGATATCCAGCGCTGAGGCTGATGTTGGTTCTGAACGCTAGTTGGAGTAGCGTGAGCTTGAAATTTATTATTTTCTGGAGCATCTGACGCTGGCGCGTGTTATATTTCATGTATTTTATGTTCCCCCTATATTTCGTTCTGTCTTTTGTTTTTAATTTATGCGTCGCTTATGTGTAGTATTTAATTGGCACAGTTGGTACTCTTAGCTAAGGATGCTTGTTTTTTATTCTTTTCTTTTAGACATCGAAAAACCGGAGGAGGCATTCGCGTAAAACGGAGCCAGAGAGTGAGGAGTCCGAATCGGACCCGGATCAATTGACTTCGAGTCGAACCGAGTCTTCGAATCAGCATGAGGCGAAGATTAAGCACAGTAAGTAGCATTTTTTAGTTACATTAACTCATTTGCACTATACTATGCATAATAAATGGATTTGGGCACACAATACGCATATAGATGTTGTAGGTTCCAAAGTAAAGGGTTAAGTTCAGTTTTATGGGTTGTTAGGGCGTCCTGAAAATAAAAATTCTTTATTAGGGATATTATGATACTTAGGCACTATGGTGTGCTGCTCCGGGTGTCCAAAATAGATAGCGCGACCCTTTGCAGAAGAGGATGATCTGGACAATATGGGTGTTCGTCAGACCCTTTAGATCGTTGAAGTAGTTGCTGCTTAGAAACCTTCTTCGGTCGTTGCTTTTTTAGGGGTCATATATACAATTTATATGCTTTAGCACAATGCGGACGTTAAGGAATTTAGGGATTAGAAGAAAAAAGGTATCGATGTACATTGGTTTAAAATGACTGTACGCTATAAGAAGGAAAAGCCGAGTTTGGTAGAGAACTCCACATTCGTGTTTTTTGATTAATGTACGAATCTCTATATTTCAGCGTAAACAAGGTAAGACATGAGACGTTTCGAATATGTTCAAGTGAATCTATGTTCGCTATTCATATGTCTCCTATCTCCAAAGCGCATGCGTTTGAAGCTTATATAGAAGGTGCAATATGTTTTTCGTGCACCCGACCAGAACGGGGGTGTTGGAGTGTATAAACGCTTTATACGTTGTGGCCGGATCAGAAGGGGTGAACTATTTATTACATCGATTAAGGAAACCTAGACAGTTTGCTGCGTTTTTAGCGACTCCTAATATGTGGTCGTTCCAAAGTAATACCGAGCAGGGACAGCTTTTCGTAAGTGACATTCATTGATAATGGCTGTCGGTTGGTTTCGCATTAATAAAAAAAGACAGCATTGTATTTTGAAAGCACTGTTGGATTTACCCCATTTGATAATGCTCTCAAGGACGGAATTCAATGAGCTTAATATATTTTGTCGTTATAGTCCACGTTCGAAAATGAGAGACATGGACCTGAAAACGAATATGAAAAGCTGAGAGTATTGTCATCAGCGAAGGAATGAATTGGATTAGAAATTGCATACAGGAGATCACAAACATTACAAACGTCTACTCTAAATTTGCTCTCACAAATATTAAAAAAAAAAACATACCGACGACAATCTGCTGCAAACTGCAGGGCAGTAACATAGAAGGTGTGTTACATCTTCTTCTAATTTAGAGTCGCTACATTTCCTGCAAAAAATTACCCAAAAAATTGTGGCCTGTTATCACACTTCCCTCAACTAAAATGGATGTCTAATTTAATGCTTTAAGCTTATTTCATTTGCCACCTTTACTCTGACTAGAGGTCTTTAGCGTACACAGTACTCACATAGAGATACTAGTTTTGTGGTATCTAGCTCCTTGCTTCTGTTTGTACATATTTCGTTAAAAGCTGTTTTTTATGACCGCCTGACTATCTAATTAAAACACAAAGTATATAGGAAATTTTTGTCATTTCTCTTTATTATGATAATATTGGTATTGTTCAATTATGTATGGAACAAAATATCGGCCAAATGGCCGCCGATCTCGGCGGCACACCTCCACCTGATTGTCAAAATTTTCGATGACGCTGAGGCATAATTGAGGTTCTATGTCGTTAATGTACCGAACTATCTCATCCTTTAGCTCTTGAATTGTTGCTGGCTTATCGACGTACCCCTTTTCTTTCAAATAACCCCAAAGAAAGAACTCTAACGGTTGCAAATCAATCACATGATCTTGGCGGCCAATTGACATCGCTACCACGTGAGATAACACGGCCATTTGTCGCGCAAAAGAGCCATTTTTTCGTTAGCTGTGTGGCAAGTGACACCGTCCTGTTGAAACCACATATCATCCACATCCATATATCTCAATTCGAGCCATAAAAAAATCGTTATCATCTCACGATAGCGAACACCATTCCGGCCTCATTTTGGAAAAAATACGGCCCGATGATGCCGCCAGCCCATAAACCGCACCAAACAGTCACTTTTGTGGGTGCATTGGTTTTTCGACAATCAGTCTTGGATTATCATTCGCCCAAATCCGGCAATTCTGTTTATTGACGAATCCACTAAGGTGCCTTATCACTGAAGATTATTTTATTCGAAAATTGATCATCCACTGTTGCCATTTCTTGCCACCATTCTGACCACGCTTGAAATGATCAAGAGGCTTTAAAAGTTCTTGAGTCAATTGCACCTTGTAAGCGTGTAAATGCAAGTCTTTCTGCATAATGTTCATCAACGACGAGCGTGAGAGTTGCAATTGTTGGGCACGACGACGAGTTGAGGCTCTTCAGCCACATTATCGTGATGGTGTTTTCACATCTCCTACAGACCTAGTTTGCTCAAATTTTTGCACGATTTTTCCAATTGTACGCACATTTGGACGATTAAATTGTAAGTGACCTAGCCCATTTATCAACTTCTAGTATGGTTACATATCCCTACTTAGAACATGATACACGAATCTGCTTGAGGACGTGGGTAGCCCTATCTTTTCAGATTATATTCCAAAGCTTACATTTTTTATCGATCAGTTTCCAAGCTGGATACTACATTGTCTGACAACCATTCACCCCAGCTTATTATTTGAATTGGTTATTTGATATCAAAGTGGTTGTGAGGAATGATATATTCACACATTCCTTCCATGTCATAAAGTAAAAGATCGATCATATCAGTCATACATTCGCATCGCAAGTAGCAGCCTAGTTTTCAAAAGGGCCGAAGGAAGCTATGTCCATTACAACTTTAAGGACCATTTTTTTTAAGTACGAGGTCATCCTAATTTCAGGTTGTTAACTCGAGAAACATCACTTGTGGATTGGTTTTATTAACCCGTGACCTAAAAAATAAGTCTGAAGCAATTGTATCGCAAAAAGCAATTATATCGTATTAGCGCGAGCTGCGTGTGCGGTTCCACCATTCTGCAGTGTTTTCTATCTGCATCATGATTCACAAATATCAAAACGAATATGACATTTGCCGCCATTTGTAAAAGTTATACCATCCTCTGTTATTAGCTTCGAATACCAAGCTTTATAGATGTTTTTTCTTTGACAGTCCTCATAGCGGCCTCATTGGGATTACGGCGTTAGGTCGAAATACAAAAATTTCTAAAGTCAATGTTATAAATCTTGTTATCAGATTTTCAAATGGAAAAATCTAAAAATGACACAAATGTCCGGAATAATTTGGGCCTGAACCAACAAGCCCCTCAATATAGACAGGTTCCTAGCTAACTGCCTTTAGTTTTGCATTTCAAAACGGTTGAGGTAAGTTTGTACTTGCGCACAGCTTATTTCGTCCTATATTGCGTCCGACATCTGGCTGGGAATCGTAGACTCTATGCGGTGGAATATTGGTGTCCTTTTACTCTACATGCCCTAGCCGTTTATTTTATTAACAAATTATTTTTAATAGAAAATAGAATCAAAAAGTAGTTTGATTTTTGACGAGTGCTAATAGAGAAGCCAAGATAGACAAATTCTCTTCTTACTTCAAGCTTTTGGTGGTGACGTTCTGTACAATTCGTTGATGTTGTGTGTCCTTCTTTGGTTTTACCCTACTTAACTTTTAAACCCATTTTGCCACTTCCTTCTCTTTAATAGTGAACGTGGCTGTGGCATCTAGTAGAGTCCGACCAATGATGTCAATATCGTCGGTGTAGTATTTGTATTATAGTTGTAGTTGTATAGATTTTTGGGGGATTGAGCCTCTGGTTTTGGCTCGGTATTTTTGCACATTCGTCTTATGGATAATGCGCCATCTTGTCTAAATAATTTTGTTGGTTTCTCCATCGTCATTAGTAGTTTATAGGATCTTATGCGACTGAATTACGATCTTCTTGTTCATCTCGACCGGATTCTTCTCGCGAATTGTATGTAGATATCCCTTTTCTCAGGAATGCAATACAGTTCACAGACCTCTACACTGAACACATACTGTTTCGTCCGAGGTTTCGTCAATCCATCTATTTTAGTTTTCTTGCATAAAAATTATGTATTCTGTGTAACATATCTTAGTCATTGTGATATTAAGCAATTACTCCGTACTTTATGACAATTTTTTTATGCACAATATTTTCAAACCCCTGCATTTATCGTAATACATTTCTGGCACCCCTCTTGCACTTGTACATATCTATTCATTACAGCACATTTCATAACGTTTCACTAATGTTCTGCATATCTTTTGTGTTGTATTCATATTTTACAGGTATCATCTACCATGGAGCACAATCAAGCACATCCTCCGATCTCTCACCAATGTCCGAACAAAAGTCATTGCCACGTCGCGGCAGATCAAGGTACCATCAACAATATCATTTTACGACAAACACCACACCCAGACACACAAAAACCACCAATCCGAATAGTAGCAAATCGATTCTATCACCGCGTAGCAATAACAATCTAAAACTATCCAACACATTCAAGTCGCAAGACTCCATACAGTGTAACATCTCAACATTAGTCAAATCACCGATAGCACCAAAGCCGGGCTGCGGTGGCAATCTGCCGCCGCCATTGCCACCACTGCTGCTCGCCCCCAAGCCATCATCGACGAAGATCGATCTGTTAGATAGTAATAATCCAGCCTCACAATTCCGACCCATTCCCCACAAGACTATCCCCTCCAACACTGACACGATCCTGAATCCCTCCACGGCACCACTGTCGTCGAAATTCTTCTCAGCGACCACGTTGCCCAAATAAGTGTGTTTTTGTTGTCAGAAATCTTATTCTATCTATCTCTCTCTCACGCTTTCTATGTGTGTGAACACTTATACTACAAACCGATCATGATTGTCATAAGGCACGAACCTCGGGGATCCTGTTGGGATGCAGTTTTGTTTTCATTCGTTGGTTCAACGGTTTCTGTATGTTTAGTATCATTTGTGAGCCACATTCATTTAAAATCGGTCCATTGTATCATTTTTTTTTG
This sequence comes from Rhingia campestris, assembly GCA_932526625.1. NCBI lineage: Eukaryota > Metazoa > Arthropoda > Insecta > Diptera > Syrphidae > Rhingia > Rhingia campestris. Next base: position 32,676,469 of record OW052184.1, on the reverse strand, counting down.
TTATATCAGAACACACTGCCATCTTGTAATGTTTAAATGAACTCGATATATGATGTTGAGTCTACATGAGAGTTGATACCGTGGCTTATCCCGAACAGGGGCGGCGCCATGCGAACACTATTACCTCTGCAGTTGCAAGAGAATATTGCCAGTGGCATCGGAGCTGGCAGTGGCTTCCATCAGATACCAATCGAGGGAAGCACTCTCGATAGGCCGGAGCTTTCGGAGGCCGAATGCGATATTGATACCTTGAAAAAGTTGAAGCTGGGTTTACGATCCTCGCTATGGTCACGACCATCATCCACTGTCAGCAATATCCAGCAGCAACAACAGCAGCAAGCCCAGCCACAGCAGCAGCAACATCATCAGCCGCAACAGCACCATCCACCGCAGCAACAGCAACAGCAACTTCAAGACCAACAGCAGGGATTGCCTGCAAAACGTCACTCAGATTACTCAATAGCGGTGTGAGCTGACTTAGTAGATAAAATCAAAATTGTAGGCCATACATAGCCGTATAGAGGCAATTTCGTTCTTCGTTCTTTGGCTAGAAACACATTTAAATTCAGCGATGTGCACATTACATCGACATTAGGAATTAATCTAATTTTGATGTTGATGCCGATGTTGTTAATGTGTCGTTCACCATACAAAACACAGTATCCATACAAATTGTGCTGTTAATGTCGATGTTGATGTGGATGTTTCTGTGTTAATGTTTTCTGGCTTTAAAGTGTTTTAATTATGATTTAACTACATGTATTTCTTTAGGAACGCAACGTTAGATGGTGGTGACATCTGTTTTTTAAGCGAGGTTTCAAATACCAGTAGACATGTTTTGAAGAACGTCATTTTCGCAAGGTGAATTGAAATGTACCTACTCCTGTGCCTTGAATACCGTCCATTTGCTATCAATTCAATAACAATTAAGGTCAATCAGGTGCAGGATATAACGAGGATGTTCTATTTAATATAGGAATACACCGTTTGGTCACTTTTCAATTCGTGACATTTATGAACCTGGCACGAAAAGGTACACAATTCTTCAGCACATATGGGTTTTTATTTCACAGATAAAACGTTTTTTTTTGCGGCAGAAGTGTAGGGATTAGTAACGTGTTTAAAAACGGTACGCATATAATAATAGGCCTGACGGTACATACAGTAACTTCAAATGCGTAATCCAATTTAAAATTTAAATTCTGCGATTTTTTTTATTTGAAATTTTTGAGGGGAAAAAGATGACGATATGAGCTGAAAAAGAGATATCCTGCGCCACTTTTCACATATAATGATCTTCAACGGACTAAAGCAAACAATTCCGTGTTAAATAAATTCTTCATTCAGCAATTACATTCAATTTTCAGATGAATCTGATTCACAATAAGAATTATCATGCAATTATGATTCTATGACAAGGGCTTTGATCATGAAATTTTTAATACGATATTTTCAGACCATATCAAAGGTTGTACCGTCCATGTGGCAACAATCGATGTTGCAAATTATGATTCCGGAATCGGGCACTTTGCTATCCATTTCGCTTTATAATCTAGTTGAAATATAATAAACTGACTCTATTGTTACTTCGTTTATTGGGTAGGTAGATTGCTATTCGATCAGTTGAAAAGACAAAAGATTCAAACTGTCCCAAATATATACATATGACCATTCAGACTACACGGCGAATCACCATATAGTCCGTTCCATCTGTATATGGTTGCAAAAAATCGATCGGGCTGCAATATAATAGGGTCATACTTTTTTGTTATTAATTAAATGTTTAGTATTTTAGATCTTTGGAAATTGGTATACATAAAATTCTAAAAGACCAAACAAGAACATTGCAAGAAATATCAAAAGAGGTGTAAATTAGGTAAATTAGTCTTTCAGAATTTGACATACTTCACCAGGGGTTTATATTGTCCGTTTCATACGTTTCATTTATTTTATGGCGTTGGTTTTGCATTTTTCGGATCAATGTTTTCTGTTGCGGTAGTTTTTACTAAGTTTTACTTTTTCGTTCTTTTCAATTCTAAGTTTATCTTCATTAAGCAAACCTACTGTTTCCAGTCACTGAAAATAAAATGTTGAAGCACTTTTGGCGGGTATATTTCCCTCAGAGCTCAGAGCTGATTCAACTGTGATTTTATGATGAAGTGAATTTGGATCAACAAACAAAGTTGTTATACTCAGCAAACTGAAAGTTACGTTTCGTTTTTAAATTCAGCTGTTGAATAGTTAAAGACCATTTTTTTACGTTTAAACTTGTCACTAAGCTTGATACCCGTCCTTTTTTCGTAAAGTGCTGTCCCCAGTCCTCTGCGAAAACGAAAAAAAAAATAAAATCCCCAAATCAAAACCATACATAACCATACAAAAGTGTGGTATAAATACTCGCTTTTCAAAAATCATTTTCTTGTCATTTTATCTCACGACACATCGAACAAAAGTTTATATTCAGGTACAAAGTACAGATGGGCAAGAAATACATAAAAAAATCATTTGAAAGGCATACCAGTACGAAAAATGTATTACAGTACTAAATTTTTTTTTATTCCCAGACTAGTTAGCCCACAGATAAACCATGGAATAGAACTTTCTAATTAATACGGGTTTACGGTTTAATATTTTAATTAGGCATAATAAACAATGAACGAGCAATGTACGAAAACACCTTAGTCTATACAGATTTAAATAAGCCTGGATATCTATCTAATCGTAAACCCTAAGCCTGGATAATAAATGAGCAAACAAATGCAATTTTAATCAAAAATCCTTTTTGAAATTCTCAAAAATGGACGATATGACATTCGATAAGCAATCGCTACAAAATATGTGCAAATCAATATTTTCTGTTCTGAAATATTTCAATATAGAAATGTTTAAATATTATTTTAATTTTAAAATCACAACATTCAAATCATTGCTGTATAGAGAAAAAAAGGCGATTATTAACTATATACTTGAAAATGAAAAAAGTCGCCTCTCCTCAAACCAAGACCTCAGTGTCGCAAGTGGTAGGCACTTGGCTCACTAAGCACGGGATAACAAGTTTGATCCCCGGTTAGGGATTAAAAGTTGTTTCGATAATTATACAAAGAACTGCACCTTTAATTAGCGCCACTTTAGAAGAAATCTTGCTAATGCCCGAAATAGCTATAATTCTAATCAATTATAGTGTTGTTGTACACAAGTTGTTGTAATTTCAAACATTCAATTGATAAATTACAGAAATTTCCCAACAGAAATTGTCAGGGGCTGTCCCCCATAGAGTATCCAAAGCAACGGATATTCGGTTGTTAAAATGTCAACTAGAAAAGTGCTACCATATCACCGATTTGCGTTCTTTTTCTTATTCCTATTTTAGCTTATATGGAACAAGAAAAAAAAAATACGCCCAATGAAAAGAGCACATTTTATCTTGAACGCAAAAAGTTATGCTTTTAGATACTGCGTACACATTTATTTTTATTATTATTTTATTTTTAGTTGATTTTATTAATTCCAATTTTTTTCTCGCTATAATTATTTTATGTCAATAAAGACAATAAGAAAATATTTTAACCAGGAGTCAAACGTAAAATGTAGAGTTCAGAAATAATTTCTCATACTTGAAATATCACTTTAATGACGAATAAAGGACCCCTTTATGTTTGCCTAACTGAGAGGGATGGCATTAGAGTGGAATTTAATAATTATTTTTAAAAATGCAATACGAGAGGGTACTTGAGAGATGTTCTTGTGAGTGCTTCAGTTCAAATATTACCACCAGGGAGCGAAAACAAATTTGTCAAGTTGTTAATTGGCTCAAATTAAAAAGAGTTTTCTTTTTTATAGATAAGCTCATTGTTTGAAGTTATTCGCAAGTGCTGTTATTCGAATCAATGGCCACGTCAAATAGTTTAGACGAAAATATTCAAAGGCAGTGTTGGAATTAAATATTAAGGTACTGATCGCAGATAATGTATGTATGCCAATTTTGATCTGGATCACTTTTCGTTTCTTGGTGGGAAAAAAAGATTAATATTTTTTTTATCTAGATCACTTTTGAAAACTCAAGATTTCAATCGAGATTTACAGCTACTTGCACCAACGCAGCTGACAGCTTCCCTACGTCAGTTTCAAATTTTTACTTCGATTTTTTATTTAATTATAAAGATGAATAAATGGGTGCAAATTATGTTGTGAATATTTATTTATATCAAGTAAATATTTAATATGTTTTGTTAATAGTTTCTTTTCTTTTAGAATATACCTTAAGTGATAATCACTACTAAAGAAAGAAAACAAAGAAACTATCAAAATGCTATTACAAATAAAAAAAGAAGAATTGTTTGGCGCAGGGACATAAGTCCCGAGACATAAGTCCTGAATTGATCTTTCGGGACTAATGTCCCATTAAAGTGGGAAATAAGTCCCGAACTTAGTTGGGGACTTATGTCTCACTAAAGTGGGACATTAGTCCCGAGTTTTTATTGTTGAAAATGGGACACAAGTCCTGAAAAAAATTAAACAGTGAGCGGAGCAACGAAGTTGCGTGAGCGTGGACTTTTCCCAGAAAGAGAGTTGAAATGGTGCCGTGACATAAGGACGAGCGACATAAGGCCAAATCTCAGAATTTGGCCATATGTCGCTTTAAGAAAGTGTCATAAGGCCACATTTTGGCATTTGGCAATATGACACTTTTGCAAAGCGATATAAGGCCAAATCGGGAAAGTGACATCACGCCAAATTCCCCCATACGGCAAGCTACGAAGGCAACTCATACGCATAAGAGACCAGGCATTTTCAAAAGTTCCCGTTACCCCATAAGATGTGTCGCATATATTTAAAATTAAAAATGTCATGAGTAAATTTGGTATGTCTCGAAACCGAAGTAGCGAGGAGGAAAAAGTAAAAATACCCATAACGTTTTCAGGTTCTATATAGAAAAAAAATTTACTGTTATTTTCTCAAAGAAAAAATCAAAATATTTGAGAAAAAAAATGGTTATGGGTATTTTTACTTTTTCTCCTCGCTATTTTTACATTTTGTTTATGAGTTTCAATTTGTGAAAACAAAACGCTTAAACAATCTAGTAGATATATATTTTTGTATAATTTAAAAAAAAAAAACAATTTTCAGACAAATTGTTAAAAACAGCACAAGAATATTTTGTTAAATTTACTAACAATACAAAATAGTTTGTAATGAATTAATTTTTATTTAATAAACTAAAAAAATCAAATAAATTTATTAATAATATCAATTTATTTTGTCAAGACTTCTTAATAATTTTCAACTCTGAGAATTGTTAATAAAACCTATATATGTACACATCAGCTACGCAACATCGCATATGCAATCAAAAGTGTCATAAAGCCAAATCGTCCTTATGTCGCTTTGCAAAGGTGTCATATTGCCAAAATTTGGCCTTATTAAAAAAAAAACAGAATGTCAACCTACACACAATTTGTATGGCAATTTGAATATTTGTTAAAGCAGATGGGGAGGTCTTCTTAGTTTTTCTCAAGGCGTATATTTGCTAAAATATTTATGTGGGACATAAGTCCTGAATTGATTTTTCAGGACTAATGTCCCACTTGGGACATTAGTCCTGAAAAATCAATTCAGGACTTATGTCTTCGGTACTTATGTCCCGGCGCAGAATTGTTTATGTTCGATCGGGTAAAGAGAAATCTTAAATTTTTCTAAAATAACAATTTGGTTTGATTGTTAACACAACATTTATGTTTGATGTTAATGTTTACATTTGGCTACGTGATAGCAATTATTATTTTTTTTTCGCTTAAATAAAGAAACTTATTATAATTTGGGTAAATATATTAATCGACAATACTCTGAAATGACAAAGGGTGATGCTGTTCAAAAGCATCACTGTCCATGTTAACTGAACAATTCCCTTAAATAATAAAATACATTAAAAAACGAACATGAATTAACAGTTTGCTAAAAAAGTTACACCGTTTGTGTTTAATTATGTAAACCATTTTGTTTCTAAAAAGAAATTGTAGGAATTGTCAAGCTTAAATTACTAGCTATTCATCCAATCTGCTAAGGCATAAAATGCAAAATACTTGATTTTTACTCATAGAAACATAAAACTCCTGAAAATAGCTGGTATGGCTGCAAAACGAGTAAACTGCCATCTAACGAAGTTCTTAAAAAAAATACATTATTCTGTCATCAGTTAAATTCATATCTCAAAATGAAAATCTTTTTATCTTATCTTCTCTCTCTCTCTCTATCTCACATCATTACCATCATTATAAGAAAAAAAAACAGAAAATTTGGCAAATTTTAGGACTAAAAACGATTCAAAATTTTTTGACAATCATTTTCACGTCAAAACAATAACTCAAACCAAACAACATAACTTCTATAAAATAAAACACATTAAGCACAGTCCTTCATTTCCCTCCACCAATCCCATCCTACCACACTCTCATAATCCCCAAACCAGCCAAAAAAATAAGAACTAAATATCCGAAAAAAAAAATAAATAAAAAAAATCAACTTTAACTGAACTGATTTATGCAAGTAACTATGTATCTTTTTCTAATGTATATTTATATTTTTTTATACACATTCAAATGTGAATTTTTGGTCTATCCAAAGAAAACTAGTAACATAAAATGTAATAAAACGAACAACACAAAAAAAAAACGAAACCAAATCAACCAACAATAACAACATGACAACAAAAAATAAATAAAAATAAAACAACACTAAAATCAAATTAAATGTAGTTATAGAAATATTAAAATTGTTAGTTTCTTGTTTATAAAATGAAAATATACATAAATAAAAAAAAATCAACAAATAATTGCCAAAACAAATAAATTTAAAAAGTAGAAAAGTAAATAATCAACGTCTATTGATATATGTAATAACAACCACAAAAACAAAAAAAACAACTGAGTGTTACAAAGAAAACGAATAAAATAAACATTAATTTTAATAACAAATAGGATAAATAAAAAGAAAATAGTTTTTCACACGTTTCGGAAACCATGTGCCAAAATTAAAATTAAATATAAAAAAAAAACAAAACAAAATCTTTTTTTTATAATTCTAGTTATACTCTCGATTTTTATTCATACAAATTATATAAATATATATATTTCTATGTATTCAAAATTAATATACATATTTCAAATAAAAAAAAACAAATACAAATTACAAGACAAAACAACAATTTTTTACACATTCAATGTAAGTAGTAGGTAAATCATTAGATAAAAAACTTTAAGCCATTATTGGTTTTTATGAAAAATCAGGATTTTCTTAAACATTTAAAAGTAATGAAAGCATATAAGGATTTTTTAAATTGAAAAAATCCCACGATTTGTATCACAATTATGAAGAAGATTTTCTTAAATGCCAAAAAAATAAAAAACAGACAAAAATAAAATCAAAATTGTAATGTATACAAATACTATTACCGTTTTGGTCTTCTTAAAAATATAATACAAAGTGTAAAATGAAAAAAAAATGAGTCCGCGCAGTTTTTTTTCTTTTGACTCACAAGTCACTGTGGATATTTAGATTTGTTTGAGTGGTTTACTTCTTTAATAAGTAAACCGGTTACTTACTTTAGTTAACAGGTTCACGAGCCCTTGAAGCTTTTTGCCTTTTAAAAGGAACTTATGTAACCATTTTATTTTTGGATACGTTACTTTAGTCCAAGCACTCTGTTATAGGAACTTTGATTAGAACAACTTTGAAACGGCGAAACTGAACGTGTTTTTAGCTTTTGAGTTTCATCCACATCCTAGTACATGTTGCAGTTGTATCTTCTCCATTTGTCCTCCTTGCATTAAGGATCATATATTCGATGAATAATTGTTCGTTCTAAAGTCCCTAGTCCATGTTAAGTTAAATCAAAATCGCAGTTTTTTTTCAAAACTGTTATATGGTACGTACCAATATTTTTGAACCTTTATTGCCAATTGCAAATGGTCTAAAAAATTTAAATCAAATCCTTGCACCCTTTACTCTCCAGTTGAGTTAAGAGTCCGACAGAATCGGCGAATCAACATTTTTAGACTTCTCCGTTATCGTAATGTTAAATAATATATCTGTCTGGGCCACAGGGCCTCAAACCTCAAGCTTATCCATTCATTTATGTCAGACTTTCTCAAGAGATGGAAGTGAACTCTTTTTTTCCCCATGAAACTAATACTTTCAACTAAAAATATTTTTGCTACACTTTTTGGGGGTGTCCTCATTGTTGGCTGGAGCATTTTCGAAAACGAGCACAAGTGTTCTCAACTCAGGAGGTGGTCGTTTGACCTATGTCAGAATTCGTACAAAAAAAAGATACTTAATCCAAAATAGGCGGTTTAACTGTTGTAGGACAGTGGTGATCAATTTATCTGTCAAAATCCTGGAAGATTCCAGGATTAGCTTGTGGGCCACACGTAAAGTCCTGGAAAGTTTCCTATCTCTTCTTTACCTTCTTTACCTGATCTCTGGTGAATACTAGATATTTAATTTTTTTCAGCAGTCATCTGCCTTTAGAGACTCCTTTAAAATAACAATGTTGAGAATCCTATGAAATGAATCAGGGATAGTTGATGCAATGATCCTTTAAGGCTTTAAATTAGCTAAGTCCCACTGCGATATCATACTAGTTTCGGGATTTAAGTCGAGTTAATTCGATCAATTTTGTTTCCAGTCCATTTTAATCCAGAGTTTACTTCGAGTTACTTGGTTAAGGCCCAGTCTTTCAGTGCGAGATCATCCTAGTTTCGAAATTAAACTCGAGTTAACTCGAGAAAACAGTTTTTAGTCGATTTAAATCTAGAGTTAACATCGAGTTAACCCAGGAAGTTTACTGAGTTAGCCTCGTCATTAAATGATCAGATGTTTTTGACAGATGATAAAATACCAGGCAAACAAATTTTTTCATATCCATTTATGTGGACATTTAATATAATTTTGAGAAACTAAATGCAATGTTAACTCAGAGTTAACTCAGCAATGAAAAACTGGGACTAAGTTTGATAAGTTCAGAGGTTTTGACAGATAATAAAATAGCAAGTAAACAATTATTTTCAATTATGTTGTACGATACATTAATATTCAGATCATCGCGTCGAAATGGGTTTAACTGCTTTAAGAAGAAAAGGGCTTGTAAGATATCGACCAAGTAATTTTCATTTGTTTGGGAAAAAGGAAACCAAGCAGCTGACAATTGACCTGTTGCAGATTCGATACATTTCGATAACTACTTGACATATAAATCGATAAAACATCAGTGTTACCATATTGAATGGCCCCTCATGAGTAAGTTGCCTCTAAGTAAAATTTAATCCAGGGTTAGTGGGCTTGGCGGCCTTAGATCCATAGACTAATTTCTTACCAAAGAACTCATGTTTTGCCAAAAGAGAATTGTTTGAACATTTTTATTTTTAAAAGTAAATATTTTAATTATTGTATTTTAGATTTATTTTTAAAAAACAATGTCCCGTTAACTTGTGAGACAGTATATTCGAATCACATTTCAAATCTTATTAGTATTTGTGTTCAATTCATTAATAAGAACAACCAAAACTAACACAACTCTCAATGTATATTCCGTAATGAAATAAAACGAAACTATTATATTATAACTTATTTAGTATTTCAAAAAACAAACATACTACAACCAAAAAAACAAATAGACCGAGTGTAACAAAGAAGAATGTTAATATAACTAAACAAATTATACATAATCAAATTTTAAAAGTTATTATTGTCGAAAATTAAAAATATAAAAACAAAACTTGCCTATAAGAAATTTATATATATATACACATATATATATATTGAAAATATTGTATAGTAAATCATCTATTTCTTAATTAAATTAATTATACAAACAAAAAATGTAAATGTTATCAAAATACAAAAGGAAACACAATTCCATTAGAATTAAAACTTAACAAAAAAATAATATGTAACTCTAAATCAACATCAAAATTAATTTTAATGAAAAACACTTTTAATATGACAAGACAGTGAATGGATGGATCTTGGAAGCGCATACGATGAACATCTGTATTTAGCTTTTTTAACGTAAAAATATAATTTCTACATTTCTATAGACAAAGCTTGAAATAAAATTGTACAAACGACACTAGACTGATTTCGCTTTGAAAATAAAAAAACAACATATTTCTTGTGTTTCCTAAAATGTTGCTTTCCTCTGACAGAAACAAAAATACAATACTACGGCTTTACACTTTGATTTGCTTATTGTACAAATCGACAACACTCTCCTAAAACTCTCCAAGAACCATCATAATTCGCTACCAAGAATTAAAATAAAATAAAAAATGAAACAAAATTAAGGACGTATTTATTTATGATAAACCAATAAAAAAAATCAAATATTAAAATTCACACAAGTATTCTGTTGATATACCAACAAAATAAAAAAAAGTAAATTTGTTCTTCCATTTTTATTCAGGTTAAATATTTTATCCCAAATATTATAAGATTTCTTTTTTTTATAAAAAAAAACATTTGTTTGTATTAGTAATAATAATAATAACTTGTTGATTGTTTTTTATTTTAATTTTTATACACACAATATATATATATATTTATATATATTTAAAAAAAAACCGATGAAGTTAAACATTTGTAAATTCATATAAATAAAAATTTAATTGCTATTATTAATAACTTAATTAACACATCGAAGAGTACGAATTTATAATCCAAAGAAAGTAAAACAAAAAATAAAGAACAAGAGAAATTCAAACAAAAATATTATATACAGACACACACACATTACAATCAAAATGAAATATGAAATGATTATAATTACTATTAATGCTAATTAATGATAATAATAACAATAAAAGTGAAAATGAAGACAACCTCAGAAAATTATTAAAAAAAAAACAATTGTTTTATTCATCTTTATAAATAAAAATCAAATGTCGTTCTTTGGAAATCGCATTACTTGGGAACGGCTGCACCGATTTGGTTAAGTTTTTTTTAAATGTTGGCCATAACACAACTTAGGTTTTTACGGAAAGAAAAATTGACCAAGCCCACTTTTTTGATTTATCTAACATCGGAGAACCGCTGCACCGATTTAGCGAATTTTTTTTGTAAATCTTTGTAATAGTTCATAAAAGTTTTTTAGGCAAAGAAAAATAGTTTTAGATAATTATCTCAAGTTCACAACATGCTTTCCATCCAAACTGATACCATATGTGATGATAAAAATGGTCCATTCAAACTTTTTTTTTAAATCCTCTGGTAACCATTGTTGGTTGGTATTAATTAAGGTATGTGCTTGATGATGTCAAACAAGGTATTACCTGACTTAGGCTTGACAGCTCCCAATCGTCCGATGCACGACGCATTTAATCAAGAGTTGCGACGTGATAAACAATATGGTTGCAATGCTTTAAGGGAATCGACAATAAAAACATATGATAAGGCTACAATCCACTGTGCGGATCGTTTAATACCCTATCCCATCCATCCTGAAAGTTAATATTCCCAAAATGTGGGCTTTACGGCGATGAACTATAGACAATGACGTTGTCACAACATACTGTTCAGACATTTTATCAAAATCTTTTATGGTTCGACAAAAGCAACGTTTTTCGCCTGGGGGTGATTCCGTAACTTTGAAAACGATTATCACTCAATCGAGACCTCATAAACAATCACTCAATAATCGTCTGTGATGTGACGCTCCCAGTTTAACTGTAAAAACTTTTTTGATCGCATTGATTGCACTTGCTTCATCAGGAATTGCATCTACAATGAAGGAAGGCGGTCGAACTGCTCATTCAGCGCTCAAATTGTCATTGAATATGGCCAAAGCTTTGCAGCAAAGCAGACTGATCGTTTGGGATGAGTGTACAACGATGCAAGATTTACGAAACAATCAAAGACAGCTTGGTTATGCGATTATTCTGTTGGCAGTTGATTTTCGGCAAACATTGCAAGTGATTCCACGGTCAACGTCAGCCGGTGAACTAAAAGGCCTGCTCAGAATGCATATCTGTAGCTGGTATCTTGCATCGCTGTCAAAAGAGAGATACATTTCTTGCATGAATTGCCCTCTATTAAACTTCAAGCTACAGATTCACGAAGATACAGATTGTGTAAACGCTTACGGGTTGCCTTGTTTTAAACTTTTCACTCAGCTACAATACCAGCTACAGCAGGCCTTTAAGGGCCGATCAGAATGCATATCTGTAGCTGGTATCTTGTATCGCTGTCAAAAGGGAGATACATTTCTTGCATGAAGTTGCCCTCTATTCAACTTCAAGCTACAGATTCACGAAGATACACATTATGTAAGCGCTTACGGGTTGCCTTGATTTTAACTTCTCACTCAGCTACAGATACCAGCTACAGATACGCATTCTGAGCATTCCTTAAGAGTTTACACAACATGTATCTTTCTGAATCTGTAGCTTGAAGTTGAATAGAGGGCAATTTCATGCAAGTAAAGGCCTGCTCAGAATGCATATCTGTAGCTGGTATCTTGCATCGCTGTCAAAAGAGAGATACATTTCTTGCATGAATTGCCATCTATTCAACTTCAAGCTACAGATTCACGAAGATACAGATTGTGTAAACGCTTACGGGTTGCCTTGTTTTAAACTTTTCACTCAGCTACAATACCAGCTACAGCAGGCCTTTAAGGGCCGATCAGAATGCATATCTGTAGCTGGTATCTTGTATCGCTGTCAAAAGGGAGATACATTTCTTGCATGAAGTTGCCCTGTATTCAACTTCAAGCTACAGATTCACGAAGGTACACATTGTGTAAGCGCTTACGGGTAGCCATGTTTTTAACTTTTCACTCAGCTACAGATACGCATTCTGATCGGCAAAGAGGTATATAACTATAGAGCACGCATCACAGCTAAAAATGTTGTAGATGTTTCTGACGCGGGCGGTAAGTGCGAAGGGGAATTTTCGTCGTTCGTATGCATCTGCTATGCTGTTGCTTGATGCTGGCACGGCAATGTGCACACTGGGGTATCAATATCAGTACCCCTCATAGTAAATTTTCTTTGTATGAGATGCGCACTCTTGTAGTTGTATACTCTTTGATGCAAGCTACAAATATGCATTCTGAGCAGACCTTAAGATTTGCATTCCACATCGTCTCACCTCATTTTTCAGCTGAAACCTAAAATCCGGAACACGGCCATATTCTTTTTGTCACTTGATGTCACATTTTGACTTTTCCACCTGTCAATTGGTGTAATTTGTCCGTGAAGTTAGTGTTCGACTCAGTGATGCCAAATCGTGGGATTTATCCCTTTTTGTGGGATTTTTTCGTATAAAATAAGCTAAAAGGGATAACTGGATTTTTCCAAGCCCAAATCATCAAATCATTTCCCAAAGTAATTGTTCGTTTTATCATGAAGAATACAATATCCAACTATAAACATTTTCATCTTTAAAAAATGAACACAGCCTTTATATCTGAATGCATTAATTTTCATTTTTGATGACAAGGCAAGTTGCTTACTCACACGTATTCATAACTTATGAACGTAGTCAAATTAATCAAATCTGCATGCGCACAAGAACATTGTCTAACATACTCATTCCAATTCTCAACACACGCATACTATGAAACAAATTATGTGAATCTGTACGTCAAAGTCATGCACAAGAACATTGTCTACCATTATAGATAAAATGTGGTTCGAGATTTGTCAAATGCAAAATTTTGACGACATACTATTATTAAGGAAAATTACTTAAAGTCGCTTTGACTCTTCCCCACTCTAACGCAGAGGTAGAAAGGATATTTTCGGTTGTTACCGATGTCAAATCAAAAAAGGAAATAGATTAGGAAAAGAAATGATGAAAATAAACGCTTTTTGCCCAAATTTTAAAAAGTTCGAAAAAACTTTTGATGCAAATACTTCCGTAATGGTAATATAAACATTTTGTCCTAAGATCGTTTTCACCTACGCACACTTTTTGGGGGCGTATTCCTACAAAAACCATGTATGTACCCTACCCCAAGGCATAAGCAATTGAAAAACGTTGTGTTTTGTCGAACCATTAAAGATTTTGATAAACTGTATGAACAATATGTTGTGACAATGTAATTTTCTATATTTCATTCCCATAAAGCCCTCACTTTGGGGAAATCAATTTTAAGGATGGGATAGAGTATTCAACAGTGTATTGCTGCACACTGTATTGCAGCATTCTTATGTTTTTATTTTATGGGATAGTTGTGGGATTTTAATAAAATTTGCGTGGGATAAAAGGGATTTTTTGGGTACCACTGTGGGAAAACGTACTTCCAAAGTCTGGCATCACTGGTTAGACTGTCGGTATAGCTGTCAAAATTGAAAACAAAAAATTTTTTTTTTTGTGCAACGCCACAACAAGTCAAAATAAAAGAAACGAATTAATTTACAATAATACATTTAAATGATAATTTGTGATGATGGAGGAGAACATGAATATCTTGAAGGATAATTCGAGTGAGTTACATATGGATTTAATTGTGTTTTCAACTAATAATTTTAGACATAACTTTCTATATAACTTTTCAGGTGGAGACTTTATAAAAGTGGAATTTTCTGATGCGAATTGTTTATATATGACAACTGCTAGTCAAATAGGTGAGTTGATCCTGACAAACATAGCGAATAACATTGTTATGAAATTACTTATGTAGGTACAGAGTACAGCTATCCAAACAACGAAAACATTCAAGAGTTTGAAGGAAGTGAACAACCAGAACACAATTCAGATGGATTTATGAACGAAGAACCCAGTTCAAGTATGTAATTTTATCTTAATATAAACATTTATCAAATATATATTCTATTTATTTTAGGTAATCAATGCAAATCCTTGAAGTGGGGTATAGCTGAAACCAATTATTTGCTGCATCTCTACTCCATAAACGTAAAAAATGTTGGGCCATTGAAACAATTCCGGTTTAAAAAGGCTATGTGGACATATATAGCAAGTAAAATCAATAAAAAGCATAAGCTCGCTTGCAATGGTATTCAAGCAGAAACGCGGTACAAATGTATTATCAAGCGAAAAAAACCAAAAAAAGCTATGCATAACAATACCACAAGTGAATCTACGAGAGAAGAGACAGAGTTCGATGGTGAGATAAACAATGCAATTAATCATGACGAATCTTTCTGTCCCGATTATTTGTTATCAGCCGGAAAAGTTGCTGTGAAAGGTGAATGTTTCCATGAAAACAACCGTTCAAATACTCCACCACGATATGATTCACTGTCGTCAGAAAGCGACACTAGTTTGTACAAACCTCGAAGTCGACAACGAAAAACCCTTCAGGAACGATTTTTTGATAAATTTATATTAAAACAAGAGGAAAATATTAAACGACGAGAAGAACTAACAAGAATAAAAGAAGAAAACAGAGAAAGGAGACACCAAGAGAAAATGAAAATTCTGAAATATATTTTTGAGGCACAAAAAAAACCTGAATAGATATACATAACTTGTTTTTTTTTATTTATCTCAATAGATTTATGTTTTAACTAATACCTGGACAAAGCACTCCGTCCCATCTGTCTCCTTTCAATATTCATAAATTATGCCACACACAGCAGCTTCAAATTAGTTTAGACATTCGTTCGACAGTTACAAAATCTAGTCGTGTTAGCTGCCTAAATCTTTGTTTCAGTAAGTCGAAACTATTTTCAAATTGTTTGCTGGTTTGACAATGCATTTGGTCTGTTCCCGTACAAAATAATATTTACTGATTTTTACTTAAAACCGTTCCATGTAAAAATTGACAATTTGTATTATTGGATTTTAAAACTAAGACTTTAGAGCGGATCGTGGTAAAAACAAATTATGACTCAGATCCGGAACAAAGAAACTGTCAATACATAATGGATCCCAATTATTTTTATCTTAAATACCTTTTGATATTTTCTCCTTCTGAACTACGAGTGCTACTTGATTGAGTTTTGCTTGCAATAAAAACAGACACATCTTTTTCATTCCCATGCGGAACTTTCAAACGCGACTCCTCCATCATTAATCTTGCTATTAAATTCATCGCTGATCGACTCCCAAGCACTGAAAAAATAATTATACGTATCTGGTGGCGTCATCAACATGGCACTATCATTGCTTCCGACACTGCCTGCCCAAAGCCCTTCAGCCGCTGATCAAACTCTATATATGTCAGCTGCCATATTATCCAATGAAATATGGGTCAAACGACACAATTTTTGTTTGAATAGGTGCAAACTGGTGGATGTCTTCTGCTCAAATAAATTTCCTTTGAACTTGAACAGGTCATGATTATGCATAATTGGTTGCTGGCATACCGTAGTAGCAATTATTTCTGTGCTGTCAAATTTGTTTCGTATTTGGCCTTGCTGCTGATTGGCAGAATGCGTTCGCTAATGTCTTAGAAGCATAAAACTTCTTGCCTAAGGGCGCGGTTACGGCCAACGCTAGTAAGCGAGTGCGCTAGTTCAAGCTGGTAAAGTTGAATACCAAATTGGTTTTGATTTACAAAAGTACAAGCGTGGACTAGCGCGAATGCACAAAGCGTGATTTGCTACCACGTTATTGATTATCTATTAGATTTACTAGCGCGACCACCGCGGCCTAAGTCTGTCGATTACTATAACACGGACCGTAGTAAATTTCACAGTTATAAATCCTCCTTTTGCCAGATCCATCCCATCTTATTTCCTGTATAGCAGTAATGTATTACTTATCGCAGCACCGTTTCTGTTAAGTGTTCTTACATTGAGGAGCAAATACAAACTGTTGTTCAGTTTTTCTTTCAGCATGGTCGTCAACAATAAGTTGTTTTCTGTGAATGACTTGTGAATTAAAATTTATTAGATAACCCTAGGACACGGGCCCATCAGTATCTTACTTACTTACTAAAGTGGCGCTACAGTCCGGAATGAACCTGGGCCTCAACCAACATACCTCTCCAATTAGCCCGGTCCTTAGCTAACTGCCTCCAGTTCCGTACTCCAAGTTGGTTGAGGTCGGTTTCCACTTGTGCGCGCCACTTAAGGCGAGGTCTTCCTCTACTGCGTCCGACGTATGGCTGGGAATCGAAGACTGCGAGCCGGAGTATTGGTGTCCATTCGTTCTACATGTCCTAGCCATCTTAAACGTCCAATGCGGAGTTTTTTGACCAGGGGCATGTCGCTGTACAGCTCGTATAGTTCTTGGTTGAATCTTCGTCTCCATAGCCCGTCAACGCAAACGGGACCGAAGATTTTTCGAAGAATTTTCCTCTCGAATCTACCAAGGATTTCTTCATCCGCTTTTGATACGGTCCATGCTTCAGCGCCGTAGAGCAGGACTGGGATGATCAGGGTCTTATATAGGGTCTCCTTAGTAGTTCGAGTGAGGGCTTTACTACTAAATTGCCTTCTTAGCCCGAAGAAACAGCGGTTGGCAAGAGTAATTCTTCGTTTAATTTCTGACGAGATGTTGTTGTCAGAGCTAATAGCGGAGCCGAGGTAGACAAAGTCCCGTACTACCTCAAAGTTATATCTGTCAATGGTGACGTTCTGTCCAATTCGTCGATGTTGTGAGTCCTTTCGTGATGACAGCATGTTACTTAGTCCTACCCTCATTTACTGCTAAACCCATTTTCGCCGCTTCCTTCTCTATACTAGCAAACGTGGCTATGACATCACGTTGAGTCCTACCAATGATGTCAATATCGTCAGCGTATGCTAGTAGTTGCACCGACTTTTGGAGAATTGTGCCTCTGGTGTTGGCTTTGGAGTTTTGCACAATTCTCTCAAGAATCAGATTAAAGAAGTCACATGACAGCGCATCGCCTTGCCTAAATCCTTTTTTGGTATCGAATGTGTCGGTGAGGTCGTTTCCGACCCTGATGGAGCAGCGAGAATTCTCTATGGTCATCCTACACAAACGGACGAGTTTGGGCGGTATACCAAAACTAGACATGGCTCTGTACAGTTCGTCTCTATAAATGCTGTCATATGCGGCTTTGAAATCGATGAATAGGTGGTGGGTATCAATTTGGACTTCTTGAGTTTTTTCCAGGATCTGCCGAAGTGTGAAAATTTGATCGGTTGTGGACTTTCCTGGCCTAAAACCACACTGATAAGGGCCAATCAGGTTGTTGGTAAACGGTTTCAGGCGTTCAAATATTACGGCAGATAGGATCTTGTAGGCGATGTTGAGGAGACTTATGCCTCTGTAGTTGGCGCAGTTCAGAGGGTCTCCTTTTTTGTGGATCAGCCCATCAGTATCCACTGCGCAATTAAGCGGTGCCGTTGGCGTTCCGGCTCATCTGCACGAATCTCTGTTCAAGGGACCTAACAGTATTAACTTTCAATAACTTATTAGAGCTACCTCACCGCACACATTGAAACAAATTTTAGATTGATTTAAAAAATGTAAACACCAAAGATATTAATTTCAAAGACCTAAACTACATTTACAGAGGTATGTACAACAAATCCTATTACTATTGCAAACCGTTTAGGCTCTTCAGCTGCATAAGAAAGCCAGCATTCGGTTGAATGCATTCTCGTTTAGATTTCACCAACTTGTAGGCGTCCTGAAACGTATACCCACACTTCATCATCAAATATCCGATAACAATACTAGCAGAACGGGATACTCCAGCGTTACAGTGCACTAATACCCTGCCATTGGTCTTTTTTGCGCCATTAATAAACTCACATGCACTTGGCAGAATCTCCTCAGTAACAACAGTCTCTGGCAGATCTAAACACTGAATAAACTTGACACACAAATTGGCATTTACTGGCGGTATTGGTATACCCACACTTAGAACGTGTGAAATTTTATATTTCTCTACAGTCTCCGTGTTGACAGCATCTTGAGAGCCCAAGTACAAGAAGTCATCTAAAATACACGCTGGGATGAGGTCGGGTTTTGTATCCACCACAAATCCAAATGACTTCTCTTCGATAATTTGCCGGGCACCGTTAGCGGATTCGATGTATTTGTGTCCGCTAGTAGTTGTTATTGTTGTTTTAGTAGGCTTCAGCTTGTCTCTTTTCGACTGGAGCTGTTGTAGTAGACTCATGGTTGAAGGATTCAAGCTCGCTGTCGGATTTATTGTGAATAAAATCGGCCTCGTTGTAATGTACTTTACAGAGGTAGAGACCAAAAGGTGGGACAATTTGAACGCGGGAATTCCAACTTAGCTTGGATGGGATTGTTATCATCTCATAAATGTCTTTTAAAGTAATACGATTGTAGGCTGCTGCGACGAGAGTTCCGATGATTCGACGAACCTGGGAAATGCAATAAATGCTTGAAAGGATATATTATGTATGAACAAACTAAATTGTATGCACATAAACAGGGATAAGAGAGGAAGTCTACTGCATTTTTCAATAGGGCACCAGTGAGCGTTTGATAAGAAATAACGTGGTATACACCGCGACTGACACAAAGCACATGAAACACATACCTGCTTGTAAAGAAACGATCTTCCAGTTATTTCAATATTCCAGTAATCATATAAATCATCCGCTCGATTTGCATCGAAGTGAACAGCAATCGACTTTCCCGGATATACCTTAATGTCCGATATCAACCGAATTGTAAACATAGGCTTTCTCTGTAAAAAAGTGTATTTGAATAAAATATGCAACAAACTGTATTATTAACATACATCCGCTGCATCATTTGTATTCATAAACGTCCGAAAATCATGTCGCCCTTTAAACAGATTTGCCGCCTCTTTAAACACTTCGATGTCGAACCGGTGATCTCTAGAACAACACAATTTTTATTTTTTCTTTATGGTTGCTAACCATTCTAAACATACTGCAGGAAAAAGCAGCGCTTCAACTCTTCGACTGGAACAAAACTTTGATAGTTGCGATTTTTCAAAACATCACCAGGTGGTCCATCTTTTGCGACAGCAATTCGATAAAGATACGTTCGCGCCTTGGCATTGTAGCGACAGTGAAAAGTGTCTGGAACTCTTATTGTACTTAAAATACGTATTGGTAACTTTTGTTTGTCTAGCGTTCTGTTAAGTACACCAGTAACTACATCCTCGATGTACGGCGTACCATCTCGTCGTTCCAAATCAACATGAACTGATGAATGGAGTGCATGCACTCCTGCATCTGTTCTAAGATAAACATACAATAGATTAATTGTTAAGACCAATAAAAAGAAAATATAGAATACCGGCTGGAGAGATGTGTTTGGATAGGGTTCACAGGACGGAACACTTCGAGAGCCAAATCAAGACACCCCTGAACAGTTGATGTGTCAAAATTGCGATCAGAATTTAATACTTTTTGTACACCTCTGTTGATGACGGTTTTTAAATATATTTTAGGGTTACGCGTAAGGGGTTGATTAATTCGTTGGATTACCTGAAATGCGTACCAATATACGATATATTTAATAAATATCTATTCATATCTAGATAGATATTCACTGCCAAGTAATTGAGAGATGAAGACCAGATGATGAAACTGTCAAAAGTTATGATAAAAAAATTTCCACTGAATGCTGCCATTTGCATTGTTCCCACTGCATATTAAAAGCATTTAAAGGCAGCTAATCTTGAAATTGTACTTATAAAGCTGGAAACACATTGACGCAGAAATAACAACAGCACCACCATCGTCGACGTTAGCAATTGTTCGAAATTTGTTGTTTCTGTCGACGTTCTGTTGTGCTGTTAATGTTGTTGTGTCAATGTGTTTTTGGCATAAAACAAATCTACACTTTATAATTAGGGGTATTCATGCAACGTCGTAATTTTATTACGTGCGAAAGATTGTAATTTTACGACGACGTTTCATGAACGACCCTAAAATGCACCAATAAATAATGCGGTAGCCCACTGAATTCAATCTCATTTTAGTAAGTTATTTATTGATAAAATCTTGTTCATATTGTTCTCCTTCCGTTCTCGACAGTTTTTTTCAGCTTAGCGCATACGTTTGATGTGTGAAAGTGGCTGATTTAATGTCAAAATAACATTTCAAAAGTTTACAACGTTTACCATCTCAGTTTACGCACCTAATTCCTGTGAGAAAATTCCGATATTGTTAGAAAAGATTTCCCATACAAATTTTGACAGTTCATTTATCACGTCGTTATTTTATCACGTTTAAAACGTTTACGATGACTTTCCGACGTTGCATGAATACCCCTATTATATTTTCGTTCAGCCTTTAAATTCAAACGTAAAATATGAATGTAATAATTGTAATACATTTTAAGCGTAGAGAAAAGTGAAAATTGTATAAATATTTGTTTTTGTTTTCTAGGCTCTATTCTATGAGGGTATGGTATTAATTTATATTTATAATATGGCCCATAGACTACACATGAATGCATGTATAATCACAGGCATGTACAATCATACTTCATCAACACACTATAAATGCAAACTGCGCAGTACTCATTTGTGTGTTTACCGATGTCTGACACTGGTCGCATTGTTAATGCAATTTCGCGCATACACACACACCACACAATTATACATGTGCACGTGGCATACATGCCATAAACTATCCTCTCTATTAATAACAAACATTTATGCTAGGATTAGCGTAAGTAATAGTGTGTAATCTCTTATTGAAAAACATTTTTTGTGGTTGATGATGAATTAAATCAATAATCGATAGTACAGTTTCCAATACAGTCTCTGATATGCAAAACCCACCTTTCATATATATTGGTTACGTCTACTTAACTATTTAGTGTCACTAAATAGTTAAGTGTCAGATTTTTCTGTATACACCGGACAGAACTAAGTGCAGTACTAACGACATCTATACTGCATCATCACTTCTGCATCGCAGTGGGCCTCCGCACATGAGATGAGTTTAACTCTGGTGTGAAACTGGTTTCACACCATACTCCAAGCGCACACGAGATGAATATGCCGGCAGAACAAATTGTATACATGAACCCCTTTTCGTTGTGTAAGTAATTCTATAGAAATTGATATTTGCCTTGAGTAGGTACCTTTGACAATTCGCAAGCCCCTAGGTTTGTGTGTGAGTATATGCAATTACATTGATGTTGACTGCTCGACTCACAAAACGCGTATGAGAGTCGAATGACACAAACAAAATTTCAGACCTAAATTGGCGAAAAATGTGTTTGTATTAGTTTTCAACCTTGTTCCACCGCAAAAACTCGGTTGAAGATTTTCAACCATTTTCCCTCTGTGTAAATCAGTCCCCTCGCCAATAAAACCGGTTTCACACAAAAATATTCATCTCATGTGCGGAGGGCCATTGGTTTTAATACCCGTGCAGGTTGCTACAACTATCGTAGATTAACCCCCTTATTCATTGGAATGTACTTAAACACATCTCAACGGTTGTATAGTTATACAGTGCCTATTCTTATTCATAAAATATTTCTCCACCCATAATAGTTATACAGGATCCCCCTTATTCATTTGATTCCACTTAAACACATCTCAACGGTTGTATAGTTATACAGCGCATAAGTATTTATACAGCCTATATTCAGGGTCGCACAATTTCTTATTCAAAATATATTTCCCCACCCATATTAGTTATACATGGTTTGTGTCAAATAAATTACCAAAAAGCTCGGCAGAGTTACCAAGGAGTAATTTTTATAGTTGCGAAACTTTTGGTGACTACTATGTTAACTAAATAACATCGTTTACAATGTAGGTAAAATATAATTACCATTTGAACAATTTTTGAACGATTTTTTTTCAACTTACAATTGAACCTTTGGTAACCCTAATGCTCAGCCGCCTGTGTATACAGAAATAAAAAAAAAATACCCTTATACAGGCACTATTCAAGCATCAGACGCGTTTAGGATATGCAGATTCCATTCAACGTTGTATAAGTTTTATGAATAAGGTTCTTGCGTTTAGAGGCATTTTAAGAAGTGTATAACTTTATAAACTCCTTATAATGAGTTTATGAATAAGGCTGGATGTGTTTCAAATAAATTACTAAAAAGCTGTTCCACAGCTCAGCATAATTACCAAGGGATAATTTTTATGGTTGCGAAATCCATGCCGACAACTTTTCAACAATTTAATTACATTTTGTTGACTTAATAACATCGATTATAATAGGCGTGTTTTTTCTAAATCTATATAGGCTTAGATACAAATGAGAAAAAAAGATTTAGTTCACCTTAGGTAATTGTCAGATAATCGGCCCTAGCGAGGTATCCGTCGGAGCGGAAAATTCCCCGATTTTGTACGATTCTGATGATTTCTGCTTCGAGGTATTCTTCCGAATATTTCTCCGACATTTTGTAACGCATCCCAGCGAATTGCGTTGAAGTGCGTTCAGGCGCATTTTTCGTTCAATTTTGGACAGCTAAGTGCAATTCTTTTTCTGATTTCCTCCGACACAAATTCGTCGCGGAATTTGTTTACGAATAGAGCTGTAAAAGTAACGAAAAAATCAGTACCCGTATGTGTTCGGTACTTTTTAAGTAACTACCCGTTACAAAGTATTCGTTACTTTCGTTACTTTCGTTACTTTCTTACATTCGATAGAATTACGTTTTAAAGTACTCAGGGTGTTGTTAGAAGCGCATTTCGGGAAGAGTGGTTAAGGTTCAATTTGATTTTTAACTGAGAAGAGTGAATAAATAAAACAATATTAGATCATTAAGTAACATTAAGGTGTTTATTAAATCCAATATATGAATGTATTTGCTTTAATTAGTAAGAAAAATGAGAAAGTGAATGAGTTTATTTTAAAAAATAGCATAAATATTATAAATATTATATTATATAGAGAACAATGAACACTGACTGACTACAGATTATAGAACAATAAAACATCAGTAGGTATATGACTACAACTACACTGCAGACTGCAGATGCAAAACACATAAAAAACAAAAAAAACATATACCTACCCTGCCTACATAGCCTATCAGGTACTATGTAAACAGGGTAGGTACCTCTCTGTTTGCACGGATAAGATAAAACATTCAGTATAGGTATACACAAAATTCAAATTATTTCCAAACGAACCGAACGGCGAGTATCGAAAAAACATAAGAATAACGAATCTGTAAGAGTAACGAAACCTGTAAAAGTAACGAAACTTATTGGAGAGTAACGATTCGTTACTTCGAATCGTATCGAATACATACGGTTTGCTACAGCTCTATTTACGAAGTAAAGTGGAGCAGTAGAAAAATTTAGAAAAATGTCGCTAGGGCAGAATATTTGAAATCCAAAACACGGCCAATGTAATCGTGGTAATCGAATGGTTACCTTGTCTCTATTGCTGAACGGCATGCTTTTTGACATTTCGAATTGCAAATTTTGACAGCACATATATCAACTGTCAACTGAAGAAAAAAAATTAATTTTTTTCTGATTCGGGCCGGTTGCGGAATTTCTCAAACACCCCGAGGGCTTAGAGGCGATTATTTTAAAAAAATTTCACCAATTTACCATCAGCAATTAAATACTTCTTTAAAATTAAATATGAATGCGAAAGATTGTTCGATGGCGGTTAATGTCGACCACGAGAAGGAGGTTAACGAATGGATTCGTTTTGGCATGCGATTGGGTGTTAGCGCCGCACTTCATCCATTTGAATACTCCAAAGTCCTCATCCAAGTAAGTATGCCAAATAGCTGACATTTTCATAACAAATCGCCAACATGATATCTGCAGTTAGGATACGAACCAATTGCCCCGAGACCGGGCACTTCGATCCTTGGCAAACCCACAATGTTCCTGCCGAATATCTTCGAGTATGGTATGTGTCAGTTGTTTATCATATGATAACCGAATATAAACAAGTGAAAATTCGCTCATCTAGCTGGTTACATAAGACGAATGGATGGCTTCTTTGGCATGTACCGTGGACTGACACCAAAGATTATTGGTTCTCTCGTTGGTATGCTGTGCAGTGAAAAAATTGCCGAACGACTTGGTTTTCCGGCTGAGAATGAATCAGATTCGAAGTCGGAATCATCAATGGATTCACAAAGAGAAGACTCAATAATCACCCAGGAGGAACTGTAAGTGTTCGCATTCATGTATCCAACAATCTAATTTCTCATCTCCATTTGTAGGTTTATAAAATTCAAGACATCTCTGAAACGCGATTTGGTCATTAGTGTCAGCGGTTTGATTGTATCCCATCCATTTCATGTGATCTCAGTGCGTATGATGGCACAGTTCATTGGAAAGGAATCGTTGTACAAGTCCATTTTCGGGTCGATTGCGGAGATTTATCGCAACGAAGGCATTGGTGGGTTCTTTTCGGGGCTGGTGCCAAAGCTGTTAGGTGATGTTGCATGCCTTGTTCTCACAAGCTCAACCGTTTACATGTTCAGCAAGTACTACACAGATAAGGTTGGCATGAACTACGTTAGCGGTTTCACTCAGGTAATGATGGTCTATTGATTTTGCGTGTTCTCATTATGCTGAGGGTGAGTTTCTCTTCCAGTATATATTTTCCAGTGTCTTGTATCCTCTGCAAGTCGTGTCCACATGTATGGTTGTAACTGGATCAAGGTAAGTTGAAAGACTAATGCAATTTTCTCCCGACTAAATCAGAATATTTTTGTTTTTTTTTCAGGATTATGGCCGGACGTCCACCTGTTATGCCCGAGTACGGTGGATGGATGGACTGCCTGACTGACTTGCAGACTCGTGGTCAGCTAAAGCGTGGTAGTAGTCTGTTTTGGAGGTAAATTCAATGTCTCTACTTCCATTTGCTGGATTCAAATTCCTGTTTGCTTTGCAGAAATATTGGTGGAATTCCAGCGAGAAGCAGACGTATTGACATGGCTCCACTGCCAATAATATCCAAGTACGCCTGATAAGGCATTGCATTTATTGTTGGATGGATAGTGTTTTGCAACTCATGCTCTTATAGTTTGTTGACTTTTTAATTTACCACTATTTTACTCTCAGATAAGCATTTTACGTTTGTACGAATAAGACGGCTCGCCATTAAACATGTTTATCTAATCGGCGAGTTCGGGAACTCATGTATCCACTTCAATCTTAGTTCCCAATGGATTTATATTTGCCATGCCCAATCATCTAAGATATCTTACGAAATTTGAGTTCTCGAATGCTGTTAATGATTTGATTTAAAAGACATGCCGCTTTTTCCGTTATCTCGTTGAATAAAAATACAAAACAATGCAAACGTTGAAAAATTGTTTTTATTTTGTCGGCACCTTTTGGGTTATTGACAAAGAAGTGTAAGATCGAGCGAGAAATACTTATGGCTATTGCCATAATGCTAAAAATTCTCTCGGTATGCAAGAAGTCGTATGCTTCGATCAGCGAATGCTTTGTAACAATCCTAATTAGCGTCAAATTAGCCAACATAAACTTTATATGCATTCACGTTCCAACGAATTCTAATGGTATCGAGAATCGCAAGCAAGAGATTCAATTAATACTCGATATTAACAAAATCGAAAAATGCCTTAACTCAGAGTCTCATTTAAAATTATCTACAGACTTTATACTGCAAGGATATAAGTTATATCACACCCCACATTCTCATAACTGTACAAAACTTGTGTTCTTAATAAATAAAACAAGGTTGAACATCATATTCCATACCATATAGAAGCCAGTCATGTGTGATTCAAATGATTTCCATAAGAATTAAAACGAGCAATGGGCAACTATCAGGTGCATCAGTATACTGTTCTCCTAGCTATAGAATACATAAAAAATGAATTTAAAAGCCTTCCAAATATATTTCACAATCGATTTATTGCTGGAGGAGATTTTAATACCAAAAATAAGTACTGGGGATCTAGAATACTAGAGGAAGAGCATTATTTAAAACAATTAAGGAATGTGGCAGCAAATATCGTTCGGCGGGAAAACCTATCTACTGCCTAACAGATAGAAATAAAACCCTAGATCTTGTCGACTTCTTTATAACAAAAAATATCTCCTCAAATAATATAAATCTGGAAGAAGAGCCAGACCTACAGTCAGATCATTCTTCAATACTTCTCACACTTGGTGATCAAAAAATAACGAAGGAACACAGTTAATAAGCTTATAAGCTAACTGACTGGACTACTGGAGCTACTTTAAAGAGAAGTTGGAAGAAAATGCCCAAATGGCAGATATTCAAATAGAGGAAGTAGTGTAACTATTTACACTCAATATACAAAAAGATGCGTGGGCTGCAACTCCATAAAGAAAATAAAAACGAGTGGTGGGTGTACGACTGGGTCGTAGGCAACTTTCTCTTTCACAGCGAGTTGGGCGTTAGATCAAATAGTGCGCATTTTGATTATTAATGCTAAAAATTATAAAAATTGTCGTAATGTGATTATACGAACGTTTACTCCGAAATTTGAAGGAATCGGTGTCTATGTGAAAAATAATTATTTTTCGTTATTGGCCAAAACTGAAAATTCCGTTTAGTGATAGTTGGGCTAAAACTAATTATGTGGAATTGTTTAAAACTATTATAGTAGTATATATATTAAATTTCATTCAATTTGACATAGTAGTTTGCGAGAAATTAACAATTTTCTTTATATGGCCTAAATGACAAAATCCGTTATATGGATTTTCTCGCAAAAACTGGGTATGCAGTTTTGTTGGAACTAATATGCTTATAGTATATATAAAGTTTAATCAAAATCGTTAGAGCCGTTTTCGAGAAAATTGAGGTTATGTGTAATTTTTATATGGCAGGTACCGTTAATAACATGGCTAAAAGCAAACAAAAAAATGGCCTAGAATTATGACCAAAAGAAACTTGGATATGAAATTTGAAGACAATCGGTCAAGCCGTTTAGGCTGGGGAGACCATTACGGACAGACGGACCGACGGACGGAATTCCAAAAATCACTTTTTTGGGCTCCGCTATCATCGTAATGTTAGAATCAATCAAAATCTCGAGGTCGAAAATTTTCACGAAAACAATATCTTTCTCTTTGTAAGAGAATGTTAAAAATTCATAACCTCCTGCAATATGTGAAGTTATTGCAGAAAAGAGAAAAGTTATAAAACGTTGGCAACATACAAGGGCGCCAATTGACAAAAGCAAACCAAACAGTCTAAATAGTAAACTCAGAAAATTATTAATTGAAATTAAAAATGAATCACTAAAAAAATACTTACAAGCCTTACAAATGATGCTTGTACTGACTACTCGCTCTGGAAGGCAACAAAGAAAATGAACGGGCCAACAGCTCACATTCCACCAGTGAAAACCAGAAAAGGAAACTGGACCAAATGCAGCCAAGAAAAAGCAAATACTTTTGCTGAGTACCTATCTTGAAGGCGTCTTCCGACAGTATGAAGATAAAGATTATCAAGGAATCGAAGAAACGTGCGAAGAAGACGTTTCATTTCTCGCCAAAGAAATAAAAAAAGGCCCCAGGGTATGACTTAATAACGGGGGAAATTCTCAAAAAATTATCAGAAAAATGCGAAAACATCTAGCGCAGATCATAAATGCTGTATTTAGATAAGTGCCAAGTATATGGAAACTCGTGGAGTTTATAATGATTCCAAAACCAGCTAAACCAAGTAACATTATATAGGCCAATACTACCAATATTGTCCAAAATAATAAGAAAAAATGCTGGTAAAACGTTTGCAAAATATAATTGCAGAAAAATCGCTAGTCAATTTGGGTTCAGGAATAAATATTAAAAATTAAAAAAGCATTTGAAGTGATAAAAGCACAATATTTCTTGATATATTACAAGCTTTCTACAAAGTGTGGCACAAAGGCGATTGATCCATAAATTACAAAAGGTATTACTAGAGTCCTATATTTTACAGGGATTTTTTTTAGAATTAAACAACAAATAACGTACTCAACATTAAGAGAAATTAAGGCTTGTGTACCTCGAGGCAGTGTTCTATGTCCAGTGCTATATCTCCTAATTTACTAGTGATCTACCAGAAGGTGATAAAACAATATTTCAGCATGGACTAAACATTGGCAAATCAGATTCAATTACCTGAAGTCATTCCATATAAATTTTTAGTTTAAAAATGTACCACACATTTCAGTATACACAAACAATAATGTAATACGTATAACCAAATATCTAGGAAAACACATGTCAAGAAAAAAGAGATAAATTAAGCATGTAGCGGTAAGACAATAGAGCTAGGCTTCTCAGCCATATAAATTTAGAAATATCACAGCTCTTAAGAACTGATAATATAGTCAGGAGATTAAGACGAGTCAAACCTCTGCAGTTCTGGACCTACGTAGCGAAAGATACCTACTCCAGAACATTTAATACAAAACTTATAGAAATCCGACCAACCAACGGCGGCTTTTCTTTTATATTCCATATCTAATATAATATAAATAAATTGCTGATTAGTCTAACGACTAGGTGCGAATCCATGGAGACATACAAAAGTCAGTTTTCGGGAGGTTTTTTTTAGATCGGGAAAGTCCCTCATTATTACAGAAGATACCCTCGCGATTACACTTCTGCAATGTCTTCCGATGATTTTTCCTTGTAGCCAACAAAAATAGTTAGCTTCTTTACGGGAACAGCATACAGCAATGAGTAAAACTCAGTAAAAATCATATTGAACGAGAACAGCTTCGATTTGAACAAATCCATTTTTTCAATTTATTTTTTTAAATAACCTGCACATTTTAGTTCAAATCGTTTAAGTCCTTATTTGACAAAATTCCGCATTTCAAAGATTGTTATATAACTATAGCAAATATGATTAATATGATTTTTTTTAAATTAGTCACAAAAATATCAATGTATTGAGGAAAATCTTTATTTGAGGTACTAGTTTGGTTCATGCCATTAATGTTTAAACGTGGGTCCAATTTTTGACAACTCATTCAAGCATATCTGCAGGTATTCCATGAATAATACGAGTAAGTTGGCTTCCAAAGCTTCATTCGTTTCGGGTTAATAGAAGTAACTAAGAAATTTAACAACAAATCCAATGGCGTCAAATTACAAGATCTTGGTGGCCAATTGACAGGAATATTTCTTGAGGTGATGTTTTCATCGAACGTTTACCTCAATTAAGCGTTTGATTCGTTACCTGTATGGCATATAGCACCATCCTGTTAAAACCATAAGTACTTACTTACTTAAGTGGCGCTACAGTCCGGGATGAACCTGCCTCTCCAATTAGCCCGGTCCTTAGCTAACTGCCTCCAGTTGCGCACTCCAAGTTGGTTGAGGTCGGTTTCTACCTGTGCGCGCCACTTAAGGCGAGGTCTTCCTCTACTGCGTCCGACGTCTGGCTGCGAATCGAAGACTCTGCGAGCCGGAGTATTGGTGTCCATTCTTTCTACATGTCCTAGCCATCTTAAACGTCCAATGCGGAGTTTTTTGACTAGGGGTATGTCGCTGTACAGCTCGTATAGTTCATGGTTGAATCTTCGTCTTCATAGCCCGCCAACCCAAACGGGACCGAAGATTTTCCGAAGAATTTTTCTCTCGAATCGACCAAGGATTTCTTCATCCGCTTTTGATACGGTCCATGCTTCAGCGCTGTAGAGCAGGACTGGGATGATCAGGGTCTTATATAGGATCTCCTCAGTAGTTCGAGTGAGGGCTTTACTACTAAATTGCCTTCTTAGCCCGAAGAAACAGCGATTGGCAAGAGTAATTCTTCGTTTGAATTCTGACGATGTGTTGTTGTCAGAGTTAATGGCGGAGCCGAGGTAGACAAAGTCCCGTACTACCTCAAAGTTATATCTGTCAATGGTGACGTTCTGTTCAATTCGTCGATGTTGTGTGTCCTTTCGTGTTGACAGCATATACTTAGTCTTACCTTTATTTACTTCTGAACCCATTTTTTCCGCTTCCTTCTCTATACTAGCAAACGTGGCTATGACATCACGTTGAGTGTCAGTCTGGTGTTGACTCGGGAGTTTTGCACAATCCTCTCAAGAATCAAATTGAAAAAGTCACATGACAGCGCTTCGCCTTGCCTAAATCCTTTTTTTGGTATCGAATGTGTCGGTGAGGTCGTTTCCGACCCTGATGGTGCAGCGAGAATCCTCCATCGTCATCCTACACAAACGGACGAGTTTGGACGGTATACCAAAACTAGACATTATATATGCTGTCGTCTTTGAAATCGATAAATAGGTGGTGGGTATCAATTTGGACTTCTTGGGTTTTTTCCAGGATCTGCCGAAGTGTGAAAATTTGATCGATCGTGGACTGTCCTGGCCTAAAACCACACTGGTAAGGGCCGATCAGGTTGTTGGTAAATGGTTTCAGGCGTTCACATATTATGGCAGATAGGATCTTGTAGGCGATATTGAGTAGACGTATGCCTCTCTAGTTGGCGCAGTTCAGAGGGTCTCCTTTTTTGTGGATCGGACAAACGATGCTGAGGTTCCATTCTTCAGGCATGCTTTCAACCGACCAGATTTGGCTTATGAGTTGGTGGATGTTGCTTACCAAGTCATCTCCGCCAGCTTTATAAAGCTCAGAGGGAAGGCCGTCATTTCCGGCGGCCTTATTAAGCTTGAGTTTAGATATAGCTATCCTCACTTCACTTAGGTCGGGTGGTTGGAAGTTTTCGCTGTCGTTGCCAATATTAAATGGTTCGTTCTGCCTCACAGCGGAATGTTGTTCGTCATCGCCGTTTAACAGTCTGCAGAAGTGGTTCTTCTTCCTTGTTCATCTCGACAGGATTCTGTTCGAGCCTTGTATCCTTGGCTTAGACGTTTTACACTTTGGAAAAACTGGCGAACATCGTTCCTGGAGTGGTACCTCTCTATATCCTCAATCGCGCGCTTTTCTTGCTCTTTTTTCTTCTTTCTGAAAAGCCGATGTTCTTCCCTTCTTCTTTGCCTATAGAGCTCAATGGCAGCTCTCGTCTTCACCTGCAGCTTAGCCTTGTAGGCCTCGTTCTTGGCTGCTAGCATCTGTCGTCATTCCTCATCAAACCAGGGGTTTCTTGCTGGTGGCCGCGAGAAACCTAGCACATCAGTTGCGGCTGATCTAATGGCTTGTTGGCATCGTTGCCATTGTTCTTCGACATTATATACTGGTGGTGTGTTGTGAGTCGAGAGGTTAAGGGATACGCGTTGCGCGAAGGTCTTGCCGGTCTCTGGCGATTGCAGTCTTTCGACATTTTCACAGTATTTCTGTTTTTTTTGTGGCGTGGTGGATATCCGCATCCTTACATTGGCTACAACAAGGTTGTGATCCGACTCGATGTTAGCCCCTCGGAATGTTCGGACATCCAAAATACTGGATGCGTGCCTCTTGTCCATCGCAATATGATCAATTTGGTTGACTGTTCGTTGATCTGGAGACCACCATGACACCTTATGGATACCGTGTGCTGGATAAAGTGGCATTTCGTTCCGTAGCGAAGTCAATTAGCCTAAGTCCGTTACCAGACGTGTTGTCGTGTAGGCTATATTTTCCGACAGTACTGCTAAAGATGTCTTCTCTTCCTACCTTTGCGTTAAAATCTTCCAGCACGATTTTAACATCGTACGTTGGTAATCCTTAGTTATATCATCTTTTTCCTCTCTTGGAGCATGAGCGCATATAAGGCTTATGTTAAAACCATAAGTATTCTATTGTAATAGATTTTCATATATTTGGTCCTTATTTGACATATACATGGATGGGGAAATGTTTTATGAATAAGGTTTTGGCTGCTCTGAAGAAAGGCTCAATAAATACTTATTGAAAGGATAAGGCTGGCATTGTTAAATGTTATAATTTTAGTTTAGTTTATTTTGTATGAATAACACAACCTCCGATTAAGTCTAGAAATTACGTAAGAGGAGGTTATGACTTATGAAACATCTATGAATACAAGACAATGGTCGTGTACCGGATTGTAGGTTACAACTAAAAAATAATGTGAGCAAATGTGTAACGCAAAATAGTATTAAATGGTATGGTTATGATAAATGTCAAACTATGCCAACCCTAATTTTGCAATTTCATTTTTCCATATTTATAGATTTTTATTAATTTTTATTATTTCAGAATTATTATTCTTTATCAGAAAAGTAATAAATATCTTTAAAAAATTATGATTTTACTGAAATCAGAGACATTTTCATGACAGGTCCCAACTTGTTTGTCAGTCATTTCCCCTCCAATGCCACGTGACTAAAATTGTCGATTGACCAATGAGAACAGAACTTCATCAAGATATCTTATTAAAACTGAAAGCTGGAATACGGCCATTTTCCCTACTATGACTCTTTAATATGCTTCCCTAACCAAATCCCAATCTCTATCTTTAAATTGTTTAGTGTTGACAGAATATGTTTATGTCAAAATAAACAATCTTGTACACAATTTGTTTTAACAAATAAGCCTGGGGGGTCATTCCGTAAGTAACTTTAAAACGATTATCACTCACAATAAAGAATAAAGTGATATCACCGACAGAAAAAAACAGAATGAGGGCCCTGATCTTTTGTCCTTTGAATATTCGGTTGTAATCAAGGTGATTCAATGGACCGTGGGGAAAACATTTTATATTCGGTCTGCTCCCGTACAATATTATATTTACTGATTTTTACTGAAGAAATTTATTTTTTATACGAAAATTGTAGTCGGGAATGTTTTAAATAAAAATTAGTAAACATTATTTATACGGGAACAGACCTATTAATCGACCATTATGTTGAGTTGTCACACATCACTCTACTTATTGGGCCTACGCACACGAGTATGATTCAACCGTATTCATTATGGTTACTTTCCAAACGCACGGGAATATGTTCAACCGGTTGAATTTTGTGTTATATAACAAGCTTTATTTGTGTTTGTACCTACTGACATGGTTTGTTTTCAGTTTTGTTTCTTTTTAACTTCCGCGATAATATGAACACTTTTTGTGTGCATAATA
The DNA here is from genome assembly GCA_932526625.1 of Rhingia campestris. NCBI lineage: Eukaryota > Metazoa > Arthropoda > Insecta > Diptera > Syrphidae > Rhingia > Rhingia campestris. The sequence continues at coordinate 32,642,636 of OW052184.1, read as the reverse complement.
TTTTTTTTTTGTTTGTTTAATTTTATATAATTCGATTAACACAGAATTACCCGGCAACTGCAACTGTCAGAAACACATGCATGTATTGGTAGATTACACCTCTTCTCTCTTCAACCACTTAATTATGGATGAAAAATTGTTCTCCAGTGTTTCCCAAACTGGGCTCCCTCCTCACCCGGCCAACCAACAAACATGAGGTTTAACCTGTTGAAGCATACCCGTGTGCGAAGGCCCTTGATCATGTACCTATGTATTCAATATTGATCTCAGTTTAGTTCCACACACAAGCAAATACAAATTTTTCGAACAACAGAGAATTTTTGAATTTTTTTGAAATTACTTTTTTTCCTAAGAGAAATTTTTAGAAAATCCACACATCAATCGCTTTCGCTTCCCTCCTCACGCAAAACTTCAGAGCTTCGACAGAAAGTGTTTCCAACATTTTCACCAGTCTTCAACCGAGAGATCCCCGAAGTGGATCTGAAAATCGAATTCGTTTGTCCAGATCGTGTACATATTATATATGTTTATATAAATTTCTTAGTCATTTTCTAGTGTTTTGTAATTATCGTTTTTTTGTAATTCTTATTGCGGTAATCTGGAAAAATAGAGTAACCAACTACAGTGGGGGCTAAAAATATGTAACAGATGATTTAAGAGTGTTATTTTTTCATTGATTAGAACGTTTTCTTCTATGTTTCATTTTTTCCGTATAACGGAAATAATGAATTAATTATTCGTGTGCAATATATGAACTCTTCCACAAGATTTACACGCTCCTCTAGCATCTGCACATTGTTTGTGCTGTGTTTTTCTCTTAAAGGAGGAGGATTTCTTAAAATAGGTATCTCCATTGTAGACCAAAACGGCAAATGTAGATATCTATAAAAATAAATCTTGATAATGTGTTCGGCAGAGCACGCCGCTTGTTCCAAAATAAACCAATTTAGTTGTACCTATTTTTTCACAAATGCACTTTTCACGTGCACTTTTGTAAATTTAAAGTAGGTGCTGACTAAGCGAAGAAACTTTAATTTATTGATCTAAATTTTGGTTTTAATTTGGTCAAAATGACGTTTCAAAGTAATAGTTTTGCTTAGAAAAAAAATGTTGCAAATGGTTTGTTTTGGTTTTACTTTTTTCAACCGACAAAAGCAACTGTCAAGAAGGCGATGATGTACGAATTTTGACACAAAGAACATACGTACTTTTAAATGTTTTGTACTTGCATTTATTGTGTCATTATATCCGGTCATCTTTCAAAACATCATCAATTTAACTGAATGTCATATATTAAATTCTTGAAAAATAAGAAAAAAATGCACTTACTTTGATGTATAAATGAAATCTTGTCGAACAAATTAAAATTCCATTCGCATATTGTACATGAGATATAATAAAAATTCGCTCTGAACATCTCGCACACGTTCCAACAAAATTCAAAAAAGGAAATAAATATTTTATTCTTCTTGTGTTTCTTTATTTATGTCAATCTGCAGTATGTTCAATGCAATGATGTAAATTGATTAAAATAAACAGAATTCCGGGTTTTTGTTTGTTTTCACACGACATTTGGGGAGGCAGTGAAACGTGATGATTACAATTTTGCAAGAGATTCATTATTTGACCTACACCTACGATTCAACGTGGTAGTGTATGAGTGCCCTGTGTGCATGTGTGAGTTTGAACTACATCATAATATACCGATAGAGCGGCCAAAAAATGTCTGGCCGTAGTAGACATCCGTTGCCACCGCAAATAATGGAGAAACCACCTCGAGGACGATGTATTAGCGCCATCTGTTTCTTGTGGAAGGTATTGACATGTATTGTGTCACACGTGACACTGGTGTCATTGGTCGTTGGGTATTGTATAGGTGGCGCGTTTCTCTTTCGTCACCTAGAACATGACCACGAGATAAAGGTGAGTCAATAATAGAAAATGATGATGTTTTAAAATTGTTTATTGGGATTTTTGTTTATTTTGTTAAAAATTTGTTGATACGGCAGGTTTTGATTATTTATTTAGTTTGAAAAAGAAAAACATTTTCATTTGAAAGAAAAAGAAGTAAAAAAAATCACTGACGTTAAGTATGTGTTAATAAACTTATGTACCAACCAGAGGTATGACGTCTATAAATTTGGAGCGACACGAGTAGGTATTCTAACATAGCTATGTTTGATCTGTAGGTGTCTTTTTTTATGGAGAATTTACTTTTTGGTGTGGGTTATTTGCTTCATTAATAGTACTCGAATGCCTTACTCTCTATTAGTTTGAATAAATACCGGGCGGCCATATACCAAAGTTAGCGAATAGCGTATCTATCGTAGTCGTTGTCGGTAGTATTGCTGTAGCAGTGCTAGAACAATTTGTATTTTGAATGGGTACATTTTAAGATCCAACTTTATAATGCTGTGCAATGTTGTTCTCGACATGCCCAATTGGCTCGAACGACACGGCGAGTTGTGACAGGTGGATCATTTTCAACGCTCTGCCACACAGCTTTCCACTTTGTCTTTAGTACGATTATTTCGATGAACACCTCTTCTATGACGGTAGCCCATTGAACACCGTCCCTCAAACGTTGGACCAAACTCCGAAACACCTAAATGATTTTTCACTGGCCCTCCTCTCGTGGTGACCTGACAAATCATCCGAGTAGTATTAATTGTAAAGAAAAGCTTATCTCAACTTAGCCGTTTGGATTCGGCATAAAACGGGAGGTCCCGCCATCGTGCAAGACGTATACACATGAATGGTTGTGAGAATGCTCGGCCCTGGGTACTAACGAGGCTGTTGCGCCAAACATTAGTATTTCTTAAAATAACGTTTTTTGGTAAATATTTCGAACTAGTGCATTTTGTCTGTGACACATTCTAGAAGTTAAGTACATTTCGTCTTTAGAACATACCCAGTTTTTTGAGGTATTTTTTTTAAGGATAGGGATTAACGAACAAACACCAAGGATAAAAGTCTTCTTATATGTTTTTTTTTTTAATTTTACGAATGCTGAAATATTTTTGAATACCCTCATAGGGGAATAGATATCATAAAGACTTAGCAAAGCCTTGTTAGCTAATAAACTCTGCTGATATTCATAAACAAAATTCACTGCTGAGTTTTGTTAAACTCTAGTTTACACTTTGTTCTACTATCAGATGACCGCTGGTGAAGAAATTGTGTGTCCTTTTTTTGATTTTGGGGCTACTTGCAGAAATTAGATGCATAAATACAAAAAAAAAAAAAAAAACATTTCGATTGAGTGCTTAACTCTGACTTTCTATTCTCTGTTTCTAAAGGATGTCCCAATATTGACGCAAAATAGAAATTTTATAGAAAATGCAGATTTTTAATTAGAAAGCTTAAATTTCATTATACAGATTGGGGTTATGTATGGTATATTACATCGAATAAATGGCCGCCGCGGCTTTGCTGGCAAGTACCTACGTATTGAAATTTTGTATCACCGTTTTGTATAAATGTGGCTGAATTTTATTAATACACAGCCCAATTTTCTCTACCAAGGCCTTAGTGTTCTTGGACTTTGACATCAAAAACCGCAAAGAAAAAATCCAATCTTATCGTATGGCCAATTCTTACCGCAAAAACGACCGGTTACACGATTAAAAAATGACTCATGCAGTAATTGAATTGATTCTCTAGTTGTGGTACCGACTACTTGAAACCACATGTTGGTCACATCCATACATGATTCAGGCACTCAAAACTGGTTTATTATGTCACGATAACTAACACAATTAATTGTTCTTGACTGATCAGCTGCATTTTCAAAGAACTCCATCCCAAAATCCGCTCCAAACAGTAACGCGTTGTGGATGCATTTGTTTCTCAACAATTACTCGTGGGTTATCTGAACCTTACGGTTCAACAATTTTGACGATCAACGAAGCCACCAAGTTGAAAATCACTGAAGATGATTTTTTTTCCTAAAAATCAGCATCAACTTATTGTTGTTCTAAATCTATTCTCCATTCGAAGAGAGTTCGCACATGAGTCTTCAGTTCATGAGTCAATTGAACTTTTTAAGGATAAAGTTTCAAGTCTTTCGTGAGAAATCGCTGCCCAATTCTTGACTACGGTGCGAATTGATGTTCCTGGACTGTCAGCAATACTCTCGCAAACTGCTTCGATGTTTTTTGTTGAACGACTTGTGACAGAACACTCTAAGATCACTAATTGATCCAGTCTCCCCGAATTATGTATTATCTTCACAGTTGATGGCGATGTTGGTGTACGAACATTTTTGTACGAAAATTGCGAACTGTAGGTGACAAACCTTCATTATTTTTAAAATATTTCTCAACAATGAAAATGCGTTGTTGTTTTGTATAGCGCTCCATTTTTATTAACCCCGAACTGTCAGCTGTCACATTAGCAGCACAGTACTATTAAATGGCGCTAAATTCAATTTTTTCGTTAATTTTGGGACACCCTTTAGAAGTCCCAAATTTTTGTTGTTTGTTAATTTTCTTATTGTATTCGAAAATGATTAACGAAATATAAAATTCCCAAATTGTGTTTTTTCATTCTCTTAATTCTAAATTTTACCAGTGTTAAACACAACATAAACATACATACAATCTGACCACACCTCAGGTTATGGGATGAAGAGATCAAGTGGGTGCCATGGCGCTTGGACTGAAATACTGGCAGCAATATGCCCAGGATTGAAAAGAATGGACTGTTGCCTTTTGTCAGTAGGCTTGCTCTACCGATTTTTAGTTCTACCAGTCTTACTTTTCTGCTTCGGGTGACAGAATCTTTGAATTGCAGGTTAATGGATCAAGCCACCATAAAAGCAATGTGCTCAGGATAGGGCTATCTGTTGTCATTTACCATATTTTCACGCAAAACAAAAATTCCTACGCAAAGTTCGAACAAAAATGATCTATCTCTAAAAATCAACATTAAACAAAAAATCTGTCAAAGCTATCTTTACCTACTGATCTATGCGCCATTATAGGAGACATATAAAGGCAGATCCAATAAGAGCTTCCTGGGGAAATCTTTATTTGAGGTGTTAGTTTAGTTCATGCCATTTAATGTTTAAAGCGATCACCATTGACAGTAACACGCGCACTTTTCGCATTTTTAAAGAAACACGGTCCGCCTGCCCATAGACCACACCAAACAGTGAATTTGTGGGGTTGCATTAGTAGCTGTTGCATTACCTCTGGCTGTTCATCGGCCCATATCTGGTAATTGTGCTTATTACCGTAGTCAACCAAAAAAAGCTTCCACGCTAAAAACAATTTTTCGCTTCAAAGTACACAACAATATTCCATAAGATCAGGGTCTTCACGAATACTCTCTGCTACTGCAGCAATGTTCTTATTATTACGGGCTCTACGCACTCTAGTTGTCGGATAAATGTAAAATTGGTTCGGAATTTTTAATCTATCTATATAAAAATGGATCTTGGTTTGTTCGGATGCTTAAAACTCGAAAACGACTGGACCAAATTGTATACTTCCTTCTGCGGATTTGTTCGTAATTGCTCCGCGAAGGGTTAGGAAAAAAGAAAAATTTAAAAATTCTCAACAGGTGGCGCTGTAGGTGGTCATTCCATTTGATAATGGCAAAACAACGTTTGACGGGCCAGCTTGTTGTTTTATAAATAGTGCGTTTCATTCAGTTGGACGATTAAGATGATCAAAATGTGGTCGAAGAAATCTATAACACTGAACACTGATTTTGGAAATAAGTTTCCACAGTTAGTAAGTGTTGTTCATTATGAATAGACTTACCATAATGAAATGGCAGTACATACTGAACACAAACTTCATATAGACAAGTCAGTTGACAAATAATAATTGTTCAAACAACACTATTGAAAAAAGTACCTTCTACTGGATTACCCGTTATTATGTTAAATGACAAGGAATGAAGGAAACGTTTTCGGCCAAATTCCGAAAATCCTCGACAGCTTATGTTACGTTCCCTAAAAAACCCTGCCATTTAGGATTGTTGGTATAATATGTCGCATCATGGGTCGCTATTGTGCAGATAACCCATTAGACAGCCAATCATAGCGCCCAATGGTGACCATAACAATAAATTAGCTTTCAATTTAAATTTGAAGCCATACAATCGCGCGTTGACATACACAATTTGCCCGTTATTTCGCATATAAAATGGCCCAATCCCAAATCATCAAACTTTACCAAACTTGTATTTCACTTTTAGATCAAACAAGGCATCCTCAACATGCGCCGGAACGTCACCAATTTCATTTGGAAAATGACAGATGAAAGTTTGTACCTGAACGAACAAATCTGGACAATTGAAGTACAAAAACGTCTGACCACCTTTGAGGAGGAGATACTAACCGTAATGAAGAAAGAAGGCTGGGATGGAGACGAGAACATAGAGGAGTCACAGTGGTCATTCATTGGAGCGTTATTTTATTCGATAATAGTTATAACAACGATTGGTACGTAAAAAATGAGATTTTAAATTAACTTAAGCCTATATAACTTACGACTAACCCCGTCCGTCCATCATATCACATTCGAAAGTCTCGAAGGGGACTTGTCTATGTTTTTTTGATTTTATGTATTTTATCATCTAACGTCCGAGTGCTAAAAGTATTTGTGTTTAATGATTTTCCCTCTGGTTTAAGCAACCTTCCTGTGTTCGTAGCGCTGGTTCCGTTCTTATTCATCTCATCGTAGTCTTCAAATGCAGATGCGTATCCGCCAGCTTTGTTGTATGGGGTAATGCCGTAGGGATTGTTGCCATTATACTGATTGTTCGGATCTGGATAGGGGTATTGTCCCTGTCCAGTTGGGTACTGTCCGGGGTATTGACTGGGATATTGTCCAGGGTACTGGCCGGAATATTGGCCAGGATATTGTCCTGCAGGTCCACCAGCACACTGTGGTCCTCCGAATTGTCCGCAACCTGTATAATGTCCGCCTTGTTGGGGATAACCATTTCCTGTGGGGTATTGACTTGGATATCCGGTTTGAGCTGGGTAGCCTATCTGATTTGGGTATCCTCCACTTTGGGTGGGATAAGGAGCAATTCCGAAACCGGGGTAGCCTCCTTGGTTGACGATGTTCGGTGAAGCACCTTGACCAGGGAATGCGCCCTGGCCTGGATACCCACCGAAAATATTACCTATGCCTGGATATCCGGGGAATCCGGGATAACCACCAGCTCCTTGTCCCGATGGAAATGGACCAGACGGCGGATAACCTTGTTGAACTCCTTGATGTGGATTCGGATAGCCTCCTTGGGGTGGAAATCCGTTGTTTGGTGCAACTGGGTAGCCAACTCCACCTGGATAACCCCCTCCAAAACCATTTGGTGCGGAAGGATAACCAGATTGTCCTGGGCCACTAGGACCTGGATAGCCCTGAGGACCATTAACTCCCGGTGCTACTCCAAAACCGGGTTGGAAGTTATTCCCAGGACCCGATGGTCCCCCTGAAGGATATCCAAAATTCGGTTGTCCATTATAGTTTCTCAATTCATCCGGATTAATGAAGTCCTCATCGTTCGCCTGGCCTATCAATGGACGCCTAGTGGTCGGCTCACGATCTTTTTCTCTCCCAAAGTTATTTCCGTATCTATCACCATCATCTCCATTAAATTGCCGCTGGTTACGATGACCCTTTCCCCAAACCCATCGGTTCTCTTCGGCAGTCACGCAAGCTATCACAACGACGACAAGTAAGAGTCGCAGCATTTTCTGAAAAGAAATGCGGTTCGATTAAATTTAAATAAAACAATAACTTTCACATTCCCCCAAACACGCACAAATATAACATAAGAACATTCTATATTCACCCTTTTTTTAACGGAAAATATATTCAAAAACTCAAATCCGAACTCCGATTCACAAGCTTGTCTAATTAGATGTTCTCGCTGGTAAAGATCGCGTTGAAATAACCTGCATTCGATGTTGCGATCACTTCTTATATAACTTTAGTTTTCCGTTTCGATTCGAACGACTTGTGGTCTGGTTGTCTGTGGGCGACACGACACGACCGACAGTTCATTGGATCGTCTCTTTTTACGCATTTCAATTCCCGCCACTGACCCACATCCCACGATTGTAAATAGATGTGTTAGAAATGGGAAATTGTAATAAAAGCCTGACTTAGCTTTTAGAATTATTCGCAGATTTGCCTATAGGCTCTTCACCTGCAATTAGTTTTATTATTTCGATAGCCGATAAGGAATTTGTCGACAATTTCCAAAAAAAAAAATTAATGGATAATTGTTCACTTTGGTGAGCTTACTGAAAATATGAATAGTATGTACCTAGATATGGTTCGGTCTGTTAGAGTTGACCTTTATTTTAACAACTTCCTTGAAATTGTATGTTTTTGGGAATTATCTCGCCATTTTGTCTCGGGTAAGGTCATTGAAATTCAAAAAATATTTTTTCGCATGTCACTACATTTGGGAAGTACAATGAGTAAGACAATTTTTCGTAGGCGTAGATGATACATAGAAAGTTACTGCAACATTTTAGTATCTTTAAGATTAGATATCAAGCAAATACTAAAACAATTAACAAGTGTGAAACTTAAAATAAATCAGCGATTTAACTATAATCAACTAATTGTGTGCTTAAATTTAAAGCACGAGCAGTGATTCTTTTTGACATAAGTTACGTGTTCTCATGTGCAAGAGTAAATTTGAATATACTTGGATGTGAAACTTTACAAAACCGTTCGCGTAGTAGCAAAATTGTAAAAAGATGATTTTCACAATTTTGTTTAAGCTGAATTTCGGCTGATGAGGATATGAATACTGTCAAAGGATGACTTAAGCCTTTGACAGAAACCAACACAGTAAATCTTTCCTGTTTACATTACTGTTTCAGTAAAAATTAGTAAATTCTCAAATTTCTTGGAGTGGGGGTAGATTATCTCAGAAAGAGACAAAATTAATAAAAAGTACGGGAACGCGTTTAAGTAAAAAAAACAGTAAAATTATATATTTTGTAGGTATGCCTTTTAGAGAACAAATGACATAAATCACCTGTCAAAAAAAGCGAGTTGTCACTTTTAGATAACAACTGACAGTTTACCGATTTTTATAGAGAAGAGCAAAAAAGAACGCACTGTGAAATATCAGCTGTGAAGAAAAAATCACAATCACGACCTGTGAACGAGTTGCAAATAAACTGTGTTTGCTCTTTAGCTCTTTTCACAGTTTCATTCTCGCTTGCTCGCTCATTCAATCACGATCTGTGAATGAGTTTCGAATAGACTGTGTATTCCCAAAACGTGATTAAGATCAATTCCGTAGCTCTTTGCTCTTTTCACTGTTCACATTCACACTTTTCTTCCTTGCGATGTTGATGCTGAAGGGTTGAAAATTGAAATTGAACGTGAAGAGTAATGAAGTAGTGAGTCATGGGTGCGTGTGGTGTGTATCTGTGTAATGTGTTTCTTTTGGTTTTGCTTTGGAAGGGTGTTTTGTTCTTTCTCCTTTGTAATTCATGATTTTTTTGTAATCTGGCTAAGTTGCTGCGTTTTGCGTGCTGTTTGATTTGGTGGTTAATTGGCGCTAGTTTTATTTTTTTGTGTTTTCGTTAAAGTGTGATTGTTTTGGACGTTTAAATTTTTGAATATTGTGTATGTTTGTTTTTCGTGCCAAAAAAAGATAAAAACAACAATGACAATGCCAATACCCAGAAAAAAAAGGTTTTTTGGGGATTTTGTTTGCTTTAGTAGACGAAAAAATTGTCAAGTGCAATATTTGCAAAAAAAAAACTTAAGAACACAACAAGCAGTTTAAATTTGAAGATGGATGGATTGTCATATGCTTTCAAACATTTCATGTTCACGTAATTTTTAAATGTTATGTTTATTGTTTTGCCTTTTAAATAAAATGTGAGACCATTAATGTTAAACATGTTGAGTTTGTTTTTTACCAGTATCATCACATAAGATTTTCTTTTATATTCATAAAAACCCAGTTTCATCTAACAATGGTTTCATATATACGCAATAACCTAATACGAAATGAACCGAAATTTACTTTTATTTTTAGTGTTTCCTGTAGTAATTTTGGAAGAAATCACAATTCACGGTCACAGATTAAAATCACAGTGAATTGGAAATCACAATCACAGTTATACCTGTGAATTAAAAATCACGACTAAGCTCATCTCTAGATTTTTACCAACAGAAATTTCTGCAGGAATTTTTTTTACAGATTTTTATGGAGGGGTTGTTTTTTGCTCTCTCGTGAGCTGTCTCGTTTACTTATTTTTGCGTACGGGAACGACAATAAGTAAAAATCAGTAAAAATCAGTAAGAATCAGTAAATATTATTGTGTACGGGAACAGACCTATTTACGTTTTTAAATTTTTTTCCCACAAAATTAATCATGTAAGCTGGAGAGATCCCGTACACGTTTAAGAGGATGTCTGGTGCTTGTACGGATTCCCGGACAAAGAAATCATACAACACGGCTCTAATATAATTGTGCATACGGAATCCACGGACAGCAATTCAGCCCCCTTTTAACTTTAACTATAGAGGCGCCAGGCACCCTCTTCAACGTGTACGGGATCAACCCCCTTACACTTGTACATACCATAATATCAAATAATAATCCTTTAACCCAAATAATTTGGTGTATTCAGATCATATTAAGAGTGTTTTCTGAACATGCTATCCAACTGTCCAACCAACAACTTTAAAAAGGGCTTGAATGTATTTTTTACAACGAAATCGTAGCTCAATACAAAAAAGAACTGATAAAGTCCAAACGTAAATCTTGGAGACCCTTTTGTGGTAAACCTGAAAAGATATCTGATTAGTCAATACTACGAAAACTCCATTAAACAAATCACTATTTTCCGCTATCTTAATAAAGTTAAATATACTTGGATAGCATCTAGGCATACATTTCCCAGCTAGCTCCCAAGATGCTTTTGAAGATGTTTCTAATTTAAAAAAATTGGGGTGTACCCCATCTGATCTTTTCCTACCATAGTTAGTACTGTTCCACTTATGGATTAAACTGGTAAGGCATAGTTTTTTTCGATAAAAAAAGTAATGGCTAAGTTGGAAAATAATAGTGATGGGACAAAAAGTACTGTCATTCCATAATGTGAATTGTTTTGACTGTTTGTTTGAAGATGTGAAATTGATGATATAAAGGCAAATTGTGTTAAAATCTTCAATACATCAAATTATAGACTTGCTCCGGAGCTCGCTTAAAATGTACCCAGTGTCTTATTACTGAGGATTGAGAGGAATGGAAAGCACACTCGAAGTGGGTGTGCCACCTGAGCCCGTGTCGAATAGCGGTTTAGTCTTTGCATATTGATAGAGCGTTCATAACGTAGTAATGGATGCTTAAACATTTTTGCAGGGCTTATCAGTTATCACACATGTAAATAAGAAGGGTGAAAATGACATGCCATGTGGTCTTGACCAACATTAAATCCGCTCGGTGGTCCACCTCCAGAAATAAGGTAGTCATGGGCAAGCTTATAAAAAAATCAATCAACTTTTAAAAAAAGATTGCTGTGATCTTTTTGAAATGCCCATTGTGCGTCAAAAAAATTTCCCAAACACGATCCAATGACACGAAGTAACATTGAACTTAACGCAACAGCAATTTTCCATTTTTGGAGGTGCCAGTTACATAACCTACAAGGTCATTTTGAGTGATTTTCTACTTCCGCGAGAAAATGTCTTCTCTCGGAAGTCAGTCTTGTCCACCATCAACATGCGTGTACACACACTGTTGCAATCAATTTGAAAAACATCAACCAATAGTTAATTAGATCAGTTGAGCATAACACGCAATTTCCCAGACAATGGGCTGACCCATCTTAACTGAGCCACAAATTGGCTATTCCCATCGCCACAGTTGCAATTGCATCATCAACGTCATAGTTGGTTGGCAGGCTTTTGCGAGACATCATGCAGTAATAGAATGCTATCCGTTTCTTTCATAATCCCTTTTGTTGGACGGCGCGACAGGGACAATAATTGAATATAAAAATGCTCTCATTAGCGTGTCAAAATGTCGACCAATGTAGGTGAGTTGTGATTTTGATTCATGGAAACGATAAAAGTTGGTTAAGGCCGGTCGTTTCCGCTAATAGCATGCTTTATGGGGCTCTTTTTCGGCAATTAATTCTGCTGATGGGAAAAGTCTGTCAGTCCGTTTAAATGAAACCAACAACTCCCAGCACATGGAGCACAATTGTGAATCATATTTCCATGTCTGACTAACCTTACGCGTCTCGTAGCTTGCCAAATTAGTATGCAAAGTATGTTTAGGCGATTTTGCGTCGCATGCTATATGCTGGGTGAATACTTTGCTTATTTGCGAAAACAATCAAGATGATTAAAAACGCTGGATACAGTGAATCACAATTTCACATTCGGTTGACATTTTTATATTTTTAAGGTCGAACAAAAGCTCAGTATTCCGTCCGCGTACTTTTCCGAGTAAAACCACTAATTTGTCACATGCGATATCCTTTAGTGTTCATAACAATCCAAAATTAGTGCGGGTAGCCACCCCATCGTGGTTTGTATTTGTTTGTATTTATTGCAACTCATTCGGTGGGTCATTGTGCTTTAAAATAAAAAGTAATACAATTATTTTTTTGGTTTTCAGAGATCTTTGCGCCTCGAAGACTATTATAATCTTTTCTGATGTGTATATTTACTTCGACGTGGATACAGTTATGTGTACGTCGGTCTGCTGAGCTACCGCTTCCTTTTTCAAATCGCAAAACCACCTATTGCGTAATTCCGACAAAAATCCAACAATATTAAAGTGTCATAAAAACATTTTAAAATTTGTAGTTCGTTGATTTTTAGGTTCCTTTCTTTGCAAACACAAATTACTGGAGAAGGTAGGCTAGATATACATCAAAGTATATGGATCTACTCAGAATCGCTAGCTGTGTCGATGTAGCTATGTCTGTCTGTCCGTTCGTCTTTGTGTCACCGAGTTTTGATTTTGAGCTAGAGTTATGAAATTTGGTATATAGATTCTCTGTCCGACGAACGTAACAAGTGAAAGAACATTTAAAATCTGCCCGCTATCATGATCACTTTTCAGTAAAACGGTGTTTTTCGCCAAACGGTTAAGAATACAGGGTGGCGCACCAATTGTGCTACAATAAGAAATTCAAATAACTTTTTTTTTAATCGATGTATTTCATTTTTTTTTTATGGGTTAGAAAATTAAATTTTATTTTAAATAGTTAGTTGTTTTTAAAGATTATAGATCGCAAATGACCTCCACGCTCTCCCACGCATATGCGGCACCTGATCAAAAAATTATTCATTGCGGCCTGAAGAGTTGAAGTTGGGATCGCCTCAATTATTGTCGTTATGGACTGCTTTGATTCAGTTAAATTCCTGGGCTTCGTTTTATACACCTCTTGCTTGACATAACCCCATAAAAAGAAGTCTGGTGCAGTCAGGTCAGGTGACCTTGGGGGCCAGCGAAGAGTGGAGTTCCTAGAAATTAATTTGTTTGCGAATTTTTTGTTTAGCTCCGCCATAACTGGTCTGGCTATATGTGCAGTTGCTCTATCTTGCTGAAACCAAACGCTGTTGAATGGTATACGTCTTCGGCGCAGTTCTGGGTAAAAAAACTCCTTCAACATCTTTAAATAACGGTCCCCATTGACAGTAACGGTTACACCGTTTTCTTCAAAGAAGTACGGCCCGACGATACACCTTGATGAAACTGCGCACCACACAGTGACTCGTTCTGGGTGCAGTTCCATCTCATGGAGCATTTCTGGATTAGACTCTTTCCATATACGGCAATTTTGCTTGTTTACATTGCCGTTAAGATCAAAATGGGCCTCATCAGACATGAACAAACAATTGATCAATGTGTTGTCTCCTTCGGCCATTGATATCATTTTTTGGCAAAATTCCAGGCGAACAGGCAAATCCTGAGGGTTTAACTTGCTAGTAATTTGGACTTTGTACGGAAACAAGTTTAAATAGTCATGAAGTATCCGTTGTAATGACCGTCTACTAACTCCAATTTGCCCCGATAAGTTTCGGGTCGAAACGCTCGGATTGGCCTGTATTGCAGATGCTACTGCTGCGATTGTATCCTGAACCCGAACATTGGCATCACGATGGTACGGCCTTCGTGCGATGCTTCCAGATTCGGCAAACATGTTTACAAACCTCATAATGGTCCATCTACTCGGGGGATTACCGCCAAACTCCCGCCTAAATTCCCTTTGGACGGAAATGACGGACTGCAAAGCATGGTACCATTGCACTATCCAAATTCTTATCTCCGTATCCCAAGCATCCATTTTTATAAATCTAAATAGTAACCTACAAAATAAAAAAAAAAAAAATAAGCCGATTACTCACACAGAAAAAAAGTTATTACGTTTTATTTTTGTAGCACGATTCGTGCGCCACCCTGTATTTAGACAATCTCAATGTATACATTTCGTCCATAAAACGTTAATGTTATTATTCCAGTTATGTAACATCTTGAAGCTTGCCAAAATGTGGGCGAAATTTGCTTATAAGCGCCGAGTGTATGGTCCTAAGGAGAAGATCATTTCAAGAACGCGCATCTAACTTGTTGTCCTACCAAAAAAATCGTATTAGGCTAGTGTTCGACACTTTAGCAAGTGCAAAAATAATGTTCCCTCAATAACTGAAATCTTCGCAACTTATTTTGAAAAACTTTTATTGCAAGCCCCGATCAGAAAAGTATCTTATATGCACTTTCGGATATCCACATTAGATATCTTGACTCGAGGATCGAACTATCGAAACTTATAGCATTCCTTACAATAATGAAACAAAATAAAGCATCCGGTCCAAATGGTATATCTCGGGAATTCTATAAGCACTGTAGGTGCTTTAGAATTTCTATAATATCTGCTTCATCTTTTCAACCGCATTTTCGTCGATGAAATATATCCGTAAAGCTTCTTAACGGCCTCCATATGTGATACCTTTAAAAGATTTGATTCAGGTCTTCCTAAAAATTATAGAGGAATATATAAATATTAAATTCTATTAGAAAAGTGTTCGCCCAAATTTTCTACTGTGGTACGATTAAATTCATAAGAAAAATTCAAACAATAATAAAATAATTATCTTTCGGCTACAAAACTACTAAGTACTAATCGTAAAGCTCTGTACTATTCAAATTGCCAAAATTTTGGGTTTTCAACAGAATTTATCAGAGTTTATACGAATTTCTTTCCGACATCTTCGCATTCGTGCTGAATGGTAGGTCAAATATCTTCACCACAAATACTGGTGTTCCACAGGGATGCATTCTAAGTCAACTGTTTTTTTCTTATTTGTCGATGATGTGAAAGTATACCAAGAGGTGTAAGCTATGGCAGGATGAAAGTTGAAGTTTTACCCTAAGCAAATGACTTGGTCCATCGACACTCCAACTCCAAATAAATAGACTTAAAGATTATTGTGACAACTGTGATCTTAAGACTAACAAATCGCATATAATGCTTTTCAGAAAACAAAATGGTGTACGTAGTGAGGAAGCTTGTACAGTAAATGATAATAACATCGAAGTATAATAAACTAGTTAAAATACCTTTGTTTTCAGCCAAGTTAAAATATGAGCATCAATCCTTATATAAAAAAAACAGCCATAGCTAATGTTTCAACATATACGCTCTGGTATTAACTCCTTTCAAGAAGTTATCCTTATATTGCATTTCTTTCACAAAGAGTTCATTTATAGGGTGCCCCTTATTAAAATCGCCAGTTTTTATTTTATTGCTTACGAACGCCGTTGACGGTGACCGCATTGCCCAGCAACATTTTCAAATTATTACGGCAGTTCGAAATGCGGACCAAAAAATGCCTCGCTGTAGGTGCATGAGGTATTGATACAACACACTTGCATTCCCAACTCTTTAAATGTGAGAATTTTTTTTATAAAGCCATCGACTTTAAAATGCGCCTTGGAAAATATGATTTTTTTTTTCGAAAAACCACAATTAACTTTTTTTTGTTCTATAAGGTCTATCTGCAAACATTTGTCACTGCGCATGTATTACTTACTTTTAAGATTATGTCAACTGATTCTTGTAAGCATGCACATTTACACTTTTAGAAAAAAAATTGCTATAAACTGCTTCATGAAATCTCAATTCTGATGCCTAGACGAGTTGGAAAGATTCTGGGCAAGTGGATAGCAAGGAACGAAAGTCGGGAGTATTTATTATAACTTAGGAAAAACGCTGAAAAACCGTTCTATAAAAGTCAAATATTACTTGTTTCGGTGAGGTCGTTGCCGACCCTGGTAGAGCAGCGGGAATTCTCCATCCGCGTCTCCGCTTTATACTAAGCCAACTTTAAACAACTGATTAAAAAAATCACCTTCTTTTGCAGGATATGGACATATTTCACCACGAACTGAATGGGGAAAAGTCACCACGATATTTTATGCCATCGTTGGCATACCCTTGATGTTGCTTTGCCTCTCAAATATCGGCGACGTTATGGCAACATCTTTTCGGTAAGCGAATTCATTTCTATGGCTACCATGATGATTCAAATTTATCTTCCTTAAGATTTATTTACTGGCGTGTTTGCTGCTTTGTGTGCACACGTGAACCGCGACGCAATCGACGAAATCGCACACGTTCTCGAGGACCACCCGGAAGGTACGCATCACGCTCGCAACCACCACCTTTTCGGAGATCAATGAAGATCTCACCACGATCAGCTGACTCTGGTTTCTATACCTATGATCAATCGATGTCGCATGCCTATTCTGATCCCGAATTAAGAACAATGGGTGGTAAAATGAACTACGAAAGGAATTTTTATCACAACGAAGGATATCCACAGCAACATCAGCATCATCACCACCATCATCATAACCGACATCCTGGATATGGTCCGCCGCCAAGAGATCACCGAGGAAGTCGCCAAATGATGTATGAGGACGAAGACGAGGACTTTCAGGACTACGATCAACGTGAGTCGATGAATAGAAATCCTCGTTTTGGTAACCGTCAAAGGAATCGCGATCGTATGCGTGATCGACACACTGTCGAGCGTGAACATAATATCGGCAGATCAAGACAGCAATTCGATTCGGCAGAGGACTTCGATCTTCCCAAACATAAACGAGCTCAGAGTGTCCGGATGATGCGATCGCCCAACAACCAACGAGAAATGAGTCGAGTTTATTCACAAACCCTGCCAACTAACACGAGAGGGCGTTCCATGCCCGCAAACACGCCGAAAACTAGAGCAAAATCTGTCGATCCACGATCGTCCGCTCACTATGAGAATGTGGATGAGGAAGTTGTGCGAAAAACTCCGATCCTCTGCAATCGATATGCAATCGATGAGCTAGATAGGCGTCCATCCAATGAGCATCATCGCCGTCAGAATAACAATAAGCGAGCACAATCGATGCCGCGACCACACAAGAGCTACAACGATCCACAGATGCATGCACCAAGTACACCACGCACGCAAAGGCGTGGCAGTTTGAATACTGCAACGCAATCGAAATACGGCAACCGGTTAGAGTTGCCAGAGTTCACTCCAATGTCCAGAAATCATTCGAAATCACAACAACAACAACAACACCAGCAACGTAGATTTGATGAGTTCGAAGAAGACTTTGATGACTTTGACGGCGGTTACGACGATCTACCAATGGAGGCACCACCAGAAAGAGGTCGACGATCTCGTCGCGGAAGACAACGTAATTATCGATTTCTATTCCTAACATTTGATTGTATTTTGTGTGCATCTTTTCAGAACAACAACAACTACCTCCGTCGCCAAGAATTATGTCGCCAATGGGCTTTGCAGTACGGCGACAACATAAATTCAGACCCGTCTACGAGGATGACGATTCGTTCTTTGAGGAGGAATGGGATTATGGAAATATTTCACCCAAAGACCGTCCGGTTCCGATATGGCTGTGTGTCTTTCTGGTTGTCAGCTACATCTTGGCTGGGGCATTCCTCTTCCACAAGTGGGAAAAATGGAGTTATCTGGATTCGGCGTATTTTTGTTTCATCACGTTGACCACTATTGGTAATATCAAAGAATTTCAATGAAATTGGATTGATGAGTTTTTTTTAGGTTTTGGCGATTTTGTTCCAGCACAGGATGTAAAGGTTAATCCCCACGAATCCATTGCGTTGTGCTCGTTGTATTTGCTTTTTGGAATATCACTGTTGGCGATGAGCTTCAATTTGGTTCAGGAGGAGTTTATAGCGAATGTCAAAGAGGTGGCTAGACGTCTTGGAATACTTAAGGATGAAGAGGACGACGACTAGGCAGGCCGTGTTATAGAGAAAATCTGGAAAAAAAGTCCAGTCATTCCGAGATGTGTGCGTTGGTGTGTTGTTGATTTAATAGTTTTTAAAGTTCATATTTATATATCGGTTTTAATAAATTGTTCGACATTCGCAGACGAACTTTAAAGACCAAAGATCTACTCTTACAGGTAAGGTTAGAGATACTTTCAACGGTGTTAACAATTTTCAGCTTTGAGGGCAATTTAATATGAAACGAGGTACGACCATAGACTAATTCTATACAATAAGCCAAATACTGGAATAATCCAGTTAGTTTCAAATCGATACTTATATTCTTTTCACCGATTTCGATTTCCGTCGAAATCTGGTTATCCGATGTGATAACCAATTCAGCATCATGCCAAAAGATATCTTATCCAAACGTTTGCGAACAAGTACCGGATTTGGGCAATGAGACTTGCTTTCATGATACGTCAGACTCTCGTACTAATGCAGAAAGTGCGAAGGGCATATGTGAACATGAAATGCGTGCTATACCACACTCTTTTCCTTCCAGTCCTACCTTATGGGGCCAATTGTTGAGTGATAGGCTGAAAATGTGAATAGAAAATTAGGCACGGATATTTGGTCCTCTATGCAAGCTTTATGATGTTTAGTCCAAATATTGCATACAATGATAGCGAATGGAAGATCACACGTACTGATTAACTTAAAGCATCGTTGCCAAATCGAATAGGATGGAATACTACCCTATCTCAGACAGAAACCTGAAGTTCATATTTTAATTTTTTATAACATGTTGGTGTTAACGTTGTTAGAAGCAAAAGTCATTATGCAGCTATTGGACTAAAGCCCAAAGCACTTTATTAAAAACCTTAAACCAATCTCGTACTCGAAAATGGGTGGTAAAATGAGCTACGAAAGGAATTTCTATCACAAGGAAGGATATCCACAGCAACATCAGCATCATCACCACCATCATCTTAACCGCCATCCTGGATATGGTCCGCCGACAAGAGATCATCAAGGAAGTCGCCAAATGATGTACGAGGACGAAGACGAAGACTTTCAGGACTACGATCAACGTGAGTCGATGAATAGAAATCATAGTTTCGGTAACCGTCAAAGGAATCGCGATCGTATTCGTGATCGACACACTGTCGAGCGTGAACATTATATATGCAGATCAAGACAGCAATTCGATTTGGCAGTTATTGGACTAAATCCCAAAGTATACTTTACTAAAAACCTTATACCCATCTCGAACTCAAAAATGTCCGCAAGTGTTCTAATTGACGAAATTTTCTAATTGATCTTCTCAAAGTTTTTCATAGTGCAAATCAAAAAACTTGGCGAGGTCGTCTTCGCCATTGACCTTTATGGACCAAGATGGAGGGAAGAACAAAGAATTTTCAGATAGATGAAAAAATATCAAGAAAAGCGTGCGATCAAATGTAAAGAAAGTTGAGAATATGGAAGACCCATTTGTGTAGACTATTAAAAGACGATGGGGATCCATAGTCCGCTGTCAGACTCGACGAACTATCAAATATTGGCGACGACAGCGGAAAACTAGCAGCCACCAGACCTAAATGAAGAGAGGGGCAGCCATATCTAAACCTAACCTCAAAAGGGGTGATGGAAATGACGTCTTTCTTGCCAAGCAATATAAATTGGTAATCATAAACCAATTGTTTAACAAAATTTGGTCAGATGGAAATATTCACAAAGAATGAGACTTTAGTATCGCTTTAAAAAAACCCTCTCTGAACAGCTCTTTCTTAAGAGGAATAAGTCTTCTTAATATCGCCTGTAAGATCTTATTTTCCGTAATATGTGAACACCTGAAACCGTTCGCCAACAACCTGACCCTTGTTAGTGTGGTTTAAGGCCAGGAAAGTCCACAATAGATCAAATCTTTACCTACACCATGAACCCAACACCCACATACCTAACACCGAAAAATTCGATACCAAAGAAGAATTTAAAGTAAGCCCCACTTTGCGGTTTAACTTCTTTAACATAATACTTGCAAAACACCCGATCCTAAACCAGAGCATACTAGCATACTCCGACGTGATTCATATCATTAATCGCGCACGACCCAACCACGTTTGCTAGTTGGAGAAGGATGTTGCTAAAATGGGTTAAACAGTCATTTGGTGTAACCAAGTCAACAAGTCTTTTTTCAATACGACAGCGGAATAATGAATATGAAATCCACGGTACCGTATATGATCCCAGCTAGATAGGACAAAGTGAAATACCTGAATGAACTTATTCGACAACAGATCATTTAGCGACTATTTGGATGTTAGGAAATTTGGATGTCCGAACATTCCAAGGGTCTAACACCGTCACGGACCACTAACTTCTTGCAGTCAAGGCAATAATGTGGTTTCATCACGCCACAACAAATAAGAAATACTGTGAAAAAATTGAATGTCAAAAGACTGCAATCGCAAGAGACCGCCAAGTCCTTTGCAGAACGCGTATACCTTAACCTTTCAATTAATACCCAACCACTAGCCTCTAATGTAGAAGAACTATGGTAACAATTTACATCAGCCGCAACTGATGTGCTAGATTTATCATTCGATTTAACTTTTTTTTACCCCTGGTTTGATGACAACTGCTCGCAGCTTGAAAATAAAATTTGTTACCAAAATTTAAGAAAAAGCGACCAAACGCAGTAAAAAGTTACCAAAATACTTAAAATTTGAAAACGTTGTATGAAATACACCAAAAATCATAGTTTGCCATTTTTATACCCTATCCCATAGGGGTATATTAGTTTTGATACATAGTTTGTAACATAGATAAATAATTTAGCTACATATACCTCAATGTATATGGATCGACTCAGAATCACTTGCTGAGTCGATTAAACCATGTCTGTCTGTCCGTCCGTCTACATGTCACCGATTTTTACCCCTTAAATTTTGAGCTTGGATAATGAAATTTGGTATATAGAATACTTGTGCAGTGAAGCAAAACAAGTTTCACGCCCCCTTTTTTAGGAAAACGTAGTTTTTGGCTTAACCGTAAGGAATTTCTAAAAAGTGTGTGAGCAACATATTTACAGAATCTCTATATTTTGCCAATATAAAGTTTTTTTCCAAGTCCACTTTTGGGGCGTTTTTAGTAAAAAACATGTTTCGGTACATTTTTAAAATATTTAAAAATATTTGATCATCTCGTGGATCTTGTTGGAGGAATGGCGAATGCGTTGGGAACTTGAATTATTTCTGTGGGGTAGGACAATTATTAAGATACATTCCTGGTTAGAGATACCATCATGTCATTGTTATGCTGCTTCTGGATTGATGCACTTAGGTTGGAGTTTCTTTTTGTAGAAACCTTCACTGGAATATTTTGTTTAGGATGGCCGATTAATTTTTACATTACAAAGCATGAAAAGGATCTAGATTTATAGAGTTATGAAGGCAAAACTCTATCTATCAGAAAGAGACTCTAAGAAACTTTGTAAGATTTTGAATGAGTATTCGATTCATTAATTCATCTTCTAGGGACTGTTGAAGTGAGCTGGACGAGTTGGTCGTTAATTTCTTTACACTTTAAACGTCTCAGGATTAAAAGCCTTCAATGCTAGGTTTACACCAGATCGTTGGGCCTCAAATTTTCTTAATTTTCGTTGATAAATCTAGGGATTTGTGGCACCAGTGATCTAAAGTTAGGTCAAGCCGACTTTTGGGACAGTTTCAATTCCTTACCTTATTGTCAAGCGGTTCAATGAACAGCAGATTTAGGTATTTGATCAACTCATCAATGGAGTGAACATTTTTAATAGAATGCTCCGCCCAATCTGACGCAGATCAAAAGTTTATAGTGGTTCTTGATAATCACTTTTTGCCCATTGGGGGAAGGCGAAATGCTTCATGCAACATAAGGAGGTGTTTTTGGAGCTTAGTATTCCTGTGTATCCGACTCCTCTTTATGAAAGTTATACGTCAACTAACAACTCTTCCTGTGATTTCGGTATCCGAAATACTTCCGCGATTGCTCTTCTCTTTTTTCTAAGAACATGTTGAGCGTAGGTGGAGATTCCAGAGTCCACTTTTTGGGTGCGTTTTTAGTAAAAAACGTGTTTCGGTAATTTTTTTAAAATGTTTAAAAAAAATTTCGATGCAGGATCATTGGTTATGATAGTATAAACATTTCGTCTTTAGATCATTTTAACCCATGCCCACTTTTTGGAGGCGTTTTCCTACTCTACCCCATAGGACACACAGGAGAAAAACGTTGTTTTTTGTCGAACCATAAAATATTTTGATAAACTGTCTGAACAGTATGTTGTGAACATTTTTTCTATATTTCATCGCCATAAAAAAGCCCACATTTTGGCGATATTTATTTAAGGGATGGGATGGGATAGGGTATTAAACGATCCGCACAGCGAATTGTAGCCTTCTCATATGTTTGATTTTAAGTTTTCATACAGCGAGAGCGACTTTTGCTTTGTCAAAAAACAAAATAATTTAAATTTTCAGTCACCTGGATAATACTGTGCAGTGTGTTTACCTAAACACATTTATGCATCGTTTACATATGATGAGAGAAAGTCGCACTCCATGAATTCAATTTTACTAGAACATACAAATTAAAGTTCGTGTTTTTTTTTTAATTTCCTTAGAAAAAGCGACCATGTGTAGAAAATAATTACCAAGCGACCAATGAAAAAAAAGTTTCCAAATTTGACGCAAATGACCAAAGTGGCAACCGTGGGTGCAGGTGAAGATGAGAGCTGCCATGGAGCTTTATTGGTAAAGAAGGAGGAAAGAACATCGGCTTTTCGAAAAGAGAAAGGAAAGGGCTCTATCGAAGGAATAGAAAGGTCCCATTCGAGTTAGAAAATGACCTTAACTAACCTGAAGTGCGCAACTGAAGGCAATTAGCTAAGGACCGGGTCAATTGGAGAGGCATGTTGGTGGAGGACAGGTCAATTTCTGACTGTAGTGTCGCTTAGTAAGTTATCTCATTCATGCAAAACTTGAATACGCTGGAAGCAGTTGGAGTTCATAACTATCGTCTGCAATGGGTCAGATGTGCCTTTTCTAAAAAAATGTTCTCAAATATTTAAACACCGATTCAAAGTGTCGCAATCTGATTTTGAAAAAAAAAAATATTGCAAGACAAGCATTTATTCTAACGAAGATGAAGAAGGGGTCTATCAAGATCTTAGGAACGAAATTGCTGTAACTTTCTGTAAAATGGGAATTGCTTATGAAGTTGCTGCAGCGGAAGAATTGACTGACGTGTCTGCGAGGTTGTTCAGTTTAAAGCCTTTATTTTAAATTAAAATAATTGACTTGCAATAGATATCTCCCTGCAAATGTATTACTGCATCCACAAAAGAATTTTGGGGTAATTTTGTGTTTTTTTTTAGAAATATTGTCGTCCAAATGCCGACCGAGTTGCACACACTGTTGGATGAGGGCCTGCTCTACACCCAGGTACTTAATATATCTAATATTTCTTCCCTTGTGACTGGTGTTTTGAAAATCGCAGTTGAACTGACTTCACTATTGAAATTTCTTTCGATCACTCCATCTAAGTTATTTTTTCGTCTCCCGAGTATTTCTTTTATCAAATTCAATTCTTATCGATATTCCGACAACTTTTCGCGGTAATAAGACATTTTCGTTTTTGTATTCAGGAAGTTCCTGTAATGGTTAGGTTAGGTTGGTGGGTTAATGAGGTATGCGATGTGCGTCTGCCTTGAATAATGTAGACCCTGAGGAATTTCGGATATATCCGTGAGATCGTGGAAAAGTATTTTCCTAAGGTACTCATTCTTAATTGGATGAGGCCTGCTCAGTGGCACAGATAGTGGAGGGTAGGTGTGTGTATTTCTTCATCACCGTATCCTCTACAAAGGTCATCATCTTTAAGATGCATTTTCCGTTTGTGGCCTTTAAGTAAGTTGTATTCAGTTAGAATCGCTACAAGTGTCGAAACAAATTTTCTGGGCCCTCATTCCGAAAAGTTATTATCGTTTGACGATAACATTTCGACGGTACATGTGTTTGCTGCTGACGATATCACTTTATTTGCTTCACCTAAAACAATAATCGTCAAATCACAGACGATTATTGAGTGATTGCTCATGAAGTCTCGACTACTGTCTGAGTGAAAACCTGGCTTTTTCATACTCAGGCCTCATCCTTTTGGATGTTTCACCAGGTGGGAAGCGAGTTCCACCCGTGATTTGAGGTCACATAGTGGCGGTTTAACAAACTGGTCAGCATGATCAATGCTGGAGGCAGATTATTTTCTCGCCAGTTCATCAGTAATTTCATTGCCCTACATGTCTCTGTGTCCAGCATAGCTTGACATTATGTTGGACGCCAAGAACCTTTAGCTTTTCACGACACCGCTTTACCAGCTGTGATTTCACTTCGGTGGTCTGACTGTTAATGAAGATGGTGATATCATCTGTTGGTATCCCCGCAGCATTGAGTTCGCTTTGCCTGCCTCTGATACTTTCAATATCTCGGCCTGGGAGACCCTGCTGTGCTCAGGGAAACGAGAAGTGTTGTTTAGCTTTAGTATTTCTGAAAAGAAACCAGCTCTAACGCCTACGTGCATTTTGGATATGTGTAGATGGATATGGCTTCGGTGTCCAGTTCGTTCCTCTCCCACTCCTCTCTACTTAGAAAGATGCAGGAGAATGGTCTTTAAAAGTCAGGGTGAAGGAGCATGTAGTCACAGTATACAGCTAAGCCCAGGTATCTATTTTGAAATTGAGCTTATCCTCCCAAGTTCTTTTTGTAGCAGTTGAGCTGGTTGATTCAAGAATCTGCAGCACTTTTGGCTGCAGATTCTTGCATGTAATGCAAGTAATGCTTAGATTCAGCTTCGTACCGATTGCACCTCCAATTATTATTCCAAATTGTATATAATACATCTTTTTGTTTGTATAGCTGTCGCATTTCCGATTTCACCTAAATATTTTCGGTTAGGTTAGGTTAAAGTGGCTACCAGCAAAGAGGTATAGAACTACAAGAGTACGCATCACAGCTAAAAATATTGCAGAAGGGATATTTCCGTCTTTCGTATGCATCGGCTATGCTGTTGTTTGGTGCTGAGGTAGCAATGTGAACACTAGGGTATCAACATCAGTACCCCACATAGTACATTTTCGTTGTAAGAGATGCGCACTCTTGTAGATGTATACTCTTTGCTTCCAGTGAGTTCGCCAGCACACTAAGACCAGGGGTCGAATTACGACATCAGGGGTCGAATTACGGCATCAGTTATCGAGTGAATGAAATTCATACGTTATCGAATGATCGAGTAACCACTTTGTCTGCTTCCACACGTTGACTGGTGAGTCAAGACTTTTTTCGAAGTTCTCTTTGTTAATTTTCTTCCGTGAGTCTCGCGCTTTTACACGACGACTTTTTCTCTTGACTCAAATTTGACATTCCTCTTTTATTCTGCTTGAAAAAAAAAAACACCAGCAACCGAACAAATATACGCAAGTAGCCGAAACTGACTCTCCAAGCAACGAAATTATATGAAGCAACATGATGATAACAAGAAGGAAGAGAAAAGAAAACGTCAAAAAGAGTCGCTGAAAATTTTGCCCACGACTCACAGGGCAAAATATTTTTCCTCTCAACTTTTCGAATTTTCTTTCTCTTTTGCACTCATGTGAGTCGTGAGTCGTGAGTCTACGTGTGAAAGCAGACTTTGGGATGATCACATACGATTGGTCACGTATCGAATGCACATTTAAAATTGTACCAATCGTACTAGCACAATTCTGCTACATTCATATTTGATGGCTGTCAAATGTGTTGTTTTTTGGTTTTCTGTTTTTCTGCGTTGAAAATAAATTGGTGTTATTATTATATCTTTAAATTGAAATGGAGTATTGGCTGTATTTTTCAGCTTCCGAATCAGAAGACGGACATGAAGATAGACATTGTGAGTCCATTGAACGAAAAAGTTTAAGAGATAAAAGCAATCCTTTGTCTTTACAAAACTCCGCGTACGTATAATGAAATTTTAATTTTCTTGAAATGTATTTCATAATTTCAACTTTCAATTACAGTTTTATAAAAATAATTTTTGCGCTAACTCATTCCATAACTTAGTCGAAGTGGCTTTCCCCTGTGCGCACGTTAAAACATTTTTCGCAAGGTCTGGGTGGCGGCTCATAAAATGTGCTAAAATTTCTTTTTGCGTTGGATTAATTTTATTTAAGCTCGACCTACAATAAAATAAAAATAAAAAGTTAAAAAAGTATGTGAAAATAAAAAAATGAAAATATCTTACATTTTTCCTTCCGAAAATGCATCCACTCGACACCAAAAACTATACCGTATGAAAATAACCTCGATCACTGATGTCAAAATACCAACATTCGATACTCGATACTCGAATCTCGAATGCGGTCATACCAAATCATCATTTTTAAGTGACGTATGACTCGATAACTGATGTCGTAATTCGACCCCAGTTATCGAGTCATACGTCACTTAAAAATGATGATTTGGTATGACCGCATTCGAGATTCGAGTATCGAGTATCGAATGTTGGTATTTTGACATCAGTGATCGAGGTTATTTTCATACGGTATAGTTTTTGGTGTCGAGTGGATGCATTTTCGGAAGGAAAAATGTAAGATATTTTCATTTTTTTATTTTCACATACTTTTTTAACTTTTTATTTTTATTTTATTGTAGGTCGAGCTTAAATAAAATTAATCCAACGCAAAAAGAAATTTTAGCACATTTTATGAGCCGCCACCCAGACCTTGCGAAAAATGTTTTAACGTGCGCACAGGGGAAAGCCACTTCGACTAAGTTATGGAATGAGTTAGCGCAAAAATTATTTTTATAAAACTGTAATTGAAAGTTGAAATTATGAAATACATTTCAAGAAAATTAAAATTTCATTATACGTACGCGGAGTTTTGTAAAGACAAAGGATTGCTTTTATCTCTTAAACTTTTTCGTTCAATGGACTCACAATGTCTATCTTCATGTCCGTCTTCTGATTCGGAAGCTGAAAAATACAGCCAATACTCCATTTCAATTTAAAGATATAATAATAACACCAATTTATTTTCAACGCAGAAAAACAGAAAACCAAAAAACAACACATTTGACAGCCATCAAATATGAATGTAGCAGAATTGTGCTAGTACGATTGGTACAATTTTAAATGTGCATTCGATACGTGACCAATCGTATGTGATCATCCCAAAGTCTGCTTCCACACGTTGACTGGTGAGTCAAGACTTTTTTCGAAATTCTCTTTGTTAATTTTCTTCCGTGAGTCTCGCGCTTTTACACGACGACTTTTTCTCTTGACTCAAATTTGACATTCCTCTTTTATTCTGCTTGAAAAAAAAACACCAGCAACCGAACAAATATACGCAAGTAGCCGAAACTGACTCTCCAAGCAACGAAATTATATGAAGCAACATGATGATAACAAGAAGGAAGACAAAAGAAAACGTCAAAAAGAGTCGCTGAAAAGTTTGCCCACGACTCACAGGGCAAAATATTTTTCCTCTCAACTTTTCGAATTTTCTTTCTCTTTTGCACTCATGTGAGTCGTGAGTCGTGAGTCTACGTGTGAAAGCAGACAAAGTGGTTACTCGATCATTCGATAACGTATGAATTTCATTCACTCGATAACTGATGCCGTAATTCGACCCCAGTGTTTAGTCCATTGTGATACCACGTGGATCTTGTCCATTCTCCTTATTACCATGTGGCGAGTTCATCAGCTTTACAGTTCCCTGGAATGTCACTATGCCCAGGCACCCAGCATAGGTGAATGTTAAACTGCTCTGACATATTTTTACGAGATTAACGGCAATTTAGGGTTGTCTTTTAATTTATAGCGATTGATTCCAGTTCCAGGGATTTGATGGCCACTTGGCTGTCCGAGAAGATTCTAATATCCTTGGCAGATATAAAATTCTCTTCCAGCCAATATAAGGCTTCTTTGACCGCCATGAGTTTCGCATGGAAAATGATGCAATGATCAGAGAGACGGAAAGATAGGTTGAGGTTTAGACTGTCGGAAAAAACACCAGCACCCACTCCGTCATTTGTTCGTTACTTTCCCATGGCGATCTGCCTGGGGTTGAGACCTGGAGACTCTTATCAAAGTTTAACCTGGTAAGGGTGTAATCGGTGTTTTCAGGAATATTTTGTATTTTCGTTTAGAAAATATCTTGGAGTTGTGAAAAAGAATGTCTAGTTTTCGGTGATCCTTGATGTTCGGCTGAGAAGTGTTTAGAGCTAAAGAAGTTTTGCGGAACCTTTGCACCCATGACCGAATCGAATTTACACTTGGTCCTCAGCTCAATCGCCGAATATTGTAACGTAAACGAAATTGTCGGAGCTCAATCACGTAAGACACCACACTGCGCCCACACCATTTTCATTTTTTGAGATATTCTCGCTGGAGCTCTATTACATAATGTATAACGAAATGAGCGGCAAGTAAACGATACAGAAGTAAACGATAGTCACGACAAAGTGCGATTGCGTAAAACGAGAAATATTCATGACAGCTCAACGAAAATAAAAATAAAACGAAACAAACGGCAAGTAAACGAAACAGAAGTAAACGATAGTCACGACAAAGCGCGATTGTGTAAAACGAGAAATTTATGACAGCTCAATGAAAACGAAAGCTATACGACTGCCCAATGCCAGTCGTAAGAAAATACGAGTATCGTAAAATCAAGAACGATACCTACTCGTTTTATGTAATCGAATTTCAACGAGAAGTGGAAGTGATTTCAACGATATTCGTTTTATAAAATATGGCCCCAGTCTTAAGAATTTACGTGTATCGTAAAACCTAGAACGATACTCGTTTTATGTATTCGAATTTAAACGAGAACGAAGTGATTTCAATGATATTCGTTTTATAAAATATGGCCCCTGTACATCATCTTTCTAAAACATATATATTTTTAAGTACAAATAACGTTCGCGATTAGCAGGGGTTAATTATTTAAATGAGCAAAATAAGCAGTTCTTTCTGGACATAGATAAATATAACATTACTTGCCGACCCCTATTATAAACCGAGAAATTAAAAATGAATAACTCGCCGCTGTGAAAAATAAAAAGTGCATTTTTTATTATTCATATTATTTTTTTAGTTTTGTTTTTTTTTACAATAAAGCTATAACTTCTTTGAATGTGATTTGTTTTGGATATTTTAGTAAAAAAGTCTATTTTAGTTCATTTTTGTTGATTGTACGTGTACATGAAATATGACTTGGTTCGTTTAAAAAAAAAAGTATACACTGACGTATGTTTCTTATGGTAAACAGACACATTTAAAAAAAAATGATTGACCATAACTAGAACTGCGTTTTGGCTTGTACAAAATAGGATTTAACAAATAAAAGAATTTTATTTTAATAAATTAAAGAAATAATGGCAGCAAGGAGGAGGGACAGCATTGATACTACTGCTACACTGGCACCACCAGGGCTACAATAATATTCCGAACAATCTGCATTGTAAAAATCGGCATAGCGCTTCATGACATCCGACCAATCGCAAAGTCCAACCGCACACCAATCCAAATCGACGGGAATTTGATTAAGGAAGAACATGACCTTCTCGGTGTCTTTGGGATCGGAGGGACAACTGAAATAAAAATAAATTGGTTAAAATCGAAGAGTAAAGTGGGATGGTTAGGATTCTTCCGTACTCATATTTGACTGCTACTAAATTGGAAGCAAATGGATCTAGGATACTGCTCTTCCATTTGCGATTACCCATTGATTCGTAGTTGTCAGCTGTGGGAGCAACGCTATCTTTCTTCAAACCCATTGCTGTGACCACTGTCTGAATGATGGTGGAGTGAGCAAAGTACGCAATTGCATTGGGCTGAGTTTTACTATTCAACTGGAGGAGCATATCCTTGACGACTTCACAAGGAATGCGGGTGTTAGGTTCATAACCCAGGCCGGATTTCTTCCAATACCTTAGATCGTCGTAGTATTCCAAAACGGTAAGTTGTTCCGTAGTAAAAGCCTAATCATAAAATAAGAACATGTATTCCAGGTAGTAGAAGCTGAGGTTATTAACTTACTGCACACCATGCGCTGATGCGATCGATATTCCAAGCCTGTTCATATCGGCAATAATCCCAAATCAATTCGATGTCCTTAAATTCAAGTGGGTATTGGTATCTATAGTATGCAAAAGAAAAAAGCGGTTATTAACCATTGACGGATAAGGGAGCTATTTTATGTTTACCCAAGTCGAGTGGAAATATCCGAAATTGTTTTGTTCATCAGGGCAGAGTTTTGGAACTTGAGGTATTCGGCATTATCGTTGTTCTTATTGTTCACCTCCCAGCTGGGGCAATAGTCATATGGCCTCAGAAGTGTATCATTGCCCTCAGCTTTCGACAAGTGAATGCTTTGATAGACCTCTGGTCCGAAAAGTCCGTCAGCAAATGCCTTGAAACTTTCAATTGTCCTTTGAATGTTGGTATGACGAAACTATTAAAGGAACGGGATGTTTTAAAATAAATGATCATATAAGATTTTTAATGATTTTTTTTATTACCAAGAAGTTTTGAGGGTTGTATTCTTTAGTAAGTATGTTGGGATATAGGCGTTGGTAAGTCTTTGCCAGCAGTTTTAAGTCTTCCCAACCCTGAAATTAAAATTTTGAAATTAATTAATTTTAGAATAAGTATTGCAAATATAATTTATATTTTAACATTGGATTTATCGTTTGAACATTTAAAAAAAACAGAGGCATCTTCTATGGAGGTGAGGAGTAGGGTTTTCGCGTTCCCGGCTCTTTTTGATTCCCGGGCATCGGGAACGATTATTTTATATTCCCGGGAATTCCCGGGTAGCCGGGAATGAGTTTTTTAGAAAAAAAAATCTAGTTTTTCAGTATTTTCTTTTTATTACAAATTTATGAGTCTGGTTGCCGGAGAAATAAGACTTTAAGAATACCAAAGCATTCAAGGACCTATCGGACAGCCTGTTTCTTGCTTTGGTCACAAAGCTTCCAGCGATTGAATACACCCTCTCGCTTTCTGCAGATGTTGGTTTCACTGTTAAGAGGGATTTGTATAGCAGATCCAAATTAGGTATCGGAAGAAGCTGGAACAAGTCTGACGGCGTTGTTGATAGCTTCATTCAACTGCAATTCCAAAGATGTAGGATTATCATACAATTCTTGCAACGTGAGAGTATCTTCTTCACTTGATTCAATTTTGTTAAAAAACAAGCGCATAAAAACATATTTTTCTGCATATCTTAAAAGGCTTGTTTTCGAAGCATTTGGCAAGTCATTTGATGTAGGTATAAGTGTCAGGACTATGTAAATATTTGCAAAGGTCAAAAAGACTGACATATCTTCTTCTTAAAATTCTTTCTTCTAGTGCTGAATAAAACTCCTCTGAAAGGGAGTTTGAAGTCTTCGGATTGCATTCAGTGGAACTGAAATAATAGCATCGCATGTAAGAATTGTTGGGTCTTTTCTACTCAGTGCTTCCACAGCTAATTTAACAGGTTTCAATAAATGTACCAAATTCTGCAACTCTTCCTCAATTTTTTCATTCAAGTTCCAGTTGTAGTTCAAATCGACGAGAGCTTTCTTAATACTATTTTTTACCAACAAGAATCTTTCTACCATAGTAACTAAACTATTCCAGCAAGTTTTTACATATAACAGCAAATGCATTTCTTTTCCTTTTACTTGTTTAATGAATGGTTAAAGTAGAGTAGGTATTTATGACTGGACTTTTTGGAAACATTTTTACGATTTTTCGGACCTCGTTTAGCAAATGGAATAAATCTGGACGAATGGTAACTTCAAGGTCATCTTCATCGTCAATAATATGAAATGAAAGCTCGTAGTCTTCAGTGTCGAAATCGTTGTCCTCCGCGTCTGATTCATTTTCATTTTGAATTGTATTTTTGCAGGCTTGTTTTTTATAAATCACATCCGTAATAGCTAAATGCATGGCGTGATTGATGCAAAGCAACGTTTTCTCGGCTTCTACCTGTGATATTCTTAGCTTATGTACTTTTTCTAAGTGTTTCACAAAGTAACAATAACCATAACATAATGTAAAGAATTGTCAATGCATTATAAAAAAGCTATAATTTAAAACCTACAAAAAACTCATAAGACTTGCAATTTAAATGTACGAGAATAGCAATAGCAATCAATGAAGTATTAATAATATAAAGGGTCCGCCAAATAAGTTTTTTTTTTTTTGAAAATGCTATAAAAAAAAAC
Organism: Rhingia campestris; assembly: GCA_932526625.1. NCBI lineage: Eukaryota > Metazoa > Arthropoda > Insecta > Diptera > Syrphidae > Rhingia > Rhingia campestris. Next base: position 32,610,073 of record OW052184.1, on the reverse strand, counting down.
TACTGAATATTTTCTCAAATTTCTTTTTTTATTTGAAAGTACAATCCTTCCGGTTAATAATGGAAAATAATTTCATTCAAATGGCTGCCTCGGCTGGCCATGCAGTAGCCTACACGATCGGTCCATTTTTTAAGCCCATTATCGATTGTGTGCAGCTGTATTTCACCAATGGCTTCACTAATATTGTCCTTTAAAGCGTCAATTGTCTCTGGCTTGTCGGCGGAACACTTATCTTTTACGGCACCCCACAAATAATAGTCCAACGTTGTCAAATCGCAGCCCCGAGGTGGCCAAACGACATCAGCTCTGCGGCTGATAATGCGATCTTCAAAAACAGGGCGTAAAACATCGAGTGTAGCTTCGGCTGTGTGGCACGTAGCGCCATCCTGTTGAAACCAAATGTTGCCAATATTCTCCTCTTCAATTTGTGTGAACAAAAATTCGTTCAACATGGCCCGATAACGATCGCCATTGACTGTAACGGCCACTCCTTGCTCATTTTCGAAGAAAAATGGCCCAATTATGCCTCTGGACCAAAATCCGCACCAAACAGTGACTCGTTTTGGGTGTATTGGCTTTTCAATGTATGCGTATGGGTTTTTGTGCCCCAAATGCGACAATTTTGCTTGTTTACATAGCCGCCAAGATCAAAATGAGCTTTATCTGAAAAGATGATTTTTTTGGCAAAATCGGCATCTTCTCGAAGTCGATCGCAGGCCCACTTAGCGAAGCGAAAACGCATTGGATGGTCAGTTGGCTTCAACTCCTGAACCAATTGGACTTTGTATGGCGTCATACCAAGGTCTTTACTCAAAATTCGAACGACGGTGAATTGATGTTGATGGCGCTTCACGCACACTTTCTGCCACAGCGGCAATATTCTCGGGTGTACGCACTGTTTTTGGCTTTTCACGCTTTGGTTTATCGATGAGGATGCCAGTTTCTTTCACTTTTTTCACAAGATAACGAACATACCAAATCTAATGAACGTCAACACAAAAACATGAACTAAAACTTTTAACAAACTTTGAACATGAACAACATAAACTCACTGGTGACGAAACTTTGTATGGCATTTAAACGCCTTTGCTACTAAGATTTTTGATTTATTTCTTACATTTAACTGTTGGCTATAGCAAGAGGCTACTAAGTTTTGGAGTTCTTCAAAATGAAAAATAAAATGTTTTCAAATGAGTTTAATATATGAATATATTTTAAATATCGTTTTTACAAAGAAAATTATTAATTTGGAATGTACCCGGGTACCCGGGTATTATGAAAAATTATTCCCGGGAATGAAAACGCTTTCATTCCCGGGAATTTCCGTCCCGGAAACCCGGGACCGAAAACCCTAGTGAGGAGGGCGCGGTACGCTTGTGGTTGCTCGGCCAAGCTCGTTGGACGGGGTAGTTCTTGCCCACTCACGACGCATCACCTGCTCAACAAACGTTTTATCTCGTACCAAATCAAAAAAGAAAAAAAAGAAGAAAGTTACGTTACTCTGACATCGGACGGACCAGTTAGGATAGATCAAAAGGGAGAAAGAGAGAAAGAGAAGAATAAAACACTACTCAAAAACTTATGCCACTACATACCGGTGAGAAAAGTGGGAACTCATCGCGAATATAACAATATAACGGACAAATGAGCTTAAACCATAGCTACTCCAATGTATGGCTTAAGCTACGAGTTTTACCGCGTTTAGCCTAACCGCTCTACTACTGTTTCCTATGTCTCTCACCGATAAAAGGTTCGCTAGACCTTCGAGACGTGTCTGATGTTGTTGGCAAGAGATGGCCATCCCAACCTTGTGTCCCTTGTCGGAATAAAGCGTTATCTGTTTTTGCATAACGACCGTCAATGGAGGTCGAAGTTGACTCCAATGTTTCCACCGAAGCACTCTTCATTATCTACAATAAATACAATTTGGCTCTTAAGTTGCAGTAAGAACGAACTGCTTGGTTTCGGATTATAGACTGAACGATCGCTGTATGTGCTGACTTCCAAATGATAGCTTGTGACGTCATTATTGAGGTTGAGGTTTCTCAATTTCTCTATTGAGTCTAAATTCTGGCTGTAAATAAAAACCCCCTGGATTCTAATTATTAGTGTCCAATCGGTCTTCATCTTTAAACAACGACCATCTTAAACCTCAAACAAATGGGATCAAAACTTTTAACCCGAAAGTCCAAATGTTTGCTCTACCAGAACCCCAGTTCTACTTTACGGTGCTGGAAAATAAGCAATAAAGCGAAGCAAATATTGAACACATTTGAAAGAAAGAAATTCTTTGTCGAATTTTTAGTCCTGTATGCGAAGGCGAATGAAGGAGAAAACGGCAATCTTTATGCCAAGATGTGGTATTATCCAAATCATAAAAACACGTCGACAGCCTGTAGAATCTTCTATTCTGAACCTTCACGCTCGAGGCAATATGGAAGGTCGAACCTTTGGTTTAAGGATTAAGCTATTGCTGATGGCAGAGCACTTGGAATGAATAACTAGAAGCAACGTGACCAAAATCAAAGAGGATGGAAGGCTGTTTTGTGTCAGGGACAGATTTTCTACGGACCGGAAAATCGTTAAGTAAAGTAAATCATCTCCATATTCCATCGAAGACTGATAATCGAACAAATATTTCTTCATATACTTTTGATACAGTCCTTGCTCCAGCGCCCTAAAGTAGGACTGGGATGATGAGGGTCTTATCTCCTTAGTAGTTCCAGTGGTTGACTCAATTGCACGAAGAAATAGCGTTTGGTGAAAGTAATTCCTATTTTGATTTCTGGAGAGATCTTATTGTCAGAGTTATAGCCCGAATCTTCCCATCATCACTGACACCTCACAAGTCACAAGAAGAGGTGAAATTGATTTTGTGACTTTTTCGTATTCTCCCCCACGGTCACAACTTGTGAGAGTCACAAAAACAATCGAAATTGTGATCTCCTTCAGAGCAGGTCACAACTAGCAAATTATTTGAGATTTGATATTTTGATTGTTGAGTAGTGTAAAAAATGGAAGTTGAAATGAATATGGCGCATATTTTTCACGAAGTTTCCTCCGTAAATGAAAAGTAAGAATTTACAGAAGCACATAATTTTTAACAAACTAATAATATTGATAAGATTACAGCGAAGACGGCTTTTAAGAACCTTGAGAGGTACCAATGAGCCAATATTTATACAGAACAGAACGTTTGTAAAGTTTTTTTCGATTTCCAAAATCATTATGCTGGGATCTCATGCAGAGCTTGAAGCCTCATGACAATCAACCAACTTCCTTGCCTTTTGTACTTCGAGTATGTGTTACATTTTGTTCTTCTCAAGTTCTAATTGCAGTTTTATTAAATTTGTTTTGAATATAGTTTCATTCGGAGCTATATTTCCTTGCACATGGCATTTATAAGAAGTGTATAAGAAATAACTATACAATACCTCTCAGCCAAGCCACAATTTACAGAAACGTTGCATATATATATATTCACCTTTGCTGTGGTGAGTTTCGTTGTGACTTTTCTTGTGAGGATTGTCGGATAATCCGACAAATGTTATCGAGTCACAATAATCCTCACAAAGAATAGTCACAAGAGCTTGTGATTTTTGATTCCTCACAAGGGGGAGAATCGGGCTGTTAGTATTGTCGATTTTGACGTTCTGTCCAAGTCGCTGACAGCAGAAGATTGTTCGTCATCGCCTTTTAATAGCCTGTGACAGTGACACAAAACTTTTTTCTCGTTCATTGCGACATGATTTTGTTCGGGGCTTGTATCCCGGTCTTACGAACGAACATTCCCGACATGCCATATCCTTCATCTCGGGCTTGATCTCTTTTTATGTTTCTGAAAAGCCTGTGTTCATCCTCGTCTTTGTTTAGAAAGTTTTACTATGTCTGTATTCATGTACCCATGATTAAGTTTTTGCCTTTGGCACATTCCTTACAATGAATTTATGTATTTATATAGCTGATTATCTTTATTTCTTGCTGTACTTATCGACAACAATGATAGAACGAAACAAATATCGTTTTCGCGTTTTTATTTTTGTCTCATCTACGTCATCGACGCTCATGGTACATGTGCAAAGCCATATCTGTAGAAGTACCACCATGATCGGGATCAGTTTTATGTAAGATTTAATTAATGTGTCACAATTTCAGCAAGACGCCAAATGTCAAATTTATTTTGTAGAAAGAAACAGATAAGAGAATTAGTTGACAACAAGCAATTATTTTTACTATACTTTTTTGTCCATTTCTAACAAGACGGCAGCCAATTCTCTTAATGAAATTACATTTGCTCCATCTTACTGCAATAGCGTCCCTTTGCATATTCACAATGGATCACAGGATTAGTTTTGTTCAAGAAGTATAAATCACTTTTGTTCTACCATTAATGTGTTCCTTATGAAACATACAAGTCTACATTTGCACTCAAACCTCTTTCCTATACGAATTCTTACCTGGGATGTTAAGAAATTGTCCATTTCTGGAGTAATACTGGAGTTGAATTTCCATGTTTGAATGGAGAAGAGATCCTCTGCGCATAATGCACCTACATCTGGTTTTGTCCTTAATACTTTGTAATTGTTGACAACTTGATCGCGTAGCTAAAATTTTAAAATTTTGTTGATAATTCATTTAGAAAAAAATTTTTAAAATTAAATATTTACCGCTTCGAGTTCACTGGCCTTTCCAATGGACTTTGCCGATGGCAACCTCGTTCCGTGTCTGCTAAGTATCCATGTTTTTGTTGGTGTGCAGTCTATTTGAAAGTGGAGAGTTAAATGTAACAATATACATATTAGAACGGGCTTATGTGTGATTGTAACGCTTTAACTTAATTTTTTCTAATTAATAAGAAATTGCGGATTTTTTTTATTACTCCATTTTGTGTGTGCGTTTTTGAAATAATGCTAGAAGATCCTGATTTATCCTGGCAAAGAAGGAAGAGCATAATTAACTGCAACTGCTACAGCTTGGGAAACTATGTTGTGTTTTGGTAGACATTAATGAGCGCGTTGATTTCAATGTAGCCTTAGTCGGTTTGAGACTATTTTTTTTTTTCAAATTTTCAGAAATATTAGAAATATTATGGAAGAAGTGTATCTTGCGAAGATGTAATACTGAAAGCCTCATCACTTCTTTACAATGATTCGTTTGCTGGGGACAAAATATTGAATCACACAAGTATATCCGAGAACAGTTAATGCTGGTTTCAAATGGGTCCGAGACTGTTTCGGCGAACGTCTACCAATCTCTTATCAAGATATCAAAGCAATTTGGCAATAACTTTTTCTTATGTCGGGATATAAAGATATCTTGATAACTATATTCAAGATAAACTTGTTAAAGTTGACACGGACCTATACCACTTTGGAAAGTCTCTAGCTAGAAGTTAACTATTACCAAAACTGGATGCGACCCTCCAGTCAACTCTGGGTAATTTTTAACCAGAATGCTCAAGAAGTCAAGCTATGCTCAAGAGATCGCATATCAACAATTAAATGACACTTTCACATGGGCTTATGTGATAGAAGGCTATGGATTGCTTAAAAGGATTTTTGCTGAAGCTTTATAGTCGAGGAAAAAAAAAGTATACCATTCTTCACCTTCTCTGTTTACGCCCAGCGCATTCCAATAAAAATTTAATCCATTTAGTAGCCTATAATCTTGGGTACCTGGGTAAAAAAAACATCGGTACACTCCTCAGCTTAATATCGAAATGTGTTACATTAAACAGGCCTCACCGTAAGTAATCCAGCTTAGTAGTAGATTAAGGCAGAACAGTCTGACTCCTGTGACATTAAATCAGGCGCAAAACATTTAAAGAAAATGTGGGCAGATTGTGAAGAAGACAGAAACAACAAACCCTTCCCAGAAACATGCAATCTGTTTCAACTCTTGTGCGAATACTTAATGGTCACAACTTAGTGTAAACTCATACATTGAAAATGCATATGCCTTTGAATCGCAACCTCTAATGCCTTTGTAGAGGTTGTGATGAAGAAGAATACAAGATGATACCCTTCACTCTTATCCTAAACCAGCATCCGGATGAATAGAAGGTTACTAAACCCCTAACAGACATAACAATGGGCCTTCAAAAATCTGTGCGATGTTGAATCAACCCAACAACCTAACTTATCCAAAAAGTACATTCAATCCAAATTGAATCGTAGCATTTTAGTTAAACGCGTGATTTCAGCCCAAATGCGAATCATTTTACCACAAAATTTCAGATTCCGAAACGCAGTGTTTGGCTGAAACCCAAAGAAAGGACTAACACCATTTACCGCATTAATTCACAAACCTAGCCTATTAGGTTACTCACAACAAGCGTGAAAATTATCACATTCCAAAATGCGTTTATCTAAAACACACCGAAACTGAAAACTGAATTTTCGATAAAAAAAAACACCTTATTTAGAATCGAAAACATGTAGCTTTAGACGTAACGATCTTGGAACCGCTTCTCAGACGTCGTTGTTGGAGCGAACTTTTATTTTAATACATTCCCCATTTATTTTCCATGTATAAATGTCAATTTTTTCAGATGTCAGATCTCCGTAAGTCACTTGACTTAGCGTTTCGATTGGTATACAAAAAGCACTCTTTTTGTACTCTAGAGCACTTTTTTTACTCTAGATCTATTTGTTCGTTTTCGATTGGGATACAAAAAGCAATCTTTTTTTACTCTAGAGTACTTTTAAAGAATCTGGATTCCAAGTCAGATTTACACCAACATGCACCAACACAAAAACATTTAACATCTGACTTAATATGCCAATTTGAAGTTTGCATTTCGCAGTTTGATGATTAAAAAGTGATTTTCGGGGAAAACTATAATTAGAAATTAAAATATTTTTGGACAATCATGTTCTAAAATTCATAAGCTTTGTTTTGACACCAACTCGCCAATGGTTGAGTTTATAAAAAAGCCGCAATGAGTAAAAGACAATTTCAAATGATAGTTTACATTGATAGCTTATAGCTAAAATTGCGGCCTAAAGATAAACAATAAGCTGTCAAATGGCACACTAATACACACAGAAAACCAAAGTAACCCCTTTAATGTTCGATTGGGACGGGTAAAATCTGAAATCTGAGAGTAAATCTAAAAATCCCAATCGAAAACGCTTTTAGTCGAGGGTTTCCGAAATATGCGAGGCTAAATTTTTAGGGTTCGTCTTCTCACCCTTTATGCACAATAGAGAAATCGTTTTTTTTTTTTTTAAGAAAAGGGAAAATCTCTGAAAGATTCGTAGATGGAACACGCCTAATGCCTTGAAAGATATCGGTGCTATCATTTACCATACCTACGTATAATATTTCGTGATTTCGTAAAAAAGCTTTCTGTTACAGATGTCAACAGAGGGAGTAGCATATTGATTGCGTTTGCACACATTTTTATTTAATACCATATCCTCATATAACTACAACGTAAAAACAACGTTGAAAGATTGTTTGACACCGCTCTGGTGACCATACAATAGCAATACCGCTACTTGACCTTAGGTTACGTTAGGGGACGTTTTATTCACGTCAATCAAAGCTTAGGTTTCTGAAAAACTATGCCCCGTCATTTAACGCCAGTAATATTTTATGATTTTTTTTTTATTATTTAAACTGTTTCTTATTATAAACTTACTTGGCACCTCCACATATTTGTCTAGGGTTGCGCCCTTCGCAATTTGATAGGCAGTTTTCGATGTGAATTGTCGAGTTTGAACTCGTTCATTGTCCTTTCCAAAACAGTATTCTTCGCAACATGTCGCTGTCTCTTTTGTAACAAATCCAGAAGCTAGATATTGACTTAAAACTAATATCACTGTGATCCAAAGCACTTTCATTTCTGAAAATAAAATAAAACAAAAATAGATAAGTTTTAGAATAAAAAAAAACTAGTTAATGATCCCTAAAACAACATCGCTGAGCTCAAACAACTATAACTTTCCCTACTAATTGAATAACAGTGTTTCCACCCTCAATATTCATCAACACATTATGCCTTGACTGCACACTTGTGAATGTCATATTCAGCATCAATAATTCAGATCGATTGACACATCAAGATTGCCCCCAATGAACGCATTTCACCCACATGCTCACATAGCCATTGAACAGCTTACATCAAACCATATACAACAAACAAAACCGTAGGGGTTAATGGATATACTCATCGCAACTAAACCGGGTCATTAGAAAATGTTATTAACAGACGCCACCACCAGCACAACATTGTGCTAACGAAGCTATAAATTCCACTCAACGTAACCCCACTTCGTAAGAAAAAGACTTGGGCTAATTGCTTTAACTATGTCGAAGGGGTTGCAATCACCCTCGGAGATTAATAAAAACATCTCCTCATTTTTATCGAAACAAAAAAGAAATTACTATCCACTATCCCATGAATATATTCATTTCAATGTGTCAGACAAAAAGGTGATGAACATACGCCATTAATCAATCAAATTTGATGAATGTTCAAATGCCTGCCCAAAAGTCAATTTTGCTCCAATTGACATTGCGCGCTCATCTGTCAAAAGCTTTACATTATTCGATCGTGTTTAGCTAGCGTGTCATGTATTGAGATAAGCGAAACGCTTAGCGTAATGAAAAGTGGTATTCCGCGGCCTTACTTAACGGTTTCATGTAATTGCGTTTAATGAAGCTAGTGCCGCCGCGGAAATTGACTTCCGCTCGAGATAAAATGGCGAAAGCCTTTCCAAAGTATGCATCATTTTATGCAGCACGCTTCACACGCTAGGATAATTTAAAAGACAAATTACACCGTACACATACCGCTAAGTGCCAGGTTGAAACAAATACAACACAAACATAACCCATTTCTGAAAAAGGAAAGCATTCCTCCTTCGAAGGCATACATGAGTGTAATGTGTATGCCAATAGAAATCACACACTCTAAGCCAAGCCCACAAAAAGTCAACGTAATATAAATCGCGCGCAAAAATTTTTCAAAGTAAACACACGCGATGGTGGTTGACCTTCGCCTATATCCGACAACGGGCGGCTATTTGTCAGGCGTCAGCGCACCATTTGATAACCAACCTGAGATAGTAAAATCACACAGAAAAGGAAAAGTCCATTTGGGGCAGTTCGGTGTTCGGATGAGATGATGTAACGCTGCATATGGCGCAAGCGGCCAAGTCGCAGATCGATTTGTCATAAATATTGATTTGTTCTCATTTTCTGTTGTGGTGATAATAAATTGCAGGGATGGCAGTAATATTTGCTATACGATAGACGTCATAAAATTTAATCACCAAAGTAGGTGGCTTCGGATTGCTATATTTAGAAGGGTTTGCCTCTGCACTTTTTGAACCGATAAATAAACTGAGCCCCGACGGCTATACGCTTTTTGAATTTGGCGGCATTTTAAATCTGTCAATTGTATGACATATACAGATATAACAGCTGTTATATCAACAGAAGTCTAGCGTGACATCAATGTTGATTCCTGGCATGCACTTGGAATGCGAAAAACTCACTTACGAGACCAAAACCTGAAAATAGAAGTGCCATCGGTAAGGGAATTTGTGATAAGTGGCAAACACAATCAACCCAGTCGCTCTGTGTAGGGTGATTGTCACTGAAGCAATCACATTTTTATGTCATTTTATTGTAGCTAATTATTTGTCACACGAAAGTCACAAAAATAGGAATATAACATTTCACGATCGGGTTACATGGAATAAGTAGTATTCTCCTGTTAAAAACATAATTGTTGTCAGGGACCATGTCCACAAGAGTCGTTTGGAATCACTTATGGTGGAAGACATCTTGCAAATATTGAGATTAATTTGAGAAGTAAGGTTTTCGCAACCAGGGTGCAAAGGTTTGACAGTAATATATGGGAGAAAACAACAGCATATGGCTCTCAGATGGATAATTTCTTTCAATGTTCGAATGTAAGCAGCTACAAAGCGTGTCCTACCTCGAAACCTAGTTTCGACAACAAGAGTAACGTAGTCTCTCGACTTAAAACCAATAAACCAAGAGGCATAGAGGTATCATCTAACGAAGCTATACCTAACAAATTAGTCGATATTCCAAGCCTAAATTGGTGTTCCGAAGAAGGAAATCCCCGAATTCGCTGTGGGAGAACAAAGTGATTGGCAATATTGCGTGATCCCAAAAAAAAATCTCCAAGCTGTGCTAAATATATCAGTTGAGCCCGTCAGTACGAATTTAAATGTGCTAGGAAATTATGATACGGTTCAGTGACAAAGTAAAACAAAGTTCAACGCTCTTATTTAAGGAAGTATGAAAGCAACCTTTTAATTCTTCTCTTATTTCATATCATATTAACACCTTGCTTCATAGATTCACCGCTCCCAAGCCTTCCAAGGGCTTCCAGAGATTGTTGCTTGTTAATAGAAGCCCATGGTTTTAAGTAGACACACAGGGGGAAGTTTAGTTCTTTAAAATCGGGTGATCTTGAGAGCCGGTATAATCGCAAAAACTCCATATCAGACAACCGGGAAAGGATAGCTTCAGGATGTCGGTTGTGGCTCGTGCAGTACGCCATTATTAGTTAGTGGAAAACTCCGTCCTCCTGGAACCAATTAATCAAATTACGAAATGAAAAACTCATTTGTCTCTGTAGCACAGTGACCGTTTGGGACGTGCCATTTAAAACAAAAACGGTCCAATGGTTTAAGTGCTCCAGAACTGCAAATTTTGTTTGTTCAAATATCTCTAGGTGTAAACATTTTCTTCGTTACTCATGATGATTTTTGACGCAAAATCTAGTTGTTGAAATTCTGAACCATATACCACCTTCCAGAGTTCCTCACCTTAATAAGGGTGATAACTCTCCGATTCGGCTTCATGCGATTTGTTTGAGATGTCGCGGTTATATTAACCGTGCAAGAATCCTACAAGACCTGAGAGGCAACATCCGACCAGGAGTCGCCACCATACTCGGTGCTATACTAGTGGGTTCTTGACAAACGCCAGAAATCGGCTAATTCGCTGCATGTGGAATGGTGGACGTCACCTAATCGATATTTGTATATTATAATGGTGACATGTTCTGTATTGATTTTTTTATTATCTTGTCAATGATCATTGTTATGATCAAGATCAGTTCCTACAGCCTTGGTTGAGGAAGGGGGTTCAGTGGCTGACCGTCCTGGAAGAGGTGCTTATCGAAATATTCGCACTGAAGGCAACGTCGAAGCTGTGCAGCAGAGTGTTGTAAATGATCCATCTGTTTCAACTCGTCATCGTTCGAGTTGGGAATTTCCAGAACAACATTGCGGAGACTTTAAAGTTGGATCTTAAGATGTACCCATGCAAAAATGGAATTGTGCAAACACTGCTACCGCAAGACAAACGACACCGACTATACATTTGGGGGACGTTTTCAGTAAAAACATTTTTTGGTAAAATTTTAAAATATTCAAAATGCAAAAGCATTGGGTATGATAATATAAACACTTTGTCCTTCAACCATTTTAACCTACGCCGACTTTTTAGAGGCATTTTCTTACAAAAACAATTTGAATACCATACCCCATAGCATTTGCAGAAGACACGCGTTGTTTTTTGTCGAACCATTTACGATTTTTATAAACTGTCTGCGAGCAATATATGTATTGTGACAAAGCCACGCCCAGTTTTTGGGGATGTTAAATTTGAGAAAGGAATTGGATAGGGTATTCAACGATTCGCAAAGCGGATTGTAGCCTTCTCAAATGTTTTAATGAATGTTTTGATGTCGGATGAAGCGCATGAAGCAAAACTGTAGATTCTTGGGCTCCCAATCAGTTTCACCCATTAAAACGCACTACTTCATGGCCGAAAAATGTATCGGCTTATATTTCTTCGAGAATGAGAATGATACGCCAGGAACGATTTCCGGTGCTTCTTACAGAAAAAAGTGGCCGATCAGTGGCGCACATTCCTAGGCAAACTTTGGAAAAATCAGATTTCCCTTGGCCACCTCCTTTAACCATATTTTATTGCGCCCTACTTTTTGTATGCGGATATTTAAACGCATGTTAATATACCCGAGACTATTAGACAGCTTAAGCAGGATATTCGAAAAGAAATACAAAGCCTGCAACCATCAGAAACGTTACGTGATATACTGGACAACGCGCTAATACAGATAATGTATCTAACTATATCGATCAAAATAATGGACATTTGTTTGATATCATATTTCATACTTAATTTCAATAAAACAAAAATTAAAACAAATGATTATAACAAGAGTTATACGTCTTTAACATTGTTAGGTCTTATTTGGGCCACCCTGTACATATTAAAACTCTGTAAAACAAAACTATAGATATGTAGCTACATTTATACAAAAAAAAAGTTGATTAATCAAAAAGGTTTTATTGCCTTTTGAAAATGTAATGTTGCCGCATCATATTCACTAAGTGGTTTAAAAGCTTATTTACATTCTTTTTTCATGCGTGTAGGTGTCATTTTAACCTTCCTTCCAGATTTATGTAGATTTAAAGATTAAGCACCAAACAAATTTAAGAAACGGCAGCCCTGGAGCAGGTGATTATTTGGCTAGTTAGGGAAACAGAGAGCGAACGTTTAAAAATAAGGGGATTTTCAAACAAAATAGAGCAGTTTTGGTAAGCAAAATATTAGTTATGAAAGATTGGTATATATATACCACATCATGATTTAAAATTACAAAATTTATAAACTGTATTTTATTATTTGTTGGTGCATAACAGCCTTAATGAGTTTACATTTACTTGGCAACCCTTTTATCACTTACGATGACTCTATCCATAAACAATCAATTCGTTTGTGTTCATTAGTAGTATCAGCTAAATAAAACAAAAATACATATGGCTGAGTATGTGAAAGAAAACACTCCTCGATATCACAAACATCCGGAGGTCAACTGCAACGCCAAGAAAACTGATAAGGGACTAAAGAACATATTCAAGGGCACCATACGTCCCCCAAGCACATAAATTAATTCCAATGAGATCAATGTTATAAATTAAAAAAAAAAACAACACAACCCTGCAATTAAAATAAGATCTCTTAGTGGAAATCACAGATTTATTTTAAATTTATCTTTTGACAATGACCCGTTTCGAATTAAATTTATGCCTTTCCGTCGCCATACACACGCCGCACAAAATGATGAATACCCACGCACGTATTTCGCAAATCAAATAATTTTCTAATGACTTCCAGAGAGATTTTCCATTTAATTAGAAGCCAATCTCAATTACTCGCATGGGAGATGGGCACTTGACGCAGGCACTGCATGCCCTCCAGAATGTATAGTTCTTGAAAATTTGAAACATATGTCGCCTTCATCCATCCGTAGTTAATCGTAGAACAACAAATTGATGGGAACCCAAAAATATGCTGAAAATCCATCTCGAAATTTATTTCGAAAATAACCATCTCATCCAGTTGGCAGAGTTTTATAAATAATATTCGTAACGGGGGCCTAGGATAGTGTTTTTGTGTGTTTAGTGTAAAAAGAAAAATAATCAAAATTTCCATTGATAGATTTATGCGCGTTTATTTTTGTTGGCGAATTATTTCGAGGAGCATTAACCCTATCGCGTTGTTGGGAGGCACATGCGCTCACATGGAATAACAAATGGCTGGTGTTTAGGAAGATATTAAAATTAGAAAGACAAATTTTTTAATGTTGTGAAAATAAATCATTTTAAGTGGTAAAAACAGTAAATTTAAAAGACCGTGTCCGTGAGGGAGGAGAATTAAGATCGATTAAGTGGACTTTTAACACGAGCTATTCATGATTATTGTCACACGCAGTCGCTCACGTTGGAGCTTATGAACGGCGTGAAATGACAAAATTATTGGACGCATATATGCATTACAGATTACTTCTCTTCAACATCTTCAATTACGGTTGAAATGTTGCTCTTAAACTGTGATCTTTCCTCACTTGTTCTACAACCAAACATGGATTTCGACTAGTTTTAGTATAAGGCCCAGAAAATTGTGTTATATCATAAATAACAGTAGGTATTCTATTGAGCACATGTTGTCCTAAGTTTTTTTTTGTACTTGAGTCATGAAAACATGATCGATTCTGTTTTAACCATCCGCCAGATAGAAAATAGAAAATGTTTGGACTGAAAAAGTAAAACCGGTATTCCTAGCATCGAATAGCCTTATACTCAGGAGCCTTAACTAGTTGGAAATATGTAAATTCAATAAAGCATTGGATGTTCAACTACGAAGTGTAATATTGGTAGGCTAGGAAAACAAGGACTTTCAAAAACGTATACTTCAGGAAGACTATGAATATACACTAGGACGTAACGACAAATCACCGAAGAGATTTCAACAAATGCCGAAGTAACCAGGAATGCGTGTTCCATTGCTTGAAGAAAAAGTGACGGCACCAAAGTGTATACGTCATTTTTTGCAGACATCATAAACCAGGGGTCATATTGCTCATTACGAAACGAGCGGCAAGCCAACGATACTGTAGTAAACGTTAGTCATGAGTCATGACAAATAGCGATTATCAAAAACGAATATATCGTTTAAAAAAGATATTGCCGAACGAAACCGAAAAAATACACAAAACAAACTGGTGAAGGGAACCAACTTAAACTCAATTTTTGTCTGAATTAGAATGTTATTTGACAGATTGCTTGTTTTGCTTTTTTTTAATGGTTTTCACTTTGTGATATATTGTTAAAAAATGACGAAACTTTCAAAATACTTTCGATATACATATTCATATCTGCTATTCAACAAAATTGCTTACCGATTGCGAAATCAAAACATAAGGAAGTTTTCAGATGTGTTGGTTTGCTGCAAAAAGGTCTAAAGTTTCCTTGAAATCGAGATTTTTCAAAATTGAAAAGCAAATTTTGGAAAACGAAAATTAATCTGGATCAACAAATAGATCACTTTTTTCTCGCAGTCGAAAACCTTATAAGTAAGCAAAAAACTAAAAAGAAAGACAGTCTAAAGAAAAAAAACAATTATCGTAAATTCTTAAACGATTTTTGTTTTTAAACGATAACAAAACATTTAGTTTCAACGAAACTCGTTTTATGAAATACACCCCTAGGTTCATTTCAAAGATCGCTCGATCCAGTTATGGGTGGATGTTATAAAGGGGAATGTATATCGAATTAGTTGAACGAGACAGAGTAACAGTGCCTCACTTTTTCTTGACATTTATTTAATTAAAAAAGTCTATCCAAATTGAAAAAAACATTTGGGATCTAAGAACGATGGGATGGCTCTTCTAACGTAAATAATCCTCGCAAACTGCTCAATTTAAATGAAGTATGTCCTAAATAATTTCCATATCTAAATGCCTAAAGAAAGGTTGAAGTTAAGACTAAACCCCGCGCGTAATTGCTCAACGCATTTCCACCAGGCCACTGCACCAAGGGAAGACGTTTTCCTCATTATTCAGGGTGACCCAAAGTGTATTGCTCTATCGGAAGATGCTACAATCTTTAAAAATGGCGGCAGTTGCCAATTTTGCTTTCATATTTGTAATTTGTCAGTGATTTCGTCCACTCTCCTCGAAGACACTAGAACAACACGTGACAGAAGAGGCGCAGAAAAGCCTTGTACGGAATATTGCTGCCGTAGCTGAAGACGTCTTGGAGGCTCCATCGACATCAACTATACGCAGTGCGACGCAATTGACCGTTATACGGTTTTAATACAGGGCATACAAGACTTGAAGATGTTGCCTGACAAAGTCCAGTAATTCCATCAACAACTAGAATACTGCGTGGATACAACCAAATAACCAATTGCGTCTATACCACGCTTGTTCCCTCCTGAACCTTAATGTCGAAATTCATCATAAGTAAGTTCCGAAAGATCATTGATTAATAAACAGACAAAACAGCTAGCGAGAAGTACTGTCGACCCACAACATTGGACAAAATTTCACGATATTTGAGTTCTTTTGATTTAGCGAAAGAAATGGGATCAAAACTCCTTACTCGAAAGTCCAAGTCCAAGTCCTCCAGTCCTACTTTACGGAGCCGAGTGCTTTAACAAATATCAGACACTTACCAGAAAAAATATTTTTCGTCGATTTTTTGGTCATGAAGGCGAATAAGGGAGATAATACAACCGCGAGCACGTCGAATACTTTGGCTCGACCACATCGAGCGAATGAGCTAAAAGAATTTTAAAATGTAGGCTCTTAGAAACGAGAAGGATGTCCAAACTTCCGATTTAATGATAAAGCGATCGCGAATGCCTGGGCGCTGGTACTTAATGACTGTGTAGAAGAAAAATGAAGACTTTTCAATAGTTCTGGGGCCCGTAAATAAAACTAAGTAAAATAAAGCAGTTGTCGGCACATTTCTCACACAGTCACGCTCCCTCCGTTTACTTCATTTATTCCAAAGTAATCAATGAAAAATGATAAAATCAAAACTCAAATTGATTGTGATTAAACCTTTTACTGAGCCTATTATATACCTTTATTCATTTGCATAGCAAACTACCTTCATTAAGTTTTTCACATGCTTGATTGATTTATGACCCACCACCATTGGGTAGTAATTTCACGCCATTACATTACCAACTCATTTAATGCCTCGAGAAGTCTTTATTAGTCTCAATTCGTAAAACTACAACCTTCGACTATAGTTTATTGCCTAATGAAATAAATATAAAACCAAAATAAAAATCCAATATCCTACAACCTACATCCATCTTCACCACGAACATCCCCATCGTCCATCAACTTCGGAAGTGGCAACAAAGTTCGATTACATTATCGCCTAACGTCTTACCGTGTTTGCTAAAAATTCGAATTTAGAAAATGAAAACTAAAACTAAATGGTTTCGTTTATTACCGGGAATGGGCCATTATCTAAACATCTAAACACCGTACTGTCTGACTAAAATTTACCGCTTGTACTACATTTTACCAATACACATGTGTAGGTACACACAGTAACAACCAGACATGAAGCATTTAAGTAAAGCCCCATGTTATGCAATTTGTGTGCGCCAGGGTATGTGAAGACTAAAATATACATCCACAAACATGCATTCGCTATTCCCATAGCTCATTCAGCACACCGATTTGTCTAGGTCTTCTGGGCTCCCCATAGCGATCGTTTACAACAACAACATTAAATAAAACTCACCATCCCTCAAATCGCCATTGTCTTTGGGGAGGAATATGTGTCAGAAAATAAAAAGAAAATTACTCATGACACAGTGACACACACCCAACCAGCTGAGGTAACAATCGCAACGTTACAGTCAATTCCGATTGGCAATCGCACTTGGGTCTTGGACTCGGACTGGAACACTCATGTCAAGTTGATTAACCTCAAGAATATTTTGAATTATTTGCAAACGAGAATTATTACACCACAGCACGTTCAATGACTTTCGTTTGGGTATCGGTATCTTGTTTATCTATTGGTTCGGCGAGTTTTGCAGATCAAAGATGCGCAAATTAAGAAAACAAAAAACTTTTTATTCGTCTTCATGTTAGTTGCAAAAATTAATAAAAGAGAGAGTTTATGAGAGAGGAAAACCCGTATATAAAAAGCCAGTAAAATAATTTACTGCTGACATTTCTGGTGGTAAAAATCATTCACTTGGTATCTGAAAGTGACAGTTCGTTTGTTTTGACAAGTGTTGTATTTCTTATGTTATTTGTTCAATAGTAGCAAACGAAACGAATTGTTTTCCCTTCCCTAGATTTTTTCATAAATTTTTCATCCTCTGAGAGAATTTGCCAATTTGAGAATTAACTAATTTTTACTGCAAAAGTAATATGGGGGCTTCCAAATATGGTTGCATGCTATCAACTTAATTAAAAGTCAGAGACTACAGATCCTCAGCTGAGATTATTTTGATTTAGTGGAACAACTTAATTTAAACAATAATTTCCTTACTGCGTGGTAACACGTGGAGATCTACATATCCACTTTTTCTAAAGATTCGTTTGCCTAAGTGAATAATTTCGAGCTGACTATGAAGTGGAGGAGGTTTCTGAAAGAAGTAGTCTCCAAGGTGGAGTTTTTTTTTATTGGAGAGCGCTGGACATGGACAAATTTCAAACTAAAAGAATCAACGAGAGTATTGACTTCAAGTTGACTCATCATTTTCACACTATGATCGTGAAGTAAATAAATCTTATTATCGACTCATACAATGCCTAAAACCGAGCTACTCTAGCCACCTGTGACACAACGAAAGGACTAATAATTTGAAAAATTAACTAAAATTTCTCTATCCGAGAAACTATACACTGAATGGCTGTAATACCAAGGAATAGAACATGTAAAGCTAATATACACAATCTACAAACATTTAAGAGCAGAATCAATACACATCTGAAAGCATCATCTCGCTAAACTTAATCTATCTATCGCCTAAAAATAATAAGTAAAAACTAAGAGGTATAGTTGGATGTGGACTGTGTTAATTAGGGAGGGGACTGCTTTACACCTCTTTTTTTACAAAATTATATTTAAATATGCCCCCTCCATGGAAACTACGTTTTAGATATTTTTATATATACCAGGTGGGTCAAATGTAATGTAGCCATCATTTTTGCAAATGACGTCAAAAATGTTTGTGCGTTGACATTCACCTTGTAGACAGATAAAGAATTTAGTTTACAGCAATCAATCTGGAAATACACACCTGAATGCAGGACTATTGTCCCTCATTTGTTTTGTAGTTTTAACGTAGCGAGAATTTCGACAGAATTTCATTTGGGACATCTAGAAACAAAACAGTATAAGAAAACACAAATCTTGAAAGTCTCGAGAGCTAACATTTAAGAAAAACTCCTCATTGTTTAGCTTTATGATTTGCGAGCAATCATTTTAAATGCTGTATTAGGAGCGCATCAACTCAGGAGGTTATAATTTTGTCTGTATCCTCGGTATTACCAAACTAAGCATTGAAAGCTCGATCTGTTTATCTTGCGAGTTCCTTCTCATTTGTGGAGTATTCTCGATTAGCTGATTGTGGTGAATGGCGTACCGGATTATTCGTTTACGGTCCTTTCTTCCACTTTGAGTTACTCAAGTTCTATTTTTAGCTCAATGTAGAGAGTTTTTACATTCGTGGAGTTGGTGTGAAGCTCACTATTTTTCTTAAGGTTTGCGACCTTCTCGGGTTACCGAGCTCTTTTTGTTTTGTTGTTATTTTTGTAAGGCTAAGTTGAGATAAGATATTCTTGACAATTGATACTACCCGGATGATTTGTCAGATCATCACGAGAGGAGGACCAGTGAAAGATCATTTGGGTGTTGCTACGGCTGGGGATCGAACGCAGACCTTCTGCACGGCAGTTCATCGCACTTACCATCGCACCCTGAGCCCGTCAAAACCGTTCGATCTGGTGCACTAAATAACAACCGCCGTTTTATGGCACAACTAGCAGGGTCCTTGATTATGAAGCTACCTCCCACATGTGATGTTTAATCCCACACTACTATACTCATTGAATATCACCATCTTTTCACCACGTCACAAAACAAAAAAAAATATCAGGCGATTATCACAATAAGGAATCAAGTTCGAAATTTTTAAAAATACCCATAGACATATAGACTAAATAGTAGAACATTCAATTAAGACATGACATTATGTTTATCCCTCCTCGTACCAAAGATAACAAAGCGAGAATACCATTAACATAAACCAAGATTATACCTCTATGTCGTCATGTAAAAAATAGCTAGCTCTGAAATGCCCACCATATTTTATACAATTCATAAAAGAGAGTTGAAGACACCTGCGAATTGGACTGGCCAAGTGAGTTAGTTCCTGCTATACACTTAGGCTCAAAAGCATTATAGTTGAACACATTCAGGCAGAACTTACACTTTTGAGGCTAAAATCATATTATACAAATTTCTGAGCTTATCTGTGCAATATGATTCGTTACACAAAGTAATTATAGACCTTTGACAACCTAAATCACGTGACAATTATCGATACCTTCAAAATCTGAGATAATCAGGTAATTAGTTCAATTTTTTACTATTCAACTTAAAATCGTAAATTAGATTAAACGTCTGAAGTCATTATGGCTTTGTATGATTGTCAGCTATCACTCACGCGAAAAGTGTTTGTCATGTACTTCAGTTTTGTTGAGGACTATTAACATGATTATGGGTTTAATCATGTAGGAGTTATCAATGAACTTAGTTATTTTACCTTATAGATTAAGTTACTACTTCATCTATAGTATGACTGAAACATTTTGTCATTGATTGTGAACTTATTAAATGACATTTAAATGACATTTCAGAATGATAGACGTAAATTTTGACATACATTATTATCTACATATAATCTAAATCTAAAAAAAATGATTATAAACCGATGTTTTTATACCTTCATCGCTGTTCCAATTCATTTTTGATAAAAATGTGCTCTGCTTTTTTTTATTAATCTGTCATATATGTGACATTGAAAAGACAGACTCCCAGTTGGAGCACAGACATGCAGTCTAACTAACAACAACACGAACACGATTACGGAATGCTGACATTACTTTTGTTAATGAGAGCAATCAGTCAATAAAGCGAACTACGAGGTGACATATTTTTACCAATGTACAATTTCCAAAAATTATATCTAGGGTAGGTACGTTGTATTTATAAATGTACTCTAGCCTATGAAAACCCACTCGTCTCTATGACTTGAAATCCTGAATAGTGTCCGGACAAAATATGTAGACTTCCCCGGCTACACGATGGCCTTTGCGTTTTCACAATATGTGATTTGAATTGCTAGATAAAGAATTCTATGAAACCTCTTAACCTGGTAACCTCGGTAATATTGATACTGTGATTCTACCGTCTTCAAATATCGTCTAGGTAACCCCAAGCATTTAATTGAAAAGGTTTTTGAGACGAACGTGGAATAATCTCAGATTACTCACAGTCGTCGCTGGAAGGACTGCTTCTGCATACTGTTAATTGTCAATAAAAACCAAGTCTCGTTGTTATGCAAAACAAGCCATTTAACATTTGCGATGCCAAAAATAAAACTACCATACACCAGGCTTAAGAATGTCTTTCCATATCCAATCTAAACAAGGCTGATATATAGCCATCATTATATTGTCAAACAATAATATGCAAGTACAGTTTCATATAAGAAGGCTGTTTGTCATTTTTTAAAGACTTCATCATAGTTTATATTCAACATTGCATAGATTTTCTCATACATAATATTTTTATACAACTTCATTAAAGCTTCTGGGTAGTTCAAAGGATCGCAATTCTCATTAGTAGGGGATTAACCCTTGATCTAAGTCTAGTCTCACTTTTTTCCGTAAGCCTATTAAAATGTGTCAGAAACGATTTAACTAATATGTTATTTTATACCGTATTATTAATATAAAATATGTCTCTAAGCCTTTCAATTTTTTAAGACCTTAAAGACTGTTTCTAGTTGATTCGGACGATTTTGGCTATATTTGTTTGGATAACATCAATCTTTTAGGGCACACCACAAACAAAGTCTAACTATGTCAAATCATAGGTCAGACGGAGCGAGTTGACAATGCCTAGCTGACTAATAACACGATTGATTGCCTTTGTACGGCATCCGCTAAAACCAAAGAAACATCAAGTCCATATCTTTTATTTCAGCCAACACAATTTCGGTAATTGTGGGTTTTTAGCGCTCAACATCGGTGCCATCAATACATGCATTGAACTGTCACCATGCATTGATGCATTACCTCAGTTCAACTTAAAGATCCCTACGAGATTGCCAAATTTATAGGTAAGTGGAAAGTGTTTCCACAGAATACGTACTTCCTCGAGTACTGTACGGCTGGAAGGAAAACTTTCTTAATGACAGATATTTGCAAGTAGTGGTGGATGGCGTTTCCTCAGATAAATTATCTATAAATGCTGGTGTATCTTAATGATCAAAACTCTCACCCACCCTATTTCTGCTGCACATTAATGATCATAGTACTCTAATAGTGACTAACTCAAACGACACTCCTATAAGCGCAATTTTACACCAGCAAGGATGCGAACAAATCTGATCTACTGTTCGCATTTTTGGGGTTCTGCCATGAAACATACACTGGACTCTATGCAAATGTGCAACCCGTTTTATAGACGATTCTCAATTCAAGTCTGCATCATTTGGCTCAGCGTAGACTTGTAGGAGATCTGTTTCTTTAGTACAGGTATTATGACGGCAGATGTTCGGAGGAATATTAGAGAGATCAACGACCTACAAGACACGCTGTTCAAGCTTTAGGCACACCGTTTATCTAACAACGACACAAACAATCTCTTCACCCTTTTTGCTAAAAGGGTAAAACTTCTTATTGTTGTGTTCATGCGCATTTCTATGACGGATAAAGTTCGCCTTTGCTGAGAATGTTATACAACATAATAAAAAAATCTCTGCTAAAACAGCATTGACAAATTAGTTAGTAAGTGGAACTCGCATTTTGACAATCATGTACATATTTTCGGAACAGTAGATGCAGAAAAAAATATGATTCTACTTATGTTCAATAAACACAGCATAGCACTTACTTTTGAAAAATGTTGGCAATAATTCCCAACAATTTTCATGCGTAAAACGATTCATTTCGTTCTGCGGAGGTTAATAACTGACAGTCGTGGTTTCGAGTGAAAAAGAGCTGTCAGTGTCGAAATAATATATTTGGACCAACCGATATAATATTTTGACGTCAATGGTGGTGAAAAAAGACATGTCAAACTCTTTATTGAAAACATTAATGTCAAAAGACTTTCAGCGGCTGAAATTTAATCAACGAAATCAATGCTAAATATTAATTAATGTCAACTTTATGAAGTCATTTGTCATAATAAATAATCAAAATAATCATGTTTGCTATTTTTCATTGCATAGCAAATGAACATTCCCGAGTTCATCAAACCCACCATTTAACATTGATTTATGGTCAATTTAACTTAATTACTTAATCGCAACATATAGCAAAAAACCTTGCAAAAATTGCGTGTAAAAATTTTGCAATGTCGTAGGTGGTAGTCAAAAAAAAATATTTAATTTGTAAATTTTAATCGTGCTAACAAATTAAAATAAAAAAATATTTATGAGGGAGCACACGACACACGATTGTTATTCAAAAAGCGTACAAATAATCCATTAAGTGATGGGGATTTCTACTTAAGTGTAGGTGGAGTACACGTTTTTAGTTAATGAAAATTGTGCGTCTACAGGATGGTGTATGTGGCATGCATGTCATTTTGGTGAAGTTTTGGCGGTGGCAAGTTCTTCCTCTTTCCTATTGGTTATAATTTCGCAATATGTTGGTTTAACTTATTCTTACGATAAATGTGTACATTTATGAATACAAAAATGTGTTTATGGAATTTTTTTGTAATTGTGTTCGAAGCACATTTATTGTTTGGAATATCTATCAGTTTATGTCTGGCATCAGCAAATTGATTGACGGTCTAAACACTCATCGTTCAATACCTTTGATGTGAACATGACGGATGTCTAACCTAAAGGAAGCTCATTTCCTCGAGCCACAAGAATTTTTGTTTGCTTATTTATACAACAAATATTGAAAGCAAGTCAAGGTGAGAGAGATTTTGAAAATAAGTTTATATATCAATCAATTTTATTCATAAAGAATAAATTTGGCTGTCGTCCTGTAGCAACGTACCATTAAAAATGATGTTGAATTGGTAGCAACTGTCAAAAGTTTGTTTCTATCCGTGTATTAATAAACGATGTGTTGCAATAACTTGACTATACCTATTGACATTTGGGTAAGAATTTTTTATGAATAACATTATATATATAACGGGTCCGCCATCTAACGCTTTTTTTTTCAACTAGTGCTTATTTCGTGAATGGTAACACTTAGCTCATGTCTGATTTGACAGATAATTAGTTTTATCCTTCCTCTGAACGAATATGGTTGTGTATACGCTTGAACAACGCTGGGAAATATTGCGACATTACTTTGAAAATCATGGTAATGTTGCAGAATGTGTGCGAAAATTGCGTACGGATTTTGGAAGAAGAGAAGCACCGTCAGCTCCGTATGTTCGTTATCTTGTGAGAAAAGTGAAAGAAACTGGCATCCTCATCGATAAACCAAAGCGTGAAAAGCCAAAAACAGTGCGTACACCCGAGAATATTGCTGCTGTGGCAGAAAAAAAAGAAAAAAAAATCATCTTTTCAGATGAAGCTCATTTTGATCTTGGCGGGTATGTTAACAAGCAAAATTGTCGCATTTGGGGCACAGAAAACCCGCACGCATACATTGAAAAGCCGATACACCCAAAACGAGTCACTGTTTGGTGCGGATTTTGGTCTCGAGGCATAATTGGGCCATTTTTCTTCGAAAATGAGCAAGGAATGGCCGTTACAGTCAATGGCGATCGTTATCGGGCCATGTTGAACGAATTTTTGTTCACAAAAATTGAAGAGGTGGATATTGGCAACATTTGGTTTCAACAGGACGGCGCTACGTGCCACACAGCCGAAGCTACACTCGATGTTTTGCGCCCTGTTTTTGAAGATCGCATTATCAGCCGCAGAGCTGATGTCGTTTGGCCACCTCGGAGCTGCGGTTTGACACCGTTGGACTATTATTTGTGGGGTGCCGTAAATGATAAGTGTTACGCCGTCAAGCCAGAGACAATTGACGTTTTAAAGGACAATATTCGTGAAGCCATTGGTGAAATACAGCTGCACACAATCGATGATGTGCTTAAAAATTGGACCGATCGTGTAGGCTACTGCATGGCCAGCCGAGGCAGCCATTTGAATGAAATTATTTTCCATTACTAACCGGAAGGATTTTACTTTCACATAAAAAAAGAAATTTGAGAAAATATTCAGTAGCTTTTTTATAGCATTTTCAAAAACAAAAGTTATTTGGCGGACCCTTTATATATACCACCTATAGTATAATTTTATTATACAAGGTGGTGCAAAAGTTGCCACCCGTCGCAAAAGTTGTCACCCGATGTTTTTTGGCCGCCATTTTTTAAAGTGTTTTGCAAAACAATCGAAACAATTATTATAGGTGGCTCATAAGACATGAATCATGGAATAATTTTTTCTACTTTTTTTGCTGAAGAATTTAAATATTTGCAAAAACATCGGGTGACAGCTTTTGCGACGGGTGACAACTTTTGCGCCACCTTGTATAAGCAGACATTTATTTATTTATAAGGTGGCATCTATATTACATCGCTGGATTCCTGTATCTAGGATGAGTGAGCCAAGTAATGATATTTTCCCGGATTGTGACCAGAACTGGGATTCTTCTGTCTACCCCTACTTTACTGATTTCTGATTTAAATTCCCAAAATTACTTGTGAAAGTTTTAACATTCATCTAAGAGTGCAACACGGTTCTTCAGTGTGACGTTTAGAATCAGCGTTAATCTAGAGATCCCATCTTTATGGCACAAATACAATCTCACACAACGATGGGAGAAGCTATATGTTTAGGGCCATGATTGCGCCGTCAAAGCCAGATATTTTATTTTCATTCCATCAAACACGAACCATACTGTGCGTACCGTCATTGCCTATTTCGAAGTAAGTATGACCGAGGACTCAAATTTATCGATTCGTAGGCTTCGGTTCGAACACAACGTAAAAGATTTTGAGAATGCACCTATAAGACCTAACTGGTGAAGCAATTTCGACTGAATTTTTCCGTCAAATCATTTTAAGTGATAAGACTCATTTTTGGATGAATAGGTACGTATGCTAGGTACGTAATTGACCTGTTTTACATCTCAAGATGGAGCCAACATTAAAACGTCAATGGTGAGCACATTAGGAAAAGTATTTGCCTGTTTTTGAATCCCTGTGTCAATAACAATCATCTAAGAGATCAATGCTTCCTGAAGGGTTGCACAAACAAAATATGCACTCACTTTATTGAGACAAACATTTGGTGAGCAAATAATTTAAAAAAAAATATACCTGCAAATGGTCTCCTTTGGACTACTTTTTGGGTAATCGTGTAAAATTGACGCCTTAAGAAGACTAAATTTAGAGCATTATTGCTATAATAAGGCTGGCTGTTTTGGAAATAGTTGTGGAAAATTTTGCAATTAAAGTTTCATCGTTTTTTTATCGGCCCCTATTTCAAGAGCAACATAAGCAATATAGGTAAATACCTGAAACGCCTGTGAATTGTTCAAATAGCATCGATCTTAAATGAGACAACACAAAAAATGTTCATTGTCATTGTCAAATCGCAGTTCCGTAACATAACATAACGATTGTTGGACGCATTATTTCGACCAAAATTGCTTTCCAAAATTCGCATTTTTTCGGCAATACAGGCTCCACTTTGGAAGTAACTTTTCAATATTATTATTGAAGTGTTATTAACCCATTTAAGGCGGCTCGTTCGTCGAAAAAATCGTTGAAATTTCATCTAGAGCCTATTTGGGTCCTTATTATTGGGAACATTTATATTTTTTTGCCGGTTTAGGTATGGTACCTAGTTAGTGGTGCGTTTTCGCACCATTCGCCTGAACCGATATAAAAAAAAAAACTATACAGAGAAAATGTGACTAGTTTTAAAAGTATTTTTTATTTGTAAATTAGTGACCGAAAAATTTAACATCCTGTGGAATGTAGCGAAGCATTTTAGGTGCAATGCCACCTCACATTTATAGCATTTGAAGACGGTGTGATTGTGACAATCGCGGCAACGAAGGCGCTTACCAGTGCGAATAATTGAATGGCCGGTCTAATTTGATCGAATATCGTTCAGCGCGATTGTTTTGTTTAAACTGTGCATTTGTTTCGGTGCGGATATTCTATAATCCGATTTGACGAAATAAGCATTTGGTAATATATACAGATACACGGAAGTCAAGCTGTGGCATAAAACTGGATTTAAGTGGCTTTGATTTGTAGTAATTCTCTGTTTTTATCTGTTTGTGTTTTTGAATCATGCAAGGAATTTCCATGTTTTGACCATTGCTGCGTCCAATGCGTTCATCAAAAGAGGCCAGTACCATTTCTTCATCGCATGGTCCAACAAGTCCACACCACCCATCCATTGATTATATTTATGCAAAACGTCCAGAATTTCAATATATTGCATCTTTTTTTTGTTTTTCCGGTCCCAACGCTTAGAATGATGTATCGGCTCAATCCCTTCGTAGTTGGATGGAATCGTGACGACCGAATTATCTTTCCATCCTGCCATAACGATTGCATGGTTTTTGTCAAATGCGAAATCTAATGTTCCTCGTGTATTTTTTGTCATTGACCGAACTCCAAGCCTGGCCTCGTTTGTACGATTTTCACAGATAATGGCAGATGGAAAGTAGCAGAGTGATGATAAGCGCTACATAAGCTTATGCGAAGTGAAAAAATTGTCAAGCGTGACGCAATGCTGAAGTGGCGTTTCCAATTTTGCGACCACTTTTTCGCCAAAACCATATTCGATGAATTCCGGATCTTTCGTTGCACCGCCATATGGGATAAGTTAAAAAAAGATACCCTTCCGACAAGCACAAATTCCAGAATTTGAACCCGAACCAATGGGTTTTCCCTTGATGAACATTTTGCAAGAAGTTTGTGCTCAAAAACTCCGAATTGCATGAACTTTTCGTTCATGAGATCGTTAAGCGATATCGCCTTCGTAAATTTGTCGTTTACATCCAATTGCCGGTTATCGCACACATGAAAATAATGTTTTATTCGACGGAAACGATCGCGAGTCATACCAGCACAATGATTTGGCATTCCAGCGATGGATTTGAGGACCAGTACTTTTTGGTATCTGGGAGGGTTTTGTATTCAGTCAGAAACAATACAAAAGTGAATAAAGCAAAGGGTGCTCATCTTTAAAATTCTTATATCGGTTCAGGTGAATGGTGCGAAAACGCAGCACTCACCTTCGCGTCGTTGCAACTTACATAAAAAATGGCGGATTGCATTCTACATAATATACGTCTATGTGTGACTTTTATTGGAAGTAATTTTAATTTTGATTTTTCATTAAGTTTGAGGGATTATTTAAAAACAATTATATTTATTTTTTCGCGAAAATGCCCTCGCTCTGCCTCACCGTGAGCCAGGTAAATGAACGATTAAACCCAATCGAAACATATGTCAACAGAGGTTTAAACTTTGGTGTTACGTGATATAATTTTTCAGTTCCCTTGTAGAAAACTCCAAAGTAGCTGGTGCGTTTCGCATCACTAGCCTTATCCATTTCGTAACGTGTAAACATAATACCTACTGAGTTTATATCATTTTTTATCGCATAAAAGCTGCCAGTGTCAAACTGACAAATGATTCAAAAAGTATACAACAAATGTCCCAACCCTTTAGTTTATATATTATTAATAACAAAAAAACTAATTTGTTTCGTTCCCTAAAAATAATTTCTTTTGCATTATATTTGCAGTTTTGCAAAATAATTTCTAAACAAACATCTGTTTTGGATTTTCTTCGAATCTAATTGTAGTGTCTTCGTTCTATCGATTAATGCACACCATCTTGTGCGGTTCCACTACACATTTTAAGTAGTATTAGTGGCATTGCCTAAAATGGAGCTCAACAATTTATTTCACCGATCCACATATGTATTTACATTTTGTTTACACACCATTCTACATGACATCATAATAGTAAAAATTCAACCGCACTAAGCGAATGGACTTAAATCAAATTCAGATATTTATCTACCCCTTAGAGCGAACACTTATTATACACCATTCAATTGAAGGCATTCCAAAGTGTTTAACCAACAAAGAACTATTTCTTCTTTTTTCCACCAAAAATAAATAAGTTTTTTTTTAATATAATTCGAACAATGACACGTATTACATTCTATTTATGTGTGAAGAAAATGGCCGAAAATTCTATAAAATGTTAGAGTATTTTATTCGCTTCATGGACTACGTAAGCACTTAATGATGTCTATTGGATGTGGGCCAGTGTTAAGACCAATAGTTGAATGTAAATGCTAGAAGATTTCCTTAATCGTTTAGCTAATGCACTTGTCGAAAATTATTTAATTTTAAAATGGATACCAAAGACGTCAATAGTCTTTGACCGAAAATTACATGTGGGTGGTGTGCTAATGAGCCACGTTCAAAAGTGACATCGTATTTAAATTATTTCATTTGTTTGGAATTTAATCCCAAGGGATAAATGATATATGTAATAATTACAAATGTTAAAATTCTCGAAAAAATATGTTTGTTTGTCTGTCGTTTTAACTAAACTAAACAAGGATTAAAAACAATCTTACAGCCCTACTCATTATAAGGATCATATTAAGTTATGATGTACTTAAAATGCCTCTATGAATGCAAAATAAGGATTTTCATACAACTTTTACAACGTTGAATAGAGGCTGCATAACCTAAACGCGTCTGGTGGTTGAATAGTGCGTGTATAAGGGTGTTTTAGTTTGTTTTCTCTGTATTTCACAAAAGGCTAAGTTTGGAAACAAACATCGTCCATTTCAGCAATTCAATGCTAGAATTCACTCTGCGTATGGTTCAGGATTCCCAGACTATGTAATAAATCACAAAACGTGTGTTTTTCTTTATTTTGCTGTGGAAAATTTGATTTTACGATGTCTTGATTTTTTTGCGGATATTTGCGATGTTTTGTTTCATTATTAACGATTTTAACAAAATAAAATAAAAAGATTACCAGAAAAAATTTTACAATTTGGAGTTACTGAACACGGACATTACTACTTTCTCAAAAAAGTGGTATCTTTTCCTTTCAGATGTTTTGGAAATGAATAGTCTTAATTTATTTTTTCGAAGCTACTGAAGTAAATTTTTCAAATGCTCAAAATGAAATCAAAACGGTTGCCCGGTTTTAAGCTTAAAAAATCCTTAGTATTAAATATTTATGATGTCAGAAAATCAACAAACTACGAACGAAATTGAATACCAACTCATAAAATATATATTATATCTGATTTTGAAAAAAAAAAAAGTGCCGGGATACAAATATATCCATAGATTGAATAGTAGAAATAGAAATAAAGAACGACATATTCAATTTCATCAGAGTCCTACAATTGGAAATACGAAAACGTTTATCGAGCTCAAGTAAGATTTTTACCAAAAATGGATATTTTTTTTAATGCAAAATTGAAATCTGGGATGAATGCAACATATTCTCGAACTTTTACTTCACCGATATCTAATAATTGTAGGTATCAGTGATGGAAAAGTTGCTGTCCATGAAAATACTGATTGCATAAAATTGCTCACCGATTTCTGCACAATCGCAAAATGCTCTTATTGACTGCATATTCCCCGATGTAAGGACACAGAAAGGCAGAAAAATCCATTTTGGCATAAAATCACTGGATATCGTAGGCATGCCACAACACCTTCTACTATATTTTAAAATTGGATCTCCGGTTATTTTACTTCGGAATTTAAACCCACCACGGGTTCATGTGTAATGGCACATTGCTAATTAAAAAATTAATGAAACACATTATCGAAGCCACCATTTTTAATGGTAAATTCCGAGCCGAAAATGTTCTGCTCTATTCACAATTCCTCGTTCTGTCATAGATCCCATCAAAACATATCCATTTGATCTTCATTAAAGAATGGATCGTCATCATACTCATGGCGTTAATTTTGTGAATGTATGTGCAGCTTTTAAGTAGGGGTGGGTTCTAACTGCTGGCATTCAAATGCCATACCCCGAATGCACTTCTGCAAAAGGGGAAAACAATACCCAAAACAAAATTACACACCACAAAATTACACACCACAAAATTATTGACATTAGGGATGCAAGCAAGTAAGCTGTCGTCTATGGATACACTAACACGCATAAATGCTGCGGCCTGCGAGTAGAAAACGCCAATGTAAAAAGATAAGATAAGAAAAGATAAACATATCTCCAGAGCCAAGTCGTGGTTAATCCTGAAACTAAGATGATTTCGCAATATAATTAATGACTTTATGTGGAACTTGCCAATTGCCATGGCATCATATCATTTAAACGCAAAATGCGCTGATTTCAGTTGTGAATGTCATATTCTATCATGAAATAATAGTGGATACTCCATAATTTCTTCACCACGTGAACAATAAAAATAATAAGGCACGGCGAAGTTAGCTGGTGTGTCATTTTGAATGATATGTTCCTACCGTGACACATTGCCTGTCACTTGTGACATAATTATCCTGTTGAAATCATTTTAAGTAAAATTACCTATTTGTTGACAAGAATAAAAATATATGAACACGAAGGCGTATTGGTATTCCTTTGGTTTTTTTAGTTACCCACACAAAAGCAATTAATGTTCAACTGACCGTACAAAATTAACAAAAGGCTGTCTTTTCAGATGCTGACATTTATTGTTCGGTAAGTTTGTACAGAGTACTTACAAATTTCAGCACATCAAAAATAAATAAAGTCAGTAAGACAGTTATATACCAAATTAGCAATTGGGAGCACTCTGTTTTATTAAACAATGGTCTAGCTGGTCTAGTATAGGCAAACATCACTATTCTCTCGTTAATATTTTTAAAAGGTCTCAAAATTTGCAACACATTTATAGCGGCCATGTTGTTTAAACATCATCATGGATGGTAATAGCGTGGAGAAACAATTAAATCTTATTTTTAAAATCAGTGCTCCGTTCGAGAAACGTTCTTTGCATTACGTTAATCTGATCCTCGGCACAACCATTACGTTATGATCTGAGGAATTATTCGAGTAGTATCAATTGTCAAGAAAAGCTTATCTCAACTTAGAAGTTGGGATTCAGCATAAAACAGGAGGCCTCGCCATCCTGAAAGAATTACAGTACGCAGAAGTGAGTGGTTGAAGGAAAGCTAGGCCTGGGATACTAACGAGTCGTCTCGCTGAGTCGACTTTTTGACGTTTGGTGGCTAAATTCGAGTTCGATGAATAATCGGCCGATAGTTAACCGTCATAAAAACGACATGATGAACATTTTACATTTTATATCATGGTGAACTGGCAACCATGAGATCGTAAAACTTCTTCTTTTGATAACCCCAAAGGAAGAAGTATATATATCAGCCGATTCATCCAGTTCTATGCGACAATGTCATCATCAAAATTCTTTGACATGACGGTTTACTAGACGAAAAACCAGGGTCGTAAAATATTTAATCTACATCTGGGTTGATCTTTAAAGCAATACCAGCGATACCAGAAGCAAAGAAATTTACAAATGGATGTCATCTAAGGTTTTATATCGTATTCAGAAGTCCGTTTAACTAGTATTACCTCGAGATTTATTCCTAAGACAATGACCTAAAAATACGGCCAAGCTTGGCCTCTGAGGGACTTTACAATATTTGTTGTTTCAGTTAAGTTTTTTTTTTGTGAAATGTTTAGCTGATGGCCAATCGAAACAGTGCAGTGCTAACATGAAGTCAGACTTAATGATTTTCATAAATTTTGAAAACTCACTTTCCAGAGCGTGGTGCATATTTGACATCGTCGAAAAATAAATTCTCCTTGATTGGCCACTACATGTTAAGGACCATGCATAATATTCACATTTTCAGCCACATGACTTGCGTTTTCGACTTAATCGAAACTGTTAAATATGCTTTATTAAAAAAAATTTTTTTGTAAGTAATCTGATCTTTCTAAGGGAATTTAGATTGGATTTATTTTTACTGCAGCTATGTTTCAAATAGTGATTGGAAGGGTTAAAAAAACACCTATCCGCAATAAAGTGTGTTGTAAATGGGTTATATAAACAAAATCTGTAAAGGGATATTAAAAATATACATTTAAAAAAAAAAACGAGACTAATCAATTATCGGCCCTAATCAAACACATAGGTACATGACAGTTCAGGATAAGCACCTATAAATAATCCTGGCGCCAAACACATTTTTTCTCATTTCCTTGTCCATAGCAATATTTTTCTCGTTAGTGTAATTGCTTGAAGGCAATTTTGTGTATTTCCACAACACTAATGTGTGTATTCGCATACAAAAGCAGCAATGAATACTATAGTATAATAGCTCATTCAGAGTCGCAAGTAAGTATGTGAAAATCGTGTACACAAACCCATATTCGTGTTACTAATCGCATATAAACAGTAAAATACCATTACGGTTAGGATAAAGAACATAAATAAAGTTAATGTGTGCTAGATAGTTTTACTATTCAGAGATTTTGTTCTCCTGATAAATCCGTTGTTAAACAATTATGGGTCAGTGACATTAATTCCCTTCATTGGACAAGTGCATTCGAGTCTAAGCTGATGAAAGGTTGTTGTCCTTTATAAAATGCAATCGTGTAATGTATTTAACGACAGCTTTATAAAATTACGAGGTTTTATAGTTTGACGGTTTTCAAATGCAATTGAAGGATATATGAGCGGCTTGACGATGTGGCCAAACATTTTGTTACTCAAGGAGGACTATATTTGACAACCGTAACAGTGCACAATGGTTGTGTATCTGTTCCATTCCCCTTCCCCACATCCACGATTAAATATTCAAAGAACAAATGTTTGTTCGAAAAATTCCATACACTAGGACTGTTATAATTATGATCCTGTAAGGCCCTTACTCTGAAAAAAAATCGTGTAATTTGACGATGAAAAAGCAAGCGAACAGGTTGCCTACTGTAATTGCAGTAGTTTTACGCACGTATTAATTTTAAATATTTAATGCGAAAAATCGTTGTATGAGTAAATTACATAAGGTGTTTGTATTAAAACAAAATTTGCTTATTTATAAACATTCTAAGAGTAACATTTCAACAATATAAGATTACTATTGAACAAAAGTTGTTGAAACGTACACAAACAATGAAATATGCAGAAAATGTGTGTAATAATTAAAAATTTGTGTTTGAATTTTTTTTTTAAATATTTTCATGTGTAGAAAAACGCAACTTTACTAATGTGACACTAAAAATTACGTACATTTTCGTAGTCATTTTGCACGGATTTTTAGTATGCACTTTTATACTTCCTAATAAGTAGTGTTGACCCGATTTGTTTTGCCAAATCTAGCTTAGATTAGGTTAAAGAGTGTCTGTCATAATTCAATGTGCTACCACATGAATATTAGGGGTATCGCCTTTCTAATCGTTTGAAAACCAAGAAGAGCTTCTGATGCAAAGCGGAAGGATCTTCTTTTTCGTGTTGAAGAAATCGCAGCTCCAAGGTGTTTCGTTTTATTAGAGATGGCTAGGCGGATACAAGGCAGATAAGTTAAAGAATTATCTGTTTATCATTTTCATCCATGCAACTCTTGCAATAGACATATTTTTTGCTTCCCTGCGCCTATTAAACAATGTTCAGGAATTATACAAATGAGATCAACTTCATAGAAATTTTTGTTCCGCAACGGATACCTTGAAAACAAACTGAGTTCCGATTGTATCTGAGTTTCGTTTTTGAAATTCTTCCAAACGTATACCTCGATAAAGCTGAGAGCGTTAGACTACAAGCGCAGGGTCTCTGGTTGAAATCCGGAAATAAACAACACCTACATTTTTTCACTGCCTCACTTCTTACGAAAGTGTGTCACACATCCAAGAGTACAACAATGTCATGTGAAGCTTCTCTAATTTGCGGTTCAGAGTCGGCGTTAAACAAGATATCCTCTTCGTTGTTGCAAAAACAAGAACTTTGCATACAACTAATGCAAGGAGAAGGCAGGCGTTTATGCCAGATATTTCTTTTTTTCAGGATCGGTTTGTAAGTCTTCTTCGAATGTGCAAAACGATATCGTTCGTGAGGTTGACGTTGCTTTAGAGGTAGCTGAGCTGATTAACTACCTCAAAGTCGTTGTTATCAGTACTCATGTTATGTATTTAATAACTTCAAGACCATTTTAAAGCATCTCCAGAGGCGATATGAAAGCGACAAATGATATCGATATCATCTGCATATTCTTGAAGCTGGAGAGATTTGTTAAAAATAGTCTACCTAGGTACCCTACCTTTCCTAAGAAATATCAGTTCCATGACAAGATTTAATAAATCGCACAATATCGCATATAGCCTTGTCAAAATCCATTACATCCAGTACATAGGAATGTGGTAGTTTCAAACTAAACAATGTGTTATAGTGTTATACCGCTTGAACAGTTTTGTCGAAAACTCGGATTAGGCTATCATGAATGGAATGACCGGTAGGTCGATACTGTCATACGTGACCTACAAGTCTATGGAAATATACTGAACCTCGAAATTGTTTTTTTTTTTCAAAAATTTGCACTATCTGTGTAAACATTGTGCTTATGATCGATCTGTCAGAAGACCCATTGGTACGTGTCGTTTAAAAAACGCTCAGATAGTTCATTGAATTAGAATATCCTACATTTAGCTATTATATTCCTCGATAGTTGTAGATATGGGATCGTTTTTTTACAAACGGGCAATTGGAGTTCATATCCCAATCAGCTGGCAAAGCTTCATCCACCCAAACTTTCAAGACATCATCTCTGTATTGAAAAAGTTCTGTTAAAAATCTTTTTTTGGTTACACTAACCATTTGTATAATCCCGCTGCTCCATCAAGGTCAGAAACGAGCTCACAGAAGCATTAGATATGAAAGAAGAGCATTGTCGGCGCAGGGACATAAATCCTGAATTGATTTTTCGGGACTAATGTCCCATTTAAGTGGGAAATAAGTCCCGAACTAAGTTGTCTCACTAAAGTGGGACGTTAGTCCCGAGTTTTTATTGTTGAAAATGGGACGCATGTCCCGAAAAAAATTAAACAGTAGTTTATTCTACTCCTAAGCGAGTATAGAAATGGATACACCTAAAAAATTAGAGTAAAGATTCTGTTTTTTTTTCTACTCCAGTGGTGTACGCAGCATTGCCATGTTGAAAAAAACTTACCAAATAAAAATATTTTAACAAAAAAAGTGTTGACTAAGGCGCCTGCCTGACGACTTTACATACCCTGAGCGGAGCAACGAAGTTGCGTGAACGTGGACTTTCCCCAGAAAGAGTGTTGAAATGGTGCCGTGACATAAGGCCGAGCGACATAAGGCCAAATCTCAGAATTTGGCCTTATGTCGCTTGAAGTAAGTGTCATAAGGCCATAAGTGACATTACGCCAAATTCGCCCATTCGGCAAGCTACGAAGGCAACTCATACGCATAAGAAACCAGGCATTTACAAAAGTTCCCGTTACCCCATAAGATGTGTCGGATATATTTAAAATTGAAAATGTCATGAGTAAATTTGGTATGTCTCGAAACCGAAGTAGCGAGGAGGAAAAAGTAAAAATACCCATAACGGTTTTCAGTTTCTATATTCAAAAAAATTTTTAATTTTTTTTCAATATAGATTTTTTTTTTCAATATAGAACCTGAAAACGTTATGGGTATTTTAATTTTTCCTTCTGGGATTTGGCCTTATGTCACGGCACCATTGAAATCATTTGTTCCCGCGAAGCGGGCCACCCAAAATACCGTTAACAAAAAAAAACTGTTGACTTGGGCGCCTGCCTGACAATTTTTCATACCCTGAGCGGAGCAACGAAGTGTGGGTAGATTCTCTAAGAGCAAGATACAAAGTACTCTGTGCCACCTTGTATATGCTAAAACCTTTAATTTATTTAAAGTAGAAGCGAATTAATATTTGAAACTATGTCTTCCTCCTCAAAAGAAGGTGCAGATAAACGTATACAGTACTAGATTGTCATGCTTAGGATCATTAGACAAAAAGGTGAACACTTTCGTGCAGCTGTGTGTTTTTAAGTGAAACACAAAAGGCTGTAATAATAATTAAAGGAAATATTGTTTGTTGGACTCTGAAGTCAAAACCAAACAGAAAAGCTCTGATTAAGGATTTAGGAACCCTGCTAGTGAAAACTCCATAATACAAAAAAGTAGCGACGATTGAATGTGCAACCCTTTGGTACACCACTTCTACCAAACTTAAGATGCATTCATGGACACACTTCCGTTTTCAGTGATAGAAAATGTCTGTATTAAAAATATGCCATTACAATAGTACCGTCCTTACAGAGAAACATTTCAATTAAACGTCAAAGCGGGTTTTTATTCTCCAACTCATGTGACACGTAGTAAAATATTAATGAATCAAAATCCATTTTTATATGTTTGTCTTATTCCATGCATTGTTGTGGTGCTTATGTATGCTGTACTCCGCCACAGCAATGCGGCACGTTTGAGTTTAGCCACTTGCGCAACGAAGAAGTGGTTAACATAACAATCCCACGAAATCAGTTTCCATCAAAAAATTGTATTACAAACAAAAAATAAATAAAATAAAATCTAACCCCAAACCGGAGATCGTGCAGCGCACGATGCGCGCGTCCTGTTTAGAATATTAAAGTGGTTGCAGCGGATATCAGCGGATTGCTAACGCCAATGACGCCCGATAGCACATCGTTGATGATGGCGCTGATGGAAAGGGATTGATGCGACCACCCATATGATTAAAATAACAGAAACCGTATTGAGCTGTTAACGTCAGGGGACCCAAAATAATTCACGCCTTCCACACTATTTATCCGCATGGCAGCCGATTCTTTCCTTCATTGGGCTTTGTGATGAACGAAGTACGGAACGTTTTTTTTTTCTGTTCACTGTATTTCATTGAAGGGCAAAACTCATGTATAAAGAAGAACGGAAGGAAGTGTGATTAAATTTATTGAACTTTGTCTATAGCATTGTGCACCATAACATTAATCGACTCGCATACAAATTAATTTCATGTACTCGTTGAAAATACATAGATACTCATCGTAAGTATGTGTTTTTTTGTACTTAAACATATTGATTAATGTTTTTTTTTTAAATTGGTGGAGGTTTTTCATACGGAGTTGATTGTTGCTTTTTTTAGTAAAAAAATCAACATTATAATGAATTAAGCGTAATCCGTCGAGAACTGAAACTCAAACTCCTTCTACATCAACAAAGTTACGCAATTATGATGATAAAAGTTCGAGGTCAAGCCTTCATATAAATGGAATTCAACTCTCCCGTCCAGGGATTTCCAAATGAATGTCGCTCCCTGACAAATAGAGCTTCTTGTAAAAGGTGGCTGGCGTTATTTCTTATAGCAAACATGTCATGTATGAAACCATCCAATAATGTGAAAATAAGTAGAACATAACTTATGTCATGAAATAATGTGAATTGGCAGCCATCATTTAGAAATGAAAAAATAATGGTAGCTGCTTTCACGAAAACTTTAGTTTAAGGCGTCGAATTGATAACATTAATGGCATTTTTCAATGATTTCCCGTATAAATTGTTTTTACTGATTCTTGGAGAATTTTAGTGATATCGAGTAATTCCCTTTCAAATGAGCAAAAATTGTAAACGATTGAGGAAAAAACTATCGTCTCACATATCCTTCTGTTAATAAGGCTATGTGCCAATGCGTTAAAATGGATGTTAAATTTTATCATCTGGGTAATTTTCTTTTTGTTGTGCCAATTATTTAATTCTTTAACCGTTTTTTTAACAAGTTTGCAAAATATTTGTAACAGAATTCTTTTCCCTTCAGAGAGGTCATGCAAAAACCCTTAATTATATATTATTTTCAGTAAATAAAATATTGTTGTGCTATTTTTATATATGATTGACAATGTCCATCCTACTTTTTTTTGAGTTAAACTAATTTCTCATAAAAATACAGCAAAAGAAATAATGAGCTACATTTTCGTAACATTTTTTTTTTAAATTCAATTTAAGTTTATTTTACACATATATGTATTTATTTGATTTATTTTTCTGATATAAAAAACATGTTCCTATCTTTTCGTTTAATAATCTGCAATATGTTATGATTTTCTCCACACGTGAACACTGACAATAAGTAATGCAGGAGTATGCGTTCAATCTCAAAACACAACTAAACGTCAAAAATTAGCCACTGAATAAATTTTAGCGAGCTCCTGAGAAGGTTACAAATTTATAAGTCTGTATTCACCACATTAATATCAAAAATGATCCACTAATTTTTACTGAAAAAGTACGAAAACAGACCTTATATGTTATCGGAAACACCTTAGAACCAGAGATCAAGTAAGGAAGAGATAGGGAACTTTCGTACGTCTTCCCCTTTATCACCCGATTTCTTTCGTGTCGTTTGACACATAAATTACCTAGGCTGCAAACAAGTGTGTGTGAAACAAGGAATGCGTGTATCTGGTTGGACCGTGGTGATCTATTTATCTTTCAAAATCCTGGGGGGTTGTTCCGTAACTTTGAAAACGATTAACACTCAGACGGTAGTCGAGACCTCATGAACAATCGCTAATTAATCGTCTGTGATTTGACGATTATTGTTTTAAGTGAAGCAAATAAAGTGATATCGCCGACAGTAAAAACGACTATTGATCTTACGTGATGCTAGATGTACCGTCAAAATGTTATCGTCAAATGATAATCACTTTACGGAATGAGGACTCTAGAAAATTCCAGGGTTAGCTTGTAGGCAAAACGTAAAGTCCTGGAAAGTTTCCTATCTCTTCTTTACCTGATCTCTGCTTAAAACATTCAATAGGTACATTCCGGATTTTATCTCGGAAGAGATAAACGCTTTCGATAACATTCATTGTTGCCAATGGAAAACTTTAAAAACTTCAAATAATATCGGTCAAATATCTGCAATTGTTGGTCGCAAAACATCTGGTTTCAAATTGGTGATTTCTTCAATGTTGGTTTTCAAATAATTAAGAGTTTTGTGGTTTGTTGTTTTAATCGCGAAATTAAAAAAATCTCAAAGAAAAGAGTCCGGCTAAATGCATGTTGCGTTAAAAAAAAAAAGCTGATCGGAAATTGGTAAAATAAGCATTAATAATAGTTCCGCGCTTTTCATTGCTTGTTGTAAACTTTATTCTCTATATATATACAACATAAATGTTTAAGCATAGTGACATTTGAAGCCATTTGCAAGATTAACAGAGAAAATGAAAACTGTCAAAGGATGGCAGTACAGGAGCTTGACAAAAACTATTAAAATTATTCTTTTTTTATTGACAATAAACGAGAAAAATTGTATGTTGCAGAGTGCCCCATTTTATGTCGGTATGTAAACATTAAATTACTTTGACATTTATCAATCGATTGACTTGAGTACACATATTTTGAAACATCAAATTCAGTACAATTTTAACCTTGAATAGTTTTAAAATAGTTACGCTGTACATTAAAAATAGTCACCAGAACCGTCTGACAACACTAGTCATTTGGTGTGGAATTTTGTTGATCACGGGACAGTCGGAGATCGTCTACAACATTTGGGTGTTCCTATGAACTGGATGAAGCGGTAAGAGGTTGTTGCCTTAAACCCAAATGTGTGGTATCGTCACCGAGTTTAGTATTTTGTCGTCAGTGGAACCGCCTTGTGGCGAATTTTAAAAGGACTATTTGCATTTGTTTCCGTTTAAAATGCAATCGACTAAAATAATGTTGGCGAACATACACTTGGATTAGAATAAAGCTAAACAGTTCCTCGAATGGTTAAACACATTTCACACTCTCCGGTTACGTTATTTAAGCAAAATTACCGTATATAGGAAAAGGAGAATCCACATGAGATCAACACCAATGCTTGCACCAAAACGATCATTAGAGAAGGCGAAACAGTCGATGGAAATCGATATCAGTGGATAGTTCATTATGTCTGTCCACAAATGTGAAAAGGTCTTGATGGTTACGATTATAGCTAGCCTTAGACCATTAACGCTATACCGCCCGAGATGCTAGAAAAAGTAAAGGAAAATGCAGGAAAAAAACACATTTTGGTTAGATCAACAGAGGCGGTCATTTGAATGATATTGTAAAGGACTAAATTAAAAAAAAATACATCATATGTGGGTATATTGAAATCTTTTTTTTTTAAGTTATTCATTATTAACATACCTACCGACATTAATGGCACAGTCTATACATCAGATATATTTTAATAGTTCCGTTAAACAAATAAATAGAAATAATCTTAGAAGGATTGATAGGCAAAACACTAAACTAATTTTGTTTGTCGCCTCTTGCATAACACTTCAAATTTGGACTTTTTCTTTGCGAAAGCGTAGGAATATCTTTCGTTGAAATTGATATTGGAGATTTGATAGTTTTTATTTTCTTCACAAAAACGTACCTAAGCGAACGGACGTAGATATTTTTGTAACAGATTTCCCATAAAAATGACATTTTGGACCACACCATCTTATTGGGAACATTTATTCTAAGGATGCGGTGGTATAGGGTATTAAACGATAACCACTGCGGATTGTAGTCTTCTCATACGTTTTTCACTTATTTTTGTGATATATTTTAGCCTCATCAAGAAAATTAAATTTAACATTTTGCATAAGTAGGTAGGTATACCAACTGTGTTTTAGTAGGACTTGACCACATGAAGAGGATTTTACAACGTTCGTTTTCTAAGGAGGTGAATTGAGATGTTTGTGTGGAAAATCGTAGTCCTCGAACGGGTAGGATAGTTCAATATAAAGGTGAGAGTAGGTATCTATGTATTTACTGTGTTAGATTTCACACGGGCGAACAAAGCATGCGGATAGGTATTTGCGGTTTTAATTAGCTGTTAACTATGCTAAACACTTTATACACAACTAAGTTTACGCCAGAAAATAATAAATAGATCTATAGATGCCTACATACCTACCTACCTAGTAGTACCTACCCTTACCACATATTTGAACATTTAATTGTAAATACGATCTAATTCCATAGGTCCCTCTATATCGGATTCGCATAGCGGGGCGATTAATGCGAAGAAATTAATTGCTACTGCAAATGTTTGCTTTGGTTTTTATAACCTACATGCGATGTAGAAAACATAAGCAAGTTTTAGATATCTACGGAAGAATGCTAGGAACTGCAATTGTTTGCATTTGCATACGCCAACGACCCTTGCAATATCTGCAACAATGTTTTCTCCCCACAATTCATATTCGTTTGCATAAACAAGTGTAAACAAAAGTGACGTCATTTTCGTCTTCCTATGCCAACCTACCTATGAATTATAAAATAAACACGTTATGTCGGTCACATCGAATTGAATAAATTGTATCTTTTGTATAGCTTCACAAAACCAACTCGTGTCTTGAAATTCCGAATTTGAAAAATAATACCTACCCATCAATAAAAAAAGAAGAATGAAAATAAAAGAATCCCAAACCGGTCTGTAGACTTACCTAACCCGCCCTAAACGCATCTATACAGAAGATACTTCCACAAACAACACAAAATAGGAAGTCTGCACGATTTCCATGATGAAGAAGAGAAAAAATGACTGCATAATAAAATTAAATCAAATTATAAATCAGTAACCCAACCACGTTGCATGAAGGATGGAATTTAATTTTTTTGAAGAAAAAAAATCGCTGGTCTGGTAAAAACGCATTATAAAATCCAACAAAAACATCACCACCACCCGTCAAGAGAACGGTCGATGATACCCCACAATCGCCTCAGCGTAACGACGACATGTCTCGTTGCATTCACTTCGACATGAGAAATTTTATCCACAAAATAATGAAAATAAATAAATAAATATTTTCTATCAAATATCCAATTTATATAACACCAACACCAATGCCGACACCTTGTGTCAACGGAATATTAATAGTGCGGGGTGAGATGTGTTTTTGTTCATTATTTCTGCTTTGAACTTGAATTCTACACTTACAAAGAGTTGTCTCCCGTGTCGCACTTTTATGAATTTCAAAACAAAAATCGGTGAAAACGGACCTTCTTGAAGCAAAACTAAAAATACCTTCATGCCACCACCCAAACCACCGACACCTGTTTACTATTAAAATATTTCAAATTCATCAATTTCTGAAATTTATTTCATTTTTAGACAAATTGCATAATTCACTGTTAACTCGATAGATCCTACTTGAAGATACTTAATTGCTATTACTTGTTTGATCATTCAAATCACATGTACCTATGTATGCATCTATCTTTT
The DNA here is from genome assembly GCA_932526625.1 of Rhingia campestris. Taxonomy (NCBI): domain Eukaryota; kingdom Metazoa; phylum Arthropoda; class Insecta; order Diptera; family Syrphidae; genus Rhingia; species Rhingia campestris. The sequence goes on along the minus strand of OW052184.1, from coordinate 32,567,157 downwards.
GCAAAAACGAAACGAAGGTGGGTGGGGGAACTAATAATTATCATCTTAGTGCGATGTATCTTTTGTTGGCATTTTTCGTGATGTGTTCAAATTTATCGAAATCAATAATCACCTTATTTTTTTATTTTATTTATTTGTCTCAAAATAAAATTCGCTCGGTAGAGGAGAATCGTAAATGCACCGCACCGTGTATACTAAAAGCACGTTTCACTAGTTGTTTTTATTTTTAACTGGTTGCTTTTTCGTAAACAAAATTCACCACCGACGAACCAAATATTCCCCGTATGGATATAAGATGCGACTGTTGTCGCACGGTGTAGAAGTGGAACTGAAACAAGTTGGCTAACGAACGGCTAGAAAACATTGTGGGAATACGTATTATGTTGCCGTTGTCGGTTCGATGGTGATGATGCAGTCAACGGTCGTCACGGAGAATGGATAGAGGCGATAACCCCACTGAGTTTGTAGAGTAGACAGTAGAGATACTTTTTTTTTTTGTTTATATGCCATCCGTTCTATGTCTATCCCCCTTTTCATAACACTAGAGCACGTACATATCAAAAAGTCTGTTGTATGTAAAGAATTTCATTTGTCGGAGTGGACACTTTGAAAATTCATTTGATGATATTTGGAAAACGGAAAATAGACAAATAGTATTAGGAAAGTAGTATTTTTATACTTATTAGACATCTCTGACCTGGGTTAAAGGATTTTTCAAAAGTGTGGAGGTTATCGTTTAACTTGTAGGTTGTAGCTAACGAATTTTAGTAAGGCCCAATTAAGATATAATTTACCGATAACTAACTAAGCGGAAAATGAGTTGGATTTGGAATTTGAATACTTGATAGGAACACATTTTCCCTGCGCAGCAAAGGTTACAATGCTTAATTTAGATTATATACTGTTCAAATTAAAATCAATGGCGCAAATTTATAGTCAATCAATGTTTAAGGGTTTAGCTCCACACTAGTTATCACTTTAAATTATTACTTTACTTTAAATTAAATTAAAAGGTTGCTTTAACATATTTTCAATAATAGACACTTTTTCAACGTGGCGCTAATTAGTGTATGCTAATGGACATTCCTCTGAGGCCTCTAAATCAAACTCACCTAAAAGTGACAGAACGCTAACTCTTTATTAAATATTTAAAGTGATGTTTCGGTTGCTTTAACTTTAATGCAGAGTGATAACGCTAAAGTACACTTTTTGACGACTATAATTTATTATCAAAACGTGTTAGTACGTGATAAAATAATTTTTAAGTATACTTTAAGCGACTATAAATTTGCGCCAATGGATATATTTTAAAAGAAGTTCGCTTTCGCTAAACTAGCTAAAGGATTCACAAAAACAAATGAGCCTTCCTGAGCTGAAACTTAAACAAGATGTTCTAAACTAACCAGCGTATTAATAAACGCTGATTAGCTTATCAATAACTACTTTGACAGTTTTCCCCATAAGAAATACTCGCGCAAATGTCAAAAGTTAGTCACTGATTGGCTAATCAGAGTTAATTATTAAATAATAATTAAATATGTAAATGTGTAAATATTTGCTCAATGCGCTTAATGGAAACACGCCCCAATTCAACTAACGATATGCTGGAACGGATTGTAGCTATCTCAAGCGATCTGTTCATGGAATCGAATGACTGGATTATTGCCGAAGAAGTATTACCAATGAAACCTTTTAAGTCGGCGTGACATCACCGAAATGTAATTTTGTCAAAGGTTATTGTCATCTGTAGTGCCGGATTTTGGGGAGGGCAATCGGGGCTACATTTCAGGGCCTCCATAAAACAGGGACTCCACAATAGACTTTAAAAAAATTTATCAAATTCCAACTAGTATACACCAAAAATAAAAATACACAATTTTGGCGTAAAACGCTCGTTTGTACCCAGGGCCGAGCTTTCTCATGTGTGCGTGTGTACTTCTTGCACGATGGTGGGACCTCCTGTTTTATGCCGACTCCGAACTACTAAGTTGAGATAAGCTTTTTTTGACGATTGACGATTGATTTGACGATTTGTAGGATCATCACGAGAGGAGGGACAGTTAATTGTTGCTATGGCTGGGAATTGGGCTGAAAAAGGTTCCACATAACCTCAAAATTGCGATTAAGTATGTATACAGAATTTAGTTCTTCAGGATCAGTCCCGAGATAGTTCCATCTTTGGAAGCAAATGTTCAAAGAATATGTTTAAACGCCACAATAAAAATCATGAGACCATCTATCGATTCCGGATTTTCTGGAAATGTTGGAATTGCTAGCCGAGGATAGCTAGGTGCAGGCACACCTCCACCCGGTGGTCCAAATTTTCGACGCTGAGGCATAATTGAGGTTCAATGCCGTTAATGTGCCGAATTATCTCATCCTTTAGCTCTTAAATTGTTGCTGCCTTATCGACGTATACCTTACAAAACAATTCTAAGACTTCTGAGATAGCGGGGACATGTTGATCGAAATGGTAAAGAAAGTAAAGAATGAAGGGTAAAGAATGAAGGGCTCGCATTTGGCGCCGCGAACTAATATTACATTTCAAATAACCCCAGAGAAAGAAGTCCAACGGTGTCAAATCGCATGATCTTGGCGGCCAATTGACATCGCCACCACGTGAGATAACACGGCCATTGAATTTGTCGCGCAAAAAAACCCTTGACGAATCCACTGATGTGAAAATGTGCCTCATCTTGCCACCATTCTGACCATTGAGGACGCTTGAAATGGTCAAGAGGCTTTAGTTCTTGAGTCAATTGCATCTTGTAAGCGTGTAAATGCAAGTCTTTATGCATAATGTTCATCAACGACGAGCGTGAGAGGTGCAATTCGGCACGACGACAAGTTGAGGTGGACTGCTCTTCAGCCACACTATCGCGAACAGCAGCAATATTTTCTGCAATACGAGCATGCACTGGTGTTTTCACATCTCCTACAGACCCGGTTTGCTCAAATAATTTTTGCACGATTTTTCCGATTGTACGCACATTGGACGATTAAATTGACCGAAAAAAGTGCACGATATGTGCACGATATGCATTTTGATTTGAACGCTTATTTTCTTTTCATGGTTCAAATTGAGTTAGTCTGAAATTGAGAAATGTCAAATGAAATGCAGAAAAAAACTTGACGTTTAGGTGTGGTTTAAATTCAACGTCGGCCCTTCAAATTTAACTACCCGTTATATCCCACTTACTCAATATTAGGGGTATTCATGCAACGTCGGGAAGTCGTCGTAAACGTTGTAAACGTGATAAAATTACGACGTGATAAATGAACTGTCAAAATTTTTTTGGGAAATATTTTCTAACAAAATCGGAATTTTCTCACAGGAATTGGGTGCTTAGGTGGTAAATGTTGTAAACTTTTGAAATGCTATTTTGACATTTAATCAGTCACTTTCACACATCAAATGTATGCGCTAAACTGAATAAAATTATCGAAAACGGAAAGACAACAATAAGAACAAAGTTCTATCAATAAATAAATTACTTAAATGAGATTGAATTCAGTGGGTTACCGCATTATTTAGTGATGCAGTTTTAGGGCCGTTCATGAAACGTCGTCGTAAAATTATAATCTTTCGCACGTAATAAAATTACGACGTTGCATGAATACCCTTATTATTTTTTATTTTTAAGTACCTATACGTAAAAAAATTAAAGCCTTCGGGCCTTTGCGTGTTTGAATACACTTCTTGGCTTCAACGGTCAATATAATTAAACATAAATTCAAAATGCAAAGTTCTCCGTTCAAAATATGCTACACGCAAAGATCACTTAGAGGATAAGAACCTTCTTATTTTCTAAAGTATATGATATAAGAACAGACGACCTGTGCTTCCAATAGGACGGCGCGGTGCTACATACGTTTGAACGTATGTGTGCGACTTGAACTGGCTAAAAGGATCGTGTGATTTAAACGCCTTAAGATTTCTTCCTTTAAGGCCATCTTAATAGATGCCCAAAGGTCAATATAACAAACGTATAACAGCTTATTTCACACAGATTTGTGCTTATGTATGATTTATAAAAAAAAAATATTTCATATTAATAGGTCTGTTCCCATACTTTTTCTCAGTAAATACTAGTAAATTCTAAAATTTCTATGGAGGCAAATTTACGAAAAAGTAAGAAAACGAGTTGAAGAAAAATGTAAATTTTTCGGTTTCGTTTGCTTTTAAAGCACAAAATAAAAATTTTTGGCGCAACAGGCTCGTTAGTACCCATGGCCTAGCTGACTCCGAACGGCTAAATTGAGATAAGCCTTTCTTGACCATTAATACTACTCGGATGATTTGTCAGATCATCAGTTTTAAAGAACATGTGAGAAAAAACATGTACCAAAACAAACAGCTTGTCAATTAAATAAACGCCAACTCACAGTTAACCATAGACATTTGTTTAAATTTGTTTTTTTCTGATTTTAGTGTAGGCGTGAAATTTTTCCTCTTTAAGGATCTCACTTTTTATAATTTTTGGGTAAGGAGACGGTAATAATAATAAGTTAACATCATTGCGAATCATTAAAAATAATGTTTTAACTGAAAAATCCTAAGAACTACATTACCCGGCATTAACTTAAAAATTCATTTTAGACAAAAGAACATTTGAATGCACATGAAATATTAAAATCAAACAAATTTTTCATATTTTTACTAATGTTTAACTCTGCATATAAAGTTGCCTATATTTACAATGAAAACCCACCTATATACTATACCCATTCAAAAGAGAAATTTGTTTAAACTTTAGCTATTGGTAATCTCATGCTTCTGATTTAAAAACAAAATCACTGATAGTTAACTAAGGTCAAATTTGATTGATTACCATTTTATGTCAACGTCCAATTTGACAAATGATAAATCTATGTTACCACTCTGTCAACCTTTATTAAATCAGTTTGTCACTTTGACGCAATTTTGTCGAGACTCCGTCATTAGTAACGTGTCATTATATCAAAAATAAAATCTGAAATGTTTTTTAAAAGACACTTCAAAAAGGTGTTGTTTATTAAATGTCAAGTGTAGTCCACACTGGAAAAAATCCGAAATCTTATGCTGCTTATGGTTCTATATTTACTTAAAAAAAAACTAACAATATTCGTACTGACTGACATTTGACTCAAATCAGTTGATTCCAAACGGTTTTTATCATTTTTATATAATAAAAATTGTTTCTTTTAATTGAAATGTAGGACTATGGTATGTAAAACAAATGATCTACGCATAAAGATCCTTTTTTAATAGAAAAATATGGATTACAAAAATAAACGCCTGTGTATTGTGAATAAGAATTTACACATCAGAATTACTTTGTGATAAAACATTTTCCCATCCATTTTATTTATGTCAAATAAAAAACGAAAAGAGGCTACTTTTTAGGTAAAAAGAAACGATGGGCAACAAACATGCAGAATATGGAACTGTCATTATGATTCTACTTTCAAACAAGATTTTTTTTTTCAAATTATTGCCTAAACAACTTATATTAGATCTGTTGCAGTAATTTTGCAGTAAAAATAAGTAAAATCTCAAATTTCTTAAAGTTGGGGTTATTATTTTTGAGAACGGCATATTGACATAATAAGGGAACGCGGTTAAGCAGAGTATAGTAAATTTATCCGTTTTATTTCCCTTTTTTAGAATACATGATATAAATCACATGTCAAAACAAACGATTTGACATTTTCAGACACCAACTGACAGTGAAAATTTACTTATTCTTGTAGAAAGGTAGTCACACAAGCTCACACTTTTCTTAATTGTCGCGTACAGGAACTGCAATGACTAAAAATCAGTAAGCATTTTAAAAAATTCTATTGTAAGTACTGTTAATAGGAAAACTATATTACAATACTAAGTTGCTTACACTCAGACTAGTTAATCCACTTCTACAGATCATACATAGGGCTTGTTTAATTAAACGGGGGGTAAGCGGCACTGGCCTATTGACAACTTTTGGATCCTATTTCAACTGGACATCATTGTTCTCAATTTGTAAAGATACGTATTGCGAAAACTATTCACCGTGTTTCGAATAACATGCTCAGATGGACGATTATGTCGGCCGTAAAATTGACGTAACACACGATAAGTATTCATAGTAAAATTGCAAAACGTACTAACCACTTATCAATTTCCAACTGTCAAATTGAAACTCTTTAGAAACAGTGTTGCCAGTTTAAAAACTAAACATCTAAAAAACAGCCTTTAAAACCTCTATACAACGTCGTGGTATATGTTTTATGAATATTGCGTTCAGAGGTAACTTAAAAAGTGTGAATGTTTCATGAGTGATTTATAAAATGTATACTTTCTTGTTGTACATGAATGTTTGTTAACGCTGTGTGAAAAAAAATCAATTAAAAAAATGGATCGAGGGGTACCTATATGATATATGTAATTAACAATAGCGACAAACTGTTTGCATTGATTGCGATTTTACATGCAGGGATGTAAAGCAAATGGGCTTTATTACATGAAGGACTCTATCGATGCATTATGTCGATGAAGTTTAATGTGTAAAAAGAAAATGTAAAAAGAAAGAGTCGTTCGGATTCTTCATAAAACTGTGGGAACAACATGGACCAGTCTACATTAAAAAAATTAAGTGGTTCTATTTGTTTTAACCCCGCGATATTTTTCTCAGTGTATGGAAGGACAAGAAAGTAAATATCTCAAGATTTCCTTTCAAACTTTTACGAAAAAGATATTTACAGGTTTTTGAAACATTGGTTACGTGTGACCACGATTAAATACGCAGGTACGTATAGAACTCATATACTTCGCCCTAAATTTTTTATCTTTTATTATTTTTAAACGATAAGACATTTATAATTCGACATTTGTTCCAGAGTAGTATCGTAGTTCTTGATAACTTTGATTTTAATTATAATTAAATAATATCGCAAATCTTTTGTTTGTCCTCACTTCTTGAACTGGTTTCTAGGAAATCGTTACTGATTTTATCGCAGTTAGCAGAACGGTAACAAAACAAGGACGTCATGAATGTAGACTCCATTGAATTGATTGACTCACATACTCTTGTGGAGTGGTTACACTTGAATTTCGACCTATGGTGATACTGATAAGATTGTTTTCCAGTTATTTGATGACATGAATGCGTCAGGGTCATCGAATAAGATTTAAATGTCTCGACACAAAGTTCTGATGTGAGGCTATCAGAATGAGTTTTTGACAGTTTTCAGATGCCTCCGATAACTTATTTTTGATGAATGGATAATGCCATTAGGTCTTGAATATTCCTGAAAATTGGTTATCATATTTGTGCCAAAGCGAGTAACCCATTCACTATTTTTTGAGCTAGCGCGTAGAGCGGATGATTTGTTGTAGCTTAGACAAGAGGCATGGGATTCCCTTCTGCAAGCGAAATTCGCCGCTTTCAAGATTTTTCACATTTCTTTGCATTGGAACAAAAAAATATAAAATTTTGACAAAATCGTGTGGTTTGTAAAAAAAAAATGCTAGTATTTTTGATTTGCATTTCAACGCAAAATCCATTGCAAAAAGAAAATTTAAAAAAAAACACATGTCCTGTTTTGCGTTTATATAACAATATTTCGGTAGAGCATTCCGATGGGGGAGTTAATTAAGGTTTCAATGAAGATCTTTGGGCTGAGAATTCCACTGAAGAAGTTAATAAATCTGCTCTCGATGTGGATCACAGTGCTCATGATGAAGATATTTTAATTATTTTTTCAGGGAAATGTTATGGCGCTTCCAAACATACTAATTCCGATGACGAATTTATATTTGAAAAGTTGGAGAATTATGAACCAATCAACGACTGATCCATTTATTTTGGAATCTTCGTGCTATTTTAAAAAAAATATATATAAAAAAATTAAGAAATATAGTACAAAATATAGTAGCTTCATCTAAAAAAAAAACGCAAAAACCAACTAGGGTCTGCATTCTAAAAAAAAGTTAGATAAATATATTAATACGTTAATAAATAAATTGACTGTGATTAGCGAAATTAGCATACTATTAGCAAAAATGCTTCTTTCATTGAAAAAGCCAAAACAAGTGGAGTGGAATTAATCTTCGAAAATCTTAGCTCAGAATCTTTTTTACAATTCTCCTGCTTGTTTTAAATTTTCATCAGAAAATTGTAAAAATTCATGTATTGGATGAAAAATATGCAAAAATATTTCTGGAAACAAAAAATCTGTCAGAATCCGTAATAAATAATATTTTACGGGAACAGGCCGTCGACCATATGACCATATCAAAAGCGAATGAAGAAATCGGAATTTTCGATCCCATTTGCGTTGACGGGCTATGGGGACTAAGATTCTATCAAGAACCATATGAGCTGAACAGCGACAAAGACACTATCAAAAAAAAGGACGCATTGGATGTTCAAGATGTCTAGGGCATTACCATTCAGACGTCGCCGTCGGATGCAGTAGAAAAAGACCTCGCTTTAAGTGGCGCTCACAAAAAGAAAACACGACCTTAATCAAATTGAAGTGCGCAACTGAAGGTAGTTAGCTAAGGGCAGGGCTATATTGGAGAGGTATTTTGTTTGAGGCTCAGGTTCATTCCGGGCTGTAGTTTCACTTAAGTAAGTAAGTAAGGAAGGAATTCATGAATATTATCTGTTCCGAAATAAGGAAATTGTTTTTTTTTTTGGCAGAAAAATGTTCCCGATGGTGAGAATATTGTTCTTCTCAAAAAATCTTAGCTAAAACAGCAGCAAATCTCATGATACGCCCTTTGTCTCTATACAGTTCTTCACTATAAATGCTATTATCTTACTTACTTAAGTGGCGCTACAGTCCGGAATGAACCTGGGCCTCAACCAACATGCCTCTCCAATTAGCCCGGTCCTTAGCTAACTGCCTCCAGTTGCGCACTCCAAGTTGGTTGAGGTCGGTTTCCACTTGTGCGCGCCACTTAAGGCGAGGTCTTCCTCTACTGCGTCCGACGTCTGGCTGGGAATCGAAGACTCTGCGAGCCGGAGTATTGGTGTCCATTCGTTCTACATGTCCTAGCCATCTTAAACGTCCAATGCGGAGTTTTCTGACCAGGGGCATGTCGCTGTACAGCTCGTATAGTTCTTGGTTGAATCTTCGTCTCCATAGCCCGTCAACGCAAACGGGACCGAAGATTTTTCGAAGAATTTTCCTCTCGAATCTACCAAGGATTTCTTCAGCGCCGTAGAGCAGGACTGGGATGATCAGGGTCTTATATAGGGTTTCCTTAGTAGTTCGAGTGAGGACTTTACTACTAAATTGCCTTCTTAGCCCGAAGAAACAGCGGTTGGCAAGAGTAATTCTTCGTTTAATTTCTGACGAGATGTTGTTGTCAGAGCTAATAGCGGAGCCGAGGTAGAAAAAGTCCCGTACTACCTCAAAGTTATATCTGTCAATGGTGACGTTCTGTCCAATTCGTCGATGTTGTGAGTCCTTTCGTGATGACAGCATATACTTAGTCTTACCCTTATTTTTCGCCGCTTCCTTCTCTATACTAGCAAACGTGGCTATGACATCACGTTGAGTCCTACCAATGATGTCAATATCGTCAGCGTATGCTAGTAGTTGCACCGACTTTTGGAAAATTGTGCCTCTGGTGTTGGCTTTGGAGTTTTGCACAATTCTCTCAAGAATCAGATTAAAGAAGTCACATGACAGCGCATCGCCTTGCCTAAATCCTTTTTTGGTATCGAATGTGTCGGTGAGGTCGTTTCCGACCCTGATGGAGCAGCGAGAATTCTCCATCGTCATCCTACACAAACGGACGAGTTTGGGCGGTATACCAAAACTAGACATGGCTCTGTACAGTTCGTCTCTATAAATGCTGTCATATGCGGCTTTGAAATCGATGAATAGGTGGTGGGTATCGATTTGGACTTCTTGAGTTTTTTTCCAGGATCTGCCGAAGTGTGAAAATTTGATCGGTTGTGGACTTTCCTGGCCTAAAACCACACTGATAAGGGCCAATCAGGTTGTTGGTAAACGGTTTCAGGCGTTCACATATTACGGCAGATAGGATCTTGTAGGCGATGTTGAGGAGACTTATGCCTCTGTAGTTGGCGCAGTTCAGAAGGTCTCCTTTTTTGTGGATCGGGCAAACGATGCTGAGGTTCCATTCTTCAGGCATATTTTCATCCGACCAGATTTGGCTTATGAGTTGGTGGATGTTACTTACCAAGTCATCTCCGCCGGCCTTATAGAGCTCAGCAGGAAGGCCGTCATTTCCGGCAGCCTTATTAAGCTTGAGTTTAGATATTGCTATCCTCACTTCACTCAGGTCGGGTGGTTGGCAGTTTTCGCTGTCGTTGCCAATATTGAATGGTTCGTTCTGCCTGACAGCGGAATGTTGTTCGTCATCGCCGTTTAACAGTCTGCAGAAGTGGTTCTTCCATATCCTCAGCATCGACTGTGTCTCAACTACAATATTTCCTTGTTCATCTCGACAGGATTCTGTTCGAGCCTTGTATCCTTGGCTTTGACGTTTTACACTTTGGTAAAACTTGCGAACATCGTTCCTGGAGTGGCACCTCTCTATATCCTCGATCGCGCGCTTTTCTTGCTCTTTTTTCTTCTTGCTGAAAAGCCGATGTTCTTCCCTTCTTCTTTGCCTATAGAGCTCAATGGCAGCTCTCGTCTTCACCTGCAGCTTAGACTTGTAGGCCTCGTTCTTGGCTGCGAGCATCTGTCGGCATTCCTCATCAAACCAGGGAGGGGTTTCTTGCTGGTGTGCGCGAGAAACCTAGCACATCAGTTGCGGCTGATCTAATGGCCTGTTGGCATCGTTGCCATTGCTCTTCGACATTCGATGCTGGTGGTATGCTATTATCTGCGGCCTTAAAATCGATGAAAAGATGGTGCGTACCGCTTTGGAACTGCTGTATTAAAAAATCGCACTGATTGGGATCGGTCAGGTACTATTTCAGGCTTGTTCACATATTACTTCATATACCAGTGGTTAGAGCTTTAGGCTACTGAGCGTGGGTTCCCTTGTCCAAACCCCAAAAGTGACAACACTTTTCCACTGATCTACCTACTGTGAAAGTCTGACAATTATCGAAGACTGCCTTGAAAAGCTTCTCAAATTTGTCGTTACGATTTGGTGTTGAACAGCACACACCAAAGAAGGGTAGAAGCTTGAGGTCCTGTATGGCCGTTAATGACCGATATTATAGGCGATATAATATATAATAAGATGTATTATCGCATGTAGCAGAAGATTTCTGGTCAGTAACTTGATAAACTGTCAGAGCCGTGTTCACATATTACTACATATATTAGGTCTGTTCCCGCACTTCTGCAGTAAAAATTAGTAAATTCTCAAATTTCTTGGAGTGGGGGTAAATTATCTCAGAAAGAGACAAAATTACCAAAAAGTACGGGAACACGTTTAAATAAAAAAACAGTAAAATTATATATTTTGTATATCTTTGAAAGATGACACAAAACACCAGTCAAAACAAGCGAGTTGTCACTTTTAGATACCAACTGACAGTTTACTGTTTTTTACCAATAGAAATTTCTGCAGTAATTTTTTGACAGGTTTTTATGGAGGGATAGTTTTTTGCTCTCTCTTTTACTTATTTTTGCGTACGGGAACGGCAATAAGTAAAAATCAGTAAGAATCAGTAAATATTATTTTGTACGGGAACAGACCTAATATTTACTGATTCTTACTGATTTTTACTTAAAATAAAAAATATTTTTCCGCAGTAAAAATCAGTAAATATTATTTTGTACGGGAACAGACCTATTATCTTATATGCGTTATTGGGGGCGTTCTTTTTTTACTTGCAATGTACCTAAATGTGGCTAGTATGTCAGCTATTGCTCTTGTACACGAGCAACTTTGTTGAAATGCACTATTAAGCACATTATTATCTTATATCTTTTGGGGTGAGCAAACTATGTTGGCATTCCTAATTTTACTGATGAACTTATCCTTATGGCTTGGTAAGGAGCTCTTTTTTAGTACAAGAGCTTCTCACCAAGCCATTCTTCGTGGATTTCTCGAATGGAAAGTCATCATTCCTTACAGCCCTAATAAGTTAATTATTGTTTGTTTTGGTTCCGGACAGGAATAGCTCATCCATATTCTCCGCATCGTCAGAGACTTAAATGTGAGTTTTGTTTACAGAATTTTATTCAGCCATTACATTCTTGGCTTTGATGTTTTATATTTATAATCACAACCCTTTATTTCCTGAAAATTAGGTGTTCTTATCTTCGCTCATAATTGGTTATTGTCGTCTTTCGCCATTGGTCTTCAAACTTTGATCCTGACGGAATCAAGAGATTAAGGGATACATTCTTTATTAAAAAACAAGTTTATACCTTAAGACATTGAATATTCGAATTCAGCATATCGTTATAAGTTCCGCAGTTCGTGTAAACAATGCACAAGCAAAAGGTTTATATTGTTCTTAAACAAAACTCACACAGGTATCGTTTGAAGAACATCATCCGTTACGTTTTACAAAGTAAAACCATAACACCAGTATCAGACAGTACAAAATTAAAGTCACATCAAGTAGGCTACTTAACAGATAAGCGTGCGTGCAGTTCCACTCAGACAATAACCACTGCATTTAATTTACTGTTATCTCAATTGTATTTTATTAGGGACAATACAAAAAAAACATAATGTTTATAATTCACTTGACGCCCATAATAATAGCGATTTGACAACAAATCATTTATTAATTACAATTATGAGACCTGCTCTACCCAAAAGCTGCCACTGGAATTTTATTCTTCTGTCCCTCTTGAAGGAAAATCTCAAGCGATCGTTTAAAGTTCCAGTCTCCTTCATCTAGAAATCTATACATACAGAGAACAAAAAGAATCAGAGACAAATTATAATCTCAGAGATGTAGGCCAATCTGGCGCTTTCAATATCAGACCTTCTACACCAAATCGTCTTGAGTGTAGTCACCTCCTGGAACATTATCAACAGGCCCTCCTTATCATCGGCAGTGAGCTTTGCGTCTTGTATTTTTACCGGATTTTTAATGAATTTGAAAGAGTTCTGCTTTTGAAGATCAGAGGGATTAGTCACACTGAATAGATCGTTTATTATTTGGTACTCGGTGGCACATTTTAGAAAACCCTATAGGATGCTATCAGTTCTTAATATATTCAAAATATACTTATTAATTTATTACCATCTCTTTAGCAACAGGTGCAAGAATAAAGATTCTGCTGAATGCCAATAAAATATCTGGATCGACTGGAGACTGTGCAACATCTTTAAGCACACCGGTTATAGTTATGGCCACCATTTTATCCTGTACAAATATATATATCATGCTCATGAGTTGAAGATCGGTTAAAAGTTACTGAAATGGAAATAGGAATAGAAAATAGGTCATGGGGATATGACGCTTAGGTATATCGTTCATGAATTTTGATCCATCGCCATCGAATCTAAGATATTGGGGGATATTTCAAGACAAGATTGGCAAAAAATATACAATTTGGTTCAGTCATGTGGAGACCTAAGTCTAACCACAAAAGGTTTATGTATCGGAAGTTGATCTTAGAACATGCGTACTACCAAAACGCATAAAAAAATAGCAATGTTGCATTCGGGAAAGCTGCTGTATAACATTCCTTCCTTTTCGCCATTCTAGTGCCACTCAACTAATCTCATTTCAACTGTTTGTACTTGCGTTGTCCAAAGTTTGACCTACCTTAAGCGGTACACACAGATCTGTTCTAAAACCTCTTCTATGGAATATTGTACGTTAGTCTTTCAGGCCGCCAATGACACGGGTGAAGGTCGTAGGCCTTGTGGATGATATCCCCACAGTAACCGTGGCAAAGCCACGAGATCGAACAGAGAATAAACGAAACTCAAAGCCTGGTTGGAGTCTGCTGGCATTAACCTCGCAGAACAGAAAACCGAAGCAGTTTCAATAACTAGCCAAAAAGTAGTGGAATACATGCAACTACGTGTGGAAGATCCAACAAACCGATCGACAACCGCAATTCGTTACCTAGTTTTAATGATCGACAACAGACTTCAAATCGCACCTAGACTTTGCCTTGCATCGGTGTAACCTTTGTCTAGAGTAATACGCTCAGCCTTTGTACGCAATGCCTAGAAAGGAATACAGGAATGCAGAACACCTGGACAGACAGTCACGCGGGTAACCAATTGACTGAAATTGGTCTAGCTTGACTAAAGCTTCATAATCGGCTGTATCGAGGTATCCGTCTGAGCGGAACATTCTCCGATTTTTTACAATTCGGAGGATTTTTGATTTGAGATATTCTTCCGAAAAGCTTTTCGGAATATTTCTCCGACATTTTGTAACGCATCCTGTCGAATTGCGTTGAAGTGCGTTTAGGTGCATTTTTTCGTGCAATGTTTGACAGCTAAGTGCGATTCTTTTTCCGATTTCCTCCGTAACAAATTCTTGGCGAAATTGATTTACGAATTGTAGTGAAGTAAACCCGTCGCGTTTGTGTAGTATTTTTTTCCGATGACACATACCTCAATGGAATTTGAACCTCCGACGAAGTATGCGTTGCGGAAAATTGTCCGTTCCGAAGGATACCTCGATGTGGCCAAATATCTCAGCATTACTGTAACCGTCATTCGTTAATAAGATCCCAAGATAACATTAGGATTTCTGGGATTCCCCATAGCGATACCGATCTAAAGGGTATTTGTACGGAGATCTTTAACTTCCTCCGTAAGCTGAAGTCTAAGATCTTTAATCTTATTATGAACGTTATTTAAAGCATCATCCCTCACCAATTAGCCCAGCCCTTAGCTTACAAACTCAAGTTGCGCACTTCAATTTGGTTGAGATCGATTTCTATTTGTGCACAACGCTTAAGGCGGGTCTTCCCTACTGCGTCCGATGTCTGGCTGGGAATCTAAGACTCTGCGAGCCAGAGTATTGGTTCCCATTCGCTCTATGTGTCCTAGCCAATTTTTCTCTCTTGTATAGGATCTCCTCAGTAGTTCGCGTGAGGACTTTTTTGAATTGCTACTAAATTGCTCTTAGCTCGAAGTAACAGCGATTGGCAAGAGTAATTATGTTTAGAGGATCCGAGGTAGACAAACAAGAATTACCTCAGAGTTACATCTGTCAATAGTGTCGTTCTGTCCAATTCTTCGATGTTGTGTGACCTTTCGAGTTGACCACATGTACTTGGTCTTACATAGCGAACATGGCTATGACATCACATTAAGTACGACCTAAGATCTCAATATTGTCGGCGTATGCTAGTAGTTGCTCCGATTTATGGAAGATTGTTCCTTTAGTGTTGGCTTGGGCGTTTTGTACAATCCTCTCGATACAGTGTATCGTCTTGCCTAGATCCTTTTTTCGTATCGAATGTTTCGTTGAGGTCATTTCCGACTCTTATGGAGCAGCGAGAATTCTCCATCGTCATCCTACACAAACGGACGAGATTGGGCGGTATACCAAAACTAGACATGGCTCTGTATAGTTCGTCTCTAAATATGCTGTCGCATGCGGCTTTGAAATCGATAAATAGGTGGTGGGTATCGATTTCGACTTCTTGGGTTTTCTGAACTTTCCTTGCCTAAAACCACACTGACATGGGACGATCAGGTTATTGGTAAACGGTTTCAGACGTTCACATAATACGGCAGATAAGATCTTTTGTTTGCTTCGTTTTGCATGAAACACTATTTTTGCTGTTTGAATGTACAGGTGTTCCACATAACATACCGATTAAGATGCCACAATTTGGATAGCGGAATGTAGCCAACCTCAAAAACTGTGAAGCATATTGCCGCGATATTAAGGAGACTTATGCCTTTATAGTTGGTGCAGTTCAGAGTTTCTACTTTTTTGTGGATCCGGCAAACGATACTGAGGTTCTGTTCTTCAGGCATACTCTCATCCGACTAAATTTCGCTTATGAATGGTGAATGTTACTTACCAAATCATATCCGCCGACTTTATAAAGCTCGGCAGAAAGGCCGTCATTTCCGGCAGCCTTGTTAAGCTTAAGTTTAGATAATGCTATCCTCACTTCGCTTAAATCAGGTGGCAGGTAGTTCGCTGTCGTCGCTAATATTGAATGGTTCGTTCTGCTTAACAGCGGGAGATTGTTCGTTATCGCAGTCTAACAGTCTGCAGAAGTGGTTCTTCAATATCCCCAGCATTCGACTGTGTCGCAACTACGATACACAAGATTGTTCAACGTCGACCGTTCGATATTCCAATGTGATTTCCATAATTTTAAAGCGAGATGGGAGAGCTATTAAAATCCCCCACCTTTCTCCGTGCTTGTTAGGCATCGGTCAATACTTCGAAGATTGAAGGGCATGGAAGGCTAAATATTAAGCAAAGAACAACTCGGGTAATTCCAATTCCATGGAATTCCTGAACCACACCCAAAACCACCTTCAGTTCTTTAAAGACTTACATTTAAAATCGTCGTATCCGTTGTAAATCCAACAATATCGTGTTCAATGGTCGGTATCGCCACCAAGGCTTGGCAAATTTCATCAGAGCCACTATGCAGGGACGCTATAGCTCTTGAAAAGTCCGACATTTTCAAAATGTTTCTCGCTAGATTGGAATATTTCGATATCCGCTTTGTACAATGAACACTCAAGTTGGACAGACTGTAGTTGCATGTCATCGAGAAGATAGCCTTTGGATGGTACATTTCTATAAGTAACACACAATAAGGATTGCATTTATACTCAGTATCCAGGATTACTATAAAGGCAATACCTTTCAAATTCAATCGGTTCTCAGACTCGAATAAGGGAAAGTAGTGATTCATAAATTGCTGCACCAAATCGTAGCCACTCAGATCGCAAAGGAAGTTCTTTTTAATCGCCAGCGGATTAAACGTACTCAGTTCGACGTTGTCCTAGATAAAGATAAAACTTTTCTCTATATAGGCAACCTCCTACTCCAATTTCACTTACCAATTTGGTGAGATCAGGAAACATGTTCTTCGCCGCATTTATATATTCCGGAGCGTACGAGTACAAATCACAGAGCGGATTTCCATTCAAAATCAATGCCTTGATAGGGAGCTTTTCCAGTTCCAAAAAGTCACTGAAATCTTTCAAATTATTGTGACTCAAGTCGAGCACTCTCATGTGGAACATCTGAATAAATGGTTTGGCAAAATTGCAAATCCCAATCCGATTACTGCCCAATCGTAGTTCATATATGTTCTTTGAGTATCTATTGCCAGCTTGTGTTAGAACACGGTAGAGAACCTTGGGCGAACGCATATTCAATTCGACATTTTCAAGACCTGGAAGATATGAATTAAAAAAAACACAAACAATCCAATCCATTGCAATAACGCACCAACGGCTGAATTAAAGTTCTCTAAATCAAGTAATCGATCTTTTTGAACGAATCTTTCTCCGATCGCTTTAGCTATCGCTTTAACAGCATCCAGCGGATCACTTTCGAAGCTCCTAACATTCATTCTCAGTTGTAGAATAAGCTTATCGGCTTCTGGGTTTGGTGCGGGAATTTGAAGCTTGCAGTTGTTTACCAAATAGTCGAGCTGAGCAAAACATTCCCGAACAAAAAATATGTGTTCCTCTGCTTCTTCCTAAAACGTCTTTGCATATAGAAATTTTTTTCAAAGTCACGATAGCTTACCCTATAGTTGCAAGGATAGATTTCACCCAACTCCGTTGGCAGGGCATCCAAAAATGCATCAAGAATTTCCTGCTTTCCATAGTTCTCTTTGTTGTGAATCTGAAAGAAGCACACAATCAACAAACAAATATGGAAACAAGTCGTTGGTTATGCTACAGTTATTGAGTTCCAATCGTCGTTGTTCTCGTATTTTTTTAAACGATTGGGTTTCATTGGATCAATCAATTTACTCGCAGTGCTATCATCATCTCTGTCTGACTGCTTAGGCATAGTTCGTAGTTCTTCAATTGTTTTGCCGTCCTAAAAACGGAAATTTCAAAAAAAAAAAAAAAAGACACATATCGATTTGCCGTTGTTACCATCTTTGAGAAGTTAGAAAACAAATTCTTCATGTTTAGTGGGAAATCTTCGCCTTCAGTCACCGGATTCTCGCTGAGGAAGAGTTCTTCAATTTTGATCTCCTTCAGTTCCTTGCATATTCTCGACGATGAAACCAACTAAATTGGTGTTTTACGATTAAATCCATGCCGCCATTAATTCATGTTCTTACCAAATTCCCCGAGAGATCCAGAATATCAAACTCACAGCCGTTAAAGACGCTCAATGGTTGTAAACTCGTTATGTTGTTTTTTCTCAAGCGTAGTCCATTCACCCGTCGGAACTGATCTTCGTTGCGAAAAACAGAACGACAGACGTTTTCGAAAACCGCTTTGTTCCGCATATTTACAACAATGTCTATGAATTCTGTTCAGCAAAGCATTAGGTAGTGTTTCAGCGAAAACACAAATCGTGGGCATCACTTACCAGGGTTTTTGGCAAACTCATTCAAATTTAAAATCCCTCCTTTTTCCATTTTCTTGAACAGTCCTTCTAAAACCTTTTCTATTCGTCTGGAAGGACTGATCTGCCCATGCTTGTATTCACCGACATTGAGAATGATCTCCAGCTTCATGGTGCTACCATTTGGCATGGTGAGGTTGAGATTTTTTAAAAACAGTTTATCCAGTGCCTTTTGACATTGACGCACTAGGAAGCGATCAGCTTTTGATCCTTCCTTTTATGAGATGATGAGAGGGGTTATTTACATTTCGAAAAATCTCAAACACCATACCTTATAGACCATTGGAAAGAACTCTTCATCGCCAACAGCTTGAAATATTGCTTCAAGGATTGATCTCTGCGAATACTTACCGCGATGATGAACAAGAATTAAATGCCAGATGAAACCCCGTGTCATCTCCGTCCGATCATAGGTGTTCTTGTTGATGTAGGAGATAGCTTGATTGTAGTTAAGAAGAATAGATGCATCATTGGGAAAAGTTATTGTTTCCTCTGAATTGGGGAGAAAGGTTTAACATAGCTGGTGTGTAAATGTGTGGCGTCCACCCACCTGGTGGTCTATTCCAAGACATTATAATTTTGTGTTATCGAATGTTAATTAAAATTAAACGTAAAACAAATCCAATTGCAATTTGGCACAAATTGTCGGAGCGCATGTAAACAAACTGCGAAACGTCTAATTGGGGTGTGTTTGATTTGATAATTCCACTTGTTGTACGGTGCAGTCGTGTGGGAATACATGTGAGAGTTGAGTGTTATTTTATTTTGTTATTTTATAAATTGTTGTGATAACAAACATAATTACAATAGGAGTATTCATGCAACATCGGAAAGTCGTCGTAAACGTGATAAAATTACGACGTGATTATTGAACTGTCAAAAATTTGTATGGGAAATGTTTTCCAACAATATCGGAATTTTCTCAAAGGAATTTGAAATGCTATTTTGACATTTAATCAGTCACTTTCAAACATGAAACGTTTGCGCTAAACTGAAAAGAAAATAATCGATAACGGAAAGAGAATAACAGAAACAAATTTCTATTAATAAAGAAATTACTAATATGAGATTGAATTCAGTGGGTTACCGCATTATTTAGTGATGCAGGTTTGGGGTCGTTCATAAAACGTCGTCGTAAAATTATTAAATGATTGGCAATGTCTTTAAATTTGTCTTGGGCGAAATGTGAAATGAAATCCACAAGCAAATTTCTCTTCTTACACGCCGACTCCACTAGACATCTGACTCTCAAACTAAATGTCTGATATCTATCTCATACAATTTTCTTATTTCTGCGCTGGGCAGATTATTATTTTTTTTCCTAGAAATATTAAAAAAATGATAAGTACACACTAACATACTAAACAGATTTAAACAAAATTTTTTTGCAACTTTTAAAAATCCATTGACGATAAGAATTTGTGCAAAAGAGTTGACTGTTATTGAACAACTCTTCAATAATCAAAAGAACTGGAGGAGTTAGAGAAGGAAGAAGAAAACCCAAAGCAAAAACATCGCTTTTAGGTAAATCCTTTTCTTATACTAAGGGAGGCTCATGAGCTGGAGCAACATTTGCTTAAATATATATTATGGGATGAAGGGCGAGACTATACCAACTGTAGGATGTTTGATAACAATTTTCAAATATATTATATTCTGTTCAATAATAACATAAATGGCAGAATCAATAACGATTCGATTAAATAAACAAAAATAAACACTACCTACGCCACAGACCATAACCGGCAAATGATATTTTCAGAGGAAAAGCAAAAAAAATTCTGTCAAATTGATGTCATACTCAGACATCCATGTCGAGACATAATCGCAGAGAGAGATCGCTGACATCCAATCATACGATTAAATAGAGTGACTCCACAAGATATTTCATTTCATGATAAGCATTATGAGAGAAATTTTCCCCCGAGGAGTCCGGGTGTTAGAATTGTCAGTAGAATTTTTCGCGGCTAATAGAAAGTTCTCAGAAAATAAATGTCGATTCCGGACAAGTCTGTGAACATAATTTTCGTTTATCATATCGACAATAAATTGTATAAATTATGAAAATGAATTGCAACCAATCATAGCACCCAGTGATAGCCAGAAATTGGAGGCATTCGCCATCATAGGGCTATGAGTTATCAAAGCAGAGTTAGAGTTAGAATCAAGTTGTAAGTTGTTATTGAACTGTTGCTATTATTGAGCTGTTGCTCCATATTCAGCACAGTGTGATGAGTCTGTCTACATTGTGGGCATTTGTTCCTGATGGCAAAGAGTAACCCGTCGGTGTCCTTTTCTCAATTCAAAAAATAAAGAAAAAATTTGTCTCCCTTACTACTTTCAACCACGTTTCGCATATCTATGGAATTTTCCTGTACATAATCATTAGAATTCACTTAAACACATCTAGTTATACAGTTCATATTATACAGTATTTATACAGCCTTTATTTAGCGGCGCACAAATTCTAATTCATAAAATATTTCCCCACCAATAATAGTTAAGACTCTGTTCAACAGATGGGCAGAGTTACCAAGTGATAGTTTTTGTGGTTACGAAACAATTATGTTTTCAAACCCATCCAAAATCTATGAAACTATAATTCAAAGAAATAAAAAATATTGAACTGCGCTTTCGGTATAGTTAGTTAGTAAAAGTTCGTTCAAGATTGTGCGAATTATACACGGTTACAAAAAAAATTAGACCGTAGAAGTGCTACGAGGTTGAAGTGAAACTGTATCGAAGTTTCTCAAATAACACTAGTCCTATTGACTTCTTATACCCTATCTCATAGAGGTATATTAGTTTTTAAACATAGTTTGTAACATAGAGAAATAATTTAGCTACATATACCTCAAAGTATGTGAATTGACTCAGAATCGCTAGCTGAGTCGATTAAGCCATGTCTGTCCGTCCGTCCGTCCGTCTGTAGGTCACCGATTTTTAGGACTTAAATTTTGAGCTAGGATAATGAAATTTGGTAGACTCATCTATTGTGATGTCATACAGTTTATATAGTGGTGTCGTTATTAAATACTGCAGCCAAACCTTATTGGTTCTATTATTGACCAGACCGCTCAAATAACTGGCCCTGTGAATTTTCTTCTTTTTAATGTGAACATTGATGCAATGATCGTCATCTAGATGTATTGGAAGTTTTTTCACCATTGTATTTACTTCAACTGGAACGTTGATGATCTGGCCATATATTCCATATTGTCCATGTCCATGCCATAATCGTCGTATTTGCATGAATAGAATTCTTGGTGATATAAGTCTTTCTGATACCAAGTCTAGGTGGGGCAAATGATGGGGTATTTGTGGATAAAAGAAGCCATTATACATTGACAATGTTGGGACAGAGGTGGTGTTGAGTGATCGGAAGCAAGTATTGCAAACTTTCATTTGTTCTCTATTCGTAGTCGGTGCAATTGTGTTCAAAATGTCATCATGCTGAATCGCCGGAACTCTTAAATCCTCTTTAAACCACAATCGATCACAAATAGAGCAAGAAAAGCCAAAAGAGTTATTTATAATTTTTTTATCGAATTCTTTATGAATATTCTCAAATCGAATGAAGTGTTTGTAAGGTAGGCTAGTGCTAACTGTAAATTCTGGGATGTCATTTCCCCCTATTGACGGTCCTAGGATGTCTTTAGCGACACATGGAATATTCAGGGTCGCCGATACATTAAAATCATTGAAGGATTTATCGGCTTGTTCGACTTCCATTGCCAGTGAAGCGTTCGGAAGTTCTTGGACGATGACAGCCCTCTTCCTTGCCCTATGTTTCCGGACACGTTCTTTACTAGTTTTTGTTTTGTTTTTAGAACGAAGTCGAGCTCGATATTCTTTGCACCTCTGTGCATTTGATTTTGGCATTTTGATGTAGCGTAAAATAAATTTTTTGTTTTCCGCTATGATTCTTTCACCTCAAGTGACTGTTCATAAATGTCTAATAGCGTTTTCGATTGGGATACAAAAAACACTCTTTTTTTACTCTAGAGTACTTTTAAAAAATCTGTATTCCAAGTCAGATTTACACCAACATGCACCAACACAAAAACATTTAACATCTGACTTAATATGTCAATTTGAAGTTTGCATTTCGCAGTTTGATGATTAAAAAGTGATTTTCGGGGAAAACTATAATTAGAATTAAAATATTTTTGGATAATCATTGTCTAAAATTCATAAGCTTTGTTTTGACACCAACTCGCCTATGGTTGAGTTTATAAAAAAGCCGCAATGAGTAAAAGAAAATTTCTAATGATGGTTTACATTGATAGCTAATAGCTATAATTGCGGCCTAAAGATAAACAATAAGCTGTCAAATGGCATACTTACACACACAGAAAACCAGAGTAACCTCTTTAATGTTCGATTGGGACGGGTAAAATCTGAAATCTGAGAGTAAATCTAAAAATCCCAATCGAAAACGCTATAAATGAAATATCGCATGCACCAGTATGAAATGTCCATAGTAACACACACAATGACACAAAACACATATTTCGTTTTTCGTATCCACAAACCACAACCACAATCCACACTATCATAAACCAACAAAATTCACAACAGAGCGCTCTCTTATGCTTGCGCTCTCACATGTTGTTGTTGTTCCGTGTTCTTCTTCTACTGTTCGATCGAACATTTGTTCTGTCCGCCGCGCTTGGCCCCCTCCTGCTTTGTCATTTGGGTTCACACTTCACTACAGAGTGCTCTCTCATCCTTATGCTCTTGCCTGTTGTTTGCCTGCCGTTTTCCCACCAAGTTAGCTTTCCCCTACCCATGACTTTTCGAGTCGTTACATGTGTGTTTGGATTTACCCCGACGAGCCCAAAGAAGTTTCACTTCAAAAATAGTCGTTCAGTGTAAAAAGGTATAAGAACATTATAAAAGTTGTTCATAATTATGAGGGCGCATGAATTAAAAAAAAATTGTTCCCCTTGAGATCCTTAATGCTTTAAAGGTATTGCGGTCAAGTCAAACATAGGTGATATAAAACCAAAATGGATTATGAAATAAATAAAAATGAAATGATTATAATAAATAAATATTATATCTGCGGCGGAAGCATATCAAAACGTTTAAAACGTATATTCTGACAATAAGGAAGTTTCCCTTTTGGATTTCCAGAAGAAGCAAAAAGCTTTCGATAACATATTATAGGTGTTCATGAAACGTGTCCGAAAGTCAGCGTAAACGCTGTTAAAGAGGAAATTTTACGACGCTGTAAATGAACTGTTAAATCTTTTACAAAAGTATCGCAAATCTGGAACTCAAATTGTGTGTGTAAATTGGGATGGTAAAGGTCGTAAAGCTTTTGAAATAATATTGCAGTTACATTAAGTTAAGTCAGTCACATATCCACAAATCAAACTTATGCGTGAATTTGGATAAATTATCCAAAACCGAAATATCGGAAAAGGAAAATTCTAAACTTTAATTTCCGCAAGCAGTTTTAGGGCCAATTACCGTAAACTTGCAATTTTTTACCCGTTGTAAACTTACAACCGTTGCATGAATACCCCAATTATTTTACAAACAAACAGGTCATCAATATCGAAACTGGAAAATTGTTATCGATAACACCAAGAACGGAAATGACAGTTGCCCATAGTACCAGGAAATGTTTATTTTCAAAATACTTTACTATCATCGTTTCAAATAGAAAGTATCCCTATAATTATTTAAACCAAATATATTTTGTAATAATGTCAGAGCAGAATATTAAATGGCCCAGCGATCGTATTGCACAGGGTGGTATTTTCCACACTCACAAAGTGGAATACAGCAAAGAAACTAGTGATTTAATAAAATGTAAGTCGTGCTCGATTCAAACCTAGCTGGTTCCATAAATACACCAGGATAGGAGCAGGATCCATCTTTGTAAACTTCAGTATATTTCCTGAAATGACTGTCTTTTCAGTGCTAATGGCGGAATCTAAAATTAGCATGCAAGCCCGCAAGCAGATCAACTACCACTTGCGCAATGGTGAACCACTTCCACCACCACCGCCGCAAAGGGTTACAAAGAACATGGATGATCACTCGGCAGCATTGGAGATTATTCGTAGAGCTCGTGTCGCCAGAAGGAAGGGTCTCAATGCGATTTTGGCAAGTGGCGCATATGATATGCCGAGGTTGGTTAAAGAAATACATTTTTGAGTATTTGATGTAAAAAAATTCTATTGTCAAGGTATCGGCCCAATCCGGATGGAAAGATGCCATCTCATAAAGCCAAGATTAAGCTGCAAGAAGCTATGAGCGGTGTTCGGCAGTCTGATGTTTGTCTACGCCCGAAAAGGAGACCTCAACCTGTCATGAAATCTAGTGAAGATCCAGAAGATGTCATCAATGAATGTGAGTTTAGAAAAACAACAATTTACCACTAATCCCAAACTGACGTTCTAAAATTTTCAAGTACTTGAGCAAATAAACGAACGTGCCGAATGGCTAGCCGAAATGGAAGAGCTCGGCGAAGGTAAACGCTACCGCGACGACATTCAAGGACAAATCGCCGACCGCCTTCGACGAATCAAACTCCTTGAGAAGAAAATTCAACTCCGCAACCAAGGATGCCAGTTCCTTGAATAATTAAACAACACCATCCATCGGAAATTTGCTTCAAAACTAATTTTTCTCTTTATTATTAAATTCCAATATAATGTGTGAGTTTGTTTACGTATCGAATAAATATGCTGAGTAAAAAGATAAAATATCTTTCGTTAGTATTTTAGTAAGTTATACCTATGTACACAAAGAATGAGTAAACGAAAATGCATCCAATTGGCAAAGTTCTCAAATGTACTCTGATGGCTCTCAGAGCGCCTCTGACTTGTTTGATTTTAATAAATACACTTTTAAGCATAAATAAGAAATCACATATAAATATTATTATTTTATAAATAGCGGATGTGCGCGTACTCCCGACACACGGTTGGGGTACGCGCAAAGCTTAAAAAAAAATAAACCTCATAATTAATTTTGGCCTCTCCGTTGGCGGCGTTATATATACCAGGGGTGGGGGTTACTAATTGATTGGGGAAAGAAATTCAGAACACAATACGTTCCCTGATCCGCATTTGAAAAGATACAACAACGCCTCAGAAAAGTTCAATCACGCAAACGATTTTAACTGGTAAACTCCCGCCGTCGCTTCGTTCTCAAAGTCTGTGTCGCCCTTTAGCATGCTGGCATGTGTGATCGAAATTCGCCAGCTGCTTCGGCAAAACGATTCCGAATCAGATATGAGCTGATGACTTCGGCGACTTCGTGTGGTCGATCTTCGTGAACAGCATGACCGCAGCGGGCCAACACTTGCATTTGGAATTTACCTAAAAAAAATAAGCAAATTGAGTTCATTGAACACCAAGTTAATGATTTTCTACCTTGCATTTGACCAACAGTTAGCGTTCTGTCCAAGCCATCAATGCTGGCCAGCAGTAGCTGCTTAGGCACTCTCAAACTCAAGAATTTCTCGCTCAGTCCAGAGAACCATCCGACCCAGTACTTCTCCGATTTGGATAGATCAATGCGCCATGTGTATCTGTGGGAGAATTGATTTGCATAAGTGCGAGACAAATAGAAGCAAGGGCTCAATACTTTTTGTTAGCCTCGTCGTTTCCAGGAGCTGGTTTTTTAAATTCGATGCTTGGCGGTAGTGGGGGCAACGAAGACGACGATGGGGATGTGGCGTTTTCAACATTTTCTGCATTCTCGGCAACCTCTTCGTCTTCCGAAATAACCAGAGGATGGGTGAATGTCGATGTTTCTGCATTTTCCTCGGGATCGTCTTGTAATGGAAGCTCATTCGTGGCTAGCTTTTTTGTAGCACAACTAGGAGGGAAGCAACTTACTAACTATACACACCAAAAATTCATCTCTCGCTTAACTTACTTGATAATTTGGCCCGGCATAGACACCTTGGCGCTGTCAATATTCCTTATCTGTCCGCTGCGGATGCACCACTCAATCGCATTCGGTATACTCTTGAAGTAATTCGGACGCGATCTTAAAAAGCTCTGCATGCTGGCGAGTGCCTCCATGGCTGTGCCCTCCACCACGTCAATAACTGTGACACCAACCAACGATGGAATTAGCTCCATATTGGCAATATGCACTGCAATAGCTCCACCCATCGAATGTCCAACCAAGTGTATCGGTGGTGTAAAATCCCCCGGATACAGTTTAGTAATCAAATTCCCAACATCTCTATGAAGAGTAGAAAACAAATTCAATCATTCACTTGACACAACAGCCACCACCACCTCCTCCAAGTTGCTTACGTTGCCAGAGTAGCGGCTGACAGGTCTTCTTCATCGTCAGTTATTGTGTCCCCGTGACCTCTCAAATCCACCGACAAACACTGACAATGGATCATATGTGTTATCTCGACCTAAAGCACACAAACCTATCTCTTCTCACAATTCTATTAAAAAACTATGTTTTATCTCAATTACTTACGCAAAAGAGTGACCAAGTGAGGGCGGAATACCCTCCACCGTGTAGTAATAGAATCACCGGACCGGCTTTTTCCGGTTGACTTGTGCGATAGACGCGAAAAACTGTTCGCTCATCAATTTCGACATCCTCCTTCTCGGTAAAGTACTCACTCCAAAGTGTAGGCTTGTAATCTCGCGACTTGGACTTTTTAAATGAATCCCTATGGAGGACACGTCGATGCAAGAAAGAAATTATGCAAATTAGTTAAATTTTATTGTAAACACTTTCATCGCATTTGACGCGCAATTGGGGTGAGTTATTACAGCGACCACTGTACTTACGATCTTCCGATTCTGCTGCCCGGAATTGTTGGGGGCAGCCGGGACTTCATAATGGATCGTTGTAAATTGGACATGGTTTTGAATTTTATGTCGTTGTTGAGGGTTGGGTGTGATTAAATGCGAATTCAATAGCAATGTTTGAATTCTATTATTCGTATAAATTCGAGCTGCGAAAAACCTTGAAAGCCGCGTCCAGTGCACCGAAAAAAATTATGGAAATGTCAAATTGACATCCGACTGACAGCTGATTTTTGAATACAATCCACAGAGATATGTGTGGATGGTACCTACTTTAAGGGACCGTTTGAATTTGAATAAAATAAATGTCCGTTATTTATAATCAAATTTAATAAGTAAATATAGATGATATTCTGGTTCAAAAAATATGTTTACGGAAAGTGTTTTGCCTCTTCCCGTTTTAGAATTGTTGGAATTGAGGTTGGTTCATGTTCTCAGATGTTTCTGAAAAGTAATATTTTTACCAATGAAAAACGTCATCTATAATATATAAACCCCTTATTCATTAGAATTCACTAAACACATCTCAACGGTTGTATAGTTATGCAGTGTATAAGTATTTATACAACCTCTATTCAGGGTAGAACAAATTCCTATTCAAAAAATAATTCCCCACCCATAATAGTTACACAGGGTTTGTGTCAAGAAAAGTACAAAAAATTGGAAATCTACTACAATATACAGTTTGAAAACATAAACAAAACTCAGCTGGCCATAACAAATAAAAAAAAAATACTCTGAATTCTTTTGTCGCAATAATAAACAAACAACTAACAAAGGAAAATGGATATAAAAAACGAAAGAAAACGTGCTGAAAATTGGGATTCCTCCGATAAGGTATGTATAGAACAATTTGTAACACAAAAATATAAACAAAATAATGTTTTTGATTACTTATCTACAGTTAATTTTGAGGCAACTTATAGAGGACAAAATCTCTATTATTGAAAATAAAAATGTAGACACAAATACTACGAAGATAAAAAGAGAAACGTGGAAAGAAATAACCATTTCGTGAGTTAATGACATTGTGTAGTATGTGTTATTTGTTTATTAATTCATTTTTAGATTCAATAAAATGACTGCGACTACCAGGGATATATCGCAACTGCAAGCTCAATGGAGAGGAATGAAGATGAAAGCAAAGGCATCTGCCTTTGAGTATAAACAACACATGAGGGCAACAGGAGGTGGACCGCCACCTAAATCTCCTGATCCAGATGATGCAAAACTAATCGCACTAATTCCTCATGGCTATTACATATATATATACATGGCTCGAAAATCTTTGCTTCTAAGCGTCATAGGGTTCAATCGAACTTTATATTGTTTTCGTCTTTTTAATCCTATATTGTTAATTGTATTTATGTCTTGCACAAAAGAACTATAATTAAAAGGCATTTTAAACTATTTATTTTCGTTTTCACTTCAAATTAATTTGTTTATAATTGTTCAAGATTTATCTTATAATTGTTTTTATTTAATGCATGTTAATTAATTAATATTTCTTGTCTCGCTACAAATGTTTGCTTAACCCACTGTACATGTTTTCCAAAGCCAATGTTAATATTTATTACTTGGTGAGCATAGTGTTATTAATGATCATTAATTACATATTATGTGTTATGCTTTATGTTCGCTCTCTTAAACCGCTACACTCATAAAAATGTTTAGGCTATGCGGCAAGCGCTAGATCATAGTCTCTTTCACTTTGAAGAATATCCCAGCAGCGAGCACATCTTACAGTGGTATACATACACCTTTTCGGCTTTACAATAAAGTTAATTTTTTTGTTATTTAATAAGTAGAATTAACGTTGAAGTTTGCGTCTTTTATTTTTCTTCGGATGTTTTTCTTTGCAATTCTCAACAATAATTTTTTCACAAATGTTGTCCAAATGTCATTTTAGTAATAAAATTTCCTTATACAGGCACTATTCAACCCTCAAACGCGTTTAGCTTATTCAACTTCTATTCAACGTTGCATAAGTTTTATGAATAAGGTTTTTGCGTTTAGAGGCATTTTAAAGAGTGCATAACTTTATACACTCCTTATAATGAGTTTATGAATAAGGCTGAAAGAAATTAATTAAATTGCTTATTGTCTGTCAGATTAATTAAGACCTTTTCTACAACTGTATGCATGGTAATACAAAAAATAAATAAAATAAAATCCCATTGGCTCAGTACAGCTTGCTTTTAAATGCAAATAACTTCTATGTTTATTTGTGCGAAGTGCCTATTATTAGAACTAACATTTCGAACATATATGTATAAATTAACAAGATATGTGACAAGAAACGTACTTAACATACATAATTTTTCGGTGATACTTTGATCAAATGAAGAGCAAGAGCATAAAATAGACGTAATGAGTAAAAGAAAATTTCAAAATATGGTTTTCAATGATAGCTATAACTGCGGCCTGAAGATAAACAATAAGCTGTCAAATGGTACACTAACACACACAAAACCAGATCAACCCCTTTTATATTCGATTGGGACTGGTAAAATTGAAATCTGAAAATCCTAATCGAAAACGCTATTCGACTTGGCAAGCACACCCAGTGTTCACATATGTGGGAAAATAGCACATCGTTAAGATTATTTAATAAAGAGAAAAGAATGTGTATTTCATATCAGAAAATATAAACAAAATTGTAACATAAACTTAAGCTAAGTTTCCACTTGCCATTTTTTAATTGACGAATGGCGTATTTTTATGTCATTGCGAAAAATGACAAGTGGAAATAGCCGAAAATTGACAGTCATTTAATTGACTGTCAGGCCTTGTCAAAAATTGGCAACGAAAGTGGAAATAGCAAAATTGACGAGCAAAACGTCACTTGGTCATGAACTGGCAAAACAAATTTATTGGCATTGTGTTGAATGTTTTGTCAATTGAATGGCAAAGAAAATACAAAATATATTTTGCTGCGGAAATTAAAAAAAAGTATTAAGTGACATGTCAGCTGCAGAAACAACTGGAAAAATGGTAATGTATTTTTACTTTACTATATTTTCTAATCTTTTAAAAAGGAGTATATTCATTCGATTACATTTAGGATGATGCAGTAGAAGAAGGAAAAAAACGAGTGAGAAAATCAGGTATGGAATGGAGTGTGCAGTCCTCGCTTGATCTCATTCACAACGTTGAAAAATTCGACAACATTTGGGACTCCAACAGCAAGCTTTATAAAAATCGAGAAATAAATAACAACTCGTGGGAAACTATTTCAAAAACGCTTTCCGTTCCCAAATGTGAAATTATGTTACGATGGAATGCTCTTCGTAGCAATTATCAAGTAATCTTATCAATCTTTTCAATGATTCCATTTATTAAATTCAAATTATTTTATCTCATACAGACATATTTAAAAATAAAGAATGAAACTAAAAGCGGACAGGCTGCAAACAAACCAAAGCGAAAAAAATGTCCATTCGTCAACTGAAGTTAAAGGTGCAAATGGAAATAGCTGTCCATGAACTGACAAACGCATTTGTCAAAATTTTATTGTCAATGAAATGACAAACGATTTTGTGCCAATTATTGACATAGGTGGAAATGAACTGGCAATATTGTCAATTAATGACATAAACGAGAACTGTCAAACTTTGTCAATTTAAGGGCATGTGGAAACCCAGCTTTAAATTGGGTTTTTGAAAAAGGATGGTTACTAAAATGTTATGACTTCATTTGTTTCGGTATATTTTGTATGTAATACATATTCAGCTTGAACAAAGTAAAATGGATATCCTTGATCATGAACACAAATTGTACAACAATTATGTTTTAATGTTAATTATAAATAATTAAGGTTTTTTGTATGATATCACTGAAGTCTATTCGGTATTTTTTTTTTATTACAATTTTGAAAATCGTATTCAAATAATATCCCCTTTAATCCAACTGACACAGCAAAAAAGCCAAATTTTGTTTACCCCAGCAGAAGTGTCAAAAATTAGCAATAAAATTAACGCAATGGGCACAGTCTCTTAATACATATGAAACTTTTAATTATCATGAAATTTTCTATTAAATATGGATATTTACTTTTATCAAGATCGTAGTAATGCTACGAAATACCTTCACAAACGTCCTAGATGAATGCGTTTCCACACTACAAGAATTGAAAGAAAACTTTACACAAAAGTTATTCATGCGGAAGGTTGCGCAATAGTCCGATGAAGTCATATGATAAAAAAAAATCGGTATGTCTAAGCAAAGATTATGAATTCTATACAGATGACGCACTCCATATAAGAAAAATTGTTCTATGTTTTGTTCTTGTTTTTCATGTGTTTTCATGCACACCGCCCGCCCGTACTATGAAGCTACTGAGCAAAAGTTTCTGTTATTTTGTTCTCAATGCGTCATCTGTATAGAATTCATAATCTTTGGTCTAAGGCATAAATACATTATCCATCCACTGTGTGCTTAACCAGTGGTTCTCAAGCTTATTAAGCTGTGGAACTCTAAACAAGGCCCAAATATATTTCGGAACCCGGCCAACTCTTAACTATATAAAAAATGAAAAACAATTCATTTCAAAATCAATTATTTTTTTAAGATATTTGTTTCATGGTTAGTGTGAAGAATGATACTGTTTCAATGTTTGGTTTATAGTTTTTTTTTTTAAATTGACTTCTATCTCCGAAAGCTGTATTCGTATATCTGGGGCAGCGTCCTAATCTAGATCTGTTTTTATAATCTTTGCATAGATTCAAAGCCATAGATGAAATAATCTGATTCACAAATCATACTTTGGACAAAATGGACCAAATTCAAACTAGCCTGTTTGGCATGTTCAGGGTATTCACTCCTTTAATACCAACCCAATTTTTTTCCAATAATACAGAATCATGTTTCGATGAAGAAGAACTCTGCAGATCTATAAGCGACTTGTTTTCCGGAATGCTTAGTTTCGTAGGCTGAGTTTTCATTAGAAATGGGTTTTGTTCCCAATTAAGATCTTTCTAGACTTACCAAAGTCCAGCGATCAAATTGCCAATATCTGCTCTGAGTTCTAACATATGTTTTCTTGCAAGAATTACTGTAAAACATTCAACATTGTTCTTCAGAAATTAATTATTCTTTTTAAAGCTGCCAGTTTGTCTCTCCCAAAAAAGTAATGATATGGATTTTTCCTACAAAGCAGTAGCCGTTTTCTTTAACTTTTTAAAAATGTCTAAAAGTAAAAATGTCAAGACATTGCAGATGAAGACATATTTTTGTCCAGTTGATGTGTCGAAGGGATATCTCGCAAATACAATAAGTATTGAAAGGAGGCGGCAACATCCGTGCTTTCATCGAGTTGCATTACAAATACATCACAAGCGTTATTTCCGCGAACGACTTCATATTCAATGTGGTCAGATATTTTAATAATGGGTAGCTCACACAAAACATATAATCGTCAAACATTTATTGCGAAAAAATTGTTTTAATTGCATACATACAACGATTATTTTTGTGTTTTACTATTTCTTAATTCAAGGAAGTCGCGAAACCCTGAAAATTCTTTTGCAGAACCCCAGGGTTACTCTCCAAAAATAGTGGAGGTGAAATCCTTCGCTTTAGCTCTGAGAAAGCTTTGAGGTCGCTATAGAAAGGTATCATACTGACATTTGCTTTCTTAATATTTATTTGATGATTGAGCAAAGTTTTAAGGTAAGTGCGTAGGACTACTAAACACGTGGTTTTAGAAAAACATCTACCTTTTTTTCACTGCCCAACCCTTTTGCAAAAGTCTGACAAATATCCAAGATTATAAAACTATCACCAGAAGCTCAATTTCGCCGTTCAGAGTCGGCATTAAACGGGTGGTCGTATTTTGTTGGAAAAATGTACGTTCGCACACAAAATGAATGAAAAACCTATATATAATATAAATCTGGTCCAAAAAATGCTTAATTACATTCATCACACTGTTTGAGAGCGGGACAATCACAAGATAGAATTTTGTAGATATTTTGCGTTTCGGAATAGTATAATTAAATCTCTCTGTTTCTTTTCTTTTCGTTAAACTGATTTTGAAAGAAAGTAAAAATAACCATTTCCATTTGTTAGCCTTATATATACATTTGTTAGCTCTTTAGCAGGAAATTTATAGCTTTCCAGGTGTAAAGCACAATCCATTTGTATTTTATGCGGCTTATTTTCATTAAATACTACTTTAGAAGACCTTGTTCTTTAGAAGACCTTAACCTCCTCATTAAACGATATTCAAATCTTACGTTAAGCATCTAATGGCGTTTTCCATGGGAAAAAAATCAATTTTTTTTTTATCTGAAGACCGATTTTGACAGTTGTTGTGTTCCATTGGGCGAAAAAATTGATTTTTTTTTTGATCAGAGATCAATTTTGCAAATCTGAATTTTTCGGCAGATTTACCAATACCAATACAAAGATAGCTGTCAGTTTGACAAGAGTGATTTTTATTTTGATTTTTTACTTCGGTTGTGAAAAACAAGAGTGCTTTGGGTTTAGATATTAATAATGGATATAGACACAGAAAAGAAAGTTATACGTAAACTATTAAATTGATTGAAAAAAAATGTTTGTTTTGTTTTTAATGTTGGCAGCTACACCGACGCTAACTTCACAGACACGAAATGACACCAATACAAAAAAATAAATCTGACTCGTGTTCCATTGACACTCAAAAAGATCAAATTTCAGATCAAAATCAAGATTTCCCAATGGAAAACGCCATAAGAAAAATACCAAAAATAACTTATAAAATCTTCAGCAAATAAATTTCAACCACACACAAAATACAATCCACAAAATCGAATACAATATAAACGTACCCTTAATCTAACCGCAACCAACTTCACTCACTCCATTCCACGATTCCATCCAGTTTTACCAGTTTGAAACGAAACAGTTAATTCATTTATTTCCAATTTTCCATCTCACTTCAACCACCTTGTCGACCCTTTGCAAAGTGCGACCATTGATGGTTCTGCAAAGTGGAAGGCGATCAGTGAATAGTCCGTTACGAATGCAAGTGCAAGTGTCTGTCGCGCGAGTGGTGTTCATTGTCGGCAGTGTAACACATAAAATTCGACCAAAAAAATTAGAATTCCTCATTAATTTCGCATAATAATCCCAAAGTGAATTATTCTGTTCCAAGTTAAATGTATTTACAGTGAGTTTGTGCTGTGCAAAGTGCATCCGAGAATATCAAACGTGTGTGGATTACTCATTTACCCTTCTCGTCTACGTCCCCCTGGAAGTTCCAAAGTGCATTTTTCTACCACCACCACCATCATCGATATTTCTGCGAGTTCTTGTCTAGCTTTTGTGCGTGAAAAATCTCCAAAAGAAATCAATTCCATTGTTACATGTTTGTTAACAAAATAATTTTTTTTATTATTTTCTGTCAAACCAAGCATTGCGCTATCCAAGATTCTTTTTCATTAAAACAAACGCGAAAACGCGTGTGAACTGTGAAGTTTGTGCAAAAAATCCGTCACATTCCATGAAGTGATGTGAAGTGAGTTCGGTGTTTTTTTTTTCATGTTCGTTTGTGTGTGTTTTATTTTTTTTTTAAATTACTAATTTATTTTAAAATTAAAAAAATACAAAAAAGTTAGCATTTATTTTTTTGCTACATCTTGGGTCGGTTTGACGCGGATTTAACACAATCGTTTGGTGGAGGGTTTGCGTTCTTGTTTCGGTGGTGGATTTGGCAGCAAAACATCGGCAGCTGCTGCCCTGCATTGAGAAGCTGCATCCAGTTGGATTAAGGCAGCACCTTGGATATTATTTGTGGATTCTAATTGGAGGTACGTTTTGTAATTGATTTTTGATTCGATCACGCAAGTGGGTGCTTTATGATGGATATGTGGAGCACTTGGACAGAATGATGGATCGTCCATTTTTATGTTATCTCTGTTTACCACTTTCAGTATAAATAAAGCAAAAACAAGTTAGAAGTAGTGTAGCCCTGGCAGTTCTTTGTTTTATGCATCGCTGCGGAAAGACCACGAGAGACATAGACAGAGAGAGAGATGGAACGAATAGAGGAAGATTGTAAAAATAAAAATCCCTATTGGAAGTACTAATCTTGTTCTTTGATGCGAACCAAAGCCACGGCTAGCTAGGTAAAGTTGATTGCACTTTTGTCTGCTGGCGGCAGAACACAACTTCTCGGTGGAGAATAAGGATTCCATGTGGAAACATTTTGATGTACACTCTGGGGAGTGCTAATTGATAAACAACGAATCGTGGAAATTGGAGAAAATGCGTGAAATGGGTTGAATAGGGAAAAGGTGTGAAGAGCTCTTTGAGAAACACTTAAGCGTCTAGTAGGTACTTACCATTAACATTTCAATTTTTAAAAAAGTTTACGTTTTAAATTTGCATTTAGTTTTGAAAAGACAGGTCATTTCTAGATGTAGGTTCCTACATAGGCATGTTTGCCACTCCATTCACGGCTTCATTTCCATAATTTTTAAAACGATAGCCGATGAGACAATTGTCCCGTCGTTAATAGTTATTTTTAGAGCTGTAATGAACAATCTTAAGAGGTTCTCTTTAACCAAAATAGTTGAAAAGTTGGTGGAAGTCAATAAATATCCGCAAGCATCATCTGAAGGCTCCTGGAGCGATATGGGTTTGCCTCAAAGTAAAAAAAA
The DNA here is from genome assembly GCA_932526625.1 of Rhingia campestris. Taxonomy (NCBI): domain Eukaryota; kingdom Metazoa; phylum Arthropoda; class Insecta; order Diptera; family Syrphidae; genus Rhingia; species Rhingia campestris. Next base: position 32,531,238 of record OW052184.1, on the reverse strand, counting down.
GATCACAAAGAGTTATAAAAAGCTCAAGTTGGGTTCTCAGATTTGCTGGCCTTACTTACTTACTTAAGTGCCGTTAAAGTACGGCATAAACCTCCAGCTCCACTTAAGACGAGGTCTTCCTTCACTGCGTCCGACCTCTGGGTGGGAAACGAAGACTGCGAGCTGGAGTATTTGCGTCCATTCGCTCTACATGCCCTAGCCATCTTAAACTGCTCGTAAAACTGACTCGTCGACTCCATAGCCCATCAACGGAACCGAAGATTTTTCGAAGATCTTTTCGCTCAAAATCACAAGGATTTCTTCATCCATGTTGGACACTGTTCATGCTTCAGCTTTCAGGGATTATATACTAGCAAACGTGGCTATGACATTTATGGAAGATTGTGCCTCTGGTGTTGGCTCGGAATTTTCGCACAATCCTCTTAAGAATGATGTGCAAGAAGTCTCATGACAGTGCGTTGCCTTGCCTTAATCCTATTTTTGTATCAAATGTTTTGCTGAGGTCGTTGCCGACCTTGATGGAGCAGCGAGAATTTTTGATCGTCATTCTGAACAGACGGACGAGTTTGGCGATATACCAAAACTAGACATGGCTCTGTATACTTCGTCTCTAATTTTTTTTTTAAATTCTGACCTGCCTAAGCAGTAATATACACATCGACCTAAAAGATCTATTGTGCTTGCCGTCAGATGCTTTTTAGGTTAGTAGCGCTTCTACTTTCCTAATGTAGCTGATAATACTTTCAGCCGAAGATTTCTTCAATTCTTCGGGACTTAAGAATTCCCTGAAGAAAGATTCTCTTCTCATACCGTAAAGGGCCGGGGATTCACATATGATATGCTCGGCTGTTTCGCCTTCTTCTAGACATAGTCTGCACTCCGGTGAGTCGACTAGACGCATTTTGTTTAGGCTATATCGCAGACCGTGATGACCAGTTAGGTAGCCTACTAAGTTTTTGATATCGTGCCTGCGAAGATTTAGTATCTTGTTGGCATCTGATTTGCTTGGCTGAATAGCTCTTTTGGCCTGTCTTAGGCCTGGGATGTTTCCCCACTATGAAACACATCTGTTTTGTTCCCAGTTTTTTATGACTAGATTTATGGCTGATTTGGGGATTGCACAGAAGGGTTCAGGTCCAATGAAGGGGGTTTCCGAACCTTTTCTGTCTAGTTCATCAGCTTTTTCGTTACCTTCAACTCCCTTATGTCCGGGGACCCACCATAGTTTGGTTTTGTTCCTGGAACTGAGTCTCCGTTGAGAATCTTTTGTCGAAGCATAGTGTCTTTGGTAAGCGGTCTGTAACCGCACAGATCATGTCTCTATAAATGCTGACGCATGCGGCTTTGAAATCGATGAATAGGTGGTGTGTATTAATTTGGACTGCTTGGGTTTTTTTTACCAGGATCTGCAGAAGTGTGAACATTTGACCAGTTGTGGACTTTCCAGGCCTAAAACCACACTGACATGGGCCGATCAGGTTGTTGATAAACGGTTTCAGTCGTTCACCTATTACGGCAGATGGGATCTTTTAGGCGTTGTTGGGGAGACTAATGCATATGTAGTTGGTGCAGTTCAGAGGGTCTCCTTTTTTGTGGATCGGACAAATAAGGCTATTGTTCCATTCTTCAGATATACTTTCATCCGACCAAATGTTGCATATGAGTTAATGAGTTTTACTTGCCAAATCATCTCCAAAGTCTTCATTTCTTCTTCATTTCCGGCAGCATTGTTCAGTCTATGTTTTGATATTACTATCATCACTTCACTTAGGTCGGGTAGTTGTTTGTGTTGTTTTCGCTGTGGTCGTTAATATTGAATCGTTCGTTCTGCTTGACAGCGAAAGATTGTTTGTCATCTCCGTTTAGCAGCCTGCAGAAGTGGTTCTTCTATATTCTCAGCGTGGATTGGGACTTAACTAAGATATCTCATTGTTTATCTCTGTAGGATACCACCAAAAATAACGTTACACCTTCTAGATAGAAGGTAAACGCGTTCAAAAAAAACTCAAAGGAGCACAGGAAAAGCGAACTATTTAGTTTCGCTTGAACACCGTCAAAATATAGCCCATTCAACAATTCAGCAGCGCATTTAGGTTCCATTTTGGGAATTCGTCCGGTACCGTCTTAGAAAAAGAAAATAAGCCTTAGTGTGGGGATACATCTCTCCTCAACTCCACGCACAAAATTTGTTCTCCTAAAGATCGACCCATATTTATTCAAAACATGATAAGGCCTAATAAAGAACCTATTCACATAATCTCTCAAACAACTTGTAATAATAATGTGTACGATACAATCCATTCTATTATCAACATTTCCGTCCATTTACGCATGCGCAACACACCAAAGAGCTCATCCAAAGTTTAGACGCAGAGTACTCATAAACTGGAGGCAGCAATTATTATCGTACACTATCTGAATATGAACGTGTTTATATGTCGGAGAAGCCATTTTCGAGGTTGGATCTTAGTTTGGTCTCAAAGATGGAACGGACTAGGGCAGCATGTGAACATGTTAACGTTGAAAATTACCGCGTCGGTTTAAAAGTAGCGGCGTGTATTTTTTTTTCAGATTTCCTCTTCTGGCGTTTTAATGCTCGCTCACCAGTTTTGCTTTGTATCTTTTTTGTTATCTTCCATTATCGCCATAACATAGCTTCCACGTGAGTAAACATTTTTTTTTTATTATTGTTGTTTTCTACGTGTTCTTTGAATTTGGCATAGCAAACGATTTATTTGACTTTTGTGCGTCAGAGAAGATGATCGCCCGTTCCTAATTCAATTGATGGTGTACTCAGGTGTCTACGGGTCGTTCAGCCTTAAGGTTCAAGCGAATTGCCATTGACTACCAAAATAGCTTCTCATTTAGAGATCATTGGGAGATAGTTATGTTACGATATCGGGAACCACCAAAAACTAGGTGAGAGACTGTTAAAAGTTTTCCAACGGCCTCGTATCATATCGATCAAGACCATGGAAGGCTTTATTCGCTTCGACACTTATCGGCGCTGTGGGAACGAGTAGTTATTTTGAAACTTTCACCTAGGGTGATGCCGGTCGCTGCTGCGACTATAGAGACGTGTTTATTGAATTTTATGTAATTGTCCGTAGATACTTACTGCACATGTGTAGTCACTTGAAAGCTTAAAAAAATTAAATGAGTTGTGTTTGTTGAAATCTGCAACCTGGATTTTAGTGGAATTATTTTTAAGTGTAATTTTGTAAACGAGATTCGCATTTAGGGTTGACTAATGCCAAAGATAACTGTTTCATTTTTTGTTGAAAGCAAAGCATTTCCTTCGTAAACACCGTCGTACACCTACGCCCAGGTAGGTTATCAACTTCCGATGTACCGATGATTAGTTGCTAGTGAACAACCAGAATATTGTTGGATAGATTGTTCAAAGTGGAGGTTCAAAAGAGGTGCCATTGTTGTGAGTCTCTGTAGACCTCATAGGTTTCATTGATGATGGGGAGAAGTGATTGCTTGGCTTAACTCGTCCGGTGGGAGTAGTTCTTGCCATCTCACTAATCATCCAAGCTCAACATTTTCGAGTCGGAAAAAGATAAAAAAAGAATGCAGAAGATAGTAACTCTATGTTGAGCATGGACGGACTGTAAGAAGACTTTACAAGGAAAAGGATAGGTTCTAGAAAAAGAGTATAAGAGATTATTAAAAAAAACGTTGACTAAACCACTGAAAAACGATTTGGAAAACGTATTCCCAATGTTGGTCAGCAATTGCTGGCCTTTCCAACCTTGATTTCCCATAGCTGATTTTTCACCTTGTTCATAGATATTCCATTATTTGTTTGTGCTGTATTAAGCTTGTGTTAGCACTAAGAGTGCAAAAGATTTGATTTGCTCAAAAATCCCTTTACTTACATCACATTAGTGGGCTTTTCTGATGATTGATTCTTGTAGAGAGAGGAGGTGTTAAATGATGAGTTCCCTGATGGTGTTTTAGAAAAATGGAAATATATCGTTGAAATTATTAAAGCGCCCTAGCACTTTGCGCTTTTTATGTTGGGCTGCATTGGTCCTCAACAAGATTTTTTGTAGCTGCTCATCTCGAATTGCTTCAGAAAAGATTTAATCCAATATGATGGGACTTAATGAAAACATGCAGAATGTTGCAAAGGACGTTTTTCCAGTGATATGCGCAACACTAACCTATTTCAGCTCCTAAATCTGATTGGTCATAATTGCAAAACAAACTATCAGAAAAAAGGTCGTCAATGTGAAGGCAAGCTGTAGAAGTATGATATGAGCTGATTTAGTGTGATAAAATATGAGAGGGAATAGAGAAAACTGAACTGTCTCGTAAATTTCAGTTTCATGCATTTGGCCTTTCCTTGCTTTCTTTACACATTTTAGTGCTTTGAAACGGCCTAAAAGAGTTTCTATATCTTATCTAATAATCATTTGGGGATATTGTAAGGTACCATGCTCAACGTCGGAAGGGCTGCATTTCCTATGAAGCTCGTATGCTAGTCAGTTTTACATTGCTCCCACATCTATTAAAGTAGATGATATCCTAAGAACTATAAGTTTGTTGGATTTGGTGCTGTATGTTTGGCGAACAAAAATGATTGGTGTGCTTTTAAATATTTATCCCTTGATTTTAAATCTAGTCTCTTGGTTCCTTTTTAATAGCACTCCTATTTTTTGCACCTTAACCCGATTTTGTAGAGCATTTAGCTATGATTTCCAAAGTCTAGGTTAGGTCATAGTGACTGCACGCGATGCACACTTTTACCAGGAAGGTCCGTTTTGGTATCACGTGGATCTATCGATCAGTTCCCTAAGTGAACTATTCCGAGCTGAATATGAAGCGGAGGAAGTTTCTGAAATTAATACAAGGTGCCGCAAAAGTTGTCACCCGTCGCAAAAGCTGTCACCCGATGTTTTTTGGTTGCAAATATTTGAATTCTTTCGCAAAAAAAGTAGAAAAATTTATTCCACGATTCATGTCCTATGCGCCACCTATAATAATTGTTTCGATTTTTTTGCAAAACACTTAAAAAAATGACGGCCAAGAATCATCGGGTGACAACTTTTGCGACGGGTGACAACTTTTGCGCCACCTTGTATAAGCCAGGTCAACTAGATTGTCAAAGAAGGAGTTTCCTAGGTTGAGTATTTCTTTTGTTGGATAGCGCTGGACAAGAGCAGAGAAAGTGAGGAAGGTACCCTTCCTCCTCCAATTCGGCCTTCAAACTATAACTTTTAATGCCTTTATGTTCGCTCGACTTAGATGGTGATATCAATTTGTGGTTTATTATAAAGGGTCTTCCAATAGGGACTTCGAAATCTTGACAGTTGACAGTCAAATGGCTGTCATTTATTCAGTCTCTTTTGCCATATCTCCATGGAAGCATATAGCGTTCAACAACACGTGCAAATGGTAAAATTGTTATATCAAAATGGGTGTTCTGTTGGGACCATTTTACGGTCGCCTTAATTGTTCTACCGAGAGGACTATTTGCAGTGTGGTGGATAAATTTGAGTTCACTGAATCAGTAAACGATAAAAACACACCCGTACATCGACAAAACGCAAGATCTGCCGAAAACATTGCCGCTGTCCGTGAGAGTGTGCAGGAAAATCCGAAGCAGTTGATTTCGCGTCGCTCACAAGAACTCGGCCTCGGCAGACCACATTGGTATTCCTATCGCAGCAAATAGTTTATTTTAGCTCAATATGATATCAGCATAATCATCGACAATGTAGTGGCACCACGTGCAGGGTCACTAAACAAATTTGACCAAAGATGTATTTGAAAAGGTCTAACAAATTGGTCTCAGTTAAAAGACCGGACATTAGCGCCACCATATGTATCATCACTGGAAATGTTCATGACTGAACATTAGCGATGTTGTACTAATAGGTAACCCCTTACCAAACTTATAAACCATTTTGTACGTCCGGTAACGGGCTAAATAAATTGATGCAATACAGTCCCAAATAGAGTTGCTAATGGGCGTACACTTACCTGTAGAAAATAGAGAATTGAATTTGTACAACTCCATACACTACATTGCTTCTATTATTTTGTTTTTTTTCCTTCAAAATTCATAGCAGGTAGCTAGAGACCAACGAGGATCTTTAAGAGTAGAATCCTCGACAATCATTGGTATCGAAAGAATAGATTCAATGGATGTTCAACCATTGTCCCTTTATTACGTCACAAGCGCCTCAAAAATCTTTATTTCTCTCTTCTTTCTTTTCCCCTCAACCTTAATAACCAACTTATCACTTACACATTTTGAATTGGCTCGAGACATACCTGTAGTGGCAACTGACAACTTACACCCTGTCTCTTTCCACCCCCATAATTCGCACATAATTACTTCTACATGCTAATACGGATCATTTCCGGAGAGCTACCTGTGACCCCTGTGTGTAATCCAGAGTAAACCGGTTTATTTTCCAACGAAAAACAATCCATTGCGGTCTTTCACTTCACTAGCCAAACAAAAGACAATTTCGAACCATATCCGAATGGAATCTATTTATTCCTTTCTGTCAATGACACACATACATACAAACACGAAATCAATCAAAAGTCGATGAAATTATGTCTAGGTGCGCCAAGAGTCATTTAAACAATTTGTCGTTCAATAGCATTGACGACAAATCACCCATTGACAGTCGGAGCACGTCTGAAATGTGTGTTCGAAAATCACTTCGAATTCTAAAAATATTTCCCACACATGTGTGCGAGTTGGTAGGTGGTAAATATTTTCACATGTGTTTGAAATAAAATAAATAAACTTGTTTTAACCACACAACTTAAAGAAAAACAAATTAAAACCTAATGACAGGAAAAAGTTGAAAAAGGAAACATAAACATTCGATGTTGAAAATTCGAATTTCCAGATGTTTTATAGACATCTAACTCATAAACGAGCAATTTTGTGAAAGAAAATATCGTCACAGCACATTCGATTACTCAATAAAGTATCTAATGTCAAAATGAATGACGCTACATGACCAATGTCAAATTACAATCATATTTTTAGGTTAGTTCGAAAATTCGAAACATGTGTAACGCAATAAAAGGGCTTTGGTCATCATATAATTTCTGGGTATTTCAAAGGTGTTAGAATTGAAATATGACTGATAATTTTTTATTAAATCGTGCCACGACTACAAATTGTTTTTTAATGAAATAAAATACAATTGACATTGTGACGTGCGGAGTAAAAAAAGCAATTGAGTGTGGGGCATTTTAATTCTGTGCAAAGGGTTTTTGTGAAGTGTTTGCGAAAATCTTCATGAGGTTTTCTGGGAAATTTATGGGCGACCAACAATGTAATGGTTCAGTGATCTTTGTGTCACACCTATAGTCAGGGGTTTGTTCAACAGACCACGAAGGTATATAACAGATAAAATTAGATTTTTAAAGACAGTACAGAGGCTGGAAAGTGGGGTTTTATTTACCAAATGTTTTTGATTATTAGTACCTAGGTGGCTCATTTGTATAAAGGCTTTCTTGCTCATATATTCTGTTTTTTTGTTTTCAATACTCATACCGAAGTGGAATAAGGATAAAATCGAATCACTTTTTGGGATAATCATAATAATTGAGCACTATTTTTATGATGCTGGGTTGTGAAACAAACAAAATCAGGCAGTAAAAGTACGTGAACGCTGCCTCATGTGTACAAAAATTAAACCGCTTTCAGCTCACATTGGCCTCTTGAGCGTGCGTCTAGGAAAGTGCTTACATCAAATATTTAACTTTCGACAGGGAGCAGTTATCGAAAACTCTTGTTCGATAGTGTGAATTATAATGGATTTGTCTTCAGGCGAACACATACCCACTCAGCGATAAATTCCTCAACCGAATAAAGCCCTTGGCATACGTCATTCTATTCTCTCCAAATGCATTCTATTCAACAGTACCTAATCGAAAAGGAAAGTAGGAAATCGAATGACATTCCACGAGCTTATATGTCAAATCGTTAAAAATTAATTTTATTTATGTAAATCTCCCTTCTCACTTTCATGGGCTGCACTGCGCGCAAACAAATCTTAACAAATTTGTAACTCTGCTGATCCTCAGGCCTATACTTTCATGGGATCGACCCAAAGAGATCAAACAACGCATTCACCAAAACGACACGCCAAATTCCACTTGAGGTGTTTTCGACAACAAATTGCTCTTGTCATAGACTCAACAAAACCCATGTCCGAACGGACGTTGATTGTTGGTTTTGATGATGAAAATGAACGGTTTCAAGGCGGAAAAAAAGACAGTTATTCTGAAGTCTTTATAATTTCATGTCGTTGACAGATGATGCACTCGTTAGGTGAGGCCTAAAAAAACAAGAGATGCCATTGTAGTGGCAGATAGCGATATAAATCAAAAGATGACATTTTGGTCATGTGTCCGCTTATATAAAAGCGAAAGGCCTGGATAACGGAGGAGGTGCCAATTCTCGCATCAAGTTGTAATTTTATGCATTTCTTGGAGGCGCACACTCGCTGTCGATGAAGACGAGTGTGTAAGTAATTATTTTTAGGATTTTGTTCCGTCATTCACGAGTGGCTGGAAAGTGTTGGCCTTTCAAGAGGCTCCAAGTGGTTTTAATTGTTTTCAAGTACTTTTCTCTGAAGAGGAAATGTTTAAAGTCCCTGGGAAGCGGCAAATGGTAATCGGATGAATGTGGCTTATGGGTTGGTAGTGGTACTCTTACTTTTTGGTTGGAAATTTTATAAATGTCCATTGGAGGGTTTAGTGGTGAGACCTTTCTTTAAGTGAAAGGGGATCCTACAGCAATGATGTGCAATCAAAATTATCGTAAGTGGAAGATAGGCACGCAGCACGCACATATTTTTCGGATTGAGATTAGTTGAACAAGTCGTAGAAAAAAATTGAATGTAGTTTTGGAAAATGCTTTGAATCTGAAGGGGGGCACTAGGGTAGGTTAGGTGGTGGGATGATGATGTTGCTCATACAGGGGTTCTACGTGCGTGGGTAGGTTTAGCTTTCTTTTTGTGGATGCCCATTTAGTCATTTTCTAGCCAATCAGAATTGGATCTACAATTTTATACTTTGTGCAATATTTCTTCAGCAGGTTTGTAAAACCCCTTTTGACGGTGTCTAATGTGAATGTTTAACACTGGTACATGTTTTGGCATTAGGTCAAGAGTTGCGCAATCTGCGGAATTTTCGGCGGAGCGGACATAATGCCAGGCTGATGACAGCAGTTTAGCGGAGATAATAGATAATCAATTATCAACGAAAACGTTTCTTTGTCGAGAGTATCCTTTAAACCAATGGATTACCTTCGAGGAGTCGAGTGTATGCGAAGCATTGGATTCCAAGTGCATCCTTCACTTTACTTAACAAGCGAGTTGGTAATAAGGAGCCTCTAGATTCGAGCCGAGGTAAAGTTAGTGAAGGTTTAACTGGAGCAACACGTGATTTGGCACACAATACGTTGCATGAAAACCACCATCGGGATTGCCATAATATGCTGACTCAGGGAAATGGTGTAATTTCAGGAACTTTGTTTCTAATGTTGTCCTTGAGCATTGAGGTTGTGGTTGGTTTGTTGATGTACACTTTTTTCATCAACTACTGCCATAAGAAGAAATCGGGAGGCGTCAAATCAATGGATCGTGGGGGCAGTCGACATCATCACTTTGACATTATTAGGCCGATACAATCTATATATATATAAATGGATCTTGGTTTGTTCGGATGCTTAAAACTCGAAAACGACTGGACCAAATTGGATACTTCCTTCTGCGGATTTGTTCGTAATTGCTCCGCGAAGGTTTAGGAAAAAAGAAAAATTGAAAAATTCTCAACAAGTGGCGCTGTAGGCGGTCATTCCATTTGATAGCACAGTAATAATAAATAAATAAATAATTTATATGGCAAAACAACGTTTGACGGGCCAGCTTGTTTTCACATAAAATTCGCATCTTAGCACGAGCTGTGTGTGATGTGTTTTGTAAGCCTAATTGATCTAATTCAGGTAAAAGAAAAACTGTTACAGCATTACCTATGGCATCCTCGCACCATACAGTTACCCTACGAGGGTGTAGTGGTTTTTGGTGTATCAATCGAGGGTTTTAAGTGCCTCAATAGCGAATATTCTGTTTATTAACAAAGCCAAGTAAGTCAAAATGGTCTTCCTCACTCATAATAATTTTATTGTCAAAAAAAGTGGCCGTCTAAATTGGGCTGTAAAACTCGAGCACTCCAATCTCTTGGACGTTGGTGATCAATTTCCTTCAATTTTTTTGTCAATTGAATTGTATACGGGTATTACTGCAAATTTTTTTTTGATGATTTTTAGCAAATATGACGGAGACATTCCCAATTCTTGTGCACTAGAGGTACCCGGACATTCAGCAATACTCTGCCTCACTGCATCCATCTTTTCCGGCGAACGTTGGCTTACTTTGTCTTCCAATGTTCAAAATTAAAAATTATACGCTGTAGGGTTGAAATGCTCGGCACATGATTAACACCAAAAATTCACATAATTTTGTCACTTGAACAGTTATTAAAATAAAATGTTTTAATAATCTCAACACGTTACTGCTATGCAGCATCTAGCATAGTAAATTGTTATCGACCACTCTCTACGGCTGTCAAATGCCAACCGACAGATTGCATTCACATAAAATTGGCAACCAAATATTATTATTATTATAATTTTATTAATATATAATAACTATCTTACTTAAGTGACGTTACAGTCCGGGATGATCCTGGGCCTCAACCAACATGCCTCTCCAATTAGCACGGTCCTTAGCTAACTGCCTCCAGTTGCGCACTCCAAGTTGGTTGAGCTCGGTTTCTACTTGTGCGCGCCACTTAAGGCGAGGTCTTCCTCTACTGCGTCAGACGTCTGGCTGGGAATCGAAGACGAGCCGGAGTATTGGTGTCCATTCTTTCTACATGTCCTAGCCATCTTAAACGTCCAATGCGGAGTTTTTTTGACTAGGGGTATATCGCTGTACAGCTCGTATAGTTCCTGGTTGATTCTTCGTCTCCATAGCCCGTCAACGCAAACGGGACCGAAGATTTTCCGAAGAATTTGTCTCTCGAATCGACCAAGGATTTCTTCATCCGCTTTGCACAATCCTCTCAAGAATCAAATTGAAAAAGTCACATGACAGTGCATCGCCTTGCCTAAATCCTTTTTTGGTATCGAATGTGTCGGTGAGGTCGTTTCCGACCCTGATGGTGCAGCGAGAATTCTCCATCTTCATCCTACACAAACGGACGAGTTTGGACGTCAGGTTGTTGGTAAACGGCCGATCAGGTTGTTGGTAAACGGTTTCAAGCGTTCACATATTACGGCAGATAGGATCTTGTAAGCGATGTTGAGTAGACTTATGCCTCTGTAGTTGGCGCAGTTCAGAGGGTCTCCTTTTTTGTAGATCGGGCAAAAGATGCTGAGGTTCCATTCTTCAGGCATGCTTTCAACCGACCAGATTTGGCTTATGAGTTGGTGGATGTTGCTTACCAAGTCATCTCCGCCAGCTTAATAAAGCTCGGCGGGAAGGCCGTCATTTCCGGCGGCCTTTTTAAGCTTGAGTTTAGATATAGCTATCCTCACTTCACTTAGGTCGGGTGGTTGGCAGTTTTCGCTGTCGTTGCCAATATTAAATGGTTTGTTCTGCCTGACAGCGGAATGTTGTTCGTCATCGCCGTTTAACAGTGTGCAGAAGTGGTTCTTCCATATCCTAAGCATCGACTGTGTCTCAACTACGATATTTCCTTGTTCATCTCGACAGGATTCTGTTCGAGCCTTGTAGCCTTGGCTTTGATGTTTTACACCTTGGTAAAACTTGCGAACATCGTTCCTGGAGTGGCACCTTTCTATATACTCGATCTCGCGCTTTTCTTGCTCTTTTTTCTTCTTTCTGAAAAGCCGATGTTCTTCCCTTCTTCTTTGCCTATAGAGCTCAATGGCAGCTCTCGTCTTCACCTGCAGCTTAGCCGTGTAGGCCTCGTTCTTGGCTGCGAGCATCTGTCAGCAATGTGATCAATTTGGTTGACTTTTCGTTGATCTGGAGACCGCCATGTCCCCTTGCCTTGTGGATATCGAGATGAGGAAACCGTGTGCTGGCTATAGTGGCTTTCGGCTTATCAACCAAATAAAATCGACCTGCAACATTGAACGCATCCTTCACATTGGTAATATTGATATGAACATTTCGCTAACAGAGCATTTCAACGCACGCCCACTTTTTTTGGGGCGTTTTCATTTAAAATTTAATTTCATAACACATCTCATACCGCCATACAATTTTGAACTAGGTTTCGTAAAAATAAATTAACGAATGTAGCTTAAGACTTCAGCTCTGATTCACTGTATTCGTGTTTGCTCCTCGGAATGCTAAATGAACTCCGTAAGTAATATATTGGGTGAATGACATCATCTTTATAGTAATATGTATGGGAAACTTTGTTTTTTTTTTTATCAAAATTATGATTAACAAAAAAAGCGCAAAATTCGAAATACCTCAACTGGATTTAATTTGTCACTACTCAGTTGACACTAACCCCTTATCGCTGGCAATAGCAAGGCATTTGTCAATCTCAATGTGATAATGGATACAGTTTTAGGCAACCAACAGACTGAATTAAGTTTTTGTTCATTTGGCTAACGTATTCTTTTGTTTTTTTTTTTATTGGAAGTTGTCAGCTCATTGAATTGAAAAACGAGTTCCCATTCAAGGTTGTTTTATTTATTTGCCAAACCAAAAATTGAAAATCATTTATTTTTGTTTTCAAGTGAAATGGGGAAACTTTGTTTTTGCTATCTCTTACTGAAATTTGGAACTTGTTATCTTTTTTTCCGCCGTTGTGTTACTCAATGAGTGCATTCGACTGATTAAATGTGGCATGATTGCATTATTTGGTTTCATTCAAACTTTTTTATCTCACTGCCACAAGTATCTAGAACGTAACTCGGTTCTCTATTTATCTAAGTTTTTTGATAAATTTGATGAAATGCTGCCAACACACAAATTCAACTCAGCGATCTTGTGTCAAATACTCCTGAGATTGTTTAGTTAGGTGGTACGGGCAATAAAAGGGTGAGCCGCAGTGAGTCCCGCATTAAAACTTAAGCGTGTAAATATAAATATTTATCTATGGAGATTTTTTTTTTAAATTTCATTAAGCGAACACACCTTGTCGTGCAGAAATCATTGGGCAATGTTTACACTCCAAGTGATGTAATCAAATGGTGGATTTGTGCTATGCAAATTATGGGCGGGAAGTTGGGCGTTCATTTCTGTTTGACGTGTGTCTTAAGGTGTCATAAACGAAAATATTATGACTGCATGACAATTAGTTTTTATAAAGGGTCCGCCAAATAACTTTTTTATACCCTATCCCATAGGGGTATATTAGTTTAGATACTTAGTTTGTAACATAGAGAAATAATTTTGCTACATATACCTCAAAGTATATGGATCGACTCAGAATCGCTAGCTGAGTCGAATTAGCCATGCCTATCTGTCCGTCCGTCCGTCCGTCCGTCTGTCTGTCTGTTCGTCACCGATTTTTGGGCCTTAAATTTTGAGCTAGGATAATGAAATTTGGTATATAGGATCCTTGTCCGTGCCACCAGAACAAGTGTCCGTGCCCCCTTTTTAGGAAAACGTATTTTTTGGCCAAACCGTAATGCATTTTAAAAAAGTGTCTGAGTAGCATATGTAGAGAATCGTAATATCTATATTCCGTCAATACAATGTTTTTTGCCACGCCCACTTTTTGGAGGCGTTTTTTTTTTTTTATAAAAAAAAACATTTTCTGGTCAGATTTTAAAATTTTCGAAAAAAGTTTTGATGCACAATCATTGGTAGTATAAATATGAATATTTCGTCTTTAGACCATTTAAACCCACGCCCACTTTTTGGAGGCGTTTTCCTACAAAAACCATTTGTATGCCCTACCCCAAGGCATATGCAATAGAAAAACGTTGTTTTTTGTCTAACCATCAATTATTTTGATTAACCGTCTGAACGATATGTTGTGACAACGTCATTTTCAATACCTTATGACCATAAAGACCACATTTTAGGGATATTGAGGAGATTAATTGGATAAAGGATGGGATGGGATAGGGTATTAAACGATCCGCACAGCGGATTGTAGCTTTCTCTTTTTTTTTGAAAATGCTATAAAAAAACTACTGAATATTTTTTTTTATTTGAAAGTACAATCCTTCCGGTTAATAATGGAAAATAATTTCATTCAAATGGCTGCCTCGGCTGGCCATGCAGTAGCCTACATGATCGGTCAATTGTCTCTGGTTTGTCGGCGTAACACTTATCTTTTACGGCACCCAACAAATAATAGTCCAACGGTGTCAAATCGCAGCTCCGAGGTGGCCAAACGACATCAGCTCTGCGGCTGATAATGCGATCTTCAAAAACAGGGTGCAAAACATCGAGTGTAGCTTCGGCTGTTTGGCACGTAGCGCCGTCCTGTTGAAACCAAATGATGCCAATATCCTCCTCTTAAATTTTTGTGAACAAAAATTCGTTCAACATGGCGTGATAACGATCGCCATTGACTGTAACGGCCACTCCTTGCTCATTTTCGAAGAAAAATGGCCCAATTATGCCTCTGGACTCCGCACCAAACAGTGACTCATTTTGGGTGTATCGGCTTTTCAATGTATGCGTGCGGGTTTTCTGTGCCCCAAATGCGACAATTTTGCTTGTTTACATACCCGACAAGATCAAAATGAGCTTCATCTGAAAAGATTTTTTTTTTTGGAAAAATTGGCATCTTCTCTAAGTCGATCGCAGGCCCACTTAGCGAAGCGAAAACGCATTGAATGGTCAGTTGGCTTCAACTCCTGAACCAATTGGACTTTGTATGGCGTCATACCAAGGTCTTTATGCATAATTCGTCTCAATGATGTCTCCGAAATGTTCAATTGTTGAGAACGACGGTGAATTGATGTTGATGGCGCTTCACGCACACTTTCTGCCACAGCAGCAATATTCTCGGGTGTACGCACTGTTTCTGGCCTTTCACACTTTGGTTTATCGATGAGGATGCCAGTTTCTTTCCCTTTTTTTACAAGATAACGAACATACGGATTTGACGGTGCTTCTCTTCTTCCAAAATCCGTACGCAATTTTCGCACACATTCTGCAACATAACTATGATTTTCAAAGTAATGTCGCAATATTTCCCAGCGTTGTTCAAGCGTATACACAACCATATTCGTTCAGCGGAAGGATAAAACTAATTGTCTGTCAAATCAGACATGAGCTAAGTGTTACCATTCACGAAATAAGCCTAGTTGAAAAAAAAAAAAACATTAGATGGCGGACCCGTTATATACATACGTTAGGCATAGATGAGTCTTTTTTCAAGCATAATTTTTGATGGAATATTAATGTAGATTTATAGATAGAATGGACACCGGCATATAAATGGCCAAAATTGAAAATTGACACATATTTAACAACGATCAGAATGTTGTACAAGGTGGTGCAAAAGTCAACACCCTATCGGTGGAAGCTATAATTTGTTCAGATGGCTGTAATTGTCAATACTTTTTTGATATTTGTGATGTAAACAGATATAAAATACACGTCAAGACATGAATCGCTATACTCTAAAAGTACTCGTATTAATTGTTTCAATTTTTCGACTCAGTCCGGTACCAGCTATGGGGTAGGGTAAAATTTTTATTTTTTATAGAAAAACGACCCCCCAAAAAGTGCTGATCTATAGATGAAATTTTACCATTTTTTTTTATACAAAAACGCCTATACAAAGTGTGTGTGGCAAAAACTTTATAAAGACGAAATATAGATATTAAGATTGTCTTAACATCCCGCTAAAACAATTTTTTAAATTCTTTACAGTTTGAACAAAAACAACGTTTTTTCTGAAAAGTGGGCGGGTTTTGAAAATGTTTGCAGAACAAGTGCTGGGAGCAACTAAGAGTACGTGCACAAAATTTCATCATTCTTAGGGAGTGAGTTAAATCAGCAAACGATTCTGAGTCCATCAATATAAATACTTTACCCGGGGGCTCCACGAGCAATATTTCATAGCATGCAATGTGGCATTCTATGAAAATTGCTTATGGAGACCTTAAATAGTATTCTATGAAAAATGCCTTTCTATGTATTGCTCAGTCCATTACTTTCTATGGATAGAATTCTATGGGCTGTCGTTTCTGTTTGACAATTGTGTTTTTGAATGAGAAAGTAAGCAATGGAAATACCCACCCTACATTTCATATCATTCCATCGTTATTTCTTTCTATGAAAAGTGACAGATAGTAAGCTATCAAATATTGCTCGTGGAGACGCGGTGTTAAGTTATATCTAGCTAAATTATTTATCTATGTTACAAACTATGTATCAAAACTAATATACCCCTATGGGATAGGGTATAATAAAATCTAATGCTTTTTCCAGACTACATTTGTATTTTGACCTTCAGGTCTTGTTGGGTCCATGAATAGTCGTGAAAAGCGCGGGATTACAAAAAAAGCGCACAATCAAAGAAATCGCCCCTTATGAGGCTTTCTAAACATTGTCGTCAATGCCCTTAAAATGTGTGCTGTTGCTATGTCCTGTTGGAACAAAAACTCGGCTAACATGTCTATATACCAGTCTAGAATTGTCCGTTACTGCGAATTAATTTTCTTCAATAAACCAAGGACCAACAGTTGCAGCTAATTAAATTGCACACCACACTAGAATTTTTAGTGTATGCAAACTGCAAAGCATGAAACTAAACAGATATCGTCTTCGTGCTTTTATTTTTGTCCCGTTTTCCGCATCTACGTATCAGACACTTATGGTACATGCGCAAATGCATATCTGTTAGAGATTTATCATGTATGCAAAGGCCTTTGATGCGATTCTCTGGAATTGGTGCAACCCAGTAGCGCATATTCTGTTTGTTGACGCATCCACTCGAGAGAAAACAAGCTTCATCCCTTAAAAAACAATCCGACCTCTGGAACGTTTTCGAGTAGCTCTTTCACATATGTTTTCTCTCATAACTGATACCGTCTTCGGAGAGTTCCTGCACAATTGCCAACTTGTGCAAATGGTAATGAAGGTCATCGTAAAGAATTCCCCTTACTGAAGGCAGACGAATTTTTGCGTGCATAACGCTCCCACTGCCTCAATGTTTTCAGGTGAGGGGATGTAGTTCACCGTCTTGTGACACGCTGTTTGTCAGAACTTAAATCCATGTAACAAATATTGATATCTAGCCGGGGACAGAACCCAACGAAGCTACATTAAATCGATTTCGAAAGACGGGCTAGGTTGCGATCACAGTAAATGGGCTCTGTTAATTGACCACCCACGGTAGGGAACAACTCTTTAAAACTACTCAGAAAGTTGGCTGGCTTCAATTTTTTAGATGCTGAATTTTGTGTGCTTTTAGGCCAATATCTTATATTACGTGCTGAATGCGGGAGCAGTGTCCTAGTGGTTTGTGGGCTGTACTTCTAAGCGCGGGATTTGTGGTACGAAAGTAACTGCCCCGCACCCCTTGCGAATGTCTGACAAACATCCAAGAGTAAACACAGGCATGGAGAAGATTTTAAAATTTATCGTCATGTGTCGGCGTTAAACAGGGATTCCTCGTGTTTGTAGCAAAAATTTAACTTGGCAAACACAAATGAAGGGAGGCAATGTATGGAAGTTTCATATAATTTTTTTTTTACTTGCTAAATGTGGTCCTAACTGGTGCTAATGGGGTTTCAGTTTTTTCGGTACTGTCGCAAATTGTGTGTTCCGAAGGAACATACCGCTTCTTTAATGGCGCACGAAACACATTTCCCGATGAGCTTTGTTGTTCGTAACACAGCTTAATAATTTTTAGACGCTTTGTGGATAGTTAGTCAACGTGTCATCTGTCATTAATCCCTACTTAAAATTAATACCTCTAAATGAATACATTTTGGAAGAAGACTTTAAATATCACGTGGTTTAATCTCATCGGGCTCAATTTATCATTCGGTTAGTCAGTCAACGAGTGAAAGTAAAAATTCAATCGGTTCAATAGAATAATTATAAACAAATTAGTTAATGCCTGATTGGAAATTTCAATGCTACCGCAATCGTATAAGCTACATGGGGATAACATATTTAAATAAAACGTCTTCAATTAAGTTTTTGTTGGTTCTTCTACACCACATCGACTGTATCAACATATATATTCGCAACACAAAAACCATCAACATGGGTAGGAATTGTTACAATTAACGAGCTTCGAACAAGATAACTAGTTTTTATATTGGTTTTATCTTTGGTCTCAAGCTGGCTGAATCCATCAATACATTTTAACCACTATGACACCTCTTGATATTCTATTCTACAATTCCGTCTCAAACCTGGGGGCTATTAATCGAAAACCCAGTTGGCTGAAAAAGTATTGTTTATTACTTTGATGTCGAGTAGTGTACACTGGATCGTGAGTCTTTTAGATTTGGGTACCCTCTTAGATGTGATCATAGCTGTGATCCTCTCCCTGTAGAGCTATAGACGACCGATTAAAAGGGTTAAGGTCGATGAAAAGAGTTTTGTTCTCGACATAAGACTTGGCTTCAAAATTTGGTTTCGGACGATTACCAGAGCCGAGAGCTGCCCTGGTAAGATCTGTCAGTTGTACAGAAGCATTAAAGACATTTACACATATGTTATATATGAATTTGTATGTGAAACTCAGCAATAATCACAACAATGCTGGGTCCGACGACTTTCAGAAGATTTTTTGCTCAAAACGACCAAGAGCTTCTCCATCCTTTTTTGATACAGTCGCACGAAACATATTTTTGCTTATCACGCTGAAGAGCAACATGTAAGAGAAAAGAGAAGAGAATGTGACAAGAGACTTTGATATTTTGTTGCCAATGTAGGACCACAGACTATGGGTTATATTACACGATTGTAACATTGCTCCTTAACTAATCTTATCGTGACACCGTCCATAAAGCGGTGCTAACGGTTGGTAACAATTCTGTTCTGTAAAAGTGCATTCAGTTAAAATCCGCATCGGACAAGCTAGCGCTTTTTCTTCCCCTTTCACTGCGACGTGTCCGGAATCCAACATAGTATTACCGAATGATAAATTATAGACCTCAGTTTTCTGAGGTATTTTCTGACGCATTTCGCGTTTACAAGGTTGGAGTGGATTGCTTTAAGTGCAGTTTGGCAGATAGGAAAACAACAATTTGCTTCCTAATGTGGCGCTACGGTCCGGAATGAACCTGGGCAACCAACATGCCTCTCCAATTAGCCCTCCAAGTTGGTTGACGTCGGTGTCTACTTGTGCGTGCCACTTAAGGCGAGGTCTCCCTCTACTGCGTCCGACGTCTGGCTGGGAATCGAAGACTGCGAGCCGGAGTGTTGGTGTCCATTCGTTCTACATGTCCTAGCCGTCTTAAACGTCTAATGCGGAGTTTTTTGACTAGGGGTATGTCGCTGTACAGCTCGAATAGTTCGTTTTTGAATCTTCGTCTCCATAGCCCGTCAACGCAAACGGGACCCAGCAGGACTGGGATGAACAGGGTCTTATATAGGATCTCCTTAGTAGTTAGAGTGAGGGCTTTACTACTAAATTGCCTTCTTATCACGAAGAAACAGCGGTTGGCAAGAGTAATTCTTCGTTTAATTTATGACGAGATGTTGTTGTCAGAGTTAATAGCGGAGTCAGATTAAACCCATTTTTGCCGGTTCCATCTTTTACTAGCAAACGTGAGATTGGGCGGTATACCAAAACTAGACATGGCTCTGTATAGTTTGTCTCTAAATATGCTGTCGCATGCGGCTTTGAAATTGATAAATAGGTGGTGGGTATCGATTTGGACTTCTTGGGTTTTTTCCAGGATCTGCCGAAGTGTGGAAATTTGATCGGTTGTGGACTTTCCTTGCCTAAAACCACACTGATATGGGTCGATCAGGTTGTTGTTAACGGTTTCAGGCGGTCACCTATTACGGCAGATGGGATCTTGTAAACGTTCTTGAGGAAACTAATTCCTCTGTAGTTGGCGCAGTTTAGAGGGTCTCCTTTTTTTGTGGATCGGACAAACAAGGCTGAGACCGTCACTGTTGTTAGAGTTAAAAGCTGAGTCAGAGCTTAACCCGTTTTTGCCGCTTCCTTCTCTATACTAGTAAACGTGGCTATGACATCACGTTGAGTCCTCTGGTGTTGGCTCGGGAGTTTTGCACAATCCTCTTAAGAATCAAATTAAAGAAGTCACATGACAGCGCATAGCCTTGCCTAAATTCTTTTTTGGTATCGAATATGTCGCTTCCGACCCGGATGAATTTTACAATACAAGCTCGTTCGTACTTTTTCTCACAGCCGTTCATGTGTGTGTGCGTTCTTCTTACACGATGGTGGGACCTCCTTTTTTATGCCAAATCAGAAACTTCTGAGTTGAGATAAGCTTTACCACTCGGATGATTAGATCACCGCGATATGAGGGCAAGTGAAAAACATTTTAGGTGTTGTGAAGGCTTGGAATCGAACACAGACCTTCTGCGCGGCATGTAGTTCTTCAGCTCTGGTTCCCTTTTATGCCTAAAAACCGTCTTTGACGATGTGTACATCTTGGATGACGGCATCGGGTGAATAATACACTTGTTCATGACAATATCTGGGTACTCAGTCTACATTTAAGAAGAATCCATATATGCTTGAATAGTCGAATGAAATAAACACATTAATTCGGTTCTCACTTAGCCCGAGAACGCCTTTGGCTCTTGCGTTTTTTAATGCTCAGTAGTGTTTAACAGTGAATCTAGAGTCTAGACCTATAGTCAAAGGTATACGAGCTTAACGAATATATGTCTAAACTGTGACATTTGAACGACCCAAATAGTACAAGAACCTTGGACCCGTTGTTCAACTGTTATAGGTTCGTCTCACAAGAAGAAGAAGAGGAGATTCGTCCAGCTAATTATAAAACCAACATTTCGATCGACGTTGTTTTTCCAAAGGTGGAAGGATTAAATGTTGGGTGACTCTGGTTACAATAAGGCAGAGCTACGACACCCTGATCTCTTTTTGCAAAACAAATTTAAAAACGCAATTTTTTACTTACGGGACCATTTTACTACCGAAGTCATGGGAATTAACCAGCAAAATCTACATGCCAATCCAACATAGTTGAAATCTGGGTTTCCACATGCCTCTAAATTGACAAAGTTTGACGATGTCAATAACCGAAACCATTGCCAGATCATTTTCAGTTCACTCCATTTCCAAATATTGGTTAAAAATCATTCTTTTGCAACTTTTGCAAATGCCTTTGTAATTTCAGAAACACCTGTTTCCATTTGTTATAACTTGGTGTAATAAACCTCTAGTTTTTTGAAACGGGTGTTTTAGAGGTATAGAACTTTATGCTGGCAACACCATTTTAACTGGCGGCCATTTTGTCAGCTGTCAAGTGATTAATTTTTAATTTGGTTTGGCATTTCAACATGAATAGACTGACCCCTGAACAAGGCTTTCAAATTGTGCAAATTTATTTTGAAAATCATAATTCTCACATCGTGACATCGTGCACAGGAATTAGATATGTGTCCATCCACTTTATGGAATATTTTGCGGAAAGATCTTGGTTTGCGTGATTACAAAATCCAACTCGTGCAAGATCCAAGATCATGCGATTTAACGGCGCTTTATGTGAAGTCGGTAGTCTACGCCGATAAGCCCGAAACGATTGACCACTTGGAGGACAACATTCGGCGCGTTATTGCCGATATACGGCCACAAATGTTCGAGAAAGTCATCGAAAATTGTACCTCCAGATTAGACTACTTCCGAACCAGCCGTGGCTATCATATGCCAGTAATCATATCGTCTCTGTTTTATTCCATTTAAAAGTTCTATACCTCTAAAACAAACACCCTTTACTAAGCATCTGAGAGCAACAAAGGACTGCAAGTTCTTTTCATAATCGATTTCATAATCGAATCAATACGACTATGATAAGTACCTGAATTACTTCAATGAATTCTCTGCGATGTCTAGTAGTTTATATAATGGCTATATAGTCCATATGGAGAACGCTCTTAAAAGTGACCCAAAACGCTTTTGGGGATTTGTCAATTCGAAGAGAAAAACGGATGGATACCCAGCCAACTTCTCTTCCAATAATTCAAAAACATCGAGCTCTTTAATCGTGTCAAACTTATTCGCAGAGAGCTTCAGTAAATCATTTATTGATACCCCTCCAGTCTTAGACGGGGATTATTTCTGTTATCTCAATGACTGTCCTCAAGTTAGTTTCAGCAATGTTACATTTGACGATGAGACACTACTTAAATATATATCTTCATTAAACAATGATTATTCTGCAGGGCCCGATGGAATCCCACCAATAGTCGTAAAGCAATGCAAAGATGCTCTTTTGCCATACCTTAAGTATATGTTTGAAACTCCCTTGCCACAGGAGTATTCCCAACCCAATGGAAAAGTGCATTTATAACACCTGTTTTTAAAAAAGGCGAGCGAGGAGATATTTCTAATTATAGACCTATCTCTAAACTATCTTGCATTCCTAAGTTATTTGAACATATTATTTGTGATAAATTAGTATTCCTGTGTCGAAACATTATCTGTGAAGAACAGCATGGCTTTGTTAAACATCGATCCACTGTAACAAATCTATTAACTTTTATGCATCATTGTTCCAATAGTTTAGAAAATAAAAAAGAAGTCGATTGTATATACACTGACTTCTCCAAAGCATTTGACCAGTTATCACATCACACCATAATTTTTAAACTTAAGGCGTATGGATTCCCTCCAGGTTTCATAAATTGAGAACATACCACAAGTAAAATTTAGAGGTTCCAAGTCCAACCCTTTTGTTGCTCAATCTGGAGTACCTCAAGGAAGTCATTTGGGACCAATTGTATTTATACTTGCAACTAACGATGTAAAAGCCTGTATTCGAGATAGCAAAATATTGATATATGCTGATGATATGAAAATTTTCAAATGTGAAGGAGATTTAAACGATTCGCTTTCACTACAAACCGATTTAAATAGTTTTACCATATGGTGTCTTAAAAACGGTTTGAATCTGAACCTGAAAACGCGCTCCATGTAATTTTAAATATACTCTGTCCAGGCACACTCTCTGTCGTGTAGACAGTTTTAAAGATCTTGGTGTTTATTTTGATCCCAAAATGGAGTTTAATAAACACATTAACGTTATCGTCAATAAATCCAACTCCATGTTAGGATTTATAAAAAGGTGGTCAAAAGAGTTAAGGCTGAACTATAATAGAAGCTGGTTGCTGACGACCACTTCCGTAACTGTGCGAACACATGCAGTTTGTATTGTACGACCATAATAGCTTTTCGCATCGATTCGTTCAGTTTTCGTTCACTTTTGCTAACTTACGAAAAAGCGAATTGATTCGCTCTTTCTTTTGTTCTTTCATACACAAATTTTACATTTCATTTCAACAGCTGTGTACATTTAAATTTGTAAGTTCCTAAGCAACGAAGTTTTGTTTTTATTGTTTGCAATTCCATTCTCAAAAGTCTATTATGGGCAACTTGAGTAATTGAGAGTACTGAAGAAAACTTAACTTAGAATTTTGACATTAGCTTCCGATTGCTTCCGTCTATTATAGTTCAGCCTTTACTCTTTCACTCTATAACTGTCTAGTTCGCCCTCACTTGGAGTATGCCTCACAAGTTTGGACACCCTTCTATGTAGTTCATTCGAATAGAATTGAATCAGTCCAACGTAAATTCATAAGATTTGCTTTGAGAGGACTTCAATGGGATGATCTACACAATTTGCCTCCGTATAGGTGTCGAATTAAACTGTTGCAACTATTGCCTTTGTCTCAACGTAGACTTAACAATGACATGGTTTTCTTACACCAATTATTATCAGGACAAATTGATGCTCCTGATCTTTTAAGTGCCATTGGTTTTAATACCCGGGGAGGTTCCTACAACCTTCGTAGATTAAATATATTACATATACCTAATCATAAACAGAACTATGGTATGCATGAGGCCATTAGTCGTATGAGTAGGGTATATAATAAAAATAATGATGTAGTTGAACTACATGTTAGTAAATGTAGTTTAAAAAATACTCAGCGAAATTGTATGCTAGAGTCATAATAAGTGTATGTTAAATTGTTATATAGCTAAATTGTAATTTCATCGTTTACTGATTTTTATAGTGTTGTCAAACTAAATAACTTCTATGTTCTGTTATGTCCCACTAACAAATGCACTAAATGTGGATGCATATTATATGCTGTGGCAAATCTCTGCTCGTAGATGCTGCTTGTATTAAGCTCGCTACGACACAGATCTGATAGTGTTATAAAATATTAACCAAACATTAATATTCAATAACAACTATAAACGTGTCCTAGGCCTAGCAGCTATTTCCGCTTGATAAGAATTCCTATAGTGTGTGCAAACAACACAACTAACCGAAAAGATGGGTTTTTCAAATCTCAGTGCATTTCATTAATCATATTAAGGCTCCGTTCTATGTTTACCACCACTTAACTCAACTTGCTAAGGGACTATTGACCCGTATTCACCGCACTTGTCATTCCCGGTTGCACAATAACTGCCATCGAATACGACGAATTTCATAACTCAATCAACCGCACTCTTCTCTCTCATGTGTGTCTTCATGTGGATTTTGCGTGTCAGTATACGCTTTAAAACGCTGACCACTGCCACCATAAACTATTTAATCTACTATTCCCTATCTCTCTCTGTCGCTCTTTAAGTGATTTAACACAAATTTTAAAAACATGTTAACAAAAAAAAAACATAAACAAACTTTCAACTTAACTGACCATAACTAGCACGCACACATCACAACTACTTACAGACATAAGTAGCGGCTATTACTTCATGGTTAATTGTTGACTAATTCGGCCTCCAAATGGTTGTGGACGCGCATTAAAGCCAGTTTTACCCTAACAGTTCAATCGATAAATCGATAAAATGTCTGTAAGTATAAATGATGCGTTTATCAGGTGAGTTCAGCGCACGAAAAGACTCAATTTCAATTTCGATTCACCACTCTGATGCGTAAGAATGCGTTCAACGTGTTGTTGTGTGGATTTTTTCAATCCAATTAATTTTTTTAAATGGAATGCGCGGCCCGATTGCTTTGTGTAGCAGAGAATTCGCAGCTTGAAGTCGGTTGGTGCACAACACATACATAAGCAGCCCCAGTCGATACCAATTACAAAAAGGAATGCAGATCAACAAGGTACCAGAGCACCACCAGAAGGTAGCAACATAATTCGTGTGCTTTTGCCTTTAACTGCCTATACTTTGCATGAGGAATGCAAACGTTTGGTTGGGTTATACTTGTACTTTTGTCATATCTAAGGCCGGAGGATATTTTGTTGGCTTACAGTTTTTGTGTGGACAGATGGTCCAGATAGATGCATTCTAATTGTATGTTTCGAGGATAGGTTGAGCATGCGATATGTATACGTGTGCCCATTTGATTGTCATATCTTGACCAGGATGTGGAAATTACAGGTGATAGGAGTTACGTGATACGTTACATACTGCATCGTGTTACTGGTCGAGGTAAAAAAATTAGATTTTCCTAGTTAATTCGCATGATTCTGGTGGACAGTAAAATGCTCCCCTAAGTGAAATAATTCGATTTTAAATTTAATTTCGAGATAAGTGTGATGTAGCATTTATATCATAACCAGCGTCATCCAACACTTAATTTTTCCAACTTTGAGAATACAACGTCGGTCATAATTTTGATTTTAAAATTATCTCGAAGATTACGTTCAAAATTTTTGTAACAACAATGCATTTTGGCAATGGCAGTGGAACTGCGGTCTCAATCAGCTTGCAAATATTTTTAACCCTGCTTTTGATTTGGTATATTATTATTCGTGCCGTTATAAGTTGGACTGAATGTGTATATTCTGCAACTGACCGTCTTTAATGTCATTCAAATGTCATAGTTTGACTAGGTCTAGATAGACTATTGAACAGTTTTTAACTTTTATCAAAGAACGTGATAGTCAAGGCGCTCTCAGTGTAGGTAAGAACAAAATTCGGATGTCTGTCCATCTCTTTCGGCAAGTCAAGCTTATGAACCGCAGATATAACCTTAACAAGAGCATGATTTTATATTTGGAAAGGCTGTTATTCACCTAATGCTCATCAAAGGCGTTCCTTGGGTGGAGCTGGAGTCTTCTAAGAAGCACTGCGTATCAACCAATACTTTCGTCTGAAAACTGAACCACCAGAAATTGAAATAACCATCTATAACCAAAAAGGGGCACAAACTGGAACTTGTCAGGCAGGGCTTTAAGTCATGATTCGATACTACACTGTTGGATTCCGGACACATTGGACTTGAAGGGAACGGAAAACCTTTTAAACTGGTCCAATGTGGATCTGATCTGAACACACTTCTATCGAATGAGAAATTATTACCAGCCTTTAACACCGCTAAGAGCTTTATGGACGGTGCGTGTCAAGATAATATTAGTTAATCCGCACTAGGCATTGCGCCATAACCCTTAGTCTGTGGTCGATGTGCAGAAATTAGTTATTCTCTAACCTTCAAACCGCAAATCCATTGACTCAGAGCTTTGTGAGAAGAGTCAGTGATAGTAGAGGTAGATATAGGTGAGGCACAAATTTTCATGAGTGGAAATATGTTGGTCTGGGATGACGGTCGGGTAGTTAGGAATGTCGTTCGATTTGGTAAGGATCATGTCTGAATAATATCAAGTTGCTCGGGGAAAGATCTACATGAATTGTCGATAGTTGATGAAAGCCAGGCGGGAATTAAGATCGGGCCTAGTGCAAAGGGTTGACATTTTTGACAGTAAATTCCTATAATGACATTGATAACAGCGTCTGACCATTTTCCCATTCAAAACAACTTTAATTATTGCTAACAATATTGAACACGCTATTCATTTCTAAAGAAACCACTCTGTGACAGTCCTTTCGCTTTTGAAGAGTCATACAATAAACCGCATACGCACGACACCGATATCTGTCTCAGACAGTTGCATACAAAAAGTATCTGCAAAGTGAAGTGTCTTGTTGGATCAAAGTAATCCACTCACTCGGCGAGTGAAGCAATTAAAGCGTCGAAACGAGTAGGTGGGCATATTCGACTCATCAACAACGACTGCAGATATGTATCTTTTTTTCCCCATGCAATCATGAGGCGGCGCATGCGCACCCATAGAACGCGTTCAAAGTTTTGTGAACGCATACAAAACCAAAAAAAAAATCTTCCTCGACGACAGCAACAACTATGGCAAATGTTTATTAGTTTACTAGAGTTCAGTTGGTTTCAATTTTCAAATGAATGGAATGACTGAATGGTCGCTTGTTGTGTCGTCGGTGGCGTGGATTGTTCGTTTTTTTTTGTGCGCCACAAGTCACAATGAAATTGCGCGCCTTTATAGTTGTGCCGGCGCAGAGATAATGTCGACTTGGAAAGTCGGCGCTTGCCTTCAATTGTTGTATCGCGGCGCAGCTGATCTGTGATGGTAAACAATTCAATTTTACGATTTCGTTGTTTACATTCGAATGATGTAATGAGTTGATTGACGCGGCAGCGGTGTGCGGTGATACCGCGAACGGGAATAAGTTTTCATCACAATCAGTTGTTTTTTTCTATACAAAGTATCGAGATGAAGATTATTGCACAGATACTTTGTTGGAAGTCTTTTTTAATTCATTATATCTATATCGAATGTGTTAGTATCTTAAGATATGTATTGTGGTTAAACAGATTAGGAAATTAATGGTTTGCTATTTCCGTTGTCTGCTTGATGGGAACTAATTGAAGATGATAAATTCGATGGAGGAACTAGCTAATTATTGACATTGACATTTGGGAGCATTTCCACTTGGACTATTTTGAGTTTTTGTGTGGTGATTTTCAATAGAGTGAAACTAATTTTAATAAAAATTAACTCAAGCTAGATTTCGTTTGTGAATTATTTAAGTGTCGTGAATATTATAAATTCATACATGTCAACAAGTAGGAGGCCAAAAATGTACAAAACAAGATTTAATCCAACGGAACTTGAAGATACATATTTTATGCAGAAGTATAGATTTTATAAACCCAGTATGGTAAAGGTAGTCAGTCTTGTGCGATCCGATCTTGAAGGATCAAATAGAGGTGGTCACATTTCTGCAGATCTCCAAGTGAAGGCTGCTATAAAATATTGGGGGCGAAACGAGATATATTATTTGTTTAAAACATTATTCGCTTTTAGATGCGAGACGGTGTCCTTCATTTTGGATGTTTGTTTACAAATAACATGCTTTCAAACAGCTTCCTGTTAAAAGTGCCTCCACGGGACGTGTATTACATTTTTTTATGAAGGGACCACTTATTTTCTAAATAACGAAGTAAACCAAATTGAAAAGAACACTTACCAGGTAGTGAAAATTGCATTATTGTAGAGCCACGAAACGACTGGCTAACTTGCGGTTTTATCAAGTAAATTTATGAATAGAGTGACTTTTTATTTACAAATTACAAAATTCTGAACAATTTAGAATTCGGGAAATATCTAGGATGAATCCTTAATTTCACTTTTGTAGTAGACGTAAGAAGGACCGGAGATAACCCCTGAATGTTAAACAGACTGTAATAGTACAAGCTGCATTTTCAAATTATATATGCCATCCATTTTCAATAAAGTAAGTTGCAATTTAATTAGAAAAGCAGGTAGGAATCGGCTTATATCGACTTCCCGCCACTGGAGGTGTGACTCTACATAAATTATTTCTCTTTGTTTCAAAATATGTATCAAAGTAAATTTCAAGGTAAATTTCACTTTTCTTAAAATCGATTTAGCTTTATAAAAATATTAAATATTGTAAGTTTCTGAATGTCTGGTTCGAATTTAGTTAAATAAATCGTAAGCATAAATAATCATACATAATCGTATGTATGAAGATGGAAATGCAATAATAAATGTTTGAAAATTATATCATAAACTGGGGTACCGGGCTGGTATTGTTTCTGGAGCCAGAACTTTTTTTTAGCTCCTCATTTCTTATTAGCTTAATGAGCTATTCTTCTAAATGGGACGTTACATCCGAGTTATTAGCGAAAGGGTCCAGTACTCAGTCCTGTATACTCATATTGAGAATATCCTGGAATCGTTTTTTAGATCCTCATGAAGAATTTCTAAGTTTCCCAATTGTTTGATGTAGGTATGTAACGGGTGAGTTTTTAAGCGTATTTTTTTTTTGAATCGAATAAAACACTCAAATTTACATCAAATATTTTTATTGAAATCGATAAATAGACCTTTCCCATTTACAGTTTATAGACAACATCATTTAGTTGTCCGCGGCTCCGTTTAAAATGATTCATTCGAAAAGTCCACTTTTGCGTCACTTTTTCGAGCATTTCGGTCCACATAGACTAACGACTTTACATAACCCCACAAGAAATAATCAAGAGTTGTTATATCGCATGATCTTGGCGGCCAACTCACTCGAGAGATAAGCTGCTTACCAATTTCATCCTTCAACATTTACATTTTTTCACGAGCTGTGTTGCATGTTTAACCGTCTTGATGAAACCACATGTCAACCAAGTTCAATTTAGCCAACTGGGGCAAAAAAAGTCGCGTATCATGGCTCGATATCGTTCGCCGTTGACGGTAACATTTCTTCCACGGTCGTCTTAGAAGAAAAATGGACCGATGATGGACCAGCCCATAAACCAAACCAAACTGTCCTGTTTTCGGGATTCATCGGTAATTATTGTATGGCATGTGGCTGTTCATCAATCCAGATGAGACAATTTTGCTTATTTACGTATCCGTTGAGCCAGAAATGAGCCGAACACAATTTTTCGATAAAACAACGGGTTTGCACATTTTTTACAGAACACGAATTTTAATAATAAATTTCCAAAAATTGCAATCGTTGCACGTTTGCATTTTCTAAGAACCTCACCGCCCCTCTAGATGCCTCTAGGGATAACTTTGGGCACATCTTTAGCGATTATATTAAAAACTAAATCAGATGATATTTAACTAAAGGATACTTCAAATAACATTTCTTTTAGCTTTCAAATATATTTTTTTTTGGGTCGACCATAAAATTCATTTTTATGTGCTAGAAACATTGAAATACTATTTATTTATTTAAATATAAATTTCGAGTTGTGGAGGTAGTGACAGTTCGGGCTCCCTTTCTTTAGAAAATACATTCCAAGATGGGTTAAAAAAAATTCTACGTGTAAAATTGGCAAAAAAGGTGATTATTGTAAAAAGAAGGCAAAATAAAATACATATATTTAAAATCAGGAGGACAGGAAACGTATTTGTCTACAGTCGCTTCAACCTTACGATTCATGCATAAAAAGCAAAGTTAGCACAAACCTATCCCTGGTTATCACACTCGGAGACTTACTATTTGTCAAATCGTCGGCTGAGAATTGGTTTGACGTATACGCCAAACGGTTTACGGTTCAAATAAAATTAAACGGGTCGATAGAAATTTCTCATTTTTTCATCAAGTTTTACTTAGAATATCTACTTTCTAATCATAATAACCTAAAAGCTCAGTCTCTTCTAGTTTATTACTTATTAAAAAATTTCCTCAGAATCCTTTTATACGTTCTTTAAATTCATATACACAGACGGCAAACCAACACTAAACTTTTTATTTGTGTTGACGCGTACGTGTGTACGATAAAGACCTGTATTTACTTTATAACATGCACGTACGTCAAACCAATTCTGAATATAATTTTTATTTTTCTTGTCGCATGATGGAAGTCTGTGGACAAACAAAAAAAAATTGGGAATTGCATAGAAAATTTGACGTATATCCAAAAAAATGGCGTTTAAGTCAAACCAAGATTCGATCATATTAATTTGGTTGAATATACGTCAAAACAGTACTAGATATCTCAAGATTGGCTAGAGATAGGACCAAACAGATAACATACATATTTGAAAATAGCATACTCGAAAACATAAGACTGCATTCATAGTCCAAAAAGTGCATTTTGGCGTATACGCCAAACCAATTCTCAGCCGACGAAATGTTGCATAAATATAAGGTCAATCAAAAGTTATTGTTAAATATCCTAAAAAAAATATGATCACATTGTTTAATTTGTCCATCAATAATGTCCTATTTCTCAATAACACTGTCATTCAAGACCGTAGGGTTAACGTTCATTGACCCTTTTTCTAGCTTTTTAATATTCCTCACTTGTATCATGTATGTTCCACAATGTGGATTCTATAACAATATGCCACTTTAAAAGACTAGCGCCATCGAAAATCTACTCAAAAATAATAGTCTTCAACAACTAGGGTCAA
Source organism: Rhingia campestris (assembly GCA_932526625.1). Taxonomy (NCBI): domain Eukaryota; kingdom Metazoa; phylum Arthropoda; class Insecta; order Diptera; family Syrphidae; genus Rhingia; species Rhingia campestris. The sequence goes on along the minus strand of OW052184.1, from coordinate 32,499,877 downwards.
TTAGTTTATAGAACTGATCCCTCCTATATATACTACGGGATCATACTTCTCGTTTTCCCAGCCCCTATCCGTTCATTTGTCAATTAATTCCATTTAAACAATCTCCACACAAATACACAATTACAAGGGAGTCACACTATGTTTGAAAGGGAAGTTCCAATTGATATTTAGCTGTTGAAAGTAGACTAGTGCCAGATGTTCAATTTGTTTATTTGAACTTCAAAATAAAATTTGAAATAATCAGTCAGACTGCTACCACGTTGTTCACACAATTGGGGTGTTTACATCTTTATGCGGGGATAAAACAAAATACCATCCACAAGGGTAGGAAAATTATAATAGTTAGTTGCAGCAGAAGTAAATGTGAAGCCTTCTTTGTGCAATGGTGTCAAAAATCGCACGATAAATTCGTTTGCGTTACGGTTTATTTATTTATTTCAAATACAGATATTCACATCACAGCTGACAATTTAAAATATTAAATAATTACAATAATAAGTTATGTTTCCTATAGGGGTATATTAGTTTTGACATTAGGTTTGTAACATAGAGAAATAATTTCGATAGATATACCTCAAAGTATATGGATCGATTCAGAATAGCTAGCTGACTCGATCTAAATTTTGAGCTACAGTGTTGAAATTTGATATATAGACGCTCTGGCCGACGAAGCAGTATAAGTGTAAAAAAAACTAGAAATCCGCTCACTGCCACGCCCCCTTTTTTAATTTGGAATAACGTGGTTTCTGGCCAAACCATAAGGAATTTTAAAAAGTGTCTGAGCAACATATTTAGAGAATCCTATGCCCACTTTTTGGGGGCATTTTTTTTTTTTTTTATAAAAAGCGTTTTTGGTACATTTTTAATAAATCTATTTGAAAAAATTTCCGATGCAAGACTTATGTTAATATGAACATTTCTTCTTTAAATCATTTCTTACAGATTTCTTACAAAAACTATTTGTATACCCTACTCCATAGCATAAGCACGAGAAAACCTCTGTTTTTAGTTGAACAATAAAAGATTTTTATAAACTGTCTGAAAAATATGTTGTGACAGCTTCATTTTCTATCTTTTATCGCCATAAAGCCCACATTTCGGAGATATTAATTTTAAGGATGGGAAGGGATAGGGTATTCAACGATCCGCACAGCGCATTGTAGTCTTCTCATATGTTTTTTTCAATGGGTAATATTTATATTGAAGTCAATGGAATTATTGTTTTTATTGAAGTCCATCGATATTTTATTAATAGGCTCATTATAACCACAATTTACGTTCGTACTTAAAGTATAAAAAATATAGGATTTCTCGTTAATTACTTCTCTTCTTTTTTGGAGGATAGATATATTTAATAACTTTAATCGATTCACATACGGTGGAAGGAGATAGGTACTGTCCTATTCCTATGGGAGTTGACATAGAGCAAATAACAGGAAACGTTTTTGAAGACTTTCAATTTTGTTAACGTAGGACACCAGAAGCAACCGTAATATTATAAAATAGGATGAACGAGTGTAAAGTATAACATTTTTGTGACTAAGAACCGCATTACAAGACCAAGACGGACCATCGCTTTGCATGTTACAGTGTCGATATGAGGGTTAAATGACAACTTGGAGTCAAATAATACGTCTAAGTAATTAAAACTATGAACTCTTTCTACAACTCCATCCTCAATAGAATAAGTTGCCATTTTGTCACATCTCTTACGAGAAAAAGTCATAACTTCACATATTTTGTTATTAAACTACATACCGTTTTTGGATCACCATCAAAACACATCGTCAATATTTTCTTGCCAATATAGAATTCTGTAGTTAAATCCAAAAAATATTTTTCATGTAGGTATATCATTTATAAATAGAATGAACAGGATTGGACCAATATGACTTCCTTGAGGAACACCAAAGAGTATTTGACAACTTAAGACACACAATTATTAAAGTATTCATTTTGATTACGTTCAGTTAAGACAATATCCAGTTGGATTGACTCAGTCTAAAACTTTACTTAGGTCAGCATAAAATATATCCCCTTGCAGGCCATTCGCCATATTTTTATTTGGCTGGGAAGTGAACTCCAGAAGTTTTGTTGTAGACGATTTTTTTAAAACTGAATTCATGATTCTCTTTGACAATTAAATTCGGTTGACAATAGAATTGTGTATACTTACAGACAATTAATTCCAACGAAATGTTGTTTTTACTGCATCTGACAATTTGAACACAATTTTAGGGCGTTTTTATACTTTATGCAGAAGGGCTGAAATATTTCTTGCACAACTTCTACGTATTTCGCAGTAGATGTAAAATGGAAAACACATACGAAACATATAAGACGGCTCCGCTGTGCAAATGGTTTAATAACCTATCCCATCCAATCCCATTTTAATTTTAAAGGGTGTCCCATAATTCACGCAAAATGTTAATGACTCATGCAGTAATTGAATTGTTTCTCTGGCTATATAGCATGTAGCACCCTCTTCTTGAAATCACATGTTGGTCACCTCAATATCTTGTAATTCAGACACTAAAAATTGGGTTATCATGTCAAGATAAAGAACACCATTAATTGTTACTGTCCATTATTTTTTTTAAAATATTTCTTAACAATGACAATGTTCTTTCGTATAGCGCTCAATTTTACTAACCCCGAACTGTCAGCTGTCAGCGCTTAATTTTTACTAACCCCGAACTGTCAGCTGTCACATTGCTATCTTTTTTTTCCGTTGGCAACAGAGTATACTATTAAATGGTGCAAAATTCAAATTTTGCATGAAGTTGGAGCACCCTTTAGTTTGACTTAAATCGATGTTTTGTTTTAAAAATATGAGTGGCCCTTGGCGGATTTAAAAAAAATATATATACTTGTGGTAGAGCCATAAACAAAGAGCGAATTTCATAATCCTAGCTCGAAATTTTCAGACGGAATATCATACCCCTATGGCATATGCTACGGGATAGAGTACCAAAATCGTGTTTTTTTTTTTTTAAAGAAAAAGCCCCAACAACATGTACTTGGGTTAAAAAAATCTATGGGCGAAATGTATATTACATTATTTTCGAATTATTGTCATTAATTTTTGTTCGAATTTCCTTAAACTTTCACCAAAATTACATTTTGATTTCGCTTAAATGACAGAAGAAAGAGGATGTTTTTTGAAAATATTCACTCAATCGGACATAACCCATTTAAATATGTTGTCAGACTCGGGTTTCAATTAGTCTTAGATATTCTGTTCCCTTTGTTTCTAGATGAGCCTTACATACGATTCTTTTCTATCTTAAACCATGACCCCCCCAACATTTAGTTCAGCAAAGACCTTTAGAAATACTACTTTTTACAGATCCTATAGTGTCAGATTTACTACTTACTTAAGTGGCGCTACAGTCCGGAATGAACCTGGGCCTCAACCAACATGCCTCTCCAATTAGCCCGGTCCTTAGCTAACTGCCTCCAGTTGCGCACTCCAAGTTGGTTGAGGTCGGTTTCCACTTGTGCGCGCCACTTTAGGCGAGGTCTTCCTCTACTGCGTCCGACGTCTGGCTGGGAATCGAAGACTCTGCGAGCCGGAGTATTGGTGTCCATTCGTTCTACATGTCCTAGCCATCTTAAACGTCCAATGCGGAGTTTTTTGACCAGGGGCATGTCGCTGTACAGCTCGTATAGTTCTTGGTTGAATCTTCGTCTCCATAGCCCGTCAACGCAAACGGGACCGAAGATTTTTCGAAGAATTTTCCTCTCGAATCTACCAAGGATTTCTTCATCCGCTTTTGATACAGTCCATGCTTCAGCGCCGTAGAGCAGGACTGGGATGATCAGGGTCTTATATAGGGTTTCCATAGTAGTTCGAGTGAGGGCTTTACTACTAAATTGCCTTCTTAGCCCGAAGAAACAGCGGTTGGCAAGAGTAATTCTTCGTTTAATTTCTGACGAGATGTTGTTGTCAGAGTTAATAGCGGAGCCGAGGTAGACAAAGTCCCGTACTACCTCAAAGTTATATCTGTCAATGGTGACGTTCTGTCCAATTCGTCGATGTTGTGTGTCCTTTCGTGTTGACAGCATATACTTAGTCTTACCCTCATTTACTGCTAAACCCATTTTCGCCGCTTCCTTCTCTATACTAGCAAACGTGGCTGTGACATCACGTTGAGTCCTACCAATGATGTCAATATCGTCAGCGTATGCTAGTAGTTGCACCGACTTTTGGAAAATTGTGCCTCTGGTGTTGGCTTTGGAGTTTTGCACAATTCTCTCAAGAATCAGATTAAAGAAGTCACATGACAGCGCATCGCCTTGCCTAAATCCTTTTTTGGTATCGAATGTGTCGGTGAGGTCGTTTCCGACCCTGATGGAGCAGCGAGAATTCTCTATCGTCATCCTACACAAACGGACGAGTTTGGGTGGTATACCAAAACTAGACATGGCTCTGTACAGTTCGTCTCTATAAATGCTGTCATATGCGGCTTTGAAATCGATGAACAGGTGGTGAGTATCGATTTGGACTTCTTGAGTTTTTTCCAGGATCTGCCGAAGTGTGAAAATTTGATCGGTTGTGGACTTTCCTGGCCTAAAACCACACTGATAAGGGCCAATCAGGTTGTTGGTAAACGGTTTCAGGCGTTCACATATTACGGCAGATAGGATCTTGTAGGCGATGTTGAGGAGACTTATGCCTCTGTAGTTGGCGCAGTTCAGAGGGTCTCCTTTTTTGTGGATGTGTCAGATTTAGAGCGAAATAATTGTTAGAAGTGCCACATTTGAACGACCTACAAGTCAACCTGGTGAAGCATATGAACACCACAACCCACACCAAAACTGCCTCTGTGACAGAACAACCCAACAATAAACCAACGAAACATGCTTTTCAAATAAGAAACATGATCGTGGTCCTGTTCAGCTATTTGCCAGCACTCTTCAAAAATTTATGATAATGTTGTAAACATATTTCCCGAAATCAGATCTAATATATCAGTGCTACATAAAATATAAAAAAAATATTTCCCAATATCCTTTTTAAAACAATCCTACCCCATATCTCAATCCAAACACCGTAGCTAATGGCTTTACTCGACGAACTCATGTTTCTCACTCACTCAGGCAAAGCCTTTAAAATGTCATGCCAATTAATAACAGTCAAGGAAATTTCTGATTCTGATGTTTCCGAAAGACGCGTCTTCAAGACCACCAACAGAAACATTCGTCATTCGACTATTTCGAGGACGTCTCAAATAGATTAGTTGCACGACGCACCCACAAAACTTCAAAATTAGCCAGTGTCCCTCTTTTTGTTGTTGTTTTCTCCCAAATTCCTTTCTCGATTTATCTTATTCAGTTTTTGTCTTTTTAATTTTTTTTCCTATTTTTTTTTTTTGGTTTTTCTAAATCCTAAATAAAATTTCTCAAAAATAGATCCGCGCTCTCATATCTGGCGTTTTTGTTTTTGTTGTTGGTACGTTTTTTTACGCACGCACCTTTTTCAAAACAGGAAACTCGCACGATGACGAATATCTTGAGCATCCCAAACATATGGCAATCAGCACAGAACCATGTAGATGGTGCACTGGCAAAGATTATGCAGTCTTCGTTATATACAAACACTGTCCATTCCCTATTTTGTGTCTTGCACAAGACTCGGAGTCAACTCCAGGAGGAACACCGAACGACAGAGAGAAAATCCTTCTGAGCTAGAACAACATCATGGTATAGTCCGCCAGTTCTATTTTCGGCTTGGAATTCTTCAGAACTTTGTCGTTTATCCAAAATGGGGAGAGATGTGTTGTCGTTGTATATTGGTGCTCAGTGGCACAGCTCATCATCAACATAGCACACCCTGCAAAAGCAGTGCTCGTGCCAAGACGATATCATCCAAACAAAGGAGAGGCTGGGAAGATTATTCCATCCTATTAGGCACTAACTATGGAATTTTGTGGCAGATAGTTGGTGCTCCTTTTGTTTTTGGCGCGCGCGAAAATAGTTTTACACTGTCGTCGTCGTCTTCGGCTTTTAGGTTTTTTTTTTTTGCAAGCATGTGGTGTTCTGATGTGTGATGCTGATGACTATTTTGGGGTGCGAATTAAAAGGGGTGACTGTTCAGGCACTATCCGAAAATAGAAGTAGAGGTATGGAGGTAGAGTTTCAGCTTGGAAATATATGGATGCTCAGAGATAAGAACGTGATGCATTGCGGAGCTTTTTACTCATAATTACAGAGTGGTGCAAAATAATCTCAAAGTAAGAATAAAGGTATATTCATGAGTTTCAAAGATGGACAGTTGCTTGAACACACAGCGATCAACTGCAGATCTGCTGAGCTATATGTAAAATATCCCCGGGGATCTGTGATGGAACATATATAAAATTTGGAGCTGTTGTTCTATATATGTACATATTTGAACATTTGATGGAGAGCACAATCCGGTGTGGATCACCATTCCAAGCAACTCAAATTGTTCGTATCATAAATTGGCTATTCCCACCATAGCCAAAAATGGTCACCTAAAAGACGTTGAGTTGTTGCGCGCTTTGTACCTATCTCTTTGGGGAAAAACGTTGTTTAATTGTAATCTTCAGGGCGCAAAGGTAAAGGAACAACTTAATTTACTTAACCAGCTCCTGATTCGTTAAAGGTCACGCTGCCATTTATCCTCTCCACGTTCTTTCAGTCATTCAGTCCTTAAACCGAAGGTTCGGTATTACTTGCCGTCCCGCATAGGCCTGCGTGTGTCTTTAACGATACATGTTCCTGAAAATGTGTTGAAAGAGTCTAATGATACTCAGGTGGGGTTATGGTGTGGTGCTACGGGTGCCTGAAAGAGATAGTCACTTCAAACATGTCCGCCAGATCCTGTAGGTCTTTGCAGTAATAACAGCTTTTGCAATTGAAGCCTTATATAGGGCTATAAGCATGTTTGATTTGCTGCCTTTGATTACCGGCCAAATAAGTTTGGTGTGCCTACACGTACTAATGTTGTGCCATCTGGCTGTAGTTGCTTTTTGAACGCCAGTAGGGAATTTGACAAGCTATCGGAAAGGGAAACACAGCATGCCGATCCTAGTCTAGCTAGTTCCTCTGCTTTTCATTTCTACTATGTTATTATGTCGTGGCTCCCATGTTCTGATTGCATAGATCCCTTAGCTCTGTACGGCAGTGTCCAATAATACTAAATATTGTTACGTTTAATGCCAGAATTTTTTTTTTATCCAATTTCCATCTTCGAGTATGGCTAGGATCTTTGCTTGGAATACACGAGTCTGTTAGACTCAGGGATGTGGCTAGAACGATCTTTTAAAAGTGAACCTCAGACCCTACTAAAATTTCTATTTTTGATCCATCAGTGTGGATTGGTGTAGATGCCTGTGTTCAAGCTGGATACGACATTGTCTGTATTCAAATTGAATATTTGATATCAAAACCTTTGTGGGGGATGTTGTAGTCAGACATTTCTTCCTCATATGACACTGATTTTAGTATTGTGCTGTGGCCAAAGGAAAAACAGAGTTTGATAGAGATTTCGATTCAAGTTGTTCGGTCTATGTAAGAATCTATATTTCAGCGTTCATCCAAAGATAGGCTTGAGGGTAAACTGATTTGTATTCATAGCGTAGCGAGTTTTGCGGCTGAATTTATGAATGGAAGGAATGCAGATGGCTATTTCATTTGATCATTGGTTGTTAAAGTAGCGAAAAAAAAAAAACAAGTTAGGGCAGCAGATATTTCGACGATGTTCAAGCGAAACGAGTTCGCTATTCCTATGTCTGCTATAAGTTTTTTTTCGCGCACGTTTGAATCCCATTACGAGGTGCAATATTGTTGATATTGTTGAATACGTGAGCGTTGAACTCAAGCTTGGGGCGTATAAACGCTTTATATATTGTGGCCAGATCAGAAGGGGTCAGATATAAAGGAAAACTAGAAATTTCGCTGCGTTTTTAGCTACTCCTAATACGTGGTCGTTCCAACGTAAGTCGTTACTTAAACACATACCTAGCATGGAAAGCTTTTTGTTTTTTTCGACGAAAGTGCCATTCAGGATAATGGCTTAAGATTTTGGCTTTGCTTTAATGACAGAAGACAGCGTTGTGTTTTGAAAGCATTGTATTCTACTCTGTATGATTTACCTCATTTGATAATGCTGAGAAGGTAGGAATTCAATGAGCTTAACATATTTTGTCGTTAAGAGTCGACGTTTGAAGATGAGAAACGTGGCCCTAAAAACGAGTATGAAAAGATCCAATTAATGCCATCAGTGAAGGACTGAACTGGATTAGAAGTTGCATACAGGAGATCATTTATAAAAATGAGAAAGAGAGGCGGAGACAAACCTGAGCCTTGGCGGACACTAGAATTTATTTGGTTGGAGTTTCAGAGATAATGCAAAGATAATTTCTAATCTATAGATGACGTTTTTCACCGATTATAAATGCACGCATTTTCGACGAAAGGCTTGATTCCAAACCCTGTCAAATGCTTTTGAAATATCAAGTGTAACGATCTTACTTTATCCACCATGTTGGATTGGTTCCACTTTTCTGTAAGATATGTCATCAAATAACCAGTGGACCTGTTGCTGCGAAAACCTTACTTCTTATCATTGAGTAGTTTGCGTGTTTCGAGATATTTCATAACCTGGCGATTTATCAGCGTTTCCATGGCCTAAGAAAGAAGGGACGTAAGTGCAATTGGTTAGTAACTGGAGGGAGAAGAATATTCGACTTTAGATCTCATAGAGTTACTTTACAAGAATGGCAAAAGAATAGATGAAATTGGGAATTTAAATCGAAGTAAATCTGCTACTTTAGTATACAAATGGGACTTCTACGAAAGATCTGACCAATTTCAGTATAAACAACTTTTCACTGCAAGAAGGTATATCGCAAGTCCAAAGATAACTGCAAAAATTGCCGAGTCTATTAAAGCGCAATGCACAGATTTTTTTTTTTTATTTTACGAATGATAGCTTCTGGAAAAAATATTAACGTACCAACATTTTTCCAAATACTAAGTGAAACAAGTGAGCTATATCTATATACCAAGCAGTGTCCAAAAACTCTTTATTTATGAAGAAAACAAAAATCTGATAGATTCCGATTTTTGTCCACCATTGGCTGCATTGACAAACTAGAAATCTTATGTCCAAAACCCAGGTTTTATACGGATATTTGAATCGAGCCGAAACGCTCCATTTTAGCTAAACAAGTGGTTTCAGCCCAAATGCAATGCATTTCGCCATAAATACCGGAAAACGCATTCCAAATGACTTTATAGTCGAATACAAAAGTAGCACTTTGGAGAGAGGGACAAAAGAATAGTGGATAAATAGATATGGAGAAGCTCAATCGCTTTTACATTTTTTTTTTGGAAATTGGAATGCGTTTAAGTTGGTAAATCCGCTTTATTGAAAGGAGAAAAAGGGTTTCGTGAATTGACGTATTTCGGCTCGTTGGGATTACACTGTCAATCTAAGTCATTTCAAACTACATTAAAAATAGGCTATTCTTGAATTGTCATATAGCGTGTTGATTCTAAGTCACTGAGGATTATAAACACCTCAGACGTGCAAATCAACGTCTAAAAGTTTCATACGCAAGGGCATTTAACCAGTTAACTACTATAGTCGTGTACTGTCCAAACATATATTCTCTTTATTCTTAACTTAAACTTTGTAATTTCGTAAACACCCTATATATATATATATATATTTCATAACGTAATTTAATTAACTAACAAATATTTCTCTTTCTACTTACAGCTGTCTAAAGAGAGTTCAAGTTCGCGCAAAAAAGGTAAGCACCTATAAATTCACCCGAAAAAAAAAAGGAATAAAAAAGTTAAATGACAAATCCGTGTGTGTTTTAAGTAGGGTCATAGGTTTTTAAGTGCTGTCACTTGAATTGCTTTATGAATGACAGTGGCGTATGAAATTACCAACTGTCAAACAGACAAACACGTGTGTATTCCCGGGGCTTGGTCTATTTCAAGTCACTGTCAATGAATGACAGACACCTCCATATGGGCGTTGTAAGCGAAAGTTGTTGTTAATTAGAGAGAAACGTCACATCCAACTGACATAATTGAAATCACTGTGAGAACAGATTTCAATTATGAGATACTCGTCGCCATTGAAATAGTAAACTACTTGCAAAAATTTGCAATTAAGTGTAAAAGTCGGTGTTTGGATGCGCTTCGAGGTATCATTTAATTGTAATAATTGGACGGGGAGAACAATTAGTGGTGTAGAGGTGTTTGTTTGAGAATTTTGTTTCCATCACCCTTGAGAGTTAATACACGGTGTTAATAAGCGAAACTCTTTTAGTGATGAAGAAGGACTGCTGTAGCTATGTCAAGTCACACTCTCTTATGCACCTCATACCGAAACTTCCCACCCAATCAGCACAAACAAATCAAAGCACCATACACAACATTCCGATTCCTAATCCGATTTATTTTTTCCCTAGAAAACGAGGTGAATGTTTCCCATTCAGACCAAGTGAGAGTGAAAATGAATCGATATTTTGTAATAGATTCATGGACGTGGAGGCCCCCTTTTAAGGCGACCAAGTATTTTACCGTGCAACGGTTAAACCAGCACGAGCTAAAGCCGGAAAGTAGGTGGCTCACCTAGAAATGAGTGATGAACTTGCACAATGATGTGCACATAGAAAGGAGACGATGAACCTAAAAAAAAATAAAAGAAAGAAACGATTGCGTCTATCAGCACTTTTTTTTTTTTTACCAAATTGGTAGCAAACTAAGGCGATAAGCTATTCGCATAAGGATGCGAAGCAACGCATGCAACTATTTCAAAGTGTCTCACGAATAAATCACATGAAGTATCTGCGTCGATATCTAAATTTAGATAGAATTTAGTACATTCAGTCGTTATCTGTTTGGATGTATATTCCTATACGATTGGAGAACATTTTTCATTTTTTTTTTGTGTTGGGTAATAAAGTGTTACATATTTTTAATAACAACGATGACGTGTCGTTTTACAACTCTAAGACATTCACATAAAATTTGAGAAGTTTTTTTTTCGAGAAAAACTAATTAAAGTGATGATGCTGCTGCTGTTGATCTTTTAAAAAAAATAATAAAATCCCTTTCGGGCTTTACAAAGGGGTGGATATTTTGTATGGGAGGGAAACATATTTGTTTTGACACGATTTGAAGAACTATGTGAAATATTTTCTCTCAACACTAATAATACTTGAGTTAAGGTTGTAAAGACTCATGACAACATATGCCACATTTACTTTAGGTCATGATAACACATGTCACATCATGTTTCTAAAAGCGAACGTTGTTCGTGTGCGCACCTGGAATCTTAGAAATATTAACAGAATGGCTGCAACCGAGCGAGCAAGATTCTATACCAGCCATTCATGAAATACAATTTGATTTGACCGAAATGAGAATGAAAAACTGAGACATTTTCATATATTAAAAAAAAATACTTTTTAAAGTACCTACACCATTTGGGAATTGGCATAAATTTACTTTAGCAAAAACTCACTTTTTTCCGTTTCACTGATGATTTATCCGTTTTTAACAATCGTCGCTCACATTTAGTTTAAGAGTTATGCTTATGACAAAATTTCACTTTTGGGTTATATTTCCATACAAATTGTTTGTTGTTTGACATTTCTGTTTTTTTTTGACAACTGTTTTAAAGATTTTTATTTTTTTATTCATTATTATTTCTTTCATGATTTTCCGAATTTTGATTGATTAACAACTTTTAAAGTAATTAAGAGCGCCTGCCAGACAAGTACACATACTCAGATATTTATTTTTACATTTTTTTCCATTTTGGGAATTTTTATTTTAATTATTTTTATCTGGCAATGCTGCACTGGAATGTTCTTCTTCGTATTTATCATTTAGCTATGTGTGAAATGTCAAAAAGTGGTTGATTTTTATAGGGATTTTTCGAATTTTGATTGTTGAATAACTTTTAAACTAATTGAGAGTAGGGTTTTCGCGTTCCCGTCTCTTTTTGAATCCCGGAAATCGGGAACGATTATTTTTTATTCCCGGGAATGAGTTATTTAGAAAAAAACTCTAGTTTTTCAGTATTTTCTTTTTATTATAAAAATTCACGAGTCTGGTTGCCGGAGAAAAAAGACTTTAAGAATACCAAAGCATTCAAGGACCTATCGGATAGCATGTTTCTTGCTTGCAGCGATTGAAAACACTCTCTCGCTTTCTGTAGATGTTGGTTTCACTGTTAAGAGGGATTTGTATAGCAGATCCAAATTTGGTGTACGTTTTTTCGTGGCCTCGTATATCTGTTAGAAAAATTAGCAAAAAAAAGACAAGGAATGAACAGGTATAATATCCATTTCCATACATATAGCAAAAACAAAATAGAACATAAATTTTGAATGAGTTCATAAAATGGTTAGTATGTAAAATAATATGTTATATGTACCTGGAATTAGTTTAATGCATCTTGTATCGGAAGATGCTGGAACAAGTCTGGCGGCGTTGTTGATAGCTTCATTCAACTGCATTTCGAAAGATGTAGGATTATCTGACGATTCTTGCAACGTGAGAGTATCTTCTTCACTTGATTCAATTTTGCTAGAAAACAAGCGCATAAATATGTTTTCTGCATATCTTCAAAGGCTTGTTTTCGAAGCATTTGGCAAGTCATTTGATGTATAAGTGTCAGGATTATGTAAATATTTGCAAAGGCCAAAAAGACTGACATCTCTCCTTTCTAAATTTTTTTTCTTCTAGTGCTGAATAAAACTCCTCTAAAAAAGGGAGTTTGAAGTTTTCGGATTGTATTCAGTAGAACTGAAATAATAGCATCGCATGTAAGAATTGTTGGGTCTTTTCTGCTCAGTGCTTCCACCGCTAATTTAACAGGATTCAATAGTTGTACCAAATTCTGCAACTCTTCTTCATTTTTTTCATTCAAGTTCCAGTTGTAGTTCAAATCGACGAGAGCTTTCTCAATACTATTTTTTACCTAACTAAACTATTCCAGCGAGTTTTTACATCTAGCAGCATCTGCATTTCTTGTCCTTTTTCTTGTTTAATTAATTGTTGAAGTAGAATATTTTTTACTGGACTTTTTCCAAACATTTTTACGATTTTTCGGACCTCGTTTAAATCGAGTTTTTTTTTGCTTAAAATATTCGCGAATGAATTCACTGCGTGGGATAGCACGGATCGATATGCTGTCTTGAACAGCCAAACGAGCTATAACTTCGGAAATATAACGAGTAGGCTGAAAAAAACCACTGATATTTTGCTGCTCAATTTTAGGTCGTTTTGCTTGCCACGCATTTTTGGTAACCGTAGAAACATTGTCAGTGTCGATAATAGAAGCGCTTGGTCGTGGATTATATTTTTCTGCTTCTAACTGTGATATTCTTAGCTTATGTACTTTTTCTAAGTGTTTCACTAAACCACTTGTCTTTTTTTTAAGTAATTCCAGACTTTGGAAGTTTTCTTATCCATGATGCACTACAAAGTAACAATAACCAAAACATAATGTAACGAATTGTCAATGCATTATAAAAAAAGCTATATTTTATAACTTGCAATAATCTCATAAGTCTTGTAATTTAAATGTACGAGAATAGCAATAGCAATCAATGAAGTATTAAAAATATACTTACCAGATCTAATGACGTCTAATTGTAATGATTGTAATAATTGTAATGACGTCTAATCTAATTGTGGGCTCAGTGGCGCGATGGTTAGTGCAATGAACTGCCGCGCAGAAGGTCTGGGTTCGATTCCCAGCCGTAGCAACACTTAAATGATTTTTCACTGGCCCTCCTCTCGTGATGATCTGACAAATCGTCCGAGTAGTATCAATTGTCATGAATAGCTTATCTCAACTTAGCCGTTCGGAGTCGGCATAAAACAGGAGGTCCCGCCATCGTGCAAGAAGTACACACGCACACATGAATGGTTGTGAGAAAGCTAGGCCCTGGGTACTAACGAGCCTGTTGCGCCAAAAATTTGTATTTTTTTGTATTTGTAGATCTAATGACGTCAACACAAAAACAAGAACTAAAACTTTTAACAAACTTTGAACATGAACAACATAAATCACTGGTGACGAAACTTTGTATGGCATTTAAACGCCTTGGCTACTAAGATTGTTATATATGTATATATTTTAAATATCGTTTTCGCAAAAAAAAAATTAATTTTAAATTTTACCGGGTACCCGGGTATTATGACAAATTATTCCCGGGAATGAAAGCGTTTTCATTCCCGGGAATAATTTGTCATAATTTCCATCCCGGGAAACCGGGACCGAAAATCTAATTGAGAGCAATGATTTTAAAAAGTTGCTAAATTATCAGCATAAAATAGTAAGTGGAATAAAAAAAAAACTGAAAAAAGTGCGTTTTTGCTAAAGTAAACTTGTTCCTGGGAATTTAATTTAATAAATTCGCGGTCGCGGCACTCATTTAAAAGGCCTACTCAAACCAACGCGAAACTTTGGTGCGGGAGCGAAATTCCCGCGGAAAATAAGTACATGGCGGGATATGGCATCATGCAAATAGCTGCGTACTCACAGAGGCGATAGCGGGATTGTAGCGTTATTTCGCTGGTTCGCTACATGCACTATATTTTCACAGTCCCGCGTGTGTTATTGTACTTTGAAGATGGTGTCAGTGGAACAGCTCTTGAAAATTATAAAAAATATCCAATTTTGCATACCCTCCCGCTTCGCGTTTGGTGTGAATGGATAGTAGTTCACGCTCCCGCATCTTTCTCATGCGATATTCGCTATCGCTACCGCTCTCGCGTTTCGCGTTGGTTTGAGCAGGCCTTACTCAAACAGTAAAATTTCTAATGACGACTCGAATGGTAGACTCTGTGATGGCTGCCATTTCGTGACGAATATTTTCTTTTAAATGCTCCAGGGAATTCTGTTTATTGGCATGAACTTTACATTTGAGATAACGCTACAGGAAAAGTCTATAGGGGTTAAATAGGCCAATTCACGCCAGCTCTCCAGGAGATCAATTTGCCAGGGAAAATGTCACGAACTGTTGGCAGACTCGTATTAAATGTGTGTGACGTTGCTTCGTGCAGTTGGAACCATGTTCATTAGTTATAGCCAAGTATATTTTGTATTTTTGCAAGAAGTCGCTTCTGATCTGATGGCCATCATAATTTAAAGCGCCCAAAACATGAGTTAAACGCTCACGTATGGTTGGGTGCACCAAAAACAATATTGCCCATCACACACGGAATTCAAACTCGTGCGAACTTATAGCAGATATAGAAATATCGAACTCTTCAGTTTCGCTTGAACATCGTCGAAATATCTTCTGCCCTACCTTGTTTTATCGCTAATTTAACAACCAGGACTCAAATGAAATAGTCAGCTGCATTCCTTCCATTCAAGAATACAACCGCAATACTCGCTACGCTAAGCATGCAAGCCTATCTTCAAACGTACAGTAAAATGCGGAATGGTCTACCAAACTCTGAATTTTCTTGCCATTATAGCTAATACTCATTTAAAACCAACCATTCAAACCATTGGTTCTTCTTAGCCCGCACTGTGCTAACACATGTAAAGGGTAATCATAACCCCTTGAGTGCGGATAAATTTAAAAAAAAGAGTGACACTGAGGCCTCCATGTACCAACATAATTTAGTTAGGTAACGAGTGCTTCGCTGCATTAACTCTACAAGAAATTATGTTATTACACATCACCCTAACTAGGTGGCGCAAACAGTCTTCACTCGATTACTGAAAACTTTACAAATGTCGAAGTGGCAATAATAAAAGACGTCATTTGCAAACATAACAACGTCTTCTGCCTCTTGGTCAAATAAAGACCCAAATGTCAAAGTAAATTTCAAACATATGTATGAGAAGGCAACGATCCGCTGGGCGAATATTTTAATACTATAGGTTAATGTATATAAATGCTGAGTTTCCTCCAATAGAATGATGCTTCACAATGCATTGAGAGCATTCCCATCAATAACCAATATGCTAAATTAACCTCGTCCTAAAACACACCACGGTTCTCCGACTGACAGTCTCCCGTCAATAGGAATGCTATAAAAATAAGGTCGCCCGAACCTTCCCGCACCGATTTGTTTTCACTCGATTTTGCACCTTCTGATGTAACACAGCCTCGCAAAAACACGCATTCATATAAAAAGGCCAACTTGACAGCTCATTTGACAGCGGCAAACATGAAACGATGCATGAAAGACCAGAAAAGCGCAAAAACCTAGCATATCACTGTCAAAATGCTGGCTCTTATCACATTCTTACCACTTTCTCAACTTTTACCTTAAATCACCGCGGTGCGACTCCAGAGAAATGCAACAAGTAATTGATTGTCTCCATTAGCAGCAGCGCGAGTACCTGTCAACAATTTATAAGTGTCACTGTCATTTTAACTGTCAAATGATTGGACGCGCTTTGAACCTATTTCCGATTAAATATCAAATACTCATTTGCGGAAGTTGGTTATTTTCCCTACTGCATGCCGCACTGGTGTTTGGAGTCGCTCTCAGTCGTGTTATGAAACATCACTTTTTATGGGCGACAGTTAAATGCACATCCTAACGGTATGTGCAAAACGTCATCGAAGTTAATTTCATGCAAATTGCTGCTGCTTGCATTGAACTTAACACGGATTCCGATTCGTTTTAAACGCATCGGCATGGACATAGACAGAGAGACGTAGCTCAGCGAAGCCCAGTCAAGCCAAGACGTGTCTCGTTGCAAAGAGACGACTGTTGGCAGATGGCTAAACTCTATCCAGGTGGCTTCATTCTGCACGGTGTTCGTGTGCATTTATGCGGTAGCGACTTAAATGCCATCGCGTAACAACAATATCGCTCCTATGGTAAAATTAATTGCGTCAATGTGCGACAACGCTTGTCACACAGCAAATGCGATTGTATCGGGCGCCGAGCAGGGGACAACGGACATTGGGGAGCGCAAGATCTTAGCTAATCGCCAGATGAAGTCTTATGACATTTGTCTTCGGACAGGGAGCAGAAGATTAAAATGTCTCGCAGAAAGTATGCAATGGGAAGAGTTTGGGAACTATATACAGTTCGAGGTGGAAAATCCCTCTCCGACCGCAAGTAGCAATCAGGACACACGGTGTGCTCAGTGCTCAGTGCACACCATCTGGTGTTCTATGCCTGTAAACGGTCACCCATCTTAACGATTGGTTTGGCCCACATTCATTCCCGCCGCGTCTATATGGTGATGTGGTGGTTTCACCTTAGACTCTCGCGGACCCGGAGTGTGAGATGCACCAACAGCAGCCACTGCACAGCATCGACGGCGGCGGCACAAATTGCTTGCATCCAGCTAGCACTGAAACAGTGAAACATTGAAACACCTATTTATCACTGAATGGTATGGAATTTGAGTTAGGTATAGCATCATCGTCGGTCGTCGTCGTGTGCGCACACGCTGCAAATGTGTGCATATCCTTAATTGGAAACATGTCGGACAGCGACGGACTACAACGACGACGAGCGTACGGCGATGCTGGCAAAACGGCCATTAGTGTGCTAATGGCCAACGCATTTGAATCGATTAGTTCAAGTGCGATCGTTTATTGAGCGGTTTGAGTGGTCGTTGGATGGCGCGCTGTGAGATGGTGTTAGATGCGGTTATTGTTGGGCGGATGATGATGAGCTTGTGAGGATAGGCTGCACCGCAAGTGGGCAGATTAGCTGAGTTATGGTTATGGAGACTATCGGGTGATAAGCGAGTAAATGTCGGTCAAGGGTCGGCGCTATGAATGCATCGGTCATGGTTTTTATTGGGAAAGTAGTGTCGGCGTTTGATAGATAAGCCGAAGGTCGTTTAGGTGAGGAACGGATGATTGTAAATATAACGACATGAGGATTTATGTTTTCATTGTTTGTTCAAGTGAAGTGTGGTCAATGGAGCAATGGGAATAACCGATTCAATGTAGTAGCACCGATAACGAGATCAGAGTGACTTAAAGGGAGGGTATCGCTTCTCAAGTAGCTGATATTATTGTTGCTAATAGTTTTACAGTAAAACTCCCTCAGTCGCGTGACATAGGGGTGGCATGGACATCACTAGCAAACAACAACGTACATGTCTCGAAATTCTAGCGAACGTTTTATAGGTCAGAGTTACTGGATTGTGGCTGGAGCCATACATTGGATGGAAGCGCTATGAATGAAGCTTGATTTTTGTAGCCTGTTCCTTAATGTTTTATCCGTAGTGGCACACGTTTTTCAGTAGTGTTTTCAAGAAGAACATCCGTCAATTCTACACAAAATACCCAAACAACTGGCAGCGGTTAGGAAGTAGGTACGTAGGCTCTATACGCAAACATACCACTGCTAGATATCGCAAAGGCTACTGTGTGAACGTCTTAAGCCTTTCGCCACACACTTATCGTCAGCGTGGCTTACACCCTGGCAGGTCGACCATAGACCACATTTTCTTACTAAGGGACATCATGGAAAAGACCAACGAAGTCGAGACACATCATCTTTTGATCAACTTCAAAGCTATAGTATGATAGCATCCATCGCCTAGAGCTTTTTAAAGCGATGGTGGAATTCGGGATACCATCAAAACTGATACAGCTGCGTTGTCTAACACTGGATTACACGCGATGCAATATCCAGTATGGAAACAGCTCTTCTGAACACTTCCAAAGATGTACCGGATTCTGACAAGGAGACCAGCTTACATGCGATTTCTTCAATCTCGTACTGGAACTGATAGTTCGTTCGTAGGCAGGTTTAAATGCAGAAGGCATTATCTCGAATAAATCCGACCAGCTACTGGGGTACACAGACTATTTAAACATCATTGATCGCTCCCATCGTGCCGTTGCGTAGATATTTACGGCATTTGAGGAAGAAGCGAAACGCGTTGGTCTTGTAGTTTACGATGACAAGACAAAAAGCACTGTCGATGCACAACCTCGGACAAAATGTCACTGTTGAATGCAACAATTTTGAAGAACTTAAAAGTGTTGATCCGCCTCAGACTCAACATTTATCATACGAATGACACCTTCGGGGAGATACGACGAAGACTGATCCTAGGAAAGCAATGCTATCTCGGTTTTAGCAAAACAAATGGGAGGGAACTTTTAAGTCCAAATTTTGAGTCTGCCGGATGCTAATTTCACCAGTCCTACTTTACGGCTCCGAGTCCTAGACAATAAGCAGGGGAGCGGATCAAATACTAGGCAAATAGGCAAATACGAATGGAGGAGAAGATGAGCTATACCAAGATTGGCGAATGAACTGCAGCCAAAAGAATTATCAAGCGAACGTGGATGCAAGTGCGCTTATGCTGAATACTTCGAAGCAAAGTGCCCCGGATAGAAGAGGAAGTGCAGCGAATGCACCATAAAACACTCAAACTCGCAATTTCGCTTCGATAAAGCAATGTCAAAACTATTTTCCTCCAGCAGTACTAACTGCATGAAGCCTTACGGAAAAACATTTGGCGCACTCTACATGACTTCTATAAGACTTTCTTAGCAAAGCCTTACCGAAGATAAAAAAATAACGACAATAGAAAAAAAAAACGATACTTTCAAATGAGAAATACTTTATTTAGTCATATTTTTATCTTTTCAATAATTTATATCAATATAATGGTAAATAGTGCTATTTATGGTAGTACATACATACATATTATGTTATATTATATTTAATCATATAAATTGGGTTCTTACTGGACTCCGAACTCTGGTCCTTGCACGTCAGTCCTCTGCAATACGCAAGAGTAGTATCAGTCATAAAACACTTGAAAAGTGTTCTGCAAAAAAGACCGACTCGGCTTAATTGTTCATTTAAAAGCGAAAGCGAATTTAAAAATGTGGCTTTTAGTTTTGTATTTCGGCCTTATTTTGCTCGGTTTTATTACACGGCACACCGATTTGATTTTGGTTGGCACAACTCACAATTTCCAGAAGCAATTGCTTCTACTGAGTTTTGTTTTTGTATAATAACTCTTGTAGGTAAATCCACAGGCTTTATAGAAGATGTCATCATCTCTATGACTTCTATAAAGTTTGCGCGGATATGTGTGGCATTTGCAAAGATGTGTTGGTAAAGCTTCCACCTATTTGTGATTTAAAAAAAATGAATGTGAGGTGCGAAAATGATAGAGTGTGACAGAACGTTGCTTCGTCTTTGAATTTTTCATATCAGTTGGCCATATAGGTGGTATTTTATCAAGAAATCTGTTGACATAAACGCCTGCCAGACGACTGGACAGTGGACATACTCTAAGTGGAGCAACGGAGATGCGTGAGCGATTCTGACTACGGAGAGCGAGTTCAAATAATTTTAAGCTGAAAAGCGGAAACCCAAGTAGCTTTTTCGGCTACATGAAATTTGGTTCAATGAAAAATGACAAAAAAAAAATCAAAAATAGTTCCAACCATTTTTATGAAATTCAAGATATATATATGTATATGTATGTATATTTGAAAAAAGGAAACTAACTCAATAACGTCGTTTGTGATCAGTTTAATATTTTGGCAGTAGGTAAGTTTTGATTAACTGTGATTCGGTACGTAGAACATAAAGGCGAAGCGGAAAATAAATTTGCGAAGGTACGATCGAATTGACTTGTTAATATTCAAAATTCTTGAAATTTAGAGCTTATTTTGCTCAGCGTTATTTCACGGCACCCTCAAATCTCTAGCATTTTGAGTATTCTTTCCTCCTCTCCTCGCATTACTTGTCAACAGTTATGACTTCAAGTGAATGAATTGAGCTTAGTCTAATGGTCTTTTTAATGGATTCATTCAGAGTGCAATGATACCTTCTTTTAAGACTTACTCTATGATACCTCTTTTCCATTTACAATGAAAAGATGCTTTTATCTGTACTCGATGACAATTCAAAAAAAAAAAAAAATCCCAAGCCCCACTTTGTTTATGCGGCGCATTGTGTTGCACACAAAACTTACCACCATTGGCCTAAACAAGCACACGAGCTTCTGTACCAGTTGCGGTTGCATGGTTGGGTGCTTAAATAAAACTCTGAAATATGCATATACATGCACACAGATATCATGTATCTCATTTCGGAGATGCTTGCATGATATGTTTAGGAATTCATTCGGATAATGATGAGATTGGGCCCTTCTTCAAAATCCCAATTCATTCGTTTTCATTCATAATTGACGAACGTGCACTCAAGGCGTCCAAAAGGGAATCGAAATTCCGTTAATTTATCCACTCGAGCTGGTGTGGTTTTACATATTACTGCCTTGTCATCTGAAAAAAAAAAAAAAAAAAACGAAACACTTCAGATACCCGATCTTTTAAATTTTGTTGATTTTTCAAATTAAATTTTGGAATTTTCCCATACTCCAAGTTCCCTCACTTTAAAGTGCGTAATTAGTTCACGACATTTCCATCAGATAGAGAAGTCGTTGGTATTTTATTTCTATGCCATCGAGAGATTAGCCTACACAGATTCTACGCTACAACAACTCGGATGACATTTGCAACACAAGAACACATCTAGGACAGACATTTGCTTACAGATGTTGACCGCAGTTTGAATGTGACTCCGAATCGGGTTTCTGCAACAATTTTGATGGCAATAATTAATATTGCATTTGTCACAACTCGCCGTAGATACGATGGTAGTTGTAATTTAATTATTGAGCTACTTTTGTCCAAGGAACGATGCACTTCAAGTTGCTGCGAGACGCTATATAGATAAACGATGCTATTTAATTTTTTTAAGACTTGGTACTACAACACGACAATGACTGGTGGTTGTTGGTTTGAAGTTCAAGTCGAGAGGTATTTAGAGAGGTGTTCCACATTCGAGGAAGGTACCCATAACGAGAGCTGATATTAATTGTTGTTCGTTAATTTATTTAATTGAAAGCAATCAAGTGAATTGCTTTATATAAGTCAGTGGACAAGTGAAGTTGGACATGTCTCGTGTTTTGGGAAACAAAATGAGATGGGGTTTTGAAAATATTTTAGCTGAAGTTATCTTCGAATCTTGACATATTTTTACAAATGGGTTATAGTAGCTTGACTAGCTTTGTTGTGTGTCCATTAGCATGTTCTTAATAATGACAAACTTCCATCCCATAGACAAGTCAACTGATTCTAAAGGAGCATACAAGGGCGGGCATTTCCGAAATAGAAGAAGCAACACATTTATCACTAGAACAGTTTATCATGAGCACAATCCTTGATTTCAAACCTGTTTGGAGGTATTTAAACTGAGGTACACAACATATTTGCTTAAAAGAATCAAAGCACCATTGACGGCACCTGCTAAATGACAATTAAGTCGAGAGTGAAATAGGGGAAGAAAATCGCCCATCATTGAAGGGATGGCCTGTCTTCATAGAAGATTTTGCAATAATTTCACGACAATTTGTTGCTTCAGAGTTATAGAATTGGTCTACCTGAGATAGCTTTTTAAAGAAAATCTGAGAAGCCTATACAATCCGCATTTTAGGCCTCTATTGTGAGTGTCGATCAGTGACCAACAATCGATATTTATCGTTGATCGATCTTGTCTGCACTTGAAAAATATATTTTTCTAATTTGCTTCAATCTTTGAAAGCTAGTTCGATTATTGATGGCGATTTGAATGCGTAACACATTTTTTGGGGTTCTAGATACATATCGCGAATGCAGAATGCTCTATAAGATCAACCAACATTAAAGTTCAAGAAATCTTCGATCATTCCGAAATTATTTTGACATTGAACGTAAAAGCCGGTGCTTAAGTTCATAATTGAATCTTCGTCTCCAGAGCCCGTTAACGCCCACGGTCCCGAAGAATTTTTTCTCAAGGATTTCTTCATCCGCTTTTGATACGGCAGACGGCAAGAATAATTCTTTGTTTGATTTCTGCCGAGATGTTTTTGTCAGAGTTAATATCAGAGCCGAGGTAGACAAAGTCCCATACTACCCCACAGTTCTATTTGTCAATGGTGTCAATGGTTACGTTCTGTCCAATTCGTCGATTGTTGACGGCATACATTTGGTCCTACCCTCATTTACAGCTAAACCCATTTTTTGCGTCTTCGTTCTCTATACTAGCAAACTTGGCTATGACATCACGTTGAGTCCGACTAATAATGTCAATATCGTCGGAATATGCTAGTAGTTGCACCGATTTATGGAAGATTGTGCCTCTGTAGTTGGGTCGGAAGTTTTGCACAATCCTCTCAAGAATGATGTTCAGAAGTCTCATGACAGTGCATTGCCTTGCCTAAATCCTGTTTTCGTATCGAATGTTTCGGTGAGATCATTGCCAACCCTGTAGAGCAGCGAGAATTCTTCATAGTCATTCTGCATAGACGGACGAGTTTGGGCGGTATACCAAAACTAGACATGGCTCTGTATAGTTCGTCTCTATAAATACTGTCGTATGCTGCTTCCAAATCGATGAATAGGTAGTGGGTATCGATTTGGACTTCTTGGGTTGTTTTTCCAGGATTTTTGTACTCGTGATATACCGAACGATATTGGCACAACTCTTACATTTTGCCGCTATCCTAATAGTAGGTAAAATGGAAGAAACGACTGCATAACGCACTGAATAAACTGAATGAATGATGACGTTCACGTGAATTTTGCATAAGAAAACTAGAGACTTGCAATGCTTTATAGAGTGAAAAGAAAGAACTCGAAATCAAATATAGCTCAGTTCTGGAAAAAAAACTGCTTTTTACAAGCAAATGCTAAGGCCGGTGTGGACCTACGATGCACAACTTTGAGGTTGTACCTAAATGCCAATATTTTACAAACATTCAAAATCAAGTTCTTTGTTCTTTAAATTGTCGAAGCACCTTGGTATACTAGAAACGACGATATCTATAGGGGTCTTGGAATTCCTGTAATCGAAGCTGAACTAGAAGCTTTGCGCAAAAGCATAGAAACCGACTAATCGGACAGTAATACAGTCCTACAAATTTTGGATAATAGCAATTTATTGCGCCGACTACAAAGAATGAGATAAGAAATAACCGCGCCTAAATTTCGGAACATGCAGGAATCTGACATTACTATGACACTACTACTACTACTACTCATTGTGTATATGGAAAATTAACCTAACCTCAAAAAGGGACAAAATTCTGCATTTTAGGATATCACCAGTGAGAACAAGCAATCCATCCATTGGGGAAGAAATTTCGTGATAACCCTACCTGTGTGATTCGACAACTTCCTAATTCAAAATCATTGAAGAATTAAAGTAAACAAGCTGAATTGAGGTCTTAAGAAAACATAAATCATGTTATTGCTAAAATACGACCACACATGTTTGCAAAAGATACAGACAAATGACGGAGAGACTGTCAGATACATCCGCGGGCACTGCGTTAACTTAAAATATTGATTTCAACGGCGAAGACAAATTTGAAAGAATTAAAAATAATAAATGGCTTTAAATGGAAATTTAATCTACCTTTAACCCCACACATGCATATCTCAAAAAAGGATGCTTAATCGATCGCGTAAAACTCAATAAACGTCAACCTCTCATAATGTGAAGTGATTTTAATATTTCCAGACTGTTTAATTGATTTCACACCCGGACCTGTTAATTATAACTTTCTCCTGTATCACATGACACTTGTTCATATCCTGAGAGAAAACAAAAAATTGAAAAAATTTCGAATCTACCGCCTCATCATGTGGGTGATCTCCTCCACCAGCATTACTAAAATTTCACTTTCTCATATGTGCCAGTCATGCCATTTCGACTTGTCATTTATCCGGTCATCCTAACAATTCCAAAAATCTGCATTTTAATTTATTTCGATTTAACAAAACTCCGCACAATTAAGGCGTTAAGTGCACATATCTGTAAGTTTCTCTTTCGCTGATTACAAAAAAAGTTCCACAAAATTCCGCAACATCCAAAAAAAAGTAATTCACTCAACAAAAAATAAGGACAAATATTGTCCTACAAAAATTCCTGTTTCGATGAAAAAAATAAGGAGCACAAGGAGGTACAATAAACGCAGCAAATCAGAATCCACCTGACTGCCACGACCTAATTGCAGTGTCGATCCATCAATTTCCCCTGCACCACTGCGTAAGATCAATGGCAAATAATTAAAATTGGAGACCCACTTCTTCCTCGTGGTGCGGACGGCCGTCCGGACAGCGCATAATCAATTCAGTTTTCGCGAAAAAAAAAATCCAAAAAAGTGAAAAAAGAAATACCTCGCTCCATCATCATCGCTTGTTTGACACATTTTTGCGTGCAACATGCGTGTACCACATACCACGGTCTGAAGCAGAGCCCGGTGCCAAGTGAAATTCGTCCAATTTCACTTCGCGACACAAGGAAATTTGTACACGCTCCAGAAAAGGTGTGTTCCATGTTTAAGAAGCAGCAGCTTTGATGGGGGGGAAATTGTCATCATCAGGAGGACACCCCGCGGCTGCGTTGGAGATCAATGCACGTCACTCAAACGCGCTTCCACCGACCGACGTTAGGTTGATAATTTCCGTCAGTTACGTCTCGAGGACCTAGGCGAAATATGATAATTTCTGTAAAGTGGTAAGGGGTGCCAATAGTTTTGGATTTTCTTTTCAATTGCACGCCATAGATACATAGATACCGGGGGGAGATACACACACTTTCTGTGGCAAAATGTAAACAGCCGGCCGCCGATAGTTGTTGCTGCTGCTGCCACCTATGGATGACGTTACGCAATCGACGGTAAAATACTGAAAATAATTGTAAATACACTTCGGGGCCGGTGTTTGTGTTGTTAAGTCATTAGGACTGCCGCTTAACGTTTACAATAATGGCTCGACATGGTGGATATAAACAAAATGTATGCAAGACGATTGAAATTCGGGGCATGATTTTCATGTGGAGGAGGGGTAATTTGGGCATTCAGGTGCATTTTGATATAAAAAATTGTTTGAATGGGATTTTCATTAGAGGATTTGGTGAGCCTGAGCACCCTTTGAAATTTCATTTGTGGCGCTGGTGCTGGAATCGATAGCCGGGGCGTTATGTAATCTGTCGAATAATTTACTGCATTGCACAGGTGCACCTCGTTGGCTAATTGGACGAATGATAAATGATTCTCCATAAATCGTCGTGGGTAATCAGTTTTTCCTGTTCACTGACGTTCGGGACGAGTTTTAGAAAAAGGAGTGGTGGGGGTTTTCAGTTTGCTCTGGGTGACGACAATTGAAAACGATCTAGTGGACTGCACGTGGATTTTGGTGTGGATATTATATTTGCTAATGAAAGCGACGCGACTATGAAGCTGATTGACAAGAAAGTTGAAGAAATTAGTGATGTTAGGAGCCGCATGACAAAACGACTTTTCCAAATCAAGAAAGGAGTGCGAAAAATTGCATAAGCCATGTGTGAATATGCTTTCGTTATATTACGGATAGCACATGAGGTTGCCATAAGTTGACGAAATAAAAGGTCGGAACGACTCGAGCAAGCTTCCACAGATGTTTGGAATTGTATTCTGTTTGATGAAATCTATTTTCTCGAAATGTTTGTTGAATGAAAGACTACCAAAATATCCAAAGTTTCTAATATTAGATTTTATATTTCAGGCTGGGCCATATATGACCTACGAATGTACAGGAATAACTTATTGGAGTCGTTGTCGGATACTGTAGGTATCATTATTAATTTCCAATTATATTGTTTGGTCTTATTTGGTCGACCCTGTGTATTCAAGGCAGTCAATGGTGACCGCTATAGAGCCATGATTACTGACTTTTTCGTTAAGCAATTGAACAACAATGACGTGCAGGAGCTGTGGTTTCAACAAGACGGCGCAACATGTCACACAGCTCGTAACACAATTGATTTGTTAAGAAAACGTTCGGTGAGCGCATTTTGGTCCTGTTAATTGGCCTCCAAGATCGTGCTATCTAATGCCGCTTGAATATTTTATCTGGGGATGTGTGAAGCCGGTAGTCATATCAATCTAAAAAAAGTATATTTAAAGCATATTTCAAAAAAACACCCTTTTGAAATATATAATTGAATATTGAATATCTTAAAAAAAATTATATATCAGGTATTTTTATGTAATTTACAATTTATGTGGACTAGTTTTGGAATACAACGGTAATCAAGTGACCCCCTCTATTGACGAAAGCAAAATGTGCGCTTCTTGCTACGCTCTCCATCAACTTTTCGAGTATCTCGGGTGGTATACCAACGATTTCAGCACGAATGTTTGCCTTGAGCTCGTCAATGGTCTGAGACTTGCTGACATACACTTTACTTCTTAAATAACCCCACAAATAAAAGTCCGGATGGGTCAAATTGAAGATCTGGGTGCCCAGTCAATGTCGCTATGTTTAGACAGAACATGTCCAGGAAATTTTCGATGCAGAAACTTCATTGCTTGATTTGTAGTATGGTATGGCGTATCGTCTTGTTGAAACAAAAACCGTCCAGTTGTGGGCAGACATAATGAGACATCGACTGTCATCTTCCCTAAAGAAAAATGGCCCAATAATAGTTTTGGCGAAAACGCGCTCTCGAAAAGTCACTTGTTGTTGTTTTATGGAATTCTCCGTTCCCCAAACCGAAACGAGCAATGTGTAATTTTGACATATCGCCAAAACGCGCCTGTCTGCCTCAAATGGCGATACAGACTTGTTAACTTCTTCATCAAGATCGTCCACTACCTGACCGAATCATTTGGTACCAAAAAAGAATTTAGACAAGGTGACACATTGTCATGTGACTTCTTAAAATTTGTTCTCGACAGGATTGTCCAAAAATCCGGAGCAAACACCAGGATCAGAATTTTCCCTAGTTGTTGTATACACTGACCATATTGACTTCACTGTTCGAACTAAAGGTCATCGCCGCGTTTGGTCTAAGGAATTGTAATGCTAATGAACTCGACATAAACCCGGTGAAATACCAACCTTATCCGAAAAGGGTAGAGCTGCATGCTATTAGTAGATGAAACCCTAGTATTACTTGCCAGATTACCAAAAAAATGTTGCCAAAGCTGGATCTGAAGCGATCCAAGAATTGACCGCACATTAGGGGCAATATAGATCATGCAAGGCAGGGAATGCATGTAAAGGAAAAGACGGAAAATACAACTTTTAATATTCTTTACACCCTTCCCAAACTCGAAATCTATCTACGAAATCTATCATCATATAACCTTGGGGTTGATAGTTATAATCCTTTTCCAGTCTTCTTTTCCCTTTCAGGATCTAATAGGCATAGACATGATAGACATTCTGACGAGTTGCCAAGGCGATAGCGTTTGTGTAAACGCCTAAAACTGACATGGTCTGATTAAAACAGCGTTCATTTACCTTTCATCAAAGTGTCCCATGTTGCCTCCTGCTGAGAGAAGTTTTGAAGCCCCCGCCAGACTTATCAGTTGAAGTGTTTTGCCACTAATATCATTTATCATTAATATCGCTTTGTTGTTGTCAACTTAAATATTTTCTTCTTCTGCGGAGCTTTGCAGCCTCAAAATACCATCACACATCATGTCCAACATTTGGTTTTATATACCTTTTTCGGGTTTTGTAACCGGAAGCTATCTATCTACCTATTCGAGCATCTTAACCATAAAATAAAATGATTTTAAAATTCCTTAGAGGTAAGCTAAATTTATGTTCCTAAAAAAGATTAAAAGACCAAGCAGAAATAACTCTAGCAATCCCAATCACATTCCAAATCTCTCCACACAAAGTTGCATCCAATCGTCTCCCCCACCCGGGTCATCTGAAATGCGTTCTCACAGTATTTACTTACGACTATTATCGTATCGATTATCGAGGATACGAAGAAAAGATACAACGAGCGGACTAACAACAGAGAAAAGGGAAAGTCTCGGACCCGACAAACATAAAATTTAAATCAAGATTCCAAAACCGATTCAGATTATAATTTATAATATGTGCTGTCGCTGGAGCCACTGCGCTGTAGCTACTCTGCTCTGCATCGTTAGTTATTCACCGCAATTGTGCCGGAGGATCAAAATCAACCAAAACCGAAACCAACAACAAACCGAAACAATCTTTTTTTTTCTGTGAGAAGCAGTGCAATTGAAAATTTCTTCCTTTTCGACTGGATGAAGCCTTCACAAGGCTTACCTCCTCCCCTAGATATCTGCTGCATAATAGTATCCAAAGAAAGTGATGAATTGATGGACAAGGTATAAGCGGGCAGGCAGCCATACACTGTGTACACATATGACACTACCGCGAGCCGCCAAAAACCGACTTTGCACTACTTGCCACCTTCCTTAAAAGGAACCATCGCCACCAGTTTGCTAGGAATACATTCCCTGTTACATTTTAGGTTTTTTTTTTTTTTCCGAGGAGAGTGCATCCATTTGAAAGGTGTTTGTGTGCACAGATAGCGCTTAAAATGCCAAACCGACAGAATGTGAAGAGGGCGGATCGTCGACATGAGATCGCCTTTGAGTACACGCCGGCCGTTCCAGTCCTCGTCTTAGTTGTGTGTAATGTTATGGTGATCGATATCGCTCGTCTATCCTCCATGCATGCATGCATGCATTCACGTCGCGCTGACACCATCACCCGCCATAATAATTATGGAATATTCATCTTGCGGGTGTATCTAGCAGATAATCTCGTTTATAGTACAATCATTGGACAGGTTAGATACTTGGTTTATGTCTCGAAATAACACTATTTAGTTGCAGCTTGATTGTGTATCTATATAAGCATGAGGTTGTGTATCTGTGCACCTATAGCATCACATGTATAGATTAAATTATTTGCACAACAAATCCACTTAGTGGCACATATCCATCCATCGATGTAGAGTTTGTGCGCCAGACCGACCGATAGACAGATTGGGGAGAGACAACTAAGTACGCGGTACTGACGACTACGACGACGTCGACATCGATGACGATGACAATGTTTATGGATCGTCGATTGAATGGAGGCAATCGTTTAATCATGAATTGGCATGGATTTGATATTGCGCCGTAATACAGTGGTCCAGTCGACGGGGAAAATTAGCAAAATTTTGCAATTTTTTTTTATGGGAGCCCATGTGCATCCTGACAAGTGTTTGTTTACTGCATCTTGTTAGCTTGTGGTCCTTATAAACATCGTTATCAAAGACCAAATCAAGACACATTTACCACTGTATGTAACCCTTGCTATATAGGAAACCTGTTCGATTTCCGAGCAAATGTAATGGCATGGCCTACAGCATTGATCTGATAAATAGAGATCAGGATACACGGTGTGAAAGTGTCTTCGTCCGTTGCATTTATGAGATCGTTTAGATCGCTGTAGATATAGTCATCGAGAGTGGTATTTCTGATCATTAAAAGATCAGAACACCCAGCGGAAGTATCTTCATTCTCATCTTAGCTGCAGAGATCTTGTGTAGTATACCTTGATGATGTTGTCAGTTTGAAGGCATCTGTCAGATCTGTCAGAATCAAGTTATTGCCGAATGACCGAGGATGTATTGAAGTTGGTAATGCTAGTTGGTGAAACATCGACGGCTACAACCTCGGAGCAAAATAAAATAGAGTGCAGTAGTTTGCTACACTGGAGGAAGAAGCGGCTGACTTCAATTTCGCTGCAGGAAACAATAAAGACGCGTTTTAGAGCCGTTTGTGAAAATGGAAAACTACTTACCTACGACAGCATCCTTCGAATTGCGATGTCCTGGTAAAAGATCTTCTACTAAAGTACCGGTCAGTAGTAGGTCTATTTTATTTGAAATGTTTCGTTAGAATGCTGGTTCTTCTATGCTCTTGCATTCGTGAGACAGCTTCATGACATAATTGATGCGTCTTTGTAGTCCGATAATTCCGAATGGTATAAGGAGACGAATTTTTTTTTTAGTGTCTAAGAAATCTGAGAAAACACCTGCCCCTACCCACAGTCCATTTTGGAGCCGTCAGTGTATATCAGTGTGCCAAATACTTTTTCAACCACTGGGAGAGTTTATGGAAGAAACATTTAGGCATAATATAATCGGCTGGAAGATCGACCAATTTGACTGGCATAGAATCAAGAATGTTGGTATTTCCGTAGAGTTTAGTGGACCGGCAACCAGATTATTTGATTCTGTTTGCAACGTTTCTTATATCGAGGTCAGAAGGGCATGACATCATGGGTCCAGTTGTGTTCCCTCTTCTGTTTGTCGGTAATGCACCATTTACACTGCTTTACTCAAAAAAGGTCACTAAAATAGTTTCAGATGTGAAAGTATCGGGCGATACTATGGCTGTGTTCATGAACTGTCAACATGTGGGCCCCATCTTTTGCCAATTTTTTTTCTACAGACTTAGCTATGGATGGTTTCTTGACTTTCCGTTTTTTTTTTTTTTTTTATTTTTTTATTTTTATTTTTTCATCTTGCTATCCAAGACTGTTTCCAGATATTTTTCATTGGCTAAAAGTGAAAATGCTTATCCCTCAAAGTTTGGTATTTTGGAATTCGTGATGAAAAGTATAATTTCAGCTCGGAGTAACAAACAGAACATAGATTGTTTCCGAGCTGCTCACAGTATCTAGAGTATTATCCATGATCTCACTAATAACGGAATGAAGCTACCCCAACATACTAAGATAACATGTCGCATAAGCCACTACCTCAGTCTAGTATTAGTCTATTAGTACTAAAGTTAGAATTTATATGTTTCAGTCGATTTTAACACAAAATCTGGTCCAGAAATCCACCAGTTAACACCCACAAAACATAAAACGCCGCTTTCTTAATCCATTCGTTTGTATTTCTTTCCCAACAATAGAATGAAATATGATCGGCATGAAGGTGTTAATTTATTGATTTGGAGAATACAAAACTTTGTTAATAATAGCAACTTGCCTTACAAGACGTTACATCAAAGTGTAAAGTTAGAACTCAACGTACAACTATGTATCTGTCATTCATTATGTTGATGTCTAATCAAGCTTTAATTAAACCAAATGCATCATTTCATGAAAGTGCATCTAATAATTTTCGACAATTAATTAATTAATTGGTAAAATTGGTAACACAGGGTGAGGTATAATGTTATACAACCCTATCAGAAAGTGCTTTTAGCTATTACAAATGGCGTATGAAATGGAAATTCGGTTTTGACATTCGTGTACCAAATATAATTAGAATTTGTGTGAAGCCAAACCTTGGGTTCAGATACATGACCAATTAATTTTTAATTGGTAATTTGGTTGAATTGGAACTGACAAAAATGTGGTTCCAGTAGGACTGCACGAATCAACCAGGACTTCGAAGCATGTGTTTTCCGTCAGATATTGCCTTTTGGAGACTTTTCCTTTCACCAAAAATCGCCCAATTTGACAGCACTACATTGTTTCTATGGAATAATTGGAATAATTTAAATTCACGGGTCTTAGACATTGGCAACCCTCATGGAGGATATGCATCAATAATTGGTAGAGCTTCCGCCCGAAGTTTATAAAAAAACATTGATAATAATATAAAAATACCAAAACTGCCATTTAACAATGCTCGCGGCATTTTCAAATTTTCATGATGATTTCAAATCATGGTTTACAAAAAAAAAAAAAAAAAAAAAGAGTTTAGTGTGAAGAAAATAGGATCATCCATTATAAGGCGAACCTGTGTTGAATAACATAGCCTTTTGCTAAATGTTGAAGTGAAACATCGAAAACATCCAAAAATTTTAATTAATGGTCTCAGCCTATAAGTGCACATCTGTGGCCATCTACTATAGGCATACAGAAACCAAAAGTACGCCCAAAACATTCGACAAGGTTGTGTCAGTGCTTTTGTAATTCTTCGTTGAATCATTCGAGGGCCATTAACGCAAATTGTCTAAATATTTTGTTTTTTTTTTTTTAATTTCTTTGAACTTTAACTAAAATTTTTTCTTTTTTTTAAGAACCGATCCCAAAAAGTAATCCCGGCTAAAGCTTCATCAGCCGTATTTTTTAGATTTTCTTAAATTGTGTCTCAAAAGTGGTTTAGTTAAGCATGCTTAAATATTTAAATTGTCTCTAAGCAACATTGCTTAAATTCTCATCTTAAATTCGTATGAATTTAAAAAAAAAAAAAACGTATTAAAATTAACAAATCTAGTTCAAAAAAGTGAAATTCTATACAACTTTATGTCCGCTTTTTTCTAAACTGCTTTATGTTCTAAGGTAGTTTTCTGACAGCGATCTCTTTGAGGCAAATGCCTTTGCAACCCTCTGACAAATAAGACATAGCCTAGATTGACTAAATCCGTGGATATCAGCTCCGTCATCATGCATCTTAAAAGGGGATAATGGAACGTTTAAAGAATTATATTGTAGTGAGATATTAGATTATATAAAGTACCTCATTTCCACCTCAATCTCGCAACGGATCGGATCGCACAATTTTGATGAGCTTTTCCATATTGGGCTTAAAAATCGATACTCATGTCGAAAATATTTGTCTTGAAGTTCCATTGGGTTAATTCTCAGTTTGTTCATATTTGGTCTCGTAGCTTTTGGTTTCTTTTTAATTTTACACATTCACTACATTTAAATCATTTACAAAAGAAATGTGTCTTGAGTCCATTTTTATTAATTTGCTTTCACTTTTCAACACAGAAACTCAAATAAAATATAAAAAAAATATTTAGATCCAAATTCTCTGATCTGTCAAAATTTTTTTTAATATGGCTCGAAACAATGTTAAAACGGGGTCGATCGTGTTAAAATAAAACAACCTCTATGCAACGTTGCTTAGATGTGAAAATCGATTATAGATACCGAATTTGCATGTAAGTGATACTTAGAGGTGTTTTGAAGTTAAACAACCTCTAAAATGTCTATATAAATACGGCTGCATATGTTTAAAATATAGAAAATGGCATTATCTAAATATCTTCTTAAAAATTCCCTACGGTTTATCCAAAACCATCTTTTTTGGCTGAAAGTGGGTATAGCAAGGGACAGAATTAAAAAAATAAGTACAAAGTAGTCGTGTCTAAAAATTGTTAATAGAGAAATAAATGCAACAATATTCTCGAAGCTTATTAACCTTTATAAATTTTTACCAAGATTTGTTGTTTTAAGAAAACGCAACAAAGAAAAGGACTTGCCTCATATGAACGACTTACAGACAAAAATTCTTTATGATTTAACTTTTTTCCTAAATGTTGGAGGATTTAAAGGATTTATTCTGCTCGTTTAGAGAGTTCCTATACCGCCTGAAGTTTTTAGCTTGGATACTAAAAACTTAAGGCCCAAAAATGGTCGGATGGTTGGACCGACGAGGCCAGATAGACTCAGCTTGTGATTATGTTAATTGTTCTCAAATTTGCGTATCGTTTTTTTTTAATGTTGTATTAAAGTGGGGATGGTAGTTGGCTGATTTAAAAATAATTTAGGTTTCCAATATTTATTTTGATACGACATCCGAAATCTTAATCCAAAACAGAATTTTGCAAAACACTTTTTAACTTTCGAAAAATTGTATGTTACGTTGTAAAAACCTTCTCGAAACCGCTTCGCAGTCGTGATTTTGTTGAAGGTTTTTGAAGCGAACGCATCTTTTGATAAATTCCATACGCCACACAGAGCAGCCTACGTACTACCAAAGAGTATACAACTCTAAGAGTGCGCATCTCATAAAACGAAAATGTACTATGAGGGGTACTGATATTGATACCCCAGTGTGCACATTGCCATGCCAGCATCAGGCTCGGCAATTCCCCTTCGCACTTACCGCCCACGTCTGAAACAGCTAGAACATTTTTAGCTGTGATGCGTTATATACCACTTTCGTAAGACCATTGTATATGAAGCTTATAGTAGTATCATCACGGCAATTTTTTTATTTCTGTCTCCAGCCGCCTAGGGGGAGATCGATCGTTTCTCACGAGAGAAGAAAAATTTGTTCACTCTTTCAGAATAGAGTAAATAATATTATAATGAGTGTGTTTATGAGTGACTTGAAGTTTGAAGAGTGCAAACAAGAACAAACCGGTTTTGGCGTACTCGCACCAAACTAAATAAGATAATGAGCAATATACAGAGGTGAGGTGATAACTTCAATATGCTTTTCCACGTCTCCAAAGAGGTAGCATATTAGACGCACTTTAGAACTAAACATATGAGAGGCTACAATCCGCTATGCGGATCGTTGAATACCCTATCCCATCCCATCCTTTAAATTAATATCCTAAAAATATAGGCCTTATGGCGATGAAATACAGAAAATGACATTGTCACAATATATTGCTCAGACAGTTTCTCAAAATCTTGTGTGGTTCGACAAAAAACAACGTATTTCTATTGCTAATGCCTTGGGATGGGGTATACAAATGGTTTTTGTAAGAAAACGCCCCCAAAATGTGGGCGTAGGTGAAAATGATCTATGGACAAAATGTTTATATTACCATTTCGGAAGTATTTGCATCAAAATTTTTTTCGAAAGTTTTAAAATTTGGACAAAAAGCGTTTTTTACTAAAAACGCCCCCAAAAAGTGGGCGTGGCAAAAAACTTTGTATGAACGAAATATAGATATTAGGATTGTCTAAATATGCTACTCAGACACTTTTTTGAAATTCCTTACGGTTTAGCCAAAAAATAAGTTTTCCTAAAAAGGGGGCGTGGCAGTGGGCGGATTTCAAAAATTTTTACACTTGTTCTGGTGGCACGGACGAGGATCCTATATACCAAATTTCATTATCCTAGCTCAAAATTTAAGGCCCAAAAACCGCTGACGAACAGACAGACGGACGGACGGACGGACGGACAGACAGACATGGCTAATTCGACTCAGCTAGCGATTCTGAGTCGATCCATATACTTTGAGGTATATGTAGCAAAATTATTTCTCTATGTTACAAACTATGTATCAAAACTAATATACCCCCCTTTGGGATAGGGTATAAAAAAAAACGAAAGTGGGGATCTTAGTTCCTCGCACTTTTAACTCCACAGAAATCCTTATTGAATTTTCTTATAGAAAATAAATTTTCTGCAACATCAGTATTTAGATGTACAAGGAGAAGAAACTGCTAGTCATTTTTGAGTTTTTCCCATATCTATTAATTCTATGGCCAGCAACGTTTGCATAAGACCACCAAAGCAATGTGGCTTTTTCATTTTACCAGTAGACTCCCATAATGAGATCCACTCCCTAGCTGTTTTGATGGACTGTAGAGTTTCACTACATGCTGAAACAGGTCGACGATCAGGATTGGATGTGTAAAGACTGTAGCTATTTAAGTTATCAAAAAGATTATTCATCTTAATAGCAAAATGTGCCGTCGAGGCAGCGATTTTTTTATCTGTGTCGGTTTGATAACAATTTGCTGAGATAGCGTTGAAAATTCCAGCAGCTGAAAACCTGTGTAGCCAGTTTGACTGATCATTCTTCAAAACTGTTTGGATTTATATGACTCTTCGTTAGTTTGAAGCATACTTGAAAGATATTCTTGGAATCTTCTTCAAACAGTTTGACAAGTGTTCCCCAAGAAACGATATCATCAGCTATGCGAATATTATTTTTTAACAAGCAACTTCGCACGCTTTTGAATAAATGCGGGTAGTCATATAAGAGAAATATTACCTGGTCCGAGATTTAAAAAAAACGGCTTATTTTCTGCTGCTCCCAGTAATTTACATGCTTTTCTATTGTTACTGCCCTGGTCACAGCATACAGCAATAACTTCAAATCCACATTCTAATATTTTGGTAACTGTTAATTTCAATATCTCGGTTGGGATGTTCTCACCCCTTTGGCATCCTATATAATATGATATATAGCAACAGTGGTGTGCCTTCCCAGCTCCCCAAAATCCGAAAACCCGTATATCATATCCGTTTTCGTGTTATAATCAAGCTCAGTCTTTATTGCCATTTCATCAAAAATCAGAACACATCTTTTTTGTATATTTAACATGGTCTCGGCCTTACAAAGATGAATGCCATCTATATATTGTGCTTACAGATGGTAAGCTAAATTCGGTGTTCAGCATATGGAATTATTATGAAGGAGACTTATAAAAAAACTTTAGACACAAATCTTTTTCATTGTATGTCAAACGTGCATTTACCTTATGAAAAAGTTACATGCTAACAAATGTTTTAACATCGAATTGTTTTTCCTGCAATTGCAAGTCAACGTTTTTCTCTAAATTATACTCATTATCATATTTTAATCTTTTCGGTGTATCCAAAATGTGAGGAAGAAATTTCGGAGCTATTGTTAAGAGGAGGTAAAGAGAAATCTCTTACATATGTTACGGGGTTAGCAACCCTTTTAACAGAACTGACAGGTGAACACATTTTCAGTTTCACCAGTTTCTTGAATAAAGTTTGGATTATTGCATGATCTGGAGTTGTTTTAAATTACCTTCGATGTTCAGTCTTTCGATTATTATCCATAATTTTTAAGCAAGAATCGTCAGTGAATAGATTCGAGCAATTGCAAACTAATGGGGATGAAATTGGAACTGAATTTTTAGGAAGACATTTTCGAAGTGATTCTAATTTTAAGTCTTTGGTATAGAAATGGTTTTCACACATAAAAACATTTTTATTTAATGAGATGTGAATGTTTTATCCAAACATCTCTCCTATGATCATTGGGGAGCTTAAAAAAGGACAAGGAAAATGGAATTTTGATATTATTACAGTCCATATGAGCATTTCGCCATTCTATAATGCTATTTAACATTTAACTTTAATTTATTAGAAATAAAAAATACAAATGTATAATTGTTTTGTTCGCTGAAAAACAAACCAAGAAGCACAAACCAAAAGCAGAACAATAACACAATTAAACATATGAGAAGGCTACAATCCCCTATCCCATTCCATCCTTAAAATTAATATCCTCAAAATGTAGGCTTTATGACGTTAAAATACAGAAAATGACATTGTCACAATATATTGCTCAGACAGTTTATCAAAACCTTTTGTGGTTCGACAAAAAAGAACGTGTTTGTATTGCATATGCCTTGGGGTAGGGCATACAAATGGTCTTTGTAGGAAAACGCCCCCAAAAAGTGGGCGTGGGTTAAAATGGTCTACTGACGAAATGTTCAAATTTATACTACCAATTATTGTGCATAAACATTTTTTTTCGAAAATTTTAAAATTTGCCAAAAAAAGTTTTTTATTAAAAACGCCCCCAAAAAGTGGGCTTGGCAAAAACCTTTATATTGACGAAATATAGTGGGCGGATTTCATAATTTTGAATACTTGTTCTGCTGGGAGCAACAAAGAGTACGTGTACCAAATTTCATCCTTCTAGCTCAAAATTTAAGGCCCAAAAACTGGTGACGTACAAACGGACGGACAGACATGGCTAAATCGACTCAGCTATTGATTCTGAGTCGATCCATATACTTTGAGATATATCTAGCTAAATTATTTCGCTACAAACTATGTATCAAAACTAATATACCCCTATGGGATAGGGTATAAAAATTCACAGTAAAATTGTCCACCTTTAATATTAACCAACTGCCACTGCACTTCACCAAAACATTGGTTGAAAATGAGCGATCAGTATCTATAAAGCACACACACAAAAAAAATACTCCAAAAACCGATCATTCAGTTGAAGCAGAGTGTATGCTGTACGTGGACAAAGATGTTATGGGATGGGAAATGGGAACATCGTACACTATGTATGCTGCATTATTCACTCAGGCTCAAATTTTAATACATTGAGTAGATTAACAAAAAAATACGAAAATAAAATTTGAATCTGAGTAAAGTATGAAACAAGACATGTACAACATCCCTCAGCAAATGGCTTTTCAGCACTGCGATTGAGATATGAAATGCAATTGCTTTTGCTCATACCGGGGGTTGGTAACTTGGTATGGCACACTCGCAATTCGCATATCGCATTGCAACAAAGTAACTCACTTAGCTTTCGTATTTGACAAAATGAGCGAGAAAGAAATAGTATATTGGCATGCGATTGGTTTAATTTTAGAGTAGAACTGTGTAAATTATGTGAGTGGATCTCCATTAAATCTAATAAAGAGAGCGTAAAATTTACAGCCCTCTTTGGCCTAGTAGTATCTCGCGCCGATAGAGGCACCACCATCGATTTGCCAAAGTGATAGTACTATTAGTTTCATATACAATGGTAAGACCTATCAAGACAGTTTTTTCCCTAGTCTGATTTAAACAAAATTGTTTGCATATCTGACATGAGTGGTGTGCATTTTCATTTTTTTTAAAACGTCAAATAAAACTTTGTCACTCTTCGGTATGAAAGCGTCAAGTAGTTTTCGAAAACATTTTGTCATAAACTCAGTATTTTCTGTTAAAAGCGTATAACGAAAGGTTCATTTTAAAAAATCTTTCTACTAACTAATAAATAATGTAAGGTCTAAAATCAGTGTCATAAAGACAGAAGGATGTACATACAGACAATTATATATATGTATATACTAACCTTACTTTATTTTTTGTTATTTCTCCATATAAAAACGATTAAACATGAACGGTATAAAGGTTTTTTCTATTTTCTCTCCAAAGATACTTCATTGTTGACCACTGTCAATCGGCCGCATTACGGTTTGTTTTTCTGTTTATCTATCTGTCTATTCATTTTGCGCGCGCTCTCTGAATAGAGTCATTCAACAGTGGCAACACGAGAGGGTCTCCAACTCCGTCATAGACATGCCCCTTCCCAGCGCTCCAACTTGGCGGCAGATTGCACAATTGAAATTCGGTGTTCACTAGTCGCTCGCTCTACAGACTACACCGAGTGACATCTATGCAGTTGATTTTTATTGCATCGTTTTATTCGCTGTTGATTTGTTGTTCGCAAGTGATCAATACAGCGAATTTGCAGACGAACGATGAAACGACGCAAAAAGTTGTTCTCCCGTTGCGCTTTGCCATTATTTCGCGGGTTTATTGGTGGCAAGCATCAGATCCATGATTAAGTTGGCTAAATTGCAGCCTTTAAGCTCGAGATTAAGTCGGAGTTAAACAGTTGCAATTTCGGGGGGCACTGGCGGTGCCATTTGCGACTTCACGACGCGGGCCGACCAGTGCAGAGTGTGTTATTATGTAAAATTCGTTAGGTTCAATTAAAAGGGGGTTTCGATTTCATTTTCATTTTCGATTTTTGATTCCCATTGTGTGCGAATGCGGTGGTGGGAGGACGGACAATTAAGGAAAATGAATTATGATGGGGTCTTGAATGGGCAGTTAGTCTGCTATTTAAGACTTTATATTCCGGGTTCAATATGCGACTCGCCATGTCGATTTGGGGGTACTCAAGCTTGTAATTGCGTCAATGTGAGATGTAATTTATATGTGGAGTGCTGTAAGATTGTTCATCAGACACAAGGAGCTTCATTGTATTGAGCAATTATGAGTCGCAAGATTTTTGATGCCTATTTCATTGGATGGATACAGTTGGTTGTCTCATATTTTTACTATCTCGAGTGACATTTTGAAAGGTTTTATGACGTTTGTGGGAGATTTTTAAATTAATCTGCAAGTAAGGGGAGTAAGTTGTAAAGATTGGATTTCATGAATGTTTTACTAGACAGAATAAGAGGGCATATGGCATATATTTGAGCAAGACAATTAATCAATAATGTCATGTATAAACAGCAAGATCTAAAAAAAGTGGGTGCAAACACATATTTAAATAGTTTTTAGTGTTCATTTGAAGAATATACAATTCGTTAAATTTATCATTGCATCTAGAACTTCAAAATCCGACACCGCAGACAGGCCGAAGAAAGAATGAAATACTGCGCATTATGCAATGAAGAATACAATTGACACGTTTCTAAGTTCGTCGCTGTTGCAGGAGTACTCGCGTATTTCTGTCTAGGGCAGTATCGAGTAAGCCTATATTACTTAATTGCATTCATAGGCCAAAAAAAGAACGGTTGGTTAGTGTAGTTGTGTTAGATTCTGAGAGACTCTTTCTGTAATTTTGTGTAAAATAATAAAATTCCATTCATCATTTATCCGAAAAAAAATGCTTGTGATATGGGTTAAGCTCTCCGAAGTACATTTACGACTATAGCATTCCTATCAATATTTTGTTTAGGTCGTTCTTATAGTTTTCACACACCAAATGAGACCAACAATATATCGTCGATTTCTTACGCCAAATTTAAGAAGTATCCAATGATAGTTAAATACTCTTGAATGTTTTACAGACTTTCGCCGGGTTTTTGAACCAGGAGCCATCCACTTAGAAGTCGAACGCCATTCCACTCTGCAAAAATAACATATGAAGGGTCTTTCATTAAGGACTTGACAACTTCTTTTTTGAATAAAATGCAAACTACTTGAGAAGTCGAAATGTACACTTCAACCCAATCCCTTAAAGAATCTTCCTTTCGTCTAAAGGCTTTTCAAAAATGCTCTCTTTATCTGGAACTTTTATCGCCGCCTCATTCGGTGGGCATTCCATTCCACCGTCCCCATCAAGAAACTCTCGATTTGGTCGAACACAATTATTCTGCTTGTCATACATGCCCAGGAAGTTCTGACATCCTCCGCAATGCAAATAGTCCTTTGCCGCAGACGGGAACAAGCACGGTAGAAAGCACAATGGCCAGCATGTAAGGATGCAAGCGGCACCAGCTGTTGAATATGACATCTTCTCCGATCTGGTTCTTATAATTGGACGCTTGTTGGCTCCACATTTTGGACAGTAAATCGTACCTTTAGCGGGGTGCCATCTTTCAACTGAGGTCTTGTACATTCGTCGTTTCTGTGGGCTCCGCGGGGTAAGCGGGGTGTGAATCTTATATTTGCGGGTGTATATTGGTTTGCGGTTGGCAGTTCGAATTGTTTCCTCTTTGAGATTCAGGTCTATGGGTGGTAGCTCATCAAAGGGTTCGGGTAACACGTTGTTGGGGTTTAATGAAGGGACTTCTGAATCTTGATAGTCCATTGTATCATCGTCAGGTAACTCAATCTCTGGATGGTGTATCCGTATATGATTTAATAGAATCGAAGGATTGTACGATTTAATGTAGCCCCATTAAAATAAGTCTAGAGGCGTTAAATCACACTATCTCGGCGGCCAATCGACGGGTCCGTTTCTCGAGATAACATGTTCGCCGAACTGAGACTTCAATAACTCGATTGGTGCACCCGCTATGTGGCTTGTGGCACCGTCTTGTTGGAACCACATATCGCTAATGTCCAATTCATGCAATTGCTCAAAGAAATAACGTTCCAATATGTCTCTGTAGCGAAAGCCATTTACCGTAACGTGACGGTAATTTTCATCGCCATAATATGGTCTGGGAGAGGCCCGATTCTTGAGAAAGCCATGAAATTGAACTGAATTGACTCGTTTGCGACTCACGCCTCTACGGCAGAAATATTCTCCACACTTCGGGCAAAACGTAGTCTTACTGGCACGGCAACAGCAAGCAGCAAATATTCTGACTCAAATTTTTTCATTAGACTATGAATTTCTTGTCTACTGGGAAGA
This sequence comes from Rhingia campestris, assembly GCA_932526625.1. NCBI lineage: Eukaryota > Metazoa > Arthropoda > Insecta > Diptera > Syrphidae > Rhingia > Rhingia campestris. Next base: position 32,457,456 of record OW052184.1, on the reverse strand, counting down.
GAATTGCGGCCGCAAATTGGCGTTAACTCCTATAAAGTTTCGACCACCGCACCGACTCGGAATTTCGGTAGAAAATTTTAATTATTTGTAAAAGTTGTTCCTTCGTGTACTTCATCATGATGAAAATATTGATTTTACTGAATATTTTAACATTGACAGTTCGCTAATCGGTTTAAGGGTACGTTCACACTGACAGTTTGAAGTTGTAAAGTCGCTAATAAAATACCCTTTTTATTGCCTTTATTGTAAAGGATCTTTCTCTAATCAAAATGCAGTTTTTAATTTGCAACCGATTGATCTTCTCACCAGTTTAAAGAAAATAATGGTAAGATGATATTATGAAGTTTAGGAGCTCACGCACAAGATTCATATGACCACAGCAATTTTATGAGCATCAATACAATAAAACAACATTTGGATCAGAAACGTCTTCAAAAATTAGCTGATTTTTATAATGAAAAAATGTCATAAAAAAATAAAGACTAATATTGTCAAAATATGTTGTAGAGACACTTTTTCAAAATTTCCTTATGGTTTCACCAAAAACGTGTTTTTTTTTTTTTTTTTTTTTTTTTTTTTTTTTTTTTTTTTTTTTTTTTTTTTTTGCAAAAGTAGGCGGATTTTGAAAATTTTTATACTTGTTCAATGGGAACGAACAACGACCATATTTAACAAATTTTATTGAAGGCCTAAAAATTGATGACGGACTTAGATCGACTTAGATAGCTTTTCTGAATCGATCCATAAACTTTAAGGTATATCTATCGAAATGATTTCTCTATGTTACAAACTGTTTCAAAGTTAATATATAGGGTATACACAAATTAATTTCTATAATCATAGACTGTTAGTACAGTCACCTGCTCGAGGTCTATGTTGTTGTCGGAAACGCCTCTATTTTTACATTCTCATCCACTTTCCATCCCTAGAGGTTCATTTTTAGTATTCAAAAAGTAAGTGGCACAAAAACTAGTGCATCGGAAAGTTAACATTGGTACTTAAGGATGCTTCGCTCTTGGGTATCGTTAAACGATTTAAATCACTGAAAGTGTGCATGTCGTTTTTGTAACATCCGGATTTCTTAAGAATTTTTTTTTGAAAAATGTAACATGAGACTGTGTGGGTATCCTACCCACACTGTATCGGAGGTTCTCAAAAAAATGTGTGTTTTATAGGTTAATTTCCAGCATACATCACATTTTGATTAATGCGTTGAATACACATGTCGACATTGTTGAAATATCGGACGTTTTGTTTCCGGTGATGTTTATTAATCGACATTTGTATTTTATGTTACTATGGCCGAGTTTGATGAAAACAAAAATATGTAAATAAATATTTTTATTTGTTCAAAATCTTAAACCTCAGAAAGTTCAACAACGATTGCTTTGAAATTTTGACAAAATATTACAATTTCACGAAATAATATAACTAATCCAAAATTTTTATTTCATTTCAGGTAAATAACCGCAAAAGTACTCATTGAGCAGTTAAGTATCATTTCAATATTTTTTGCAATATGATTAAACTTTATTGCTAGTTTTCATATTGTCAGATTTATAGTGAAAAATAATTACCACATGATGAACAAAATCAATGAATAAATGTATTTTATAAAGGCTCATATTATAGGGAATGCTTTTTATGTGCTGTTTAAATAAGACGGCATTCTGTCAAGTTTCAATTTCATTTGTCTTATAAAAAATCTTTTAAAAGATTTTTGAACCCTTTCTAGTCGCATTTGACAGTTGGCATAGATTGACACCAGACTATAGTAGAATTTTCTATAAAAGGGGTTAGTTACTAGAGATTTAAAAGCATATGGGTTAAAAAATTCAGAACAGGTTCGCTTCAGAACATAATCTTTTGAAGATTTTTTTTTTTGTGAAGGTTTGTTGGAAGGAAAAACCCTCGAAAGATGTTATCGTGAGGGAACCTTCTGCAATAGTGAGGGACTTTAAACCGATCTAAAAAAATCTTCCGAAGACTGACTTTTGTATGTCTTCAAGGAATCGCACCTCGTCTATATAAAAAAATAAATTTTAAAAGAAACGCCGCCTGCCGTTGCGTTGTAAGATTTTCTATGTGTATTGTTTGAAAATGTTCTTGAGTTTCAGTATTTTTTTTATAACTTTAGCTACATAGGTCCAGAGGTTTGACCCGTCCTAAAATCCTGACTATATTGTCGGTTCTTCAAAGCTGTGATATTTATAAATTACCACGTCTGAGAAACCTATCTCTGTGCCTTAGAGCTACTTTTTTAGTTTCATTTTCAACAATTTCAATATATAGATCTCTGTGTAGATCGGCGTTTCTAATGTACCATGGTGCGTTAAAATATGCTCCGTAGTACTTTGTTTTGGAATGTTTGTATTCATAGTAAGTTTGTCTTGCATGTGCATGCCCACAGCTGGAGCCCATAAATCCATAATGGTTTCAGAATTTGCTTATATAACAATACATTTGTAATTGGTTAGGGATAAGTATCTCCCAATAAGCCAATATATTTTACTGTAGCACATTTTTGATTAATTTTCTTTTTTTTTTCTTAACATGCGCTTTTCAGCGCAGTTTGGCTGTATTTGAATATTCCACTACATTGTTGTTTATGTATACTGGAATTTGTGGTGCATTTTTTTTAATGTAAATGGACTGACTTCAGGTAATTTAATCTTATCTGTCAATTCTTAGTCCATTTAATTATTTACTGCCTTCTGAAGCTTTTTTGTAGCTATTTCGACCATTTCACCTACAAAAAGTATAGAAGTATCATCTGCAAAGGTTTCTAGAGTGGTTTCACTACTTTCTATTAGATCACTAGTAATTAGGCGATATAGTACTGGACCTATAGGACACTGCCTTGAAGTACACCACCAATAATTTCTCTTAATGTTGAGTACGTTGAAATAATTTAGCTAGATATACCGCAAAATATATGAATGGACTCAGAATCGCTAGCTGAGTCGATTAAGCCATGTCTGTCTGTCCGTCCGTCTCAGTCCATCTGTAAGTCAACGGTTTTTAGGTCTTAAAATTTGGATGATGAGGTCTTAAATTTTGAGCTAGGATGATGAAATTTGGTATATGTGATCCGAGTTTAAAAAATTTTCAAAATCCCCCACGCCACTTTTCAGAAAAACTTTATTTATTGTCAAACGGTTAACAATTTTGAAAAGTGCATATTTAGATAATCCCAATATCTGTATTTCGTCCATTTTAAAGTTTTTTGCGACGCTCACTTTTTGTGGGCGATTTTAGTAAAAAAAAAGCCTTTTTTGGTCAAATTTTAAAATATTCGAAAAAGTTTTGATGCAAAAACTTTACTAAAATTAAAATGAACATTTCGTCCTTAGACCATTTTGACCCATGCCCACTTTTTGGGGGCGTTTTCCTACAAAAAACCCTATCCCAAACCATATGCAATATAAAAACGTTGTTATTTGTCGAACCATAAAATATTTTAATAAACTCTCTAAACAATATCTTGTGACAACGTCATTTTCTATATTTCATGTTCATAGAGCCCACATTTTGGGGATATTAATTTCAAGGATGGGATAGGGTATTCAAGGATCCGGACATCGGATTGTAACTTTCTCATATGTTTTGTCTTCAGAAGCTTATTCAATGTTATTAGTGATTCTATGCACTTGGTCAATTGTAGATTGTTTATTCCTGAACCCAAATTGGTAGTTCGGGACTAGCGATTTTTCTGCAATTATATTTTGAGGGCGTTTTACCAGCATCTTTTCGAACAACTTAAACAACATTGGTACTATCGACATTGGCCTATATGAGGTTACTTTGCTAGGTGGCTTACCTGGCTTTGAAATCATTATGACCACCGCGACCTTCCATATGCTTGGCACGTATCTTAACAAAATACAGCATTTATGATCTGCGCTAGATGGTTCAGTATATTTTTTGAGAATTGTTTTAGAACTCCACCCGTTATTAAATGAAACCCTGGTGCGTTTTTTTATATTTATGCCTTCTTTATTTTTGCAAGTTCTTTTACGTAACGGGCCGAATAGGTACGCACGTTTTTTTCCATTCTTTGATCATATATATCTTTATACGCCTTCACGATACTCAGCAAAAGTATTTGTTTTTTCTTGGCTGCTTTTTGCCCAGTTTCTTTCTGTTGTTTTCACTGGTGGAATATGAGCTGTTGGCCTGTTCATTTTCTTTGTTGCTTCCAGAGCGAGTAGTCAGTAGATACTAGCATCATTTGTTAGGCCTGTACTCATTTTTATATTTGGACCATAAAATATCCTTAGCGCACGAAACAGATTCCTCAGAGAAAACTGTTTTCATAATAACGGGTGGTTAAATTTCAAGGGCCGATGTTGAATGTGAACCACTCCTAGATGTCAAGTTTTTTTCTGCATTTCATTTGACATTTCTCAATTTCAGAATAAATCAATTTGAACCATAGAAAGATAAACAATCGAGCACCGCGTTAAAGTTATTCAGGCTTATTATGAAAATGGGCGTTCAAATCAGAATGCATATCGTGAACTTCGTGATTTTTCGGTCAATTTAATCGTCCAAATGTGCGTACGAAGAAAATTGAGCAAACCGGGTCTGTAGGAGATGTGAAAACACCAGTGCATGCTCTAACAGCTCGTACTGCAGAAAATATTGCTGCTGTTCGCGATAGTGTGTCTGAAGAGCCGTCCATCTCAACTTGTCGTCGTGCCCAACAATTGCACCTCTCACGCTCGTCGTTGATGAACATTTTGCATAAAGACTTGCATTTACATGCTTACAAGGTGAAATTGACTTAAGAACTAAAGCCTCTTGACCATTTCAAGCGTGGTCAGAATGGTGGCAAGAAATGGCAACAGTGAATGATCAATTTTCGAAGAAAATCATCTTTAGTGATGAGGCACATTTTCACCTCAGTGAATTCGTCAATAAGAAGAATTGCCGCATTTGGGCGAATGATGAATCCAAGAGTCATTGTCGAAAAACCAATGCACCCACAAAGAGTGACTGTTTGGTGCGGTTTATGGGCTGGCGGTATCATCGGGTCGTATTTTTTCCAAAATGAGGCCGGTCAGGTAGTTACTGTGAATGGTGTTCGCTATCGTGAGATGATAAAGAACTTTTTATGGCCTGAATTGAAAGATATGGATGTGAACGAAATGTGGTTTCAACAGGACGGTGCCACTTGCCACACAGCTAACGACACAATGGCTCTTTTGCGCGGCAAATTCAATGGCCGTGTTATCTCACATGGTGGCGATGTCAATTTGCCGCCAAGATCATGTTATTTGACACCGTCGGACTTCTTTCTTTGGGGTTATTTGAAAGAAAAGGTGTACGTCGATAAGCCAGCAACAATTCAAGAGCTAAAGAATGAGATAATTCGGCACATTTACGGCTTAGAACCTCAATTATGCATCAGCGTAATCGAAAATTTGGACCATCGGATGAAGGTGTGCCGCCGAGATTGCGGCGGTCATTTGGTCGATATTTTGTTCCATACATAATTGAACCATACCAATATTATCATAATAAAAAGAAATGGCAATAATTTCCTAAATAATTTGTTTTTAATAAGTTTTATTCAAAATCAACATCGGCCCTTAAAATTTTACCACCATTTATGTAAACGGTGAGAGTTAACTCTTTTAATGATAAAATGTCACACAATATAACAAAACAAATACAACAGTTTGACAATACTCTGGCGTTATCTGTCATTAATCCCTATTTAAGCACTTGCTATATAGCTATCATTAAAACAAATCTTTTTAAATTTTGTTTTTAATTTTTAAGACAATTTAACTGACGATGTTGGAATTTATGGATATAAAAATGAAGCTTATGAAATATACATTATTTTAATTAATCAAAAGTCTTGATTTTGGTTTCAATCTCCTTACCAAAATGCTTCAATTTTCAAATGATCTTCCAATGACCAATGAAGAGGCATATTGAAACAAAATCTTGTTTTTTTTTTTTCAATAAAAAACTGTAGCGTTAAAAATAGTTCCTACCTAAATAGGCCAAAAAACACAAGGATACAAAGTGCCAAGTCCAATGGTTTGAATAGTCTTGAATACCTTTTAGCAGAGTACCTACCGACGGCAGACACTTATTTGGTTTATAAATTTTATTCTGCTTTCATCCGGCATAAAACAGGAAGTTCCGCCATCGTATAGAAAGTACACATGTACACATAGAATGGTTGTAATAAAAAGACCTTAGTAGTCCCTCTGTACTAGCAAGCCTGCTGTGGCAAATAAATGTATTAATTGAATTTTTGAGGTCGTCGGAGGGGAGAACGTACTTAACAAAGTGCAGGAAATTGCTTCGAAATTTGTCTATAAAAACGTTTTCCATTTGCCGTTAATATACAAACAAAAAACATTTAATGGCAACACCAAATTCCTGGAATCTAGGTTTAAATAATTGGTAGGTAAAAAAGTACAAAGTAAACCTCATTCCAATTCCAATATATTATCAAACATAGCTTATTAATTCATAATCGGGGTAATGAACCCACTTTCATCACAAAAAATCGTAGGGAAGTCTTAGACCTAACACTTTCCTCTAACTCTGTCACCCTATCAGTCTCTGACTGGAGGGTATCAAACCAACCTAGCTTTTCAGATCACAGTATTATACAGTTCTCACTACTTGAAACGCTAGCTAACATCGCTCCGTTTCGCAATCCGAGAAAGACAAACTGGGACACCTTCATCTCCGCAGTCTCCGAGCACACCTTTAGCAGTGTCGCACGAAACCAATCAGATGTTGATAAAAATGTAAACGAACTCGTCTCGGTGTTTAAAATTGCTTTTTCAAAAGCGTGCCCACTAAGCAAAGGTACAAAAAAGAAAAAAAAACAAAGCCACTGGTGGTCTGGGGAACTGGCCAGACAACACAGAGTAACGAGAGAACTCTTCAAAATAGCAAAAAGATCAAACGCAGAAGCAGACTGGCACTCTTACAGAACCAGCCTCTGTAAATTCAAAAAAGAGACCAGAACGGCCAAAAGAAAGGCTTGGAAAGAATTCTGCAGTAGTATCGAAGATAACAATGAATCTGCCAGATTGAGAAAGATACTATCGAAAGAAGCAAGCAGCCCAGGTTTTCTCAAAAATTCAGCAAATGAATGGACGGAATCAACCGCTGATACCCTAAACCTTCTTTTAAACACACACTTTCCGAACTGCAAAACGGCAGAGAAAAGTGTCATCGTAAATATAAGTACAGACCACACAGCGGACAACATGAGTGACAACTCTCTCTCTCTCATTAATACGATAGTGTGCAAGGAAAAAATTGCATGGGCCATTAATTCATTCAAGCCCCACAAATCAGCCGGCCCTGATGGTATAACCCCTATCATGCTACAAAAAACTGCTAAGCTAATAATGCCAACACTACTCACTATCTTCCGTGCATGTTTAAAACTAAACCACATACCACAAGCGTGGCGTGAAGTTAACGTCATATTCATACCGAAGGCAGGTAAATGCAGCCACACCGTAGCGAAGGATTTCAGACCCATAAGCCTGTCCTCCTTCCTACTGAAAACGATGGAACGATTACTCGACATCCATATACGCAGCAACCTGAATCCAGGTTACCTATCTGTAAGCCAACATGCCTATACAAAGGGTAAATCTGTGGAAACGGCTCTACACGAAGTGGTTCGCACAGTAGAAAACTCACTGCACTACAAAGATTATACGCTAGCAGCCTTTCTAGATATAGAAGGAGCCTTCAACAACGTCACAACAGAAGCAATTGCTGAGGCACTTACCAAAGCTGGAATAGGTACGGTTTCTAGCAATTGGATTTTAACCATGCTCAATAACCGGATCATTTCGTCAACACTAGGCGATTATACCAAAAGGATCACAACGTCAAGAGGTACCCCCCAGGGAGGCGTACTATCCCCACTCCTCTGGCTATTAGTAGTCAACGAGGTACTCAAGAAGCTAGATATCACTGCAATAAAAACAGTGGCATATGCTGATGACGTAGTCCTCATGGCTTGCGGTAAATTCCCATCGACACTGAGCGAAATTATGCAAGGTAGTCTCAATATACTCAGCAAGTGGGCAAAGTCCTGCGGGCTGGGTGTAAATCCAAACAAAACAGAACTGGTTCTCTTTACTAACAGGAGATCGATCCCAGCATTTCCGGTACCGTCTTTGGAAGATTCGACTCTCTCATTGTCAGCAAGCGCGAAATATCTGGGAGTGATACTCGATAGTAAACTGAACTGGAATCTAAACATTGAAGAAAGAGCAAAGAAAGCAAACATTGCCCTCTATAGCTGCAACAGAATCTGCGGCAAAAAATGGGGCCCATCCCCGAAGGTCACAAAATGGCTATACACAGCCATTGTCAGACCAATCCTAACATACGGCTGCTTGGTCTGGTGGAATGCTATGAAAAAAGCAAAACATACGACCAAGCTTACGAAAGTTCAAAGAACAGCATGCATACTCACGACAGGAGCCATGCGCACTAGCCCCACAGTAGGGTTAGAAACAATACTAAACATAACACCAATTGACTTACAAATCAATGACACAGCAGCAAAAAGCGCAGCAAGACTCAAAGAAACGGGCAATCTACTTACGAAGCCTTTTGGCCACAGCTCAATATTAAGCTCAATGGCATATGAGGATGTAGCATGTGACTACATGATCCCATATCACGACTTTGATATTGATTACTCCATCAGAATACCAAGTAGAGACGAATGGTCTTCAAACAATGTGTTATCTAACACAGAAATAGCAATCTACACCGACGGATCCAAAATGGAAGTCGGAGTGGGCTCTGGTGTCTACTCTGAAAAAATCGGGCTAGCTACATCCTTAAGATTAGCAAACTCGTGTAGTGTTTTCCAAGCTGAGATCCTGGCCATACTCGAAGCTGCCGAATCGGCTAGGGTATTGGACATATCACATGAGGATATCTCCATCTACGTGGATAGTCAAGCGGCCATAAAAGCTCTGGCATCCAATATAGTAAAACCACGGGTAGTTGGACGCTGCCGCGAAGAGCTGAAGGCTCTTTGTAACCAGAACAAAGTCCAAATTATCTGGGTGCCAGGACATAATGACATTTTAGGAAATGAGAAAGCAGACGAACTAGCCAGATTAGGATCGTCCAGTTGCATTTCCCTAGCTGATAAAAGAGTCAATCCCCCGCTAGCATCTAAAAAACTTGAATTAACTAAGCACACTCAAAAAGCAACCATAACAAGATGGCTAAATACAATAACTTGTACACACACTAAATCTCTCTGGCCAGAATTAAGTGGCAGCAAATCAAACAAGCTATTAGCTTTGAATAGAACTTCCATTTCCATAGCGGTGAGAGTGATAACAGGTCACAATCTGTTGGGTAAGCACTCTAATAAGATGAGACTGACTGGTGCAAACCAACTCTGCAGGAAATGCAGCGACCCTGACGTCGAGGAAGATGTCCCACACCTGCTATGCCACTGCCCGGCGATCAGTGACAGTCGATTTAAAATTTTAGGCAACTTTTACTTCAATGACCTAAGTGACCTAAGGACTATCCCAATAACGCTGATAGTCCGTTTTTGTTGCAAATCAGGATGGAGCAACTACCTCTTTGAGGCTGAAGGAGCAACACAGACCAGCACTGCATAAGTATCACAAGCGAACTTAACCAGGTATCCTCTTTCTCTTTTTTTTTTTTCAGGACATTTTTCTTCGAAGGGTATCGCTATGGGCCCACGTAGGCCTATGCGTGTTTGACGACTCGCCCGAGCGTCAACAGCCCACCTAACCTAACCTAACCTAACCTAAACCTCAGATGAAAAGTGTTTATTTTTGAAAGAAATTTTACTACACACTATGTCTACACTAGGAACACAGTTCATTGATCTATCTTAACATTTGCCAGGATATCGCATGAAACATGTTACCCCTCAAATAGAACTGACATTTGCAACTTTCCAAAAACCAAACACTGATTTAAGTGAAGACCTACAAGGCAAATGAATTTCCGTTCTTCCTTCACATACGATACCAAATTCGTTCATAATGCCAAACGGAACGTGAACTTTCACACAAAGCGTCAGTGCCACAACAACAAACATCACAAACAGGAGCCAAACCACGTCTTCCATTCATACCGCGTGCGTTATGAGTGTGAAATCCAATCGGCGCGTCTCGCAGATTTAGAAAATGCAATGAGGATTTCCGTTTCCTCTGGATTTCTCCTATCCGCGTCCGTTGTTAGAAACTAAAACTATCTCTCCATACCCAGGTGACAGAGCATTGTTAATCCATTTGTGGTTTATTAGAACAGACAACGATTCCCTGGTATAAACAATTATTCTCCTATCTAGATACATGATACAGTGGATACTGATGCGGACTAAGAATAGAATAATTGAATTGGAAAATGCATGAAATCATATCTATTCTACCCCTTGTAGTGTGGAATACTCGCATCGCAGCATATGGGGTGCTTGAGCTCGCATCCACTGCGAACGAGGCTCGTGTATAGATCATAGAATCGAATATCAAAACATGTCACTCGAGTGAAATTCACTTGGCGCGATTGTTGCAAGTCTGTCGGGCGTGCAATGCATGCTATCTGCCAACACTTTGATCCCATTGTGTGTTCGGATGTCACTCAGACAGTCGCGGTGATTTGAAGAAGCAACAACAAGGAAACAACGTTGCACACGCTGGCAGCCGTTTTGCACGATATCGGGTTGCAAGTTGGGGGAGGACTTGTACTTACATTGGAAACCAACAACTAGCTTGAGCTCTATATGACGCTAGCAGCGCAAATTAGTGGGAAAATATAATCCATGGGAAATTCGCCTTAGGTCGGAGACACGAAAGTGAATTTGGTGGGAACAACGAACATAAAACAGGAGTCGATTTGTAACTGGCACCATTGGACAACTCAATGTTAATGTCAGTGTCAATTATTAGCATTGAGGAGCATTCAAATTGTCTGCATTTTGAATGATGTTGAGGAGATTACACCATCGATTTGACGAAGGGGAGGAAGGCCATACAGTTATCTTAAATGACACTCTAAACATGATCGTTTTAGGAGGACTGCAACAATGTAAGGCGATTGACGTACCTAGATTCGTGCCGTGCTTAAGATGGATTAATGACGAATTTGGCCGGCCTTATGGTTAGGTGCGTTTGACTTAAAAATGTCACGAGAATCTCCTTAAAATTATGGGTTTTCTTATGTTTGGAAAAGCTAGTTTTAAACGGCCCCATCACGGTCAATCAATTGACATCATGCATCGTGTATGGGTGGATTGAGGCTACCCCTTACACAGATCGTGCTTTACGGATGTGTGACGTGTGCTCGATCTTCAGCTTCCTTCAGTTTTCCGCTAGCGCCAGTCATGTTTTCTCTTCCGCGATACAAAACACAATAAAGTAATTGAATTTGGTCAATCCTACCCTTACACACATCAATCAGCATGACGTTCATCATGCAAAATCAAACTTGCTTTGTATCACCAATTGTGGGTGACTCATATATTAACATTTTCTCAAACACATGTTAGTGATTGATGTCAATTGATTGACCGTGTAGGCTGGGCAGTAAATTTGAAGGTTGCAATTAAAATCGCAATGAAAAACTATGAAATATTCGGAGAAATAAAATAAAAGGTCGATTAATATCTACTCATACGGCGTTTTCTTTCAGTTGAATTGAGCTAGGTTTTCCTTTCCCCATTGTATAAGTTTATTGTATAGTTTATATATGAGGTTTGTTCGCATCGCCGCTGGTGTGCAGCAAACCTCATATAGGGGTGGCGTTTAAGTTAGTCGCTATTAGAGTACTATCATATGATGTAAGAAAATTGGTCCCTGTTGCACCCCAGCGATGATGAAAAATCTATCTGAGAAAACGCCATCCACCATTACGTGTTAAGATGTCATTTCGAAAGTTTTCTATTCAGCCGCACAGTATTTGAGGAATTCCATATGCTGTCAATTAAGATAGCAAAGTCCTGTGCCAAATTCGATTGAAAGCCTTAGAAATATTAGAAATATCCATTATCCATAAATGGGTTACACATCTAAGCAGGTCTCCAGGTAAGCGTTTCTTTCGGAACCCATACTTTCTATCAAAGTAAATCCATTTTTTTTCTATATAACCAACGATCTCGGTGTTGTTTTTTTCCCATTACGTTTAAAGGTTAGGATAGTAAATCAATGGGTCGTTATTTTTCCCTTTTTTTTTTAGGCTACTCGGTTAGATTCAAGCAATTTTCAAGCCTGTTGATCATATAACATAGAAATGTGCAAGTTCAAGTGCGTTTTTGTTTATGTATAAGAATTCCGTCAGATGTAGTAGCTTTTTTAAAGACCAATTTTTTAGGATGCGCCGTATTTTTCAAGGTCGACACATTACTTCAACCATCCTTGAATTTATGTGCTCTGCCGTAAGTGTCACTGCTTGTTCCGAGTTTAATGTTGATTTTTTTGAAAACATTCCAGCTAATAGTCGTCTCAAGAGAGACGATAGACTTGATTTAGTTTGATGTTAACATATCAATAGCTTGCTGTTGGACGGCCAGTGTTTAAAGCTTCACTAATTGTTCCAATCTCCTTAATTTTTCAAATTCTCATATCACAGTTGATGAATTTAAATCAATATTCCGACAATATTTTCTCAAAAAGTTGGTTTTCAGTTTTTTTTTTACTAACCCGAGTTTGTCAGCTGTCAAATTGTTTTGTTGTTGGCAACACTTTACCCCATTAATGGTGGTAAATTTAAATCTTGAGTGTAAATTTCCGGGACACCCTTTAATTTAAATTTAATTTATTTTAAGTCACTCTACAGTTCGGATTGAACCTGGGCCTCAACCAACACCCCTCTCGAGTTAGCCCGGTACTTAGCTAATCGACCAAGGATTTCTTCACTTTTGATACTGTCCATGCTTCAGCGCGGTTGGCAAGAGAATTCTTCGTTTGATTTCTGACGAGATGTTGTTGTCAGAGTTAATAGCGAAGCCGAGATAGACAAAGTCCCGTACTACCTCAAAGTTGTATCTCTCAATGGTGACGTTCTGTCCAATTCGTCGATGTTGTGTGTCCTTTCGTGTTGACAGATATACTTTGTCTTACCCTCATTTACTGCTAAACTTATTTTTGCCGCTTCCTTCTCTATACTAGCAAACGTGGCTATGACATCACGTTGAGTCCTACCAATGATGTCAATATCGTCGGCGTATGCTAGTAGTTGCACCGATTTTTGAAATATTGTGCCTCTGGTGTACGGCAGATAGAATCTTGTAGGTGATGTTGAGGGGACTTATGCCTCTGTAGTTGGAGCAGTTCAGAGGGTCTCTTTTTTTGTTGATCGTGCTGACAGTGCTTCACACATGCACTAAATAATTAACATGTGGATGGATAAGATATGGTTTGGCAACTCTCTGTTTAAATTAATCTCACTGCGTCTATGATGCAGATCTTATAGTGTTTCTCATGCTTGTATTGAATTATACTATACATATCTCCCACCAACAGAAATTGTAACGACTTGGCAATTAATGTCAGCTTCGCTCCTAAATCACGAAACCTCACACACCAAATACTGAAAAAAAACTGTCGTTAAACTTGCTAAGTAAAACACATCCACACATCTTCGCTAATTCTACTGGCAAGAGTACCGCATTGCCTCAAGCCATCACGATTTTCCCAGCGATGATTTTCCTTCTACCAAATTAGTATGCCAATTCCAATCCGATAAACACACAAATCCACTCATCGACGACTGCATCCATCTGCCGCATACCAGACATAATCGGAAAGCGCTCAAATTTAAAAAAAAAAATGGTTTCCTAAATTTATGCTAAATACCGTAATTGTAAAGAGTTTTTCCGCGTCTGCAGCATTGTCCCGTCTGCGGTTAATCGGTTCGCCACAATGTCGGACTCTCAACTCTTACGAATATCTGTATCTGTGTATCTGCCGACCAACTGAGGAACTCTACTTAAACTTGTTTATGACGGATCGGTACCGTATTTAAGATTGAAACCACATATAGGAGTCTTTGGGAGTTATGGCCGAAGGGCATATTGCAAGAGTTTGGCATATCGCAGCCGTCCGTCGCCGTCCATTGCTGCTGTGTAATTTTTTTTAACTGCAATTCGGGTCAATTGGTCATCACGAGTGATTTGGCGATATCTGATTAATTTCAACAGATACACTGCGTACGATGATGCGGATGTGGCCGTCGAGAGTCTTGGCCACAAATTGCGTTCCGGAAAAGTTTGATTTTGATTCAACGATGCCCTCGTCCGGGGCAGTTGGAGAAAATCTCTGATCCTTCTCCTCTCTATCATCGATGACTTTTTGTTCGCATCTGTGATGTGCCGAAACACGAAAGTGAATGTTTTATAAGGAACAGAGCCACCTACGTGTCGCTCAGGCCAAACGGCACGACACGAGATTTCGCAATATATTCGCTGATTGATACCATTTGGTGGTTATATGAGTGATTTCAGAGTTTTTTTTTGTTGCAAATACAAGTTTGCGGTAAATATTAGACATTAAACGTTAAAGCGTCGTAAAAAATAATTTTCAGAATTTAACGAGTAGATGCGGGTTAAGTGCGATTTTAGGATAGTCGTGATGTAATTTTTTGCTGTTTGTTGAGGTTGTTTATATTTTGGAATTGGATGCAATCTTGGGGAATGGGAGATTATTCGCTTCTGGAGGAGACAATACTAAAAAAGATGCTTAACTGAATCTATAACAAAGTAGACAGTGCTTTGGCTCAATGCAGACATTGCCCGCAACATGCCATTCAGCGCGTGCAACCATGACTTTGTTAAGCCAAACGTTTGGTGAGCTCAAGAAATGGATCTGTGAATGGGCCACCTCGTTCGTGTGATTTGACACCTTTGGACTACTCTTTGTGGGGGTATATCGAATCTCTGGTCTATGATGATAAAACAGCAACGTCAGTCATGGTTTATATTTAATCATGGTGATGTCTACAAACGAGTTTGGATTTTTTTAAAATAACTACCGAAATTCCGAGTCCGCGGTGGCAAATTTAAGAGCGCTTACTCCAACTTTCGATCGTAATAATCGACCCTCCAGACAGGCTTTGCGTGATACAGTGGATAATTTGTAGTCAAAAATGTTCACTATTGAATGTAACTGTGACTATAAGACAACGCACCTGTCGAAGTACCAAAAATACTGCTGCCTTACAGAATTCGGTTAAAAATGAATTTTAAATTGCTATCGACCAATCTCTACGACTGTTAAATGCGGACAAAATAATTACAACTAAATAAAATCGACCTGAACTGTACTTCTGCAAACTTAACTATACACAGTCGGAAGCCATTTCTAAAAATTAACGAGAGTTAGAGATACAAATTGACGCAAAATATTTACTTCCACATAAGCGTCATATTTCGCTAAATCCAAGTGGATTTGTTATAAACAACTTGCTGCAATCAATTAAGGAAATGTGCGCTCACGAACCACACATCCTGCGACGTAATGTGAAAGTAAACGTGTATGCTGGCACTCATACACCGGTCATGTAGATAAATCTCGCACTCTAGTGCAAATTTGTTTTTATACGAAACAAAATACAACTTGGCTTTCATCAGCTAAGATATTCGACCGACTCCTAAATCCGCCAAGATGAATTCACAACCAAATAACATGTCCTTTTCCTTCTGAGCGGATGTATACTATGCCCTCGAAACAAACATTCAATCTCTCAAAGTGAACGGATTAAGGTGTCATTGGTGTGTTTCTGTATTACGCTCGAGTCCAAAAGAAAAGCCAACACCAGGCCTAAGCGAATTACCTTTGCTCTGCAATTTATATCAATGTGTCAACTAGTACACCAAAGGCGACAAATCGTGATTACACGGCAGCACAACCGCATGCGCACATGCGCAACGGTCTTCTGGGCCAGTTATGGGAGTCTATGGCACCGGTAGACTTGGCATCTGTAACTCATATTGCAGGTGGCATCTTGACCGCACACCGTAGGCGCAATCACAATTTAGATTCGGGGTGCCTCGTAGAACAGTGTCAATCTAATTTCCACCGGCTGGCGGCGCTGCAAACATCCGGATTTTCTTGAAAAAAGAAATTCAATTCAATTCAACAATCTGACAGATACTGTGCCAGTAGGATAAAAGCACAAGAAAGCGGACGCCTTAAGTGGGCGTCAAATTGCAGCATTATCCCAATGACATGCGGAGTGACACAAAGGTTTGGGTTTCACATTTTTCGAAAGTAGGTGGCGTCGGCGGCGGCAGTGGTGCACTTATTGTTCGACATGGCCGTCTGTGTGTGGGATTTCTGATGCATGCAAATACAACGCACACTTTTTCGATGGCAGGAGAAATTTGTTTTCCTTGTGCGCCTCCTCCGCACACAGCAGGTTGCAGTGTAAATCACAAATATTTTCGTTTAATTGCGGTTGCAGGCCACGGTCTCTGTGCGCTTCAAATTCAATTAAAAGATCCCACAAAATCGATTACGTTGCGGGAATGACTTGAATTAATTAATTCAAGTCGTCGTACCCGTCGTCTATGTATAGACTTAGCGCAACCTCTTACTCTGGCTGAGTGTTGAGGAGGAGGATTACTAACTGAAAGGATGTGCACTCAAACTTGTATCTTTTGCGGTTCGATTATCCGAAGGGGCATGGTGTTAGAGTAATAATCACCAGCGCCACAGGTGTAATACAAATGCGCGCCAGGGATAAGATCAAACGGGTTGAACAGCGCTGTTGCTGTAATCCTCGGATCTCACCAGCCTCATCAGCAGTAAACTTATATTGCGTGCGTTAATTTGGTTTTTAAGTAAATCCACTTGCTGGCTGAATTTTTACTGACATTGGGCCTAGAAAGCTGGTTTGGTGAACAGCGCACCTCGGGAGGCATGCATGTGCCATTCTCTGGGAATCCAAACGGTGCGATGATCTGGATTTTAATGCTCGCAAGTCATATGGAATTGCATTTCCTTAATAATCAGTTTATGAGAACTGGGATATGGATTAAAATTGGACGACTTAGTCTGGGCATCAATGTTAGTGCTTGTGCGTGTTGCGAGACGGTACAATGCCTCTGCAATCGGAATAGAGTTTTTCATTGGTGCAGGTTTTTGTTCTCACCTCGGGGTAATGATGTTTTGGATTAGGGAGCATATTCATGAGGAGTCATTTGTCAGTGTGACCTGGTTTTTAGGTGAAATAGGCTTAGAGTTGAAGTACTGATGTGAAACAAGGGTAAGGCATCTGTGTTGATTGCTTAGGATGATGTTGCATGAATGCGGTTGCATTGGGGTGAAGGTGCTGCCTATTCATATTACACCCTTCGTCCACAAAACTTTATAACACATAATTTTTAATAGAGGCGCAAAATATCCGTTTATTTTCAATTGGTGATATGTCCTGATCCTGGACATGACACGTTTTGAAAGTAAAAATAACAAAGTATGGTATTATGTGTGTAGATTGCAGATATTTAAAAAAAAAAAACAGCATGATTGTGTGTGCAGATGTATTTTGTTTACAATACCTATGCAAGGTCATTAGAAGAAAACTGGTATTTTTTAACTTTCAACAAAAAAAAAAATAATTTAATTGGAAAGTGCAAGATTAAGTGTTTGTACAGAGTTTGGTTTCAATAGTGCTTTCATCAGAAAAATGTCGAATATTGAAGATTCATTTTCATCGGCTTCTGAGGAAGAGCCTTCAGGCAGCAAGCGGAAGAAAGGAGTTCGGAATTACGAGCTCAATATAACAAAAGAAAAAGGCTTTGAGGGGAAGAATACACCACATACAAAGGAAATGTGGTCCCAGCAAGAAAATCTAAAGATTCATGCGGGTGATTTTTTTTTTTTTGGTATTTAGTGGATGCTGAATGTCTTTATGTCGCTTAAGGGCTTTGAAAATGTTGACCATATTGCGGGAGAAGAAATGCGCAAAAGATTTCGCAGTCACCCGTAAAAAATGAGCAAAATCTTTATGCACAATCGTTTGTGGAAGCAAGGTCAGTTGCTCACCAGTCGATCGCGTGTTGGTTTGGACGATGAAAAAACGAAACCCAAATCAGTGACTTATAAATACTTTCCCATAAGTGGGGCTCGTCGCGTGAAAGTATGCAAGAATGCTTTTTGCGATATTTTTATTATAACCCGTAAGGAGTTTGACCGAATAGCTATTCTGCAATCACATGGAAAGTCTCCCATTAACCATCGTGGATTCAACCCCAAAGCACATATTGGCCAACAAAAGAAACACATTACAGAGGGGGATGACTGCATATATCTAGATTCGCGTTTAAATGTCAAAAATTTGTATCAGATGTTTGTTCAAAAATTTTACAGACCAAACTGTGGCTATCGGTTCGGACGACCACAGGTTAATGTTTACTCAAAATACGAGGAGCTATCGGTAAAAATAAAATCGTCTTCTCTGTGCGATAATGTAAAAAAAAGCAGCTGCTGCGGAGAAAATAGTTCATCCTCGCCGAGCAAAGAAATTTCATGCAAAAAATTAAGAAGTAAGTGGAATAATTTTTGATAACATGCAAAATCTCCCACTGCCTCATATTCCTGTGCAATAGATATTTTGCTATAGGCAGTTATGGGTAAATGTATTTGGTATATTCGATATGAAAACAAAAAGAAGCACGTCCTATCTTTACCATGAACGCATAGCAAAAAAAATCTCGAAATTAAGTTTGCAGTTTTGTTTGGCATTACCTCCAAAATAAAATTCAAAAAACTGTCAAGAAACTATACGTGTTTTCATATGGTTGTTGATGACAGGACCGAAAGCATACGGTTGTACTTTTCTTCACAGTTTAGTATCAGAAGGTCGATATGAAATTTAAATTTATAAAATTTACCGGTGCTTCCCCGTACGTGGGCACAGTTTTTTACCTTGCGACAGTACGTTTTGTGTTATCAAACGATTCTTAAAGAGGTATGATCGAGTATATACTCCAGAGCAATACGGAGATTACACTGAGAAATCCAGCAGTCTTTTTGCCGTAAACTATGTAAAAACGGAAGAAATTACACATTTTTCCGTTTGGTGGCCTCTTTATTTAAAAAAAAAATTGGTGTTGTCAGAGGAATCTCTCGGGAAAAATTGCCAAGGAGTTCAAAGATCGCCTTTAACATTTCAAACATTCAAATCTTTGTTTACCATGCAAACAAAGTAGAAACACACGATTTCATCGATGGACTCGAAAAGCACACATTTAAACATAGAAAGTTCAACAGCCCATTGTCTCTCCCAACGGCTCTTGTATATGACGGTAGCAATTATAGCTAAATAGGTCACAACGTTCAGAAAAACGAATTCTGAATATAGCTCTACTCTGAGTTAATAAAGAAAAATTACGAAGAATTCTACTTAGTTTTAGAGGTATATAACTTCGAATTGAAATAAAACACAACAAAATCGTTTTAATGTCCATCAATTTGGCTTTATTGGAAGGTATGCCATTAATGTTTAAATATGATTTCGGGCATGTGACTGCCGCGGCTGGTTCGAATAGGCAAGTCTAGAGGACCAATTTTCCACTTTTTCGAGGTCGGCAATAACGCCACGAATGTTGGCTTCCAATACCCCTAACGTTTCTATTTTCTTTGGCTACGCGAGCGATTTCACATATCCCCAAAGAAAATAATCCAATGGTGTCAAATCACACGATCTTGGTGGCCAATTGACAGGTCCATTCCGCGAAATTATGCGTTCATCGAATGTTTCCTTCAATAAATCGATTGTGACGTTCGCTGTGTGGCATGTAGCGCCGTCTTGTTGGAACCACATCTCATCCACATTCATGCCATCCAATTCGGGAACAGAATAGTCGGTTATCATAGCTCTATACCGGTCTCCATTAACGCTAACTGACTCATTTCGGAAGAAGTATGGCCCAATGACTCCACCAGCCCATATAGCACACCATACAGTCAGTGGATTCTCTTCATTCCAAATGCGGCAATTTTGGTTGTTGACATAGCCATTCAACCAGAAATGAGCCTCATCACTGAACAAAATTTTGCGATGAAAATCAGCATCGAGATCATTTTTGGCCCATACACCAAACTCACGACGCATTGCATGGTCTCATGGCTTTAATTCGGGCTGGATCTTGTAAGGAAGGTCTTAAGCCAAGATCTTTGCGCAAAATCTTCCATAAAGTTGATGGACAATGCTCCAATTGCTATGCACGGTGGCGAATCGATTCATTCGGGTCCTCTTCAACACTTTGCTCTACAGCGGCAATTGTTTCTTCGGTGTGCACTCTTCGACGTCTCCTCGGATGCGTATTATAGAATAAACGTTGTGCAAAAACGATCCATGGTTAACCGAATTAATTGCTCTGATGGACGATTATGTCGTCATAAATGGACGGAGCTTGCGGTAAACTTCGACAACTGAACCATTATTTTCGAAAGAAATTTGGACGATTTGCAAGCGTTGTTCATTTGTCAACCTGTTCATGATGAAATGGCAAACCGAACTGAACATAAATAACATTAGAGTTGCCCGATTTGACCACAAAATGTCAGTTTTATCTCTATTCGAAAAACCAACCTCTAAAGAAAACACCCGTTACTATGTAAATCATGTATAAGACTATGATAATCCTAGCCCTCAACATTAAATAGGAATTGTTCTTTTATAAATATTTTTTAGACCAATTTTTTTAAGTGTTTTGATATTTTTTAATTGTATTGTATATTTGCATTAAACAGCTTTGCTGAGCAAGAAGATTCATCAAAGAACTCTGTGATTATAAACGTCCTTAGAACATTATACGGCGAATAGACATCAATCACTTAGGGTGACTTCCAACATTAAATAATTCAACTATCCATGTATTTTGGTAGATTTTAGGCAGGTAGGGCAGGGTTAGTCAAATAAATTCGTGGCTGTAAGTTGACCCTAGTGCCCAACTTCATGAACGCCATTTCGTGATAAAAAAATCAGGATTACATGTAAACTAATTTGTCAAATTTCCTAAAAATCAATTTTCCAGAGAAAATTTCATGAACTCGTAGTAGAGACGTATTCAGTAAAGCCATCCAGTAAAGCCATCAATTAGGATGAAAATGGGCTTCATCCGAAATAAGATGTTTGTAAACTTTGAAAAGCGTTCAAGTGATTTACGAAGTCATGCCTATGACTGGCATGACTGGCATCCTGGAACTCTAATTATTTTATAGGGGTGCAGGTTTTGGTCATTAGAGCAAAATACGATGTAAAAGAGCAGTAACGGGCTTACAAATTGAAATGTTCGGACTATCACGAACAGACTGATAAACAATTCACGTTACCACGTTCTTGATAATCTTGGTTTTTCCAGTGTTATACCCTTATCCAGTGTTGGTGCATCTTTTAAGTGGCGAACACCTCGAAATTGCAGAAATTTCTACGCGCAATGTTTTTTTTAAAACTCTCGCACTGAATTCCCTGAAGCTAGGTAACTGATTGACAAGTCCTCCGCACCTTAAGGGTTCATTATGTTCATCTTGTATATCTAATTCTAACCCTAAGAAGGTTAATTGGGACACACCAATACGTTTGTGTGTAAATTGTATTCCCAGAGCAAAAGGAATTAAGGAACGGATAATATTCTAAATTCCAGCAACTGATAACATGAACACGTGATCTTTTTACTTAGTTATAGCGTAAAGCAGGAAGAGTTTATTTTATCCGTCCAAAAGTTTAAAGGTAAATCAGCGACTGCCAGTGCTTCAAAACCACATGGCTTTTGTTTTTATTACTTTCGGTTGCATGTATCGTATCGCACACATTTCCAGACCTTGAGTTTTTTATCTGTTTCATTAACATTTGAATAATTTATTCATTTAACTAAATTTCTAATTTGTACAAATTTGCATAATAATCGATAATAACCAGACACAAAAATTTCTAGAAACGTTCAACCGAAAGATCATTGAGAAGAAGGAATAGAGAAACTAACAGAAACTTGACACAATGACCAGTTGCAGTTTGAAATGCAACTTCAAGGTCTTTGCAACTATTCAACATTTAAAGTACCTACATCATTGAATATTTATTTCATGATTAAATATATAAAAAAGATATAAAATAATAAAAAAATATCTGGCTTTAACTGGCCTTACTCCATTCATTTGTGTGTGCGAAGGTTTATTTTAGAATTAAAAAATACAAATTTTCGGCGCAACAGGCTCGTTAGTACCCAGGGCCTAGCTTTCTCACAACCATTCATGTGTGCGTGTGTACTTCTTGCACGATGGCGGGACCTCCTGTTTTATGCCGACTCCGAACGGCTAAGTTGAGATAAGCTATTCTTGACAATTTGTACTACTCGGACGATTTGTCAGATCATCACGAGAGGAGGGCCAGTGAAAAATCATTTAGGTGTTGCTACGGCTGGGAATCGAACCCAGACCTTCTGCGCGGCAGTTCATCGCACTAACCATCGCGCCACTGAGCCCACTTATTTGAGAATTGGGCCTCTTGTTTATCGCCGACTCTGAAAGCCCAAGTAGGACCAGGTCTTGAAAACTGTTCTCATGTTTGGAGTTCGGCCCCAAAACACACACCGAACTTACAGGACTCTATCCAAAGATACCCCTATATTGGGTCCACTACTTGGAAAATGTTGAGGAAAGATCTTGGCCTACATCCATATAAGCTACAACTGGTGCAAGCATCGACCCACTTGTCCCAAATCGGTACCAACATTATCTTGAATGGCGAACGCTACAGGCAAATGATTCATAATTTGTTGTATTCCTTTTGTCATTGGACATTATTTGGAGGAGAAATGGTTGCAACAAGATGGCGCAACATACAATACATCGGATGCAACAATGACTTTGCTGAGCCAAACGTTTGGTGACCGTGTGATTTGACACATTTGGAGTACTTTTTGTGGGAGTACATCAAATCTCTGGCAGATGTAAATAAACCAGCAACGATTGATCACTTAGAATCCAACATTCAACGCACAATCGACGAAATAAGACCGGGTATTCTCGAAAAAGTGGTGGAAAATTGGACTGACAGGACGGCGTTCATGAGGCCCATTTGCGGAGGCAATTAATCGCTTGAAAAGTAAACTGACATACCTAAGTCAAAATTTGGCGAAATATACAGAACGATTCGAAAAAAAAATACAAATTTTGTGTCAAACCGTCATATTTATAGTTCTTAAACTGACAGCGTGAGTAAGTAAGTTTTGTTTGGTATTTAAAGAAACATTCATAGGTAGGAAAAACTTCAATTATTTTTTTTTTCAAATTTATGAACTTTGACATATGACAGTTTGCTTTTCAAGCGACGATACACCAGAAATTATTTTTAAACATTAAATGCCATGAAATTTGTAAGCTAATAAAGCCAACATTTTGGTAATTCCATTGAATTTTTTGTGTTTTAATTTAAGAAAAAATACTATACTTCAAAGCTGCAACCTTTGTCAAACCAAAATCTGTAAGAGATTTGTCTCTTTATTACTGATACAGGCGGCAGATGTTCGAGGGAGCTTAGATAAATCATCCATAGACCGACAAGACACCCAGTTTCAGCACACAGACACCTAACAACGACAAGAACAATGCAATACTAAAATTATTTTTGTTACAGAACAAGCAAACAATGGGACGAACTTTCAGATACGTATATCCGTATTTAAGGGTGCTCCAGAGGTATAGAATTTTGAAATGGAATAAACCAAAAATGATTTTTTAGATTGACAGGAAATTTACTTTATTCGAAATGTGATATAGTCTAATCTGGAGGTCCAATTTTCGATCAATTTTTCCAACATTTGTGGCCGTATATCGGCAATAACGCGGCGAATGTTGTCCTCCAAGTGTTCAATCGTTTTAGACTACCGACATCACATACCCCCACAGAAAATTGTCAAGCGGCGTTAAATCGCACGATCTTGGAGGCCAATTCACAGGAACAAAACGCAGATCTTTGCGCGAAATGGACACACATCAAATTCCTGTGCACGATTGCGGATAGACTGATTCGGGTCTTCCTCTACGCTACGCTCTACAGCAGCAATGACTTCTTCTGTACGCACTGTACGACGTCTCTGTGGATGCGTATTATCATTTAGAGTAAACGTGGTGCGAAAACGTTTCAACGTTACTTAATCTAATTAATAGCTCTGATGGACGATTATGTTGACCATAAAATGGACGTAGTGCGCGATACGTATTTCGAACAGAACCATGATTTTCAAAATAAATTTGCACAATTTGGAAGCGTTGTTCAGTCTATTCATGTTGAAATGCCAAACCAAACTAAAAATAAATCACTTGACAGCTGACAAAATGGCTGCCAGTTAAAATAGTGTGGTCAACTTTAAGTTCTATACCTCTAAAAAAAACACCCTTTATCTACCACGGTTGTTCATAGGAATAGAAGCACCATATTGTTTCCTGCACGTTATGTCATAATTTCCCTTCTCATTGTTTAGTTTAAAAATATTCATAAAATTAAACATTAAATAGAGCTT
This sequence comes from Rhingia campestris, assembly GCA_932526625.1. Lineage (NCBI taxonomy): Eukaryota > Metazoa > Arthropoda > Insecta > Diptera > Syrphidae > Rhingia > Rhingia campestris. Next base: position 32,432,924 of record OW052184.1, on the reverse strand, counting down.
TCACCGTAATCCATTCCATTTTTCCGATCGTGCTGAATCACGTAAAATTTTAAATAAAAAAATTAATTACAAGGTTAACGTGCTTACTTATTAATTACCCCCTGACGCGTGTTAATCGATTATTCAAGCAAATTGGTGTTCCGACTTCAATTGCAATGTAAAATTTGCGAATTTCACAGAAATTGAACACGTCTCGGTAAATTATTCGACATGTAGATACACAGATACTAGATGCATTAGTCATGTGAATTTGAAGTTCGCTAACTGTTTGAAAGCGTATGGAATTGCATTGACATTCCATTGTATTTGGAAATGTCCATGTACTATCCGAGGGTGGTCCCTCTTGGGTCCTGATGTCCAGACAGAACATTCGTAAAAATATTTATAATTTATAGCTTCCGCGTATATTGCGTTTTTTTGTCGCTAATTTACTGCCTCAGAACACGAACATGCCCAAACACTGAAAACACGGCATCATGTCCTTATGGTGTTGTTTCATCCCCAATTCCAACTAAACGCAAAACACTCCTTTCGAATATATAGGTGTACTGTACCGAACTCACACATGTCAAGTTTTTTTTATGTAATAAAACGAAAAACAAAAGCTAAACATCGTTAAGTGTGCTTCTTTGACGAGCACATGTTGGTAGTCGGGTTGGCGCGGTGTACATTAGGGACCGTTGTTGTTCTTTCATGGCCGTCGTAGCAGACAGGTGCTTGTTACCAATGTTGGTTGTCTTTGTTGTGTTTCTCTGTTTTAAGGGGCCTTCCCGTCGTCTGGTCTGTGCCACTAAAGTCTGGATTGGTAGATTGTTTTATTAGCATATGCGATGGAGTTAGATAAACAGACTTACATAACAGGCGACGGACATTAGGCAGTGTGCGCTAATTTAGCGATAGACAAATTAAATGAGCCTTGACACCAGACGAGAAGGGTTATCTAAGAGAAGGGGTTGGGTCAACCAGGTCAGTCAACAAAAGTGTGTACGACAACTTTTCTTTTTCCCGAAATAAATCACATCCAAAATGTGGAACGTATTTGACAATTAACTGACTGCCCAGTTGCATACAAGATAACAGTGCAGCTTCACTGTCCCCATGCGGTCTCCATATTAAGACGAACCTCAATTTCTATTAACCATTTAGAGATGATATCCGCCCGCCATGCCACCATAACTCATTCTCATTTTCTTTCAATTCTTTCCCCAAAACAAAAAGAAAAATGAAAATTCCTTGCAGCGTTATAAAACGGCATATCACTTACGAGAAATCTCAGGCCGCTATTACACACACACAGAGAGACCAACTATACTTCCAGTGAAAACCTGCACTGTCATCAAAAAGCGTAAGCACAATGGCAAGTGAAGTTGTTGTCGTCTTATTCCTTGACCTTGTTCCCAAAACCGATCAATAATTCAATAAGGCGAATCAAGGAAAAGCATTACCCCAAACCGAATGCCAACTATCCTAACGGAAACAGAGAGGAAAGACTGCCTGTCTGCACTATGCTGCACAACGTAAAACGGAATCACAGTTAAAGGCACCACCCGTCAACAAAAAGGAAGACATGCCGCCGCTACTGACTCTCTCGACGTAAAGTGCCCATCCAATCAGCCGTTCATTTATGTTGGCCCGTTTGACAGTTTTCCTTTTTCCTTGCCGTGGGAGCTGCTGAATGCATGTGGATATACATGTAGCCAACGTTTGGGTGAACGTCAACTCTGCGGTGGTGCAAGTTATACCTGTACGTGCATTCTTGGAAGGAATATCTTTGAAAATACGTATCTCTATGCATGTTACAGTGGGGTGCAAAAAAACATACACACTTATGAAATTGATCATGGAGGACATATTTTAAAGGGTGTCGCATGGTTCAGTAGCATAATGGTTAATGCACTGGACTCTTGGTTCAAATCCGGAATAAAAAAAACACCTAAATTTTGCAACACCTAAGTTCTTCTCAGTGTTTGTCAAACATCCAAGAGTATAAACTGTCATGAGAAGCTTCTCTGTCTGTGGCAAAAATATAACTTCGCACATACAAATAAGGTATGAAATGGTATTATAAATTAAATGTGGGTGTTGTGGTCTAGTGCGCGGGGTATCTGGTTCAAATCGCAAAAGTGACAACACCTATTTCTTTTACTGCCCCACCACTTGCGAAAGTCTAACAAATATACAAGGGTAACGTTGTCATGAGAAGCTTCTCAAATTTGCTGTTCGGATTAAACACTTGTTTGTGTCAAAAATAATAACTTCGCACACACAAATGAAGGAAGGAGCTAGGCTTTAGGCCCTGTATGGGCCGTTGGCAAATATTTATTATCTTTTTTTGCATTAAAATTAAAATACACGCTCTCACATTCGTCAACAAAGGTTATGTAGTTTGGTTATCTCTTACTTACGAATATTATTTCGTACATTTAAGACATTGGTCGTCTTTCTTTGAATTAATATGCAGTAGCTCATTGTGACTCATTACATACCTTTTTATAACTTCAGTTACGAGGTCGCCACTTATGTGCGTCCCTTAAATTCCAACATAGCAATTAATTTAATCATTAAGGCCCAGGTTGCTTATTGAAGTTCCTAACTCATTCGATTTTCGACAGTTCATTAAAACACAGGAGTTTCTCTGTGGCATATACCCACAATGTAACGTTTTCATTCCAATGACCACATTTTGCTTTACATTTAATTACCACCGAACGCTTTGTAATTTTACCTCCAAAACAATGGCCAACTGTTTAAGTTATTACTTTCGAGACTAACAAACAAAATTATGTAAAGTGACCCAAAACTTTTGCACCCCACTGTGTCTGCATTTCAAATGCGATGTCTGTCAGGCATACACAGTACTACGACCCGCTTACACATTATTTCGTTTCGCGAAAGCGAATTTCATCCTGCGCCGCCACAAATTTGAAGTTCAACAAAAGTGAAACATATTTTGTTTTCACGTTGCGGGCGGTCCGAGTGTAGGTACGGGCACGCGCGCACTAGTTCCATTCAATTCGCATCGTCAAATCGCGTCTAACTTTGCATTTTACCGTTAATAATTGCCCCCGGTGCGGCTTAGTGGTACACATCTGACATGGGCAGCAGCAGCGACATGTATCCACAATGTGTATGTGTTAGCTCCACGTTAGTTGGCGTATTTTATGCTGGGAATGTCCGCCATTAGATCGGATACATGTGCTTTTCCAAAGGAGCGACATTAGTTAGTCGCTTTTTTCGAATTTGATTGTGATTTTGATTAACAACGTTCCAAACACACACACGTGATTTTTCCCATTGATTGAGATCGAGGCAGAGTTGAGTCGACACCGCGCATACGTAGGTTTCCTCAATGGGTTTCCCAGGAGCATCGGATCGGTCCGATCGGCAGCGAGTAAGAGAGACATAAAGATGATGGAGGTAAATTTGAATTTAATTCTGCGTTCGTTAGATGTGATTAGGTTATGATTTACAGAGAGCATTATAAATGCGCAAGATAAACAGATACACGGGGAAACCCGTTCTGACGTTGAACTCGGAAATGATAGTGCGCGCACGGCGGCAATGGCGAATTGAACTCTTCGAGAGTGAATTCGAAACGAATGCGCGCCGAGCGATACAATTGATTTTGAGATAGGACTGCGCTAGCATATATGGACACCGGGATCTAGCATAGCCGAGGTAATACTATCGATTTAAGGTATCTCTGGCACTCACGTGAAATTGATAAATCACGAAATGAAAAGTGATCGGACGTGCATAAAGCACCTGACTTTTACCCATTTCCCCAAAGTGTTTTGGCCACAGCGATAAAGGTGAGAAGATGTCGAGAGTGTTTTCTTTTTGTGTGTATCCACCCGGGGCTGCTTTGGAGGAAAGTTCACTTCGCGGTAATATGAGAATGCTGGATGAGATACAATTTTTTGTTTGTTTCGTTGTCTTGGGGGAGCAGAATAACACGTTATGGAGTACGTACTTCAACGTCATTTGCCGTTGAAACGAGGCGAAACGAATATCTTTATACAAATAGATCGGACAGCACCAGCAATGGAGTGTGCAGTTAGCACACCTCTTGTGACATGATGTGTTAATTAAGTGACGCTTGTTGGGAAAGTTTTTTGTATTTGGTTAGTCTGGTTTAGAAACAAAAAGTAAAGACTTCGAACTAGTCAATGGGTTGATGCTAACTTATCTCAGGTGTCGACTGTCGATGAGTTAAGATAAACACTGCACGAGTAGAATGCCATAGATAAACGAACATGAAAGTGTCCATAGCCATATTTCCTGAAGTGATAGATACATGTGCGAATCAATATTATGCCTAGAGAAACGTACGAATTGCTCAAGGCTTGATTTAATCAAATAAAAGGAATGGGTTATGCCCTCATCATTCCAAACATATCAGTTCCACTTAAGTGCTGCCTCTTCTTTTGCAAAATTCTGGAAAACTTTCAAGAATATAAAGGTAGAAACAATAAAACTTCACACAGCAAATCCTTGGATATCCCAGGTTTTAGGTCATATTTGGGCTAAAGAGAGTATGTCCTTCTAACTTGTGGCGAAAAAAAGATGAATCTTTTATGTGCTAAGATACATATTTTTTTGCAACAAGTTAGAAGGACCTACTCTCTTAAGCTTGGAAACGACGGGCTTAAGTTACTGTGTGCTCCGATAAATTATTAATCATTTTTACTATTTTACTATCTACCCCTTTGATCCTGGGAATGCTTATTCCAGGTATTTAGTCCTAACGCTTTGTCCCTGATCGCTTTATTCATTATCTTAAACGAAATGGCCGTTATAATGTTACAAATTTGCACAAAAATTCCCCATAGTCTATGTCCTGCTTCTACAAGCTCAGCCAAAAGAAGTTATCCGATATTGTTTGGCTCTTATTTTTTTTTCTAAATGAAAAACTTCGATTATGTTTATTTGAACCTTTAGAATTTTATTGTTCAAGTCAAGAAGATTATATCGGCCCAAATGGGCGCCGTCACCATTGAATGCCATACGGGCACTTTTCATCACTTCGGCGAGAACTTTGGGCGACAGGTTCTCGCACTCTTGTCGAATTTTGTCATTGAGGGCTTCTAGGGTCTCGGTGTTGTTCACGTAACCACGGGACTTCAAAAAAAAAAACCCACAAAAAATTTCTGGAACGGTTAAATCGGGCGATCTTTCGGGACAGTGCAAATCGCCAAAACGAGAGATGAGGCGACCCGGGAAAGCCGCCTTTAGAATTTCGGTTGTGGTTCGCGCAGTGTGTGCCGTTGCTCCGTCCTGTTGGAACCACATGTCCTCCAGTTTTAATTCGTCCAATTGCGGCAGAAAAAAACTCGGTTAATATGACCCTATAGCGTACACCGTCCACTGTTGTCGTTTGACCAGCGGCATTCTCGAAAAAAAATGGCGCGCTGACGCCTCCAGCGTGAACTGCGCAACATGCAGTAACTTTGAGCGGGTGTAATGGCTCCTCGTGCATTACTCGTGGATTTTCGGTGCCCCAGAAGCGATAGTTTTGCTTGTTCATGTACCCACTGAGGTGGAAATGAGCCTCATGGCTCATTATGATTTTGGTCGAGAAATCGTCCAATTCGTCCTCGAGATTGAGGATGGCTTGGGCGTAGGTTACACGCGTTTGGCGGTCGACAGGCAGTTGCTGATGCACGGACTGGACTTTGTACGGGAACATGCGCAAGTGACCAAAATTCGCCTTAGGGACGACCGGCTGATGGCTAATTGCGAGGCGTCTGGTCGATGTTTCCGGCGACAGCTCGAAATCCTCGCGGCAATATTCTCGGCACAACGGGCGCTCCGGGGCCGGCAACGTCTCGTGTGGTCCCATACTCTTCAAGGTTTGTGGCCAAACGGCGCAGTGTTTGCGCAGTCGGTGTCGGACGGCCGGGGAATCGGCTACGGAATTCGCGCTGCGCCAAAACAACAGATGAATTGTTACGCAAAAACATAGACACGATTATTCCGCGTTCTTGGGGAGTGTATCGCTCCATGGCTTATTCACTTGTATTCTACATCTGTGTAGTCCACAAATGTCAAAACAGATTTGACATTGGCGGCCATTTGCAAAAATTAGAGCATCTTCCAATAGGGTGATCTCTTTTCGCCCACCTTGTATAACAGGGTGGAGATCGCTGGTTTGTATCGCGTCCCTGTATCTTAGCATCTGCTCTAGGCATGATCGTTGATCACAGACTCCTCTCGCCATGCATTACTGATCGGATTATAACTGTGCATATTAGCTAACCACAAAGACCGCAAACTTTACAATCATTAACCAATCCCTGTCAAATCACCTTTCATCTTTGCAAGCATTTTCCCCCAACAAACGATTTGTTTACCGCTTACCAATACCGCACAAAGCCAGTATTATGATGTTTTCCCAAACGACATACGATTTTATCATCGCGCATAAAAAATAATTCGTCTTATCTCTGCACCACGCACTTTTGTATCGCATTGCAAAATGTTAATAGCCAACAACATACAAGCACTACACGCTAACACAACTAACTAACTACCCACTTATCGCAATGCTGAGAATGTCCTTTCTATTTATTTCATATTATCATCGGCATAAAACATGCGCGCACGCGCAACTTCAGAGCATAAAAATTGCACCATACATGCACCCCAGCTGCTGTGCTGGTGCACTTTCATCGATTTCATTGAATGATTTACAGCAATTTCTAGAATCTATCGAATAAATGACATTCCAGGCTGCATTGCAGGTACGCAAAATGTCTTCAGATCTACCCATTTGCTATAGAGAGACATAGAGTGTATCTTTTTTTGCTTATATCATTAATTTAGAATATTTATCCAATTAATTATGTTTCTTATCATTTGCAGGGAGATCCCGACACCTAGCTGCAACCGCGCTGAATGGAATCGCAAAAGTTCCTCGTAAATAATAAGTGAGTATGAGTTAGCGGATAAAAGATACTTTCATTGCGAGTAGAGTGCAGCTATGTGGTAGTACAACGCGGGGACATCCGATGGCATTGAGATGTCCCGTGGTTGGTCTGCAGATTCATCGATACCAATGCGAATGAGTTGGAAGAAAAGAAGCGCTTTGTTGCTGCGCATGCGCGTTGGCGATGAGGACGTTTTATTCAATTAACTCTGCAGAGTAGTTGGATATAGGTATCGCGAATAGTGCAGATTGAAGAGTGGTGACTTTCAAAATCAAATGTAAGGCGGATGTTAATTATCACATACCTACCATACCCGAGTGGACAATCACCACCGTCGCTCGCCTCCATCACCAGCCATCCAACTTTCCTGCGCTTGCTTGGCGTTATGTCGATATCGCCAACTTAATTCACTCTGTAGGTACAATGGCGATACAAATGGATTCGTTGACATTTAATTTCAATTTTGCGTCGATTTTGGTATTCGCGCCAAAGACACACCACTTCCACAGAATTGTTACGGGTGGTGGCGGGCTTAAGCGAAAGTTGATTTAGGCTAGAATGTGAGCAATAAACTAAAGCCTTCTCTCTCCAAATCGATACGTTTTTTTTTTGTAAATGATACGTGTAATTACACGAAGTTTACGTGTACCGGGTACTGGCAACATTGGAAGATAATTTCTGTGCGGATTCACTTCGTGGCCACCGAGAGCTGGGTGGGTGTGAGGGAAGATGCTCAATTGGAAAGCGAAAGATGTAACTACATGTTCTTAATTGTAGGTTTTCTTTTGAGACGAAATGAGATACAATTGCGATTACAATTGCAAGTTGTAGCTGGTAGTTGTTTGTTTTGTTTTTTTTTTCTTTTTTTAATTGAGGACTTTGCGGATGGGGTTTCTTGCAAATGCACATTTTTATGAATTTGCAGAGTATGTAATTGAATTTTGAAAATTATTTTCATTACTACGGAATGGTGTATTTTATTTTTGCAAATTTCATGTTCAGGAGTATCTTGCTCGGAGAACGGAAACTGACAACAAAGATGTGGTAGAGTACTGAAATGTTCGCCAGATTAGACTAGATATTTGTTGGGAACCAAGAGGAACACAGAAGTAGAGGAATCCTACATCGCATTAGATGTCGCGTACATATAAAAGCTTAAATAACTCTTGATCACATTAAAGCGAATATACCTACTGATAATGGAGTTCTAGATTCTATTGCAGAGACCACATAATGTTCTTCCACTCTAGCAAAATCAATGCATACGCGTTTCTATGTGTCCATTTGACTTTTACGGAGTAGTTGTAAATCAACATTTGTCAAGCTTGTACCAACAAAATAGTTGATTCTTCTTCACAAATGTATCTACGGTAATTGGAGTTAGTTCAATATTTGGGGATTCTGTTGCGCGAGGATTAGTGCGATAACTGCCGTGCAGAAGGTCTGGGTTCGATCCCAGCCGTAGCAACACCTAAATGATTTTTAGCTGACCCTCCTCTCGTGATGATCTGACAACTCAAAAGATTTATCAACTTATCCGTTCGGAATCGGCATAAAACAGGAGGTCCAGACATCGTGTCAGAAAAGCTTGGCCCTGGGTACTAACGATCCTGTTACGCCAAAAATTTGTGTTTTTATTTTTAGTTCAAGAATTATTTTACTTGTTATCAGGTTCAAGGTAATGAAATAGAGTGGAATTAATTGCTTCCAAGTCTCATTGCTGTCTTCTGTACCCATTTTTGATGAATGTCGATGAAACACAGGAAAATTTTCATGCTTGGTATGTGTATTCAAAGTCTCTAAAAATGCTGCAAAATGCTTCGGTTTCCTCGATATAAAGAACGTTTATAAACTCCTTACTTTAAGTAGATATAAACATTGCGAACTCCCTAGTTTCGTTCGTACATTTATTGCTACTGGATACGATTTAATCGCGTGTGAAAAAAACTTATAGGACACAAAAACTTATCGAACTAGTTTCGCTCGAACGTTGTATAGCAAGGTCTCCTGCCTTGCTTTGTTGCATCGCTACTTTAGCAACCAATGGTGAGATTCAAAATACGTTTCGCTATGAATCCATATTAGTTCGCAGTGATGTCGATAAAGTTGATTGTAAGTTTATTGTCTGTTTTCTGAAGTCTGGAAAATTCGGACACATGGAATGTCGTTACGATTCTTTTTTTTTCAGAAAATTGTATTAATTTGCGGGAACAAGTTCGGGCTATTGGTTTATATAGCCTGAATCTAAGGCAAATCCTGCAAAAGACGCAATGAATTTCAAGTCGAGACACACCATCTTTTTATCGAGTTCAAGGCTGCGTATGATAACATTCATCGTCTGAAGCTTTATAAAGTGATACCGTAATTCGTGATCAAAACTGATATACCTACTGTGACGTCTAATACTGGAGGACACGCGATGCAAGTTTCATTTTGAAAACAGCTTATCTGAACTTTTCCAAACATTTACCGCATTCCGGCAAGCAGTTGTACTCTCATGCGATTTTTTCAATCTTTAACTAGAACAGATAGTATGCATAGGCCAGGCGTAAATTAGGAAGGCCCTATCTTCAACAAATCCGTCCAGCTGCTGGTGTACGCAGACGATATCGACATCATTGGTAGCTCCCGTCGTGACGTTAGCATTTACGGCTATTGTTAACTTGTTGTTAACGAGGATAAGAGAAAGTATATGGTATCAATAAACAAACGGCGCCGCACTTCCTTGGTCGAAATGTCACTTTTGATAGCAACAATTTTGAGGTAGTTAAAGAGTCCATTAAGTTCATCTCGGAGTCAACATCAACCCCACGAATGATACCTTAGTGGAGATAGGATGAAGTCTGACCCTAAGAAACCTATGCTTTTTCGGTTTAGCAAAGCAAATAACAAAAGAGTTCAAAACTCTTAACCCGAAAGTACAAATGTTTACTCTACCGAAACCGAATCATATCAGTCCTACTTTACGGCGCCGTGCGCTGGACAAAAAGCAGGAAAGTGGAGCAAATATTAAGCATCTAAGAAATAATAGTTCGTCGTCGATTTTGTGGTCATGATTTCCAGGAAGTCGAATTGAGGAAAATTTGCAATCGGGAGTTATGAGCTTATTTGTATGGATGGAATACAAAAGGTAAACATATTAGAAGGTGACAATCCGCTGTGCTGATCTTTTAATACCCTATCCCATCCCATCCTTAAAATTAATATCTTCGAAATGTGGGCTTTATGGCGATGAAATATAGAAGTATGGCGTTGTCACAACATATTGTTCAGACTTTTTATCAAAATCTTTTATGGTTTGACAAAAAACTTAGACTACCTTGGCTCGGCCACATGGAGCGAATGAAAAATAATGCTTCAGCCAAGAGAATCTTAGAATCGCAGCAGAAGACCGAACCTCGGGTCACCGGATCAAGCAATCGTCAGAGCGCTTTGAACAATTAACAGCGGACAACGTGTCCAAAGTCGAAGAGGATGGAAGGCTACCCGAAGAGACAATAAACGGTTCCAGCCAAGAGAATCTTCGAATCGCAGCAGAGGACCGGACCTCGGGTTACCGGATCAAGCGATGTCAGAGCGCTTTGACCGGTTAACTGCGGACAAAGTGCCCAGAGTAGAAGAGGGTGGAAGGCTGCCTAAAGAGACCCTAAATGGTTCGGGAGCTCTGTAAGGAAAGTATGTACTTTAATGAAATTCCGGTTCCTGTCTGTCAGCCATGCATCCGTTTAGTCATGAGAGCGGTGTACTTTTGTGTTTGTATCGGGTTTTTCAATAGGAGCGCTACAAATGTTTTTTTTTTTAAATAAAATAAACGGTTTTGGATATCAATGAAATTCTTTATTCCTATGAAAGTACGTTTGATGCCATTATGTATGGAACTCGATTTCTTTTGCATGTCCATATCATCCAATTGGGGCTAAAAATATTCGGTTATCATTGAACGGTAGCGATCCCCATTTACAGTAACGTGCCGGTCTTGATCATCAAGGAAGAAGTACGGCCCAATGACGCCGCCGGCCCATAAACCACACCAAACCGTAATTTTTTCGGGATGCAATGATGACTCATGGAGTATGTGTGGATTGCTGCCTGACCAATACCGCATATTTTGTTTATTGACGAAGCCATTCAGCCAGGAATGAGCCTCATCGCTGAAGATGATTTTTCGATGAAAATCCGAATCATTTTCAAGTTGTTGCTCAGCCCAATTCACGACCATACGACGCTTCTGGTGGTCAAGCGGCTTCAGTTCTTTCGTCAATTTAATCTTGTAAGGATGTAGGCCAAGATCTTTTCGCAAAATTCGCCACAACGACGTCACAGAGATGCCCAACGCTTGAGAACGACGAGACACATTTGGGCTTTCTCCAACTGAAGCCTCAGCGGCAGCAATATTCTCGACACTACGGGCACTTCTTTGTCTCACTGGCACGGGAACATTTTGTACTGTGCCTGTGAATTCAAATTTTTCCACTAGACGCTCAATTGTTGATCTGCTAGGACGATTATGACGACCATAAATTGGACGTTGCGCTCTTAACGTTGAGGCCACTGACTCCGGTAGTAAATTTTAATAATTCCGACTCGTTGTTGGCTCGTATATCTTTCCATCATAAAATGGCAACCTTACTGAAGAGAAATGTCAAAAGAGCGGCAAGAAATATGGCGTCGTTTGCTGTCCCTGTCGCTCTACTTTGTAGCGTCCCTGTTGTAAAACCCTTTAGAATGATTCTTGCCGTTCGTTACTTCTCCATTTGGTCTTCAGCAATAGCTACCCTAGGGATAGTCCGTTCCATTGACCATGTTAAGACCTCCCTTCAGGTGGAGTAAATGTGGGTTTATTTCGATCAAACGTAATCCTCTAATTACAACGAAGCTCGAATTGCGGCTAATTTGTCCTCCGATAGTCAAAAGAACGAATTTGGTGAAACTTCTCCAGCTGAGTTTGCTCACTTTGGATCCATAAATTTGGATTAATAAATTAGCAGGATTGGAATTACCCAAACGCCTTTTGCTTTCCTCTAATTTATTCGAATATTTATTTAAATCTATTAGCGTATGTGAATACCAAAAAGACCTATTAATTCATTAAGTTTTCATAGTTACCTTCTATTAGATCTGCGTTACCACATTTCACATTCAAAAAATGAAAGCACATATGACTGTTTGTATATCTACGTCTGCTTGCCTGGCTTACCCGGTTTGCGGCCTATGCAGACAATCTTTCTCAATTTTTTTCTCAGAGCATTCAGATTCATGTTTACATGTTTAATGGTCTGGTGAATAACCCTTCGTGGATGTATGCTGTCAGGATCACTGAACCGTTGCATTGTATTTGCATGAGGGTATTTGTACGAACAAAAATCTCATTTACATGGCGTATCTTTATTACAAAAAAAAAATATCTGCCCAATGGAGGAAAATCTGCAAAGCCCTTTAACGTATTAATTAAAATTCTACTCACACTGTCCTCCTACGTCTGGCAGTCTTAAGAAACTATTCGTCTTGTGAAGGTATTCTCGTCACGATCATCGCTGAGAATGGTGAACATAATTTTCAATTCAAATCTAAGAATACACGTGCTGGAACAGTTCCAGATAATATTGGCCTCTGTGGAGGGAAAGCTTTTGTTTGTACAGAAAAAAAAAGATTCATGTGGAGGTGTCTGGCCTGTCAGCACAATATGTCATTTATTTTGAAACCTTCGAGGAGTCGTCGAATAAATTGTTGGAATGTACTAAGTTTTTGTCGTTGATGATGTTTAGTGCCATCCGGCTGGATATTCATATTTGTTTATGAGGTTTTGCTCTGAAAAAAGATTGCCCTCCATCAAGTTGATGGTCAAAGACCGTGAAATTGCTGTCAAGAGACATGGCCATCAGCGGAGGATAGGTGGATGTAGGTCATTAAATGTCAAATGTTTTAGGTTTCAATATATAGGATAGAGGGAACTGATTAATTCTTTACCCCTGAAGTAGGACATGTTTTCAGTTTTTGTCCATAAACTTTTTAACCTATTCAAAGTTATCTACTCTATCCGAAATGTGTTTTTTTCGAAACTTGTCTGATCGTAGATACTCGTGTAAAAAATGTTCTCATAATTTATTTTTCGAATTATTCACACATTCTTAAACGGAACATTGCTTAGGTCTGATCCCATCGTTTTTATAATATCTTTTCAAATACAAACGTGTGAAGGTTTTCAATGAATTTTAAAACGATGACTGAAGCCGTAATTCAAGGTCTTGAAGCGTCTTGTTTGAGAAAGTCTGTTTGAGGTATTCTAATACATTCTGTATCAATTTATAATTATTGTAATTGTTGTTAAGAAACCTCTGAAGGGTTACAGCGCATTGCAAATGCAAAGTGCTTTCAAAGGGGGATTAGTCATGATTCCTGAAGTCAGCTCCGGAAATGATAAAATTTGCATGAAACAGTAATTAAGTTGTGAGCATTCAAGTGCAAAAAATACAACTCCAGGGAGGAAATGATGTGGCGTTTGTAAGCTTACAGGAGCCATATGAACAGGTACGTGACGTGAATGCGTATGGTTGTATGCTAAACTAGTAGGTTGGAGGATATTTCTGTCCAATGACGCCTTTCAACTCATAGGGGGTGTATATATCAATCTTTTAACCACATTCTTGGTTAACTTAAAATTCATCGCGTGTATCGATGTACCTTAAGAATCGAGTTACAATGAAAAATCTAATGGACTTTATTTAAGATATGATTGTGGTTAGATTTTGGTTCATTCCTTGTTCAGGAATGGGGTGGACGACTATGTGGTACAGCGTTCTTTTTCACTGAATTTGCGGCTCTTATATCATCATACTCTTGTGCAATTAATATCGCTGCCAAAAACTTCAAGAAATCTTTTGGGGGGGAGTATTCTTAATCCAAAAAGTTAATCCATGTTTATATGTAATTCTACTGTACGTGTGTATGTCACTGAACTCCTCCTAAACGGCCTGTCCGATTTGAATGAATTTTTTTGTGTGCGTTTGGATGGCGACCTGGATGGTTTAGGTTCACAAATCAGCCCGGCGGATGCAGTCGGTATTTAAGTTATTTATCTAAACTGCAACTAAACGGCTGGAGAAGCTTGAATGTATGCATATAGGACAACGTCAGTTGGGTCCGCTAGTAAAGTAAAGTACAGTACTTAAAATCGCATGCATTTTGATATAACTCCGATCTTAGCCAGACTTTATAAGACTTTCAGCCATAAAAAAAAGAAGATGCGAGCGAGAGACAACGTGTTCTTTTGATGTCACAAAAATAGGGTCATCGGGGCGTCAACTATGTGTAATAATAAATGATGATTTCAGATTCTACAACAACACCAAAGCTTAAAAATGTGTTACCAACATGGAACAATACAGAAAGTCGTACGGTTTTATCCATGTAAAGTGGTCCAAAAATGTTGGCTATCAGTTCCCAATAGCGGCCATCAGGATGACTGACCAAATGATTGGAGGGTGACTGGCCTTTAATGGCCCAGCATACATATTAGGGGTCATAAGGTGTCCCGCCATGTTCGCGTTAAAGAGCAACTGAGCAGGAATGTTTTCGATGTAACTATCACCAACGTAATCCCACTACGAAAGCAAGAGATCATCGAAGAGCCGGAGGATTAAAGATTGCAGAAGAGGCATATGTACCAGAGTTAACTCGATCTTTACCTAAGTTCCTCCAGTTGAGCAAGATGGTTAAAGTGGATTTCTACTTGCGTGCTCCATTTAAGGCGAAGTCTTTCTCTATTGTGTCTGACCTCTGATTCGGATTTGTAAGTTTTTTTTTTAATACGCCTGTCTTCTCAAAGCCTGTAAACTCAAATTGGACCAACGATTTTCTTGCTTTTTATACTGTCCAATCCATGGTTCAACGTTAGTAGTTGTTAAGGCTAATTGTTCGTTTAATTTTTGACGTGTGTCATTGTCAGAATCAATTGCGTGAAGTCAAAGCCCCTTACCATTCCAATTCGATGGTGTTTCCTCTTGTTGACAGCATATATTTGGTCGTGTCGTCGTTAAAGCATCGGTAACGTTGAATACGAACAACCATCTCAATATCGTCGTAGTAGTAGTTGGAACATTAAGCCTTTATGAATGACTCGGTTGCCTTCCATACTCCTCCCGATAACAATAAGTAAGAGATCACATGACAGGATCACTGCATCTTAATTCTATTTTGGTATCGAATGGTTCGGAAAGGTTGGTTGCCAACCTTGACAGAATGACAGATGAGTTTTGTTAGTATTCCGAAAAAGAGACATGGTTCGGCATTGTTCCTCTCAATTAATGGTATCGCATGTAGCTTTGCAATAGATAAATAGTTGGATGGTATCGAATTAATCTTTTTTAGATCTGACGAATAATGAAGCTTTAATCAATTTTAGTCTTTCACGGCCTAAAACCATACTAATAGATTCGTATCACATTGTTGGTGAACAGCATCAGGCTTTCACTTATTTCGGCAAACAGGATCTTGTAGGCGATTTTGAGGAAACGGATGTCTCTGTAATTTTCAAACTTAAGAAGATCTCCATTTTTGTGAATCGGATAACTGTCATCGACCAAATATAGCTTAAGAGTTTTTTTTTGTGACGAAGGTGAAACATTTTAAAGACAGTGCGAAGGTATTCGATTACCATCGTAGTGTGGGACTTGCACTCGACTAAAAGACCTCCCTTTGCAATCTGTACGTAAAATCGAGAAGTACTTTACTTTGATAACTACAATTAGGCTAGCCCATATAGTGTGTAGCAGATAGCCTCCCAATGAAGGTTTTTTCTGGTAACGGGAGTTGTTATTAAGTGCACCAGATCGAACGGTTTGGTTCTTTCTAGTCATCGCACCAGGTCTCATACAAAATTTAGAGAATAGATACCGGTGTTGCTTTTAAGATTGCAGACTCCAGTTTGCCAGTCGTTGCTAATATAGCCGTATCGTCTTCGAAAGTGGCTAATGCTGTCTTCTTTTTGCAGTATATTCCGAGTTTATGAAAGCAATAGTATCGGGCCGAGGACGCTTCCTTGAGGAACTCCAGCCATTATATCCTTAAACTTGTGGTATTCATTTCCGTATTTAACACGAATGATTCTGTTCTCAATATAGGTTAAGTATTATGCAGTGCTCCATAAGAACTGTTCTTAGTTTGTATATACGTTATTTTGTGCCAATTTTTTTTTAAATGTTTGACCTACGTCAAAAAAAAACGGAGTCATTGATTCTGCTTAGGCTTTTTCAATTTCATTTCACTTAAACCTGGTCAATATTGTTGAATGCTTAATTCTAAAGACGAATTTTTAGTCAGGAATTAAGGGTCTTTAAGCAAGCGCTTCAAAAAAGATTTTTTTCAAAAACTTTCGAAGTCTTAGAAAAAGTGATATTGGTCCATACGATCTTTTAATCGTTTGGAGGTCTACCCAGTTAGAAAACTATAATGGCTTCTCCGAGTTTCCACTGGCGTGATGCCTAAAGCAGTCCTAGCGAAGTATCTATAAGGTGAAGTAACTTAACTAGGGCTTTCTTTCAGTAATTTTTTAAGTATATCTTCGGTGATTCAATCATATCCAGGAGCCTTATTTTTCTTAAGATTTCTAATACCCTAGTAAAGTGACGTTAAAGACACGCTTTTTACTCTGGTGTTATCGGGATTTGTGTTGTATGTTATCCATCATATACCTGTGGCAACACGTTTTTTTCTTACTTGCTTGCCGAATAGTTCTTAGTCCATTCAGAATTGCTTTTTTTTATTACCTTTCCAAAAGGAATAGTCTGATCAGCTTATGAGTTGACGGTAAAGTTTCGCCATCCAGAAATGTATCTCGATAATGTCCCATTTTCTTTCAGAGAAAAGATACCTAACCAATCAGAAGGTGTTTTGGTTTTTAAAAAAAAAGGATCCGATTTAGTGATTTCTAAGAGTCTGTTGTTTTTAGAAGACTCAATTTGTATTCTTAAAGCTATCAAAGGTAGCACATATTTTTCATAAGAGAGAATGTTTGATAAGGAAGCAGGATAGATTACTGCTCAACTTTAAATATATCAACGAAGATTCTCCCCATGGCTGAGCTACACTCAAAGATTGTGTCTGTAGCTTATAGGCTCACTACCTTCGAAGAACACGATTTATTTATATTCACTTATTTTTATGGTTACTTGGTTACTTATTACAAAGCTCAGATTTTTTTTATGGATCTAGTCGTTACCCTGCTGCTGAATTATGCGCATTTTAGATGCGTCAGTTGTATATAGGTGGCAAAGCAACACTCCTTTTTTCAGCTATTCGATAAATATATGCCTTAAATCAAAAATGTCGGAACAGTTTTATAAATAAATACCTACAAGACTACTGCAGGTCTCATTTCTGGCTTGAACCATGTCTTGGCATCATCCTTTCAACTTAAAAGTTTGTAAGACAGAGCAAAGCGTATGCTGTGTGAGTGTACATTATCTATTTCTTTCGAATATCCATCCCTTCTCTAATCATTTCAGTCCACGTGCGATGGGTTGGGTTCAGAAGACGTGTTTCCATAAAGTATAAAAGCTACAACAATTCAAGAGCGGAGTCAATGAACATCCGCAATCGTCATCTCAGGGCGCTCCTAGAGCGTATAGGTTCGCCTCACCTGAGAACAGTGAGTTAACACCAAAAGGGGATCTGAACGTCCTTTGTGAATAAAAAATAAGATGTGCCTTCTTGGGCTACAAATGAAAGATTTCATATGCTTCTTATTTAAAAGTCCTTCCATTAACAAATTTAACAAACTTACAGTTTCAAAAAAAGTTCATTACCCTCATACCGCAACTCCATGTCTAACAATCTCCGCCATAAATAGAGTAGATGCCCACGGGCATTGTGTAACAACATGCAACTCATAATTCTGTCGAAAAATACTTAGCTCGTTGTCACTTTCTTCGTCCATCAAAAACTGCAAGTTGCCTGCACTTATTGCAACAGACCATCAAGCTCTCAGTTTACCATTTTGTTTGTCCTCCCACCACACTTGAATGGACACTAGTACACTCCACTGTGCTTATTTATTGTGGTGACTCACATCATGGCTACCGTTCGCCTCGCCACCAGTACTGAAAAACAAACTGTCAAGTCTCGGTTCTAGGTAGTGAAACATACGCGACAACATTGCAAAACCAATCTCGAGATACAAACCAACAAAACATTGGGCCATTATAGCCTCCTATCTCGCGTGGTAATTCAATATTCTTGTTTTCTTTCTTACTTAATATATTGGAATAGATAAATGGTTAAGCGCAAATTATCAGATCTGCTAACAGCCAAACATAGATACACACCACGATATGCAGTGTTAATTTGTTTCCATATAAGTGCTGGAGTTCAGTATGACGTTTGGTCTAGTATACCATTTCCATTTGTCTGTGGTGGTAATTTATGTATCTGCCATTTATCTTACTTATATCAAGTACCACCATGCTCAAAAAAAAAAAAAAACGAATTAACACGCACAATTAGTAAAGCCATGAATTGGCCTAATTCGATAGAAAACCATAATGGTGGTGGTGGATAAGACGCCATTCCGTATGTAGACAAATGTATCTTTTCGGCTAAAAATAAATCTAGACATATGATGCCATCTAATTCACATCCAAATGGACCCCTAATTCGTTGGGATATTGTCACAGATACGAGCGGTAATGGAAATTGTTTTCGGTTTTTCTCTTGTCAGGGAGTGCCAGCGAGTCCGGGGCTCTCCCTCGCTCTTACAGCATCCTAAATTGGATAAAATCACACCGAAATTGATGTTTGATGTGTGCATGCCATAAAACATTTAACAGATATACTCCCAATTGGAAGCAGATATCACTTCGAATGCTGTTCCTTCCTTCTGTCTGACCTAAATTGAAAGTTAGAATTGTATTGTTAAAATACAAACAAACAAAAAAACATATGAGAGGCTACAATCCGCTGTGCGGATCGTTGAATACCCTATCCCATCCTATCCATAAAACTAAAATCCCCAAAAAAGGGGACATGGCTAAAAACACGATGTGGATAAATAGAAAAAATGATATAGTGACAACAAATTCTACAGACTGCTTACAAAACACTTTAACGGTTCTACATAAGACAAGGTTTTCTCTTGCATATGTTATGGGGTAGTGTATAAAAATGGTTTTTATATAAAAACGCCCCCAAAAAGTGGGCGTGGGTTAAAATAGTATATAGACGAAATGTTCATATTAATAATGTTAATGATTCTGCATCAAAATTTTTTTCGAAAAATTTAAAATTTGACCGAAAACAGTTTTTTATTGAAAACGCCCCCAAAAAGTGGGCGTGGCAAAAAACTTTATATGGACGAAATATAGATATTAATATTGTCTAAATATGTTGCTCAGAAACTTTTTTAAAATTCCTTACGGTTTGGTCAAAAACTGAGTTTTTCTTAAAAGGGGGCGTGGCAGTGGGCGGATTTCAAAAATTTTTACACTTGTTCTGTAGGCAGAGACGAGGATCCTATATACCAAATTTCATTATCCTAGCTCAAAATTTAAGGCCTAAAAATCGGTGACGTACAGACGGACGGACGGACAGACAGACATGGCTTAATCGACTCAGCTAGCGATTCTGAGTCGATCCATATACTTTGAGGTATATGTAGCAAAATTATTTCTCTATGTTACAAACTAAGTATCAAAACTAATATACCCCTATGGGATAGTGTATAAAAATAGAATACAACATTAATCAACCTCCAATCGGCGGACTGAGTGGTTAATTGAAATCAACATTAGCACGCGCTGCTAGCCGTCTTCTATGGGGGTTAACAAATTAACTTTTGGGGTGGGAGCGGAAGGCGCGAAGTAACTCCACCCGCCAATCTTTCAATTTTATTGCAAATATCTTTATTCGAATTTCATTTGCTCTGTTTGTGCTACAATTATCTTATCGATGATAATAGATACGAGTGACGCACGATAAGTGATCACTAACATAGTTTATGGCTAAATGGTAGGCTGGATAGCAATGGTGGTTATGTAAGCTGTTGATGGCCTGGAGGGTTTGTGAGCGAGATATTGAAGTGGAGATAATTGAACGATAGTAGCGACATTTTCTAGTTATTTTCGAGAAAAACTAAAGCCAGATTGTGAATTTTTTTTATTAATAAAAGTTGGGTCATAATAGATCGCAGACAGTTTTATGCGAGTATTAGACTAAACTTCGCATGTAATGAATCGATTTGTCGCTGCTGGGAAATCTCAATTGGGTATCGTTATTGCGATCATTTTATAAGGTGTACTTGGTGTTTCATAAGGTAATACTTTGAGAAATGAATGTGTTTCACTGGGTCTCCTCTCTCCTGCCTCTTACAAACCGTCGGAATAGTACCAAATGTCGTCTTAACATTGCCATTGATTGTGCGAACATGTTAGGTCCCACCATTCATGCAAGTAGAAGGCATGTACACATGAATTCTTTTGAATAAAGAATGGGAGGAAAATCCACGTTTAAAGCCGATATCTTGAGACAGAATTTGTATTAATACGTATAGTCTAATCAACGAAAACATTTTTATGCCATTTTCAGGGGAAGTAAGGAGAGGTTCGAAATATACTTAGGTTAGTTCTTACAGATGTTACCATGTCCCTTGATTATTAAAATTAAAGCGGAAACGTCCTGCTGGACACATTTTTTCCGACATCAGTGGCCTCGGGGTTAGTACGTTGGTCTCCTTGGAGTCCCTGGTTTTAATAACGAAAGTCACAACACCTACGCTTTTACACTGCCCTATATCTTGCGAAAGCCTGACGAACATACAAGTGTATAAAGATGTCATGAGAAACTGTACAAAGTTGCCATTCGGAATCGCCGTTAAACTGGAGGTCCCATTTTTTGTTGCAAGAATATAACTTCGCACACGCAAATGAAGCTAAGTTTGCGGTGCTATATGCCAAATAGCGCTACAGTCCGGAATAAATCTGGGCCTCACACAACATGCCTCTCCAATTAGCCCGGTCGTTAGCTAACTGCCTCTAGTTGCGCACTTGAAGTTGGTCGAAGTCGGTTTCTACTTGTCCGATGTCTGCCTGGGAATCGAAGATTATGCGAGCAGGAGCATTCGAGTATATTCGCTCCACATGTTCTAGCCATCTTAAACGACCAATACGGAGTTTTTTTTTCAACCAGGTCTATGTCACTGTACAGCTGGTATAGCACGCCCTCATTCGAACTACAAAATTCCCTTCCCGGAGAAACAGCGGTTGGCAAGAGTAATTCTTCGTTTAATTTCTGACGTGATGTTGTTGTCAGATTTAATAGCGAAGCCGAGGTGACGCTCTGTCGAATTCGTCGTCTTATACTCATTTCCTACAAAACCATTTTTGCCGCTTCCCTTCGACGTCACGTTGAATCCGACTAATGATGAAAATATCGTCGGCGTATGCTTATAGGTGCACCGATTTAAGGAAGCTTGTGCTTCTCTCTAGAATGATTTGAAAGACGTCACACGACAGTGCGCCTTTTCTAAATCCTATTTTTGGTATCGAATGTTTCGGTGAGCTCGTTCCCGACCCTGACGTAACGACTTTAGCCGGTCTACCAAAACTAGACATGGCTTTGTACAGTTCGTCTCTATAAATGCTGTCGTAGCGCCTTTGAAATCGATGAATAGAGATGGTGGGTATCGATTTGGACTTCTTGTTTTTTTTTCCAGGATCTACCGAATTGTGACGATTTGATTAGTTGTGGACTATAATAGCCCAAAACCACACTGATAAGTGCCGATCAGATCGCTGGTAAATGATTTCAGGCGTTCACATATTACGGCAGATAGGATCTTTTAGGCGATGTTGAGGAGACTCATGCCTCTGTAGTCGGCGCAGTTCAGATGATGCTGAGGTTCCATTCTTCCGGAATACTTTCATCCAAAAAATTTCGCTTATGAGTTGGTGAATTTTACTTACTAAATCGTATTCACCTTCTTTATATAGTTTGGCAGGATGGCCGTTTGGTGTTTGGAAGTTTTTGGTGTTGTCGCCAATCTTGAATGATTCGATCTACCTGACAGCGGTGGATTGTTCGTCATCGTCGTTTAACCGTTTGAAGAAATGGTTCTTTCATATTCCCAGCATCGACTGTGCCTCAAATAAGATGCTTCTTTGTTCACATTGTGCCTCTTGTCTTTCGCAATGTTATCAATTTGATTTACGATTTGAATTAGCCTAAGTGCGTTCAGAGGTGGTGTAGTGTAGACTGTTTCTCCCAGCTAAATTTTAACATCATACTTTGGTAGTCGCATGTGATGATTCCAGGACGAGCTGCAAGTTAAGCTTGAAGGAGCATTATAGATAATATCATTTCCAATAAGGTTAAATAAAGTAACACATCGACTCAGAATGAATCATTACAGATACTTTTTCTTTCCACACTTACAGCAAAAGTACTTTAGTCTTAAATCTCATCAACGCAGACCTTCGTTTTGTTGTAAAGCACAAAAGGGTGCATTTGAAAAGTTTGTATGCAGAAGCGATTGCAATGGTATACCTATAGATTCATTTAGTTGATACAAAATATCTACTTAAAAAGTCAAGTCTATTCATTTTATTACATCATCAAGATACCAACGTCCATATACATACTCCACGAACTGTTTGCAAACCGATCTTCCAAAAATGGCTGCAAATAGATAGACGTTATGTGTTAATACAGTCTTCTGATTGTCCAATTCCATCCATAATTGGAAGTCGACAAGTTGATGATCTCAGTCCAGGCGCAAGTTCAACATGCTCATAAGGAAAACGAACACATTCTCCTCCTCTCACCATCTTTTTCGTACGAGTTACGATTGTACTTGTACATACAAGCGTCTACTTGACGATAATAATTGATTCGGCGAATACCGTAATTATACAATGATTGTTAATTGCTTCGATTTACCATCTTCTATCTGTATACCTCGGATTACAATCGTATATAGTTTTATTGATTGATTTAGGTTCATGTGCTTAGCTTAGAGAGAGCCCATTTAATGTGTTATCTCTTGAGCACGATCCAATTTAAACTTTCCAACCGTTAATAGATAGATTTGTATCTGCGTGTCTCTATTAAGATGCCACATTCTCGACCGACTTTATGCCACTGACAAACACTTGCATTCATGTAGGTTTAAGATTTCCCTTTTCATTCATAAATCATAGACGGGACTCTGTTTCCTGGTATACCCTTTGCCATTCGCCACCACTTGGACACAAGGGCTCCCATTGTGCTTGTGAAAATGAACTACACTTTCCCTCTCCGAGCTGGACAATGGGGCACCACCATTTCGATGTAGGAGTACCCCCACATCAATGTTGCTTGCTATCTTATTGAAATAAGCTTCTTATGACACATTCGTGTATCTGCAAAAAAAAGGGCGGGAAGGGTACCACTCAATTTGGCGGGCATTAGGTGTTTTAACTTCCGGATATTGTATAGCACTTTGACGCCAAAAAAATTACAAAATACTATCGCAATATATTTTCTTTGTCTCCTAATTGAAAACGGAAACTTTGCGACATTGCCGCTTGGCACAGGGAATAAAAAAATAGACACCTCCGTCGTAATGTTGTTAAAAATATTTCTCATGGCGCGAATAATTTCATGTTGCGCTGGCGCACCACGAGGTGTTCATGGTCGACCATTAAGCTGAATGAATGAAACGACATAAGAGCGTGGTATTGACCAAAAGGCATAAGGAAGCAGCATAAATATCGAGACAGAGGTGCAGTTTATGAAGATTGGATATTTTGTAAATGGGTTTGGTCAAAGAAGGATTTTATTGGTGAATCGGTGGATTATAGGCATAAATGGTTGCTAGCTTTAGATGCAACAAATAGTCATCTGGTGGAGAAGAAAAGGTGCAAGTCGGGTTCGAACACTGGAAACCTTATTAGGCAAAATTCATTACATGTCTCGTCTTACTTAGCAAGAAGTATCTATACAAGGTCCGGATCTTAGTTAGAGCAGTGTCATATGGAGTGCCTCAGGAATTAAAAGTAGATCCGATTCTCTTCATCCTTTACAAGAAAGAGGTACTTGTCGCCATTAAGGAGAGCAACCCTTTGCCTTTACTGACAATACGGCAATTCTGATGAATTTCTAGTTACAGCGATTCTTTAAACTTACATTGATTAATTTAATTTTGGGAAACTCGGAAAGCCGGAATGAGGGAAATACAATAAACCAAGGAAGCGGGATCCAATTGGAAAGATACATTCTTAAGAAAGGTTGTGTTTAATGTAATGATACGCACCTACAATAAGGTTCATATTGAAACAGTAGGGAACCCGTCACTTTGACTTGCTCTTACTATTACGACAGCATGCGACGATCTAATGCTCAGTCCTAAGAACAGTCAGCGGATGAGGTGTGCAATGAAGAAGACGTGAACGCGGTACACGGCCCTTTAAATAGACAATCAAACATATTACCAAATTTGTTTTAGATGAAAGTAATCCTGAGAAATGTAATCTAGCCATCGTTTACCCGATCCACTAACAAAGACACCCTTTTAACTGCGTCAATAGCAGGGGCATAAGTCGCCTTCAAGAAGTGCCGTGAAATAACGCCGAGCGAAATAAAGCCGAATTCCAAAATTTTTTCCGAGTCAACTAACTAGAATTATACATGGAGGCAGTACTCTTTATTAAGATGTATGTTACCTGGACTGTAGAACATTGTGAATAAGTTAGTGTCATCATGTACGATATTTGCAAGGAGTTCCATTTAGTTTGGTCATGACCGTTTCATATTCTGCGTCCTAAGAGTTTAGGTTGGCATCATGAGAATCTACTTAATCTGGATTGTATAGCGCTACTAAGCGCGCTGGTCCTTGGTTAAAATTCCGAAAGTAATAGAACCTGAGTTTTTTCACTGCACCACACCTCATGCGAAAGGCTGACAAACTTCCAAAAGTATAAAACTGTCATAAGAAGCTTCTCAAATCTGCCGGTAGGAGAAGGTCTCATTCTTTGCTGACAAAATATAATTTTGCACACACAAATGTGTGGAGAACTAAGTTGGTATGGTGCGATCATACGTCTGCAAGAATATGCGACATTGGGATATAGAAACTGGTCAAATCAGACGCGAAGATATTTAGATACACTTTTCAACACCAATGGTTCTCCATGCTCTCCAATGATGGCCAATTTTTTTTTAAGTTTTCTGGTATGGCTGGAAGTTCTGGAAGTTGGAAGCTGGAAGTTCAATTTTCAGACATTGAACACATTTTCCCTTAATCCGATCGAAGCCACGAAGACCTCGATTGCCGGAAGTAATCTGTATGCCACTAGATAATGTTGAAAAATATCGGGCTATCAGTAGCTGATGGAAATGCTGCGTATCAACTTTGAAGCCAGCTTTTTTTTGTAAAATCGAATGACGTATGTCCTTCTTGTCTCAAGACTCGTCGATTTCCCTGAGCTGGAAGGCTGCTTGTTTTCTTTTATTCCTAAGCGGGATTTTCTTCTATTCCTTCCTTCTAGCGCAATACTCTTCCGCGCGGCGTGTGTTTTGTGTGGTAGCTCCTGGATATGTGGTTATTCTGTCAACTCTTCTGTCAACTACTAGCCAATCCATAGCACGCGCATCTTTCGGGGGTGGCAGCTTTTGGTGGTTTCGGCTACTTCTTTGATAATATTGCGACATTGTGTCCACTATGTGTTGATATTGATGGAGGATGGGAGCACAGCTGGGAGTCTCTTAGTCAGTTGTTTCTTCTGGACTCTGGCAATCTTCAGCTCATTTAGGCGACCAACGTGAATTAATTTTTTTTACACCATTCGTAGCTTCTTAACTTTCGACAATCGGGCTCTGAATTTTGCTGCTATGAGAAAATAATCAAAGTCAACATGTGTACATCCAGGATGTTAGATGCGTGCCTCGCATATATGAGCACATGGTCGATTTGGTTGGCTGTTCGATCATATGGGGATCGCAAGGTTACTTTGTAGATTCGAAATCATGAGAAATGCTGCTGATCACAGTCTTACATGCTGCTGCGAAGTCTGTTAGTCGGAAGACATCATATGTGGAGCCTGCTTTCCAATTAATGTTTTCCTTACCTATTAGGTAAGATTTTCATACCATATTCTGGACAACTAATTGGAGAGGCATGGTGGTTGAGGCCCACATTAATTCCAAACTGTAGCTCCACTTAAGAAAGTAAAGTAAGTATTCCGGATAGGCTCCGTAGGCACCGTCCAGGAGATCCTAAAATTCCTTCCTGATAGGGCCTTCATAGTATTATCGGTAGGGCGTTTGCCTGATGGCACGGATCACTGCCATAAGGCGATCACTATCCGGCTTCAAGGTGGTTACACTTGACTCTGTTTAAGGGGGCTTACTAACCCTTGAGATTCCTAGCTGACCTGTTGTCCGAAGAAGTCGAAGCAGCTCAAATAGTTGTTCAGTTTGTTCATCCTAATTGGGACTGTAGACGCCACCGTTGGCTTATTCCGCTCCCGCCTTAAAAATGGAATATATGCCTAAGTATATGGGTAGACGTCTTCTCCCCTCTCATTTGCTTCCAAAACCAAGAAAAATTTAAAACATTCTCAAGAGGTCCTTTTAAAGTACCGAATTGAACTCACTGTAGCCCATGTCCTTATCTCCTACAACATTTCACAAAATCCCTCACAACGACCCTATTCGCCCTCTTCATTTCCAAATACCTAAGGCTAACTTTCGCGCATTTCTCCAGGTAGCGAAATATTTGCATAAATATTTTCCAATACGCCGACAAAACTGGTCCAAGTAATATCACAGACAAACCACCTTCTTCACCTTGGCAAACTACTGCACACTCAGTCCGCAGGCACCACTACCAGCAACTACTGACTAACTCTGTGCCGGCGCAAAACAATGGCCAATTGTTGTGTCAATTCAATTATGTATATTTGCAGTTTTCAAATGTCAGACAAGTGTAACTCCTTGGAATGTGGTATACCTACACAGCTTCGCCGCCAAAAATGCACTCAAAAGGTGATCGCAATTTGCATAAAGCGCCGCGCCGGCCCAACAAGCGATTTTCCCAAACAAACAAACCCACACCACAAGCGATAACTTTCGCTTTTCCAATTCCCCAGCTACTCTAGATTCCGTCGCGCCTTTGCCAAACTATTTCCACAGAAAGGTTTACTCAGATCTGAGTCGTGTGCGATATGTGACACTGACTGTCCCTCTCGCTTGTTGTTGTTGCTTTAATTAGAATTCACGAAAATGTATCTTTTTTGTTTCAGATAAATCCCATCAGAGATATGCCACAACGAAGGTAATCACCGAATTAACAACCTAAACTCACGACACAATGAAGGCGACACCAACAGTAACGGTAACAACAACCACCCCAACCGGAGATGAGTCATTTTGCAGCAACAATGCAAATACAACATCAGTATCTCCGTCTGAATTAAGCGCCACCACCTCAACAATGGACACAACCCCCAATAGCAGTGGTCTTCAAAATGACAAAATGATCGGCCGGTCGTCTGTCGGTGGGGGTGCAAATACCTCTTCGTATATAAAGGCCTCACTATCGATGACATCGCTGCCACCCAACGAACAGCAAGAAGGCCGGGAAGTAATTAAGGCTAAGCTGAGGGTTGAGAGACCGTACAACAGTCTTAAGGTAAGAGATCCGAAAACCGCGTGCTTAAGTTTCTTCCCAGGTGCTTTATTTTTCGCTAGATACCTATGTTTAGGTTTTGCTGCATAGATACTTTTGACTTTTTGAAATTCGTTTTGTATCTCTCATCCGGATGATTGCATTAAGATGCGGAAAAGGTAAGCGTCCAAGCATAACCTTTGTCGCCAGTTCAGATGGCGATTATTGTCATACTTGTATGAGTATTCAGCTTGCAGTTAGATGCGGAAACCATTAAGTAATAAGATTAGGTTAATGCGAAAATTGCACCCAACATACAAGCATTATAATGGGAGATAGGCACTGCCATATCTAATCTTCGGATGACCTTAAATACGTCGATTGTTTGTGCATCCCATTGAAATGCATTTTGCCTCGGGTAAGGCGCGGATGTTTGATTGATGTTCTCCACCGATGGAGGTCGTTTATTGTTATGAATAAATAAACGATTAAAAACAAATACATCATCAAACGAAGTTGTCAGAGTGCAGAGCGATTCGAAATGGAAAGTGAGACGTGCTCAAGTGATGTTATGGCGCCATAAAATCATTAATAGTCGACATCGACAAGATGCAGGCTCGACTTTTCACTCAACTTGTGGATATTAAATTTAATTTAAGAAAATAGCATTGCAGGTAAAGTTTCTAGGTGGTGTTTGTATTTTATTGAGATCACCATCTTTGATACTAAAAGACTTACATAAAGATAATTTTAAACGCTCCCATTTGGGGAATAGTTTTTTTCATATCGCATTTTGGAGAGGTCCATGTTTATGGCCATACATTTCGAAGTATTTTACGAGTTTTAATGTTAAACCTAAGGCCGTCAATTTTATGCATTGACGGTGTCGAATTTTTAACAAATTATTGCATCCAAAAGTGGCGTAGATACACCTACACTGCATCACTTTGATGCTGGACTTCTTATACAAATAGATATTTTGTTTAATAGGCGGCTCATCTGTGAACGTCATATTTAAAAATAAAACTTCTGTCATCAATCGTAAAGTCATAACGGTCTTTGGTTTTTCAATTTAACAGTAAACAGTTGTCATCAGCACGAGGAAATAAAACTAAAAACTTAATCAGGTCATAAATGTTATCGATAGTTTTTTTTATGCTTTTCTGATCAAGATAACATTCAGAACACGCATTTAAAGTTCAATAATCCAACGAAGGTTTTGCCCAAAAGCGATGTTTTCGGCTGAAAAGTTAGCAATTGATCCGGTAGGAGTAGTCAGATATGCCGGCTGTGTTCTAACAATGTAAGGTTAAGTTTTCACTTCTGAAAGTGTGCTTAAAAATGGCAAGTCGATATAGCTTAAAATTGACCGTCAGCCTTTGTCAATATTGACAATGTATTATCATGATAAGTGGTAATAGCGTTATTTGCAAACAAAGCGTCACTTAGTCATTTACTGACACTGAAAATTTAATACTCACTTCATATCCGTATCCAACGGATAAGATCTCGTATCATTTTACTCAAAATTTCGCTTAGGTTGTCGAAAAATGGTTGGTCTAACGCACGCAATCTGGCTCTTGCTAGTGCCGGACATTTGCAGATGAAATGGCAGAGGTTTTCTCGCTCAATTGTGTTCCCGCAAATGCGGCATTGAACTGAAACTGACAATTTATTAGCATTGTGTTGAATGTTTGGTCGATTGCAAGACATAGTATGAGGAAAATGAAAAGAACACATGCATTTTCTTCGACTACAAATCAAAATTAATAATAAATCGAGGAAATCAAATCGAAGTGACAGTGAACACCTAAGCAATGTGACAATGTGACAATGTTATTTTCTTGTATATTTTGTTTTAAAGAATAAAACCATAACTCCCTATCAACATCAGAAGAAAAAGGTAAAACGCTTGTATACAGACATTAAGTTTGAAATGGAGCTTGCAGTCGCCAGTATCTCTCTGATCTTTATTTTCGTGGTTCCGCGTAAAAATGATTGCCGGCTGCTTAGACAGAAGACTTCATTCGTCAATTGAAAGCACAAATGGAAATTATTGTCTTTGAACTGACAAAGGTTTTAGGCAATGAACTAACGAACGATTTTTGGTGAAAGTGAGATGGCAATGGTACCGGTTGTACTCGAAAAACTCAGAAAAGTCTTTAAGGTATACGGCAGAGGAAATAAACTGCACAAGGACTGTTGTATATTTTTGGCAAACTTTACTATACGCATTAAGATCGAGTTTCGCACTTAGCCTTTGTAGGCAAATTTACAGCATTTCCACAACCCCAAATTAAAATTAGTTGGATATACCAAACTTTGGCAATTTAAAAGCTTATGGAAACTCAGTTTTTAAGGAATAACTTCATAATGCTGATAATATTTTGTTTTTGTAATATTCTTGGTCTCAAAGTGTTATAAATGCCTTTATATTCTTTTGTAACTTTGGTAGGGCTTAAAACAGCACAGGAAAAAAAAAGAGATAAAAAGATGTCAAGTATGCTAACTTCATGTGTGGTGTCCGAATTAAAGGACTTTGACTAAGATTTAGAGGATATTTTCTTTTTACTCAGTGTCGCGATCAACTATGACAAAAAAGGTACCTAAGATATATATTATCTCCATTCTAAAAAAAAAATCAACTTGAAGTTCAGGCTGTAATTTTAACATGCGGGTGCAACAAAGGTGTCTTCATTGCACCTTACAGAGGAGTAATTGCTGTTTTTTTATTTAACAGCAAAACCTATTTTCACAAAAAATGTAAACCCACCAAAAACTATTATAATGTGAGAGTAACTTATAGAACTTCTAGCATATCCAGGAGGCTTATGTTTAAGCCGCTTCCTGTCTTATGGACCGTCGTTTAAATATCACTCGTGTTTCTTTTTGTGTGTATTTTGTTATAATCTGGGAAAACGTCATATAAAGGGTTTTTTTTAGTCATAGCCATTTTCTTTAAAAATAAACCAACAAATTCATTGGAATGGCCAAAATTTTATTTATTAGCTCGCAAATTTTATGGGATTTAATGTCCAAAAATAATTTC
This sequence comes from Rhingia campestris, assembly GCA_932526625.1. Taxonomy (NCBI): domain Eukaryota; kingdom Metazoa; phylum Arthropoda; class Insecta; order Diptera; family Syrphidae; genus Rhingia; species Rhingia campestris. Next base: position 32,402,314 of record OW052184.1, on the reverse strand, counting down.
TGGCTATGGCGTTATGAACGCCATCCTGTCGGTCCAATTTTGCATCACTTTTTCGAGCAAACCCGGTCTTATTTCTTCAATAGTGCGTCGAACGTTGGATTCTAAGTTGCTGGTTTAAAACCAGCATAGATTAGACGTACCCCCACAAAATGTAGTCCAAAGGTGTTAACATAATGGGAGCAAGTTTACGTGAAAATGTCATCTCCTGAAACTTTGAATAGGGTTCAGTTTTAAACCGTTTTGATAACAATAATATGTAAAATTATTTAAGTCGGTTTGAAGTGATATAGAATCTAGTACATCTTCTACACATTCTCATCAGAATCTATCAAAAGTTTGCTCTCTCGTATACATGCTTTTACGTCGTTTATTGCAAGAATACAAAGAATAGGGCCTAAGTGACTTCCTCGGGGTATCAGGTTGTGAATCGATAGTTCTTTTTTTGTTGATACTTTGTCTTGCCCTAGTTAACTACACGATAAACGCATTTCGCATCTTTCTCTATGGCTGTAAATGCTTCTACAACGGCACGATGGGAGCGTTCAATTATGTCGATGTCGTCTGCGTACCTTAGTACCTGGACGGATTTCTTGCAAATAGTGTCGTCACTCCTACCCTATCTATATATATTCCAGCACGAGATTGAAGAATGATTGAAAGAGTTCAAATTAGCTGTTTCCAAACTGAACCTAACATAGCGTGTCCTTCAGTGTTTGGGCGACACAGCTGTATCAGTTTTAATGGTATCCCGAATTCCGCCATCGCTTTATAAAGCTCTATAGGCGATGGATGCAATCATACGCCGCAAAGTCGATGAAAAGATAATGCGTCTCGACTTCAAATTCGTTAGTCTTTTGCAGAATTTGCAAAAGTGAACATTAGGTCTACGGTCGATCTTCCGAGCCGGAAGCCACACTGGTACCGGGCAGAAAGACTTAAGACGTTCACACAGTACGTTGGATAGAATCTTATATGCGACATTTAGCAGCCATATGCCTCGGTAGTTTATGCTGACATGGGATCGCCTTTATTGTAGATGGGACACATTGAGCTGTTATTCCAGTCGTCAGGCATGCTGTCATCCATCCTGACTTTGCTGATGGTTTGGTGCATGCACATTTCTATGGCAACTCCTTCGTATTTGAAGAGTTCTTTTGGTAATCCAATAGAGCCGGCTCCCTTGGTGTTCTTCAGTTTTTATGGCTTCTCTAACCCTCTTTTTAAACGGAGCGTTACCTTTCGTTGACTGGAGATGGGCCGGTTTCCTGCCTTATCACTATATCGACATTATCCTCATAAAGAAGCTGCTGAAAATAATGCCAGAATACAACTGTAGTTTCCTGCGCATCAGGGGCTAAGTTGTCATTATTATTTAGTATAGCCTGTGTTCCTATTTTGAAGACAGATGCTATTTTTGGCTTTTTTTGTAGAATTGACGGATATTCTTCTTGTCGCGAGACTCCATAAAAATGTCCCCCAAATCTGCATGCAAAACTGTGCGACTGAAGTTTTCCGGTATCGTAAAAGAACGACAAATCTAAACTGTATCGTGATCATGAACATTTTTCAAAATCAGATGCTCTCAGCAAACAACCTTTGTATATGAATTTTCGTTGGTTTGGGACCTATAGATTACCCTCATTCTTTTAGCACAACTTGGGCTTTTTTGAACGTTCTGGTGGGTAACATTCCACGAAAGCCTTGTGCTCAGGAGATTTCCAAGTTATTTTACTTTTTCCTGAAACGTTCAGTGGAATCCAATTGAACTAGGCGGGATGTTGTTTAAAATTGTGGATTTTTGGATCCACATTCTGGCCATAGCCGTATGACCAAGAGACTACCTTGTTGAGAGTATATTCTATTATTTCCGGTAGTATCTGTATCTGTTTACCCGACGCATAGATAATTTGCATAGTCTGCATAAGTAAACACGCCACATCCTAGGTACATACCATATCCTTAGAAGTAAGTAATAATTTATGCGTAGGTTCTAGAAGAGAGAAGATAGTACCCCACCTCATCGATTATTGAGTAAATAAATCCAAATGTTATGTATAAAGGTCAACGCGTGCACATACCTAACGAGAACGGTATAACTATGACCTTCCCCTCCATAATTATTTGTGTTCATCACAATTTAGATTCGATAACGTTTCCTTGACGCATTTCCTTGAAAAGTCAATTGTCGTCCCCACCACCTAAACCACTTTAAAAATGTAATGACACATCTAGATGATATTCCTACCCGCTTGTCTAATCATTTTTTTTTTTTTTTTAATTTTTATAGAAAAAACGAAACAACGAACGTGACACGTGGCGCCACTCCTGGGGCAGTGGCCATAGTCATAGTTCATGCAGTCTGCACAGCAATGCAACCACTGGTGGTGTTATCGGTTTGGTTTCTGGAAAAGATGACTTCTGGGCCGCGCTCCAAACCAACTACAACTACATCATGGACACAAACCTACTGGATAGTTGCAAAGAAGCCCGCTGTGAAATTGAAGGCGCTGCAAACGTAACTGCGAATGACACCCAGAGTTGCTCAAAGGTTTGTATATTAGATTGGGTTTTCGTATAAAATACATACTTACCCATTGCATACTTTTAGATGTTGGATATTTCACGCACTGAAGGTTCTTCAGAAGATCCAAAGGAATTGCGCAAATGGCTGCGCGATATGGAAAGCAAACTCGAGAAGGCACCATCTCTATCGGAAGCAACACAATTAAGCATTGAAGAGCTGCAAAAGCGTTTGGATGAACACTCGGTAAGTGAACCTAATCAATTATGTTTGTGTGCCTGTGCATGTTCAAGGCAATAAAATGCCGGCCATAACTCTCCCTCTCTCTCTCTCAAGTCTTTATCGTTGGGTTGAGTTAACTCAAATTGCTGGGTATTAAGTGTGTTTAAATGTACCATTGCAGTGATGGGTTTGATTGTTGGTTTTTGATCTCTTTCTCTGTTTACAGTTGCCACATTTAGCTGTAGGTTAGTATGGTAGTTTTCCGATTTTACGGTCTTCCCGTGTTTGTGGTTCGGGGTTTATAACGTTTCTAGCTAAATATGGGGTTATATGACTTAATTAGTGAGTTGTTATCGGCTAACCAAAGCACGAGTGTGTGATTAATCATGCAAGCAGGTGTAAAACACAGACAGAGCCAGGATGGAGTGGGGATCTATTGATTTATTTGAGGGACATTTTGTATTTGTTAATAATGTGCTTCCAGTTTCCTAGATTGTCGTTCAGGGTGAACTTCGAGGTTTATAATCGAACTTGGCTGAAATCCATATATACAGGGTAAAGAATCTTCAAGAAAGGATTATAAAAATCGATGGGTACTGCAGGTAAAAAAAAACTTAGTTAAATGTGGAACTATATAGCTTCTATGAAGTTTGTGAACCTCGATCAATTAAAATTCTCGAAAATTAAAATCTTAATTTTCGTGCCTTTCGTTAAATTGTTATGACGAAATAAGGCGAAATAAGTGATTCATATTCATATCCATATTCTTCAGGCTCTAGGGCATGCATATGTTTCCTACATGTAAGCCTTCTGTCTATTATGAGTTATAAAATCCAAGAGAACGTATTTGATATAAAGAAAATTTAATTACAGAGTTACAAGACCGACCGAGTTGTATGGTGGCCTGGTCATTGATAAAAGTCATTCTTTGTGATTCGATTGATACCCTACCCTATTGGTCAGCTTCAACTCTCTTGATCATAGTCTGATCGGATCTACTATATAGATAGCTGGAGTAGGTCATATATCCGGATTTCGATATGACATACTCCAGTATAGCACTGATAAACATTAGATCACTTCATGAAATTGATTTCATATTGACCATGACGTTGTATGACAACTGTTTGGCTTCGAAGCGTTATAAAATAGCATATCTTCAGCTGGTAGCACATATTATAACATCCTCTCTTTTTAAGACCACTGGAGTTGCTATCTTTTGGATCGTTATCTGTAGGGTCCTTTGCATTTTTTAGTGACACATTCAATAGCGTTTTTAAGGTGAAAATGCCAGTGACTCTAGTCTACAAAAAACCTCTATCAATCTTTCAAGGAATTTACGTCTTTTGTTTTCGGAATAATTGCCTAGATAGAATCAACTGTGCCGCATATAGGCCCAGTTAGGATGGACAAAGTAAAAAACCGCAATGCGCTGCTTATTCGGGCAACAGATCATTTAGGAATTTCAAGGGTTAGTCAGGTCCTGAGACCCGAAAGGCCAACGGCCACGCTATCCCGTAATGGATACTGATGGCCCGTCGTAGGGGTTTCTAATGAATTGGACATGACCCTCAAGGTTGGGGGTTGTGCTATTGGTTAACTACCCACTCACATGGGAAGCAACCAAGATCCTCGGAAAGGACTGATTTTATTGTCGATGACCCTAGCTAACGAAAAAAGGACAACGGCGTACGTATCGGCACCTGTAATGACCGAATATTTAACAGGAGAGATACAGCCGAACAACTAGCGAAAGCCCTTAGCTGCTACAAAGCAGGCATTACTGGCATCCATGAAAAACGACCTGATGGGCCGTTATAATAAGCAGAAACAGCGTCTATTCGGATTTGTTATAAGTGCTAGACTTAGGCAAGAAGACATTAGCGAACGCTTTGTAACAATCCGTGTCAAGGCGGAATTCGCCAATGAAGCGCTTACGCTCCAACGAAGGGAAACTATTCTTTGCCGAATACGGAAGTACGATGTTGTACGCTTTGTAGAAAGCGTATCCCTTAACCTCTCGATTAACCCCATTCTCATTAGCATCTAATGTCGAAAAAAAAGGCGACGAAAGCCATTTAATTAGCCGCTTTATAGACAAAGAAAAGGGGAAGAACGTCAGCTTTTCAGAAAGTAGAAAATAAGAGTAAGAAAAGCGCGCGATCGAAGACAAAGTCAGGGATACAAGGCGCGAACAGAATCATGAAAGACAGGAAAAGATCGTAGTTGAGGCAGAGTCGATATTGAGAATATGGTAGAACCACTTCTACAGACGCCGATGACAAACAATCTCCCGCTTTCGGGCAGAACGAACCATTCACTATCGTCGAAGACAGCGACTACCAACCACCCGACCTAAATTAATTGGGAATAGCAATATCAAAACTTTAGTTTAACAAACCAACCGGAAATGGCCGCCTTCCTGCCGATAATTTGGTAAGTAACATTCACCAACTTATAAGAAAAATTTTTAAAAATTTGAACTATGCCTGAAGAATGGAACTTCAGCATCGTTTGCACAAAAAGGGGCCCTTGAAATGGGCCTCTGAGGGGTATAAGTCTCTTCAACATCGCATACAAGAACATATCTGCCGTAATATGTGAACGCCTGAAACCGTTTACCAGCGACCTGATCGGCCCATACGTATAGGTGATTCAGTAGATATCGTTTGTACGAAAAGGAGACCCTCTGAACTGTGCCAACTAGAGACGTATAAGTCTCCTTAGTATCACCTACAAGATCATATCTCCTTAATATGTGAACGCCTGAAACCATTTACCAACGACCTGATCGGTCCTTAACAGTGGTTTTATGCCAGGAAAGTCGGCAGCTGAAATTATCACATTTCGGCAGATCCTGGAAAAACCCCAACAAGTGCAAATCGATATCCACCACCTCTTCGTTTATTTCAAAGTCGCATACGACAGCATTTATAGAGACGAACTATACAGAGTCCTGTCTGGTCTTGGTATACCGCCCAAACTCGTCCGTCTGTGGAGGATAACGATGGAAAATGTCAGGGTCGGAAACGACCTCACCGAAACATTCGATGCCAAAAAAAGATTTAGCTAAGACGACGCAATGTCGCATTTGCGCAAAACTCCCGAGCCAACACCAGAGGCACAATCTTCCATATTCTGTGCAGCTAATAGCATACTTCATTGGTCGAAATCAACAGCCACTGTTTGCTAATGTAGAAAAGGAAGCGGAAAAATGCCCAAGTATAATCCTGTCAACATGTTAGGACACACAACATCGGCTCGACAGAACTTCCCCATTGACAGGGAGTACCGGACTTTGTCTATCTCGGTTCCGCTATTATTTCTAACAACGACATCTCGGCAGAAATCAAACGAAGAATTACTTTGCCAACCTCGTGTTTCTTCAGGCTAAGAAGGCAATTTAGTTGTTCGAGTGAACTGTACACTGTACAGTGACATAGACATGGTCAAAAAAAAACTCCGTATTCGACGTTTGAGATGGCTGAGCGAATATACTCCAATGCTCCGGCTCGCAAGTCTTCGATTCCCAGGCAGACGTCGGACACAGGAGACCTCGCTTAAAGTGGAGTGCGCAAGTGGAAACCGACCTCTAACAACTGCGCAACTGGAGGCAGTTAGCAGCCAGCTTTATTCCGGTCTGTAGTCACTTAAGTAAGTATGTAAGTTCTGGAGATCAATGTGACAGACAAAATCTCACGAACTACTGGCATAGACGTATTAATACCTCTCTTTCGAAAATGGGTAAAACAACGAAACGAAAACCTCGAATATTGAAGAACCTCTTCGGACTTTCGATAATTAGGGATATTTACTATACCTCCTATATTTTTTATTACGACGGAATTATGATCAGGATTGATGGTTCCATTTAAATGAAACCCTACTGGGCTAAGGGGTTCGATGTTGGATATCTTTGATTTTTCAAGACACCGGAGATTTTCAGACGTTTTAATCTAGTTCCATATGCAAGTATCAACACGACCAACGCTGCTCGTCACCTCAACACCTTCTAGTGCAGTAGAGGCCGCCAATAATTCACTACTTGTATGACTAACAGCTGCACATACGATTATACACCACTACCGTGTACGACTCCTAGTACAATGTTTGCTTCCTTCTCGATTAAGTTGTCTATGTCACCTCAGGCACTACGGTCCATAAAGTAATCTCTCACACACATATGAACCAATAATTCATCCAGCAAATTGTGTTGTACGGAATTATGAAAGCGGAATACGAAAAGCGCCATGTGGTGTGACTTATGAAACAATACAATGATTTAGAAGCCTGGACATTTGAATACCAACAAAAAAAACGCTCCATTCGAATGAATTCGATTTCCTTCTCTCATATGGGCTACCAAATTGACCACAAAATTACAATCACCACTATCTCCTCCACCTTCACCACCAACATATAGAGGTTACCGAAAATCCATCTAATCCGAGCGAGTAATTCCATAGCACATCGCGCACAGAAGTCCGTCTCCGTACGTTCGCGGGCTTAAGTTATGCGCACTCAGCAGCCAGCACACATGATAAAAATTAAAATCCAAAAAAATGTTTTACTTTAGGCCGTACGGACACTGAATGTGACCAGCCAACCGTTCTATTGTGTCCGGTCATACACGAGAGATGATTTATCTGCCATTTCCGCGTTGTCATCGCGTTTTCGGCTCTCACAGTCTCCAAGACGTCGTTGTCTACCCAGTTGTCGAGGTCCAGGTCGCCTGCATAATAAATCTTCAAATTATCTGCCTTCACAATGAAAATTTTCTCCGAATTCATTTTCTGGTTCACTTTCCATGGAGCGCGTGCATAAGCATGGCCCACCATACCGGCGCGATGTCAGAAACCAAATCTGTCTCCGACAAGTAGAGGTTCCACTCCATTTGCACATTTTACGTAATTCAGCGCGACCTTTTATGTGAGAAAGCCTTTCGGGTGAAAGAGAAGAGGATTTTCTTCGTTCGAGTCGAAAGCCGCTTAAGAATGTTAACACCGAGAGGCCGCCAGATAGGGATCGGCTTTAGCGAGGAGGTTTCACTTTCGTTCGACAAGCGAGATGCCCATCGGGCGCTTAGTCTTAACACTCCCTGAGTGTAATTTGGCACAGATTGTGAAGATTACATTGCCGGGGTCCATGTATCTCATGGTAATTTGCTTGTCGAGCAAAAAACTTGCAAAACCTTGTAAAGCAATCTAATTAATCAGAGGATTTAATTAAGTCTGGACGTAGTCGTAATTAATCGCAGCAGTCAGTGCGATGAAAAGATCGGTAGATCGTATTTTTTTTTCTGTTCGAGATACAGCGAGAATATGATATCAGTAAAATGAATTATTTTATGAGATAACGAAGACTGGCTGGCTTTTACTTTTAATTGATTCCTAACCACCTGATTGCGGTCAGTTGAATCAAGCCACCATCAACGCGAGATTCTGCTGGTATGATCTGCCATAATTAGAGTAGCGAAAGTGGGTAGAGGTAAGATGGGTCATTAAATCAACGGGTTTATGGCTTAATTTTGTTGTGTGCAGTGAACCTCGTAAAATCATAACTCTACTTTCAGGTGGCAGAAGACAGAGATCACTAGATTTGAAAACAGATCGCGGAGACTGATCATATGCAATTTAGATGCAAAGGAAGTTGTTTGTAGAAATGAAGATAAAAATCAATCGAAGTGAGATGCCAATAGTTGGGGTACATTGTGATGAACTATCATAAAAATACAGTGATCAACAAAATCTCAATATTTTGAGGCAAAATGAAATCACTACAAGATTCTTATCGAGATTGGATGCATAAAACCCTTATCGAATATTGAAGATCTTGTAAGACATCAACCAGCTAAAGGCTAAAGTGATATTCAGAATTCTAGTATTTGGTGATCGTGACAGATCAGCCAAAAATATAAAATGAATAATATCTGGCTTTAACGACCCCTACGAAAAATCAAACCTAGCTTCTTTCTTCATTTGTGTATGCAAAATTATATTTTTACTCTTGGAAATCAACTTAGATGCTGTCACTTTCGTGATTTAAACGAGGACTGCATCCACGCTCGTCAGGATTTTATGTGAAATTCCATTACAAGAGAAGAGATCAACGCGATGCACCAAAAAATGTACTGATTATCATTAAATCGAACCGACAAAACAGTCATACAGATCGATATAACAGTCATTGATCAGGATTGGAAACAGACAATCCAAAACGGATTCTCGAGACAAATCCAATTTCAAAGGCCTTTGGCGAAGAAAATATATCTATCAGGATTGCAGGAACAGTTATTAGAGGGAAAATGATTAAATATTTTGACATTATGTCAAGAATCACGATCAATGTTAAATCGAATATTCGGAGACCCTAGGCGTGATCGACATAAAAGGAGATGATCGAAATTATATTGAATACCAATAATTAAAGATGAATATTCGGAGACCCTAGAGAGTGATCGGCATAAAAGTCGCGGTGATCGCGATTAGATTTTAGCGATCGTGAAGGAGTTGATCGACATAAATTTGATAGTAATGCCATTACATGTGGTGATAGGAATTGGGTTGAAAAGTGATCGCAAAGAAGATAATCCGACAGAAATCGTAAAAGAGGGTGATAAAAATTGTACCAAAAAGCTGTCTTCATAATAAACACTGTGCTTAAATCAATTACAGATTTAGAAGGCAGTTCTGATGGAGAGATCACCAATATCCGATTAGCCTGGTGAATAAGACTTGCAATATGGTGACTGCATTCGATTGTATTCATGAAAGATTAATATTCGCAGACCTAAGATAGTGATCGTGAAGGAGATGTTTGACATAAGTTCGATATTTAAGTACTCAACTAATGCTAATGGATATTGGATCGTATCTTAGATAATACCACTTAAACGAGTTTCTATTGGTCAGCATCTGGGATTCCCCATTGTATTTGTTTAACCATTTAGTTTTTACGATACCGGTGGTATTCTCGTCATGGTTAGGATTCATATTTCAGGATCAGTAACGAAATACAGCCCAAATAATAGTGGAGAAGGAAGTAGATAGAACACCATATGAGGTTTACAGACAAAATAGCGATTAGATTAATGAGATCTTGAAGGAGATGATAGACAGAACCTCTGATTTTACAGCCATGCCAATAGAGGACGATTGAAATTGTATCAAACAAAATTCAAGTTCATATTTCGAGATCAGGGAAAAAATCAGAGATTGTAGTGCTGGACTGAATACCAATATTCGAGGATCGTGGTGAATATGATCTACAATACTGTATTCGAAATCGGATTGAAAAGAGATCGTGAATCGTATAAATCTAATAATTGGAGACTTTCGCGATGGTATACGTTGACAGAAATTCAGAAATTGAAGACCATCTATATAGTGATCGCGAAATTTAGAAGTAAATCAGTTCTTGGATAGCACTACGGAAGTTTGTAAAATCATGCATTAAGATTAAGCTGAAAGATGATTGAATTGTATAGTATTGTATACCAAGCATTTTACGTGCTTGGCCTAAACAAAGGTGATGATCTGGGTCCCTGTATTTCTATATGAAAGCGCTTCTCGTTCCGTTTTTCAGTTGGAAACAACTATTTCCGTGTTCAGGTTTTAATTTTTGAATGGTAATCTTATTCAGCTTCTAAATTAGAAAGTACAAAATATTCGTTTTCGAAAAATGTCACTTTGGGAATGAAATTTGATCTTTTTAATTAAAAATTGAAAGTAAAGTCATATCCAATCGAAACTCAATTTGCTTTCGAGGTATCCGTTGCGGAACAAAATAAAAAAGCATACAATCGCCTTTGATTGATTGCGCAGCATTTCTTCGTCGGAAAACTTCGGAGGAAATTTAACGCATAGCTGTCAAAAATTGTTGGCTTGACGCATATCGCCGATGCGCGAACATGTGCGTTACATTTCGTCGGAATATCTGTTTGAAAGGCTAATCCGAACGGCTAACTCGGTAGAAAATTCTCCCATTTCGAAAAAATCGGAGAAATTTTCTTCCCAACGGATACCTCGATAGGGGTGCATATGTTTTTCGCAGCAGCAATGGATGACCATTTGTTTTGCTATATGGTTCATACTAGGTTTACCCAAAATACCTCTCGAAGGCTGGCAAGTAACGGAATAAAATTCTGTCAGTTCCGTAACAGCATACTCACGATATTAAAGAATTGATAAATAATAATTTAGTATATACGATCATACATTTGTATATAAAGATCACTTCGATCTGCCTACGCTGCTCTATGTGGATTCTGATGTAAGTTCTTCCTTTCCTTTAGAACGCAATGGACCAAAGAGCGCCACACTTCACATGGCGATCATGGCACTTTACATGGCGATCCTGCCACATCACACACATCTTTTGAGGTTACACCCTGATTCCTGATCTTCTCTTTAGATCTATGATATTGGATCTGGAAATATTTAATTTCTGTTTTTTTTTTTTAATTTATTTAGACAAAAATTAATGAAAAAATAGCGTACTTAGCTACTAACTGAATTAACTTACTGGTCCTCTGCGGGCGCCCTAAATTTAACAATAACAACTTAAATCTAATGCCTTTCGGCCTATTATCTAGTTGAATTAATTAAAATCTCTTTATTTATATTTTAAACAAAGAACCTTTTTTTTTTTTGAAAAAAAACTTGGTATCATTTGTTATTGTTTTTTATTTTTTTAAAACATACATACTAATTAGAACTACTTATGGACTTATTAAAACTACCTAAAACTAATTAAAACCTTAAAAACTAGAACAGCCACTGCAATAAATTTTTTTATTGTTTGTATAGTAGCAAAGTCCAGCACTACAATCACGATCTCTTTTCAATACCATTTCGAATACAGTATTGTAGATCTTATTCTCTACGATCCTCGAATATTGGTTTTCAGTCCAGCAATACAATCACTACAATTTTTTTTGTGCCACCACGACTGTTTTACCTAACCTAGCCTTAACCTTAAACCTTAAAACTAGGTAAGTCGGCCATACTTCAATATATAAGACATCTGTCTATAACTAATCTTGTAGCCACCACAACAGGTTCTCCTGTTGCGACCTACTCCGACGGTCCCAATCGGACACACTCCTGCTGAATCGCAGGAGCTCTCCTCCACCTTGAGCGACGACGTCTCGGTCGTATAGGAGCCGCCTGTCGACAGTTCCTCGGAAGACGTGGTAGAATAGCGGAACCGCCGATCTATCCTGTATCAGCTACACGACTATCCAAATATAGGAAAGCTTCAGGCGGAATGAAGCCGCTTAAACGAGCATCACTGGGGTAAAAGGCCCCAAAGATGAGACTATTGCTCAAGGTCATCGCTCTTGCCGCGTGAAACCGAATGAGTTTCACCAGAAAAATGTCTATCCTGTTTATGTTGGCCCCGTTGTATAGGACCTGGTTGGAATAATATTTTTGTGTAGCCAGATACTGGTGTCCTGTGAAGTCCAAGGCAGCTTCTCAAACATTGCCTCTCAAACACCCGTATCTTTTCCATTTGAGATGGGGCAACGTTGAACCACACCGGGCACCCATAGGTAATCATCCGCCTTATAAGGGACATGTAGCAAATCACCTTCACCCTGCTGTCAAGACGACTGCTAAAAACAATCGTCTTGTCAGGGCAACAGCTCCCCTAGCTCTCGCTAGAGCAGCATCTACATGTCTTCCGAAATATAGATACTGATCCAGCCAGATGCCAAGGTACTTTACTACACTTTTACTCGCCAGTGGAGGTCCGTTTGGTCCAACGATCACCAGCTTGCGCCAGTTCTTTCTTGTATATCTAGAGGCCCTAGACAATGGTGTTTTAAAGAAAGTTAATTTTCAACTTCCAGTCATCACAATATCTCTGGATCTTGTCGAAGTCCCGCTGCAATAGAGTTCGAATGATCTCGACAATAGGTGCTGTTATGTACGCGATAAGATCGTCACCATACGCAATTGCCTGAGTAAGACTACCTATCATATCGCGGGTGTAAATGCTGAAGAGAATCGGCGAGTTTACCGCTCCATGTTGCAGAACATTTTTAATGAAAAATTCGGTGGTACATTACATTGCCACATTTCATGAAGCATATAAAGTAGTGGTTTACTTATGCCAAGTCTGGTCAGCTTTAGATAGAGGCCCTCTTGCTATACGGTGTCGAAAGCCTTCTCCAAATCATGCACCCGTGCACTGTTTTTTGGCTTTGTTCCATTATATATCAGAGACGAGTTTTAATACAGTCATGTCCCGCCTTGAAACCAAACTGGTTCTCTGGTATAATTATACTGTCCTCAGACCACTTGAACAGAGTCCGATTGAGAATCTTTTCGAATATCTTGCTGATACTCGGAAAGAGAGTTATAGACCGATAATTCACCGGATTGGAGTTGTCATTTCCCTTTTTCGAGAGTGGATGAACCATTGCCGTCTTTCAACGCACTGGATAATATGCATTATTCAGCGCGCGCAAATGTCCACAGCTTCAGGGGGTAAGTGTCGCAATACAATGTTGGATATACCATCGACTCCCGCTGACTTCTTTTTCTTTATGGAATCGAAGATGATCTGTAAATTAAATTTCTGGTTAGCACTTTTTCGTGATCATTAGTAAATAAAAAAACACATTTAGTATCATTCAATGACGAAGTGATCTCTTACGTTGGATTTAGTCTTCAGATAATAAATCACTTCGTGTCCAAGCTTTGTTCAGCTCCTCCCTGACCGTTATCTATATGACGATTTTCATGGTTGGTCTTCAAAAGTTTTGGGAACCTACAAACCAGAAGTCACTAAGCCTGACAAACTTTCAATTTCCCTCACAAATTTCCATATTCGCATGCTGGGCAACAAATTTCATTGGGAAACCTCATTATAACCAACATCGAATTAATAGACCAACCAACAGAAAACACACCTCATTAGGAAAACACATACCAGAGCTGGTTATCTGCATTGCTCAATCGAAGGTCTATCCCAAAAACGATGTTGCGATGTTGTTTACCATACAAAAACCGCGTAATCACGCAGTCTCTTGTTACAGCCCGGCCGAGGAGCTGCAGACAAATCCATCACTCTGATGCAAATTATTGCCAAATCATGACCATTCAATCATTGCGCTGGCGCTAGCTATCACCATCGAACGCAGTGAAAGATCAACCTGCATCATTACATGCCCCATGGATCAGCGGTGATAATAAAACGCGAAACGCGCTACAAAAGCCGAATTCAAACGAAGGGCAACCTAAACATTTCCTGATTTCCTAATCAGCAGCTTTACCACCCGAAAGCGCCAAGTACGAATACATCGCGAGTACGTGTACCTACATGTTACCTAAAAAGACCGCATAATTACTATCTCTTGTTACATCCTACTGGGAGGGTTTTAGATAATCCATCAAACTCGTTGCGAAACCCCACCGCTCGACTATCGGCTTGATGGGAAGCAATGAAAGGTCTGCAATTAACATTACCGCATTACAAAACGGTGCGCTCCCATCCACACGACCTGGGTAATGCTGTATTGCCGGGCATTGATCAAAAATGACAATTAAATTGTTAGCTCTCGGATCGTTAATATGAACCCGCTCGATCTGTGCCTTGGATGAATTCAAATATACACCAGATACACCAGAGTAGAGCAGCAAGCGCTTCGATTATTATCTGTCAGCAAGCTGTGCGCGCGCGCTTGCGCGATCGCTGCGTAACGTAAAGAAAGTTCAATTTATCGTAATTGTTGGTTTCGAATTGCACGAACTAATTTAACGGTAAAATATGGACGCTTTTAGAAGATATTACAATTATTTTCGGCGCAAAACTTTCGTTTCCTTGGAATGTTGCAATCGGCATTCGCTTCGGCATCCATCCTAAGTGTAATTATCGGGTTCGATGTAGGCGGTCCGAAGGATGATCTTCGGTTATCAGGGAGTGGCGGGGTCATGGATACACGATCATGCAAGGTGAAGACACGGCGCTTACGAGCATATCCGTTGAAAATCGTAAATAAGGGACCACATCAATGTCAGCGAAGATAAATCATCGCCATGTTGGTTGGCAGTGAATTCTTTGCGGGTGGGTATTTTCGGCACCCTTTGGTACCTACGGCAGTGAAAGATCGTTGGAGAAGTCCATTGAAATAAGTTACATCACCACGGATGCAGCTAAGTTAACGAAGGAGTTGAGGAATCAGAAAACATATACAACCCACATGCTCTTCAACTGTTAATATTCATCTCGTAACGACTTTCAGCATCAAAGATTTATTACCAATGGAATATGTAAGCAACAAATTGGTTTTTGTCTCGAGGATGGATGGAATTACGATGGTCGACAGGACTACCATCAAGATCTCTTTATAACTCATTTCATAATGAGCTGGAGCCATAGAACAAAAATGACAGTTTAAGTTGAATGATGTGCGAAATAAAGGTGTCGATCACTTTTGAAGGCCGAAATGGGAGATCGGCGAACAGATCACGATATTAATTGAAAAATTGACTCACAAATCTTTTGTCTGGAGATGAAGATTTAAAAGATCTAAAAGTGTCGATAATTTCACATTTGAAGGCCAAGGTTGAAGATAGGCAAACAGATCACGCGATCTTGGTTGTGGTTGACAGTGATCAACAAATTTTCTAGTATGGAGAATTATGCAGCAAAAATGGGATTAGCAGTGAGGGTAAGGCCAAGTGCATGCATTTAATAAGAAAGAACAACCATCATAGAAGATGCAGCTTCGGGCTAAAAGATAATTTAGGAATATATGACCCTGATCATCCCAGTCCTTCACTACCTCACTGAAGCAGGGACCGTGTCAAAGCCGATGAATAAATCCTTGATCGTTGAAAGATAAAAATTCTTCGGAAAATCTTCGGCTCCGTTTGCGTCAACGGCTATGGAGAAGATGATTCAAACAATAACTTTATGAGCTGTACAGACCAACCAGAAGAAGACCTTAAAAGGAATGAAGCAAAGGAAGATCTCGCCTTAAGAGGCGGGCACAAACCGATCTCAATCAACTTGAAAAGTGCCACTGGAATTAATCAGACTAATTTAAGAGGCCACTTAATTAAGTCAGTAGACTCACAAACCGTTTGTTTGTGTACCATGATTTGAGTTGAATAAAGTTTAAGCTATACAAGATCGCTCAGTGGCGCGATGGTTAGTGCAATAAACTGCCGCGCAGAAGGTCTGGGTTCGATTCCAGCCATAGGAACATCTAAATAATTTTTCGCTGGCCCTCCTCATGTGATGATCTGACAAATCATCCGAGTAGTATCAATTGTCAAGAATAGCTTATCTCAACTCAGCCGTTCGGAGTCGGCATAAAACAGGAGGTGCCGCCATCGTGCAAGAAGTACACACGCACACATGAATGGTTGTGAGTAAGCTAGGCCCTGGGTACTAACGAGCCTGTTGCGCCAAAAATTTGTATTTTTTGTACTTTTGTATACAAAATTGAAGATCGGCGAACACATCAAGAACCTTATTGAAGAAGGTCTTGATCTACAAGTCCATTGTCTGGAGACTAAAGTTTTAATTAAATAAATTAAAGATATAGGTGTCGATTACTGTTGAAGGACGAAATTGCAGATCGGCAAAGAAATCACGATCCTTATGAGTGGACAAAGGTTTAAAAAGAAGTGATCCAGAAGTCTACTGTCTGGAAACTAAGGTTTGAGTTAAATAAAGTTTAAGCTATAGGTGTCGATCACTTTTTAAGAAGAACATTGAAGTTTGGCGAATAGATTACGATCCTTTAAAAGGATATGATCTACAAGTCTATTATATAAAGACCAAGGTTTGAGCTAAATAAAGGTAAAGATATAGGAGTCGATCACTTTCGAAAACTGAGTTCAACAGAGGTTTCAAAAGAAGTCAATTGTTTCAAACCGACCAAATTGATCACAGACAAAAATTATTGATGATCAGCAATTTTTTTCATTTTGACTTCAATAAAGATCCGTGGGATAGTTTTAAAGGGTGGTTATATTTTAAGGGCCGATGTTGATTTTGAATAAAACACAAATTATTTACTTAATTATTGTCATTTCTTTTTATTATAATAATATTGGTGTGGAATTACCTCATCCTTTAGCTCTTGAATTGTTGCTGGCTTATCGACTTACACCTTTTCTTTCAAATAACCCCAAAAAAGAACTCCAACGGTGTCAAATCACATTATCTTGGCGGCCAATTGACATCGCCACCACGTGAGATAACACAGCCAGTAAATTTGTCGCGCAAAAGAGCCATTGTTTCGTTAGCTGTGTGGCAAGTGGCACCGTCCTGTTGAAACCACATATCGTCCACTACCATATCTTCCAATTGGGGCCATAAAAAGATCGTTATCATCTCGAAATAGCGAAAACCATTCGCAGTAACGGCCTGACCGGCCTCATTTTGAAAAAAATAAGGCCCGATGATGCCGCCAACCCATAAACCGCACCAAACAGTCACTCTTTGTGGATGGATTGGTTTTTCGACAATCACTCTTGGATTATCATTCGCCCAAATGCGGCAATTCTGTTTATTGACGTATTCTCTGAGATGGAAATATGCCTCATCACTGAAGATGATTTTCTTCGAAAATTGATCATCCACTGTTGCCATTTCTTGCTACCATTCTGACCATTGACGACGCTTGAAATCTTCAAGAGGCTTTAGTTCTTGAGTCAATTGCACCTTGTAAGCGTGTAAATGCAAGTCTTTATGCATAATGTTCATCAACGACGAGCGTGACGAGTTGAACTGGACGGCTCTTCAGCCACACTATCGCGAACAGCAGCAATATTTTCTCCTACAGATCCGATTATCTCAAATTTTTGCACGATTTTTCCGATTGTACGCACATTTGGACGATTAAATTGACCGAAAAAATCACGAAGTGCACAATATGCATTTTGATTTGAACGCTTATTTTCATAACAAGCCTGAATAACTTTAACGCGTTGCTCGATTGTGTATCTTTCCATGGTTCAAATTGACTAAGTCTGAAATTGAGAAATGTCAAATGAAATGCAAAAAAACTTGACGTTTAGGTGTGGTTCACATTCAACATCGGCCCTTAAAATTTAACCACCCGTTAGAGTACAATTCAATATTTGAGATCAAGGTCTAAGAGATGACAAAGTGATCGATAGAACTCAAAGTTTAGTTTTTGTTTCTTTGGAGTGGTCTTTCGACAAAAAGATAAATTTGACCAAAAGCTAGACGATGAAGTTTGGTTAGATCTTTTCTTTTTTGTCACAAATTTTCTTTAATCAGTCTTATTCACATACTCAGATTGATTTGATCGCTAAGGAAATATATTACTTAAGTGGATCTTCTGATACTTAAGAAAGCCGTTTCATACATAAAAATTGCCTTTTTGTTTCTTTATATTCTTCATATCTCCAACTTCTGTGGAACTCACTACAGGTTATGTTCTGATAATGAAAGCCTTCTTTGGTCGGATAATTTTATAACGCACTATTTAATCGTAGAGGGCTTTTCTTTAGTTATCGCAGAAACAGAGCTTTCTTCGTCTGTTCCACCATCTGTGTCTAGCGAGATTGCTTTGTTGGTTCTACGTTTTTCCTAGATGTGTCCCCTAGATGTGTCCCGTTCTTCTTCTCGAATTTTTATGCATCAAGCGATTGCCAACGACTAGCCTTGAAGTTGGACTTAAAAGATCTCAAATGCAAAAACTTATTTTATGTGATTGCATTTAGAACCTTTGACCACCAGCTTTACAAAAGCAATAGGTTGCTCTTACCTCTAAGAAAACCTTCACAGTCGATGAGACTACGACCTTTTAATAGCCCTCTCGCAACCTTAATTAAAAGAAGATACATAAAACCTCTTCTGACTAATCACGCTACTCACACTTCCCCATCTGTCTCTCAATTCAAAGCGCAATAAAGGTCAGGTACCATCTTCAAACCTAAATACCTAGCCACTTGTAGACACAAACAAGTCAGCTATAGGTAGCAAGGAAGGCTAAGAAAAAAAAACAAGAGTAAGCTCATAAAAAAGTATACACATCTTCCTAAGCTGGCACTTGCCACTGCATGTTAGAAAATTGAACTCGGCAAAAAACAACAACAACATGAGACAGAGAGAGATGAGATGTTGGTATAGGAACCCGAAGCTACTACATACACAGCCCTAGGTCTTAGCCCTGTTAAGTGATCTCACATGCAACTGTATGAAGGTTACTGTGCCAGTTTATCACTTGAGGATCTATCTCATTGAGAATAAAATTGCTGCCTATATAAAGAGTTGCACTATGCACGTCTTCGGTCGACGGTCGTCGGTCGTTGTATACCATTGTGTGAAGAACAATCCTGAACAACACCCTCTACTCCTCCTCCTTCTCTTTTCTGTACTCATCCTCATCTGGCTGCCTGCTGGGGGCATCTTCCATATCTGCCATGTTCGGTATAATTTTTGTACATATGGCGAACAACTCTGATGTAATCTTATATAACGGTATCTTTACAAATGGCGATTTAACAAATCCTCTAAAACGGTATCTCGTGTAATTGAAGTTATGAAGGTTTCATGTTACCTTTTTGTGTGTGCTTGTTTTGCAAAAAAAAAACAAAGACTTCGAAATACACAGATACAAAGCTCACCTAAAGGGGGAAACGGACTCGTAAGTCGTAGTAGGAACCGGAGGAGAATGATGATGGAGTGACTGCAATTTGTTATTCGAGTGTAACATGAGCACAGCCAGAGATGCCGTGTGTGCTGGTGTTCCACATTCGTGGCTTACATGGTTTACAAGGTTGGAAATAGGTGAGAGATGGTTGTTCTATGTGAGCTCTTTTTTTTCGAAGATTGTCTTCTATGGGAGAGTTGTGTTTGTTTTATTTTCTAGACAATTTTATACATCTGTGTGTGTATTAAATTAATTAACGCTAATTTATCGTTTTCTTTTCTTCTATTTCTAGGTAAGTTTGAATAGAGCCTTCTTGGGTGGTACCTACATCATTTTTAAGAAATTGCAACATGGCTGTCACACTTATGCCTTCAAGGTAACACTGGGAAATTGTGAGTGGTTTATATAAATTTCAACTTTTGAAGAGGTGTAGGTGTAGGAGAAAAGAATGGTTTGGATTTTGGGGTCAGGGTTCTTTCCCGTGAACCCAATGAATATAACTTAATGGTTGACAAGTCTTATGGCAACCGTAGAATTATAATCATATTTCGTATCTGAGATAAATGGAACATTTATGACAATCCGACATCTGTCAATTGGGATGCCCACTATAAAATTAAAACCGCTTCTTAATTCTATGCGTAATAAATCGAAAAAAAATATGTTAACACCATTAGGTATGCGGATAATATACCTTACGTCATGTGGCCCCTCTTTGCCCCCTTTGCGCTGTTCCTTCGATGTTTTTAAAAGCCTTAAGGTTGACTTATTCACTATTGTAGTAGTATAGCGAGGCCTTTTGAAGCCGAACCTGATCGAATATGGAGCTGTTCGGATATACCCAGAACTCGGTATCGTGATAGCCACGTCTCAAATACTACATATAATAGTACCAAGACATAGCTTAAGCGGAACTGTGGCAGATTGGTCTTGGTAGACATTGTTTTTCTGCTACAAACATAAAGTTCGATGGTACCGTCTGCCGAGACTTTGCTTAGTGGACGCACAAAGCTTCTTACATTTTATACATTAATATGGGAGTTCATAAGTTTAGGGCTTTTGCATTGGCCAGGCTTACCTTAAGTCAGGATCACCTGTTAGGATTCACCTTCTAGAACGTTTTTTATATGTCTACCTGGAGTAGACAAGGATCGTCAGAGAAATGAAGATGAGAAAGGCTACGTCTTAAGTATCCCGCACAAGTAGAAACCAACTTGAAGTTCGTAACTTGGAATGGCATGTTGGTTGGGGCCCATTTTCACACAGGAGACCGCTACGGACCACAAAAAATACATTTGACTACTTTCTTTTTAACTTTCTCTTACAAAGAGAAAGATATTGTTTTCGTGAAAATTTTCGACCTCGAGATTTTGATTGATTCTAACATTACGATGATAGCGGAGCCCAAAAAAGTGGTTTTTGGAATTCCGTCCGTCGGTCCGTCTGTCCGTAATGGTCTCCCCAGCCTAAACGGCTCGACCGATTTTCTTCAAACTTCGTATCCAAGTTTGTTTTAGTCATAATTCTAGGCCATTTTTTTTGTTTGCTTTTAGCCATGTTAATAACGGTACCTGCCATACAAAAATTACACATAACCTCAATTTTCTCAAAAACGGCTCTAACGATTTTGATTAAACTTTATATATAATATAAGCATATTAGTTCCAACAAAACTGCATACCCAGTTTTTGCGAGAAAATCCATATAACGGATTTTGTCATTTAGGCCATATAAAGAAAATTGTTAATTTCTCGCAAACTGCTATGTCAAATTGAATGAAATTTAATATATATACTACTATTATAGTTTGAAACAATTCCACATAATTCGTTTTAGCCCAACTATCACTAAATGGAATTTTAAGTTTTGGCTAATAACGGAAAATCACATAGACACCGATTCCTTCAAATTTCGGAGTAAAATTTCACATTTCGACATTTTTTATATCATTTTTAGCATCAATAATCAAAATGCGTACTTTCTCTTTGATCTAACGCCCAACTCGCTGTGAAAGAGAAAGTTGCGTACGACCCAGTCGTGCACCCACCACTCGTTTCTTTTTGAAAAAAAAAATTGGGTTACCTCTCCCGTGCAAAGCTCATCTAACGAACTCCCGATTTTCATTTTCAAAAACCTTTTAAAAGTCACATTGTAAGGAAATTAGTCCTAAATCTTCTAAACGAGAAGTCCCAGGTTTAAATAGTAAACATCTTCTAACTTTTTTTTCCAAAGCCCTACCTCTTGCGAATGTCTCAAATTTGGCGTTTTGAGTCTGCTTCAAATTGTATGCCCCATTATTTGTGCAAAAGAAAATGAGTAGAAAAGCTCTGTTTAGTTGGCTAATTTTCGTTTAGTCTTCTTGATGGACAGAAGTGCAAGTAGTAATCACGCAGACAAGGTTTAAACATTTTAAAGTAAGATTAATACGGGTCAAACTCCTGTTCCAAGAATACGTGATGTCAATCGCGGCAAGTGCCGGCATGGTGTCAATGATGATACGAAATTCAAGCGCATGTCCTTCGGAGCCACCTAAAGTGGGAATTTTGCTTTAAGTTAAGTCTCTGTAAATCGGGGGCATTCCTTACCACTCTTTAAATAATAGATAGTCTCCCTTTAACACCAACATCTGACCTGATCTTTGCGGCCGAGTCATGAGTGCTAGATCTTTTTCTCAAAACAGCTCTCTTATAAGCATTGGAAATTGCTCTATTATATGTTTCGTTACTTATACAATATCCCGAATTATTTCGCAGGATTTTATTTTTGGATATTTCACTCATTGACAGCCTTGACTATTTGAAAGCTTCAATTTTTAATTTCTCTTGAACGGATATCGATTTTTCTTCACTCACATTACCGTTATTAGGCTACTAGAGCTGCGAAAAAAAATTCGTTGTTATACGCCTTTTAAATAATTAATTTTGCTAGTTGTTCCGACGCGAAATTAAATACAGAGAGACAGAGATTCCGTCGTTTTTAGACAGAAATTATATTTTTGATATTTTTTTCCCGAAATATGACCCGGGTAGAACTGACTTTCCCCTTTTGTGTTAGAAAATTATGATGTAGTTAGAACGATCTTAGCCTTGCCACTATACCTTATTTCAATTGGTTTTTTTTTTATAATTAACACGCGCTAAGGGTTTATGAATACCCTTATAGTGTTTGGGCACAGCGCGGGCATTAAGGAAATTGGGGAGAAGAAAAGAGGAGATACCGATGTGCATTGGTTTTAAATTTTTGTAAATTGTAATGGGGAGGAATGACTGACTTTGGTAAAGCATTCCTTTTTCGTGTTGTTCAGTTTAGGAATGAATCTCTATAATTCATAGTACGTCCAAAGATAGGCTTGAGGGTGAATTGATTAGCAATCATGACATGGCGAGTATTACGGTTAAATGTTTGAAGGGGCGGAATGCAGCTGGCTATTTCGATTGAGCATTTCCTGTTAAAATAGTGGTAAAAAAGTGTTAGGCAAGAGATATTCCTACGATGTTCGAGCGAGACTATAGAGTTCGTTACGGTTGGATCTCCTATCAGTTTTATCGCACGCTTTTGTATCCTATCCAGTAGGTGCAATGATGTTCTTGCTGCACCTGACCAGATGTGGGCGTTGAACTCAAGTTTGGGGCGTATATACGCTTTATATATTGAGGCCAGATCAGAAGGGGTTAAATATTTTTTGCAACGATTGAGGAAACCTAGACATTTCGCTGCGTTTTTAGCGATTTCGAATATGAAGGTCGTTACTAACACACACACCGAGCATAAAAAGTTTTTCGGTTTCGGCGATGCAAGTGCCATTCATGGATAATGGCTGTTAATTTTGATTTTGCTTAGATGACAGAAGACAGCATTGTGTTTTGGAAGCATTAAATTCCACTCTTTGGATTTACCCCATTTAATTATGCTGTCAAGATCGGAATTTAATGAGCTTAACATATTTAGCCGTTTCTGTTCCACGTCCGAAGATGAAGGGCGTGGATTAGAGAACGAATATGAGAAGCTGAGAGTGCTGTCATCGGCAAAGGAATAGATTGGATTAGATGTTGCAGACAAGAGGTCATTAATAAAAATGAAAGAGTGTCGGAGACAGAACGGAGCCCTGGGGAACACCAGCATTTATTTCGTGAGTAGCAGACTTGAAACCGTCCAAAACAACTTGAATTGAACGTTTCGAGAGATAGTTTCTAATTCATAGAAGAAGAGTTTCATCGATTCCAAAAGCACGCATTTTCGATAAAAGGGCTTGATGCCAAACCCTGTCAAATGCCTTTGAAATATCAAGTGCAACGATCTGGTTTTCGCCACCGAGGTGAATAGATTGGTTCCACTTTTCGGTGAGATATGTCATCAAATCACCAGTGGACCTGTTGCAACGAAAACCGTATTGTCGGTCATTAAAGAGTTTTCGGGATTCAAGATATTTCATAAGCTGACGGTTTATCAGCGTTTCCATGACCTTAGAAAGAAGGGACGTAAGTGCAATGGTCGGTAGTTGGAGAGAGAAGATTCGCCTTTTTTTAGGGACGGGCTGGACAAATGCTGTTTTCGATCTACTCGGGAAAAGTCATGATGAATAGGATAGATAGAAAAGCTTACGCAGTGGTTTTGCCTGCGTGGAAAAACACCTCTTCAGAATTATGGGGGAGATACCATCTGGACCAGACGATTTGTGAATGTTAAGATCTAATAATACTCTTTTGACTGTACGAGTACGGAAGTGAATTGGTCCCATAGAATGTTCTACGTTCTCAAGTACAGGAGGAGACTGGCCACAATCTGGTGACGTGGAACTGGCTGCAAAATGGGCAGCAAGCAGATTGGCTTTGTCTAAAGAGGTGACAGCTGGAATGTCATTGTAAATGAGCGTGGGAATGGAAGATGAGGTCGAATTCTTAATGTTTTTGACAAACGACCAAAAGTTTTTACTACCTTTGGGACATTGTAGAATTTTTTGCCTGAGCTTTGATGCGAGCATTACAGTCATTTCTGGCTCGTTTGAACCTAAGTAGGTATTCCTCAGTAGGATTGGTGTTATATAACCGAAAACATAACTCTTTCAACCTAACTGCCTCTTTGCAGCTCGAGTCATACCACCCGTCTGCCTTAGGTTGGATACTCTTTAGGGATAAAGGATTTCATACCTAGGAGAATGGTGTTCGTTATCGCATCGGCAGTAGCATCCACGTCATTATCGTGGAAGCATAATGACCAGTTAAAATTCTTAAAGAAACCGTTAAGAGCTTCCCAGTTGGCTTTCTCGTATTGCCATACGGTTCTTTTCGGAATTTGTTCTTTAACTATGTGGTTGGAGTACGAGAAATTAGCCGATACCATACAGTGGTCTGACGAGCCTAGAGGCGATAGCACATTGATAGTGTATTTATTAGGATGAGAGGTCAGAAACAAGTCCAGAGTGTTAGCAGCTTGACTGTGAATGTCCGGAATTCGCGTTGGCTCATTTACAAACTGGGTTAAGTTGTTTACCTCAGCAAAGATCTCAACATACCTTCCTTCGGGTGTTGACTGTCCAGAATGTTGAAGCCACGATGAATTGTGTACATTGATATCGCCCGCAATGACGATTTCAGTGTGAGTATACAGGGATACAATTCTTGAGATGGAGTCAGACAGCTCATCAAACTCATTATAAGTCGAGTTGCGGTCCATAGTTGGGCTTCTATAAATAAAACAGTAGTGGATTATTTACCTACGGACATGGAATTTCAGCCATATAAAATTAAATTCCGGATTGGAACATTGGCCGTATGTCTGCCTGAGAAATGTGCAATCAGTGTTTACAAGGAAATGTAGTTCTGTCAATTAAGACTACACTTTGATGTAGCCCTATTAACATATTTCTGGGTCCTAAAGTGTGTTGAAAAACCTTTTTAAAATGTTGTAAACTAATAGAAAGGAAAGTACAGCAAAATATTCTACTCGATGGACACGCGTTGGTAATAATATGTAACAAGCGACAAGCCCTCACATTAACAACATTCCACTCAAAGTTCGGTATGATATAAATTCCAAAACTTTTAGTTTCAAAAAAACGCAACAAAAAGTCATAAAACGATTTATTACGCCACTCAGGGTGGGACATTATCCGCACACTCTAATGTATCTACACATAATGCAATTGTTACATTACCCAACCCTACATAATAATTGAACTGCAACAATCATTAGCTTCACCGACTTTTCCGCTGATCAATTAAAAGCTCATTATGCATTCTCCATTCTATTATATGCGCATTATAACACCTATTCCAGGTGGAAAACCGCCTCTTTGTCAAATTAAGAGATCAACAAAAAAAAAACCTCAACACTTGAAGTCAAGACAATCGATTGAGACACCACAAAGCCACAAAAGGGAACTATTCCCGCCAACAACAATACCACCGAGATATGATGAATTTTTTCAGCTTAAAACCTTTTTTTTTGTCTTAAAAGTGAAACTCGACGTCATGTCGTGCGTCGACACACCAACTAAAAAAAAACCCTAAAATTAAAGACACCAGCTGTCGGAGATTAGCCAAGCATTTCACTGAAAGTGCACAAAATTAAAAAACTTGTACGTAACGCAACGTAATAAATTAAATCGAAAAAAATTAAGAGTAACCTTTCAAAACGTACTCGAAGTTCTCATGGGCGCACTTTTCACTTTCTTCTTGCACAGCATTCAGGTACTTGAGATACTTTTTGATTGGTAAGTATCTACGCCCTGATTATTCATTAAGAAAGAAGTTGTAATCACTCAGTGGAAAGGGTTTAGATTTCCCTACGGAGGATGCCCTTAAGGGGTCAAAGCAACACTTGTTTAACTTTCGGAAAGATGGAAATTGAAAGTGAGAAAGCTACATCATTACTCGGCGGAAATTATTGATTAAGAAGAAAATTTCAGGAGGGATTCCAAAAAGAAAACAGAAACCTAAGAATGTCATGTATGTTTGTAATGTGGACTTTTGAATAGGAACCGCCCTGATGGGTGTAGGAGAACCAAGGCGCAAACAATAGCACTCGAGATACAAAAGGATAGCGCCAAGTGGATCTTGATGTATTGTGTGGAGATTTTATAAGTTCTACGCCCACTTGTTTGGAAAAGATGCATTTTGAGACTTGTAGCCGACGGGACATTGAATACGAGATGGCTTACATTATCTTGGCTACAAGTGCCCTTGATAAGATCTTGTGACTTGCATTCATTGTGATTGACTGCACGTAACCCAAAATTGTCTCAGTTGCTATTGAATGGATGAACACGTAGGCGTGTCTTTTATTTGGTTTCGCGATATCTTTGATGAGGAATATCGGGTAACATGTCATATTTGGTGGTTTATCAGCAAGAGGGGTTCACGTAATCCAACAGGAAATAATTAAAAGTTGTGCAATCGCATGATCTTGGAGGCCATTTTATTGATTAATTTTCCTAGATTGAACTTCAAACCACGATATCTATTAATATAAGTCGAACTATAGTTCATCATATGGCTTCCACCAACATACTCCAGAATGACGTCCTGCTCGGTGGCATTCAAATCACCCGTAAGCGAGTTCCGGGTTAATTTTTGAAGAAATTTGGTACTTGATGTTATAAAAGCAGCTCTGGGTCCTTCTTTCTTATCATGCTTTCGGACTAACAGATTTTGCAGCAGTGATAAGTAGCATCTTGAGGGCTCAGTGGCGCGATTATTTTGATAAGTAGCATCAGAAGGTCTCGACTTCGAATCCACAAAGCGACCTAGCCATTTCAAGGAGTTATAGAATCCCCGAAAGTAAAATTCGTTTTAGGCCGTTCTCCATTAGTAAATAGTGAACAGGAAATGATCGGCAGGTGTATAACCGCACGATTTAAACATACGTCATATGACGTGCAGCACTATACTCCTGATAAATGTTATCCCTATTTTAAAGGATCTTTATCAGCTGTATGCGATTTCCTGGTTTTGAAGTTTGAACTTGAGGTAGACTACATTGGCTCAACCACATTGAGCGAATTATAATAATGTATCGAGTTTCAGCCTTCAATTCCGAGACGACAATAATGATCGAACCACCGGATTAAGGATCAATCGATCTTGAAAGCCAGGGGCGCATGCACTTAATGACTGGAAGCAACGTGTCGAGGGTTGAAGAGATTGAAGGCTACCTTGTCTTAGGTGAAGATCATTAACGTGTCGGGATCCCGCTAAGGAAAGGAAGGTAGTGGCATTTATGCTAAGTAAAGATCCCTGGTTCAAATGACGAAAGAAACAACACCTACATTTTTCGCTGCCCAACACATTGTGAAAATCTGACAAACCATGCAAGAGTATCGAAATCGGCGTTGAACTGGAGGCCATTCGTTGTGCAAAAAATATAACTTTGCGTACACAAATGAATGAGTATTTGTATTTGGGCGTTAATGCTAAAAATTTAATTTTTGCAAATTAGGGAAAGCCAAGAGTGTTGCTAAAAGAAAAAATCCTGCAATTCTACAAGAAAGTGAGATTACAGGCTCTAAGAAATAGCGATTGCAACCGAGTATCCAAAGCGCAGAGAGTTCCAAAGTTGCAAAATGAATACGTCAATGCAGGTATAATATAGCTGGAAAATTACAAGGCCGCCAATTGTGATGTCTTACAGGTGGAAACCTTCAAATGCGGAGGTGATGCCTTAAAATTATGCATTCCCAAACTTTTATAAATAATAGCAGAAGCTACATTTATTAGATACATTTTTTGCTCCAACCACAGAGACATATCTCCCTACTTAATGTCGCATATAAAATTCAACGTCTAAGCCTTTCCAAAACTCCCGTATCGCCACTTACTACTTATCGTAACATTAGTGTGGCTTTCGGCAGTCAGATTAACAATACAACACTTTTGTACACTTGCATATTCCGGCAAAAACGAAGGGATTTCAAGTCAAAACTCTTCACTTTGTCAAGGCCGTGAATACACCCCTTTGAAGCGATGGCTGAATTAGGGATCCCGTCAGATTGATACTGCTTCAATTTAAAGACACTCGATACAACGTTACGTTGGAAGCAGCTTAGCTGAACTTTTCCAAACTAACATGCCGCTCACAACTATAGTTCAAAACTTCGGTTTTGATAAGAATAATTTTAGGGGGTTCATCTAACTCTGAGTCAATATTCATTTACCCCAACAATGATACTTGAGTGGATATCAGTCGAATATTGGCTTTTTAAAACCGATGCCACTTGGCATGTGATCAAAACTCCTAAATCGATATGCCTGTTTTTTTGTTTCAATTTCTAATCCTACCAGTCCTTATTTATCCGCTTTGATTCATACCAATATACCAATCATTCGCTAAAACCGACCACTCCAGAAGGAGAACCTTAAGTTACGTCGGGACTTTCCGCGGTAACTGGAGGAGCTGATCTTCCTCCAGTTACCGCGGAAAGTCCCGACGTAACTTAAGGCGACACCGTAAAAGATCTATTGAAAATATCAAGCCAATGTCGAAACCGCGGTTTCAGAGCTGTAGTCATTAGCTTAGCTGCTATGTCACTGCAATAACAGAAGCCAAATGCTTGGTGACCGTACTATGACACATGATAAGACCACCTCAGTATATGTATCACTTTACAGAGTTAGCATTTCCTGTAAAAATTAAAAAAATAAAGTTTTTAAGGGTAAAGCTAAGGGACCACGCATTCCCTCGTCTGAGCATCAACAACCCATTAAACCTAACTACGACTTTGTTAAAAGATATTTGTAATAACAAAAAAATCCTGCAGAGCTTAAAGCCCAAATAAAGATGGATAGAACAACTTGCTTAGAATTTAGGCTTACATTCAATCCCCTCAGCTGGAATATATCAAAAGCTACCTTTCTGCTTACTTAAATCGTTATCAAAACAATAGCGTACCGTTTTATAAAAAAGCTTAGTGAAACCCTACTCAGAACTTAGATATATACCGTCTCCCAGCTCAAGATCAAGGAAGGTTTGGAAAACAATATAAAACCGAAAATGAAGGCCATTTGGATAAGTTCCGAAAATCTAGTCCTTAACGTGAGTGAGATGCATCCTCTTCTGAGGTTATATATCCATCATGCCTGTATAAGGCCAACTTTAACCCCTAAAATCGTTTATTAATGACGCTACAATAAATTGACTATATAGTGACCTAGAAGAATCAAAACTCTTGAGGGCATCTCTAGCCAGGTCTGTAAATACTTAAATTTCTGTTATGCTCAACCTTTAAGAATTTTTAGCCTCAACGAAAAATGAAAATCGGCAAAGCCTATCAAAATCCTTTGCGTAATCCTACACGGTCTTTCTTACCGGTCTACTTTTTCCTGGCTCTACATCATATCAACGCCTGATTGCCTAATACGTCAGCGCTCCTATCCAGTAGCGAACTCCTATCGCCATAAAATAATTTTTTCTCTCTCTGGCACAACTATACCTCACACAGATGCGGCGCAGGCGCAGCTAATAAACTTCAATTCAACGTATAAATAGCCGCACGCCTTGCGCAAAAAGAACCATCAATCCGCGGATGTTGTCTTAACCCTTCATTTATGGAAGCGTTCCCGTCGCCGCGCGTTCCGACGGACTAAACGAGCATTGACCTTGAAAAAAAACGCCACTCGAATGGAAACAAGCAAAAAAAAAAAAAACTCACAACAACAACAAGTTCAGGTTCAGGTTCATGCCATGGAGTTTTTACACACTCTTGTGGCCTTTTGAGGGCACACAATGGCGTAAAGTAAACCAATTTTGAAACAGGTTTCCGCACCACTGAGAGTATCTATCTGCCATCATCCGTACGTGCACAGATCGAAAGGAAATGAATCTCAACAATTCTATCTATTGGCAATTGGTTAAATATGTCAGTCAGCCGAGAGTCGGTTTGCCTATTGGCCGATGTGAAGGCCTTCACATCACTTTGAGAACATGCTTCTTCGACGTTTTTTTTTTTTTTTTTGCGTTGCGTTAAAGACAATTGCACGCAGATTGCCAATATGGCAAGGTATGACCAACAACCAGTTGCTCCGCTGTTTCTAATGGATACACGCACAACAAATCGAATGTCAAATGGAGAGAGAGAGAAAACTTGACATTCTTTGGGTGGAAGAGGTCCGTGGAATCTGGGTTGGATGAGCAGTAGTCCCCAGGCTGTGATTCTCTAGCGATTCTAATGAATAGATACAATATCTTTTCGCTACAAATTTTTGTGATGACAATAAGAGTTGACAGGCTTTTGCCAAAGCGGATCTCTAGCGACAAAAAGGAGAATTGTTCTGTAAACTAGTTTCCGGATGATGGCCGGTCGTTACTAATTGGCAGGTCTATGTCAGCCATCGGCAAACGCAGCCCGGAGGCTTGAGTTATGCCATGTGCATTGATCATCTATCAATTTGTACACCTGATTAATGGAGATCGATGGAGTGAACAATTTTCATGGAAAACGGAAAATCCAATTGGAAAAGTATCCAACTGTTATTATTGGCAAATATTTACCCATTTTCATGGTTGAGATTGAAGGCGCACTGAGGAGTTACGTTTATTTGGAATTAGGAGGAAATATTCGACAGTATGGTGGGGGACTGTATGGAGAACTAAATAGTCACGAATTCCTTGCGAGCAAAAATATATTCGAAGCTTAAAACAGGCATGCAGTTACGTGACTTACATAACTCCATTGTTAAGTTATGGTGATTGAACAGTGGGGTGAGGGGGTTTTCAGGCAGGTAAGAAAATGCTTTGTTTTAGTTTTAAGATTTTACGAATAGGGTTCTAAATCTTATATCTTTGCTGCATGATTTGGCCCAAAACTATTTGGGTCACCTTTTGACATCTATACAATTTTTCGTTGAATTCGAAGTTCTTCAGACTTTTGTAAGATCCGACATAAATAGCCTAAATCCTAGCATCTGCTGTTCAGAAATAATCACATACAACCAAGATTCTCCTGTTCAAAATTTGTGTGTTGTGGAGCCTTTGTTTATCAGATTATTGTAAGTTCCAACATAAATGGCCTAAAACATCTCCTTTTCAAAAATAATGTGTTTAAAGATATGTTGGTGAGTCCCATGTTTAGACCAGTATGGCGGTGGATAACAGTGCGAGGGCTACGACATTTCTTATCGTGATTGAATGATCACTATATAAAGAGTATAAAACTGCCACGTTAAGCTTCTCAAATTTGCAAGCACAAAATAATGGAGAAGCTATGTTTAAGGCCCTGATATGCCAGATATTTCAATGCGAAGTGTTATTCCTTTACCTTTTACACTTTTTCGAGACTCAGGTGTTTCACTCTTTTAGTATCATGAATTCTGTCTGCTCCTTTGGAGGTCTCCACAACCTAAACTTCTGTCAAAATGATTCGATTACGTTATTTTGAAATGCACTTTAAATCCTGTTGTTTGCCCAACTCTCGGTCAAAAAAAGAATCTCCAGGAGATGTTAGTTCGCCGATTTTGACTTTTACTATTTAGCCTGGTGCATCATTTTCAATGCCTACATGTCGTGCTTCATCCTGAGGTCCGGGTTTCGGAGATACCATTTGCTGCTTCCTTGATGGATTTTAAGGAAATGGTGCCCGCTTGTTTCATTTACGTAATGAATTTCCTAAAAGCATAGCAGGAATGTAGACATAAGCATCTGATATGAAGTGTTTGTTACACTAGCCACTAACACTGAGTGGGGATCTCAAAAAATTCTTATCACAGGAGCAGCAATGCTGCAGGAATGCTTTGAGGCTGATGAAACTTATTTGATTATTGTCAGCATCCAAAGGGGGCAAAGACTTTCTGTTTGCAATGCGAAAACCTTCCTGAACTTCCTAGGTCTTTTCGATTCGTCCGCTTTGGATCAGAATGAATGATTGCCTATACTTTAGTTATGAAGTTGACAGATTACTTGATCACAGACTTGAAGATTTTTAACAGAAGCAGCTTATTCTTTGTATGCGTACCGGCATATGTTTAAGATTGATAAAGCTGACCACATAAACCTAAAAAAAGAGTGCATCGACTCTCTGTTTGCAATAATCTAATCCTCCCTTAGCTTCTTCGATCTTCCCAAGCTAACACAACCGATTCTATTTAGTCCTATTGATTTTTATAGGGTCCAGCAAGTCACGAAAAAACAGACCTGTAGGTGAATAACTCACGAACAGCCATCTTTTGACTGGTGAAGATACTAAACATCTATGTTCCTCCTTAAGTTCTTCGTATCAAAAAGGTGAAAATAATGTTTTTTTCTGAATAAGTAACAATTAAACAAAAATAAAAAAAAATAAATACTACATGATCCACATTTTTCTATAAAAAAACATTGGCATTGCTATTTCTAGTTCTAAACTATAAAAGAATCTCCAAAAAAACATAGGTACACCATTTTTCCACTTAATTCCCAGCTGAAGAAATAATTTTGCACTCCACTGTAAAGGCGGAAAACCACAACAAACGCGAATTTAACCACAATACGATCAAACACAAAAATACCCTCACGGTGCAATATGACATATGAAAGGATTTTCGAGCGTTAAACTCCCCGCTGGCTATCCCCAGACACCTTCAGTGCGGCCAAACCCCCATGCCAACTGAGTGCATTAGTTAACAATTACTTGGTTGGTACTCCATTGCGTGTGTGAGAGGTACAAATGCGCTTGTGACCACCGCAGGAGCTGAAAATACGCGGCGGGTTTCTTATGTACGCGCAAAAAGAGATACCGCTCGGTATTGTCTGCGATTAGATAGAAACGCTTAAAGGAATTATATACGGAGGCCATTTTTGGTAAGCGCACACCATCTACGACACACGATGATGATGGTATGATTACACACATCAGCCGCACGAGTATGTTTTTCTGTCTGTCTGTCTGTCTATCTGTCTTGTGTTGTACGCTGTCCAGGACCAGGACTACTACATGGTGTTTGTTGTAAGAGCGCGCGCGCGCGCGCTCAGAGACAGACATGAAACGAGCGCTGGCACAGTCACTGCGCGGTGTCAGGCCAAATCCACCAAACCAGCCAAACAGTGTAAAACAATCATTTAAAAGATAAAGTATCTCTAACGAGCCGGAATCACTGGACCGTGATAAATTCAATTGTTTCACGGATTCAGCTGATTTCGGACACTGGCATGATGATATTGCAGAATAAGCTTCAATGGGTTTAGGTTGGTAGGTAGGGACTTTACCTATTGCCTAGGCATCTCTTGTTGGTCACATTTCATGGAGCAGGCGTGTTGTTTCGGTTTTTTTTTGTGACGGTAAGACCGTCTTTTTGGGGTGCTGCCTAGGAAATGCCTTGGCATATAGCGCGCGCGAGCTTATTTCGATTGTGTCTTGTGTGACTTCCTACAGAGCGCATTAATTTGATTGTTTTTGAACATTTTGTTCGTACATGTACTGGGGTATAATGGTGTAAGCCAAGGATTTCGAGATAAGTACGGAGAGTAATGTTTTGCAGAATTGACTGAGGTATGCCAAGATTCTTCGGTTTGATTGATACAATGTTGTGTTGGAGGTAAGTGTACCAGTGATTCACTGTTTTAAGGGACAGTCACACGTTATGGTGGATTTTTTGTTTTATAAGCCCCTTTTGGATTGTCTACTTTTGGTTTACAAAACACCTGATCTATATCTGTCTACGAAAAGGAAAGTTGGTTCATTTATTGGACATATACAGCAGGAAAAAGAAATCAGTTTACTTGATAAATTCTAGTCTTGGACAGTTACGTATTTGACATAGCATCCAACTTACAAGTTCAAACTATGTAATAGGCTTTGTAAGATTTTGACATTTGGCTCTCCTAGAAACACCCCGTTTATTTTGAGTGATGTGCGATGGGTATGGGTGGAAAGCTTTCTTAAAGATAGATCTTTACATGTAGTGGTGACCTGCATTTCCTCAAAGAGATTTTCTTTTAAAGTTGGAGTGCCGTAAGGATCACTTCACTAAAACTCTCTATTATATTTTAGGGGCATTTTTATTTTTGCAGGTTAGACTTCTCTAACAGCGACCACTACAAATGACACGCATATTAGCGCTATTATTGCACACCATCGGAGATGCAAAGAAATTCGTTCTATAAATGAACACCTACAAAAGATTTAACAACTGGGAAAGGAAAATCTTTTACGAGCCTCGGAAAGGACTGTTTTTATTGATGACGACCATGATAAACAAAAAACGGACAACGTTCGTAGCTGTACTTAGAATATGAGAGTACTAAACTTGAGTGGTGTTGTAGTCTATCAACTAGGGGAAGCCCTATGCTTATACAAAGCAGACATTACCGCCATTCAGGAAATACGATGGGATGGGCCAGGCATAAAAAGCATGATAACTGTGACATCAACGGCAGCAGAAACAGCGACTATTTAGATGTGGATTTGTTATAAGTGCGAGAATTAGGCAAGAAGTCTTATGCTTTCAAAACATAAGCGAATGCATTGTTAAAATCCGCATCAATGCAAAATTCGCCAACATAAGCCTTATATGCGCTCACGCTTCGACAGAGGAAATAGAGGATATTGCGAAAGACTGCTTCTACGAGTTCCTTGACAAAACTTACGAGCGACTTGTGAAGTACGATGTTAAAATCGTTCTGGAAGATGTTAACGCAATGGTTGGAAGAGAAGCAGCATTTTTGATAAATACACAGCTTACACGACACAGTGGCCACTATAGCCACCACACGGTTTCTTCACCTCCATATCCATGAGGGTCTCCAGATCAACGTACGGTCAATCAAATTGATTACATTGCGATAAAAGAAAAGGCAAGCATCCAGTATTTTGGTTGTCCGAACATTCCGAGTGACTAACAACGAGTCATAGAGAGGTGCCACTCCAGGAAAGATGTTAGCAAGTTTAAACAATGTTTAAAACGTCAAAGCCAGGGATTTAAGCCAAGGAAATATCGTAGTTGAGTAACAGTCGATGGGGAGAACATGGAAGAACAACTTCTGCGGACTGTTAAACGGCGACGACGAACAATATTGCGCAAACAGGTAGAACGAACCGTTTAATATTGGCGACGACTGGAAATGGCGGCCTTCTGCGCCAACTACAGAGGAATATGTCTCCTTGACATCGTCATCCTGTCTGGTGCAATATGTGAACTCTTTAAACCATTCACTAAAAACTTTATCGGTACATAGAAAAGTGGTTTTAGACCGGGGAAATTCTCAACTTTTCACATGATTGGACTCCTGCAGACCCTGGAAATGTCAAAGAAGTCCAAATCGATTCTCACCACATTTTTATCGATTACAAAGCATCAGTAGTTGGACTTATGGAGGATGTCACCGCCACGTTTGCGTGTATAAACGGCTTAAATGGGTTGAGCAATTAAATATGGCAAGACCGAAAATAGTCTCTCAACAATGGGAGACACACATCATAAACGAATTCGACAGAACATAACTATCGACAGCTGCAGCTTTGAGGTAGTACGGCCCCTTATTTATCTCTGTTTTATCGGGCTTTAAGAAAACAATTAAGTAATGTTCAAATCAGCATAAGGATGGATGGACCATATCAAAACCAGGGGAAGAAGAAATCATTGGTCGTTTTTAGGAAAAAGAGTCGGTCCCGTTTAGGTTGACGGCGAGCTGTAGAGCTGCATACCTACCTACCTCGTCAAAAATCAATAAATTTGACGTTTAATTTCGATAGGATTTGCGCGTCTATTCCCAGAAATACTTCTACCCGCGTAGTCATCGATTCACAGCCAGATGGTAGACGCAGTAGATATGGTAAACACAAGTTAAAACCGACCTCACCCACCTTGATGTCAAAACTTGAGTCAGTTGAGCATAGACTAACTGAGCCTCAGGTTTATCACATATTATAGCGCCTATTAAGTTCAGGTTAAGCTAACTTAGGTTATAGTGGCTGCACGTGATGCGCGTGTAAACCTAGACCTGAAGTGGTTGTGGTACCATGTCGATCAGTCAACTTTTCCTAGTATTGATTTGCCGAATTGAACCATTTCGAGCTAACTATAGCGTATGAGGTTTCTGACAATAATATTAGCAAGCTCACCTTGATTCTCAAAGGAGTAGTTTCCTAGATGGAGTTTTATTTTGTTGCAGAGAGCTGGACAAGAGCAGAGAAGGTGAAGAATACACTCCACCTCTTCCTCGTCCAAGCATTTTTTGCTGAAGTCATTGCTAAAGAGGCCTAGACTTTGTACTGTCGGTAGAATATCAAAGGTATTGCAGTGTCTGGCAATGAATCGAG
This sequence comes from Rhingia campestris, assembly GCA_932526625.1. Lineage (NCBI taxonomy): Eukaryota > Metazoa > Arthropoda > Insecta > Diptera > Syrphidae > Rhingia > Rhingia campestris. The sequence continues at coordinate 32,365,702 of OW052184.1, read as the reverse complement.
TTATTTTCTCCGATCATACCCGACTCCCATTCGAGGCGACTGGGAATGGTGGACTAGGAGTTATTCTCAAAACTGAGTTGGGAAGTGATGTGGTCATTGTTTTCTATAATGTTAAGGTTATTCAGTACCTTTGTATGTTCACCTTGAGTAGGGGTCTGTTTGCCGAAAATATCTAAAGGCACTTGATGTAGGATAGCATCTAGGGCTACGGAGGGGGTAGTTCTTAGAGCCCCGCTAATGCATATGCAAGCTGATCTTTGAACTTTCCCTAGAACGTTGCGGTTGGAGGCTTTTTCTAGAGCCTTCTACCAGACTAAAACACCATATAGAAGTACGGGTCTAATGATGGGCACGTAAAACCAGTTATCCACATATCTCTCATGCCCCATTTCTTACCGATTGCCTTTTTACGTGTGTATAAGGTAAGGCTACTGTGGATTTCTTTACGCGTTCTTGGATATTAGCTTCTTATCCAATACCAGAACCAGGTACTTGGCTGGTTGAGACTAACGCCATTAAGTTTTGGTCAATGTGCGGGACTTTGTATTTTCTGCTAAAAAGGACCCATTCGGTAATAGGTGTGCAAGCAAGTAAGTTTTCTTTTTTTACTGGAACTTTATGTAGACGAAATATAAATATTGAGATTGTATAAATATCTTGTTCAGACACTTTTTTAAATTGCTTAACAACGTATTTCTTATTTGATGGATGGATTTTGATATTTTTTTCTCTAAAAGCAACAAAGAGTTCGTTCTTTTGCTTTGCTTTAAGTGTACAGTCCGTGATGAACCTGGGTCTCAACCTTAGCTAACTGCCACCAGTTGCGCACTCCAAGTTGGTTGAGGTCGGTTTCTACTTGTGCGCGCCACTAAAGGCGAGGTCTTCCTCTAGTGCGTCCGACCGACGCCTGGCTGGGAATCGAAGACTCTGCGAGACGGAGTATTGGTGTCCATTCGTTCTACATGTCCTAGCCATCTTAAACGTCCAATGCGGAGTTTTTTGACGAGGGGTATGTCGCTGTACAGCTCGTATAGTTCGTGGTTGAATCTTCGTCTCCATAGCCCGTCAACGCAAACGGGACCGAATATTTTTCGAAGAATTTTTCTCTCGAATCGACCAAGGATTTCTTCATCCGCATTTGATACGTTCCGTGCTTCAGCGCCGTAGAGAAGGACTGGGATAATCAGGGTCTTATATAGGATCTCCTTAGTAGTTCGAGTGAGGGCTTCACTACTAAATTGCCTTCTTAGCCCGAAGAAACAGCGATTGGCAAGAGTAATTCTTCGTTTGATTTCTGACGAGATGTTTTTGTCAGAGTTAATAGCGGAGCCGAGGTAGACAACAAAGTCCCGTACTACTTCAAAGTTATATCTGTCAATGGTGACGTTTTGTCCAATTCGTCGATGTTGTGTATCGTTTCGTGTTGACAGCATATACTTAGTCTTACCCTAATTTTCTGCTAAAGCCATTTTTGCCGCTTCCTTCTCTATACTAACAAACGTGGCTAAGACATCACGTTGAGTCCTACCAATGATGTCAATATCGTCGGCGTATGCTAGTAGTTGCACCGATTTTTGGAAAATTGTGCCTCTGGTGTTGGCTCAGGAGTTTTGCACAATCCTCTCAAGAATCAAATTGAAGAAGTCTCATAACAGCGCATCGCCTTGCCTAAATCCTTTTTTGGTATCGAATGTGTCGATGAGGTCGTTTCCGACCCTGATGGTGCAGCGAGAATTCTCCATTTCGAAATCGATAAATAGGTGATGGGTATCGATTTGGACTTCTTGGGTTTTTTCCAGGATCTGCCAAAGTGTGAAAATTTGATCGATTGTGGACTTTCCTGGGCTAAAACCACACTGATAAGGGCCGATCAGGTTGTTGGTAAACGGTTTCAGGCGTTCACATATCACGGCAGGTAGGATCTTGTAGGCGATGTTGAGCAGACTAATGTGTCTGTAGTTGGCGCAGTTCAGAGGGTCTCCTTTTTTGTGGATCGGACAAACGATGCTGAGGTTCCATTCTTCAGGCATGCTTTCATCCGACCAGATTTGGCTTATGAGTTGATGGATGTTACTTACCAAGTTATCTCCGCCAGCTTTATAAAGCTCAGCGGGAAGCCCGCCATTTCCGGCGGCCTTATTAAGCGTGAGTTTAGATATTTCTATCCTAACTTCACTTAGGTCGGGTGGTTGGAAGTTTTCACTGTCGTTGCCAATATTAAATGGTTTGTTCTGCCTGAAAGCTGAATGTTGTTCGTCATCGCCGTTTAACAGTCTGCAGAAGTGGTTCTTCCATATCCTCAGCATCGACTGTGTCTCAACTACGATATATCCTTGTTCATCTCGACCTATTGTTTCGCTATGTTACAAACTATACATCAATGGGATAGGGTATAAAAATCAATAAAAGACTTAATTCAACTTAAGATTTGTATTGCTTGACCTACAATTATGGCCTAGGATTTCTTTCAAATATTCCCAAGCCCCAATGAATCCACCAAAGAAATTTCAACCTATGGGTACCTCTTCTAATTACAGCTTCTCAGCCACCTAATGATTTAATGCGGTAATAATCACTAATACGTCCCATCTACTTAGTAACTAAAAAAAGGTTTCCAAAAAAAGTCAAAAAAAAAAATCCTCTCCCCGCTTTTCGACAGTACAATACCCAATACATAAAAAAAGAAATACTTTCACCACCCACATGTGGTTGGGGCCATCCATCAAGGCGTCAGCATTCACAGATAGCTGTGCATTGTGCACGCCACACATCCATCCGCACAAAGCGCATCTCAACTCAATTGAATTCAAAGATGAATTCATGTCAATGGCCGTTTATTTCCACCGTAATTATCACTACAGGGTATTATACTCGCACTCCAGCGGTACCGAGTACCGAGATCGAACGAACGCCCCAAAACATTCATCTTCATCCGAAACGAAGCCGATGAGGAATCATCGTCGTCATGCACAGGCACACACAAAAAACGGTAGCCAAAGACGTACAAACTCGCCGCCAACTTTCAATTGACACCGTTCGATTTGTCGAGAGATGAGCGGAGACGTCTGCCTGCCAAAGTGGGTGGAGGTGCTGGGACGCAGGGATGAATGGTAAGAGGTGGTTACACCAGAAAATAGATAATTGTGCGCATTCTACCTGGAAGCGATGCACTTCCAATTCTGATTCAAAGAGATGCCTTTTTTGAGAGGAGTCAACTTCACCCACCGCCGGCACACACGCCACACACATACACACGTACTCACCTCAATGGGTATAATCAAATTAAGTTTCACCATTTGGCTTAAGTCGCCCCCTTAAGTGCCCCGGCGCACATTCACATAGCACACGCCAAGTCTAATAAATTATTACGTAACGGGAATTGTGGTCTCTTCCGAGGTAGGTACATCTCTTCTTCCACGCCAAGATGCTGTGTTACCCGTCCGATGAGCATGCACAAAAGGCGCATCCACTTTCAGCGCGTGTATATATTTACAAGCGCAACCAGGAAACTTTCAATTCGAGTAGGTGGCCCCGTGTCGTATCTTTTGAATGGAAGACGTTCCTCTAGCCACGCTAACTAGTGTCAGCCGAACAAGCGCGCTGTAATAGTACAACACACGAGTGTAAATTGGCAATCAATCTAAACAGTGAGAGCGAAATCCAGATTCTGTGCAAGGAACGACCCAATATTCTCGAGCGCGACGATGTCGGTTCTTGAGAGGAGGTGTTCCATCACCATAAATTGTGAAAATTTGTTTCAATAAATGCGCGGCAATTCGAGCGCTCCAGAGTGAGGTCTAACACGAAAGCGATCTTTTGCATAAATCACACCCGACTGGCATATAATTGAAGTGACAGGCTGCACTGTATCTAGATATTGAATCTCTTTGCACATCTGGTTGAGGAAAAAGCAGAAGTAATTGTTGGACTAGTTAACTATGTTGTTTGTTGTGTGAGCCCGAGCTCTGTTGTTTGGAGGAGCAACACTACACTGGGAATTCGGGTCAAGTTCTGTTTGTGCTCGATGCTGGTGGGGTTGGTATTGATGAAATGGAAATGGCTGCGGAGAGGTAGCTACTTTTGCACTACTTGCTGTTGATTCATGAGCCTTTCAGGTGATAATCAGAGCGGTTGGCTAATTTATGTGCGAGAATCGGAGTTTCGCGTTTAATATGGATCATGAGAGGGAACGTATTCTAGGAGAAGGTAAGTTCGATGGAAAGTTAAGAGTTTGGTTGCGGGGTATGCTCTGGTTTTGTTTTGAAAACATAATTTTATCAAATTGGTTATAAGCACGAAAAGTTGCCCCTAATCAGATGGAAGGGTTGCAAGTTAAAGTTGAGGTGGGTACTCTTTTAAAGGATTTGGGCTAGGTTCATATTTGGAGCATTTCATTTGGAAACCATTGTCCTTAGAAAATGATATTTCTATCAATTTTGGAGCAGAGTTAATAAATACCAGGTGACATACTTTCTTACTTGAGTGACACTACAGTCTGGAAGGAACCTGGGCATCAACCAACATTCCTCTCCAAGTAGCCCGGTCCTTTACTAACTGCCTCTAGTTGCGTTCAAGTTGGTTGAAGTCGGTTTCTACTTGTGCGCGACGCACTTAAGGCGAGGTCTTCCTCTTTTGTGTCGGACGTCTTCCTGGGAATCAAAGACTCCGCGAGAGGGAAAGTGTAATTCCTAGTTTTATGCCTGACGAGATGTTGCTGTCAGAGTTAATAGCAGAGCCGAGGTAGACAAAACCTTATTGAAATCGATGAATAGGTGGTGAGTATCGATTTGGACTTCTTGAGTAGGGTATCCTGATTGCGGCCTACCCCAGTGGCCGGCCACCTCATACAAAAGTCGTTGTAAGTAGTGAATCGTATATAATTCTCTTTCGAAATTTTTAGTCTTAAATTTTTCTCTTATCTTCTCTCTTAATATGTCAAAACTCTTGTTGCGTGTGCTCAGTCGCCTTTGAAAAATAAAATTAATTTGACTTGTGCTGTGCCGGGGTAGGTTTTTGTGTGAATTGACTGTCAAAACGTTAGTGAAACTGCGGTGGTAATTAGTGTTTTGTGTGAAAATTTTGTGGGTAAGTGTTTTCAAATGTTGTTTTTCTTATAAAATATATTATTTTTCATTAAAATTCACTTTAAAATGTTAAAAACTTCTGTATTTATTGTCGATTTCAAGACGGCCGGAGTTAGGCCACTCAAATAAACGTCGTTGCCTATTGTTGGCCGCCCCGGCCGGAGATAGGCAACTCGATTTTTTTTTTTTTTTTTAACTGAGTACGCCAAATGACAGATAAACCTACTCTGATCATCTTGTAGAAAAAAATGTAGTTAAAATTCAAAGTTTTCCAGTTCTCGGCCGTCCCTTTTCAACTAGAAATGTTGGTGGCCGTAATTAGGACACACGTTACCTAACTCCGTCCCCTTGTTTTATATTAGGCTTAAAAACAAGTGTTTCAAAGGTTCCCACTTACTTTTTGATTTTAAAATATTAAAATTCTTGTTTTAAGCCGCTTAAATATGACCCGGGCAAGTGAGAAGCACGCTAAGGACAAGAAGAAACGTTTCATTTTATATAGCGGCACAGATTTGGAACAAGCCTTATTTGAAATTCGTCAAAACAAACTGCCAATAAGAGAAGCGGCAAGAAGGTTTAATATTCCAAGGACGACTCTTCAGGACCGAGTTCACAACAGAACCGCGGATAATATTGGGAAATTCGGTCCCTGCCCTGTGCTCTCTGCAGAAGAAGAAAACAAGCTCAAAAACTGGCTTATAAATCTAGCGAAATGTGGTTTTCCACAGACCCGTGAAAACCTCTTGAAAACGGTTCAAAATATTCTCCAAGAAGAAGGCCGCAAAACTCCTTTCAAGGACAGCAAACCCGGTAAGAAATGTACTACGGTTTTATGCGACGCCATCCCGATTTAAGCCTACGAACCGCTGAAACTGTGTCTAAAAGCCGCGCTCAAATAACAGAGGAAGCAATAAGAAAATGGTTTAGAGAGCTCAAAGAATACTTAACAGAAGAAGATGCTTTAGACATTCTTGAGGATTCTTCTAGAATTTTTAACGCCGATGAAACGGGTTTCAGCATGGCTCCGAAAACTGGAAATGTCATTGCTCCAAAAGGAATCAAAAACCTTTACGAAATCAAGACAGCAAATGAAAAAGAGAACTTAACTGTGCTGATGACTTTTTCAGCAGATGGAAGAACCCTTCCTCCAATGGTGGTTTTGCCTTATAAAAGGTCCCCTAACTGGCTGAAATTAGTGCAAAATAAGAAGCCTGACTGGGTTTTTGGCAAGACGGACAGTGGATGGATGCGGGGGGAAACTTTTCTGCAATTTGTGAAAGAGGGTCTGAACGTTTGGATTTCCAAAAATAATATTAAACGTCCAGTTCTTTTTTTTGTCGATGGACACGCTTCCCACATGTCGCTTGAATTAAGCTACTTTTGCAGCAGCGAAAACATAATTTTGTATGCACTTCCTCCAAATACCACCCATATTCTTCAGCCGGCTGATGTGGGAGCTTTTAAAGGCCTGAAGTCGGATTATAAAAATATTTTAAACGAATGGCGCAAACGTTCGGGTAGTCACGGCAGCACAATGAATAAGGAGAGTTTTTGTGGTGTGTTAGATGAGCTCCTGAATTACAAGGATAGGACGACCATCATACAAAATGCTTTCAAAAAATGTGGAATATTTCCATTTGATCCGAATGCCGTCGACTACTCGAAATGTATTAAAAATGCGTTAGAAGTTTTAAATCTTGGTGCTGATGTTGGCAGTGGTTCAAGTGGTTATTCTCGTGGTAAATCTGGAGATGGTTCTGACGGTAATTCTGGTGGCGCTGGTGATTCTGCGGGCAATTTTGGTCCAGATTTTGGTTGATGATGAGAAAAAAATTAAAGCCTCCGAAGTGGAAAAAAGGAAGCTTGAGCGGCAAGAAAAAAGAGAAGGGAAGAAAAAAACAACGAAACGAAAAAAGACTGTCCCAAATAGCTGCAAGACTGTGATAAAAAAAACTTAAATGATTTTTTTCAATTAAACATCTCTTAAACCTACCTATTAAATTCTTTAAAATGTATTAAAAAATAATAATAATTATCTATCAAATTATTTTTATTAGCTTTAAAAAAATGTTCCTACCTGAATTAAATTTAAGGATTTTTTTAGTTCTTAGTTTTGTAGATAATTGTTTTAGCCTTTAAAAAGGAAATTTTAATTTAATTTGTTTTAATTTATTTCTATAATAAAAATATTTGTTTCTTAATTTTCCTGTAATAAAACATTTGAATAAAAAATATTAAACAATTTAAGCCCTTTCTTTACTGGGTGGCCGAGGATGGGACACGAGCTGGTCGGAAATAGGAAAAAAGGGGCCGTCCACTGGAAATTTTTTTTTCTTTTACTAAAATCTAATTAAATAATTTTCTGGTAACAATAATTATTTTTTTCTTTATTTTATAGACGAACAAATTAATACATAATAATTTATCTTAAGAATAATTCGAAAATGTTAGTATTTGTTGTTACTGTGATATATTTCATCACGAAAAATCCTTAAGGGGCCGGCCACTAGCGACTCTACCCTATTTGTTTGGATCTGCAGAAGTCTAAAAATGTGATCGGTTGTGGACTTTCCTGGTCTAAAACCAATCTGATATGGACCGATGCGGTTGTTGGTAAACGTGCATAATGCGGCATTCAGGATATTTTAGACGTTGTTGATCAGACTTACCCTTTAAAATTTGCACAGTTTGTTGGTTCTCCTTTTTGTGGATCGGACAAACGATTCTGAGGTTCCATTCTGCAGACATACTTTCATCCGAAGAAAATTTGGGAATAAGGAGGTGTAAAAAGCTTACCAAGTGATCTTCCCGGTTTTCTATTATATAGCATGTCAGGAAGGTATTCATTTCCGGTAGTTTTATTATGCTTAAGTCTAAAAATTGCTATAGGTCGGGTGGTTCATAGTTTTCGCTCTCTTCGTGAATATTGAAAAAATCGTTTTGCCGGCCCCGGCCCCGCGGAATATTCAGAAATGAAAAATACCGAATATGTGACTCTTGTCTATCAATTTGATTGACGGTTTGTTATAATAGAAACCGTCATCCATCTTGTGGATATCAAGGCAGGGAACCTTAAGCTGGTTATAGTGTGTTTTTAGATAAAACTGCTAAAAATGTCCTCTCTTTCTACCTTGGCATTACAATCTCCTAACACGATTTTAGCATCATACTCCGGTAATCGTTTATAAATTTGCACATAAGCTCATACAAGGTGGGCCAAAAGTGATCACCATATTGGAAGATGCTCTTATTTTTGCAAATGGCCGCCAATGTCAAAACTGTTTTGACATTTGTGGACTAGACAGATGTAGAATACAAGTGAACAAGCCATGTCCGTGCATCAGCTGCTGCCTGTCGACCGCCAAACGCGTGTAACCTACGCCAAAGCCATCCTCAATCTCGAGGACGAAGTCAACGATTTTTCGACCAAAATCATAATGAGCGATGAGGCTCATTTCCACCTCAAGGGGTACGTGAACAAGCAAAACTATGGCTTCTGGGGCATCCACGAGTAATGCACGAGGAGCCATTACACCCGCTCAAAGTTACTGCATGGTACGCTGTTCACGCTGGAGGAGTCATCGGGCATTTTTTTTCGAGAACGCCGCTGGTCAAACGGCAACAGTGGACGGTGCGCGCTATGTTAAACGAGTTTTTTTCTGTCGCAATTGGACGAAAACGGACTGGAGGACATGTGGTTCCAACAGGACGGAGCAACGGCACACACTGCGCGAGACACAACCACTAAAAATAAGAGCCAAACAACATCGGATGACTTCTTTTGGCCCACCTTGTATAAACAGTCCTTAGAAATTTCATAATGATCGCATATAAGGCTAATTTTATTTAATTGTGTCTTGATGCGGATTAGTACAATGCGTTATCTAATGTCTTCAAAACAAAAGACTTGTTGCCTAACTCTGTCTTTTATTACAAATCCGCAGCCGAATAGTCGCTGATTCTGCTACTAAACGGACCGTAATCATTTTTGCAGCTTCAGTCCTTCGTTATTTTTTTTAGGGTTCTAACATTTCCCGTACAGATACTAACGTCGGTGTTCTTTTTTCGTTTAGATGGGTTTGCAATAATTTAAGTCATTCCCGTGGCTCTTTGTTGTTTCCTAGCAGTAGTTAATTTTATATATGAACGTGATTGAGCGATTTCCAAAAAAAAAATGAAATAACTGGCATTAACCACTATGCCACTGCATCCATAAGCTAGTTCCAGTTTATTAAATACCCTAGGATGCACGGTAGTCAAAAGAATGGCATTTCAGCTGATTCCACAGCATCTAATATTCATGATTGTAAATGTGACCTTTTGCCTTTTTATGTCGGAAAAGCTCATGTAGGTTGTCCACTGTAGGCACTACCGCTATAGTTGGCACTACACCTTGGGAATTTTACCACTGATGTCTATTAAAAAGAAAGAGGTGCATAAGTGAGAAATGGGGTCTGTGTGGATACGGTCAAGGTACTAGGCAACCAGCGATCTTTACATGGAGGCTGAGAGTGGGACTTGATAGGCATTAGCTAGACGAAAACGCTTTTGTTTTAATGTGATCGCATTGCCGTCCAGACCTTTTCTCGAATGTTCTTATAGTTTGACAAAGCCGACGTTTATCTAAGTAGTCGATTTTCTCGATCGCTACCATCGTATTTCCCGGATGACAGTAATATCTTCTCTGTAGCTACTTGTGGCGTAATTCTTAAGCTGTTTTCTCTTATTTTTTGTAATATTCCATGTAAGCTAGCGGACTTTGTGATCCTTTACAGTTAGCTTGTAAAATTGTAAAGCCTAAAAATTGGTGACTTACGGACTTAAGTTTAGACATAAAGACTTGATTTGATGGCTCAACTTTCGATCCTAATTCGATACATAGATATAATAGGGTCCACAATCTTTATAAAGGGTGTCTCATAATTCACGCAAAATGTAATTTTTAGAAAATCCAGATTTTTAACTAGAAAGCTTACATTTTTTATTGATTCACAGAATATATACATTCATTAATATACCGCCTAATTTCCTCTTTTAAGGCGTTGGTAGTCGTGTGCTCGTTTGCGTAGACCTTTGACTTTAAAAAAATCGCAAGATCTGTATGGCCAATTCTGATCGCAAAAACGGCCGATTACACGATTAGGAAATGACTCATGCAGTAATTGAATTGTTTCTCTGGCTGTCTGGCATGTGGCACTGCCTTGTTGAAACCACATGTTGGTCACACACATATCTTGTAATTTAGACACTAAAAATTGGGTTATCATGTCACGATAAAGAACACCATTAAGAATGCTCTGATAATGCCTTCAGCCCCAAAATCCGCACCAAACAGTCACGAGTTGCGGATTCATTTGTTTCTCAATAAATACTCGTGGGCTTTCTGAACCCCATGCGACAATTTTGACAATTAACGAAGCCATCAAGATTGAAATGAGCTTCATCACCGAAGATGATTTTGTTCGAAAAATTAACACCCACTTGTTGTTCCAAAATCCATTCAACGAACTCTCTTCGCGGTGCATGGTCTTCAGTTCTTAATCAATTGAACATGTAAGCATAAAGTTTCAAATATATCTTGAGAATTCATTGTAGAGAGCTTCTCGAAATGTCCAAATCTTGACTACGGTGTCGATGTATCTTGATTTCTTGATATTCATGGGCTGCCAGCAATACTCTCGATGTTTTTGTTGAACAACTTGTGACAGGACACCCAAAGTGTCTATGATCACTAAAATTGATCCAGTCTTCCCGAATTTTTCAATTATTCTCTTTACAATTGATTGGTAACTAGACGGCCATATTTTGTACGAAAATTGCGGACTGTATCTGACAAACCTTCATTATTTTTGAAATATTGCTCAACATTTTTACCAACCCCGAATTGTCAGCTGTTCATTGTCATTTTTTGTCCGTTTGCAACACAGTTCCTACTATTAATTGGCGCAAAATAAGACTTTAAAAGAATCCAAGGGCATCCATCGAGGGCCACCACTAATCAGTTGACTTAAAAATGAATCATGATCTAAATACAAACACCTCTCACGTAAAGTCCTAAATTCGATAGTTCTCTTCGAGCCTAATCTGTAGGTGATATTATTTTTAATGGCTCACATCGGCTTATCGGCAAAATTGTGACGGCCTCCAAAACAAACTTTTGTCGTGAGTGGAAACCTCCTAAAACAAAAACCCATCGATGTGTGAAAACTTGATATTTTTCCCTTCGAAATGCATGTCCATGTCCAGCAGTAGTCCGGCGAACGAACATGGTCATAAACATTATCAGTGCACCATTACTTTATGGACTTTTACTTTTGTATCTGGCTCACATCTCAATCGTAAACTGAAGGCATTCATGCACTAAAAGGGGTTTTTTTTCGTTGAGCCAACGATCACGATTTGACTTCTAAGCAACAACAACAACAACAAACAACAGTCAATAACAACAAAAACAACACTAATCCCCGCATCAATGCTTGTTCTATCCAGATCCGCAGAGAGTAACTCGTAACTATATCGCAGCAAGAGCGTTCGTTACCGCTGCTATACATACGTGTACAGTGTGATTGGGGTTTTTGTTGTTGCACTCGCCGACGCGCCATCTTGCCTGGAAACTCTGCTTTCTATTCTGGAAAAAGTTTTTCATTGAAAGACCTAAAAATTGTTATCATTTCCATTTTCTAGAACTTGAAAGTTGCTGAGTGTACGAGTGCAGTGTCTTTTCAAGTCCCGGTGCGGCAGTAGATACTTCTTCTTCATGGAGTTGTGTATACCTAGTTGTAACTCTTCGAATGTCCAAATGCAACGCCGGTTTAAACCATAATAAGGAGATTAAGATACATCTCCCGATATCCCTGGCTCCAAACTCCTGTTCCATCCGGGCGTCTGAATAGGCTTGCCCATGCTGCTCGAGCCGTTGTCTATTTATTTGGCAACAATATTTATCCATTAGATACCTACTTCCCCAAATGATCCTCCGGTAGAACCACGGAAGAAAATTTATTCATCCATCCAATAGACCCCAAGAAGGGGTGGAAGAAGACTGCCAGAAGGCAATCTGAATTGTACCTAGAGGCACGTACATGGATATATTTCGCCTCACAATAAGTGACTGTTTGGAGTGTGTTGTGTGTGGATCATCTGACAGAAGGGGAACAACAACGACGACGACGACACGAGACTTATCCGATTTTTTTCTTTTTACAGTTCTTCAAATGTTTTTCTATATTTTTGTGATCGGTTTTGCAAGATCGGTATTTTTCGAAAGATCTCCCAGCGATTCAAGTGTGTATGGTGAATGATACAAAAACAAAACAGGGTTAGTCAACGGTTGCAGTTTGATTGAAAATCGCGAATAGATACATCACGCAGAGAGCTACTTCGTTGACCTTTGAGGTTAATCACACATTTGGTAAAACAAACGAGAGAGAGAGATACATTTAAGTAAGCCTGATGAAGAGGGTCTTTGAAAGTCGGCTACCCTTTCCCCCAGCCAATATAGATAGATGTTATGGAAACCGAATCGGGAGCTACAGTAGTTGGCCAATCAACTTGAGAACGTTAACTTTGGCCTCTTGTCGATCAATCTTAATGGGATGATGGTTCTTCTTCTTTTTCTGATTTTTTTCTCTTTCTTGTTGCTTAACAGTGGGGCTACACCAATATCCATCTTCGTGGTCTTGTCATGTTCATGTGGTTTATGCGTCAGTGAATGGCTGGGTTACGTAGGTTTTTTTCCTTACATTTGTATTTATTAAGTCTAATTGTGGTGATTCTGGGTAGAGATATACTGATTGAACTTTCTCTTGAATATGCCGACTTTGTGTTTATTGATTGTTATGGTGAGTAGGAGGAAGGTTTTTTGTTTCTTGTGAAAGTCTATGGTAACACGGTATTTCGTGGTTGCATATTGAGTTTTAATTAACCGCATGCTACGGTAGACTTTGAAGACTTGCTTCCAAAGGGAATAGAAGTGATTACTGGTGGAATTTTGATGTTGACTTTGATTACGATAAAAAATCAACTATTTTGTGATCTACCACCTTTAAGCCGTTCGGAATTTAAAACTGGACAGCTTTTGTGGATGATACAAAAATTAAGTTCGTAAAAACAGCTGGTAGATCGTTATAGTGTCATTTATTTCAGAGGAATACTTGCTATAATCATGTTGTAAGAACAAAAATATTGTTATTAAAAAGATTTTTTTTTTTGTTTCTATGGAATTTTGGGGATCTGACATATCCAACAATTTGATAAAATAATCAGTAATTTAGGGGGACAAACAAAAATTAAGTTGGTGTCTGCTACAGCTATATCGTCTAGTTTCATCACTTCATATGAAATAATTGCTATCCTTTACAGACACAACTTAATATAACCTCTGCAAACCTTGAGCTTACAGCTGGAGCGCATCAAATTTTTACATTGTTAGGTAGTCTTCAGTGTCAATCCTAAATTTAACGCCCTTTTTCAAAAGCAAATTGGTATGGTAGTCCTTCAAATTTTTAAATGTGTTAGTAGCGCTGAAAAAATATTTAAATAAAAAAGCTTCAGAGACTTTTTTTTCGTGAGTTGGGGGACATTTTTTTGTATAGACACTATGAAAATAATGCCATAGTGGCAGATTCTTATTGAGAAAAACACTCTCCCTTAGATATAAATTGTTAGCAACAATGATTAATCTTATCAAGTATGTGATATGATCACGAATTTAAGACTTTTTTTTTATTGAAAGATCCTGCATGTTACGCAACTAAGGCGAGGTTAGGCCTTATCTCCCCGAGTCGAAAAGTTTCATTCTTTGAAGTCGTAATAAATTGTTATTATCTAAAATTTGTTGATATATCCGATTAGTCGGTTTCTATGTTTTCGCGAGAAACTTCTAGTTTCAGCTTCGATTGTTGAAATCCCGAGTTCACAAACATGGGTGCCTGGACACTTTTTATTTTGAAAAGTTTGTAGAATACCTATAGTGATGCATTTGTTTTCTTGATACAACCCCAAAGTTCTATACCGTAGGTCCACACCGGCTTTAGCACTTGCTTGTACAAGGTGGCGCAAAAGTAATCCTCCTATCAGAAAATGCTATAAATTTTGGGATTGGCCCCTAATGTCAGTTCTGTTTTGACATTTGTGTAGTAAACACATGCGAAATACACGTTGATAAACAATGTTACGCTACACTGCTCCAGAACGCGGAATATTGGTGACTATTTATTTGAGCAATAATCGGTCGGTTACTTTGGCACAACATGAATTTCGTCGCAGATTTCCTAGCCGTCCAACGCCTACTGGTGAAATACTGCGACGTTTAGCCGCTCGCCTCGAAGAGACTGGCACAACACGAGATGCTGCCAGGCGTGGCAGACCCCGGAGTAGCCGTTCTGCAGAGAATATTGCTGCTGTAGCCGAAGATGTCATGGAAGCGCCGTCGACATCGACCAGACGACGTGTCACGCAAATGGGTATCAGTCGACGGTCTATACAGCGAATTTTGGTACTAGATTTGAAGATGTTTCCGTACAAAGTCCAGACGGTGCATCAGCTGTTAGCTGCTGACCGCCAATCGCGTCTAACATACGCTAAAGCCATCCTTAATCACCACCAAGAGGAAGCTGATCTTTCATCAAAAATAATCATGAGTGATGAGGCCCATTTCCATCTTAGCGGGTACGTAAATAAGCAAAATTTACGCTTCTGGGGCACTGAAAATCCGCGTGTAACCCACGAAGAGCCATTACACCCGCTCAAAGTCACTGTGCTGTTTTCGCTGGAGGAGTCATCGGACCTTTTTTCTTCGAAGACGTCGCGGGCCAAACGGTTACTGTGAATGATGAGCGCTACAGAGCAATGATCAACGAGTTCTTTTTGCCGCAACTTGATGAATTGGGATTGGAAAACATGTGGTTCCAACAGGACGGTGCAACGGCACACACTGCACGTGCCACAACCGATATGCTAAAGGATGCATTTCCCGGGCGCCTAATCTCCCGTTTTGGCGATTTGCACTGGCCAGCAAGATCGCCTGATTTGACCGCTCCAGACTTCTTTTTGTGGGGCTTTTTGAAGTCGCGGGTTTATGTCAACAAGCCTCAGACTCTTGCAGCTCTTAAAGACAATATCCGTCAAGAATGTGAGGACCTATCGCCGGAAGTTTTGTCCAAAGTGATGGAAAATGCCATAAAAAGGGCTCAAATGACAATCAACTGTGGCGGCGGCCATTTACATGACATCATATTCTCGACTTGATGTAAACAATTTTAAATAAAATAATCCACAAGAAGAATCAAAGTTCTTCATTTTTTTTTAAATTACAGCCAAAAAACATCGGAAGGTTATTTTTGCGCCACCTTGTATAAAAGCAATTTGTTTTCGGTACTAAGGTGTCAATGTTTTCCTAGTATCCAATATATTTCTTTATATTTGCTTTCTAGTTCTTTACGTATGTCATTCCCAGGTATTTGGCTTCATTTGCAAAAGGTATTCGGACCGAGCTTAGGAAAATTGCCAAGTCTCTAGTTTTCTTATAGGTTGCTTTAATGGACTGATGGTAACCCAGTAGAATATTAAAAATGCAACTCCTGAATTCTCGACATTTACTCTTGTACCTATAAAACTATTTGTTCTGGAAAGTTTTCTTTTTTTGAGTCAATCTGCAATTTTTAAAAAAGTATACCCAAGTCTTCCCGAAAATTGCAGGGACATCGCAGTGTTGAACTCATTGAGAAATCTTTATGCCCAAATATTGTACCAAGGTCTTAATCAGGTGTTTCCGAACTACTGATTTTTCCTGTAGGTCTTAAGGATGTTTTCGATACTATAAGCAGAAGATCACTTGCTTCCTAAGCTTGCTACAATATGGCTCTTTTTTAATATGACTGCAGTACTTCGAAATGGCTGTAAAACATCGAGCAAATTTAAATCTGAAGCAAGTGTTCCCCAAGGCTGAGTTTTGAATCCACTGATTTTCTACCTTTTCATAAACGATATCGGAAACCATCTACGTTTTGTTTTTTTTATGTTGATTTGCGTATAGAAGTTTTACTCTATGCAGATGTCCTTGCCATACTGGCGGATAGTCCACCACCTTACTCCAACTACGAATCAACAAATTGAAACAGTTTTGTGGCAATAGGGATCAAAAAATCTAATGGTACTACACAGAAATGTCAATTGAAGGGCGCCAATATTTAAGTTTGTAAGTAAATACAAATACCTTGGCTTAAATATACATTTTTTATACAATGGAGGCATAGTATGATCTCTGTTGAAGAAAAATGTTTATGGAAATATAAACGTGCCCGAGGAATATTTCCTGAGTATTTACAAATAATTGATCGACACCTTGTCCGATCTGCATAAGTTTTACATATTGGGAATTCCACATTTTCCGTCATGCCATAGAGCTGATTTATTTGTGTTCAAAGATCAATAGTCCATTAGACCAAAGTAAAACATTGAAAAAATTGTCATAAAAGTAACTATTGTACTGATAGACAGTTGTCCGCCAAACATCTCTACAGTAGCAGTACAAATCTAAATTTAAAGGTCTTCATCAAAACCCAATCTGCTTCCGGAGATAACATGCCTGTAAGCCTGTTTGAAATCATTTTACAAGATATAGTGAATAATTTATTCACATACAACGAAAGTGATCTAAATTTACTTTGCTGCTCGATCGTTAATTCTTGGCCATAAAGGAAATGTATATCGCTTTGATGCTGGAATGACTTCATCGATTAAATGAGGAAGCTTCTGCATAAATATCCCAGTGACAGGTGAAGTGAAAATAACAAAACAAAAGCAGTTTTTTTTGATGACAAAATCACATAGTGATCTATTCCTATTTTATGATCCAGTGTGGTTTGGGTTGAAATGCAAATGATCGACAAAATAATTTCAATTTTACAGGCCGATAACCAAATTTATCGACTTTTCGATGTTTTAATGTATGACCGGTAGTTTTCATTACTGATCTGCCACTCCAAATGTTTTTATAATTTATTAAACAGTAGTTTTCCTGCATATCTACTATAGAAGTAGGCTGCATACATTATTTTGGTAGATCGGCAAATCGTGGTCGTCGGCCGATCTGCCACTCCAAATTATATCTAAATGTATTTAAAATGAGTGTTCCTGATAACTGAATAAGTATGCTGCATTTATTTTGATGATAGATCGGCATATCATGGTCATCGAAATAAAATTTAAGACTGGCGAGAATTTATGCTGAAGAGGCATAGTGGATTATGGCAACCATGTGGATTTACATCTCACACCGAAGTCTAAGCGATCGCAACCGAACTAAGGTGCAGTTCCCTAGTGATAAGTCCGTTGAGTGTTAAGCGCGAACTCCCAGGTTCAAATTCCAAACTGCCAATCTCTTGCGAAAGCCTGACAAATATCTAAGAGTATAAAACTGTCATGGAAAGCTACGCAAATTTGACGATTGTAGTCGGCGTTAAACACGACATTCTTTTCTTTGTATGAAGAATAAAACTTCGCACAGACAAATAAATAGAGAAGCTAGGTTTGAGGCCCTATATGGGCCTTTTATGCTAGATATTTCTTCTTCTTTTTCAGTAACATATAGACTTCTCATTTTAAATTCCGTTTGCATACCTGACTTCTTTTCCATATGTCTCTTCGCAGTTTAACCTTTGCTGTTAGAGTGTTTTCTGAAATAAAGTAAATTTGCGTCACGATTAGATAATATTGGATCGAGTCATAAAATGTTCAACGTGACGAAGTTCAGTTCAGTCTTAATTTGTTTCGTATCAGCTTCCGAAAACAAAAAACAATAATCTAAAGTCGATATCTCCTAGTTTCTAATCATGTTTTTTCCACAAATTTAGTTCGTCGTGAGGGGACTAATAAAATGCTCACGCAGAATTTGTAGTTCACCATCGCTGGATTTTTTTTCGGAGAAAATGCTATGAAGAACCTGAGCTATTTAATTGGAGTTTAGTTAACTTTTTTTATAAAACACGCCACACTAGATGTTAATGATAAATTGCACAAAATGTTGGCAACTGATGTTCTGTCATGCATACCTCACACAGACAGAATTCTCATTGCGGTCAGTATCTAAGTAGTTTTATCCGTCAAAAATTGCAGTAAAACTTTTTTACATAAATCTCCCAAGTATTATCGTGTGGTGTGCTAATATTCTTTTTATAGAATTTTAATATCGTGACCACTTTCCTCATGTTATTGTTCATTTTGAAATTTGCTCGATTTTTATATTCATGTACTATTTCAACTAAATATAAGATAGTTTGCCAGATCTGTGGACAAGTTTACCTTTATTTAAGGTGATGTATTTTTATAGTTTCAAAAAATGACTCCTTAAAATATTTTCAAGACATATTGGGTGGATCATTTTTAAGAAAATAAATTTGAAACCTTTAAAGACACCGTTTTAAAAAAAGGCCAATTATCTTAGTATGCTAGAACTAGAGCAGTTACTGACAATATGTGAGACGAATGAGTTGAAATCATTTAAAATAAGATGTTGATGTATTTTTTAATTTACAAAAAAACAGACTGATTGTATCTCTAACATGCATCGTACCTTCTGTTAGTAAAACCACATATCCACAATAAACTACCACCATGATATTAATCAAAGCTCACCTATCTTATCTCCTGAATGTTGTATATATGTACTCTAAATAGCATGAAGCTAATAGCAAATTGCATTCATAACTATTGTTGTTTTTTTCCCACCGACCTTTTACTCAATATGCAGTCCATGTAGGAACCTACCTACACGCATAAACAAAGCCGACCAACACCACTTTATGACACCAGTCACATCAACACATTTGATTGGAATATCTAATTGCTAGACTTGTCGAATGATAACATTGTTCAATTTTTTTTCGACTGAATTTTATACTTGCATTCGATAAACATGTATCTACGGCTCATGTTATCACGTACACACGCGCCAACGTCCATGCCAGACCAGACGTACGTATATGCCCGGTGCGCCATGCAAATGTTGATAAACGCGAGAATTGCGTGTTGAAAATGATCGGTTCGTAATAATGAATTGGTGTGGTTATGTCTTGTAATGTAAGTTGTAACAAATTAACACTTAACCGTAAACCTACATGTTATGAACTGGTAATGTTACGCTAGAATGTTGTTAACAACGTTTTTGAAATTTGAATAAATGCCCAACTCAACTATGGTACATGTATGTGGAAGGCGGTATGCTGGCTTTTGAACGACGCTACGTTCTACCTGTCAATAGGGGGCTAAGTGTGATTTAATGGGAATAATTATTATCTAACACCATTTTTTTTTGTAACAACATGGGAACAAGATGAAATTAGTCAATCATTGGGACTGTAATGAGGGTGGGTTATGGACTATGTTGCTAATAGCCCGTACCTTTACCACTAGTAAGGCCCGTGGTTTCTTCAAAGTGCATTATCACAAAAAAAAACTAAAGATTTTTGAAAAAAAAAAAAAATCACTCAAAACGGGCCTTGTGAAAGATCTCCTAAGTAGTAGGTTATGACAAAAGGCATCACAACCCTCCAACGGATTTTTATGGACACTTGGTAATCAGTTTTAAGGTATCAAATGCTTCTGAGGGCTCCTTGGATGTCCATTGGTTGACGCAAATGATTAATTTGGCGTTATATTTGTTGGAGAGGTATTAGATACACAGAGCTCATAGGTTCACAAGTTATATATAATAATCACAATTCAGCCTTTAAAGTGTACATACATGAAATGGAGAGACCCTCAAGGGGTTGGTAGACTATTAACTAAGTATTATATATATATTAAACTAGTGGACTCACGCCCACTTAAGGGAAATTGTCCTTGAGCCTTATTGACGATCATAATAATAATAGCAAAAGCAAGACGAATAGGAAATTAAAAACGCTTAACATCAAGTGGCAAATCGGGTGGAATAATTGGAATTCTGTAAATTAAAACTTGTTCGTCTTTATATTTTCCATTAAGAAAAAGCTCCTTTAATGAGATTGGCCATTACTGCAAGCCTGATACCATTCATATTGTTAAGCATATTAATCGGTTCTCAAACTTTCAATATGTGAAAGTGTGTCAAGCTAATTAAAAATAAAAATAAATATAAATCACTCTACCTATTGGGTCCATTCATAGATAGCAAAATTCTGATGACGGCAAATACACGCATTCTGAATTGCAGTCAAATCGCACAGAAAACATGAATTTTGTTAATAATTTGACCGCAACGTCATCTACAACAAACATTTCAAAACATAAATTAAAAAATTGGTGAAATTGTGGAATTCGTAGAAATTGTTCGACCCGAAAGCGAACACACTCGAACGTCATTTCATCTATACATAACATAAAATAACGTCCCAAAACGAGTATTAATGCGCTAAACTCGAGAAGTACTGAACGGATTTCGATGTGGTTTTCGCTTTTATGATCTACATTTCCCTCGGAATGCTAATGAATGTATTCAAAATTGCCCTATCACTCACAGGAGTCGAATATTCGATGAACAACCAAAGTCAAAGTGGCAGAAATAACATTTTTCGTCATTAAAATTGTACCCGTTCGAAGTTTGCCCTATCACTCACAGGAGTCGAATATTCGATGAACAACCAAAGTCAAAGTGGCAGAAATAACATTTTTCGTCATTAAAATTTGCTATTTTTTTTATATATATATGGATATATTAGGTTTACTTTATTAGACGCATTTAAATCTGAATTTTTACTGATTCCATACTTAATAATTTTAAAAAAACAATAAAATATGTGCATATATTAACTTTGAAATGTTTTATTCTCTAATTGCAGGTAAGCATTTTCGACATCACTTTTCGTTTTGACACAACTAAGGTATAGTATATAAAAGATCATTTTGAGTTAAAAAAAAATGGTGTTAGTAATAGTTTTCTTGACATTGAAGGAGTCTTTGATAACTATTTCAAATCGCATATTCAGGTGTATTCAAAACTCAGCGTTAGACAAGACTTCAGTTGATGGTACCATTTATACTAAAAGTCCATGATAATGAAAGATCTTCTAAGTAGTAGGTTATGACAAAAGGCACCACAACCCTCCAACGGATTTTTATGGACACTTGGCTGTACCAGACAAAAAAAAAACGCAGCGAAATGTATAAGAAATATTTCACTCCTTCTGATTTGGTCACAAGATATAATGCGTTTCGACACCCCAAAAAAAGTTTACGCCCACGTCTAGTATCAAATTCTGGGAAAAACTGATTGGAGACATAGAAATAGAAAACCCTTTTTTTTCGCTCGAACATCGTCGACATGTGACCCGCCTTACATTTTTTTTTATCGCTCTTCAACAAACAATTCTCAAATAAAATAGTCAGTCAACAATTCAGCCGCTATCTTCGGAAGAACGTTGAAATATTCGTACCTACATAAACCGAACAGCACGAATCTGGAATTTCCATCAGAATCCTGCTTTTCCTTTCCATTATAGGTTACAGTCATTTAAAAACAATTTATAAGTGCCCAAGTCTAGACTCCTTAACTCCGATCTACAACCAATATTAACTCCTTTCAATAAAAATCACAATAATGTCCATTCAAATCTACATTTATTTAAAACTTTAAGTTTCAATACATTGAAAAGTAAGAGCATAATAGACTGGGGATCTCTCAACAGTCCGACTTAGAATTGCAGTGGACTTCAAAACATTAAAGATCACTTTTGGGGGGATCATCTCTTGTAAACCGTTTGTACGTTGTCACATCTTCTTTCCCATAAATATTTCTTTGCGCATACCGAGCCTTATAAGTTCTTCTGTCGAAAGCCTTCTCAAAGTAAACCAGAGACTTGCATTGTTTATATCCTATGGATCGACTCAGAATTTTGCTACTGGTTCAAATCCCGAAAGTGACCTTTTGTGAAATGTTGATAAACATCCAAGAGTAACACTGTCATTTTATTTTTATTTTATTTTATTTTCCTGAATGCTTAATAACAGTAAGATACAATATCTTATTATTTAGTCATAAGCTAATTTAACAAAATTAACAAAATATCTTATTATTTATCAAATAAAGGGATAAACTAGGTTTGAAGCCCTGTATGAGCCGTAAATGCCAGATATATTATTTTTCTTTTAACAAAAGGTCTAGAGACATAATACCATCAGCTTAAAACGGGTTACCGCTATAACGATGATTGCAAAAATACTTAACTTCCTCTCAAAAGTACTATCATAGCTCTGTAACTACAAGTTATTGTTGCACGAAATCGAAAATATCAACCTTAACTAATAAAAATTTGTTTCGTGGACCACAATATTCAAAACTAAAGTGTATTAGTTCACCGACTTTTATAAACGACATAGATGAATCCCTAGCTTATTCAATGTTCAGAATACATCCAGATTACAGCAAGAAAAGTTCTAGGAATATGAAAAATTACCTTCGCTAAATAGTTGGCTGAAGGTCGTCTTACAGAAAAGTCTTTTTTACAATTTTTACAGTAAACCAGTTTTTCTAAGTATCACCTATGGTCTAAGGCCCGGTTTTTCAGTGCTGAATTAACCCAGAGTTAACTAACCCCGGAATAAATTTAATCCAAAGTTAACTCAATGGGGGCTCAGTGGCGCGATGGTTAGTGCGATGAACTGCAGGGCAGAAGGTCTGGGTTCGATTCCCAGCCGTAGCAACACCACAATTATTTTTCACTTGCCCTACTCTCGTGATGATCTGACAAATCATCCGAGTAGTATCAATTGTCAAGAATAGCTTATTTGAACTTAGCCGTTCGGAGTCGGCATAAAACTTGAGGTCCCGCCATCGTTCAAGAAGTACACACGAACACATGAATGGTTGTGAGAAAGCTAGGCCCGGGTACTAACGAGCCTGTTACGCCAAAAATCTGTTTTTTGAGTTAACTTATGAAGCAGTTTTTCAGAGCAGGATTAAATTTGACTCCGTGTGTGGTGATTTTATTTGGTAGCATTCATGATTTATCGACTTATCATGATTTATCGACTTTATCGAAAATCTATCGAAATGTATAGAAGCTCAGTTATCAGCTATTTGCTTAATTGTTTCCCAAATAAATGAAAATGCTTTTGTCGCGATCTTACAAGTCTTATTCTTCTTTAAACAGTGAAACTCAATATTTAAAACGTCGCGACCAAAATAAAACGTTTTCCTTAAAAGGGGCAGGGCAGTGGGCGGCTTTTAAAAATTTTTTACACTTGTTCTGGTGACACGGACAAGGATCCTATATACCAAATTTCATTATCCTAGCTCAAAATTAAAGGCCCAAAACTCGGTGACGAACAGACAGACGGACGGACGGACAGACAGACATGGCTAATTCGACTCAGCTAGCGATTCTGAGTCGATCCATATACTTTGAGGTATATGTAGCAAAATTATTTCTCTCTGTTACAAACTATGTATCAAAACTAATATACCCCTATGGGATAGGGTATAAAAGCTATCGGGTTTTGGTCAAAACATAGGCATTTTGATACAGTGCATGAATCTATATTATCAGGCACCCTCACTTTTCATGCCGCTCGGAGACAAACATACCCAGAAGTGGTTTGTGGTTTATATAAAGTTTGAACAAATCCACTTTCGCTTTATAGGCAATTTGAGTGTATTAACGCCATTATGATTTTTTCGGGATATACTTAAAGTGTAATTTTTAATAAATACCGACGCTAAAACCTTTCTCATTGATGTGTATCTATGTAATTTAATAAAAATCGTTTAAATCGAATTCGGTTAAAAAAGCATTTAAAAAACAAAAACAAATATTGGCTAATATACACCGTTATTTAAGTTTTCATAAACTACAACTATAATCGTTAGTGCAAAATACGTAATTTTTAAAAGGAACTTTTTTTTACAAACAATTAAGTATCCAATATATTTAAGGAGTCAAAGGTACACAAAAAAACAAAATTTCAACTAAATTCAGTTATTACTAAAAGGGTAATTTTTTTAAGTTCCGTTAATTTATCTTCTTGTAACTGAAGTGGTTTGCAAATATATTTGTTGGGACCCTACTAAACAATAACACGAAATTTGTTTTCTATGTTCTATTTTCGAGGAATTAGTAAATTTATTAATTGCCGTTATAATAATTTTTAGGAAAATACTGAGTATGCAGCATTCTTATATTCGCCTACACTATCTAAGCTTCAAAATTTGATCAAAATCGTTTGAGCAGTTTTCAAGAAAATCAATATTTTAAAAAAGCTGAGTATACAATTTATATATATGCCAATGTTCTTTTAAATCGACATGGTCGTTCGTTATCAATCAGTTATTTACAAAAATACCGTTGTGTTTTTTTTTTTTTTGCGAAAAACTGCTTATGTCATCATATTCTAGATACGTGTCGAGCTTAGTTATTCATTATTGTCAAAATGGCTATCGAAATAGTAGAACCGTTTTATGGGAGGTACCCGTAATTTTAATGCTAGATGTCTAATTCCAAAAAAAAAAAACCCTTAACGACGAAGAACACAAAATTTCATTCAAATCGGACGAATAGTATCAATAACAGCCTAGAGATCACAGACTACAGATTCCGGATGACAGACATACATTTAAAAAAACGACTTTTCTGCTATCGGGGTACATACGAATTTTCGCATATAATGGGAAAGTAAAAATGTTTTTGATAAATATTTGAAGAAATTCAAAAATTTAATTTAAACGAAATATACATACTAAAGCGTACGCTACATTATTATGTATTTATGTACATTTCGTCTGTAGAACATTTTTAACCACACCCACATATTGTTTTTTTTTTTTTATTTTATTTCGAGGATGGGAAGGATTTCTCAAAACTTTCGAAAAACCAATCACTATAGGCTCAAATTCCCTCTTAACCCTCAATATGTCCAAAGATATGCAACGACATTAACCTCTAAGTAGAAAGGTATGTATTCATAGATCCGACCTATACTTTATTTGACTCTGGACCGGAGTTGCTTGTTTGACACCAGCTCTTGCCATTCCTAATAGCGTGTGTATTTATGTTCTAAGCTTATGCTTCCCAGAATAAACAATCTACCAGAAGACCTGTTCTTACGATCATTACTACGCATTGACCCGGCGAATATACCAGGTAAACCTGCTCTGTCGTTAACACAGAATTGACGAGACAAAGAATCCACTCTTAAGGTGTGTGTTCCATTAGAATGTCTCCAGCTTCACTGTTTATACCGATGACCTTTCTCAAGATAACATTGTCCGAACTGTCATTGACTGAACGTATACAGTCCAAAGTTTGACTTTTCCCCCAACTAACGCATCTAAATGAAGACGAGAGGAGTGTTCTCATCATCAAAGTCGAACCCGAATATTTACATATCTGTCAAAGGTATTGAAAGGCTGGCTAACATCGTCGGACGATCAACTTCCGTGTATTCACGAAATCAATCGGCAGTGCACCAGAAAACGAATTTCATTCATCTTTTGCTGTGGAAATGGAGTATCTATATCTCAACCTGACCGCATATTTTCAATCTTCTTCCTCTGTAGTCTTTTTTCTGCATCCTCAAGTGGAAATTTTCAATTAGCAAAAATTCCATATCTCCTCGTACTAACCCCGCTCCAGCTCCAACATCTATTCTCTCTTTAGTCGCGGATAGTTTGGCCTCACTAATCATCCTATTCCTATCCTAACCAAGACAAAAAAAGAAAACTCTGTCATGAACTCATTCTCTCTCTCTTTCAATAGAACACTGATAATCTGCAAATTCCCATAGTCTACCTACCGACTCTATTCTATTGCCAGATAGAATCGACCCGTAGAAACAAAAAAAATAAATAAAAACAACGACAAAAGATACTCACACCATCACTCAACCTACCACTGAGTGTGCGACGCCGTGCGATGATATTGCCGAGTACAACTCAACAGCATAACAACTACGCTCATTCCCCCACTCAAATGAAACAAAATTCCACTCAAAACATAAGCAACATGAGTGAAGTTGATAAAAGTATCTGAACAAACGTTTTCCAGCTCAAGAGTTTAGTTACACGCGAGCTGTTAAATCGAACGAACATACGTTATGTTGTTTTCCGTTTAAGTTACTTTTTTGTCAATTATTTTTAAAATTCCAATTATTTTTATTTAAATCGAACATCGTCGACATTTTTTTGTATTTTTTCGAAATTAAATTTGTCAGAATGAATACATGTGTAGATACACGCACGGTGAACAAATAGAATGCAGTGTCAGATATAGTTAGTTTCTGCGTATCTTTTCCGCTTTTAATTCACGGTTTGCTTGACAAAGAGAATTCTTCTGCTGCCAAGTACGAGAAAGATACATCGATGCACATTCATCTTGTTGTTGTTGTCTTTTGCCGGTCTCCCGTTCGCAGTCAAGTGTGGTGTTTAGTTATTTAGTTCATCCTTTTGCCCGGCTAAATTGCGTGCTATCTTCCTCCGTGGTTGTTGTTCACCCGCACTTTTCTGTGTGTGCTAGTTTGTGTGTATTTCCTGTGTCCCGTTTACGAAATTTTATATGTGTGAACTCTTTTGAATTCGTATCTAAAACGCTTTTCGTTCG
Organism: Rhingia campestris; assembly: GCA_932526625.1. Classification (NCBI taxonomy): domain Eukaryota; kingdom Metazoa; phylum Arthropoda; class Insecta; order Diptera; family Syrphidae; genus Rhingia; species Rhingia campestris. The sequence continues at coordinate 32,339,049 of OW052184.1, read as the reverse complement.
TTTGTTTTGTATCTAAAACCATTGCGTGTTTTCTTAAAGCAATTTCAAAAAGTTTGTGTGAATTTAATCAAAGATAAACGACACAAAGTGTGCTCTTCATTAGAAGAAGAAGCAATTCCAAAGCAAAGAAAGAATAGAAATAAATTAAAGTGGTGTGAGTGTTGAAATAAGTTTTTTTTTTTTGTATAATCCGTCGTGATTTTGTAGTGTGCCTTCTAAAAAAAATAAATCGTGTCCGCGTTGAAGCGACAAGCACATGTTCTGAAATTGGAAATAACCCAAAACTGGATTTCTTCTGGTTCTTCTTCGTCATCTTCGAATACACTTGCAAGATCTCGCAATAATTTGTGCAAGTTCTATCTGTGGGATATATATTGCAGACCGATATATAGCCCCACATACAGATGCACCGACCTATGCAAGGGTAATCGTCATCGTCATTGCGCGCACAAAATACAAATAAAAATAAAAACACACGAAAAAAGTGTAAATAAAATATTGGAATACCGTAATAGACGAGGTAATGTATAATTTTGCTCCTTTTAGTTCATACTTATAGGTGTAGATACAGGGGAAAGGAATAGATACAAATTGTTCTTTTTTTATTTTGATGGAATGATGCAGTTTTTTTTTTTAAAGCAGATCAGTTTAAAGTGGTGTAGGTTTTTACATAGATACGACTCGTATGCGGTAGTTTGTTGCATGTGTTGGTGTTATGTTATTGGACATTTATTTTGATGTGAAAGGCAGCAATGTGTGTAATAAAATGTTTGTTTTGTGTAAAACTATTTTTTATGTCACTTCTAATAAGATAAATTTTCTGGTGAAGGGTTTTCAAGGGAAGGAAGGGAAATACGTTATTTTGAAGGGTTATGTTCAGTTTGTAGGTACCTATTAATTTATCTTTGCTTACCCGTTGGCATCTAACACTTCAGTTTTCGATTTTTTTTTGTGGGAAATATTTTGCGGTTGTAAAAAAAATCTATTTTTGAACAGAGGTGCTCGTTGTTAGTCATTATTCTTTTTTATAAATTTCATAATTCGTTTTTTAAAATGTTGTTTGAATGTATACCTACCTATATACATAGTTCTATAGCTATGTTCATGCTTGGTTTTTATTGGCCTTCAGTGATGATTGGGAAATGATTTCGTGCGTGTGAATAGCGAACGAAGGACGTTCGGCTTTGAACCACTTTGTTAAGGAATTTAAAAAAAAAGTACTAGATTGTTGATCCATACTTTTGTTCTGCTCACTTGTTTCAATGTCACTTGTCTTTCTCTTTTATAAATGCCTTTCATGGCTTGTGACGAAATCAAATGTATTCTTGCCACCTAACTTCATCAACTTTAACTCTTACAAAGCTGGTCAGTTAACTCTAGATTAAATGATCCGGTTTAACTCTGATTTCACTAAAGCATTGCAAAATCGGGCCTTAAATGTCAAAAAGAGACATTTGGTTGGTATAAGCTAAAAGTGCCAACTTCATGTGCGATTCGATTCTTGATGTGTCAGCTGGTTCATCTAACATTTTACCTACGACAGCACTTCATCTACCATATCAACTCATTTCTTCTTTCATTTCAGAAGCTGCTATTCTGCTTCTACTTACTTGCTTAATTAAGGGTGCTACAATCTGAAATGAACCTGGACCTCAACCAAAATGCTTCTCTAATTTTTACGGTCCCTAGCTAACTGCCTCCAGTTGTGCACTTTAAGTTGGTTGAGGCCGGTTAACACGACTTAATGCAAGGTATTCCTATACTGCTACTACTATGTGAGTGGTCCCTTGTTAAAATCCCGAAAAAGAACACCTACGAAATTCTGACAAACATCCAAGAATATAAAAGTGTCATGAGAAGCTTCTTAAATTGGCGTGCGGAGTTGGCATTATACACGATGTCCCTCTTTTTTTGTTTGCAAAAATATAACTTCACACACACAAATGAATGGAGAGGCTAGGCTTGAGGCTTTATGTGCCGGTAATGTCAGATATTCCATTTTCAGTCAGTCCTCTACTGCATTCGACGTAGACTTTGTGAGCCGGAGTATTGGGGCTCATTCGCTTTACATATCCTAGACGTTTCTAAAGGTCCAGGTCTATGTCGCTAAATCTTCGTCTCAATAACATATCAACGCAAACGGGACAGAATAATTTTTCGCCCAAAACGACCAATTTTATCATCTGATCTTTATACGGTCACTGTACATCAGGAGCGGGATGATTAGGGGATTATATAAGATTTCCTTATTAGTTCGAGTAAAAGGTCAATTGAAACTCTTGAACCGGCATACCTTCTTACAAATTAAGCATACCCAATTCACTGTCCATACTTTCAGGTTTCCCGAAAACCTCCATAGTTAGAGGGTTGAGTATACACTTTGGATGTATTAATTACATTAAACGGGAACAATCCTTCATTACTGAAGCATTGGTTCCGGGGAAAAAGTGTCTGTTTAAAGTAGTCTCATTTGCGCCGCATTATTTAAAGAATCCAATATACGTACGTAAGACAGGAATCTCCGAAATATATATGATTCCTGTCCAATCTCAGAATTCTAGATTGTAGATTGTTAAAATTGCAGTTAACTTGTCAACATGTAAAAGAGAACAGTATCTCATGGCCGCTGTTTGGAACAATAAGTAGTGTCGGCTAACCCGGTAGTCGAACCTGTGGGGATGCAATGATTTTATGATCCATGAATCCAGATCATAACTCTACATCGATATGGAAGGGAAGATGCACTTTTTTATGCTTCACGACGAAGATCTGACAAAATAATTCCTGTCCAATGTCAGAATTCTAGATTTTAGATTGTCAAAATGTATTTCATGAAATGTTGATACTAAATCAATCATCATTTAAAACCACTCAAACATTTTATAAACACATCTCCAAGATCTTGACAACATTAACAACTCTGCAATGCAAATGTTAGACCAGGGCTAAAATACCTATTTTGGATTCTTTCATCATCTAAAAGTTGTGTGCACCTTTTTAAAATGCCCCTTCTGAATCTGCTGAAATTCGATCCGATATGCTGAAGGAACAACAACAACCATTTCAACCCTTAGGTGGGACTCTTTTGTACCTAACCTATTGTGCATTTTTATATTTACTATCCTTTTACCAGCAAGCTGCTGTAGGGTCAGTAGGTAAACCATATGGGTAGTCAAATACGAAATCGTCAACTTTCTAACACGTTTTGAACATATGTCGAATATTGAACTAGATAAAGTATCGCAAAATATCATCTGTAGTTCACATGTCTGTGTCCGGTACGTCGTGAATTTTCGAGTTTCTAGGCAACAATAAAAACCCTGGAATCGCAAAATGAAATGTTCTTGGAAATAGAAGTGCCAATATAAATATAGATGACGCAGAAGATTCAAACAAGACCGAGCAGAGAAAAGTGACAGAGAAGTCCTAAAAATGTATATCCTTTAAAGTATACAACTGAGTACATATCAGTTCTTTCGAATTCCAACAAATAAGCTGTCATAATCCCGCTTTATGATAGTTCCTCAATAAGGGCTCAAACTAGCTCTCAAAACGTCAAACGTCTGGTGATATGGAAACGTGTACTCACTAAACAAACTAAAAACTATCAAACTCATAAATGTCAGAATTAATCGGCTTACATAGTTACTGGACACAATTAAAGCTGATCTGAGAACAGTAAAGCAAACTCAAAAGGGATCAGCTTCGAATAGATTAAAATTAAAAATAAAAAACAGAAGAGGACTCTTCAGCTCGGACAGTAAAAACTTTTCAACAAATACTGTTCAATATTACATTTTTCATGATCCTTAATGAAACTTATAAGATGGCTTACAATACACACGATCAGTCCTGTCTTCTAGGTCAAAAAGATGACATAGCCGCTCAATTGAACGGTTCAAAAACATCCAGTAGAAATATTGCAAAATTACACTCTTCGAAAATGACCAATGCAAATGGTTACCAATAAGAAAGTCTTTGACTATTCTAGAAACTAGTTTATACAAATAAAAGACTAAGTGGGTGAACTGACCGATAAATATAATATTTACATTATTGGCCACATGGATTGGATTGCAGTTAACTTGTCAACATGTAAAAGAGAACAGTATCTCATGGCCGCTGATTGGAACAATAAGTAGTGTCGGCTAACCCGGTAGTCGAACCTGTGGGGATGCAATGATTTTATGATCCATGAATCCAGATCATAACTCTACATCGATATGGAAGGGAAGATGCACTTTTTTATGCTTCACGACGAAGATCTGACAAAATACCGTGTTATCACAGGTCGGTATTAAATGAAATGATAGTACTAAGACAAATGTTAGCAGGACTGTTTAGACCATGCATTTGCGTAGTATGTGTAAGTACAGTGGATTTATTTATGCTATCATTCTTTTGGGAGAGAAAAGCCTTCGCAAATCGAAATCTATGGATGATTTCCGGGATAACTTTAAGACCGATTTTGGAAAAGAAAACGTTGCAAGACTTGATGTATCGCTTTACAAGAAAATGTGAATTTTTTTCAGAAAAAATGTGTATAATACACTTATCGAGGTATCTTTCAGGCGAGAACGTTTGTCAAAAACTAGTATCTAAGCTACCACAAGGAAGTCATCTAGGTCCAATGTTATTTGCTATATTTCTATGAAGGCTCAATCTAGTGATGTCAAAAAGTGGTCACTATTCTCATATAAATTTTACTGTGCTGCATGATTTCCGTTTGACGTCATAACAAAGACGCGTAACCCTCAAAGTACACTTGAATGTGACCATAAAAACGTCAAAAAAGTAATTTCCAAACCACTTAAGGACTTGAAATCATGTACACCAGCAATAATATAATTTGAAACATATTGAAGTGGATTTAAAAATAGTCCACCCCGCTGAAAGTATAGGTCCCTCATAAAATACAGAACGTGGCGAGATGAAGAATCAAATAAATTTTCCAATTGGAAGTTGATATAAAAAAATTAAGTAACGAAGTGCAAGTGGATCTACCTATATGTCCTGAATTTCGACACATTAACATATGAAGTAACATAATTGGGCACCATATTATGCGATTCGACACATTAAAAAGTATCTTACAAAATTGCACACCTTATTTTACATTTTCCAAAATAATCTCTTAAATGTTCGTCACTGAGCTTCGAATCTATTTGTTATGAAAGCATGTGCAGTTCTTCAGGTAAATAGGACAAATATCACATCAAATGATTCAAAGAAATTTGAGAAAATAAATTAATTGCAAAAGTATCTGGAAATTTGAGCCATCGAGTTTAGGTTTAAATTCATTGTTTAGTTACGGAAAACTTCTGACATCTTAGACATACTAATTGAGAAAATATTGAATATTTTTTTTTTAAATGTCCCTCCTTATCTTTCGAGTCTTAGTGCAAAATTTCAGTAAAAAGTAAAAACAGGACATTGATGATATTAAGAAAACTAAGCTTAAACACTTTCAAACCCAAAAGAATGAAACAAATTGTTGATTTAGAAACCTTTTTCACACAGTTTGGATACAAAATACTTAGGTCCCAATACATTTTAGGTTACCTACCTTTTGTTTATAGCAAAGGGGCTCGTGTGAAAGTATACCTAACAAATATCATTTATACAAAGCAGGGAAGCAATAGCATTAAGCCGTCAATAAACTTGAAACTTGAGCAAGATCAAAAAATAGGTTGACGAATATTTTAAAGTTTTTTTTTCTTTATAACGTACCTTGTTGTTAATTTGGTTTGTTCACATTTTTTAAAATGTTTTCATCATATAATAACGAATTTCCTAAGTTGCTCAATTGCTGGAGTAGTAAAAAAACATTTAATAAGTTCTTGGATTCAATGGATACAATTAAGACCCTACTAATGTCTAACGTTGGGCGCCACTCATCATCCTGAGTATAAATTCATAGTAGGTATGTTTTCATGTGAAAAAAGTTCATTATATCTACAACTTATATCGCTAATACCAAACAAATAAAATTATTTAAACGTCTTCTGGACTTAAATTATTTCGAATGTAAAATTTCTTTTCGATAACAATTTCAGAAAATCCATTTTCGACATCCAGACATGTGCGTATCTACGTAAACGTTTATTGATTACCCATACAATTGTTTGCGTACGCATTACTTCACACAATCTCAATGTTAGATATGTTTTCGAATTCGTATCTGCTTCCTTAAATCATTTATCAATCACGTATTAAGTGACTGGGCATAATCAGAACAACGAACCCAACAAAATATCTCTTGAGATAATACCTGGTAGCTTAATTAAATATGTCTACGTAATAAAAGTAAAATAAATTTAAAATGTATCTACAGATATGATATAGATCACCACGCACAGATACCGCTTTTCAATTTACGCAAACTCCAAATTAAGTCGGTCTTTTGGCTCACGTTACCACCAATCACGTTTTCTGCCACCACTATATACCTCAATTCCAACTTGCGGTGCGACGCGATTTGAATTCAAAGAAAATTTGCATCTACACACTGAGATAGAACGCATGCTGAATTGCATTAAACTGTGTAATCTTTATTCAATAGAAGGCGGCAGCGGCAGTCAGCATGCAATCATACATCCATCCGCACCACACCACTAGCATACTCTGCTACGTGAAGTAATGCCATATAATTAAATTCGTATCACTAATTTGCAGATTTATTTTCATTGCATATCCGAATGCAAACGCAGTGAATTATTCCATAAAACGTGAATTATACTATAAATCCTCAAAGAGATAGCAAAAGATACAGACGATTGCATGGATTACCTTTAAAGAGTATCTATCGCTTGGTAAATAGATGAAAATTTGATAAGATAAACAGAGAATGGTGTTGGCTTTTCTGCAAGTATCTGCGCGGTAGGGGATAGAAAGAAGTAAATATTTTTATTTACTACCACCACATAACGACATTTCGTTATATTTATTGAGGGAATTCCAGCAGCTGGCAATTCTGTTCTCATTCCGGTGTCTGTGTGAGTGAGTGGTTTTAAAGGTAGTCAACCTTCGATTGCGGTCTTGCTGATGTGTTGTCGTCCTTAAAACCACTGAAGAGGAACGATACATCACAACACAAATACAAATACACAAACTGACGAGCACACAAAACCCAGCAGATACCTTTATGTATAGCTGCGAGTGTGGATTTCAGGTAAACGAGATACTTGCCAAGCAACTTCCTACCGAAAAATTGAAAGCAATCGACAGGGAATATCGCGTATCGAGTCCAGGATGTGCAGAAAAATAACAAAACATCCCACGGGATGATGGTAAAGTAAAGTGTATCTGTGATGTGATATGAACAAAAAACAAAAACTCCAAAAGACAACAAAGAACAGTCCAAGTGGTTCGGGGGCTCTTCTGCAGCGCGACGACAACTCCTCTCAGACGAGTTGAGAAGACCTCGTCGACTCATCCTGAACAAACTCGAGTGAGTCGTGGATGGATTATGGAATTGGAAAGACAACAAAACAGTTCTTCTGCACTCGGTTCCACTTTTCTCGCTTCTTACGAAAATGAGAAACAAAACGAGACATCGTATCGTGTATCACCAACATCGCCACCACTTTTGAATGTGGAGACATACAGATGATGTCGGAGTCGGAGGAGTTGGGGGTATGCAACGACGAGCTCTGCGAAGGAAGAATTTGTTGACCTTAGCGCGCGCGATCGTCGATGTCTGGTGGAGAACTCCACATGAACTTGTTCTGCGACTGCATGGTGTGTTCTTTTTCCATCTCCTTTTTCGTGTTCCTTATGTGGTTGGGTGGCTTTCTGGTGTTCTTTCTGTTAGTGTAGGTTGCTCCACCAAATTCAATTTATATAATCGTGTCGGTTACCAAAAAAAAAAAACTGAAACTGGTAGATCAAGTGGTTTTTGGTTGATGGTTGGTACGTGAATGGCTCAACAAGGTATCCGGATATTTATGCGCAGCATTTAGCGAGCATCTGCAAATGTCCATGGATGCATAATTTGGAAAATACACAGAACCTCTAATTAGGCACGCTATATACATACGTGAAATGAATCTCATCGATTGCAGGAGAGCATCAATTTGATGCAGGAAAGGTGTGCGCATTTAGGAAACAGCTGCTATTCAATGAGAGCACAAACACGCAAACACATGAGAGGAGTCGGCTTTAATTTTTCTGGGGTGGAATGTGCTTGTAAACAATCGAAAAGGACAACAAAGGAGGAAGTTGTGTGAGCAGATGCTTGGTGATGGAAATTACACAAATTGTCAGGAAAAGCATACGTGACGTGTGCGGTGGGTTGAAGTGGAAAGAAATTGTTTGTGACGACCGAGGTTAAGGCATTTTTTTTTTTTCGTGTGTCAGTATTTCGATGATGGACATTGTTGCAGAGTCGATTAAAAGGGTTTGGTACAGTCCGAGATTATTTTTAATGAGCTAACCAAATGCGGTTACCTACATGTTTAGTACCTACGAAGTTCTACATCTTGTTAAAATTCATTCTGGAAGGATTAGAAGAAGTTCGATGTAGCCTATCAATTTGATATTTGGCACAGCATTGGAGAACCGCAAATAATTAAACGCTTATTTTAGGGTTTTCCCAAATTCACCTTTACATCAGAGGAAAAGAGTTTTAACTCGAAATTTCACTCAAATGCTAGGTACCCGAAGTTACAACTCAAATTTCACTTAAATATTGTGCTGATGTCAGAATGGCTTGCACCAACATATTTTTTTAATTTTCCAGGCATCTAGTGGTTTCAAAGTAGCTAACCACTGGTTAGTTGAATAAAGCGTTGTTGTAAGTGACACTTAGGGTAACACTTCAAATCTGGGTACTCATTCCGTAACATTTAAAACGAACGTTTAATTTGTATACTTAAACGTTACATACCCAGAAAGTCTCTTTCACTATCGTAAACGATAATCGTTTTGAAAGTTACGAAATAAGTAAGCAGGAAAGATATTCGATATTAGAGGTGGTTCGAAAGCTGAAACATTTTGTTTTTTAAACAATTTATGATGTGTGACCATAATTTTATATCTTCGAAGAATATTTTTCATCGGAGACAAATGCCGTGTCAATTTAATTAGGAATTAGGTAGGAATCGGGTTATATCAATGCCACGCCACTGGTGGAAATATCGAAACAGCAAATCTTTGTGTATATGTTAGTGCTTGGTCGAACGCTTGTGGATTGCGTTTGTTTCAATAACGACAGTTTCGCTCGTTGACATACCCGATATACCAAAAATGAGACTCGTCCAAGTAGATGATTTTTTGGCCAATATCCGGTTCTACGGCAAACATATCCAATGCCAAATTAGCGATCTCACAGCGTTGTCCAGCTTCAATTCTTGCGTCAGCACAATCTTATACGGATGTAGGCCCAAAATAAAACGGGGGGTGCCAGCACGTAAATTGATACAATCGAGGATTTTTGATAACTTGAAACGAGTTTGATTGTGATTTGTACTTAAAAATGCCATTGTGAACTATAATATGAAGTGTCAAATGAGTATTTTCCATGTTCAAATAAAAAATGATTTTCTTTGAGTCGTAAAGTGAGGATGAAGAAGGACTAAGGATTTGTATCAGGTCGAAGGATATGTTTCAGAGGTAAAAGCAACTCACTAGAATTATGTGAAAATAGGTAAATGTTCAAAAAAGAATAACATCGACAGATTGTAAAACTTTGTGCAGCAGTTTAGGGTCATCAAAGAATGTTGCATGATGATACTAAACTCATTAAGTTTACCAAGAAACATAAGAAGAGCATCAGTTCCACCAGTACTACAGCTTTGTGCAACACTGAGTCCCCTAGCCAGTGGGGGTAATGTCGGTACTAATGTATTGCCGTGTATGGCACAGACAGCAATTTTCAAAGTTCAAACATTGTGATGTTGGAACTCCCTCATCTGCTGCTTCTAGGCCGGCGCACTATATAATTTTTATCACTCTAGCTAAATCTTGATGACCACTCATAAAAATGGTCGAAATTTCAAATCGTATTTTGTTTAGGGTCCATTTTTTCGAATAAAATTTCTGCAGACGGTAAATATTTTCTATCGAGTGATTTATTTTTGTGATTCCCAATTGAGCTGATCGGCGCCGTATAGACATTTCTGGGTCTTCCTCGAAAATTTCCTACTTCCTACGACGGCTATGATTTCTTTATTTCGGATCCATCTCTATATGGTTGGTAGCTTAAGGTCCAAAAGATTATAGTTTCTCTTAAACATGGTGACGAACGACTAAGTTTATTTATAACTGAGCCGAAAGTTCAATAATATTTTTTTATACTTTTTTTTTTTTGAAATTCTGACCAGCCTAAGCAGTAATATACACATCGACCTAAAAGGTCTATTGTGTTTGCCGTCAGATGCTTTTTAGGTTAGTAGCGCTTCTACTTTCCTAATGTAGCTGATAATACTTTCAGCCGAAGATTTCCTCAGTTCTTCGGGACTTAAGAATTCCCTGAAGAAAGATTCCCTTCTCATACCGTAAAGGGCCGGGCATTCACATATGATATGCTCGGCTGTTTCGTCTTCTTCTAGACATAGTCTGCACTCCGGTGAGTCGACTAAACGCATTTTGTTTAGGTGATATCGCAGACCGTGATGACCATTTAGGTAGCCTACTAAGTTCTTGATATCGTGCCTGCGAAGATTTAGTATCTTGTTGGCATCTGATTTGAAGGGCTGAATAGCTCTTTTGGCCTGTCTTAGGCCTGGGATGTTTTCCCAGTATGAAACACATCTGTTTTGTTCCCAGTTTTTTAGGACTAGATTTATGGCTGATTTGGGGATTGCACAGAAAGGTTCAGGTCCACAGAAAGGTTCAGGTTTCCGAACCTTTTCTGGCTAGTTCATCAGCTTTTTCGTTACCTTTAACTCCCTTATGTCTGGGGACCCACCATAGTTTGGTTTTGTTCCTGGAACTGAGTGTTTGGAGGGAGTTGAAACAGTGTAGTACTGATTTGGAGTCAATGATGTGTGAGCTAAGGGCTTTTGTAGCTGCTTGACTGTCCGTGAATATATGGATGTTTGCGCCTTTAATACCTGAGTTGTGTATTAGGTTTGCGCATTCTTTTATGGCAAGGAGCTCAGCTTGGAATACACTAGGGCTTTTTCCCATAGGTATTGAGATGTTTTTATTTGGTCCATGTATGCCAGCTCCTACCCCTGAGTCCATTTTAGAACCATCCGTATACCACTTTAGGCCGTTTAGGCAGTTTGGTGGGTTGTTGCTACACCATGCTTCTCTGGTTGTGATCTCCGTTGAGAATCTTTTGTCGAAGCATAGTGTCTTTGGTAAGCGGTCTGTAACCGCACAGATCATGTCAAGTTCTGGAAGTTCGGATAGAAGTTCAATTAGTTTTAGATGTTCACTAATGTTTTATTCTTCCGCTTGTGTCAAACTTGCTGAGCTGCGAATTGCCACTTTTTTATATAAATGTGGAGGGGTGTTAGTCCTATTAAGGCTTCCATAGCCGCCGTGGGACAGGTACGCATAGCTCCGGTAATGCCCAGACAGGCAAGCCGTTGTACCTTGTTTAATTTATTTATAGTTGTTTTTTGGGTGACTTTGTTCCACCATACTATTGAAGCGTATGTTATAATGGGCCTGACCATGATCGTGTAGATCCAGTGTGTGGTGTTTGGAGAGATTCCCCAGGTTTTACCATACATGCTTCGGCAAGCCCAGAAAGCTTTGGTTGCTTTTTGAATTTTGTTGTTGATGTGGGAGTTCCAGCTTAGTTTTTTATCGATTATCACTCCAAGATATTTTACTTCGTTGGAATACTCAATGTATGTACCATTAATTGAAATTTGGGTAAGATTTAATTTCCTCCTTTTTGTAAAAGGGTCGATGATAGCCATGCTGGGGTTTATAGACTTTCTTTATTACACCAGTCTATGACTATCTTAAGGGCGTTTTGCAAACGTGTTGTAACTTCGTTTGGTTCTTTGCCCTTTATTATGATGACTAGGTCATCGGCGTATCCAATTATATTGAAACCTGCATTACTTAGGTCTTGAAGTAGCTTATCGATAACCAGAGACCATAGTAGGGGTGAGAGTACTCCTCCCTGAGGGCAGCCTTTACTGTTGGCTGTTACTGATACTGAAACTAAACCTAAATAAGGCTACCATAGTGGGTAGGAAAAAGTCCAAGCCCTTTTGTATAAGAGCAGGAAAGATTCCGTCTGTCCCTGGTGCTTGTATGGTTTAAATGAGTTGATCGCCCATTTGACCTTATCCGGAGTGAAAAGTTTTGCTGGTGCATCATAAACAAAAGCCACGACAAGTGTTGGAACAATCAATTTAAATGCAATTCAAGTCCACACTTATTGCTCTCGTGTGGGGCGTCTATTTGAGAATGTCTTGATAAACCATAAGCTTTTTTGATTCTGACGTCTTCTAATGCCTGAACATACAGAAATGATCATTTTTTCAATATTGTCTTTCAGCAGCTGTAGAATTTACCCATTATTATCCATCCATTCATCCATATCTCCAAATATTAAGTAAGTATTTGGGGTTGGGCCAAATCCTCATCTTTCAGTCCTTCTCGCGGGCGCCCACCTGAAAGTGACTAATCAGCATGCCTGTTTAGGGTCAGCCAAGGGTCCCACTTGGATATTGACCGTGCGCTGTAACACGTTGCAACGCACGATCAATGTACAAGCGGGAACCATAAGTTTAAGGTGGGAGAAAACCCGTAAACCCAAATCCAAGGTGGAACAGCAAACGCCGAGGGATGCATGGCTAAAGAGGGAGTTTTAAGCCGCTAGTTTGCGAATTTCGGATACCGGGCTACCTCCGATCTCAAGAAAGCCTTCCTGTGGTTAGACGGGTAGACCACGGGCGACCAATAAATCCCGCCTACTCGTGGGAAAAATTGAAGTACCAATAGAAAAAAACATAGAGAATGATGCCTCTACAGAGGGCACTCTCGAAAGATAAAACAAACTTCATGGGATTACTAGTCAAATCTGACGGAAAAATCACATGCGACCGGGAAGAAACGTTGACCACACTTCTTCAGGTACACTTTCCCGGCTCTACAATCACAAGTGAGTTTCATGAACACATGATAGAAGACTCACCCCCTATAAACCTGAAAAGGACTAAGTTACCATTTTTGACCTAAGAAATATTTTATACCAGGCCAGCTTCTACTTCTTTTTAAATTTCAAGCGCGACCATGTCGTGAATACTGTTCTTATGTTTGGAGTTCGATCCCGAAACATACACTGAATTTACTGGACTCCATTAAAAGATGTGTAATCTGCCTTGTAGCCGATTGTCCATTAGCTTGTATATGGAACCCTTTGTTCAGCGTAGTCTTGTAGGAGATCTGTGTCTTTGAAATTGGTATTATAACGGCAGATGTTGAGAGGAGCTTAGAGAAATGTTGAATTTCAACGGTTTGCAAGACACGCAATTGCAGGTCATAGTCACACTGTCCAGTGTACATCTAACAACGTGATGAACAACACAGCTTTTTGTTACAGAACAAGCAAACATTAGAAGGAATTCTGGAAGATGTATTTTTACCAATACTATACAATCTGCAACAATTTTAAAATCAGACTCAATTAACATCTGCAAGATTTTAAGATTAATGTATCTGTCGTATCTACAGTTTTTACTAAATGAGTACCTTAATTTATAGGCACATTTAAAGATTTACATAGACTCAAAAACCCAAGCCATCATCCATGCTCGTTTACCATTTAGAACAATTTTTCAGAATTTTTGAAAATGAACCCCCAAGAGGGCCCTCAAAAAAATATAGATACGGAGTTGTACCTTAACATTCGAGCCCACAAATCTAAGACATCCACTTACACTTTAAAACGTGTTCCAGACTTTTTAAAAACTGACCCCCAAAACTGTGGGGCGGAGGCAAAAAGTGTAGACATCATCCATCTGCATTTACTACTGCCATTTAAAACGTGTTCCTGACTTTTTAAAAATTGACCCCAAAAATTGGGACTGGACTCGTAGGCTTTGTAAAGTTTTCCTTAAGGCCCTAAATAATGCATCTGCATATACCACCCAGAGTTTTTAAAAATAAAGCCCCAAAAATATATTAATAAAAAGTTTTGTTTATCCGCGCTTTCCATTTAAAACGTGTTTTAGATTTTTTTTTAAATTAACTCCTAAAAGCGGGGCAAAGAGTATAGATATAGCTATAGATATATAGCTTTACTCTTAAGACTAATAACATTTATCTGAATAACACAATTGTATTATGTTTCAGAGTTTTTTTTAATTGACAATCAAAAAGAGGGCCAGTGACTTCTCATTAAAAGGAATGCACCAAAAAACCTTTAAATCCACAGCACACCAAACAGCTGCGATAGGGCTAATGACATATTTTAACCGCATAACCACTTAATTGTCCCCTTTCTACGCCTCACCTGATGTATCTTTGACGGCACTTTCTGTAAATTAAATTGTGATATCTATCTGGGGACATTAGTCTGCCTCATTGCAAGTGTCAACGCCCTTTGGTGGCGCTTGCAATTAATTGAGTAAACCAACTAAGCCCCGCAGAAGTGCGGAAAAACTAACATGATTTTCCTCGATAAACTTTGAAAATGTTCACTCCACCATATAGAGGGACGCAGAAACGGAGGACAACCGACATGGATATGGATAGATACGCGCACAAAGTTTCAATCCACGGAAGGCAAAACGTATCCACGTTGACATACAAAAAAAGCGCTTCATCGTTAATTTTCTTAATTGGTTTGCTGTGGAACGCTAAAATTAGTTTCGTTTTAAAATTTTTATTTTTTTGTTTGTCTGCGTCCAGCACTCTGACAGCCTTATGCAGTGTCCATAGACTTGAGTTTGTTTTTTTTTTTGCATTATTTTTGCGCAATTGTAAATTATTGGTAATTACCTACCCCGAGTGCGGTTGCATGCGAACCACCTTTATTTCAATTTTTTGTGCTAAATCTTATTTTTTGTGCTCATATGCCATTCAAATGCTTACGGGTATCTATAGATACAAGTACAGGTGGGGTATAGTTGTTTTGTTCCAATTTACTTTACACTGACAGAAGAGAAGCGAACAAAACCGAAGTTTGCGTGATTTAATGTACTTGTTAGAGGCAATGACCCAACAACACCGAGCAATGTTGGAAGTTCACCAACAGAAATAGTATCTAAAGGTTGTATCTATAATAAAATATACACTCTAAAGCCTTTGTTTTGCTTCTTGTAAGAACAACAATGAATGACGACGATGGTAGATATAGAACTAGGATGTATAAGGAGCGCCTCGGAAGGATACAATTCAGTGTTAGGTGGTGTGGCATTATTACTGTTCTAACGACATGTTCAACAGGATGAAGTGAATTTCTTAGGTGCACTGAACCGTGACGACCTTTCCCACTTGTTTTGTCCGGACATTATATGGCCGTTTGCATTGCAGGGTGTGGATGGTTCAGAACGTTGAATGTAATTAGTTTAAAAAAAAAACTTTACAACAGTTGTGAGTAGTAAGGAAGGGTTTAAATGGGGGAATAGCGCAAAAAAAAAAACTGCACAAGTTTTCCCCCTAAGGAAGCTATGAATGAGTTGACAGGAGTTATTAATTTCCTTGTGATGTTGTATGTATGCGTGGCAAACCCTGTAAGGAAGTTCAAATCGCATGTTTATCGGTAATGTAAACAAGAAAAAATTGCAGGGCCTTACCTTTGTGCAATCGTGATATGTTTTGCTGAAAGGTCTTTTATACACAGTGAGTTAGTTAAAAAGCTATCGATTATGTCGTAGTTAGCAAAAACGCAGGTCTTTAACCGAAAGGTATGCTCCTGATGAATGTTTGTTATATAAATGGTGAAACCCGTGTACTTCCTCGACAAGTTGTCTAGTACGATAATATACACAAGTGCATTTTCAATATTCACATATCTGTGCAATCAATGAAATGCGTTTGTGAAATCTCATATTTTAAAGCCTCCTTGTGGGAGCGCAATGGAATTCGGAATATTGCTGTTTTATTCGTTGACTCTAAGACAATGTGGTAACTGTTGATGTTATAGAAAAAGGCGTCGTCTTCGCCGTCAGTTTGTAATTTTGTACACAGAGGGGGACCTTAAGTAAAAAAAAATCAGATAAATTTTCATTGGGGCTGGTTGAGGTGTTTGAAGGTTTGAGTACCTTTACAAAGAATAGGCTGCTGAACTGCCTGCCCACAAAATTTTAGTGTACGTTGTAGAAAATTGTGCAATGTAGACTGTCACTTTTCGATATCAATGTATGAATGCCATATACAGTAGTCCC
The DNA here is from genome assembly GCA_932526625.1 of Rhingia campestris. Lineage (NCBI taxonomy): Eukaryota > Metazoa > Arthropoda > Insecta > Diptera > Syrphidae > Rhingia > Rhingia campestris. The sequence goes on along the minus strand of OW052184.1, from coordinate 32,322,748 downwards.
TCGATAATGTGAATTTCTCCAAAATGTGAATCGGCAAAACTTTACATTGTCATCTCTATAATGTGAACTTCCGAAATTTTCAACCTCTAAAATGTGAATTTTGTTTGTAAACGTTTTTATATTTCTTTTGTTTCTCTTGCTCGTTTTGCGTGCGATATTAGGGACTAAATAACTGTTATTTGTCTCTAAATTGTTAACGCAGCTGCAGGGTATAAGGAGACAACAACTGCCATTTGTGTGGATATGGATATTTTATGATCAGTTGTGTTTATATTGGTTCAGTTAGTTGTGTCTTGTGTGATTCGTGTTTCTTATTTCGTTATATCTTGGGAACAGCTCTCCGCTTCCTCTATCGCTAAGTGCTTTAAATGTTTACTGCCAGTGCCAAAAGAAGACAACTGGGAAGATGATGATTTAATTCCACTAATCCAATTACGAAGGACACTTCCCGAAACTCAGCTTCAAAAAGAGTTACAAGAAATTAATGATCCCCTTGGAATTATAGATACAGAACACAACATGTCAATACAAGAAGTTAGAAACTGGGTCATCGTAGAAGGCATTGATGAACCTGAACAAATTGAGGACACTTCGGAAAATGAAAGCGACGAAGTCACTCCAGCTGCTCCCAAAATAGCTAACTCGCAAGCAATCCAGTGTACAAATACGCTTCTTGAGTACGCCGATCAAAATAAATTGGACGCAGAAACGATTTCCAGTTTGCTGAAATTAAGGGCAAAAGCAATAGAAAGATCAACTCAAGCTATTTGTCAGTCCAAAATAACAAAATATTTTACCAAACATTAAGAATACCATTATCGGAATGTTTTTACTTTTGTTTTTTTTAAATGAATAAAATTTTTTATTTTAGTTTTTCTTCTAAAATAATAAATATTGAAACTGTAATTTTAAAAATCATTTTGTGTTGTTTTTAATGGATTTGAAAATCGTTTCAATCTAAAATCCGAAAACGCATTGTTTTAATTAGTTCACATTATCGAGGGACTACTGTATATGTCGGGGGTCAAATTATCCTCAGTTATATGTGCTTCAAATGTCATTACGAGTTTAACCTTTTTCCAAAATTAAGCATGCTAATCTGTGGAGACTGCGATTTTAACCTAATACGTTTAGGTTGATAGTCAACTCGATAGAAACAAATAAAATATATGCTGCTGAATAGGTCTTTGGTCGCACTGTGGTTTGGTCTTCGTGTTTTCTGGGTAAAGAGTTATTCTCAATACTATTTTACAATACTATCAGGACTGTCAATGACAAATGAGCCCTAAATGTCTTGCAATCATGAGTAATGACAATATTGTGAAATAGGTCATTGTCAGTCTCTGATCTGAAAACGAAATGGTCGTTCATTTATTTCTCATTGACAAGCCTGGTAATATTGTAAGATCTGATAATCGTCTAAACATAGCTTTAGATGCGTCAACTATATCCAATATTTTTTAAAGAATGCAAAGACACATGTAATTTTGCTATTGTATTCACCATGCTCGTATCAAGTGACAAATTCACGATGAGACCTATTAATTTAGCACGTTCGAATGCAATCAAAGACGTTTTATTCAGTATGTCATGGAATACTTTATATGTCATACTCATCATACACCATGTCACCAGGGTGTAATGGCCCTCCAATCCTTAAAACGTATCGTGAGGCTACCCGATTCCCTGAATGGCCGTTGAACAAAATTTAAGCAAAATCTGTTCAGTGGTGTTTTGAGTTACTTTGATGTTCGTAAAACCTTAATATTATTGGGTACACATTTTTAAGGACAGATCTAACAGCAAAACATAGAATTTTTTTTTAGATTGGAGAAAGCACTCGTATATGTTCAAAAACCTATGTAACCTGTTAGGTTTGATTGCACATCGACATCTTTAAGCTGTGTGGTCATACGTATCAGTCAAGAACGATGGCCTGTTTTCAATAGATGCATTGAAAGGTTTTGATGCCATTTATATGTTTTTATGTTATGTTATGTTATATAGCAAATGCTGCATCTTATATTTCAAAATAAATTTATTTTTGAAGAAAATCGGTAATCGGTGGTTGATGTGTGAAAGTGCTTTACCAGGGCCATTTCATGGCACAGTTCCAAAAGTCGAGTGATAATATTTCCCATACCACCTAACTATCGTCTGACACCACAGATACCTTACGTTACCACTTCTCATGTAGCAGGTACGAAATTATTGCAAAAAGTTTAACAAAGTAAATCAGCCACCTGGGGGCACTTCTAGGAAGTGCTTTGCAAAGTGGTGGCACCTCAATTTTCCACATTAATCCCCTTCTTCTGAAAACACCCACAATTCGCAAAGGGAAGGTGCCAGTGCTAGCAGGCCTTAAACATCAACTCTCAACAAATAACTTCAATGTCGTAATTTAGTGTTTTGTTTATGCCGTCTCGGGCGCGCTCTGACACAAATCTATGACAGTCGATAGGTTGCACACACACCGCCCCTAATTGCCAATAGCGCTACCTCTCGAACAAAGGCCAGATTCTGTTACTCCATATGGAATTAACTTTTGTTAGCCCTGGCTTAGGCTCTGACTCTGTGTTTTATTTGCTTGATTTTTGTGTGCACGCTCTAGCACCACCGCCATTGTGCTGCGCGCTTAAAATGCTTTAAATTAAAGTGAAAGGAAACAAAATCACCATCCGAACCGCCAAATGTGCACACACTAATGTGGTAGTGGTGTAATTTAAGAACACAATTTCCAGAGAGTATACAACAAAAAAATTACTTTTCAATGCTACTGCTGATGGGGTTTCCCCGCCACTGTAAGTAAAGCAAACTTATACGGGTTAGCAACAACAACAACAGAAAAAACTTAATAATATTGTATAAGGTTAAAATCACGGATAACCATTAAGCTGCTGACGCCGAGGCATAGTCAGCCACCAGCAGCAGCCACAGCAGCGGTCAATGCGCATTGCTATAGCGAGAAGATACAAAGATACTTTTTTCCATTTGCTGGTAGGTGCCCCTTGCCGTTGGTTTTACACTTTATGCTTCACTTAATTTTTATCTATATACACACAGTCGAGTTGCGGTTAGCAGTTGGATACGAAGAGTGCAAGAAAACCAAATTCGCCAAGAATTTTCCTTAGTGTTAATTTTCATGTAGGATGATGATGATGCTGCTGCCGCTGATGATGATGGTGGTGATCGTGGTGGCGGTGTACAGTCTACCTCCTTGCAGAATGAAATGTTATAATTTGAAAGTTATTTTGCCTTAAATGCTGGTAATTCGATATTTTGGACGTGTCTGTTGCACTCTGCATCGTGGTGTTCTTCTTAACCACGATCACAGGTTCCAAAAGTGGAAGAGACCGAGAGATGTAGCATTGGAGATTTCCAATCTGCAACAGATGGCGCGTATCCTTTTCACAAATGTGTTGTCTGTGGTGTTATTTTCGTTTCAAGACTAAAGCACATTAAAATGTATAATTATTAAGGGGGTCGTCCATTTTTCACAGAACCAACTGCAACAAGGAAGCCAACTAAAAGTTTACAAGAGGTTAAGTGTTTCGATGGCAATACACAATTTGTGGTGGAAATTTAAGATGACAGTAGTGCAATTTTTTTTCGGTGGCGGTTTTGTGGAGCACGAAACAATAATAAATTGATGTATGCAAGGGGACAGAAATACATGATATGTATCTGGTTGTGTGAGGAATTCTTTGGATGCAGATTGTTGATTGATTTTTGAGTGACAGGCATGCCAAACCATGTGGTGGGTAGTCGAATAAATGGTTTTTATGTGGAATGGGTTTTAATGGTTCTTTTAATCGCGATGGAAGGATGCGTTCGCTTCACAAAATTGGTACAATCATAAACGTAAATGTTCTTAAACGTTGCCCAATAGAAGGCCAGTAAGTGGTTTTGAAATTAATGTATTAACAAGTCAAATGAATTGTTGTTGTATGACATGTTTAACGGTTTGCCTTCGCCTTAATAGAATTGGTAAAATTGTGTTGTTTTAAAGGATAATCTTAAATGGCGCCCAATGCCAGCCCTTCAGGGATTTCTATGGAATTTATTTACAAGAGTACTAAATGTTGAATTTGTGTGAATGGTATGCCTTTGCATCTTAAAACTTCATAAATTGTAATTTTTAAAGGGTGTTTTCCAATGGCACCTAATGCGAGGACTTGCTTGATTTTTGTAAGCATAATTTACCAGACAATTATAGATACATAGAGTCGGTCTCCAATACCCTGCTGCTTTTGATTTCTCTGAGAGACCTAACAGGCATTACCACCCTTTTGCCTTGATTGTTATAGCTTGCTCCAGGCGGAAATGATTGGGGTTTAAGTTGACGTTAGCTGGTTTAAGAATAATTAAATATTAAATATTTTCTAAGACGATCCGGGGGTCATTATGTGATCCCATTTCTGTACATGGTAACCTGTTCTAGTGGTCTTCTTGTGGTAGTTCATGCTAGGTCAAACATTTCTTCAAACCTTGATTTGAAACAGGCTCAGCATTTCATCTAGCTGAATTAAAAACAAAACATCAATCAATGACATATGCAGACCATTTCCAATATGAATTGTCTCATAAAACACAGTTAATATCTAACCTTTAAATGGGATATGTCAGTTCAATGTTTTGAGATGTATATCAAACATTTCTATAGATAATAATATTAAGTCGTGCTCAGAATTGTAATGTTGCCAAATTTGAAAGTAAGTATGACAGTTTTATATAAATGCTACCGTTTTAATGGGAATATATATTTATCTAACTTTAAAATTGAAATCATATAGAAATACATATTTATCTAGCTTTAAAATTGAAATCATATAGAAATACATGAAGTAAGTGGTGTCCAACTCGAGACTCACGAACTATATTTAGATTTCACAAGAAAAATATCCTTTCAAAATATTGGCTATCATGGGAGAAATGCTAGAAATGTTTGCTTGAATGTCATATCCGGATAAGAAGTGTGTTCTAAGACAGACGTGTAAATAAGTGGCGCCCAACAAGAGGCTTTAATAGAAATGGCCAAGAACTAACCATTTTTAAGTTGATGGTATTTATGATTATCGATAGCGCTATGTAATTACTACTAGTCCTACTAGAAGTACGCATCTAGCTAGCTATAAAACATAAATTGTATACAGATTGAGATATTTAAAATAAATGGCGTTCAACGAGAAACCCGATACCAAACTGTTATGAAATTGTTACGCCATTATTTCAAGTTACAACTTTTAAAACCTCACCCAAGATATAGATAAAGTCGATTAGGAAAAGTAAATTCCAAAATACCCCTCTTAGAATAACGACTTTCATTTTTACACCATTTTCACATCCATATTACCGATGCTCCCTTTTTATGTAAAGTCGATATTATGACCAAATAAACATATACTTGAATAATCCACATGTAATAAAATATACCATATCATGAAGCATATCAGCTGCAGATGATGTCTTTGTTCATCGCCGCCCCGGCTCCGTTCCAAAACGCATGATCAGCAGCATCTCACATTTCGTGAATGCAATAAAAAAATAAGATCATCGCATGATTGCATAATTACTTGCAATAAAAAAACGAAGAAAACCAAATCTCAATCGCATGCGAATCCCATCTTCCCACAACCCACACGAAATGGAATTATGATGGTAGTGCTACGCAACATTTCACTTTTACTCTCGTACCACCAAAACGGCTTACGAAAGTATAAAGTATCTTTGGGATACGATCCTCTCCTGGTTTGCGTGATGGTGATAATGAAAGTGAATATTCGACATGTCCAACAGAAATAAAAGTCTTTATCTTCAATTTATTTTGTTTATTTTATTGAAGGGAACGACTTTGTCCGTTTTATGCTCCCTTGAAGTTTTTGTTGTGCGCTAGCGCTCTATGGTGTGAAGATTTTATAAATTCATTTTCACACTCAGCCGATGCGGTATGTATGCATGCAAGGTCTTACTAAAAATTGAAGAACTCGACATGGGATTTGATTTTGATTGCATCATGCGATGTCTGAAGTGCTCGCCTCGTCTAATGGACATTTGTGTAGAGGGTGTGATGTTTGTGACATCACAGAAGAGAAATAAGAAATTTGCTGATGTGGTTGAGATAGACACGCAAAGTGAGATATGTTGAAATATTCAGAAATATTGCCTCATGAATTATTGCCACAGTGCCTTGGTAATCGAAATATTTTCAACTCCCAGATTAACATAGAATGCGGTTCACAATTATGCATTTTTAAATATCAAATGTTGAAACTGTGAATGGACTTGATGTGCTGGTTACAGAGGTGGTCTAGTTGAAAGTGTATCTTTTAGTAATATTCATGATCTAAGTTGGATAGCTTTTAGCTTGTATGTTGGTCTGAATGTTCAATATTTTTTCAGAGACCATTTGAACTGATAGACAGACATATTTTCTCCATTAATTTGTGTTTGAGAAGCACAAGTAGAAACCGACCTCAACCAACTAGAAATACACAACTGGGGGCAGTTAGCTAGGGACCATGTTAATTAGAAATGCATGTTGGTTTAAGCCCAGGTTCATTCCAGACTACAGTACCAATTAATATAAATAATTAAGTTCTTTTTGTATGCACAACGAATGGGACATTCAGTTTAATGCAGATTCCGAACGGGCAGTTTGAGAAACTTTTTATTACAGTTTTGTACTGTGATTTTTGAAAGAGTAAAGAAATTCGAGATTTGAACTTGTGACCGGTACTGAGTAGTACAAAATATGAACCGCTTACCCACACATTTTGAACAAAGCTATTGGAAAGTGTTGCCAGAAAAATTTAGTGTAACCAATTTACTTATAGATACACTTAAATGTTGCCAAGAGGTTTCAAACTTAGGGATGTTCTTAAGAGCGATTTTCGATGAGCAGTGATAGCAGAGAGCAACATATGAAAAGAGCAGCTATAAGTAGCAGCGATTTGATCACTGTTTAGAGAGCAGCACACCTGCTCATGCTTCTGCTATGTGCTTTCAGTGATTCAGTGTGTGAGCACTTGAGCAGTGAGCAGTGAGCAGTTAGCAGTTTGCAAACTGTGATTTGTTTTGAACACAAGAACGATTAATGAAAAACAGAGAAAACATGCTCATAGAATTAGAATATCTTCTTCTCCATTCTCAATTGCTCACTCGATGTTTTGCCCTCTTCGGCTATAGGTGTGTATGTGTTTTATGGATGTGTAATGTGTATCTGTAATTTGAATGCCGCGCCGTGCATATTATACATTTTCGATTCGTTGAATATATGTATGTATATGGTGAAACAGAAAAAAAGAACAGTGAGCAACTGAGCATGCATTCTGATGAGCAATCGCAACTGCTCACTGCTCAGTGCAGAGAGCAGTGTGATTGATAGCAGCTATCGCAAGAGCAGTCTCACCCCTATTCAAACTTGCTTCAATTCGGTTCCTGCTAATTTGAAACAAGAGACGCTAGATCCTGCCAAATAAAAAAATTGAGTCAACATTTCGTATTCTGTTTAATAAAACCCAAGAAACTTTGATTTGTGTTTGAATGCATTATCGATACTAGAGTGAAACTGGATAAATACATTTCGAATGATCCGATTTGCGGTCAGTTGCCACTTACAAATTATTTTAGTTCACAAATGTTTAACATTCATCTGTATGTTTGCTGGAAACATTCAAATTTTTAGCGCAACTAGTTCGTTAAGTTCAGGACGCCTGCCATTTTCTCACAAGCATTTTTATCCTTTTGTACTTTTATCATCATGGCGGTAACCAGAGTTTTATCCGAGTGACAAAGAACTGTCAGATCATCACGATAGAAGGACCTTTGAAAAGCATTAATTGGTTTTGTTGTGGTTGGGTATCGAACTCTATTCATTTTCTTTCAAACTCGGAAATTTGTTTGCTGTAATGCCACATAAATTCACTTTTATAACATATCAATAGAAAAATGTATGCAAACATCTATTCTGTCATTTTGTCAAAAAAAACAATTAAATCACAACCGCCGGAATGTAGTACAGATACCAAACATTTAAGTTCCAATCAACATATAAAACTCTTCAAAAAACAATTCCGAAAATATAATATTCCTCAATTTAATGAGTTGGGCTGGAGTAGGACAGAGAAATGTCGAATACCGCATCAGCCACAACAAAAAATTCTGATTTCGCATTTTGAGTACTTGCACTGGCCAGCAAGATCACCCGATTTCAGCACCATGGAGCTTCATCGAATGGTTTATGTGAAAAACCAACACACTTTGACAGCCCTCAAGGATAACATGCGTCGAAGATACTCTGTTGTCCGCGCTATTAGTCAAAATACCGCCTCTCAAGGCTTTCTTTTGAAAGGGCAATACTTTCAGATCACTTCAAATCATTCAGGTTAATAATTCTTAGGGTGATTAACAAAGCTCGTTAGAATGTTATTTGGCAAGCATTGGGTTTCTAGTGATAATGAAAAGGAACAAGCATTTGTTGATACTACTATCTCACAGTACGTGTACCTGTATATGAATTAATACCACAACGTTCACATGATAACTTCACTTCTTGTTCGCAGATACCAACATAAAATTCAAAAGTTGCATTACGCTTTTCTTAAAAAAGTCGCAACCTTAACGGTTAGTATTATTTTCCCAATATCTTTCTGAAAGAAACGGTGAACGAGGAGAGCTACCGGGTTGTTACAATCTATTTATATTGGAAAATTGAACAAAATATTGCTTGACCTCCATGGACCTTCGATTTGTCGCCAATTGAGTTTTGGGGTGATGGTCCACCCTTATTAACATCAAACTAGTATTGATTCCTATCTGGAATCTAAACACATGTATCTAAACCCATTTGATAGGATATAATTTCACCTTTTCGAACATTTCTATGTTTATTTGTATGCTGATCATGATATTCTTATAGAGGGCAAATTCTGCATACATGTTGAACATATTATACCAAAAATTGGCCAAACTGGTCCAATAGAAAGGGTATCCATTCGCAAGAAAAATTAAAATACGATTCGTTTGAAATCGTCGAGTTTTCTACTGAGGTATAACAGATTTTCTGACAAAATGTATCGCACATGATCGCGCAGTGGCCTAAAGGGGTTAAGACAACGAATTTTTACAACTACGCGTTGAATTTCTTATGATGTTGTCGCAGAAAAATTATTGCGGAATCAAGCAAACTGGATTGTATGCTTCATTTATTTTGTCCCGCAACGGATACTTCGAAAGCAAACTGAGTTCTGATTGGAACTGGCTTTTGTTTCGAAAGTTCTTCCGACCATAGAGCTGAGAATTTGTTTTGTGTACGTCTGTATATATTGTGCAAATATTAAGAAGTACACTAAATTATAGTTCCCAATAAGTTTAATAGATTTTAACATTGGTTATATGTTCATTAGTATCATGGTTTGTATCTTCGTAGTTTCATCATAGAAATAAGTGTTAAATGTGATGTTTTGCAGACAGTCTCAAACTCGTTATATTGTTCTCATGAATTCATGAAAGGGCAACTTCTGTAAAAATGTTGGTACTATTTAGGTGCACCCAGATTCGGAAGACGTCCCAAACGTAAAAGACACATTACGTTCAGATTTGGGTTAAAGTAAGGGCACTCAGATTCGTGTCTTCTAGAGCTGTTTGACGGATTTGTCCCCAAGTTTCAAAGTTTGACAAAGAACGTGGCACACACCGACATCACAAAGGTGCCCTCAATATCTGAATTTCATAAAAACAAATTTGTTTCGTAGTTAGGTAGACCCCACCTCGCAGGATGGCTCTAGCTTGTATTGAAACTACAGTCGATGGTATCAAATGGGCACAGGCAAACACCACTATCGCACAACTAGGCTATGCAAAGAAACGCACTAACCCAAACCTAAAATATGATTGCCGCCGGGGCAATAAAAGAGCAGCGTCAATGATAAGCCTTTTATATTTGTGATAATTTATTCCTTTCCATCAGATATCACTGCCCCACTTAGTCATGAGACACCTCAATTCCGATTGTCTATCAATGATAAGACAAAGCACCCTACATCAAAATTTCCCTTGGTTGAACTTTCTCTTCCATTTCCCTTCCTACCGATCTGCCACCCATTAGCAATTTCAACTTAACAGCCTAATTCACCAATTGATCCCAAAGGCAAGTGTCAAATTGATCCGCACTTCATTCCGCAACACGCGCGCAAAAAAAAGCCCGCCTTTGGGGCTTAAATGAATCGATCGTTCAGTGCCAATTTGCCATTTCAAATGCGGCAAGAATTCCCTAAGGATTCGTAACCAATCAAACCAATCGGTTCCCTCATCGGCTTCAACTCCTTGTAACTGTTCAATTACTCAATGAAAAATCTACTTAAACGTCCGGCGATGGTCGTCGTTCGTCATCCATCATTTCGTCACGACAATTTCATGGCGGATTTTATTTCAATTATTACTTTCTGATTGAATTTTATTTTTGTTGCTTCAACCTGACCGCCATTTAGCGGTACCTAAATACAAATCCGCATTAGAGTGGTCGTCTCCGATAGATAGACGGACAGACTGACTGCCACCACCATCGAAGACAATAGGTGAACGTGCACGATGCCCGATAATTAGAAAGTTTAATTACAAGTTGCAGTTGCATTTGGCTGCTGCTCGCGCAATATACACTCAAAGTGAACAACAAGAATGCACACAATGCAATGTGTATCCATCGACACTTTGATCTTCGGCGCATAGATACTTTTTTTGCGCGAAAGAGAGGCAATAGATACTAATTTATTGTAGATATCAAATGAAATGTGCCGCTACTGGTGGCGCTTTGCTGGTGCTGCCGCTGTGTGGCAGCAAAGTGACATTTTGCCTCTTGTTGTGATTTAAAAACGAGAAAGATACATAGATAAATTTTACCAGCTTTACAAACATGGCATCGGATATGAAGAAAGTGTTTTGTCAAGCCTTTAAAGGTGAACTTTCGTATGGAAAATAATAAAAATAAAATTGACTCTACTGAAAAATCAGATGTGTGATGTTGCGGTGATGTGTGTCATCTTTAAATATCTTTACGATTGGTTAAGGCAGTTTTATGACTGTGCTGACTATGATGGTTCTGTTGCATTCTTAGGGTGGTCTTTGTTCTTCAATGTATTAAAGGGGGGAAATGCCAAACATATGGCTAATACAATACATCATCATGTGTCTGCATGATGATGTATTGTAGATCCGATTTTCAATTCTAAGAGGAGGTAAACGTTTGTAGAGCTTATTTCAGTTGAGAGGAGAAGATGGAAAAGAAAGGAATAGAAGAAGGATGATGTGAACTGGAACTTATGGGTGTAGTCAGCGTGTAATGATTTTTAATTACACTGAGTCATAACAACTAAAGATCCATTTTAAGTTTATGATCGTTAGCTCGTTAAAAAAAAATGCATGAGTGAGTATGAATGTAATACTGGTGGCTGTATGAGTATCTATACAGTTTGGATATCATGTAGGTGCAGAAAGTATGCATTATGCGAGACTAAATGACAAACACGAAGATTGAATGGGATATTTTACCCAAAACTGAAGTGTACAGTAATTTATTTCTTTGCCTGTGGTGATTATATTTTGATAAGAAACATTAGAGGGAAAAGCAATGAACACCATGACTTATACTTAATTAAACTGTGACTTTCAATATTTAGAATAATAATATATAGTTTATCACCGAAGCAGAAAATAGTCAACTGCATAGATCGAATTTCCACCGGTGTATCCGGCTCCAACCATTTATTTGAAACATGTATTTCAACTGTGCTCTAAAAAAAAAAGTTGAAAAGACTTCTGCTAAAGGATTATCTACACAACTGTAAATTTTATAAATGAATATCTAAACATTTTTGAAACCTTATTCAATTTATAAGTCTAATTTGTCTGCACACAAGCTCATATTTTCAATGTCCTATTGAATATTGTTTAGCATTGTTAAACCCAAATCTTCCCCCAACAAATTCTATGGATCCAATAATTCTTTTTGCACCCTTCGATGTAATATCCAAATTTTTAAGATGATTTACACCGGCACTCAACTACCAGCAAATATCTTCTGTCAAACTGTTCAAAATTGAAAAACATTCTGTGAATTATATTTGAATGTAAAAGTAGCAGCTTTTCTCACAGGTTTAGCTTAGACACCAATCATTCACAACTTTACAAACAAATCTTTTAATAGGTATTGCCTAGTTGAGCTGCAAGTGAACATCTTATAAATGTGGCTTTTTTTAAACTATTAAGACATTTGACATTCTACAATTTTCTACAACATTCTACGCGGATAGATGAACACCATTCGAAAAAAAAAAAGAAAACTTCTTCACGGTTGAATTTGCAACTTACGTGTACAGAATTGGTCTGGTGGTGGGATCGTTGCAGTATTCACTCAGTAACACTAATTGGAAAGAAACATTTTTTAACTGCTGAATATATAGGAGGCTTGTCGTTGTCTTTCGATAAGACTACTTAGAAGAGTTTGGTCAATTCACAACTTCGGTAAAATCCACAACTTCCACCTCAATCGCAATGCTCTTAATAAGTAAATAAATAATAATTAACGATTGCTATGAAAAGGTTTATAATAACCCAGCTTTCTGAGTTTGTAATAAAATTTTTGGTCCCGCCATTCTTGCAATAAGTTATGGGCAGATCAAACAGGTTGGGAGAAAATACATGCGCTGAGTTCTTGCCAGCCTGTTGCACCAAGATTGTTTGTTTTATTTATATGTAGTCAAGGTGGTCCTACAATACCACGATACGTTCTTCCTTCTTTAGTAAATTAGTTCAAAATAGCATTAATATGTATTTTAAATCGGTGAACTTCGGTAGGGATGTGGTAAAGTAATAGGTCGAAGAAAATGTTTACTTTAAGGCGACCAAAATATGAGGGCTTTATCATACTACGTTTATCACTATCCAGTTCCTGTTTGGGCAGAGTTTAAATAGCAAATACCAGAGAACAGATTTCCAACAGATCAGATAGCGATCACTTCAGGACACGGACCTTTTGCAATGCATACTGAAATATTGCTATTTCAATGGTCTAGCTTTAAAAATTAGGAAAAATTTAAAACTGCAATACACCTAGACTAGGATTTTCGATTATGAGAATATCTCGAGATGTCTCGATTCTTCACCCAAAATCATTGGAATGATTTCGTTTTCAATTTTCTGTGAATGACTTGTATTCTCTTCTCTTCCTCCTACGACTGTTCTGGCGGAGAGAGCCATACTATTTTAGTGTTTCATTTGAATTCTCATTCTCATCACTCCTCTTACTTAGAACATCTCGAATGATTTTCTTCATGCTCTTTCAGTTACTTGTATGTATTCTTGTATATATTATTCGTAATTCATATCTCATGTCTTTTTTCGAATGATTTTATTCGAATGTTTCATTCGTCATTCATATCTCATATCTTACATGCATATCTCGAATGATTTTAATCGAATGTTTCATTCGTCATTCAATTCTCATGTCTTACATGCATATCTCGACTGATTTTGATTGAATGAATGGAGAGCACAATAAGTGAGAGCTTTTCGAGAACGGCTGTTATTTTGATTCTCGTCTAGAATCGTGAACTTTACGAGTATATCGGTCTGGGAGGTAACTACTGGACTACGGGTTATGTGTTGTATTAACTTTTAAATTTGCCGTGTGCATTGCAATAATTGTAATCGTGATGCAATTACTTTATGTCTTTACTTTGCGGTGATTTTAGTAATGGCATATTTTGTTTTTCCTATTATTATTAAGATTTTTGGATGTCTCGAATGATCATTTGATTATATAGAACACTCGAGTACTAATGTCTCGATTCTTTAAATCATTCGATTATGTCCATCACTACTAAAACACAATTTTTGTTATTCTAGGACGGGAGAAGAATTTATTTTACTCAGTCACAAGGTCTTACAAAAATATATAAGCTAGCACTCCAACGAGCTAAAGTTAGGTACAAACTATTTTTGGACCTAATTGCCCCAGCCTTTTCTCATCAACGTGAGTTCAAATACGGGTGCAGTGGTCTTCTAATTAGTGCGTTATAGTGCTAAGCGCATGGACTTTGGTTTAAATCCCGAAAGTGACAACATCTAAGTTTGACTATTGACTATACTCATTGGATATGGATTGGAGAATAGTACTATATAAAAAACGAATTCGAGGTTAGAGCCAAAAAGCTGGTCGGGATGATGAAACTGCAATTTCACGACGTAGACTTTTCAAAGTACTCGCATCTTGCACACTCTACCAAAGGACGTATAAAAAGAATTTACTAGATCGTGTTCATCGTGTATCGATCGAGTATTTTAGTCTTATGCGTTTTTAGATCAAAATATACTTTCAAAGTTCATATCTTCACCGTACCCTCTAAAAGTCAGCCAATAAGTGTCAAATGCTAGAAGTGATAGGAACATGTATCTTTTGTATGTCTAAGTACAGCGATCTAAGCTTTATACATTTGTAGACTTGCAGTTGATTTCGAAGTGCACCTATCTGTCGTTTGCTACAATTGTATCTGATTAATCAACGAGAGCCAGATTGTTCCAGCTTGTATCGTATGTACTTTTTTTATAATCGTTTTCATAGGAGAGGCGGACCTTAAACGCTTAAGGAGGATATGATGGTTGCGGATGTTTATTGACTCTGTATATTTGTAGATCGAAACTAAATTGAAAATACTTAACATCTGAGGCACCGATTTTTGCGAATAAATGAATGGTTACGTTGTGTGTGATATTAGAGACATAAGTATCTGTTACACCCGAACTATAAATTACATCTATCTGGTGCTCTCGATTCAAAATTTGTGTAAAAGCACTACTTGCTGACAGTCTTGCTTACATTCATCTTGTGTAGTGAATATCTAAGAAAGCTAAAAAAAATCGTCAGATCATACTGGGGTACTATTTCAACAATTTCCACTCTAACATCTCACCATCAATACCAAATTCACACTTCAAACCTCCGACGTGTTGACAGCTAGAAGGCTTACGTGTACTAGCCCACAACCATATATTTGCATATAATTTCCAGCCCATACAAGCACTCATTATTCAAAAACAAAAAAACATTGCTCCATCCAACTCAACTTAATTGCTTTGCTCTCAATGTACCTCCTCTCCCTTTTCCACTTTGCGACTCATTGTCCTAGGAAAACAAAAATTTCTGTCATGCTAATTTTTTCAAATCTCAAGCGGAATGTTGTACCCGAACAAAGCTCTCTGACATCATTCGCAATCAAACATAATTTTACCAATTAAAAAAAAAAAAACAGCAATAAAACAACACTGTCCAATCCAAAAGCAGACAACACAAAAAATCCAATTAGATACAATATCTTAATGAATTTGTTTGTGTTTCTTCTGTCACAATCGTTGTATATCGCCCACTGTCTCATACCAGCGACATCTGTGTTGGGGTACAAGTATTCACCGCTTCTCCCGGTAGCAGCTATACTAGTGTTAATGGTCCTAATGGACATAATTCTACAAGGGAAGTGGTCATAACTTAGAATTGGACACTACACAACAGAGTAGGGAAAAATAGCTTAACAAAAAAACCAGAAGCAACAACTATCTCTAGCCGTTAGAGAGGAAGATCTGCAACAGCCGCAGAAAGAAACCGGAGCACTGATGTCTGACTCTGAAGTACGGACCCCTTTTGTGTGCTAATAACTTGAACTCGATTGTAGTTTAGAGATAAAACGATAGGAAGCCAAGCATTGAAGAGCGAAACACATAAAATGAATCAAATTCGTTTGCCATATCACTGCGCGACTGTACAACTTGTGATGAAGATGAAGATGACGATGATGAGGCGAAGAGGCCCGTATTTAGGTCGGTCTTAGATTGTTTTTTTTTCCTGTGTCTTCCGCCGCCTATGATCTCATCGTGCAATTTTCTTCTATTCCCTCAATCATTGTCATAAATTATTGAATTCACCCTACCCGCCTTGGTGGTGTATCTATCTATCTATACCCATGAGAGGAGATCTTGCAAACGCAGATAAACGCTTTGAAATATGTTTATGAATCAAATTGGCGATATTTCATCGAATCGGCATCGTCCCGAGTTTTTGCGGGCGGTCTTTTCTAATTTGAAAAGATCGCTTATACCTTGAGGGCCCTCCCTCGTCCGATCATTGAGTTTTGCAACCCAAAATTGATGCGAATATAATGTCTTTCTTGTTTTGTTTGTGAGCGCAAGCTCGCGGATTGCTATAATACCTCGAAGCCATACACCTGGCGTGAGTATCACTCGAACAACACAACGCACTTTGCAGATGCAAAACGACAGGCTAACTACCGCCGCCATCTGTTGATTGTCGATGGTAATGATGATGTTGATGCCGATGCCTATAATATGATGGCGGTGGCGCGATTTTACCTTTCCGATCAGAGTACTTTTTACATGTCCATTTGGGTAATACACTAGGCACCTTCAAAAGGAGTTGTATATTTTGAAATAGCGTATAAATTAATCGCTGGTTCGATGCAATGGAGTGAAGTTAAATTGAACGTAAGCGCCAGCAACAAGTCGACGAGGGTATGTGCAATAGAAGTCAATGCGAATGGTCGTGTTTGAAACAGTTGGATTTCGCGCGATAGATGATGAGATTGTATTGTTAAATTTAATTGACTCTTTAAAAAACCATCTCCTTCACAAAAGTTAAAGAAATTGTTGTCATTAGTTTTTCGATCGTGACGCTTATGGGCAATTATTTAGCGCTAGAGGATTGTTGAAATGTAATTAATAACTTGAATTTAAGTGTTGGGCAACCATCAATTACTTGGCTTATTAGTAATTAACTAAGCTCCTTGGTAAAGTATAATTCCTTTAATTGGAGAGCTCGTGAAATTGCATGAGATGGTGGAGGGGGGGCATTTTTCAGTAAACACAACTCTTGGATGTTTTCATTGGTGTCCATTTTTGCCTACACAAATAGAAGCTCCAAAGTAAGGTATTATAGTCTATTATATCTCTGTGTAATTTATAATATTATGCAAATAAAAATCTGCTTATCTTTAAAAAGAAATATTCATACAAACAAATCTCACTCTTGTAGAAGCTTACAGTTCAGACCATCACCATCAAGACGAATGCTACGCTTATGGTGTGCTAAATAAATGAGAATCGTGTGGGTAACATAATGATTGGCAATTACAGCAAGCAGCAACATAATTCCTACACCAAACTATCTATCCCGCAGTCGTAGCAACACCGAAATGATTTTTCACTGGCCCTCCTCTCATAATGATCTGATCAACCATTCGAGGTTTTAAGAAACCTAGGCCCTGGGCACTAACGAGCCCGTTGCGCCAAAAAATTGTATTTATAAACTACAAGCTGGCCGGTCAAACGTTGTTTTGCCATTATCAAATGGAATGACCGCCTACAGCGCCACCTGTTGAGAATTTTTCAATTTTTCTTTTTTCCTAAACCTTCGCGGAGCAATTACGAACAAATCCGCAGAAGGAAGTATCCAATTTGGTCCAGTCGTTTTCGAGTTTTAAGCATCCGAACAAACCAAGATCCATTTTTATATATATAGATCTATCCTATTTTGAAACATAGATAAGTTGTTAACTTTCATATTTTTGCAAACATCAAAAAACAAAAAAAAAAACGTCGGCCTTGAACACGCAGTGAGCGACAACAACAAAATAAAACATAAAAGCTCACTTGGTGAGCTATAAGCGTATTTCTCAGCCTAGAGTTTTATCCCGCGTTGCTCACAGCGTTGCAATAAACCTATAGGCTGCATTAGGCTTTACCGAAATTCATTTTACGATAAAACAAAATAAATATATATCTGGCATTAACGGCTTATACAGGGCCCTGGACCCTTTAATTTTTGTTTGCAATCTATTTTTGCAACGAAGAAGAGACCTCCAGTTTAACGCCACCTCCTAATGCCAAATTTGGGAAGCTTGTCATGACAGTCTTGGATATTTGTCAGACTTTCGAAAGACGTGTAACAGTGAAAAAAAACTTAGGCGCTGTTACCCCCAAAAAGAGGACCAAGAAAAAAAAATACACTGTATCATTTTTATCCGAATGAAAGAAAACGGTATAATACTCTGAATCTAGCGCGGACTTCAACCTTTTACTTACCTTTATGTCCAACTTGACCACCAACCTTTCGTTCACTTTTTAGCTTTTCAGGATCACCTCCTCCAGCAGGATAAAAAAAGGAAGTACATATTTAAATTTCGATCGTCTTGTGATTTTTTTTAATGATCGATAAAAAAAATTAAGACAGGAGATGTTTCGACGATGTTCGAGCGAAACTGAAGAGTTCGCTATTCCTATGTCACCTATCAATTTGTTTGCAACCGCGTTGACCTCAAGTTTGGGACGTATAACTGCTTTAAATATTGTGGCCTGCAGATCAGATCAGTGGTTTAATATTTCGAACATCGATTTAAGAAACCAAGACATATCGCTGCGTTTTTAGCGACTTTGAATAAATGGTCGTTGCTACGGAAGTCGTTACTAACACACATACCAAGGAATGCTTTTTGGATTCATCGACGTAAGTGCCATTCAGGTGGCTTTAGATTTTGGTTTCGCTTTATCGCGGAAGACAGCATCGTGTTTTGGTAGCATTGAATTCCACTTAAATAACCCCATTTGACAAAGTTGTCAAGGTCGGATTTCAATGCCCTTAACATATTTTGTCTTTTATAGTCCATGTTCGAAAACGATAGATTGGACCTGAAACGAAATATGCGAAGCTTTAAGCTTCTTCAAAACATACGATATGTACTATCTGGGCCAGCGAAGTTATGAATGTCGAGAAGAAATAAAACTCTTGCAACTTTGCGAGTACGGAGGTGAATTTGTCCCAAAGACTGATTGATCTACGTTCTCAAGTACAGGTGAGAACGAGCTGTGTCCAATGAAATCTGGAATTTAATTTTGAATTAGCTTCGGAAGTGAGGCTAAAGCAAGCAAATTGGTTGTGTTCAAAGAACTGCACAATGACATACCTTGTGAATGCACTTCGGAACTGAGTCCGATTTTTTTTTAAATTTTTGACAAATGACCAAACTTTTGGTCGTAGAGGAATTTGGCACGATTTAAATGGCATTGCAGCCCTTTCTGGTTTTGACAAGAAAACCAGTGATTCAATCACTGAAATCCATCCGGAATATCTGGATAGTTTATGAATAAATGAGTTTGTACCTTATCAATAAACGCTGATTAAATAATCAGTGACTGGATTTTGACATTTGTGCGAGTATTTTTGATGGGGAAAACTGTCAAGTAGCCATTGATTAGCTAATCACCGTTTATTAATACGGGGGTAGGACTTAAACTATACGCAGCATTTGTATTAGAGTGGATTACTCAGTCGCTCGTGTCATATGCATTTTTTTTAAATATAGGGTGGCACAATTATTCATTTTAAGTAGTAATTGTACATTAACTAAAAAATCATAACTGTCAAAAATTTTATTACAATCTATTGAAAACAATCGTATTCTAGACATTTGCAGAACCTCACCTTTTATTTTATAAAATTCGGTTTGGAAAAAACTCAGTAATCGGTTTCACAAAAAAAAGTGTAGTCTGTCTATAATGATGTCAGAATCGCAGAGTCAGAATGTGGAATTTCTTAAATCTTTATTAAAATGGTAGACAATTGTCTACTCGACAGATGTTTTTTTAAACAGATCAGTTGTGTTTTTTAAGCGGTTCAGTAAAGTGATTGTCTACCACCAGGGAGTGCTGACAAACTTTTCCATTTTTTTAAAGCTAAAGTATCGCACATTAAGATTTTCTTCAATTGTATGTTCCATGTCGCTAAAGCTATCATTATTTTCTAGTGGACACCAAAAATATCCTTAATAATCATGTGCACTATAAAACCATAATTAATTTTTACAGAAGGGAAAAAATCAGTATTCGAAAAATCGTAACGTGTATACTTTTTAGATGAAAAGGTTTAAACCGATATTTAAATGAAATTACTTTCAAATGTGTAGGGCAATTTTCGACAAATACACATGCGATAGCAAAGAAAGTGACTATTTGTAATTTGTGTCCCATGGGCTAAGGTTTGAATTAATAATTGACCTGAAATAAGGCCACTGGTTAAATCGGGCAGTCAGTTGATAAATGGACACATTTTTGTTAAAATACTGAAAAATATATAATAATGGGTGGTTTCCTTTTAAGGGCCGATGTTGAATGTGAAACACACCTAAACGTCAAGTTTTTTTTGCATTTCATTTGACATTTCTCAATTTCAGACTTAGTCAATTTGAACCATGGAAAGATACACAATCGAGCAACGCGTTAAAGTTATTCAGGCTTGTTATGAAAATGGGCGTTCAAATCAAAATGCATATTGTGCACTTCGTGATTTTTTCGGTCAATTTAATCGTCCAAATGTGCGTACAATCAAAAAAAAGCGTGCAAAATTTTGAGCAAACCGGGTCTGTAGGAGATGTGAAAACACCAGTTCATGCTCGTACTGCAGAAAATATTGCTGGTGTTCGCAATAGTGGTTGAAGAGCCGTTTACCTCAACTAGTCGTCGGTCGTGCCCAACAATTGCACCTCTCACGGTCGTCGTTGATGAACGTTAAGCATTTACTTGCATTTACATGCTTAAAAGGTGCAAATGACTCAAGAACTAAATCCTCTTGACCATTTCAAGCGTCGTCAATGGTCATAATGGTGGCTGGAAATGACAACAGTGGATGATCAATTTTCGAAGAAAATCATCTTCAGTGATATGGCACATTTTCACCTCAGTGAATCCAATCCAAGAGTGATTGTCGAAAAACCAATGTACCCACAAAGAGTGACTGTTTGGTGCGGTTTATGGACTGGCGGCATCATCGGGCCGCATTTTGTTTCCAAAATGAGGCCGGTCAGGCAGTTACTGTGAATGGTGTTCGCTATCGTGAGATGATAAAGAACTTTTTATGGCCCGAATTGGAAGATATGGATGTGGGCGATATGTGGTTTCAACAGGTCGGTGCCACTTGCCACACAGCTAACGAAACAATGGCTCTTTTGTGCGACAAATTCAATGGCCGTGTTATCTCACTTGGTGGCGATGTCAATTGGCCGCCATGATCATGTGATTTGACACCGTTGGGCTTCTTTCTTTGGGGTTATTGCCAGCAACAATTCAAGAGCTAAAGGATGAGATAATTCGGCACATTATCGGCATAGAACCTCAATTATGCCTCAGCGTCATCGAAAATTTGGACCATCGGATGGAGGTGTGCCGCCGAAGTCGCGGCGGCCATTTGGCCGATATTTTGTTCCACACATAATCAAACCATACCAATATTATCATAATAAAAAGAAATGACAATAATTTCTCAAATAATTTGTGTTTTATTCAAAATCAACATCGGCCCTTAAAAGTTAACCACCATTTATATATGTCAATATATTTCTCTATAATAGTTGTTTGTTTATATTTAAATATTAATTTAAATTATTATACTAATCATTTTTATTTTTCTTTACTTTCAGGTAAGCATATCTATAACTATTCTCACCTATTAAGATATTCGCATTGCGTAAGTAAATAAATCTAAAGATTGTATCTTCCATTCTCTGTGGCAATAGGCTTTTGATAATATGAATTACCAAATATTTGGATTACCTATTTCCACTAAAATCTGACAGGTTCAACGACTCTATTCGCAGTGCTTGCTAACATAATTCTCACCGTCTCGAATTTGCACTTGTAAATTAAATGCGTGCTGGTCAAATTTTAAAAAGATACAAAATTAAACCTCTCGAACTGCGCAGAATTTGCTTATGTAAATTCGGCGGCCATTAATTTTGTTCCGAAGATCCATTTATCATAAGCCAGCGAATTCAGTGAGTACACGCTCCAAATGTGCTCCAAATTGCCTTTGCGAATTCGTGTGAAGGCTCCAAGCTGAAAAACTGGTTAATAACGTCGGTAAACATTTTGTTTTGGACTTCCCCATCTTAAGTTTGCGATGGTTCAGCAAACTTCAAATTCCTTTTGACGGGCTAATTATAATGACTGATGATACTATCGTTCATCAAACGCGTTTCATTATTCACTGACCACTCTGTTTTGTGTATAGCCTAAGGGGGATTTATGAGCTTCCTTTTTTATATTCAAGTTTTTTTGGAATAAAAAAAAAAACGCGCTCAATGGTCTTCATTGCATCACCAAAATTTAAAACTTAAAAGTAGGTATCTCTTCCACCATTTGCTTCCTTTCATAGTTTTTTTTTTGTTTACGAAAAGCAATCACGTTTCTTCGTTTCCTCTGTTGCGCTCCAATTAAATCCGTAAAAATAAAATTTTATCCAACGGCAGTATAGTAAGTTATTTCCTCTCAATAGATACATGCTTACAGATACACTATCTATATCAATTGGGTATAGAGGGGAAAAAATCTACACGATATGATAACTTCGATAGAGACAGTACCGTACTACTTCTTCCACTTCCCTGAAGTTAATTACGGATATTAAAAGTCGTGTCTTTGGGCGCACCCCACTTTTTGTGTGCCTCCTCTAGGAGCGCACAACCCATGAACAATCTTAATCTTGGCGTCACATCAGAGGACAATAAAATGTGTAACAGCATTTTGCTTGCTCTACCCGAAGAGAATACACTTTGAGGTGCTTTTTCTTGCTGGTGCACACCTACTTTTTTTTTTTTTTTTTTTTTTCGGTCGAACACAAATGTATCTAAATTGATAGCGACAATTTCCGATTTTAATTGAAGCACATTTTCTTTATATGTGCTGAAATTTGTTTGGGAGTCCAGGCGAATAATAGTGGTACTTATGAATTTCGATAAAAGTGTCAATGACCAGAATTTATTACGGGCGATTTGGCGAAGCTAATGATGCGGTTATGTCCCCAAATTGGCGTGCAATTAGCTAAAGAATTGCAAAGTTTCCTGCTTGTGAAATCCGTTATAAGAACATTATACGTTCGGGTATGCGAATATACTAGAATGACGGAGGAGATATTTCTACAGAAAACAAATGAATAATGGGTTGCAACTATAACACGACTTTCTATTAAAACATTTGTAGAAACATTACACTGGAAAAGGGTTACGTAAGAGTAAGTAGCTATTTTTAGATTATATCTTAATGGTTGTTAGTAATTTTTACCATCGGAGAAGATTAATTATCAACTTTGTTGCTTCGCTTCGAGATCTCTTCATTATTTCGTGGAGCTTAGTGACTTCCAAAATGCTGGTAACGTTTGATGTATTACTCATCAGTAATTACTTTCCATTACTAAGCAGTTTTATTTTGTTGTTGATGTTATAATTTATGATACATGATACTCTAGTTGTAAATCTCAACCCATTTAAATACTACACTCGGTTTTTTTTTTAATTTGTTCCACTTTTTGTTAGAAAACCCATTTCCAAACTAGTTGGTCATGAAATGTAATGACTACCGAAACATCCGATGCCATATTGCCCTCCATAGATATTTTAAATTTTAATGAGATAATAAGCAATACTACAGACCAATTGGAAATATAATTTAATAGTGACGAATATACTTTTACCTTTTTGCTTACCAAACTCGTACATCAACATCAACAAAAATTGACACTAGCCCACCAAGTTTATTAGTGACAAAAGCGTGAACTTATTTTATATATTACATTTCAGAAAAAATACTTACATTCCTATAGCAACAACTTGTTTCCTAATTATGTTTTTGTAATTTAAAAAAAAAAACAGTTAGAAATAAACTGATTTCCAAAACCCTAGATGACATCTGAATTCATATCTACTGCAAACCTTAACTTAGTAATCGTTAATACTAAAGACGGTTAAATCCTGTAATGTGTTGTGGTATTGTTCCTCTTAGAAAAACATTAAATCACAGACTGTATAACCTTTTAAACAGCTTCATAAAGATAATGCTATGTTTAGTAATGATTACATCAATTCCTTTTTTTTAATTTTAACAGAAGTTTCCTAAATTCTTACTTACCAAAATGTGTTATAAATGGTATTTTTTTTTTAGAGGTGTATACTTTGAAATGGATTAAAAAAAGATAATTTTTGTGCTGTGTGACATGTTGCGCCGTCTTGTTGAAACCACAGCTAGCTCCTGGACATCAACGTTGTTCAATTGATGAACGAAAAAGTCAGTAATCATAGCTCTATAGCGGTCACCATTGACTGTAACGTTCTGGCCAGAATCATTTTTAAAGAGGTACGGACCAAACCAAACTAAAAATAAATCACTTGACAGCTGACAAAATGGCCGCCAGTTAAAATAGTGTTGCCAACTTGAAGTTCTATACCTCTAAAAATAACCACCTTTAGTAATTCGAAAAGGCCAACAATAAATTTTAGTAATCAAACATTTGCTGTTGTGATTATAATTTTGGGTTACCTGTGTTACATGTGTCGTTTTAGTGTAACTTAGGTTTAGATTACCCCGGGGTTTATAGTCTTCACAAATCACTGTGTGATTTCTTTTGAACTGTTCTACGCCATATTTTCTTCGGTGAAAACGACTTCTGACGAATTCGCGTAGTGCATTCCAAGCAGAGATCTTAGCCATTCGTGGAGCTGTTGAATGGTTCATGTACTGGACATATCACAGAATAGTATCTTCATCTTAATAATGCCGTTAGAGCTCTTCCATCAAATATTGAAAATCCTGAGTTATTGAACGGTGCCGCCGCCGAGCTAAAGGGTCTATCCAATCGGAATTAGGTACAAACATAACAATAGCATAGAGTTATCGGATTTAAGACCAATTTACTGACAATTTCATAGCAAACTAGTTATGGGTTTATCCCGATTCGTTGTCTTGCAGATGTTCTTTACAGGTGAGGTTTCTCCAGAAGTAGAAGCTGTTCAGCAGGTCACACTTATGTGTACCACCGATTCATACAAGGTTTGAAAACGTAGCAATATGTTCCTTCTAATAATTTTTAACGAGTTATTTATAAGTCACTAACCCTTTCGATTACCACATAGATCTCGTAAACACTCAACAAACTGATTTGGGTCTAGGTAAGGCAAATTTATTCTAACAATTGTCACCTTCCAATATTAACAATTTATGTCCCAATAATGAAATATTGCAACTGTAAGCATTGGTAATGATTACCGACACTAGATTTTACTTGATTTGTATACAGGATTTTATTATCGATTTGGATGATACAAGTATTATGAAGAGGGGTATTAAACATACTCATTAATATACACTTAATCGAACTGTTTTACTTACCCTTTTGATTACCTCTAAAGTCACTTGCCTTTTTGATTACAGTTTTGTGTTAAGATTGTGGCCAAGCATGAAACATTGCAATGGTAATAAAAGTAATATGTAATATGTAATTACAGAATTCAGTTGTTGTTTGATTCATATACCAGATTTTAGTATTAATTCAAGAAATACTTGTGTTATGTAATATATGAGGGCATTCTGGATGTTTGATTACTTCACTGTTCATATAACGAATATGTTACTTACGTTTTCGATTAACCCATGTTTGGATAACTAAAATAATCAACGACTTATGCGGTAATACAAGCCATCATCTTGATAATGCATGCATTTAAGTGTCATGGTTGTGTCTATATATGAAACATCGTAATGACTGTATTTTAAGATTACAATAATTAATTTAACTTTTAGTTTTAGGAGCATAACTATAATTTTGCTAGGGTCACACACTGGTACTTGTTGAAAAGTGATACATTGTGGTAATCATTACTTTGGTTACCACTAAAATTTCATTAGCTTTCTACATTCTTACGCTTTCCTAGTTAAGAACGAATATCATATCAATATAAGAGAGATATTGACCCCAAAATATACAATGCAGGTGCTGTTTTCCACTGACTCTGCCAAGCCTTCATTGTCAACATTAGCTTTGTCTGGTCTTTGAATGTTTTCGAATAATGTAACGTTTCTCTGAGCTTGACACTAATGTGTTTATAATAACCCTTGACAAAGCATTTCAAATAATAATAATAAAAAAACGTTTTCGCCTCAAATTCATCGCTGGAACTTCACACGGCAAACAAAAGGAAGTTCGCAATTATAGGTATTGTTCAACTTGGCTTGTTTCTAATTACAATTGATACCCAAACACAGACGCTGACAAAAAGTAAAACTCATTGGCACAACTCCAATTATCTGCTGACAAAGCAATTCGTCAATTTATCCCCCATCCCAATGAGTATGTAGGGTGTCCCCACTTGCATAACAAAATAACACCGGAAAGCCAACATGAAATTCCGAAATTTCCCGCAACTTAAAGTTGAAACCCCGAAACTTTCATTTGGCGAACCCAACAATTGTTTCAAATTACCCATGCACATACAACAACAACAACAACAACAACACCCATCAGATATATGTTCGACAAGTTGATTTAAATTATAGAAAACAAAAATTCGAGAAAAATTACTTAAATTGTCACGCAAGCCAGCATTTTCCACCACCGGAAATAAAGCAAAAAAGCAACAATAAGCCGCTTATTATGATTTTCTGCTCGAACTCAATCACACAAGAGGAAACTGCGATTGAGATACCATAGAAAAATAATGCAAAACAATAGCTAGTAGATATATAGATACGGATACAAATACAGGTGAAAACTTAACTCGATCATTATTTAATAACTTTTGTTTCTCTCCGTCCCCTTTTTCCTAAATTACCGTTAAAGAAAAGAATTATAGAGGACACAAAAGAGCTCTAGAATAAAGTGGGGAGGAAAATCCCATCAAACTATAAAAACGGAAATTGCCAACATAAGTGTGCGAGGAAAATTATTGATATATACGCGCAGTAAGGAAGAATATAGAAAATCCATATGCAACTTTTATCTACACACAGGGTGGTGGTCGGCCAGGGAGTAGTTGGACAAATGGTCGGATGGAGTTTTCACTGAAGAATTACCATATGCCCATCATTACCATCGCCATTACCAACTCACGCCATCGCACATCGGGTCGTCGCCATCACCAGCAGCAACCAACCATCATCATCGGAGAGGTTGTATATCGGTGCTGCACCGGCAACAAAATCACAAAGTGGAACGATATTTTTTTGATGAAATTATTACGACATATGGCCGCTGGATGGTGTACTGGAGTGTAGGAAATCCATATGGAAAACCACCAGAGAAATGATGGATAATTTTCCAGCGGACTTTGGTGGAAGTGAATCGAATTTGACGAGGGGAAATTGTGACCAATTGCATTGTGAATGTGAACGATGGACGATGACGACCATCACGATGATGATGATTGTGGTAGATGGTCGAATGCACCTTGCCAGTCGGTTTATAGTGCATGAGCGGTAGAATTAAATTATAGACACCGTTTAGGGGAAAATTTTATGGGTTTTAACGGATTTCTAGCCGCTGAGACTATGCCAAGGTGTTCATTATGTCATAACTGATGGGGAAATGATCCATGCTACATGGAATGAAGTTATTTCGATCTTCAAGGCGTTAGACAGATGGGGAACCTGGTTGGGGTTTAAGTTTTAAGGTGGCGTTTGCCTTAAAAGATATGCAGATAATATTTTATCTTTTCTGTCAGACGGTTGACAGCAGAGCAAATTTTCAAACATCAATTGTATGAGTGATTATAGATAGCAATAATTAGATAGAATGCTATATTTCAGCAGCTGTCAAAATTACCAATGCCATCCAGATGTCAAAATATTCAGCAAGGTTTGCCGAACGTGTGGTAATCATTAAAAAAATATTATCCTAATTCCGGCTCAGAAAAAGTATGAGCGTTAGTTCAGAAAATATTGATTCGGCACCGATCAGCTGAATTGGACATCGACAGAGAGTCAACCCGGCTTATTTTGCGGTAGGATTTGGGCCTACATCCGTACAAAATTGTGCTGACGCAAGAATTGAAGCCCCACGACCATAGACAACTCTTTGAGCTCCCTAATTAAAGTTAGTAAGTTCAGAAAATGTTGATTCGGCACCGATCAGCTGAATTGGGCATCGACAGATAGTCAAACCGGCTTATTTTGCGGTAGAATTTGGGCCTACATCCGTACAAAATTGTGCTGACGCAAGAATTGAAGCCCCACGATCATAGACAACTCTTTGAGTTCCCTAATTAAACTTAGTTCAGAAAATATTAATTATTCCCTGATTAAACTTAGTTTGATTGAATTGGGCATTGACAGATAGTCAAACCGGCTTATTTTGCGGTAGAATTTGGGCCTACATCCGTACAAAATTGTGCTGACGCAAGAATTGAAGCCCAATACCATAAACAACCAAAAAATTATCTTTTCGGACAAGGCCCATTTTTGGCTTCGCAGCTGTGTCAACAAGTAAAATTGCCGTTATTGCAGCGAACACAATGTACAAGTGTTCGACCAAGCATCTAGGCATTAACAAAGATTGACTGTTAAATGCGGTTTATCGCAAGGCGGCATCATCGGACCTTATTTATTTCGAAATGAGGAAGGAGACGCAGTTACCGTCAATGGTCTCAGATATTGAGCGATGCTAACCGACTCTCTGTAGCCAGGGGCTATATTTTATAAAACGAATATCGTTGAAATCACTTCGTTCTCGTTGAAATACGATTACACAAAACGAGTATCGTACGAATATCGGTGAAATCACTTCGTTCTCGTTGAAATTTGATTACATAAAACGAGTATCGATCTAGGTTTTACGATACTCGTCATTTCTTACGAATGACATTTGGCAGTCGTATAGCTTTCGTTTTCGTATTGTCGTGTCTGCCAGTGGTTGTCCTCAGCTGTAAAAATGTAACTAAAAACAAATCGAAAATACTGAGTGAAAATTGATATTAATACAATTTTATTTGATTAATAGGTCACACGCACAAACAAAGCCAATGGAAATCAATCCAGATCTCGCCAAATAACCAAGCAAAGGCCAACTCCAAAATACTTTGGAACCACTTGGCAGAACAACTTAATGCAAGTCAACCTCCAGAATGTATGTTGATCTGGCACTCGGAAGTTGCGAATCAATCTTCCCCAAAACACAAACACTTCTTTGTTAAGTCGAAATAGTTTTTATAATCTAAAGTAAATTGTAATAATAATAAGTACATCAAGTATGGACGTATGGGTAAATGATTGCTTACGTTAAATTGGGAATGCTCATTGGGTCTGAGTTATCCCTAATTGGTCTCCGTGAGATTAATTCTTTCTCCTCTTCGGAATCATCTTCACTATCCAAAAACAAATCCCAAAGAAAAAACATTTTTATAAAATTTAATTATTTCCGATTTCACGACTTTTTGTTTACGTTATTCAATTTTTGACAGTCCTAAACAGGATTGAAGTTGGTTGCGCT
Organism: Rhingia campestris; assembly: GCA_932526625.1. Classification (NCBI taxonomy): domain Eukaryota; kingdom Metazoa; phylum Arthropoda; class Insecta; order Diptera; family Syrphidae; genus Rhingia; species Rhingia campestris. The sequence continues at coordinate 32,293,392 of OW052184.1, read as the reverse complement.
TCAAAAATATATGTTTTTTTCGTTTTCATTTGGTAACACTTTTCTTACGCCTTCCTCGTTTTAAACTATCGCACTTTGCCGTGACTATCGTTTACTTGCCGCTCGTTTCGTTTTATGTAATAGAGCCCCAGAGCTCGCTCGACAACATCGATATAGTCGAGCTCGATTATTATATCTGGTGCAAAGTCAAGTCTTTAGTTTACGCTAACGAGCCAATCACTTTGGAGGAGCACGACGCCAACGAGACGCTATTGCCGAAATAACGTCGTACATCTTGGACCGACCGCTTGAAGCTCAGCCAAACTGAGGCGGACATTTAAATGATGTCCTATTCCATACAGGCTTCAAAATAAAGACATGAAAGTACAAAATCAAGCATTTGTTGTTACATTTTATTTTTCTATCTATAGAGGAAATGGTATATTATTATCCAAGCCCTTATAGGCAAAAAAATAATATGTAATCATATCATACACAACGCAAATTAAGACAATAAAAAAAATCAAAAAACTGCGTACCAAACATCGCAGATACATTGTTAGACGTCAGTATGATTAAGCGGTACTAGCTATAGCGAAACAAAAAAATTAAATCGCAATAATGATACAACTTTGTACACATTTTGTACATTGCTCAAGGCATCCGAAATTGGTTTAAAAAACCCTCTTTTTCTCATTACTGTCTGACTTGCATAAATAACTTCTTTTAACGCACAACAGCGTAGACACAAAAAAATTTCTCACGATCATTTAAGATTAGGAGCATAAGCCATGCAATATAGTTTTGATCCTATGATCTCAGCTCAGCTTAATTACATTTTGATTAATGATCTGTTGGTGAGTATAGTGGCCAGCAAGCGTATCGTTCAGAGTGTGAACTGATTTATGCCCGGATTTTCCCTCAACATAAATCAAATCATGATGATGGTGGAAGTAGGTTTTTTTTTGGAACACTAAATCCACAACAAAGACAATCGGAACAATTGTGCTAGTTCTCATATTAAAAAGTGAAGGGTACTTCATGTCAGACCAGCATTGAAATATATGGATCATATATGTGACAAACGACGGGTTAAACTCGTCTCAAAATTACATCAATAAAACTCAACGGATCCTGAAATTTCATAAATAAATTAGATTAGTAATCATGATGGTCACCTGCGATACCCCATGGCAATAGAGCAGGAATCATATTGTTGGTGGCTTTTTTATCTCAACTTGAATATCTTTTCTGTATACTAATTGAAATATATGGAGTTGTAGAACCGTAACATATATTAATAGTCCCCAAACGTTGATTCGAATGTTGATTGTATATTCATTAAATACAATCAACATTCGCCTTATGTCATTTACAACCAAAACAAAAATCAAGCAACACACTGATTACAGAAATGAAAAGCAACGCCGAAGTGACCTAATTTTTTGTGGTTGTTCGAAATATGTACTTCAAACAATGATCAATCAAAAAACAACCAATTTACCAGACCGTGTATGTACAAGAAGACCCAGTTCAACATTCGCTACCAAAAATGGGGTTGAGTAGCATAAAGCTAATTGCAAAGTAATTACTATTACGTTGTGAAACCCCCAGCCCTAGCCCTCTCTTTTTACTCGAAATTCACCCGCAAAAGATTTCTGCTTTGCAGGAAATGAAATAGGGGTTCCTTGCTGATATAGCACCACTAAAAGGGAAAGCAGTTTGTATAGTATTCACCTGTCTGCTGTTTCATTCCTGTCAAGAGTTGAGTTGCGTTTTTTATGTCATAGTGTTGATGGATAGGTAAAAGCTGACTCAACCCACCACAAACATACGACAATTTACATTCGTAATTCGAAACGTCGTTTAATGGTATTTTAACCGAAAACTGTATATGCCAGCTTAGCGTGTCCTTAAACACGACAAACGTCATAAAGACGAATGTCTCTAATTTCGAATTAAACTCGGGGTTTCCCCCGCCTCTCCGAGTGGGTGAAAGTTCCGACGGCATATAAACTTTGCTCTTGAACTAATGTCACTGTCTGCTGTAATTTAACCTCCTCACGGCTAGACACTTGCATTCATGTTTTTTCAACGCCGTCAGTGAAGATGGAAATAAATCTCCGCAACACAAACACTGATAGGCAAGGCAAATTGTTTGTTAAAAGGTTACAAATGTCAGAAAATACAAAGTGAAGACGCGTAGAAACACAATCCATACAAAGCCACTAAAAACAACAAAACGTGGAAAAAGTTCAAAGACACTTTGCCTGCAAGTGTCTAAAGCTTAACTAAACAAGATTTCTGGAAATGGAAACATCACAGAAACATTGTTTGTCATTCTATCAGGCCCACTCTCCTCGCTCATTCTGTGGGAGACGAATCCAAGTTTCTTATCTGTAATCCCTAGAAGAGAAAAAAAATCCAAGAATGCGATGATCGTCGCGTAAATGCGATCGGATCGAGACCCAGTCTGCTTCCAAAGTTATTTGTAGTCACTCGACGCTGAAGTGATAATAACTGGTGACACAAAGTGTTACAATCTGGTCGCGGGGACACGCATCAAAATGAATGCATTTCATTGTGAATGTGTAGATAGGCGCTGCATTATGTAATCGGATGCAGTTCTGTCACGGTTCAAGTTTTTACTGCTGGATTTATAGTAGCAGGGGGGTTTATAGATAGGTATAGTTTTTTTTATGGCATTGGTATGGATACTTTATTTCTTAAGATTCAGTTTGCTTAAAAGGTAATTTGTTCGTGGTCTAATTTAGTTGGGTAGATAACCACTTGGTATCTTCAGCCATCTGGTTATTCAGTGATCTTGAAAAAGCCATAAAATCTTACAGAAATGTTGACAATTTTAATAAAAACAGAAAACAAAATGATAGTGCGTTACTTTATGACTAAAAAAATGTTTTTATATCAATTTTACCAATTTGGGCACGTACCAAGGGTAATCGTATGTGAAAAGATACTCGTACAATGACCCGATACACTTATGCGTTGAGAAATATAAGATCAAAAGAGATTAGTATGTATGTCAGCTATATAGTATGTTGTCATAATGTTGATATATAATGAGAATCGATTGGAGTACATAAGGCTTGCAGTAAGCTGATATTGCAGCCATCTTACTTTCCATAAAAAATAGGTACCGGCCATTCGGGAGTAATTTATTTGCAATGAGAGCTAATTTTTTTCCACAAGGTTTTTATTTAGGACCACATTTGTTCTTTTGTAGAAAAAAATATTTCTTCAGTGCAACGTTGCTTTTCTTCGATCAAGTGCAACTAAAATTTCATAACCATTTTGTAGTTATTTTATGGACAGTTTTGAACAAGTTTCACACTTGGAGCCCAAACGTTTTGCTACAATTTATTGCCCATTAAAACTCGACAACATCCGACCACTAATCGATTTTATCCCATTAAGCTGCGACAGAGGGTCACCATTTGATTAATTTTTGTAGCAAATATTGTTCATTCAAACTCGATCCATTTTCATCAACTTCCTTAACAGGCCTCCTTAACAAACCGCTTCCATTTATTCAGCGTCAAAGCGGTTTGACATATGCGTTCCGGCTTCCTTATAACTCGATTTCCTTTCATCACTTCTTTAACAGGCCTATTTGACACGCTGTTTCCTGCTATTCATAGCCTAAATGCTTTGGCTTCCGCGACCGATCTATCGTATCATCAAGAATCTAGCTCAATTTGTCTGAGCCAATATAGTTAGTTGACATCTTGGTACATAGCTCTTTAAACTTGAGGTTGTATCCCTCGGAACCAAATATTTGAAGAAAAAATTGTTTCGAAAGTGCTTAATACATTTTTGCTTTACCATGTCGTCCAAAAATCTTGGCCGTGATGTTGGTGTGATATTAATTTCTACCTTCGAATGATAAATGTTGATCTCATTTTTACCGTCAAAGTAGCATCGATTATGCAGATAATAGCACGATGTCATCAAACATTCCTTGTTAATACAAGCAATCTTATGGCATGCCTCAAGTATGGCACTTTGGGCATTGTTTGTTTTATTTTTCTAATTAAACATAATCCAGGGCTTATTCAACTTGTTACACATTTTTACATTTTTTTTTTACTATTTAATGTTAACTTCGGTATACCAAAAGGGTGGTACTTTGGTCTTAATTTTGAATCCTTATTTTACAAAACATTGCTCAAGATTTTTTATTGCAAACAGCATTTTTTATTAAAAGTAACACACCTTGGATTAAATGAATTTTAAGCCTTTCGTTTTAATTCAATTGCTTAAATGACTAGCATTTCATAAGGATGACACTTGCCCGTGTGCCAATTGTTTAAAATTTTAACCAGTGGATCATTTTTGACATTAGAGTGGAAAAAATAGGCTTAAAATTTTTAACCACGCTCAGGAGCTCGCTGAAATTTGTCCAGTGGATATTTTTGACAATTGGTATATCTACTGAGGATTCATTCTCATAGATTATTCCCCATTACCATTGTTCACATGTGACGGGAAAATAGCACATCGTACAGATTATTAATCCAAAATTTAATTAACATTAACTATTATTTGTAAGTTTTCATTATAAAGAGCTGTCGTTAATGATAAGTCATCCACTTTCCACCAAATTGGTATTCCATCAGATATTTCAACAATCTTTTATTAAAATTGAGACTTTCGACTAATTGCATTTTAAACTTCGCACAGTTACCTTCTTTTTAATTATTGGCTGGGTTTCCATTACCATGACCCCTATGATCCCAATTATGTAATTTCATTGTTAAGTCTTAAGCAAACATTTGAATAATACGTTCCTTAAAATCTGCAGAGCCATTGTTGGCACATTCCAATAATATATTACTTAAATCGATATCATCCTATACGGCTTTCAGTATGGGCCGGTATTTTTAACTATCTCTTAAAAAGAGAAAGATATTGTTTTCGTAAACATTTTCGACCTCGAGATTTCGATTGATTCTAACATTACGATTAGCGGAACCCAAAAAATTGGTTATTGGAATTCCGTCAGTGGGTTCGTCTGTCCGTAATGGTTTCCCCAGAACATTTTCTTCAAACATCGTATCCGAGTTTGTTTAGGTCATAATTCTAGGCCATTTTTTAACTTTCTCTTAAAAAGAGAAAGATATTGTTTTCGTGAAAATTTTCGACCTCGAGATTTTGATTGATTCCAACATTACGAAAATAGCGGAACCCAAAAAAGTGGTTTTTGGAATTCCGTCCGTCTGTCCGTAATGGTCTCCCCAGCCTAAACGGCTTGACCGATTTTCTTCAAATTTCGTATCCAATTTTCTTTTGGTCATAATTCTAGGCCATTTTTTTTGTTTGCTTTTAGCCATGTTATTAACGGTACCTGACTTATAAAAATTACACAAAACCTCAATTTTCTCGAAAACGGCTCTTACGCTTTTGATTAAACTTTATGTATACAATAAACATATTAGTACCAACAAAACTGCATACCCAGTTTTTTTCGAGAAAATCCATATAACGGATTTTGTCATTTTGGCCATTTTTCGCAAACTATTATGTCAAATGAAATGAAATTAAATTAATGTTGCAAAAATTCCATATAATTGGTTTTAGCCCAACTATCACTAAACGGAATTTTCAGTTTGGTCAGTTACGGAAATTCAAATTTCGGATTAAACGTTCGTATAATCACATTTGGACATTTATATCATTTTTAGTACCAATAATCAAAATGCTTATATGATATGTTCTAACGCCAAACTTGATGTGAAAAGAAAGTTGCGTACGACACAGTCGGTGCCGTGACATAAGGCCATGTGACATAAGACCATATCTCAAAATATGGCCTTATGATTCGCGCGAATTTTTCACTATTACTTTATCTAATGCTCAAAAACTGAAGCTTAGATTCTCAAATTAGACATTAGGTTTATATAAAATTCGCGCGAATTTTTCACTATTACTTTATCTAATGCTCAAAAACTGAAACAAACGTTCACAACACAAAAAAATAGTGGTAACTTACATGGTTGTTATGTGAAAAATGTACAATCAGTAGTTGCTTATAACCGCAAGATGGCACAACACTGAAAGTGCCATCCAAAAGATAGTTTCGGGAGGATTCTTTAGGTAAATTTTGAATGGCTGCTGCGATTGTTGGCGATAAAAACACTGTATAGCAAAAACCTTTTTCAATGACAGTGTTCCTATAAAAAGGTTCCGCATTTTGATATCGCGACATACCAAAACTACCCAATACAGTTTCGGTTTTAAATAGGTCCGATACCTCTTTCGCATTAACGGGAGCTTTTGGAAACGATTCATTTCGTATCCGGATGAGCTGCCTCCGTAATTTACCAAATGGAACCTAATTATAAATTAGCCGCATATTAGAAACAGGTTTTAAGAGAAGTTGCACTTAAACATATTTATACCTAAAATGACTACCTATTTTAACGACATATTTGTTATCTTACCTGTGAAGGATTTTCATTATCCCTTGCACACACTTCATTGAACACTTCGCGAATGCCACTTCTTTTAAGTGAGACATTTGCACACTCTATTTTTATATCAGAAATGTCTTTCATTTTTTTCCTTAGATTTTCGTTGGTTGTATGGTTATGCGTGGCACTAGATTTAGGGATCCGGACAAGATTCTGATTTAGAAAATCTACAACTGCACTGCTACATGTTTTATTGTAGCATACGTAACGTTTCGATAATTTTGCGTTGTATTTAAATTTATAAAGATGCTTAATCTCCGGAATATAAAGTAGGTTACTGCCTCTTCTAAGACCTTCGCCATATTCGAAACTGTAAATTAAATCGGAAGAGTTTCCCATCGTAGGAACCACGTTGTGTTTGAGTCACGATATACGAATGAGAAGCGCGCAAAGTTGTTACATGCAATTACCAGTGGTCAGGGTCATTCATAATCATATTTTCATCTGATTGAACATAATTGTATTTATAGAAAAATAAATATTTACAGTTCTTATAATAATTTTGAGCTTTTAAATCTTTGAATCCTTAATAATTTTGAGCTTTTAAAGATGACATTTTATCAGGTAAGGGTTAAAAATCCATTTGAAAGTGACATAAAGCCATAATGGTCTTATGACGCTTTCGCAAAGTGTCGTAAAGCCATATTTCGAGGTATGGCTTTATGTCGCTTCCGAAAAGCCATATTTTGAGATATGGTCTTATGTCACATGGCCTTATGTCACGGCACCGACACAGTCGTGCACCCGCCACTCGTTATACCCTATCCCATAGGGGTATATTAGTTTTGATACTTAGTTTGTAACATAGAGAAATAATTTTGCTACATATACCTCAAAGTATATGGATCGACTCAGAATCGCTAGCTGAGTCGATTAAGCTATGTCTGTCTGTCCGTCCGTCCGTCCGTCCGTCCGTCCGTCCGTCTGTACGTCACCGATTTTTAGGCCTTAAATTTTGAGCTAGGATAATGAAATTTGGTATATAGGATCCTCGTCTCTGCCTACAGAACAAGTGTAAAACTTTTTGAAATCCGCCCACTGCCACGCCCCCTTTTAAGAAAAACTCAGTTTTTGACCAAACCGTAAGGAATTTTAAAAAAGTTTCTGAACAACATATTTAGACAATATTAATATCTATATTTCGTCCATATAAAGTTTTTTGCCACGCCCACTTTTTGGGGGCGTTTTCAATAAAAAACTGTTTTCGGTCAAATTTTAAATTTTTCGAAAAAATTTTGATGCAGAATCATTAACATTATTAATATGAACATTTCTTCTATATACCATTTTAACCCACGCCCACTTTTTGGGGGCGTTTTTATATAAAAACCATTTTTATACACTACCCCATAACATATGCAAGAGAAAACCTGGTCTTTTGTAGAACCGTTAAAGTGTTTTGTAAGCAGTCTGAAGAATTTGTTGTCACTATATCATTTTTTCTATTTATCCACATCGTGTTTTTAGCCATGTCCCCTTTTTTGGGGATTTTAGTTTTATGGATAGGATGGGATAGGGTATTCAACGATCCGCACAGCGGATTGTAGCCTTCTCATATGTTTTTTTATCAAAATTGTTCATTAAAGCTCGTTTACTTTCAATGAATAACATCATAGGATGGGAACAAATATTTCCTATAGTGTCTTATGTGTCCAGAAATATGAAACTATGGCATTCCACAATGCTGATACTTGGGCCTTAATTAATAATTACTTATCTTAATATTCACAATTAATAAAATTACCTAAAAATTGGTAAATACATTCTAACTATTGCATTAAAAATCATTTATGCGCCACATGGCTAACATTAAGGACCTTTTAAGTTTATGGATTAGCAAAAAGTTGCATATTTCAGTCCGCTTACATCTGCTCGACTGTATCCACATACCCATGTTTATTCTTTAATATTTCGTAGACGTTGTGTACAAACATGGTTCTAATAACTATGATTATCCACAAGGCTGTAACTTAGGACTACATTTCTTCATTTCTTACTTTCGATGGAACGCACCTTACAAATTCGATGAATGCGTGCAAATCTGTTTCATCATTTACGCACTTCCGCCATTTAAATACAAAAATAACCCCAAGGGGGACATAACTCTTCAGCAGTAAGACTTACAAGTTCTGTTCACCTTTCAACCTTGCAAACTGAGTGGTTGCACATTATGTGCATGAGCATTGAGCATGCATGCAAGTGAGTTCGTCCGTTCATCGGACACACTGACTTACCACATTTTCGTTCGTTCGCCCCATGGCTTTGGTCGCATTGGTTCAAACCAATCAACCATGATCGGAAACGAAATGCAAGTGTTTCTGTGTCCGTCCGTCTGTCTGTCTGTTTGTCTGGCTTCCATACTCACTCGTCATAAACATTTCTACTGTAATTTATTTCCCTGTCCATAACATCCAATGGATTACACAAAATTCACGCTTGGCCTCCTTGCCGTCCTTCTCACTTTTCACCCCGAAAAAACGGTTTGGATATGTTCCATTTGTCGCCACGATATGGAGAGAGAGCCCATCTCAAGAACTACAAATGCTCGTGTCGTTTGAAAACAACAACATCAACAACAACTCGACAACGATTGTGAGTGAGCGTACATAATATGACGGACGCCACAATTGAAATCCATTTACCACGTCAACCGCACATAATGAACCCTCTTCGACTTTTCTCCGACAATAGAGTTGACTTCGTTTGGCCTTGGGGCAAGAGAAGGCGGCGCACATCCCACATGTGTGGATTTTACACACCAAGTTGGATGGATGGTCGTTTTGTGCAGCATTGTGCAGCACATAGGAAGCAGACACAAATCGACACAAAAAAAAATGCTGATTCTTGGAACTTCCAAGACGACAAAGCAAATGAAGATGAACTCTTGAGAATTCCTCTTCACGGTGTGGGGATTTAGCTTTCTTCTTCTTCTTTCTTTTTTTAGTTCTTGTGCAGATGTTGCACATTTGCGGCGTTCGTCCTGCGTCCATAGATGTGCAGCAATTATCATTTTTCAATGAATTTTCCGGGATTTGTTTGATTTATGTCTGCAAATCTGTTGTTTGCTTAAGCCTTCAAGTGTGGACTTAAGAGATCTTCACTCAAACAGGCAGTGGGAGAAATGGATGAAGGATTGCTCTGCAATTTGCACTTTGTCATTGAAATTATGGAGGTGGACAACTGCCATATCCCATTTAAAATGTAATCAAACAAAGTGACAGCAGTGTGGGGAAATTTTGGTGAAAAGATGGCGTCCGAGAGCGAGTTAGGATTGGAGATTGTAAAATTTTATAACTATCGAGATAAAGTGGTCATAAGGGATTAATTGTTCCACTTATCTTATCGCCGAAGGTATGATCTGGATCACTTTAGTGGATCGCTCTCAAAACTGATCGCTTTGTAAAGAAACGCTTAAAATATGTCATGTTGCCCGATCTTAATACAATTTCCGTTGATCATAACAAAATTTGTAAACTTCGTTTTCTCATGTACGACTGCTGGATGTGATTCAGAAGCGCGATGTAAAACTGATAGGAGACTCAAACGTAAAAAACTCCATAGTCTCGCTCGAACACCGCAATAATGGTTTTATTCTTACATTTATTAACTGATTTTATAGCAACAAATCCACAAGCGAAATATTCAGTTTCATTCTGCCCCCTTCATCTACAATACTGATCGTGCAAATCTATTTACCCTCTTTCCCTTAATCTATCTTCGGATGTACTATGATAGCTCATTCAAAACCGAACTACACCAATAGGGAAGTCCTTGCCAAACTCTGTTTTTGCTCCCCATTATTATTAACAAGCATTTAAAACCGACGATCATATAGGTATGTCCTATTTTCTGATCCTCAATGCCCGTTATGCTTACGCTGTGCTTGAACACTATAAGTGAATTCATAAGTCCTTTCGCAATTGTCATTTATATATAAAAAAAAAATGTTTGCGAATCTGTTGTACCGCTATACCGATGACTTAAGACATGTATGCACCCAAAAAAAATTTCAAATTGTTCTTTATGAAATCCATGAATGTCTTCAACTTCTAAGTATACAGTATTATATTTGATTTAAAATTATATTCAAAAATGTAAACATTGTTACTTATGAACCCTTCTTGATAATTGCATTTCCGTAGTGCAGCAAAATTAAAACTTAAAAATAACTTCTTGATTAGAGGTACGCAAGTTAAATCAAACCAATTAATAATAAGAACAATAACACGTTTAATGATAATGACAAACTATTTTTAAAGTTTTCATGTCAATAGAACATCTCATTTTTAATATAACCCCCTACAAGGGTACAAAAAATTTAAAGCAGTCCTATCATTGAAAAGCCCCTTGGACATTTTATTTCACTTCGTGCTTTTTTTATAAATTCAATCATTGGTGTTGGTGTCAAATCAAAGCTTTTGAATTTTCAAAGAAGATTATCCAAAAATATTTTATTTTTAATTAAAGTTTTCACAAAAAGTCATTTTGTTTTTCAATGATCAAGATTTTTTTTTTTTTTTTTGAAGTAATGTTTCTCATTCAACCCTAATGAAACACAATTTTCCAATGATTCCTATATCCAGCTTCCAAATTTCAATTCCATCATGCGTTGTGTTCCAATGTAGTGGTTCAATTATTGCTATAACTGGACCCTTAGTTACAATAACACAAAGCTGTCATTATTCATCCAATCAACAACTAACGAAAAAAAGAAGAGTGCATTTTTACAATGACCCCCCAAAAAGGGGCAAACGGTTCGTACGTTCAATAACACATCAATGACTTGTCAATGGATCAGTGCATTTCAAAATTACCCCCCGAAAAGGGGCAAAAGATATGAAAGTTAAGTCAATCCTATCTTGTTTAGGTGCAATAACGCATTTAAAGACCTGTCATTATTCATGCGCTCAACGAATAACAGTTTGGAAACTACGGATTTCGATTCAAAACTGCATTTTTAAAATGCCCCCCGAATAGGGCGAAAAACACACAAATTAAATCAATCCAATTATGTTAAAATACAATCAGTAATAACTACGAAAATATATTAAGCAACCAACAAATGATTTCAAAATCTCAAAAATTAATAGAACACTTCCTTTGGAAAATATGTTAACTTTTTTTAAAAATTGACCTTCTAATAGGGGAAGGATAATAAAATAAATATAGATATGCATATAAATATTGTTTAAGAGCTCCCAACTGAGCTGCAATTGGATCTCAAAGCGGTACATACTTTGATAAAGTTGACTTTTAAATATGACTTCTCCAAAAAAGGCCGTGTGATTTAAAATAAATTGGTCAAGGCCAATGAATTTTAATGTCGAACTAGTTGGTTTAGGCTCTGACGCATATTTACGCATATGGATCATTTTTTAATATTACCCCTCAAATTCGGGGCTACTAAAACCTTCGACTTCTAACAGAGTTATTACATGGAATATTTGAATCAATGTCTTTATGTGGGCACCATCTGAGGTATAAGTAATGGCTAACCACTCGAAATCGGAGCAACTGAAAAAACGGTCGACTTTTAACAGAAAAATACAGCATTGAACTTAAGGTACCCAAATCTGAACCGCACCACCTAAATATAAACCACTTATATTGGGGAAGGGGGTCAACTAAAACGTCTGATTTTTAACAGAGAAATTTAAGATGTAATGTAGGAACTTATGTTCACATTAAGCTAGACACCATCTGAGTCATAGAAAAAACCTTGATATGACCCCCTCAATAAAGGGCAACTCGGAAAAAACGTTTAACAGAAATAGGAGTGGATTCGTATATGTAACCAATGTTCACATAAAGTTAAGCATCATCTAAATATAAGATAATGTCTTGTCATAGATAGAACACATGTCCGCACGAAGATTTGTAGTACCGCCAATCTCTGTCGGTACCTTTTTCTTTGCGCTACTTACAAAAAAACCTTTCAATAACTTTCCCTACCTCAAAGAGAATCCATTTCAAATCAAGTCCGCATCCTAGTGTAGGCAGTGGTCATGATGTTTCATCAACAAATTAACCTTACCCTCCAAGGTGGTGACCGCTGCGCCGTGTGAATTATAGCTCCAGGAAATACAATTCTGCAACTTGCAACATGAATCAATGACACCATCAACGCAATTGCCTATCGGAAATAGTTTCGCATCGCGGGATGTTACACGCGCCTTACGAGCTCGCACTCTCACACTCTTTCCAATCAAAATTTCCTAACCCCATGGATATGTCGAATTGACCAAACCAACTGCAAGAGAAAAATGGAAAATCGTAACGTTGCGTGGATCAGAGTACACATTGAGTGTGTGTACCTGATAATATCGCGCCACACCTCCTTGCAAATGTGATTAAGTGCTAAAACGCCTTCCTTATCCTCCACAAAAAAGGGATCTCTATGCCACCACCTGAGGTGGTAAAAGTTGTCCAATTCAGCGCCCGCCACTTCAATTAAAAGAGAAAAAAACTTCAAATGAAGCGATGCCAGCAGTAGCCGCACGCTCTACCAGCACAAAATGGAGCAAGACCCTCATTCACAAGGAGGTGCTAAAATGTAGCTGGTGCGGTGCGCAAATGAATCTGGTGATCTTTCGACCTCATTAGGCGGTTTCACCACATCCAGGAAACATAATTAAAGTTTCGCCAAATAAATTGAGCGCACTGTGCTGTACCGCGCTTTATCTATTTAGCTGTTGGCGGACTGTTGCAAGCTCCAGCTTGTATATAGCCACCGCCTCCAAAGACCAGGAACGAAAAAAAAAAATAAGGAACTGATTACACGCCGAATGGCGAACACAACAACGACGCGGGATGTTTGGGGCGGACAACATGTCCCTAAGTGTGTTGTATATATTTGCTCGAGCGCCTACATAAACGAGCCAAAATCCCAACGTACAAGTATCTATCTATCTGGTAGTCGTGGCGTGTGTGTTGAGCGCGCTGTTAACTGCATGTTATGCTATTAAAGTCGAAGTAATTTTTATTGCCAAATGCCTACCGAAGAGAGTAGGCACGACAAGAGTGTGCCTTGCTCGCTCTCGGATTGATTCGATGTGATAAACCATAGTGTGGCCACGACACGTAAATTATATCAGATACTCTGGATCGCTGATCGGCATAGAGTGAAATGGAAATCCATTGAGTGCCTCCAAATCCGAATTTAATTGATTCATACAGGCGGACAGATGGACACACTGTTCACTGGACACATGAACACAATCCGACACAGAGACAGAGAAACGAAGTGATCTCATTGATCCCTGAAGTGCAACCAAATTATCGCAACCGGCTCTAATTCGACTATAGGCGAAAGTATCTTTTATATTTGTTTGGCGTTATTTTGACCAGATGGTGAGAAAAAATTCATTAAACCGAATGTGGTGATGGGATTTTCATTCTAATCAAGCTGTGGCACTAGATTTGATTGTTTTTTAAAAGTTCATTGTAAAGAAATCAAATCCACGACTGGTCTCTGTTTGGTCATGGTGCGCGTTGAGATGGCAAATAGCTCTATCTGAGCTATTAGTAGGATGGATTCGAGTGGTATCGTGAGTTAAAACATGACGGCAATTAGACGTGTTGCTGCGCACATAAACTCAAAACCTGTTGAAATAATTTGCACCATGCCGCTAATTGTCGGTGTGTTTTCAATAAGCAAACTGTTCTGCAAATTGTTTGCGTTTTTGATGACAGATACTTTTTGCATTCACAATGGGGCGGTGTTTGGGTATGTGGTAAGTGGTTTTTGAACTGAATTATCTATAATGAACTTTCTGGGTGGAAAGGACAGAGGGCATGACGTTGAACCAGACTCTTGAATGTGCAACAATGATCGGGTCGAGGTTTTAGATACGTATTGATTTTTTCGAACTCTTAATGAAATATCGAAATTGAATTACGTGAAGGCAAATGTGGTACTTGTTTATACATTTTTCTAGCGGGTAACTGCTTGCAAATGTTCTCGGCATGTCTCAACAGTTCTTAATAGTTCTATTTTGGTTTAAAACATGGCTATTTGGTGTCGATCTTTTGTTAGCGGCAAAAGTGATAACTTAAATTTTTGTAGGGGCTTGTGAAAATCTACGACACATTTTTTTTTAGCTCGTGGCTACTGATAAAATGTCTTCTGTTAATGTGTGAATTCCACTGATCTCTCCTTTATATATGTATAGTCCATTCATTGGTTCTGAATTTTGTCCTTAAAATCGTGATCAGTTAAATTTTTTTTTTGTGCTAAATGTCCTTTATGTAAAAAAAAAACATTTGATACTCTAATATCAGATATGCTACCTGTTCTTTAACTGATCATAATACTTGAGACTTAAATACCCTTCATTCGTATTAATGGATGATGTACGAAATTAGGGATGGTGTACAAACATAGGGATTAATTTTTTATTCACCGATGAACTTGGTTTTATTTAATATATCACGCTCTTCATGATTTTATCCATGCAACGGTTTGCCTTTTTTTTTAGGCTATGTGGTTGATATATAAACTATTTGGGTCTTAAATGTCTAAATTCGCCGAAGATCATAACATTCTACGAGATGCTAGTTTTGTCTTAGATACATGTCATAAGTCTTTTATATTGGGCCATTGTTGAAGTACGAACTAGGCTAACAAAACGGATCTCAATCCACCAATTGTAACGGGTGATTTTTTAAGAGGTTTAGAACTTTTTAAAAAAAAAAAACACAAAATTCGAAAAAATGAATGAAATATTTATTTGAATCGATAGTTTGAACCTTGCAATTTAATGTTTAAAGATAATTTCATGCAAATGTTGACCGCGGCTGCGTCTCAGGTAGCCCATCCGCTGAGTCCAATTTTGGCATACTCTTTCACACATATCGGCCGGTATCTCACGAATGAATGCATGGATGTTGGCTTCCAGTGCGTCAATCGAAGCGGGCTTGTCCCTATAGACATTAGCCTTGACATACCCCCACAAAAAATAATCTAATGGTGTCAAATCGCACGATCTAGGCGGCCAATTGACCGGCCCGAAACGTGAAATTAACTGTTTACCAAACTCGCCTCGCAATTGCGCCATTGTTTCGCGTGCTGTGTGGCATGTGGCACCGTCTTGTTGAAACCACATATCATGCAAGTCAAGAACTTCCATTTCGGGCAAAAAAAAGTTTGTTATCATCGCTCGGTAGCGTTCACCATTGACAGTAACGCTGCGATTCGCATCATCTTTGAAGAAATATGGCCCAATAATGCCGCCGGCCCATAAACCGCACCAAACAGTGGCTTTTTCGGGATGCATTGGTAGCTGTTGCAATGCTTCTGGCTGATCTTCACTCCAAATGCGGCAATTTTGCTTATTTACGTACCCATTCAACCAAAAATGAGCCTCATCGCTGAACACAATTTTTCGATAAAAAAGCGGATCCTCGGCCAGCTTTCCAAGAGCCCATTCACCAAAAATTCGGCGTTGTGGTAGGTCGGCTGGCTTTAGTTCTTGCACCAGCTGTATCTTAAAAGGCTTTACGCCCAAATCCTTCCGCAAAATTTTCCACGTAGTGCTGTAACAAAGGCCTAACTGCTGGGAACGGCGCCGAATCGACATTTCGCGGTCTTCTGTCACACTAGCTGATACGGCCGCAATATTTTCTTCACTACGCACAGTACGTAAACGTGTTGGTGGTTTAATGTCCAACAAAGTAAATTTGGTGCGAAATTTGGTCACAATCTTCCGAATAGACTGCTCAGAAGGTCGAGAATGCCGATCATAAAATGGAAGCAGCGCGCGATGAACATTTCGAACCGAGCACGAATTTTGATAGTAAAATTCAATAATTTGCAAGCGTTGTTCATTTGTAAGACGATCCATGGTTAAATTGCAAACCAAACTGAAGCTGTTTGACAGTGACACAAGGTACTAAACACACGTCAGCTGTCAAAACCAGTGTTGCCAAAACCAAACCAGCTAAAAAATCACCCGTTATATTTTGTCTTAGATACACGTTATAGGTCTTCTCGCTTGGGACATAGATGATGTACGAACTAGTTTGGGACGGTTGAACTCTTTGATATTAACTAACGTATCCGGCATATTTTGGGTGCACATAAGATGGTGCACCCAAAAAATGTCGGCATGTTAACACTGAATACCATTGACATATTGACTTCAGTAGACATGTTTTTGAAACGTCCATTTAGCACATATTTAAAGCAAGCAAGTAATTTTTAAACAAGCACCTTCTGACAATGACTGGCCACTTATATCTTCAGATTTGACAATCTCGACTTCCTTTTTTAAGTAATTTGAAACGCAAAGTATTTACAAGCAAGTGTAAGACCATGGACGAGATCAAGGCAAACAATCGTACCGATATCATCTCTATACCACTCGAGATGGTCGAAAAAGTGATGGAAAACGCAGCAAAAAGGGCACATTTTGACGACCGTTTAAATATGTTTATTTTTTATCGGGGACAGGACCTTCCATATCTTTCTGTCTGTAACTTGTTTAGAATTTTTGTAGGGCTCTGTAAATATTGTATTTGTTTTATATCAAAAAACAATTGACTTTTATATTATATTCACCTCCACAGTTGTTTTTAGGTTGGTGTATGTGCTAATTAATGATATTCAGATTTTCATTTTCCGGTCTTCGTAACCCCTTAAACGCTTAATAAATAAAATACATTTTTGGCGCAACAGGCTCGTTAGTACCCAGGGCCTAGCAATCTCACAACCATTCATGTGTGCGTGTGTACTTCTTGCACGATGGCGGGACCTCCTATTTTTAGGCCGAATCCGAACGGCTAAGTTGAGAAAGCTATTCTTGACAATTGATACTACTCGGATGTTTTGTCAGATCATCACGAGAGGAGGATAATTGAAAAATCATTTTGGTGTTGCTACGCCTGGGAATCGAACCCAGACCTTCTGCGCGGCAGTTCATCGCGCCACTGAGCCCGCTTTATTATAACAAGGTTTCAAATTATAAAACAAAATCAAAGCGAGTTGTGCATTTTCGTAGTATTTGATTTTTTGGACACTCAAGCTTTCTATTAAATATTGACTTATGAGCCTGCATTGGTCACATGATCAACGACGTAAACAACTTTCTATACGACTATTATTTTTTTTTCAAAATTGATCATCCAAATGAGTATACTTGTATCTTTTATGGATAAACAATACCTCCCCTACTAATCTGCAACCAACATCTGGGTGTGCCGATTAAATCCGTCTCAGAAGCATTATGACATCCACCTCCAACTTTCACAAAACGAATGCTAAATATTTCATTCTAATTTATCATCTTTTCGTTGACTCCCTCATGTTAATGGAATTTTGTTAAATTAAAACCATTTAGCATCCTGACATGCTTTCTCTTAAAAGAAAAACAGTACCTGATCCAACAATTAACGCCTCCTTCATACCCATGGTCCATACACCAACCTTATGGCAACAAACAATTTGCAGGTCAAGCAAAATATTAGCATGCCATTGCCACCGCTCATAAAGTTGAACAAAACAAATCCCATTTTGTGCATGTCTCATGCCCACTACTGCACTACCACCACCGTCCGAATGAGTGGTCTCCCGTCATTGCCAAGCACAAGGAGAGGCTTCGAAATGAATTTATCACACCTTGCGCGTGCAGATACTTTGTTGACGACACAACACGCCACGGCATTAGAGATTGAGATTGAGGGAGGACTCTCAAAAAAAAAAAAAAAACTCCATTGCGCTTGAAAAGTCAAATTTGCGCATTGCGCAGCTGGTCGAAGCGATTTATTGGATTTTCCTTGTGTTGCAAGCTACAATTTGTAACCTTAAAGCTTGCGCACCTTGCACCAGTGTCAAGCGAGAGGTTGTGAAATATCCGCAAAACTATCCCACCCGCGCGCCGTCGTACCGCACTGACAAATTCAATTTGTTTGGTACGGGTTTTTGGCGGCCGTGCTGTGCAACTTTTTAATCATGATGCATGAACGCGCGCCTAGGTGGTACGCCATCTCACCATCACACCATGCAACCCTATCCTATGCGCGCCTAGCACATCCACCTTCGTTTGGCCTTCGAATAATTTATTACTTTTTGAATTGGTTATAAATTTTAGCCGCGCAACGGTAACAGCTCACTTGTTGTTCTTTGGCACCACTGCTGTGTGTGCAAGGTGTATCTTTGTATCTTTAAGTTGCCATTGCCGTGGCAACAAATTGACATGGTAACGCCGACTGGCTTGGCAGTTTTAATTACTCGAATAATTAGTGCCAAAGGTCAGTCGATGTTCGGGAAGATACATGCCAAACGATTTTCGGCTGTTCCGGTCGTGTTTTGTATCTTTTTCTTGTGTTTTGCAATTTTGAGAGTTTTCAACTGCCAGTGATCGTTAAATTAATTACACCTAACCGCCTGTGGTTGCTTTCGCCAATAGATGGGGTGCACAGGCGCACTACCTGGCATTTTAGTCGTGCGGATGAAATTCAAATTTTGTTTACCAAGATTTGTATCTATTTCTCGCTTTTTCGGTTTTGAGTGCCGTCATCCATTCGTTTTCGTTTTTCTTTATTAATAATTCTACCGTCATCATGGGAATTCTGATGTTGGATGTCAGATGAAGTCAGTTATGCGCTGCTGAATGGCAATTCTTACCTCGGGATGAGGTCATGCACCATGTCATTTTGACGTAACTTCTTGTAATGTTAATGTAAGAGTGAGCGCGTTGTCGTGCACCGGAGCTCCGGCACATTCACCTGAATAGAATTTTGCTGATTTACATGGATGAAGTGAAACATGATGTTGCGCGGTGAGCATGGATTTTTGCTGTTGGATGAGGTCAGAGTTGGCTGACAGGTAAAACATGGCAAGATTGCTGTGGCTTTATGGAAAATTTCGCTGCGATTACGCGAACGAGAAACGTGTAAGAGCGGCAAAAGGTCGCTTTTGACAGATTTTTATCTTTGTCCTTTTGTGTGGTGTCGGGTCCTGATTTGGAGATTACAGCTTCTGTAGGGATGCGTGTGATTGTCGAAACATGATAATATCGTGAGTGAAAATTTCAAGGTGGGAGGTTAGAAAGAGGGGTTTTTTTTTGACAGTTCAGGGGTCATAGATACTTTTGCATGGAATCACATTGAAAAAAAATAAACTAGAAGCTCAATACCTTAATGCTTAACGACCGATTTCTAAACAGGACACTAAAGTTTCCACGCAACACATGCATCACATTACCTCATAAGTATCGTTTCTATATTATGTTAATTATTACTTCACTTTCTCATTTTTTCTGCCGACATTATGGGGCCAAAACATCTAAAAAAAACACATAAAGAACCATTTTAATTGAATAGAAATTGATTTTCCGAAACGTTTTTAAACGGACGACTATTTTGTGTTTATCCCCAAATCTTGGCACGAGACACAGCCCATCGGTTGTTCTTCTCCACCTGCGTGCATGTTTTTATTGTGATCCATAGTCATGGTTTCATGTGATATTCGATTTAATGCTTGCATTTTATTGATTTTCTTGTTTATCAGACCCAACAAAATAGAAAAAAGAAATAGGTCATCTCGTACAACCATTGAATGCATACGGTCCGACTACGCACGCCCTATCCCTAGAATCACTAACGACTCAATCAATGTTTCATGCAAAGCTTAAGGCGCTTTATGGTTTATTTGTTTGGGTTCTGTTGTTGTTGTATCTGTGTTTAGTTAACATTTTCTCGCCGGAGATATGAATTTTTGATTAGAGCTATTAGTTGTTGGGGGAATTTACATTTGGATATCAAATCGATTCGATTGTTCCCCCTACACATCATTTAGACAAAAAAAACGAGATTGCTTAGTTATTGTAGCATGGGTTGTGTGCTTGAAAGCCGTTTGTCAATACTGTTGATTAAGTTGAAGAACTCTATCCACAATCTATTGAGATAGAAATTATTGAATGTCTCCATAACTGAGCTATCAAACTTTTTTTTTAATGACGTTTGTCATTTGTTATGTCTAATGTTTAATTCAACTTTGATTTGTAATGTCTAGTGACAGTTCTTCAACTGTAATTTTTTTAAGTTTTTTATTTTATGTATTCAGCCTGAAGTATGACTTTTTATTAAAAACATTTTTTTTGGTTTACTTACAGGTAAGCATTATTTGCACTCAGTCAAGTCGTAAGTTAATATTTATATATGTAAAAAAGAGAACGCGACACATCATGGCTCTGCAGCTTTATTTGAACTTAGGTCTTTGTACAAAAAACGGTATAATAGCTATCTATGGGTATTTAAAGCTCTTGCGCGCTTATGAATTAAATCGTTCAGATCATCACAAACAGGCTTATTGGTCCCACTTTTTTTCATTGTTATACCGGTCCTTTTAATCTTTTGACCAATTTTTAAATAAGAGGTATGGTTGGCACATCATTAAAGTGGCGAAAGCTTCTAATATTGCAGAATCTTATGCGCGCTACAATCGCCGAATCACCGTGTAAAACATCTGAGAAACGGTAAATAGCAATTAATTCCCTAGAGTTAGGCTACTGATTGAAATACCCTTCGCGGCCGTTGCGTAATACAATAATACAAATAAAAAGTAAGCTGAACAAATATAAATTTTCTTTTGTCATACTTTGTATATTGAATCTAGATCTAGGATCTAAAGAAATATTTGATGAAACCCTAATGCCAGCAGGGATATATGTTTTTTCTAACCCTAACCCCTAGTTTTAAATAAGTTTCCAACACTTCACTCAGAAAAAGACTCCTGAATTCTAAATGTACGAATGGGAGGTGAAGAAAAAAAGTACTACTACACGACAAGGATTAACGAAGGCTTCGAAACTCTCTTGACTTACTCGAATACAATCATATGATAGCGACAAGCCCTGTGCTAACGCTCCGCCAAAGCTAGCTTTCCCCAAAAGTTGTGTTCCTAGATGGTACCATGCGACCATCAATGCCTTGATATTCTATGGATATCCGCCTCAGATACTGTAAACCCGTGCATCTGAGCATGCAAATAAAATGTCGATGTAAAATGACATCACTGGAAAAGACTAAAGGGCGAAACCCACCAAGCAACCGTAAACTTTTTTTTTTTCTTTTTTTTTCGACGACAGACGATAAGGTGAAAAAGGGACTCACGAGGACACGCACTAAGAAACAACACATTGAGAAGCCACTGCTCTCATATCCAAGAACTTTACAAAATCTCATTATCTTCTCGATTTATGGTTTTGGAAGACATCGAGTTGGCTAGATATTGATGAGTATTCCATAAAAGATGTAGGAAGAAGCTAACCTCAACAGAATGGTATCACAATGGGACCACAAGTGTGGTAGGATAAGGAAAACTCATTACCAAGCCCTTAACCTATACCTAGGTTATGTTATGATGCCTACCAGCGATTCGACATCACACCTAGACCAGTTTTTGGTCTATTGTGATACCACGTGGACCTTGTCCATTCTCCTTGTTACCTGTAAGAAAACCAGTTTGAGCTATTAACGAAACGGAGGTGACTTCTCGCTTCCGTGTTTGTCAAATCGGTGAGATTTTGAAACTTTTGTAAGAGTTATTATGAACTACAAATTCTGTACTTATACTTTACTTCTTCGCCAAAGCAAAACAGCCTTTTTTCCTGAGGAAGCTTCTTCCAGTTATTCAGTCCAAGCTGTTTGGCCTACTCGATTAAATGAACCTAAAACCAGTCCTGTTAGTTTGCCCTTTCGAATGTGTGTAGAGTCCAGTGGCGTGGCTTCTATGTAATCAATTCCTACCGACTTAAATACTTAAATTTCTGAGCAGAGAAATCGGGACATACGTTTAGATGTAGGCCCTTACTTAAATACCAATAATAAAAAATAGTCCTTAGAGTTTAGGAACAAACTTACTACATCGCGGGTCCATACGAAATCTTTATACCTTCCAATTCATTCCTGTTTTCATCTGCACTCGAATATGCCCCTAGAAACTAAAAATGGATACTAAAGAAGTCACGATGATACCCTTCAATTTCTGTTCAACTTCCCGTCAGTTATGAATTAAGAACACAAATTTTTGAAAAAGATATGACCTTAAAGATCTACCCGAAATCATCATCCGAAAGCGGCTAAATGGTCATAAACGAGACAAAAGAGGAAGCCACATAATCACGTAGTCCACCTGTGTATCTACATTAACCTAAGTGTAATAAGGAAAAAAACGCCGTCAGATAATTTTACTAGTGAAAGAAACTTTATTAAGTTTTTGGTCACGTCATAAAAATTTCAACCCATGCCACTGCTACGTTGAGTTTGTTGGATGCGTGACTCGCACCTCTGACCTCACGGCCAATTTGGTTTGACGATCATCGTCAAGTTTCTATGTGGATTCGAATCAAGCTTAGTGACACTTATCAACATGTTGAAAGCTTTTGGAAGCATTTCTAAAAAAAGATTGCGTTACAATTTTCGAGGACGATATTAAAATCACACTGCAAACAGACCTCGGTTCAGGAGATCACTAGATTTCTCCTTGAAATGGTATTCAGTCTCATCAGTAGGGTGCTGTGGATATATATGATTTGTGTTAAAACTGTGACTCTGTTGTAGCGATCACTTACACTCTTTCCATGTACACAAATGGATGCCTACCATTACGCTTTTATACATCCTTATATGCGTTATTTTCTACGACATTCAACATTTTGTCTATGGAAGGTCCTTCTTCTAAAATAAGTTCTTGATAGAATGAGACACACCTGTCACCTCAAGGCTTACGCAATGGTTGTACTGTGATAAGTAGACAAGTGACTCAGACTTTATCAAAGTCAAAGCATTCGTAGTAACTTATTCTGACGATCTGTCCTCCTTGCCAATAAGGATATTGACTGTAAACATGGTTCATCTTACAATCGGTGTTACCCGTGGTTATTAAGGTCAAACCATTTATGTTAACAACGGGCTGTCGAATTTCTTCCTTTTGCAAAAAAAGGTCGACACGCTAATTAGGTGCCGTTCACAACCAAGACGGCATGGCAACTTTCACAGAATATTCTAAATTGCGCATTCACAACCCACCACAAAGATCCAAAGCTATAAATTTATCTGACAATAAAAATTAAGTTTTTTTTAACTATACCCCTGCCTGACCTCAAAACCCATCCGAACGTAAACCATGTTGTGTATCAAAATATTTTGTTCATTTTGCGTGCAACATGCTACCAAACTTTATTCGCCTGACCTATAAACCGGGGGGAACTAAAAAAACATTCTCTGCCAACCTTAACGCTGGAGGACTTTAATTGCTAATTGGCGCTGTGATGAAGTGAAATCTACGCTTTCAACGTCAGCCCGTCCACTGTGAGATTAATACGCATCAGACAGAACAAAACATTTAAATGTCCGCCATTACAAAGAGCAGAAACCAATCTTTTTTGTAGTCCAAACAATGGTCACTGTCGAGAGCGGCAAAGACATGCCAAGGTGAGCTGTATAAAATATGTTGCTCCCTGAAGAAATATGCTGGCCCACTTATATCGAATCGATTTGAAAAAAAAAAATACATTTGAAGTTCATTTACCCCCTTAAGCGATGAGCTGAGCTTATCAGGCGGACCATAAACCATGCTCCAGCACGACCATCGTAAAATACTCTTCGTCTCGACTAGTTGAAGTCCTATCGCCGTGTCGCCATCGTGTGCCCTTTTATGTCTGTGGATCCGAGTGTATATAATCGAATTCGGTGCCGCTCAGTGGGTTGCATTCGTATCTATATCTATTGCATGCACATGAGATTAGGATTTTTTTTTAAAAATTATTTTGTAAGCTCTATGAATCACACTGAGGACGTAGTAAGGTGCGTTAGACAGCCGTCGAAACAACAAGTGTGGGATTTTCCGATTCTGGAGGCTTGGCTTAAAGTGTTAGCTGAACATTTCTATTACACCGCGCATAAACTTGAGAATACAGCTGTGAGAGCTTATTACAAAATCGTAACTGTCGCGTGGGAACGGACAAAAAGTCGGCTTGCACTTTTTCGTAATGAAAATTAATTGATTCCAACATTAACGCCAACCTGTTGTCTAGCGCAGGGGCTTGATGGTGTACGCCAAGTTTAATGATTCTAAATGATTCCAAATTTGTAAGTGTCAATACGCTGCACAGACGGTGCTAGTCCATGGCGGGGGTGAAGTTTATCGACCTGTCTGGTGTAGGCCTTCTGCTGAACTGCTGTCGAGTTTTGTAATGATTACGTAATCCAATCGCGATTGGATAGTGACTTAGGTAGTCGTAAAGCAACGGCTGTCTGATTGAACCCGATCATAAATCTTTGATTAATGCTAAGAGCTTTGCGATCTTGATGCTCGTACATCATAAAGAATGGGTTTTTTTGTATACTGGCTCGTTGATTGGTTTATGCAGTGGTGTCTGATAAGTGAAGATAATTGAAATCGATCTTGTTAAGAAAAGCCATCAATTGTGTGTCATGATTTCAATTTGCTTGGTGGAACTGAGTTGATGAATGCCTATAGATACAAAGATACATTCGACAAGATTTTGTTTTCATTATTTTGTACTCCCACTTGATTTGCAATTGGTAAAATACGACAAAGCCAACAAGATTAGTGTTGAAAATACATGATCGGTAAATGATCATGCTGTATTCTTTAAAGTCTCATAGAACATCATCAAAACAGGACTTATTTCCAATGAAATGAGGGTTTGCAAAATAAGATCATATCTTCGGTTATAAATGCAACAAGATCAGTATTTTAAGATTGAAGATCGGGAATGATATTTTATAGAACAGTTTCCAAAAGTTTCGACGGTTTGCTTTGCAATAACTACCTACACAGCCGGTAATATAGGATGTTATAACGATCAGTCTAAAGATCGTGTGATATAACGATGTAACAAGATCAAGAGTTTAAATACATGATCAGTTATAAGGGTAAGCTATATTCTTTATACTCGCACTCAATTTGTACAACAATATCATAATTGTGTGATTGAGGTTATAACTAACAAGATCAGTATTGAAAATCAATCATAACATCTTTTACGTTCTTTAAACTCCCTAAAAACGAATTCGTCGATATGCTTTGCCAACAAGATACTCTCTCTATTTATATAACTGTCAAGATCAGGATTTAAAGATAGATCAGTTTAAAGAGCGTATTCATTAAATTCCCACTCAATTTGCAATAAGTAAACTACACGTTACGTTCAAAACTACCATCATCAGATACACTATCAATCAAAAATTGTGCTATACTCTCTAAACTTGAAAAAAAAAAACAGCACCGAATCGGGACTTATGCTTACAATGTGAATAGGGATTGCAATATAAGATCATCTGATTTAGATCAAATCGCAGATAGCCTGTTGATCGAAAAGGGTGGTCGTTCTAGTTGTGATAAAGCAGTTTTAATCAACAACTCAACTATATGTCTTTGCTCTAAGTTCTCACATGGAACTGAGGTATGCTTATAGAAACAAACATGCATTCGACACATTTCTCTTCAATTATTTCATACTCGCACTCAATTTGCAATTGGTAAACCGTGTTCAAAGTTCAAAGTTGATTCAACAACCTAGTACAAACAGACGCCAAACATGGGTGGTACTTCGACGTTTTCCATATCTATCTACATACATTCCGGCTGATTAACCATAATCAACTAGCGAATATGTGTAGAAAATCATTTCTAACAAATATTGACATTATCCGTGCGAGACCTTTGCTACTCGACGTCTACACACATCGTGTTCGCATACGGAACCGCAAAAACCACACATATAGATACCATCTGCCATCAAGCTGCAAGCCTTGTATTCCCTGATGATGCCAGCGCGCACAAATGCCCAAAACCGCAGAGGCTACACATTTTCATATTCGAATACAAGGATGTGTACATGGTTATCGTATTTTCGGTCCCAGTAGTACGCGCGAGCACATATGGCCTGGCCCGTCATCATCATTGTAGCGGTACACGCTGGTGCCTGATGCCGCTGCTGCTGCAGATGCTCATGCTAATGCTGATGCCTTCTCTCGCTAAAATGAAATGTTGTTTTAATCATAATCGACATTATGCACGATCCGTGGATCCGCCGCCAAAGCGCGAGCGCTAACTCCTCAACTCCTGTTCGCAAGAATCCCCCATCAAGCATATATACGTACGATAAAAAATAAAATTACTACGTGATGGTCTTTCTCCTCTTTCTTCCTGCGCGAGATCATTTCGCAATCGATCGACCCTGAGGATCGCATCGAAGTGCAGTTGCTTGCAAACAAAAGACATCGTAGCTCTGAAAGATGAATTTGATTTACAATTAGAAGAAGCAAGAGGTTATCGCGATACGAAATCAACCCCCCGATCCATTTGAACGGCGGCGCACACATTTAACGCAACATGATGAACAATTTTCAATTAAACGGAAAACTTTCTCTTCATCGGATCGCATGCTGCGGTTCATAGCAGATATTCTTCTGTTCTTTGTGCATGCAAATTTGTGCACAAATACTTCCGTAGAACGGAAAATCTGGGGACCCCATGGTGAACTAAAGTTCATCTAGATGATGGTGTTGAATTTTTATGGCAATATCAACTTCTCAGATACACTGTTTTTCATAGAAGCTAGTAAGATACATTGTCTCTTTGCAGCTGTTATTCTAATGAAGTAGTTTTGATCAATAAGGTGGTAACCGAGTGTCACGTCGTGGGATGAGTG
The DNA here is from genome assembly GCA_932526625.1 of Rhingia campestris. Classification (NCBI taxonomy): domain Eukaryota; kingdom Metazoa; phylum Arthropoda; class Insecta; order Diptera; family Syrphidae; genus Rhingia; species Rhingia campestris. Next base: position 32,266,241 of record OW052184.1, on the reverse strand, counting down.
GTGCTAATTTTTAAACCAATCGTGTTCTCTAAAATATGTTGTTTGTTTTATTGCTAAATTTTCCAAAGAGATTAACTACAAATGCGGCCATATCGTAGTTTTCAGATATCAAGATCGCCCTTAATTTTTAAAATGCACAGTGAAAGAGCTATTAGGCCTTTCAAATGGAAGATGCACCACAAGATAGTACTTTATTTATGCAGTAAACACTCAAGATGCGTGATATACATGATAAGGCTTTTCAGATACATGATCGGCAAGATCATGTAAGCCTCTGAAGAACTGTATAGCAAAAGAGTTTTTTTTTGCTGCGATTGACTACATAGCAGATAAGACGACGGAATGAGAAAGGTTAATGATCTTACGATCGACTTCATTCCCAACAAGAACAACGATAATCGATCAATAGATCACGATATTGTCTCTAAATTTCCAAACAGTATCAAAAGGAGGTGACAAGATAAGGGGTTTCAAGATCGATCTAAAGATTGCCCAATAGATTATAGAGCCAATAAAATAAGGGTGCTAACGTTCTAAATTCTCAAGGAACAACGTCGAAATAAGACTTTTATTTGCTATGCAATTGATCAAGCATGACAATACATGATCAGTAAAAAAATTGTTCAGTTTTGTTTATTCGACCAAACGATAGTTCTAAATTCTTGAAACATTCAAAGAACAACATTGAAAAGAAGGTTTTTTTCTATGGACTGACTGTATACTTCAAAAGATGAATCGTTAAGATAGAAGAATGTTCTAAAGATGATGCTATATAGCCAACAATACCATGATTTTAATATTCAAGATTGGTTACAAAATCTTCAGACAGCATTCAAAGAGGCCCTAAATTTGCTCTCTATTTGACCACATAGCAGACAAGATGAGGTTTTCAGATGCAAGATCAGTTTAAAGATCAAGTTTAAATGGTATGCAGTACTGAAAATGTTTCCCGGTTTATATGATCGATTTCAAGATCAAATTTATGGATTGTGTAAGCTATGTTTAACAATCGTGGAAATGCATAAATTACATGTTATCAAGTTGTATCTGAAGACTGTTGTCAAGATTATTTATAGCGATTTGTCATTTTGAGATAGGTCTATCTGAATGTTTTGCCATCCGGAAGTTGTTGCAGACGCTGATACTTCTCAAAAAAACGTTTATTTAACAACAAAAGGTCATGAGCAATAAAATTGTGTTTTGAAAGTTTGTCGCTGAGTATATGCTCGACATGATTTGGAACCGACCTGGTGATCTCTGTCAGTTCTTGAAATATTCAAAGAACAGTAATCTACGTTATTTTTAGCAGTGATCTCTAACCGAAAATATGTTTTATATTAAAGGGGTCTTTCAATGCAAATGTGCATTATAACCACTGAATAAATTAAACAAGATCGGTTCAAATTCAGATGAACTACATGTTAACATGAATCAAAACGTAAACAACAAAAGTGTTAACTACTTATAAAGTTAACATTACACAAGTTTCCGACAAAATCAGATCCGGCCATCGAAATGTTTTAGATATTTTAACCTAAAGTTTAAGTTAAATAAAAAATGAAGTAATGATAACGACTAATACGATCAGTAAAAAATAAAGATAATAGAAAATTTGGCGGACTCTGCTTTAAAATACGGACTCTGATATAAAATACTGAGTCTCCATTTTTCCGCAAATATTTATAATAAGCATTAAACCAAGATCCATGGTATGTGGAACACATTTGAGGTGACACTGCTTGAATTCAAACATACCTTGGAGAAAGGATTGCTTCAATCAGATAAAGTGAACATGATCAATAAATAATACTAAATATCGATTTGAAGATCGCATTGGGAGAAATATCAATATCAATACGTCACTTATCATTAAGGATTTCCACAAAAAAGGGTATGTAAATGCATGTAACAATATGCAGTCCAAATTAATTCATTAACTCCTTCCAACTCTCTCAACTAGATTCATCAATAAAAGATTGCAAGTCAAAACTAGAAAAAAGAAAACCAAAATACATTATAAAATACAACTTCATTTGTGCGGATTTATTAAATCCCATCCTCTCAATAATGCTATCCCACGAGGAGGACACATTGGCGTTGTTTTTGTCCGCTCAGCATGACGTATGTTTTGATATTTTTATTAGCCCCCTGGGGTGATGAAATTTGCTCTACTATTCGTTTCATGAACAAGTGACAGTTCCTAGTATGCAATAGTTATACTCATAAGGAAATAAATTTCCATCCGAGTTGAGTATGATGTTGGTTTGTTGTCACAGATGTGTGTGTGGAGTGGATGAGGATTTGCATGATGTAACTTATGTGGGAAAGTAAAGTTGGTGGAAATATTTTGTGACGAGAAACGAAATTTTACGGGTGTTTATGTATCTGATATTTTGGGATACAACATTTATACATGTGTATGCAATCTAGCTCTAAAATATTAAAATAGAATCTATAAATCTAGTCGATCTACAAAAATTCAAGACCATAGTAAAAAAAAATCTGCAAGCCTCAACTCAAGACGCTCCTTGTACGTTATAGGTCCGCCTTACTTGAGAAATGTTTTTATTTCAATAAAAAAAAATTAATGAAGTATTAACCTGAGCTAAGCAGCTCGTTAAATGGATTCCGTGGCATTGTGGCATAGTATTGGTCTATCATAAGCCATGTGGGTCTAAATCCCAAAGTATTTTACAATCCTTAAGTCTTGCTGTCATTTATCTAAAAATAAAAACAGCCCCATCCGTTTTTATGAGGAACAAGAGCATACCCACTTTTTTTCATTGACGTGCCATTTGCTTGCAAGTTCAATGACATTCCAAAGTCACTAATGTAAAACAAATTTGCGGCCATCTATTGTCATGTACAACCATTACATCACCCCATTTCAAGGTTAATGAACACTCAATTTACCTCTTAAGTGCATTTTTACAACATTCAAGGATGCAAATCCATTGTAGATACACACACCTTAGATGTTCACAGACAACACCTTCCTCTCGAAACAGCATTAAGCCGCCCAAGTCATTAGAGGCAAAGTAAACACAAAATGAACAAATCCCTATCCTGATTGCTTTTTAATAGAAGTCAACACAAATGAGAAAAAAAGGTTTTCAGCGCACATAAACCCCATAAGACTAACATCTTCCGCATACATATCTTCCTTCCTTTCATAACTTTGAAAGACGTTTACTGCAAATCTGGGAGCGTACCTAGTCAATTATGAGTACCAACCCAGTCCCCCTTGTTCTTCTTCCTCATAAACATCTCAAATGGATGCTTAACCCTCATTGCAGGCCCCCGTCCCTAATTTATGCAGAGTTAATGAAATCATGTAAACCCCACCTGATGATTTGATGGTTGTACCGGGCTAGATGATAGACCCGACCCCCAGCGCACCATGTTAATGGCGATGATTATGATGATGGTTGGGTCTTGTACTCCACCTACATAAATTGCAGTGCTTTGCTGCCTATAACTGCCATTTACCTTAAATGCGCTACACCAATCTTCGTCTGTAGTATCTGTTGTTACTATGCCGCCACACAGAGGCAGAAGTCAAATCTGTTGTGCGCACATACACACAATGATTGATTAAAATTTATGCGTAAGCTGGCACAGCAACCTCCAAGACAGTGCGACTGCGCACAAGGCGACATCATTACTTTGGCTGCGGCGCAGGCGCAATGCACCTCCAAAGTGAAACATATTACACATCTTTTTGTCGGAGATACATAGTTACGAGGAGTATCTGTGTACACAAATCGATGGTACGTCGGCTCAATTTGGTATCTCGGTTTGCCTCCGTTTATCACTTATTGCAAATTAATCGAGGTATTGCGAAATTTGTTTCCCAATTACCGCCGCACACGGGATACACATGTCGAACTCGTTATTCGTCTCATGGTGCGTGAAGAGCGAAAGCGTTTTTTGGCGCCTTGCCTTAGAAACGTCCATTCGGCTTGATTTTGTTTCTCGTCCAACCTGTGTGGGGACGCAATTTATTTTGATTTTCGGGTTTCGATTAGCCGGTTTGAGACTGAAAGATACATGAACAAACTTTGCCATCGCCGGAATGCACGTGGGACTCAATTTGTAAGGTGATATGGTATTTACGCGTAAACGGGCTCTCTCATTGTCAGGCTGGGGAGTTGTGGAGATGAAGTGCGTAAGTGAAATTAAAATTTTGTTCAAGTGACTGCCTTCCTATGGTGTAAAACATCAGAGCTTGACTGTCCTGATCAAAGACGCAAGATTACCTTCGACTTTGGGAGAGTAATTAATTTCAATCTGAAGACTGGAATCGGTGAGAGATTGCTGCAGGGTAACATGAGTTTTAGAGTGGTGCGCAGGCTTTGACACCACCCACTTTGTAAGCGGCTTTTTCCTTGAGGCTAATATACGAGGTTTGCAGCTGGGATTAAAAGCAACCCTTGTAGATTAGAAAGTGTATCTAGGAGTGGAATGAATAAATATCTATCACTGTCAAATAATCGCATAGTCGTAGGTGTCGGTTTAAGATAGATTTAGACGTCTTAAAGACAAGTTTAGAGTGTGCTTCGTAAATCCTAATGTGTATCGAATAATGGATAGCTAATGCACTAAACCGACTTGGACAAATTCAATGCAATCGTGGCAGTCTTGTATTGGATTGGGATGGATTGATATAGTAATGGCCATTTTTAATGCTTGACATTGCTGACGGATGAGGGCCTAGGGAAATTTCGTTTTATATTCGAAGAGCAGCTGTCCATGATGTGGGATGCAATCAAGGATTCACTTTCAAGTTAATGTAGTTTTGTAGATCGACAAAAGCCTTCACAAATTCTGCGAAATAGTACATTTGCATGTTCACTTTTGTGATTGTCGATCATATTTACTTCGTTGAGGCAAATTGGCAAAAGTCTACCACGCCATGGTCATTTTAATGATGATCAATAAATCTTTGTTCGCATTAAACTTAACAGCAAAACGATCACTTAGATCGATATTTGCAGTTTCACTTCCGATCACTATAAGCAAAACTACATGATCATCTACTAAAAAACAGGATTGACGATGGTAGCTACTTAATTCCGATCATGATTAACAAAATTACGTGATTATAGATAATGATCAAGATCAGTATGAGGAGCTTACATCCTTCGTTGTTTTGGCTGTAATGATAAAATAAATAGTAAGTTTAGGGAATACGGACCTATTGATAGTTTGTGCTTGTGCCTCACTACGATCGTTAGCTGCAGTTTCCTTTCGATTATGATACACAATTGGATAAAATACATACATTGGGTATACTTTTCGATACTAATCAACAAATATAATCAACAAGATACTGACCGATACTTTTTACTTGCATGATCAATGATCCGTCATTGATCGGACATTAAACAGTTTATTTGTGCCGTATGAGTAGCCAATTTTCTGCAGTGATTTTGCTGAAATAATGAGATATTTTATTACCCGTAAAGCTTGTTTGGGATCAAGTAAACAGCTTTCTGCAATGCAGTTCAGGCGATCTACAATTCGCGATCGTTTGACCGGAGGATTGTTAATTCCTGTCGTCTTGAACATGACGCCAAGAATAGAAACATTTTCGTAGACAGGCCAATTTAGCCGGCGTTTTTTTAGCTTTTTTAACCTCATTTACCTAATGAGCTCGGAGTATAAAGGCAGCCCTGGACAAAGTTTATTTCTATCGAAATCACACAATTTTTGCCCCGCATTCCAGGTTATATTATTATATATATCGATATTTAGTCATCCTAGAATGGATCTAGGCAAGGCGAAGCGCTATCATGTGACTTTAACTTGATTCTCGAGAGGATTGTGTAAAACTCCCGAGCCAACACCATTGACACAACCTTCCAAAAAATCGGTGCAGCTACTAGCATACGCCGATGATAGATGATATTGACATCATCGGTAGGACTTAACCTGCTAGTATAGATAAGGAAGCGGCAAAAATGGGTTTAGCAGTAAATGGGGGTAAGGCTAAGTATATGCTATCAACACGAAAGGACACACAACATCGACCAACAATGTTTGGTGGCACATGGATTCATCAAAGGTTCGATCTGGTGGTAGCATTATGCGCTACAATAAGTCTGCATGTATCACTAGGAATATCAAATGCTGGTATACCAGTCTATGTCTAGAGAGTTCATCTTACAATATCTTGGAATTTCCTTATACCCAGGTACCCAGTTAAGGAATGTTGTTATAATATTGGACTACTCAGCCATATCTTAAAGTTTACTTTTGAGTTTGATGATAGCCGGTTGGGTGTCTGAAAAAATGCTTTATCCTTGGCAAGGAACATTTTATTTCAGTCCCGGCCTTTTTCATCGCCATAAGCTCCGCCTAGAACAGCTTAACGTTAGAAATCTTAGCTTTTAAACTAATTTGAAGAAGGATGTAGGATTTAAATTCCATACTATCTCGATCACGCGTTGGGGTCCAACCTAGAATTTTCAATTTTCAATGGTCCTTGAAGGGATTATTTTACACTTACTAAAGGATTTGATGAATTGACTATTTGCTTTAGAAACGCACTTCGAGACACATGACGTATATATTTACAAACGGCAATGACCCAGTACTTGTCAAATTTGCATCCTTACGCATATTTTGGAGAATTGCGCCAATTCTCGTTCGATTTGACGTCGGAACCAGAAGTGGCAGTCTTATTTCTTATGACCACCGATAAAGTGGCACCTCCCATCTCACAGTATGGCAAATTGACATGACGACGATGACAGACCACCCATCTGCATCGAATTTTTAGCGCACTTATTTAATCGCATGAATTTAAAAAAAAGAACCTTCGGGCTGTGGTGCTGCGCAATCCTACTCTCTTACTCAATCCAGGGAAAGTGTTGAAAATTTATCACCCGATTTAAACAAATGAGCATTCTACTCGTACACACGCTTCTTTCGGCTGCAAAACCTCCGTGTGGTGATTCCGCACAGATGCCAAGCGGAACTGAGTTGTTACACCAGCGCAACACAACCACCTGACCAGGCAAAGAGATATTTATTTCTTCACGAAATACGAAGCAAAAAAATAAAACAACTTCCTTTCCATCGTCGCTAACATTGAAATTCCACAGCCGAAACAATGCCTTGATTTGAAGCTTCAGGCACATTCACGGCACACACTGTCGGTGGGTCTCCTCTTTGACAAATTACCATCTTGATGCACCCTTGACACATGGAATACCTTGCACTTTCAGTGCGCTGATATCGTAGAAAGTTTTCGTTTTTTTTCTGTGCAGATGCCGCATGTGCAACTTAAAGCTAATCTTCGAGTCAGATGGCTCGGATGGTGAAAAGTGAAAAACTATTTGAATTCGACAAAAGCAAAACAGCAACAACAACGCAAAAAATGGAACATCAACTATAGAAATCTAAAGGTAATTTGCCATCTCGCCGAAAAGGAGCAAGGAATCACGGCGCGGCGCATACAAGCACACTTGCCATCTATCGGTTTGTTGAAACAAAAAACAGTGAAAATTATGCTATTCAAGCCATCGATTAGTCTATACTCTATAGGGAGCGAAGAAACACATCATCTCATCAGACTTTCGGTGTCCGGACGTAGTAGATACATCAAAACAACGCCGAATTGTGCCCGACGGGCAAATGGACATTGTTACCAGTTTTTTTTTGTGCATCTAGATATCTCGCTTTTAGACATCTCAAAAGAAGCGCTCGCGAGCGAAATAGACTGTTTTTTTTTTATTGTTTACGAGTGATTTTCATTTAATTTCTAACTATCTTTGCGGCCATAGATAGTTGATACTGAACGGTTGTGCTCCTGATCGGAACTGTCCGTGGCGCGAGCGGTGGTGCTTTGTTGGGCATCTTCGACCGGGGCGCGATGGTAGCAAATCACGTCCGCAATCTCACCGGCTAAATGGTAATTTCAATGTGATGCACTTTTACTTTGCAGAATCCAACTTAACCTCTATAAGTTTGTGTATGTGTGGTGCCTTCTTCACGTTTGTCTAGCGGTTCAGGCAATTTAAATCTAAGGCATGCCTTTTGCCTTATGGTTTGTGTTTGTATGGAGATGTCTGCACTATGGCATAGTTGAAGGCGTTCTGCAAGCCGGGACGATCATATAACTACGGGGCGTTACCCAGCAGCGCGCAGTTTGAAGCCAAAATGGGTTTTTAAGAGTCGGCAGTTGAATTACGCTTTTGCAACGTCAGTAAGTAGTCATTTTAAAAGTGTAACAGGTTAATTTCAGGGGTAATGATTGAAGGCTGCAATCTAAAGGAGGTGAAATATTGAAAGAGAAAGTTTTTTTTTTGCCCAGCTACTTCGGTGGGTTTTCTTTTTGAGGGAAAGAAGTTCGGTTTACTGATGCCTAAAATGTTTGTTTTGTCCAACGATTATCTAATGTTCACGTAATAGGTCGAAGAGGTGAGTAGAGTTGATGTTAGGCTTTAGAGACGGATTGGAATAGTAAATTAAATATTTGCAGGAAAATTATCATTGAAATTATAGAACCTTATATAACGAAAGGGCTAGAAAGACACCCACAAAGTATCAAAAAAGAGAGATGAACCCACGGTAACAAAATGGGAGCCTTCTAACTTAGAGATTTTTGATAAGAATGGAGATGTTATTAAGAAAATATCAAAGGTTTAAAGAATTCCACTCACTACGACTTGCTATTGACTTCGCTGCGAAACGAAATACCACTATAGCCAGCACACAATTCGTTCAGGTTGATAACAGAAAACCTTACCAACGTATTTATTGAACTAATATGTATTGAGCTGCCTTAAACCGTCCGAAAATACCTGCAAATATTCAAACAAATAAGTTCATGGGAATGGCCCTAAAAAACCAATATCTCACAGCTAAATATAAAAGAAAGGATTATCACATTCAAGGGCTAAAAGCTGATAAAAAATATATGAGTGGATGGCCGTATGTTGTAATAAGAAAAGGCTTAGTCAGAGAAGCTTCCAACGGGTCGCTAGAACACTAAGACCAGATTTGGTTCAACGTTTATATCCAAATGAAAAATGAAGACTACATCTAAGAAAAATTCTGGAGTACTTGATAAGATGCGGATAGTCAAAATGATTTATCGCATCAACATGACCAAAGGTGCAAAAGAACCAGAAGAATTCTGAAGAAATAATCGCTATAGATTATGTTTTGAATTGTTCTTAAATTATTGGTGTACTTTGTAAATATTCCAATAAAAGACATTAACAGAGTTAAATCGCTGGCAGGATCGATGTGCCTTAACATGTCCTCCTCTTACGATCTACGTTCACAAACAGTAGGTACACAGTTTGATTAAATATGTGTGCATATCGCAGTCTTCTTAAAAAGTTTTCTAATATTACTTTTTAAATAGTAAGAAGTCTTAACAAAGTTAAATCGCATAATTACTGCTCCTTTAAGCGAAAAGTTAATGTAAACTTTAAATTTCGTTTCCAATATGTTGACTCTTTGATGACATGCATGTGCATCAACGCCGTCTTATAATTCATCTAACGTTTGTCGACATGGTACAGCATACAATGATACAGTTTCTTTATCCTTTTCTTTGACGAAAAATGGCACAATGATGCCGCCAGCTAAATTCAACGGTGACGAATCGAGGTAAGTGTCTTATTACGAACATTTTGGCATACATTGACAATGTTTTGGAGGTGTACGTACCACTTCTGAATCACTTTCTGGGAAAAGTAAAAAAGAAAAAGTAAAATTCACGAATCGTCTGATATGTAACATTCACACGGATATACCGTTACGTTTTCTTCATACTTATCGTCGACAAAAGTAGCCCAGATTTTTCTCACAACCACGCATGTGTGTGTATAGTGGCGGGAACTACAATTTTAATGCCAAACCTGAACTGCACCAATTGATGAAACTCAGATAATTATTTGCCCGATCAATCGAGTACGGCGGCTAAAACTGGTGATCAAACCAAGACCCTTTGGGCAGAAGTTTATCGCGCTAAACACCGCGCCGCGGATCATAAATATCGGAGATGATTCATTTAAAAAATGTCATTTAATAAACATAGTGAACATGTTCAATACATGTTGGCACACTCATTAAGTATGAGCGGAACACGAACCCACGAACATGCTGCAATCAAAATCATAACCACTCCACAAAAAAACCGTTTCTTATTAACTGAAATAAGAGCTAATAAATAGATCAGAAAATGGAAAGTATCTAAATGGGATAACCCATTGTAAAGTAGTTTAACACCACCATACCATCCGAAGACTAAGTCATGTCAGGTCTGCAGTCATTAAAGCACCAAAAGCTTTTCTATTCTTTCAAATTGTCTATCTAATCTAATTATTTTCTGTACAACTTGCATGTCAAATTTCTTCTATGATCCTACCACCAAATTTAATCTACGAACTTGACTCTGGTCGACATGCAAACAACCGGAATTCCCAAAATTACACCCAACCTTGTGAATTAACAAAATATTCCATTCTACCCAACCCAAAAAAAAAAGAACCTCACTAATTTCTCGCCACACCTCTGTAGAAGAAAACTGCTCCGCCATCCAATTACCATCTATTCCGAATGTGAGCCTCCATCAGTGCGCGCAGTTTCACAACTCCACAGTAACAGTAATTACCGCCAATTATTGCAATACCCACATTCATGACCCCCGCCGGCTATTTACTAATTCGGCTCATACTCAAATGAACACTTCTTGTTCGTCTAATGGTGGATTCGTGATTCGTCATTTGTTGGCCAACTATGAGTACATCCCTTGCAGCTTATCCCCCAACCACATCCATCCGCCAATCAATCACCGACCGAGTAGCCTAGGCAATTTCCACAGAATCAATTCGAAAATTAATTTGACTCGGATGGCAATTAGCGTGAGGTTTTCCCACAATCATCCATTCATCTGTCTATTCGTCACTATTGTCGACAACTTATGTAAACAAAACCTATATGTGGGTCCGAAAGTCCTAACCCTGCTCGAAATGCATAATAATCCAGCGTATGGTAATTGCAAAATCGTTCGATTGACCTGCAAGCCCAGACCCGAACCTAAATTATAATCTCCAGATGTCCCGATTTAATCGGATCATGTACATCATCTAATCGATCACGATCGTCGGCGTTTGCCCGATTTGCATACGTAACTCGTAGATCAAGCGTGCTCCACTTTCCATTCAGCAAGAGCATGCGGTTTCCTTCCATTCTCCTTCTCGTGGCTTACCATTGTAAATGTGTCACTCATCGAACGTATGATGATCGTGTGTGTGATGGATATTGGATATGAAAACCCGGAAAATGAAAATTGACTTCTTTTCCACTCAAATTGAGGAAGACATTTGAGCTAATTACCACAAGTAGTGCCACGCCCACATCGGGAATCGTCGGCAGTATTTTTTTTTTTGTTTTCCCATCAGCAGGTGTTACGTCCTGCCATCTGTTTGGACACGAGTGCATCAATCAGATTGACACTCTTTTGTTGAACACCTCCACCTCAGTAAGCACCCCATTAGCTACGGAATTGAAGGTGGAAATGTATTCTGTCGGTGAGCGATGGTAATTTCTTCGTCGCATCGTAAATATGAATTTATTCAAAGTTTTTGTTTGTTTGTTTATTTGAATTTCCCGCCACGTTGTATACAAGATCGTTTTGTTCCCCATTTTACGATGGCGATTGATAGGTTTATGTCCAACTAAATGACTGGTTTGACATTTATTGGTCGTGTGGCTTTTTGAATTCGGAATGAGTTCGACTGGCGAGTGGAGAGTGCCCAAAATGTCGTTGTCTAGCGAATAAACTATCTTTTGTCAACACCATGAGGTGCACGAGGCAGAATTTTAAAACAAATACAAGATCTTTATATAGCAAGCGATTGATTTAAATTTTATGTAAATGTAAATGTATAAATTTTATAATTTATTTATTTTGGTCTTTTTTTCTTTATTTGCAGGTAAGTTGGATTACTTGAAGACCCACGTCGCAGTTTTAAGAAAAAAAGTCTTTGCAAAAAAGAGAGTATACAGTAGAACGGTACAGTCGAAACCAATTGGTTGTATCAAGTAAATGCTGCCAAATTCATGAAATATGTGATGAGTAAAAAAAACCTATAGTGTTCGATCTTCATTTGTATATAGATGGATATCGTGTCAAGTTGTTAGCATCCTACAACTTTCTAAATATTAAAATATAATAACTTATGAAGAAGGTTAGGGATCAAATAGAAAATCCTTTCAATAACCAGCAAATCAAAAGCAGAATTGACAACATCTGCATACATCCGAGAGGAGTGCATACAAAAATTAACTTCTCCGTCACAATTTCACGAACTAAAATGACTTCCCGATTGGCTTCATTTTGGCACCAAAAATTGAATTCAGCTTTCGCTACGTCAATGTTGAACTTCCTATTTTTTCAGACATGACATCCTAACCTCACAACCACAATCCTACGCAATCTGTGTAGGAGCAAACTATCTATCTCTCATTTTTTTCCATAATCTTCCGTGTAAACATCACATATTGACGACCATTCGTGTATGCTGCTAGTCTTCACCCACTTCGTTTGAACAGTTCAAGTTGACATACAACTACTCAAGTGTCACTTTATTAATTCCCAAAACAAATACCAGATGTGCATCGTAGCATCGTGATGCATTTGCATAAATGACAAATCAACATTGTAGCCAATTAAGATAAGCCCGCGTTATTTTCATAATCCAACTCCAACCGTCACTTAATTAGCGCTGCTTTCACCGTATTGGAAGGTTCTCCGAGTTGGGTTTGTCTTTGTCTTTGTGAAACTTTCATGATAATTGTCAAAAGTGATTTAACATGTTAACGGAAAACCACGATTATGTCATGAATAATCGGTATCTGTAACAGAATTAACACATTCACTGAAATCTACACACATGTGAAGAGTGAATTAATGGTCCTTCGAACCGGATTCATGTTGCAGATCTGGTTTGTGTATCAGCAACATGAATCCGGTTCAAGCAAAATAGTATCATGAATGTGTACCTGCTCTGAATGTCACAACAGTGATGCCAAATATTTTCTATTTGCCAATGTTGTGTCTACCGATGTAGTGTCACAAATTTTATCATTTTTTATTGCGTCAAAGATTTGATTGATCTATGGCAGCGCTATGAGATGTTTATCACCTTTCTGTCAGTTGGATGATGTATGATTTCTCACCATTTTCCATGGAGTTTTCCTATTTCGCAAGATGTGCGTTTTTTTTGTTGCACCAAATCAGCGGGTACTGTTGAGTTAAGTGAAAGCCGTGTTAATTAAGTGATCATTGACTGAATTACAATGAGTTGGGTTTTTTTTTAAATTGATGCAAATGTACAAACATGGTGCAACAGCGACTGATGTTTGCTAGTCGCATTACGAATGATGATGGATGATAAGTAAATGTCAACATTATGCTTAATTTGATTAGGTGAAGAAAGTTGTAATTTGTTTTTGAAATGGCGGCGATGGGAGGTTGTGTTCTCATGTTGGGATAGTAGATGAAAATGGACATCATTTAGAAAATGGCAGAGAAAAACGAGATATTATATTTTTTTCAAATGTGCTAGTGTCAATATATAACGTGTGAGGTCATTACTTCACAAAGGAGGACGAGCGGCAAGCCTAATCCGTTATTTGCCATTCATTTCGGGCACAGAAAAACTTTTTATTTGGATCTTTGTAATGACTAATGACTGTAGTAATACGCAGGATTTCTAAATCATTTTCATTTTTACATTTTTGACTAAAAATAGTTTTCAATACAAAAGTTCACCAATAAAATTTATTGTTCACTCGCGCTCTACGTGTCCTAGTGATAACGACTATGATCGCCCTGTGCTAATCTGGGATAACTGGCGTATTTTTCATCGGGTTTAATTCATCTGAGAGGCGATGAATTCGATTCTGCAGCCCAGAAATGGCTTAGGTTTATTCTTCATAGTCCATTGGCAAAAAATGTATTTTGCTTGCAGATTACATGTCTAAAAGGCTTCATCTTCTATCAGGCCTATGACACTCCTGGAGAAGTTTCGTTATAGTTAGTGGCTCTATATGTTAAGGTATGATGTATCCAAAGGTATGGGGTGAAAACACATCTTACAGAATTGATGACGGACCTAATTAGGCGTTGTTCTGATTTTTCTTATACCTTGGAATCACCCGCGATTCGAAGCTTCTCTGGGTTGAACACTACATAGTGAAACAACTTACGATTTGCAGTCTTGTCCTATGAATATGCCTTTGGAAAAAATCAAAGCTACTTCTAAAAAAAAATTATTCAGCAGTTGTTTGCAGACACCAGCTCTCACAAATACACATTATGTATTGCTTTTGTCAATCTGTACCCCTTTATGTCTTCATCATTGGCTGTACAAAAAATTTGCACTCCCAATTTGTTTCTTTAAATACTCATCGGGACTCTAAAAGTAAGGCTAACATAAATGACTAACTTGAGACTCCACTCACTTAATTATGCCCTCGAACGTGACTTCAATCATTTAACAGACAAAATAGGTATAATCCACAACAATATTTCTTAAAAATGTTCAACCAAAATTGTTAAAAACAAACGTCCCAAAATGTTGGCGTGGCACAAAACGTTCTTTGAATTTTGTAGAGGACATTATAAACATATCTGTACAGTGTACATATATGTTTGTTTGACGGCGTCTGTCAAATCGGTTGGTTATTATTTTGTCACCAAAGTCAAATCACCATGGCAAGTTACACGATTGAGTAGCACGTCCAAATGATTAAACTAGTGTTCGTGAAAACGTTGCGCTTATTATCGACAGACGCAGATCCAATTCGATCACCAAACATTAAAGAATCGACTTTAAAGGGCTTCCAATTCGAGACTGCATATTCGATAAGAAATTAACCTGCCAATCTTACGTCAATAAGGAAAGTCAGAGCACCCAAGAACTTCCTCGCTGTTCGTGAGAGTGTGCAAGAGAACCTGAGGCAGTCGAATTATTCGTCGGGACTTGGGCCTGTATCCAATTGACCCAGAATCCGTAGCTAATGACCATAGTCAAACCGGTTTGTTCGCTGACTGGGCTTCGGAGGGCTTGAAAGAGAACTCCAATTTTGGCCGAAAAATAATCTTCATGGACGAAGCCCACTTTTTGCAGAATGTCTATGTTAACAAGGAAAATTGCCGTATATGGGACGACGCCAATCCACACGAGGATAGGCCAGCGGCCTCATTGGTCCATTCTGCTCCGAAAACGACGTTGTGGATGCCAATTAGTCAATGGCCACCGCTACGGATCAATTATAACCAATTTCCTTTGGCCCAAATTGAACGATATGGACGTGGACGAGATGTGGTTCCAGCAGGACGGGTCTGCGTGTCAAACAGCGAACGCCACTCCATAGGCGATTTGAGGGTAGAGTTATCTTTCGCGGAGGTGACGTGAATTGGCCACATAGATCATGCGATTTGATCCCATCTTATGTGCGGTTTTCTGAAGTCGTAGGTCTTTGCCATCGACCGTTGTCCTTAAATCCAATATAACCCAGGCGATTACTAAAATTAAGTCGGATCTATGCTGCAGAGTCGTAGAAAATGAAACCTCTTGGATCGCAGCCACAGTGCAAAGTAGTGACAGACATTTGAACGATGTCTAACAAACTGCTTGTTTTATTCTATTTGAACGTCGGTCTGCCCTTATTGAAAAACCCTATTCTTAATCGAGATGGTTCAAAATCCGTATAAACCCATTGCATGATAAATTCTTAAAAACTTTTTTCGACTTCCCTAATAGTTTAACCAAAAAAAATGTTTTTTTTTTCCACAGTCCAGGCGCAAAAAAAAAATTGAACACTGTAATAACAAAAGCGGTGTCTTTCATTAATAAGAACAAACGGTTGAATTTTTAGTTAAACCGGTCAACTTGTTTTTGAGACTACTTCTTTCTGTTCATAAGCCTTACGAATTTTATAAGCTGCATAACTTTGTGTTTTCAAGCCCCAAACTGGTTTCTATTAACAAAATTTAATGTCCCCAATGGCCTTGTAGAAAATTACCTAAAGGAACCATAAAAAAGTGTAAATACCAGATATCGCGTAACTACGCTTTTAGTCAGCTACAGACTAATATAACCACAAAGACTATTTCTCACAAAACCTTTACCCAACAATGAGATTTCCGCTCCATTCACACAAAACGAGTGAAAAACAATTAAGTACGTTTTTAACCCCACTGGGTTAATGGTAAGTAAATTACTTGAGACTTCACTCGACGTTTCATTGCCAAACCCAAGCAGAAGACCATAAGTTATACAGACATTCAGTGCCGCTCCGAAATGCGGCGTTTGGCAAGCTCTCATCTTGCAGTTCATCATATGAAGACTTCGTTGTTGGTGGTTTGCAGTACCGCGTTCAAAGTGATTGAGTTTAATGCGATAAATCTGTGGTCAACAAAACTTCATGTAAAGGTCTCGTCTCTGTTAAGAGTCATCATCATCATTTGGCTTATTGTGCAACGAAATGGATTCGAGTATCATCCATGTCATATTTAGGTCAAAAACATTCCTAATGTCGATCTAATTTCACTGAAAGTAATCATCGCTGAATAACATTGAACCCTACTACTGGGTTGGGGATTACTTCACACCAACCTCATTAAAGGATAAATACAAACAAACAAAAGAATCCAACGCTCAATAAGAGTGTCAACAACCCACGTTTGACATATTTTGTCTCGCGTTTGTCTAATAAAATACACGACTTCCCGAAACTCTGGGCTGTCATTCAACGCGTCACTGGCGAAGTGAACCATCTTGCATCAACGCCGGCTTACACGGTACTTCATTCCCTTTTTTAGGTCAAATTTGTACACATCAGAAAAGTTGTAATTTCCTCTTCATAACTGGAACCGCGTTTGATGTGTCAATTTGTCTTCTGTCAGATATCCAAGTGCTGTTTATTTGAACTGAAATTCCTTCACAACACACACTCCAATACACAAATGCCAATGAAATCTATTTTTAACCGCAAAACAAAAGGTTGCTCCTTTTTCTCGATGAAAAGATACAAAAAGTCAAATTCAATGACATCTATGCATCGAATATTCGACGCACCCAAAATACACTTCAAGAGAACTTTTTATTGGCAAAATTCAACTACTCGTACTTTCTTGCAGACAGACTTCGGAAGTCAAAAAAGATAGATAGATACTTTCGTTCACACCTTGAAAATTGGAAAGTTGCTGAATTGGGTGTGCGCCATCGAAAGGATTCTAAGAATATAAACACGAATTCGGGATGAGTCAACGAACTGCTCGTTGTTGCAGTAGTGAGTTCCATCCGGTACCGAAATAGTATCTTGTTGTAGATGAGCGCGAGTATCTTTTGCATATAGTACCAACCATGTGCGTTTGGTTTGAGTCACAATTGTGATTGCGTGTTGATCTGTTGCCAAAATATGTGGCTAAAGTAGAACGCCGCCATAGTTTTCGGTGAGACATACTTGTGCGAGTAGATGGTGTTTGCGTTTTGTAGGGTTTCGGACGATGGCGAATTTGATGGTGTATTTTGGGAAAATCCAATGAAACTCTAATTTTCTGGTACATATTTGGAATGGAGTGGCTGATTTTTTGAAAATACTACACAGGGACAGTTTTGGATTGTAACTATTTAGAACGGAGATATTTTTAACAACACATATGTGTATAGGGATTAAGTACATGTGTCGAAATTTTAAATGCAAATTAAAAATGGATTGTACTTGATTTGGGAATTTTAATTGCACCTTTCTACGTCTTTTTGTACGATTGACAGTAGCATTTAACTCTCGATCTTAGATATCCTTGCTCTACTAACATAGAAGTCATTCTAATAGCTGAAACGTTCGTTCTTGCATATCTTAGTAGAATGCCAAGTCACCACTTGGAAAACTGTTTTCATAATGATTATACAAATTCAAAATGGCGGGTTGAAGATAGCGGAACTTTACGTGTCAGAAAAGAAATCCCAGAACTCAGAAGGTTGCACAACGTATGATCGATTTAAAATTGGCACGTCAGTAGTTTCTAGTTACAAAAAGATGGTGGCTACAATTGACGACTGAATGATCGCTATTTTTGCTATCAAATCATATACTTTTGACAACTAACAAAATGTATAAATTCAAATTTCAGAGGACTTAGTGAAAAACAATGAAGTGAGGCCCTAATGAAACGGCACTTTGTTATTCTTTTTAAAAATGGAAAAGAGGTGGGTGACGGATGTTTTTTTTAAAGTTGTTCAGTACAGCAAGTTGCTCAGAACCTTGTCCCGTTGTCAGCATCGCAACACTTCACTTATATTCAAGGAAATCTTGTACACTTTTGAAGATATAGGTGCTAGTCTATTTGCACGTTTACAAGTCTGTTCCAGATTTAAATATTTCAGAGACGATCTAAGAAAAATTAGCACCCTGTGGAAACGCAAATATTGCTTGGAATGTTCGGTATGGTAGGAATGCAAAAAGGATATACGATCCGTTTTACCACCTTCTCTGATTCTTGTGATCATAAACTTCGTAATTCCCTCAGTACATGGAATGGCATTTGGTTTCAATCATCTGGACTTGGCTGAGTCCATCGCATGTCTGCTTTAACATAGGGTTATGGATTTAGACAATATGGTTTCGGATCAAGAAGAAAAGGCATAGCATGCCCCCCCACTCCGTATCCAATTTTGCACCCATCCCAAATCCAACAGTTGGCCCAATCAGGGAGGTTCATTCTTTGCATACTGCCAAACTGTAACCCCCCTGCTTGGTCACTGTTGGATTTGGGTTGCGTGCGAGTTCGAATGCATCCAAAGGAAATAAACTCCACAACTAAAAGGCTTTAATAACCGCAGGGCTTATTTCCATTTCGAAACGAAAATATGCCCCGCGGGGACTATTTCCTTTCGTTTTTGAGGATTTTAGCCACATGGGGATTAATTCCGCGGGGCTACATACATACATTTGGGTGCCGGGTCACAGATATATCCCAGGGAACTGTAAGGCGGATGAGTTTGCCAGACTTGGCACTACCCTTTATATTCTACCGCCACTATAAATGTTGGGCATACGGCATACCCTTCGCTACATGTAAATCATCAATCAAACTGGATGCAATCAAGAAAGCAAACCACTGACGGGTAAACGGCACAACGTGTCTAATATCCATACAACTCTGGCCAAACATTGAGCAGAAACGATCGCTTTGCTTGTGCTTGATAATGCTGAACAGATCAAACATTAGTACCATCATCGTTGTCCTTACAAGACACTGTCCCTAAGGCTCACATGCAAAAAGACTATAGACCTTTTTAGCAATGACTTCTGCAGATGCTGGTTGGACGAGAAGCAGGAGGAGTGTATTCCTAACCTTCCCTGCTCTTGTCCAGCACTCTCCAACAATAAAACTTCACCTAGGAGACTAATTCTTTGACAATCTAAGTTACCTGGGTATTTATGCCAAAAACCGCTTCATAGTCAGCTCTGAATGGTTTACTTAGGCAAACGAATCTTTGTGAAAAGTCGACAGATACAAGTGGTACCACAACTGAATTTCCTGGTATAAATATCCATGCGTATCGCGTGCAGCCGCTATAACCTAACCTACCGCGGTATATAGTTTAATTTACAGATTATGAACTTTTGACGAATGAACTGCTAATTAGTGATTAATTTGACTAATTTTAAGTCCATTGCTCCAAGCTACCCTTAAAATGTAACATCCATAGATGTAAAATAATTTCATCAAACAACCTCTTCAGCTATCTCCATCCATAATCCGATTAACTTGGAGAAATCATAATTTGCACCAAGTACCCGCACTGGTGTGACAACAGCAAACTAGACTTCATTGATAATCCTGCGGGCACTTGAGAAATTGCTCAATTAACGTGACAACGAAGCCCATGTTCACTGAACCAATAAAAAAATAGTTTTCCTTCTTTTTTTCTCAAGTTGAATTCATCAATAGCCCGCAACAAAGAAGAGTTCATTTACATTCAATCTCGACTTGTCTGTGCTCTTTAATAAACCACACACATAATGTCTTCCAACACACTAATTAGCCAGATACCTCACTAATGTCCGAGGTCTAATGTGCTCTAGCGCTATCTGAGGAGGAGAAATTCCTGCGCCTCTTCTTCTACTCTAATTGTAATGGTCTAACCAATCGCATTAAAACCCAAGCCTCCATATAATAGTCTTTCCTGGTCATTCGATATCACTGGGAATTTCTTTCGCCTCTGCACAGTGCCGGTATCTGTCATTAACCAGGTTATTGGCAAAAAAGGTAAGAC
The DNA here is from genome assembly GCA_932526625.1 of Rhingia campestris. NCBI lineage: Eukaryota > Metazoa > Arthropoda > Insecta > Diptera > Syrphidae > Rhingia > Rhingia campestris. Next base: position 32,245,923 of record OW052184.1, on the reverse strand, counting down.
ACTGGAAAATGTTGTTGCAGTCATGCAGAGATTTTTACTTCGCATCGCAAAATCCATAAAAAACAATTAACAACCAAACAGTGTTTGGTCGGAGGGTGGAGGGAGGCTTCAGTTTGACATGATTACCTTCCTACATACGATAGCTGGTGCTACTGCGGTGGTGCGTTGTTGTTCCAAGAAAAATAATTATATCGTCGGTCTTGGTCGGTGTATGATATGGTATTTATAGGAAATATACAACTTTCATGTGGATACCATAAAATGCGCATGCGCAACATCACGTGTACGATGTGTCCACAAATACTGAGAATGGCTGCCCTCATGGCTATAGGGTACTACAACTGAGACGGAAAAAAAAACTAAGTCTAATGACATTTTAAAGAGATGCCTTTTCCCCACGTCCATGGGCCACTGGCCATGTTGTGATTGACTCTCGAAATGGTCATGGAAAATGTGCACCGAATTCGAGAGAGTGCATTGGATTTGTTCATGGATTCCTTCATCTTTTGAAGTTTTTTTTTTATGTTGGCTCATCATGTTGGTTTCGATCCATGTTTAGGTAGACCGCACGCATTGCTAGGTAGTTCCCTTTTAAAGTTCATTACTATCGAGTTACAGTGTGCATGCAAGCACAATGACCTCCATTATAACGGAACATGCATAAATTGGTTCAACAAAATTATATTTTCAAAAAAAAGTCGAAGAATCCAATGGAACGACCTTGTGTGTGTTCCCATTCACTTGGATTCTTTTTTTGGCGCGTATGCATATGAAATCGGATGCCTTTTTGATATGAAGACGGGCTATAACTGTTTGGATTTCATAACACAAATCCAGTTAGGTACCCTTTGTGTACCAGCCACATAGATAGTCTGAAAAGTGGAAGTTTATGAAGAGGAGACACTCTCAATTTATATGGAAATCAAAACCTGTAACTAGAGAGTTTGATATAGATGTATCTGTGGTTTTTTTGAAACGTTCGAGTGTTTATGTTATTACGAGCAGTTCTCACTCACCTCCTGGCAGTAAGGTATAAAAGACTCTGAACAGCTACCGTACAAATGCATATTGATATTCCATTTAGATTGGTTTATCTTTGCTGCAAATATTGTTAGACGCACATTCGTCTCTAGTTGGTACTGTTGTCAAGTATTTGATATCCAAATTTGGCACATAAAATTATCGCCAGAAACGTGATTAGTTTAGACACAACATCAGATAAATATTGCACATCAAATAGTCTTCCAGGGCTATTAACCCAAGTGAATATTTTTATAGCAATCTAAATGATCTCAACAACTTTAGGATTACTTGTTATACTCTATCCACTATCTATATTAGTTTTGATATATGGATCAACTCAGAATCACTAGCTGGTTCGATTTAGGCATGTCTGGCTGTCCGTCCGTACATCAGCAGTTTTTGGGGTTTATTTTTTCAGCTAGATTGATGAAATTTAATACACGAACTTTTTATTGCTTCAAGCAGAACAAGTGTCAACATTTTTAAAATCCTGACACACCCACTTCTCAGAAAGGCGTTATTTTTGAAAAAACTATTAAGAATTTTTAAAAGTGTCTGTTAAAGACATTTAGACAATCTCAATATCTATATTTTGTCTATATAACATTTGTTTTTACCACGTCCTCTTTGTGGGGGCGTTTTAAGTTAGAAACGGAATTCGGTTAAATTTTAACGAAATTGAAAAAAAAATATTCGATGAAACTACTTCCATAATGTTGGTATGAATATATGGCTTTTTCATATAAAAAACTATTTTTATAACATTTGCCAAGCATATGACATCGATTTATTGCATGATACAAGAATTGGTTTCAGCTGAAGCTAAAGCAGAGTAACCCTATGATTGCTTAGATCTTTTGATAGTCTAAGTGTATCTTTTTTGTGTTTCTTTGTTTTTTTTTTGCACAAATATGAGATCATTCTGTTTAACGTCGACTCTGAACGTCAAATTTGAAAAGCGTTTCTCTGACTTTTTCAGCATGGGAAGTTATTTTTTTTACCAATTTTAATTGTAAAAGTCAATGTATTCATTCGGATTTTAGTTATGAAATGTCTGGCTAACAGATGGCGTTATTCTTTCAGTCAGTAAACAATACTGGTATTGCTTAGATAGCTAAGATATTTCATTAATTTTGTAATCATAGATGCTACAGTCTTCGATATTCATTCACAACTAAATAAACTGTTCCAATTTCGGTCATGGTTTATAAACATATGACACCCTATTTCTATACGCTTTCTTGTAGGGGTATATTAGTTTTGATATTAAGTTTGTAACATAGAGAAACAATTTCGATAGATTTACCTTAAAGAATATGGATTGACTCAGAATTGCTAACTGAATCGATCTACCCATATCTGTCTGTCTGTGTGTCACCGAGCTTAATATGTTGAGCTAGGGTGATGAAATTTGGAATATAGGCTCTTTGTCCGACTAAGCAGAAACATTTTCCAATTTTTTTTAAATCAGCCCACTGCGACGCCCACATTTTAGTAAATCTGGGTTGGCCAAACGGTTAAGAATTTTGAAAAAAGTGTCTGAATAACATATCTATATATCTCACATAAAGTTTTTAGCCACGCCTACTATTTGGGGATGTGTTTTTTTTTGTAAAAACTGTTCTCTATACAATTTAAAAAAACGAAAAAACTTTTGATGAAGCATTTCGAAAATAATACTATGAACTTTTTGGGGACAGTTTCCTAAAAAAAACATTTCTTAAACCTATCCCATAGAAAATCGTTTTTTTTTGTGTCGAAACTTAAGAGATTTAAATAACTTATTAATATTTCATTCCCATTCCGTTCTAGCCACACCAAGTTTTGGGGATGTTCAATTTAAGGATGGAATGGGAAATAGTATTCAAAGATTCCCACGGCGGATTGTATGTAGCCTTCTCATATGATTATACCCTATCCCATAGGGGTATATTAGCTTTGACATTAAGTTTGTAACATCGAGAAATAATTTCGCTAGATATAGATACCTCAAAGTATATGGATCGTCTCAGAATCGCTAGCCGAGTCGATCTGGCCATGACTGTCTGTCCGTCCGTCTGTATGTCACCAATTTTGAGCTAGAGTGATACAATTCGGTATATGGACTCTCTGTTTGACGAAGCAAAAACATTTTTAAAATGCTCCCACTGTCACGCCCCCTTTTTAATAAATCGTTTTTTTTTTTTTGCCAAACGGTTGAGAATTTTGAAAAAGTGTCTTAATAGGATAGTTAGACAATCGCAATATCTATATTTCGTCCATATAAAGTTTTTTACCACGCCCACTTTTTTTTTTAATTTATAGATACAACCATTCTCCGCATTTGTTCAAAATTCTAAATATATTTATCCAACAGAGGGCGCCATGTAAAAAATGAAGGGGTTTTGTTCAAATATACAGTTCAGAAAGCATTACAACTTTGTTGATACCGAATTCTCCAGGCTATATTTAAAACTTCAGTGTATTCCGATTTTGTTTGTGCCGTATCTTGCCAACAGAGGACGCCATATTTATTATTTGAATAGGTTGTCACTTCTGATTGTAAATCAAAACATGTTTTCGTTGTTAATTCTACAGCTTACGGCATTTTGCTGAGATTGTCAGAACAATCTTCGACTCAACAAGCGACGACATTACGTTCATATTGATTATCGATATGTCTTATAATACATATTATATTCACATGACAGAGGGTTATTTTCACGTTTGACACTGTACTATTGCTTATCTCAATTATGAGCCCTGCAATCCTTCTTCATAATTGTTTGTATACCACTTTGGATTTCCCATTCCATCCTTCTATACACGTTAAAAATATACCTAAACATGATAAACCGCATTTATTAGAACCAATCCATTGTTCAATGAACTTCCACTTCAACTTCGTAGATAATCATTTCTCTTATAAATAAATAAAAAAAGACGAAACCACCAACCAAGAGATAATAATAACAATTTTCCTCCATTTACCTTCGCAATCGTGCTCGCGCCGCGCCGGTGCAACAATATCCCCCATTACAGATACAGATACCTACGACTCTTTCACCACTCAACCCCCCATTGTTTCCGTTGATCCGGCCATCGTACAGTCGTGATAACATCTCTTATGTTATTGACTCATTGTTCACGAAAATTATTGCATATTTCGGAACTCCCACTTTAGCTTATAGCCATCAATCTAAGAAATTCGTTTGCCATCATCTCTAATGATCATCAATTATTTTTTTTTATCCCCTCAACAATAAACTGTCAAAATATTGTTGTTTATTAGATGCATTAACACTTTCCTTCCGACTGGACCGAAGTGCAGGTGTTGCGCATGCGCATGCACTACACAAGTACATCCAGAAGGAGTCGAGCAAATTGAATTATCCATCCCATCCATTATGACGTGCGCCATGGTAGGCTCGTATCTACGCGTATCTCCTCGATCGTATGCCGGTAGATTTTAATAAGGAAATTACCTTTAAAAGCCTGAAATTCAATAAATTTATGAAAAACAATTTTTTTCGAAAAAAAACACGGTTAACTATGTGAAAGAGCATGCTCCTTGTTAACCCGCTGTGCGAGCACAGATGCGTTTCACATCCAGCAGCCAAAGGTTATCCACTTTTTCTCTGACACTTAACCACTTGTAAGACTAAGTATCTGCGTGTATCTTTGGCAAATATTCTTGCACAAAGCACTTTCAACCGTAAATTAAATCTAACGACAGTCAGGAAGAAGTTTGCTAGATGTGATGAGATACGAGTTCGTGTATGAGTATGTAGACGATGTACGAGCCGAGGGTAGTAGCACGACATGGCAGAGATGATGTGATGATCATTATATTGGTGATGTGGCGAAAGATTACTTCATTTTCTGTGAGACAAATCACCCGCAATGAAATGACGACTGAGAATTTTCGTTACCACATCTAAAGATGTATCTTCTTAGGGACATATTCTCAACCACTTTTTTTTTTTTTTTTTGGAAGATCGTGAGCCCACGCGTCTATCTCATTAGTGATGCCATTTAGTGTCGTGTGATGTGATTCAACGCCGCCTAAACAGATACACGCTACACCATATGAAGGTACACATTTTGCCACAGCAAAACCCGGAGCAACGACGCGACGTCTTGAGGCAAAAGTGATGAGCGCGCACTTCGTAGTCATTTGGGCGTTCCTTCAACGTGACCCCATCTATCCTCTACTCCTATGGGTTTCCTTGATAGCTTTTTCTTTGTCAAATTGTGCCTCGCTGCTGCAACGGAGTCGAGGTGCAATTTGATATTATTATGTCGTCTGCCCATGCAGATAAGTGTAGGACACAATTGGCAAAAGCGAAAAGCAAAAAGATACTTTTTTCCTATAGGTATCTTGGGCTAGAAAATTGCAGTAATTGTCTCCGTGGTTTTGTGTTTTTTTTGTTATTCCTGAAAAATATATTTTTTTATTTATCTCGAGAGACTTTCTACATATATTTTAAACCTTTTTTGCCTCGGCTCTTTCCAGGTGTTATACCGTGAAATAGTATCTCATGCTCGAGTGGTTGGTGCATGCATAAGGGCTTCTGAGAAGGAGAGCAGCAACAACGAACAACAAAATTCATCGTTATCTTCAACTGATGAGATATCAACTGGTAAAACTCCATCGCCAAATGCTGTTGCCAAGAAATCGTATAACGAGGGAAATTTGAAAGGATTAGAACGTCGCTATCATTTATTGTATTTGAAAGCAATCGAAGTGCAGTGCCTGTTCGAGGGTCTATTGGGAAAGAAGATTTCAGCTGCGGTAAGTTTTATGTTTTAGTTTAGTTTTATTGCTTGCAATTAAATCAGTGGGGGATATTTTTTTGTTAAATTGGACAGTTCCATAATGGCAAAAAAGGCCTTGGTACCCTTAAGGTTGGCAATATTATTTCATTATTTTCCAAGCAGTAATGCCTTGCATTTGCAACAAAAGACAGGGCACATTAGTTGGCATTAATTTAAATAGATCTGATTAAATATCTCCTCCGTTTATATAGGGTGCTTTCGATTATACCCGTCCTTCTCTTTCATATAATAGTCAATAGTTAAACTCATTTGAATAAAGAAAATGCCCTGGGAATTATAACTCGATATACAAAGTATCCACTCTTTTCACGCAATCTTCTTGGCACATGTCTGTCATTCTTACTCTACATCTTGAGCAACATACTTATCTATTTACTTGGTTAGGCGCATATTGTAGAATAAAATGCTAAATCAGAACTTACTTTCAAGGCGAACATGAATCTCAACTAATATACCTCTGGAATTAGGTTAGTCCTTAGCAATCTACTTCCATTTCCGTACTTCAAGTGGGTTTCTACTTTTGGGCGCCACTTAAGGTTACGTTTTTCTGTACTACGTCCACCATCTGCCCGGGATTATGGGAATCAAAGATTCATTCGACTAGAGTATGGGTATCTATTCGCTATACAGGTTAAACGTGTTGTCTTCGTAGTTCATATCAAATCAAATGGTTTTGAAGATTTTTGCTCGATACGTCCAAGCATTTCTGTTTCTGTATTGAAATCAATAATACCACGAATTATAACTTATTAAAAAATAAGGCATGGGGACACTTTTATTTAGTTCAGAACTCCAGACACCAATCAGTATATGGAAGCGACCGATGAATATAAACTAGAAATCATTGGATTAGTCTTCCGACATCTGTGACCTATTGTGCTACAAGATCGTCGAATTAAGAGGCATAATTTATATTAAGAGGCATTATTTTTGGTACTTCTCTTAAGTTTTTTGTTTTTACAATTTTTATTTTTTGTGATGCATGGGCTAATTAAAGTTAGAAGCTTAACAAATGGAATCATGCACCTCTCTGTCTAATCTACCATTTTTGAATTAAATGCTCAAAAATTTCCTGACTTTTACTTTTCTGTCATTGCTAGCTATCCACCGGCTTTGACTAATGGAAACATAGACAATTGGCTACCAACGTTGTTACCAACTAAATCTGTCATGGGCCAACATATTCCTTAGCCTCCTGGACATGCCGGACATTTGTTATTAGGCTTTATCGTCGGGAGCATTATTTTATTGTGGCTTCATTCGTTTGAAAATCAAACATTCTACTAAAGGGCTTGAGTACCATTACGTAGCTTTCTCGATTTAACACCTACTGCTTCTTTTTTTATAGCGTGCTCTAAATTTAATAAACAAATAAAACATGACTCGTTTCAATAAATATTAATTATTCAAAAATACGATTATCGTTCAGATGATAGTAGTTTTTTTTTACATACACGTAACTAACAAAACTGTAAATTTCAGTTTAATGACTAGTTTTCTTACTGAGAAAAAAGTTTATTTTTTCACCTTGGTTTCGTCACAAATTATATATTGTTATTATCTATTGTTTGGATGGCTCTGCCCAAATATTGACCTCTCTCTACTGAATATACAGAGAAAAGTCCCAGTAAATCCGACGAAAATTCTCACAGCCCAACCACCTGGTTGCACTGTAGTTCTTTTAAAGTCGTTAAATATCTGATTGCCTTAGCAGCGACATATAATCCAACTTTCCCTATCGCAGAAAACTTGTGATCTTCTCTGCCTCTGAAGTAAGAATGATTTCCACAAGGTCGACACCTATCTCTGGCAATCCATGTCAGATTGTCCCACCCTTGAAATTGATATACTGGGTTTAGAGGTTCAGTCAATTTTTGAAAATACTTCTCATTTACTTAGCAGTTAAATACTCTGATTTGTTACACTATTACGTCGCTACAAATGTTTTAAAACTTCGGAACCATATATGTATAGACAGCTGGTCATCCATAGATCTAACCCAGGACATTCCTTAAAATTGATGGTTTTCCACGCACCATATAGTACAAGGCTATTCTACCGTACCAGTCAATATCAGTCTATGGATTCAATTTGGCATTCAAATGTTTATTCTATCGTCTGATACCTGGTTGAATTTTGTTCTGTGACAAAATACCGTCAGATTTTAATCGCTTGTTACTATGAGACCAATTATGCGAAAACAATGGTTGAAGTCTGTGACTTTATTGCACTAATGTAGCATTCGCATAGTCATTACGACTTTTCCTTAAAGTAAAGAAATCGAAGAAACGTTACAAAATGACATTTTCACTTTAAATCTACCACTCGAATTGTGGCTTCATGTGTTTTAGCATATCCGACTATACAATGCTATAACAAGTCGAATAGCTTTTTTGATAATCATATCAAAAACAGGAACTACAACTACGTGCCAAATCCAAACGATGTCAAGCTTCCCATAAAAACGATGGCTTTACTCGAATGATTTGCATGATCATCAGTGAGTAGGGCTTAATAAAGTTTTTCATATTTCCGTGCATCCGACGCACTAAACAAAAGTCGGTCGAATGTAATGTCTACTATAATTGTACGCCGAAGGGTAAACCCGAGTGGTACAAATGGTTTAACATACTTTCAATCTTGTTATTTTTTTTATCGACCTTATTTTTATTCTTTCAAAGCAACTGGGCCTTATATACTACACCCATCGGTTATTGTTATGCAAAATATGATTTTTTCCATTGCTAAGTTTTTGTAGGTTATCACTCACTCAAAATAATAATAAAAGGCGTCTCTAGAGACCCAAGAATATACTCAAAATCCCATTGTTATTGTAGATGTACAACCTACGTATCGATAGGCTTACCCACTTCTAACAGAGAAGTATGCAAATGGGGCTAAAAAATAAAAAATAAAAAAATCTGTTCCAATTTTGTGCTTTTCTACTTTCCATTAGTGTTGTTAGACATCTACCCCTTTGGCATCGAGTTTGTGCTGAAGAATAAAATGAAAATCAATCTTTTAGACTGTTCCGCATATCTATAGTCTTTGTGAACTTGAAATAAATACAAAAAATACGCCCCGAGATGCCTTCCACAAAGATGAACAAGAATCAATCACTCCACCACTCTCCGTCGAATTTCAAACAAACAACCAAACCATTCCCAATTGAGGACCATTAATCAACCGACCGGATGATTCGCTTGATATAAAACAATCAACAAAAAAGTATCTAAAATTATCCACCAGATAGAAAAAGGGAATTGTTACTTTTATTTATATTAGCATACGAAAATACCCAGATGTATCTATCGATCGACAGCTTGCGCGCATTACCATTTCTATTCCACGGAACATTATTGTTGTGAGTTCAAGTGTTGTTTTGTGTCGATAATGCGACGATGAGATACCCAGCACTTCACTTTCAACCATGAAATCGAAAAAGTGTGGAATAATTTAATTTCACGACAAAAAGATTTTCCATACAATCGCATCTTGGCGATTTTTTTCTCGAAAAATCGAAAAAAACACCCGCGGGTGAGGTAGGTATAATATGTAAATTGAACACTTGAAAGTGCTGCCAAAACATGATTTCTGTAAAAAAAAACTTCCTTGTGGTAAAAGATACAAATTTGCATGTTTGCTGTCATGTGCAGCATAGCAAAAACACATGTTCGCTACTATTTGGGTGGAACGTATCTATCACTTGCGCAAAGTATAAATTATCGCAAATATTTCGGCGGCGGTAGTGCAGCATTGTAATTTTGGCCGAAATTCGAGCGGACCCTTGGGCAGCTGCGCTGTACTGGAACGGAAATCAGCTGATTATGGGTATTTTGTTGTTACTGTTTTGGCAGTGGGATGAAAAGTGCTCTTTGGGTTTTCTCCTTCTTGACTTGCACCAGTGGACTCGTCGTATATGACGCATGATTATGCGCGCATACAGATGGTCCGGTTCGAGTGCATTCGAGTGTTAATGAAATTTCTCTTTCAATTAAATTCAATGTTCGTTCGAAATTATTGGTATTATTAGCTTAATTTTCTAAAAATATTTACCACTGCTCCTATAGATATATGCGAGGCAAGCCGGATGTGGAATAGTTTGTTTTGAACTGATATTTCTCGCGGTGGGATGGTTGAACGGAATTTAAAGCGATTAGGAAGATGGCGATTATGACGATGGAAGAAAAAGCTGATTGGTGTGGTGCGCGAGGAGACTAGGTGAAAATATGACTTTATTTTCCTCATGAGCTTAGTGCACGCACCGCAATTGATTTGAGTTGCATTAAAGTGTTTTGTTGGGTGAAAATATGGAACAGGCGTTTATGGATATAAAAAAAGGTATCAGAAAGTATAAAAGTATAACGTTTTGTTGCGCTGTTCACCTAGGTGTAAACGGTATACAAGAAGGCATGAAATAGGTTGCTAGAAATTAGGTCAAATTCACAACGGAATGTGGGAAATGAGAGGAGTACTATACCCTGGCTTACATCTTAATTGAATACCAAACACATGCATTCATCATCAATTCATTAAGAAAAAATGTGCCCCGAACACAATTGAAAATTCGAAAGTTTATATGCTCTACGATGCGCGATTATCGTAACTGTATAGATTAGACATTTTGACGCTAGTGCGATGATGGTAGACATACGACAAGCTGCAATCGGCAATCTATATACCAATCCGATGGCTTCAATTTTGAAAATGTTTTGTCTTCAATTTTCAAACAGTTCGGGTAGAATGTTCCAAGTATTGAAGAAATATTGAGCTGCTTTTTTGCGGGTATACTAAGGACCAGTTTTTTAATGCGAGATCATCCTAGTATAACCTCGAGTTAACTCGAGAAACATGAAATAATTCTGTAACCAAACAACCTTTATAAGGTTTTTCTAGAGTAAATGATACTGCTTAACTCAGTACTAAACAACAGGGTCTAAGTAGCTTTGATAGCTAAAAAAAATATAGAATTTAAAAATTAAGAGAGTTTGGTAAACACGCAGTTGCTTACATTGGAGCGGAGTTTAATTTTTTAAATAGCTTATTGATTGGGTAATTGAAAGATGGTAATCTAAGTGGTTTGGTACAAAGATTGCCACCAGGGTGCGCGGACTTTTTATTCATCAAAAAAGCTTTGCAATTCATTCAGCAAAAAACAAAAGAATGATTTTTTTTTATTTTGATGACAATTTCAATTCTATTGCTACGTTTACAGCACCAACTGTCACTGCATATTAGCCTCCAGACTTTTCGGTTTGAATTTAGTGCAGAAATAAAGCCATCTATACCATATGAGACATCTTATATATTGCTTTGCAAATTTAAAAATTACAGCCACACCGAATGAACGATAATAATGATGCATAAGTAAATCATTTGGAAAGCATTTTCTAGATATTTCAATTAGATTTATAATCGCATTTTGGATTCGTTTTCATGCCACTTATATTCCATTTTTGTTGGCATCTACTACAAAATAAAATAAAATAAATGATTTTGATAATGTAGTTCTTTTCTTGTTCGATGTGTTTTTACAGACGTATTTGAGGTACAATATACTAGTGCTTAGCCCGTGTATTGTTCACGATGTAAATGTAGCCAAAAAAGAACCGTGCAGAGTTCATATTCCTCCAGCACACGTTTTTATATTTCATGTAATGTGGTTTTGATTTGACTCTTCTAAAACCGTATTAACACCTCACAGAAAATAATTTATAAGGAGGATTTCAGTTCAGAAATTTTACCATATCTGGCCGCATCTTTTTTACCTTCAAACAAGATTTAAAAAAATATAAGCAATTCAGTCAAAATTAAATACTGTAATTCAAAGATGGAAGCACACTTTCTGTCAAGAACGAACTTTTTTAATTTGGCGTTGCAGTTTATAGAGAAATAATGGAGGAAGACATTTCCAGTCTTTTTTTGTTTTTAGACTCTACGGATTTTGTATTTATTTATATCTAAAAAAATATTCATAAGATTTTTAGACCTAAGAAGCCATATGGCTTAAAATCTTTTAATACTGCACATTTAAAGTTGTAGACAAAATTTTCCGGTTTTTTTATCACGAAAATTTTTAGATTACCGAGTAGTTTGCTACATGATATACTTGGAAACGGGAGCCCCCCCCCCCACTCTTTCTGGATACACTCAAATTCCATTTTGATTATATCGTAAAAGTTATGGCAATGAATCAAGAGCGGCTACCCAGAATAGTGATTTCCTCAATGCTACGATAGAAAGTTAAATGGGTTCAAGAGTGGCAAGTTCTAGGATTGGAATGCGGTTATAACCTATCAGTTACGCCAAATGAACAGTTGGTTCTACTAAAACTAAACTAAAATTTAAAGACTTCTTGGAGAAAACAGGCCGACGAATTTACGATACATTTGTAAACGAAGCTCAGTCATCGCAATGCGAGCTTACTATAGGACATATTTTTTGGTCATTAATCCGACTGATAAGATTAGCACTATTTTTAAAATAAGAGGCGAACTGATTAATCTAAGTTTTATACCGCACCGCCCTGAACTACCAATTTTATGCAACCTTAAGGAGCATGAGGATGTTTTTCATTTCCTCGCAAGATGTCCCATTCTAAAAGAATTCTGCTACATTTTCTTCGGCGTACATGTGCTTAATTTAGATGAAGCAATGAGTATCCTTAATGGCGAAAGAGTTAGGGACCTTCTATACAAATACACAGTGAACGCAATACGGTACAGAAACTGTATAATAGAGGAATGTTTTTAACCTAAGCAAGACAAGAATTCTATTTTTTTTAATTTTTTTATATATAAAATACAAATAAGTAACTAATGTCATACTGGTAGACGGCTCATAAGCCAAACCATAGAGACTAAGATTGTATGAAACATGTAATATTAAAGAAATAAAATAGTCGATTTAACTAACTAACTCTTTTAATTTAGTATAACATAAAAAAATCGATGTTATTAGAGCTAAGTCTAGTAGAATCAATTTTATATTTTTAAGTTACTGACTGCAAAAAGTAATTTTTTTAATATTTCTTAGCTGATGTGGTGTTAAAAATTCCCAGTATTATCTACATCAGAAGTCTTCCGTCATATTCATGATAACTAATATAGACCTTTTTTCCGCGTATCTGCAGGTTTTGGTCGTTGAAATATTGTAACGCTGTACCCATCTTAAAGCTTTTCTTGACTATTAGGACTTCTATTCTGTCATTTTCAGAGAATAGCTTGACAACCCCTGCTAGTACGAACTACCCCAACCTAGACTCGATTAAAGCATGATACATTTGCTTTTGTACACATGTTGGTGCTTTGTACTGCAGACAGCCCAGCGCGGGCAAAGATCCCCTCGGCTTGTTCCCAAGTCATTAATTTGCGGCTTAAAAAAATAACATCACCAGAGATGGACTGCATAGGCACACTTTCTTTGAAGCACTTTAGTATTTCATTGGTATATATATTAAAGTTTAAGGGGCCCAGTTTAGACCCTTTGTAACTTCATGCACCATTTATGTATTGGTGTACAATTATTAATTTATTCAGTTTTCTTCATTGAAAACCGTGCTGATGGTTGAAACGTCTCAAAATAAGAATTATCAGAAAGTATTTTCAACGTATATGTCAAATAATTTGTCCGTTTACATATTGATGCATACCTTTAGGTGTTATAACCTGTCATTTTCCAATTGGAAAATACATAGTTCACAATGACTTTTGCTTTAACAAACCTACTTTTCAATAACGAAAGCTAAATTTAATTTATTGAGGTCGTAACCTGTGTGTTCAACGCATAACATTCACTGTCTCCATCGGACACTGTCAACTCAGTTAAATGTACACTTCAGCAGTAAACCACCAGAACGCATGCGACATACTAAACGTACTGATTACAATCCTTGACATCTCTCAAAAGCAAAATGTTTGTAACGTAAAAGAAGAATTTAAGAAAAATGTCATGTAGATCTGATTATAGTGTCACATTTTTCGTGATATACTACAACATTGACACATTCTATCCTGAAGAAGCGCCAAAAGTGATTTAGAACTGCGAAAACACCCCTTTTACAAGCCCAGTCATAATCTCTGAAGTCGTCCATCGTCGACTTGTAAGACGACAGTTTATTTAACGGTCAAACATTGTAGAGAGTTGAAAGCCTGAGGTAGTTTTGCAGTCTCTCATATTTTATTGAATTTCCATTTGTAACGGTGTAATAATTTATGGATTAGTTTGTCTCCATGCCTAAAGATATCTCTTTCTTAACTAACAAATGTCAATGGACCTCCGCACACGAGATGAGTTTAGTTGGTATATTACCGGTTTCGATGGCGAGGGGACTGTGGTATGATGAGAAAATAGTTGAAATTATTCAACATAGTTTGTGCGGTAGAACAAGGTTGAAAACCAATACAAATACATTTTTCAGCATTTTAGGTCTAAAAAATGTATGTCATTCGGCTCTCATACGTGTTTCGTGAGTCGAACAGACAACATCAATGTAGTTGCATATAACTCACAGAAACCTATTAGCGAATTGTCAAAAATACTCAAGGCAAATGTCAATTTCGATAAAAATACTAACACAATGAAAAGGGGTTCATGCATACAATTTGTTCTGCCGTCATATTCATCTCGTGTGCGCTTGGAGTATTTTATTAAACCGGTCTTATGCCAGAGTTAAACTCATCTCGTGTGCGGAGGCCCAATAGAGTACTTCGTGACAACATCAAATGAAAAAAAAAACAACGTACCATTAAATTGACATGATATTAAAATACAATATTTATCAAAACGGCATTCAAAGAAAGTCTTATTTTTTTGCATTCTTTAATTGCATTCACGCCTAAATATATTTAATGTGGAATAATAAAATTAACATAGGTAACTAATTTACGGAAACGAGAAACAGAATTCTTGACAACATACAAAAAACTTCACTGACACATTTTGGATCATAAAAACAAAAGCTCCTCCAAACAACTAATTATTATTTGCATACTTAAATTCCGTCAAATACATTAAAATCTCAAATGGGACTTCAATTAGAACATTGCATAAATGATCCATCAATTAATCGCTCCCCATGTTTTTTTAGTTCCATTCGAAAGTTGTCCTAACCTTGTGTGAAAACTGTCAGAGTATAAAAATGTCATTTATTTATTTGACACTCGGCGTCATAATGTCGTTAGGCTTTCCCTTTTTTTTTTTATTTTCGTGATACGTGAAACTGACACTCGACTTTTAATGTTTCCTGATTGGCGAGGTAATAATATACTCATTGACAGTCACGCTCATTGACTGAAAGGAGATTGGGACGTGAAAACCTTTCCGTTTTCCCTTCCAATCTGTCGTCATGTTTGTTTAGTTTAACTGACAAAAGAAGTCGGCTATAGAACACGACTCGGTGATACAGCTGCCCATCAATAAATGCCCAATGTCCAAGTAAACAGTTGAGTTCCAAATTTAGTCCTAAATTGACATCTTGTCAACCGAAAAAAATTCCTAAATGATTGTCTAAGGCGCTGATCACATCTCGACCCAAGAAGATGAAAACATAACACGTAAAGTAAAAGTGATCGTGGAACGACAATGGAAAACGATGAAAAAAAAAATACTTTCCATGTCACCGGCCACGATCAATAGCTCTATAGATACTTCTTGTAAGATACTTTGACTCATTACGGTTATTATTGTCTGTTTGTCTTTGTTTATTCCCGCTTATGCATCCATATCGCCGAAAAAAAAATAAGTATGGCTTCCCGCCGAAGCCTTTCATTTCACTTTCGATTGAAAGGTAAACCAAACATAATTATGTTACCCCAGCGATGAGGAGATACAAGAAACAAGCTCTCAAGATGCAATGAAAATATCGGATAAGTGGCATAAAATACTTTGATTCGTGGAAAAGAACCTTATTTTCGCGCGCGCGTGAGTGTGTGTGTAAGTTTGGTTAGAAAGGGCATTGTGGGTGCAATATGAGATCAATTTTCATCCATTACCGACCAAACTTTCCTTACACAGAGAGACAGAGAGCGTGCTCCAGATAGAGGACCAGCTGCTGCTGCTGCTGGCCAAAGTGTCTTCATGAATTTTCATGAGTTAATATGGATGAAATGCATACGGCGACGTCTACATAAGGGAAATATGTAACCACATACTTGTTCGTGTGGTACACTGGTACAATGGACAATTGTGGCTACGGGCTGAAGAAAGCGCACAAAGCTTGCGCTTGAACTCTCATGTGCGCGTTAAGTCGTTGTAGACGATGATCGGCTTCCGTACTTTAAATTGCTTAAGTTTGAAGCCAGTTTTTTCTTTATTTGTTTACGTGCCTTTTTCTGAGGCTTCAGAGCGCATGCTATAACAGATGTTAGGTATGTTACACAATTCGATTGTTACCTCAGGCGACCGACCGTTTAAGTAATCCCCGCAATGGACATCTCAACTTCGTGCTACTTCGTTGGAAGTAATTAAGAGGTTAAAACTCCTCAAAGTCGTAAAAGTGATTAGCAGTTGACTGGCGGATGATTCGAGCTTAAATTAAATTACTTACGTCTATGTGGTGAGGTCATAGGGTAATGATCTCTGGACGAGGTGTAAAAAGGAGATTTCGTAATCAAAGTGACGAATTTTTCGTTCAAGAAATGTTTAACGCCAGGCCTAGAAGTTGGTTATACAATTATTTCAACTGTCCAAGACGATCTTTTAATTTTACTTCCTTATGTGTTGTAGCCCCTTTTTGACTTTGAAATAAAGCGGGAAGCTAACTCTAAAATAATGCGACCATCGTTCACGTATGGCATGGCAACCTGCTGGCAGCCCACAGCAGGACCTACAATTTGGAGGCGATTCTAAGTCTACAACTCCTATATATATACAGCCAGCAATTGGATTGCTGTAAGCCAGTCTATTTCAGAAAGCCAATCCTCTGAAGAAATACGTGGTAAGCATATCTCCCACACTGGACATTAGTTCCTTGGTCCTTTCCAAGTAGAGAAGTATTAAAATCCAAGCTGGTTCGCGGATGTCTCGAAGAGGTTTAAGCTTTTGACTCACACCATTTATTGATACCTATGGTATCCTGATAAGCTGGAAAGAAGTTGAAGTATCATTAACATCAATCTTTGAAGTGATGATAATGATATTTGAAAATGAACCAATGATCTGCAACATCAAATAACGATCAGATCACAAGATCCTGATGAAAGCCAATATCAGTTGATGGTCTCTGACGCAATGACCGAAGAATCTAATGCTGTTGGCTCACTTCAAACAGTTAAATCAGTGATCATTCAATCCAAACAAGCTAGTAAAGAACAGATTCGACTAAACGTAGTGATAATCACTGGACTTCAGATCTTAAGAATCAAATGAAATTAAATCACAATGATGAACGATAAGGACATCAAACCTAGATTTAACACTAATTTGTATGTGCGAAGTTTTAATTTTTGCCACAAATTATGGGGCGGCCTGCAAATTTGGCAGTGAAAAAACTTGTTACTTTCGGGACTTTAACCGGAGATCATGCGCTTAGTAGTCCAACGCGGATATACCCACAAGAATGCAATTTTTTCCAAGCACTGTTCAAATCCTTGTTACTTGAGGAACATGGCTGCCAGCACGTAGGTTGATACAATCGTGGAGTGTTGATCGTCATTCAACTCGAATCAAATAAATTTCGATAGCACATAACTTGAAACGAGTTGTATTGTAACTTGCACTTTAAAAAAATCATTGTGAACTATAAAGTGATATGACAAATGCGTAATCCACATTTTGAAAAGTCGAAATAATCTTTTCCGTCTTTTAGTGGAGGAACCTCTACTTTCCCATATGTTAAGCAAAATTACTGTTGACGATATATATTTTTTATCGAGTAAAAAGTTTCGTTTCAAATATCATTTTCTAGTTTGTGTCCTGCCATCTTGGATGATACAATCAATGACAGTCGAACGAACCAAATTATGTTCTGCCGACACTAGATTATATTGACTTTACTCGATTGTATCAAGATACATGACGGCACCCCATAACACTACCTTGCCGATAATTTTCCTCATTTTTAAATAATCTGTCTAATGTCAATATTTTTTCAAGTTACTTTAGGTTGCAATGTTTTTTTTTGACTTCTGGAAAATGCATTATGCATTTGGTTATAGATTTTGTTTGTATTGAAACACCACGTTTGAAAGCGTAACTGCAAAGTGTGTCCCCGCTAAATCGTCTTGAGTAAGAAAACTGTCCCTGCTTTATACAAAAATCTTGTCCTAGCTATAGTGTCTTTCCTTAAAATTGTAAACTTGCTTAAAAGCATTTATTACATGAATTGTATATTTGCGCTTAATGAATATTATAATGAAAATAAACAACATAAATCCGATGAGTTCTAAATTTGAAGTTTTTTCGACGCATGCTCCATATAAATCAGTTTTTTTTTAAGTGTAAATAGGTACAATCAATACAGTGTTTTTCTTATAACTTTATTAAATGTTGTAATACAATGTAAAGTAATCCAATTTTGATGATGTTCATAAGCAGCCCATACACATGGCACAAGTGTCGTCACCAGCGTTTCGAACATACTACCTGATTCGAAACGCAAGTGTATATATCTTTCAAAAGCCGTAAAACTGGTGCAGTCAACCCACATAATAATAAAATAGCCTAATTCCAAATTTTATATAATCACGAATTTCTCTAGTTTTTAAATATGTAAAACCTCGTTTACAAGCAACAACTTACCATATAATCCATGCAACATTTTAATAACAAGTTGTACACTAAAACCATATCAAAAACGTGTAAAACTTTCAAATCTCCCACTTAATAATAAAATATGAATAAATTTACATTTGACAAGATACTTAAAGTACCTAAAAGTCCAGCCATTGGCAGTAAAATTCCCATTGATGATAGATTACTAAGATGAAATTATCATAAACATCACACGACTGCACAAGATAAATCTGCATCAGTGGAATGTGCATATGGCACCCATGAACAGAAAATATTGCCGGCCATTCATTTGCTGGGTCATTATAGCTTAATATCCCTAATAGCCATTGTTAACGCTAATTAATGACCACTTTGTGTGGTATGTTTTTGGTTTAAAAAAGTCATAACGTTGTGTGGTCAATTAGTAAAGCGCTACAATCTTGTTTAGGCCCCTAGCCTTAAACAACAAGAAATGATTTGAGGTTTACCTTCCTACGCATGAAATATTGTTAAGACCTTTGCATGACATAGTCTTAATGGAAAAATTAATTTCTTTGACAGGAAGATGGATTTGATTGACAGTATTGTAAATGGATGGTTAGTTTATACATGGCTTGGTGATTTTGTTTATAAATAAATTTAAAATGTAAAAATTCGCAAAATTGCCATCATTTAAGCTTATCACAAAAAATCTGTGATTAATCTTTGTTACTTGTCACTTTTCGTATACAAGAAAAGGAATGTTTCAGGTCATTGAAATTCTATCTGTCAAGTATGTAATATTGTTTCTAAATACTTACTTACTTACTTAAGTGGCGCTACAGTCCGGAATGAACCTGGGCCTCAACCAACATGCCTCTCCAATTAGCCCGGTCCTTAGCTAACTGCCTCCAGTTGCGCACTCCAAGTTGGTTGAGGTCGGTTTCCACTTGTGCGCGCCACTTAAGGCGAGGTCTTCCTCTACTGCGTCCGACGTCTGGCTGGGAATCGAAGACTCTGCGAGCCGGAGTATTGGTGTCCATTCGTTCTACATGTCCTAGCCATCTTAAACGTCCAATGCGGAGTTTTTTGACCAGGGACATGTCGCTGTACAGCTCGTATAGTTCTTGGTTGAATCTTCGTCTCCATAGCCCGTCAACGCAAACGGGACCGAAGATTTTTCGAAGAATTTTCCTCTCGAATCTACCAAGGATTTCTTCATCCGCTTTTGATACAGTCCATGCTTCAGCACCGTAGAGCAGGACTGGGATGATCAGGGTCTTATATAGGGTTTCCTTAGTAGTTCGAGTGAGGGCTTTACTACTAAATTGCCTTCTTAGCCCGAAGAAACAGCGGTTGGCAAGAGTAATTCTTCGTTTAATTTCTGACGAGATGTTGTTGTCAGAGTTAATAGCGGAGCCGAGGTAGACAAAGTCCCGTACTACCTCAAAGTTATATCTGTCAATGGTGACGTTCTGTCCAATTCGTCGATGTTGTGAGTCCTTTCGTGATGACAGCATATACTTAGTCTTACCCTCATTTACTGCTAAACCCATTTTCGCCGCTTCCTTCTCTATACTAGCAAACGTGGCTGTGACATCACGTTGAGTCCTACCAATGATGTCAATATCGTCAGCGTATGCTAGTAGTTGCACCGACTTTTGGAAAATTGTGCCTCTGGTGTTGGCTTTGGAGTTTTGCACAATTCTCTCAATTTCACACAATTTCTAAATGCCTGAGAAAATAAAATAAAAATTTAAATTTTATTTTTATCTTAATCTCTACCTGACGGCAAATTATTTAGACTGCATTATTGCGTGTTTTTTTATCCTTACTTAAAGCTATTAAGTAATAGGAAATAAAATAATTTGAAAGTTTAAATTTAGAAATGAGTTTATCTATCAGATAACTAGCAGATATCATATTAAAATATATATAATATAAACCTTAGTTTCAAGTTTTATTCGTCACTATGAATTAAATAACAAATCTAGACAAATTTAACTAAAATCTAAGCTTAAAAAAAATTAAAGACATTTTATCTATACGGCAACTAATAGACAAAAAGTTTGTAATTTGCATTACTGCATGTTTTATTCGTTAAGTTATGTATTCAATTTATTGTGTCTTTTATATGTCTGATAACTAAAAGATATGCAAATCAAAACAATACATAAAAACATAATTCGTCACCTGATTTATTTAATAACAATATGAAACAAGTATAAAGTAGAATCTAACGAGTTTAGCTTTTATATCTCATAACTTAAGGTTTCGATACTACTTGAAGATTCATAAAAATGAAACGAGTATATTAAACTGTTATTTTAGATAAGAACTGTTAATTAAATCGCCGAATAAGAAACAACTGGTAGTTAATAAGAAACGATTTATGCAGCACAAAATTGCTTATTACTTATTTAACAAATCAATCAATCAAGTTAGTTTTATTAAGACGGGGTTGTATAATTTAACTGTTGACGTTTACGTGTTTCTTAACAAAGAGCTAGAGCAATCACCATTGGAATAATATATACACATTATCCGCGTTTACACCTTAACATATAATGAGCGCTTATTAAACATCGTTCAAACACCTTTTCATTATTTCCGCTTTCAAAGGAATAGTTTCACCTCACTTTGACGTTTAATTCACAAAGAGCTAAACAAAACATTCCCATCCAAAACAATTACACCATCCACTTGTCAAATGGAAATTTATGCTAAAGCTGTGTTTACACCTTAAAAAATACCAATCTCTTTCTTCCCTAAGATAGAGCAAGATATCTATCACCATTTGCACATGCTTAAGTCAACACGCCAACTTGCTTACAAAATGCCAAAGTGCACTTGTTTGACCTCGACTTGGTTCGTTATTTTGTTCGCCGCGAAAAAAACGAAGTTTGGGTGTGGAAAACTTTTTGACCATAAAACGATCTAATTCCAATCGCACAAAAAACCTAACAAGAACCAAAAGCGAGGAAATCATGATAACAAACATTAATCATGATCAAAAAAGGGGTGGTGTCGCCACACTTAACTCTTGTTTGTTGAGGTAATACCTTGTTAGATACGATGTATCTACGAATACATTGCAAAATGGAACGATACAAACGTTGAGATCTCTAAAAGTTGAGTAACACCACATCGCATATCATTTCTAGAAATCAGTTGTTAGTTTTGTTGTGCCGACGACGACGACGACTCAACTGACATTTGACAAATGTCATATTGCACCAAAGGCGCGCGCGGAGCATCACTTCTTTTGAAGCGTTTGTGGGAGCAAATTTCGCCACTGCACATTCTGGTGTTTCGATGTCGTCTTCAAATACAATCAGGTGATGATGGTTATGACGATACTGATGACGTTTCTTAATTCTTGTGTCTGTTATGTGAATTTGTTGTTAACTTTGTCAGAAAACAAAAAACCACAAAACAGGAATGAGACAAAATGTGTCACGATTGGTGGTGACCTTTTTTTCCACTCTGCAACAGGGAAATAACGGTCTGACACCAACTCTCCTCTCAACCTGTCACACAAATTGGCTTGCACCTTTCGCGATGATGACATATTTGCGGTAAGAAGTATAAGGAAATTGTGTTTGAAGTGTGCGAATGGTGGTATTGACAGGCGCTGGTATATGGTGGAATATGCATTTCCGAAATTACAAATCATTCGAATTACTGAATGTGTTATAAATAGCGAATGAGAGCTATCAATTGAGTTGATGTGGGAAACAATAAACAAATTCGTGGCAGTTTGCTCCGCAAAATGTGTTTCCGCGATGTGCGGAATAGTGATTGTTTGAAAGGATCAGATTTATCACTTGACATCTGGAATAACAAACGCAAACGCAATCGTACTGTTTGACTATAAAAATTGCGGAAATATGCGAGTTGTTGCGAACGATTTGACAGCGTTTGACATATGTTGCGTCTTTTGCACAGGACTGTGTTTGAAGTTCCGATGTAAGAGATGGCGTTTGTTTGCATTTATGTTCCAAAATGTAACGAAGTTTATTTCAGTCTTCTTGCAATCGAATTTTATATTTTATCATACTTCCAAGTGATTTTCAACATTCCAGTAAGAAGCGTAATACATGGCGTCAATCAAAACTGTCGTTTTAATCCATCACTCTTAAGTCTTAGCTGATGATTGCCAAGAAAGGTATATGTTTGCTAAAATGTTTTACTGTTAAAAAACCATCTTCAATGTTCACTCAGGGCTCGAGTTCGGAGTATCGGCAGTTGACTAATTTACACACTGTGTATGGTACTTACTATTATTCCTTTAATTTAAGAACTCGAAACAAAAACAAAATATAAAATCAGCTACAATAAATTTAAGGAGCAGATTTAGAACTTATTCAGGCTGTATGACCATTGATTGACATTACTCAGAAATTTGTTCTATGGTCTGGACCTTGTTTGAATTCGATACGATTACATTAACAAACTAAAGCATTATTGTTATTTAAATATTTTATAGTAAATTTGCAAATCTCACCTATCTACAATAAATTTATTGTAAATAATGAACTTAATTCACAATTAAAACTACTTTTTAATTTA
Source organism: Rhingia campestris (assembly GCA_932526625.1). Taxonomy (NCBI): domain Eukaryota; kingdom Metazoa; phylum Arthropoda; class Insecta; order Diptera; family Syrphidae; genus Rhingia; species Rhingia campestris. The sequence continues at coordinate 32,222,820 of OW052184.1, read as the reverse complement.
TAATGACAATGGTTATTACAAAATCTTACAATTGTGAACTATTAATATATTTCATGCGATAGATATATGAAAAATGGGTCAAATGAGTTGTTGATTTCCATTTAATGAGAATACTTGTAGTGATACTCAGCTTAATTCGTGTCCGTTCTGAAGAATGCCCCCTCTGGACTGTTAGGGTTAGTACTTCAATAAAAATATATAATTTTTCACAATAGCCACATTATAGCTTTTTATATTGCAATTTTTAAACCAAAATGTCTAAAGGGGATAGAAATGCTAGAAACTCAAACGACAAGGAATTGCAAAAACAAATTGTCATAGTTTAAAGGCTAGTTCAAATTTAATTCAATTCACAATGACAATTTTGTTGTTAACAATAGTAATGCTTATTATGCACCATCTTCTATGTCGGGATGTAAACATTGAATTACATTGACATTTTTTAACCAATTGATACGATTAAATCGCCAATTCAGTAAAATTTCAGGCATGAAAGGGCTCATACTGAAATAATTAAGTATGTGAATAAAGCATTGTTTGAAATTAAACTTAAATTAAGCTCAGTTCACAATGATGGATTCTTATGTATAATTTAGCTGGTCATAAAAATATGTGCTCTCTAATATGTTCTTCTAAATCCATGTGTTGTTTGGAGTGTTGAATGCTATTATCAACTCTGGTGAGTTGATAGTTGACAGAACTTTACATTTCTTGTTAAATTTGGCTCCGAATTTGAATATCCAGGTTGAAATGCCAATATACGGAAAACACAAGTCACGTAGTCATTCGGTAACGTTTTCCTTAAATCAGTTGGCCAAGTAATGTCGATGCATTAGTTATTGTTTAAAATAAAAATAAAATACCTTGCCAATCATTATAATTGACTTTCTGAAGCAACTAAAACAACACTCCATCTATGATTGGTATCTGATGTCTTAAATTTGGTATGCGCGAAGCCATTTTGGCAGAAACGCCAGACTTCAATCGCAGCTGCCATCTGTTCAAGTGCCAACAGAAACAGAAATACAGTTTACAACCCACTACCAACCGTACCAAATCAATTAGGCATACGAGTTCATTTTCCTAATTAACTTATCACGAACTACCAATCGAGTGTGTAATTCCATTTGAAAGGTGCGTGCCGTAGCACAATATAATGAATCAACGAAAATAAAATTAAAAATGCTGTTTCTGTACATTTCACTCTCAATACCCTGAGGTGTACAATCACAAAAACTACTCGAAGACTTTCAGAAAAAAAAAAACAAAAAATAAACATTACTGGACAAATGTCTGGAGGGGCACCTTTTAAAAAATAAACACATCCAAACTACCAAAAGGAACAACGACAAGAAGGCAACTTCAAAGTCAAATGTTTTCACAACCAGCCTCTCGTCTTTGAGATGATGCGTACATACCTTTAGCGTACTGGTACGTACGTAGTCATACGTAAAGTAAACTACGCACAGCCTTGTTACGCTTTTAATTTAGATTTCTTGTTCGTCTTGTACCAACGGTTGTAATTGCAACATGATGCAACTTCTTATATGCCACGCCATGATCGTTTTGTTTTCTTCTTTAAACAAGGGGCCCCAGAGGTGAAAAAGGGGGTATTTCGTCATATCACGTTTGGATTATTTTTTTGGAAAATGTGTAAACATGGTTTTCTTCTTTCCGTTGAAGAAGTAGACGAAAATGAAAGAACACAACTTGTTGCCGTATGGGAGATGAAGAGATAACAAAAAAAATCGTTTACACACTCTCGGCGTTTATTAACAACACACGCCTTTTAAGCGGAACCGAGTTCTAATACCGTGGCATCTATCTATTTAATAAGCCAAGCGAAGGTAATTTTTAATTTTTGGTTCTGTTTAACGGTTGCTACGGATGTGAAATTTTTCAAAAGTTTTAGAAATTGTTTTCAGGTAGCACACAGATTAATTGTTACCTAAGGTGTTGCAGTTATATATTTTCAAATTTACTGCTTTGTTTGGCCCACTTATCTTTCGCATTAGCGTTAACTAAGATGGGCCTTTTAAATTTTAATTTATTATAGTTGTTAAAATAAGTTATGACAAATTTTAAATGGCATTCAAAAAAGGAGGGAAGTATATGAAGAAGGTCGTTCGATTTATCAGTAGTGTCGTAAATAAAAATTACTTTTGTAAGAATTGATTGTCAATCTGCAGAAAGGTGTTGACTATTTGCAACAATGTGTTGAAAGGTGATACGGGTGTATGAAGGTTCTGTGGTTTAACTGAATGAATCTTTGTCATAGATTTCTCTGTTGTGAACCTAAACCAATCCAATATTAGTGCTGAAAAACTGGATTAAATGCAAAATTAAACACAACCCATAAAGCTGTTTATTTTTGTTATCAAATTATCCACTGGGAACTTAATTTACTTAAATTTTGGTGCTGAAAAATATAGGTGTAACGTGCGTCGTCGCGTGCTGAAAGTAGTGTGAGATATTAACTCACTAAATTCACTACCCTTTTTGTATTTGTATTGCAATTAAGTATGCGACTTATCTTACTTTTTTTATCACAGATAAATATAAACATTTAACATGTGATTTTCCTTTGAGAGTTCGTGATTTCCGCAACTTCTATCGTGGTTTAGTTATTTTAAGCCGCCGCAATAAGTTTGTCTTAAGTTTGGACCACGGTGTCAACGTGTCCTAATTAATGTTTTTTTATGTTTTTGTGCAAAATTCTAAGTTTGAGCTTTAACCTTGGGCATACCTAGATCTCTGCGGAGGCATTAACCAATGAGCTTCACATTTTGTTTTCAAACGTTTGTAAGCAGTTTAAATCCGTTTCACTTGTACAACCCCATGGTTGTATACCATAGCTCCAAATTATTTAAACATCATCAAGCTATATCTATGCTCCTCATAATAAAAAAAATTCTGCTGGTAATGTTAATGTTGCTGTGTCAATGAGTTTCAGACGTATTTAACTGCAACTTTAACTTTAAACATATGTTTGTAGACAAAAAATCGACATACAATACACCCAGGTTTTATTGGCAATATTTTTTTTCATATTACAAACATTAATTATTAAAAAAAATCATCTACCTAATCACTGTTTCTGTCACTCATATATCAATAAAAAAATGTTCACAAAAAATCTATTTATCCGCAAGTCCAAATGAAATTAAATTCAAGTATCAGAAAGTGGCTTTTAATCGTATATCTCTCGACGATCTAGTATGTCAACGGTGCTCTTGACTTTGAAAGTTGTCATATCTACATACATGCACGCATTGTAATGCATTCAGGACAGCTCATGACTTAGCCTTGACAGCAAAATGGTTACAAAAGTTCCCCATTCAACGTCACGTGAATGAAAACGACCGCAAAATATTGTAGTGCGTGGGTCGCGTTTCGTATAATATTTCAATTAAAGCGTTGGACGCATGCGCATAATTAATAAGCAATTGGGTTGCAGTTGAGAGTTGATCTGCCTGCTGCTCCCTTGTCGGCATAGAGGGCAGATACTGGGGCCACCTCTTGTGCCATTTATCATGCTTTATGACATAAATTGGTGCCTTCTTTTTGTGTGTGTGGTTGTGGCCATCCGTCCTCCTTTTATATAGATATATTTCCCATCTCTTTAAATGGAAGAGACAAAATTGTAATATATCGGTACGACAATTGTTCCCATTTTCTGCTTAACACAATACTACAAAATAAAAAAAACTTAAAAGGAAACCCACTATATTTGTGGGTTAGTCGGGAGGGTTTCATTTTCTTTGTCATCAATTTCTGAAGTTTCTGTTTTGAAAGAGAAGTTCACGTTCGTGTCTGTCGCCATAAATAAGAACGTAAGATGGTGTTTTATAGATGACAGAATAAGTTTATTTAGATGTTGACTCGGTATTTCCATTGTGATATTGTTGTCACATATTACGTTAAATTTGGGAATAGATTGATTTTATTTTGCTATATAGCGGGAGAAATGTTGTCTAAACACCTACGCTCGAAAGAGCTGATTAATGTAGTTTGTTGGGTTATGCATGTATATCAGTGACAAACTTATTTTGGAAAATAACACTTTTTGCTTATTTGTCATTTATTGGCAAAGGAATGATATCAGTAAGGTGATGAGTTATTCTTGGGATCTTGATTTCAGTCAAACGCTCTGGAATCCGCGATCGCTTGATCCGGAAGTTTGTATTCTTCCTTGTCGTCTCGAACCTAAAGGCTGGGATTCGAAGAATCTCTTAGGAAAATTATTATTCATTCGACGTGTCAACGCATCTTTTGTATTTGCTACATCAACATGTTGATATAGCTCATAAAGTTCGTGGTTATATCCTCTCCTACATTCGTTTTCATACAGGACCAACAACTCGACAGAGAATTTTTCGTTCAAAAGTTCCTAATATCTGGTTCGCAATAAGGATTGCTTATTGTTCATTTCACGGCTACAGATAATGTCTCACATTTAAAAAAATATCTCTAAACTCAACTTTAATATAATATTCCCGCTGAACCAAAATGCAATTATTTTCAGCCCTTGAGGAGGATACGTCTCATTTTTAAAGCAAAATCAAAATACCGCTGTAAAATATCAAGGGAATCGTTTTTTTTTTTTTTGACATGTGAAATGCTTTTCTTTGGTGTGACCGCTTTATAGAAACAATTAAAATGATTTCGTGAAATGATACGTTTTGTTTAAATAAAGTAGCATAGAGTGCAAAGAGGAAATGACTTTGCACTCGGACAAAATCTGCTACATTTTGCGACAGTCTATTTTGCAGGGATATTTATATTTGCGTTTTGGAACTGTTTGATTATAATATTTTGCGTAATGTATGTGTTCAGGAATTTATAGCGAAGTCTTTTTTATTTCGGTTTCCTAAATGCACAGTTTTCTCTCATCCTATGTGTTGGGACCTATAGGTACTTCCGAATTCAACTTCAAAATTAAAAAAAGGTTAAAGATAAAAACGTTAAACTTAGTGCGAACGGGTGACAGTTTCTCGCTCACGCGTTTCACGATTTTTAAACCCTATCCGATAGGGGTATATTAGTTTTGACATTAAGTTTGTAACATAGAGAAATAATTTCGATACATATACCTCAAAATATATGGATCGATTCAGAATCGCTAGCTGAGTCGATTAAGCCATGTCTGTCTGTCCGTCCGTCTGTGTGTCTATTTTTGGGCTAGAGTGTTGAAATTTGGTATATAGACTCAAGAACAAGTGTAAACATTTTTGAAATCCGCCCACTGCCACGCCCCATTTTTAGAAAAACGTAGTTTTAAGCCAAAGCGTAAGGAATTTCAAAAAAGTGTCTGAGCAACATATTTGGACAATCCTAATATCTATATTTCGTCTATACAAAGTTTTTTGCCACGCCCACTTTTTGGGGGCGTTTTTAGTAAAAAAACGCTTTTTGTCCAAATTTTAAAAAGTTCGAAAAAAACTTTTGATGCAAATACTTCCATAATGATATAATAAACATTTTGTCAATATATCATTTTCACCAACGCTCACATTTTGGGGGCGTTTTCTTATAAAAACCATTTGTATACCCCATTCCAAGGCATAAGCAATAGAAATATTTTGTTTTTTGTCGAACCACAATAGCTTTTGATAAACTGTCTGAACAGTAGCTATGTTGCGACAATGTCATTTTCTGTATTTCATCACCATAAAGCCTACATTTTGAGGATATTAATTTTAAGGATGGGATGGGATAGGGTATTCAACGATCCGCACAGCGGATTGTAGCCTTCTCATATGTTTTTTCTCACTTTTAATAAACGCTGAATATTTATTTTTTTATATTTGACTGGTTTTTTTCATAAAAATTACAGGGCGTTTGATTGAAACGAGCCTTTAATAAACGCGCGCAAATTAGCTATTTTATTTCAATATCTGAGTGTTTTTCCATAAAAACTACACGGTGAGATTGTGAAAGTTGTTCATAGATTATTTTTATGGGGGTCAATAAAAAAATATGCATTATTATTTAAATGAAGATACTAAAGAATTAATTATTCATTCTCCTGATTACAAAATACACATTTTTAACCCAACAGGATGGTAAGGACCTAATTTTTTTCACACATTCATGTTTTGTATTGTGATTAGTAAAAATTAGAAACAAGAAACACTAAATGACTGAGGTTGTTGGAGTGAACACACCTTTTTTATAATCCTCACTTAATCTACAGAACATACTTGCTATCTCAAATCGATTTTTTCTTTTTTGAAAACTGTTGTTTCGATGTTTTCGGTAAATGACGGAGGTTGTTGGAGTGAACACAACTTTTTTTTATAATCCTCACTTAATCTACAGAACATACTAGCTATCTCAAATCGATTTTTTCTTTTTTGAAAACTGTTGTTTCGATGTTTTCGGTTCGATGTGAAATCAATATAAAAATTGACAGGCATGGCAAAATAAATGGGAAAACGCCTTAACGAACACTTAACTAAGCTGTTCCAGTAAGCCCATATTTACTTTTCTCCGTCCGCCATTTGAGGGTAATACAAAACTCTGTATAACAGAGCAGAACATTGGTAACCTTTCGCTCTTTATGTCCTATCCATATTAGGTGTCCAATGCGTTATTTTTTTATTTGTTAGTAATATTGTTGAATTTTGTCCTTCAAAGAGTCTCAAGGCAAAGAGCAGAGACAAATGTTACATTTGAAAAGATTATTGATTTCTTAATCCAGTATACAATATCAAATAAGTAAAACGATTGTTAACATCAATCATTACCTGGGTAATCTCCGTAATCATATACTTAAAAAAATACTGGAAATGTATCTTACAAATCAATTATATTTTGTAAGAACCGCAATAACTTATAAGCTTTTACATAACGATTCTTTGGCTTACAGTCCATTCTGAAATCACACGACAATCTCCAAATCTAGCAATCTCCAACAAGATCAATGCATTCCTGTCAATAAAATGCCATCCCCAAAGAACCCCCCCACTGTGCCTTGCTGTGCAACTGCGCAAAGAGTTACAAAGCATCAATAAAAATTGCGCAGTGTACTCAAAACTTCTTTACCACGACTGGAGTTAAATTAATCAAAAGAAGTCCACGCTGACTTTTCAATATCTCTTTAGACCTATCGTTTCTTTTCTTTTTTTTTTTGCTTCTTTGTAATTTAACTTGCTCTTCTACATTTTGCTTATATTATGCATCGCCGATGCGCAAAGATACGACTAAGCTATCCGATACTTTTCCTCGTATTTATTTAGTAGTGTGGTTCGCAAAACGTAGCTGTCATGCTCCTGCCATGTGGAGTTGCCACAGCACCAAGCCCGCATCCATGAAGGCTGTGGCATAATGTGTAATGTTTCCTGGTCGTTGTTCTTCTCCATGGAGAAAAAAATATAATTTTGCCAATCTATCGTTTTTGAAACTGTACACATACACAGCCACCCTAGATGCGCGATAAACAATGAGGGATGGGTTATACATTGTAGGCAGGCAACGTTTACTATGATACTTATAAAAAGTAGGTGGAATCTCAATTATCTAATATTAATTTTAGCAGCATACTGCTACAAAAATATTACATCATTGTGCGTTTTCGTCTTTCGCTTTCCTAATAACTCACAGCTAACAAGTGCCCAGAATCATCTGAAATCAATAATTACCGCCCCGTTGACATGGGTCTTCGACCTTCTGTGGATGCTGGTGAAATATCACAGATATACTGTGGAGTGTGGAGTATGGATCTCCTCGCGTTTATATATTTTTAATTTTTTTTTTTTTTGATACAAATTACGAAACATTTCCATTTCGCAATAGCTCTTTTCTCGCAACATCCCATCCTTAACCTTCAGACATTTTTGTTTTATTCTTGTAGTGCTTACACAATTTTTGGAAAGAAAGCAAGTTCGCGTGGGCAGATGTATGATTTCTACCCTACAGAATGGCCAAGGTACCCATCATCACATCATCACTAAAATAAAAATAACAACAAGAAACAAAGAGCACAGTTTTGATTTTTATTTTTGGAAAGAAAATAAATAGTTAGCAGACGAAATATTTTTTAGGGCAATTTTCTGACTGGGAAAAATATTAAAAAAAATAGCTAAACGATAGATTTTAATTTTTCTGGTATGTGATTATTTTATTAATTTAGTAGAAGTTATTTAATTTTAGGAATTTGCGCAATTTTAGCTGTCACTATGGTTGAAAAATGTCTCATCGTTGATTTATACGCTTCTTTATAGAAAACGTGGATTTCCTGTATTAAATTTATATTTATGATTTATTTGTTTATTTTGAAATTAAAGTTTTACATTTAAACAAAGACATAATGTCACAATATACCTTTCCATGGCGATTATGTTTTGCATTCGATTACAAAAAAAAAACAAAAGTAATAGATAGGAACTATAAAAAAAAATAGTTTGAGTTAGTACTTACTGAAATTTGATGATGTGCGAACTTATCCGAAAAAAAAAAGGAACTGCAACTAACTCTGGGACGAAATTTACGTTTTCAATCCCTTGTGGAGTTAACTAAAAAATCGAACATGTGACATACTAGTTATGAAAATAAATTCATATTTTTTCTCGGGAAAATTTCATTGTCAATGTTCGATGTCAAAGCGGCAAGTAGTTTTTAAAACCTCGATTTCCGGTTCAGTGTGAAAACCGTTTGCCACAAATTTCGTAGTTTAAAGTTAGTTTCGTCAAAAATGGTGCTACCAGACCATAATCTGTTCTTTTTTAACGACAACTTGTTTAGAAACATTGTGCATCAGTCAAGGTCCTCAAAAAGGAAAAGGCCGTAATTCTTCACGTCAGTTGGTAGCTAATGGCCGTGTTCTTGATTTTAGATTACAACTACAAAATAAGGTGAGGTGATGTTTAACACAAAATCTTAATGAATGGCAATGTAAATGTCAAACTATGCCAAACATCTTCATGACAGGTCGACGCAAAATAAGCCGTTTCACTCATATCTGAGTGTCCATGCGTAAATTTTCAACTTCTTTCCCCAGTCATTTCCCCTCCAATGTCACGTGACTAAAATGGTCGATTGACCACTGAGAACAGTGCGTCGGCAAAGTTAACTTGGTAAGACTAAAACCAGGAACACGGCCAGTGAGAAGTCGTTTGTTTTGAGATTTTCTTTAGAAGCCACACGAAACGAATGATTTTACTTAAATACATTCCCGTACATTTTTACTGCAAAATTATGGGAACAGGCCTTTTTATGGCAATTGCCGTTTTTGGGCTGTTACATAAACCCCCGTATTAATAAACACTGGTTAGCTAATCAATGGCTAACTTGACAGTTTTCCCCATAAGGAATACTTGTGCAAATTTCAAAAGTTAGTCACTGATTATCTAATCAGCGTTTATTAATAAGATGGTAACTGTCATAGAAATTTCAATTTACCCTAAGTGCTGCCATATTTTGTTGTGGTTTTTTCATCAAATCCCACACAGTATAGCCAAAGCAAGATTATTTAGTCAGCTTATTTTAAAATATAAAAAGTCGTGCTTGTTTTAAAATAGGCACACAAAAACTTAAATCTCACATTAACTTAACAGTTGACTTTAATGCCATGACTTAAGACCAATAGTACGTTTCCACAGGACCGAAACTCGTCATTTCCTTACCGAAATTCAACGTTTGAAAATAGCATTCCAACTGTCAAAACATTTTTTTTCACTGGACCTTTTCTTGCTATGATCTGACAAAACTATCATGTGCCAAGAAATGCTTATCTCAACTTAACTGTTCGGATTCGGAATAAAATAAGAGCTAGGAATTGTTGTGAGAATAAGCTAGGCTCTGGGTATACTAACGATCGTGTTACACAAAAAAAATTGTATTTTTTTTTTTTTTTTTTTTTTTTTGCCGTAGAATCAATAAAGCAGATATCAGGGACAACGGGTATCGCACAAATCTGAACCATGTTCAACAATTTCATGTGTTGTTATTCCGAAGATATGGATATCACATTTGCAGAAGCTATTTTAAAAGAAAAAGGAATATGAAATCATACGCTTGTTCATTAATTATTAAAAGTTTATGAATTGTTTTTTAAATTTAAATTTGTTTTGTGAACGATTTTTCTAAAACAAATTACAGAGCAATTTGACGTTTCTAGGAGAAAAAAAATTTTTTATAAGGGAAAAAATAATGTTTAATTTGACATAACTCGGTTGGATGTCAATTTAAATAGCATTTCAGCGGAATGCCGAATTTCAGAATGTGAAATCGTATGGCGGAATGCTTCGCATTTCGGCAGAAATCACGAATTTCGCTGAAATGACACATTTCGATTCGGTGGAAACGTTATAGTACTTTTCTGCAGTGTGAAAGTATCTACCACATCCACTTGATGTCATTTGTTTTACAACCTGCGTGTTAATTCACAATAAAAGCCAAACAAACTCACAACTTCTCACGTACAATTCCCACACTATCTCCCAATCGAGTGTGGTGTGTAGGCGTATGAACGCTAAGCCAAATCGAAACTAACAACAACCCAATCTCGTAAAATTTAATTAAATTGTTCACATTTGCAGTCGTAGACAGTCTAAGGACTTTTCCCTCTACTCACTCGAGTCAATCCAATTAATTTTAATATTTTCCTTTGCTCCTCGGACCCATGGGCCATGGTAGGGTACCTCAGTAAGTTTGATGATTGTGATCTGAATTGATTCCCAATGCCATTAACATTCATTTGTTTGTCAATTGGCCTGACAAAAGTTTATATACATAAATATATATATAAACCATTTGCATAAAATCGTGATGAAAGCAAATTATTACCCCAACTCCCAGGCTTCATGCTCTCTATGATGGAGAGACCTCATCTCTATCGCGTCGCGCGCATGGTTGTTGTTGTCATTTCATCCTCCAATTAGACAAGTTCAGCGACATCTACAGCGACACAACGGCAACCACAACATTCTTTCTCTTCTGCTTAGGATAATATTACTATAACCATCGAGCAAAGAGTACTCGACAGAAAGCGCATCTAAATAGCGGCTTAAGGAGACGGAGTAGGTAGTTCGCGAGTGCGCAGTCGCTTTTGTATAATATGATGAGTTTGGTCGCCATATTAAGTCAGGACAGGTATTCTCTGTTAAGATTCTTATCGCACATGGAAGAGTGTACGTCTGTGTACATAGAAAAGAGAGATACATAAATTATAAAATGCAAACTCATTTCGGGAGTTCATAACCGAATGAGGATAGCTAAGCGGATATAACTTTAACTACTTGCAAAATGGTGCCTAGTGACATTGCACTTTGAAGCTATCAACTATTTTGTATCTATGAAAACTTCTTCAGTTAAAGCACTACATTTACACTATCTGGGTGATAATGGTCTGTGTCTATGCTTAACGTCAAATGTCAATGACAGTGTGATCAAAACATAGAGGCTGCAAGTTGACAGAATTAGAAAAATGTGCTATTTTACGTGATCATTCTTGTAATAAATCGAAATTTAACGTAAAAGTAAGAACTATGACGTGACATACGATAGTTTTAACACTTATAACGGGTGATTTTTTAGCTGGTTTGGTTTTGGCAACACTGGTTTTGACAGCTGACGTGTGTTTAGTACATTGTGTCACTGTCAAACAGCTTCAGTTTGGTTTGCAATTTAACCATGTATCGTCTTACAAATGAACAACGCTTGCAAATTATTGAATTTTACTATCAAAATTCGTGCTCGGTTCGAAATGTTCATCGCGCGCTGCTTCCATTTTATGATCGGCATTCTCGACCTTCTGAGCAGTCTATTCGGAAGATTGTGACCAAATTTCGCACCAAATTTACTTTGTTGGACATTAAACCACCAACACGTTTACGTACTGTGCGTAGTGAAGAAAATATTGCGGCCGTATCAGCTAGTGTGACAGAAGACCGCGAAATGTCGATTCGGCGCCGTTAGGCCTTTGTTACAGCACTACGTGGAAAATTTTGCGGAAGGATTTTGGCGTAAAGCCTTTTAAGATACAGCTGGTGCAAGAACTAAAGCCAGCCGACCTACCACAACGCCGAATTTTTGGTGAATGGGCTCTTGGAAAGCTGGCCGAGGATCCGCTTTTTTATCGAAAAATTGTGTTCAGCGATGAGGCTCATTTTTGGTTGAATGGGTACGCATTTGGAGTGAAGATCAGCCAGAAGCATTGCAACAGCTACCAATGCATCCCGAAAAAGGCACTGTTTGGTGCGGTTTATGGGCCGGCGGCATTATTGGGCCATATTTCTTCAACGATGATGCGAATCGCAGCGTTACTGTCAATGGTGAACGCTACCGAGCGATGATAACAAACTTTTTTTTGCCCGAAATGGAAGTTCTTGACTTGCATGATATGTGGTTTCAACAAGACGGTGCCACATGCCACACAGCACGCGAAACAATGGCGCAATTGCGAGGCGAGTTTGGTGAACAGTTAATTTCACGTTTCGGGCCGGTCAATTGGCCGCCTAGATCGTGCGATTTGACACCATTAGATTATTTTTTGTGGGGGTATGTCAAGGCTAATGTCTATAGGGACAAGCCCGCTTCGATTGACGCACTGGAAGCCAACATCCATGCATTCATTCGTGAGATACCGGCCGATTGTGTGAAAGAGTATGCCAAAATTGGACTCAGCGGATGGGCTACCTGAGACGCAGCCGCGGTCAACATTTGCATGAAATTATCTTTAAACATTAAATTGCAAGGTTCAAACTATCGATTCAAATAAATAATTCATTCATTTTTTTCGAATTTTTTGTGTTTTTTTTTAAAAAAAAGTTCTAAACCTCTTAAAAAATCACCCGTTACTTACGAACAAAATGAAAAGTATTCATTCGTTTATAAAGTACACATAAATATTTTTGAAAGGTTAAACGTCAAAAAAAATCCACTAACATTCATTCATTTTTTAAACACCACCTTTCAATCGAGTGACTAGATAATGACTTCACACTTAGTATGTTCTTATTATACCATCACACCAGTTGCATTGTCATGCTTGGAATTGTTACACTCATTAGCCAGGTGCCATTACCTACCACAATCCACGTTGTCAGTCCTTCGTTGCATCGATTGTGTTGAAAATATTAGCCACGCGTGTCTTTAAGTGCAGCCTTACATTAATGATCGTGATTTTAGTTCATTCATGCCCTTCTTAGTGCACTGCCTTTTGATGGTTTGTAGGGTGTACTTTTGCCATCATCACATCATCATCATCAAGAATATAATCGATGAATCAGCATTACTTGATAGAAAAGTTATAAATTTGCCACAAGTTTGCTGTGAATTTATTCATTCCCGCTAATCGAATCATTCTTGACAAGAGTTCTTAATGAAGTGTTCATAAAAATCGATTAGTACAATAAAAAAATGTAATAGAGGAGTACATTCTTCCGAATTATAGGTGTTGATTGGATACAGCGTCAATAATGTGATGAACATCAGATTTTACGAGTAATCATGCTGTAGAAAGTATTCTTCATTGTTCAGTAATAGTTTATTCAAAAGTTTTATAATTGAAAGGTGAATTTTTAAATAATTTGTTATTTCATGTGTTACGGTATTATTGTGCAGTGACACCACATGGGCTCAGTGGCGCGATGGTTAGTGCGATGAACTGCCGCGCAGGAAGTCTGGGTTCGATTCCCAGCCGTAGCAACACCTAAATGATTTTTCACTGGCCCTCCTCTCGTGATGATCTGACAAATCATTCGAGTAGTATCTATTGTCAAGAATAGCTTATCTCAACTTAGCCGTTCGGAGTCGGCATAAAACAGGAGGTCCCGCCATCGTGCAAGAAGTACACACGCACACATGAATGGTTATGAGAAAGCTACTAACGAGCCTGTTGCGCCAAAAATTTGTATTTGTTTTTATTTGACACCACATGGATGCCTTATATGTTGTCGTTTCCGAATTAATTCTTAAAAAACATCAAACGCACGTTCCAAATGTCATATTCCCAATATTTCGCGAGCATTTTACTGATTGCCAGGGATTGTTTTTAGCTAATGATTCAGATCTATCATTAACAATAGAAATTACACAAATAAATTTTCCTGTTAATATCGATATCTATAAATTGGCGTTGTGAAAAAAAAAAAACAAATCATTAATAAAAATTCCGCAATTAACTTTTCTCTACTCTCCTATTCTGAATAATATGACAGAGGGAAATATTTTCCTTTGCACTCCCATCCAATCCTAATGAAACTTCAAAAAAGGAAAACAAATCGTGAGGGATAACTTAGTATCTCAAACGTCAAAAAGTAGCGGAATGCGGAAAGTGATCCCATATCGCAATAGGAAATTCAATGAAACTGTGAGTTTTATAATAGGGGTACTTATGCAACGTCGGAAAGTCGTCTTAAACGTTGTAAACGTGATAAAATTACGACGTGATATATGAACTGTCAAAATTTGTATGGGAAATCTTTTCCAACAATATCGGAATTTTCCCACAAGAATTGGGTGCATAAACTGAGATGGTAAACGATGTAAACTTTTGAAATGCTATTTTGACATTTAATCAGCAACTTTCACACATCAAACGTATGCGCTAAACTGAAAAAAATATTGAGAACGGAATGAGAACAATAGGAACAAAATTCTGTCAATAAATAAATTACTAAAATGAGATTGAATTCATTGGGTTACCGTATTACTTAGTGAAACTTATTAAAATTACGACGTTGCATGAATACCCTTAGTAATTTGGTACGTAAACTGAGATGGTAAAGGTTGTAAACTTTTTAAATGTTTTTTGACATTTAATCAGTCACATTCACAAATCAAACGCGTGCGCTAAACTGAAAAAAATTATCGAGAAAGGAAAGAGCAGTATGTGGCACTATTTATTTTAACGCGAATTATTTCATTTAGGAAGACTTATTTTTAATTCGTTTAACAGAAATCGCAAAATGACACCTAATTCTTCAAACAGCTGATTTCGAATATTGAGGTATTCCTCGCCTTATGGATACGAAGTGAATATTTTTTTCTGTTCATTCAGAGAATGAGGATTTTATTCTTGAGAAAAATAAAAGGATTTTATTCTTGAGAAAAATAAAATCCGTTAGAAAAAAATTCCCGGGAATATTTATATTGGGGCATTAGTTTATCGATCCATCATGTGCATATGAGTACACCAACAGGGCTAAATGAAAAACAAGTTGAATCGCTATGAATACAATCGCAAATAGCATTATTTTTGTGTTCGTTGGTGAGCAGTTGAGAGTTTGAGACTCATTAAACATAGCTAATTCTGCCAATGTTAAGCATGTCATAGTGTTAGATCTCAAACTAAAATTAAAATGTATTCTTATATTTAAAAGGTTTTATTCAAATGAGCTGACACTCATAAGCAGAATACAATTTCTGAATTGAAGGAACACAAATGTATACTAGATTTTTAGGATTCCTGTTCTTTATCATATTATTATAAGAAGAGGGGAAGAGAAATTAAATAAATAAACTGTTTGACAGATAAATCATGCTTTGGTGAGAATGTTATACTCCACCGGAGTAAAATCCCTCAATGCATGTGCCGAAAACGGCGACTACGAACGTCAAATTTAAGAAGTTTCTCATGACAAATTTATATTCTTGGATATTTGTCAGAATTTCGCAAAGAGGTGGGGCAGTGAAAAAAACTTAAAGGCTAGCCCAGAATGCATATCTGTAGCTTGTAGCTTGGCCCTCTATTCAACTTCAAGCTACATATTCACGAAGATACACATTGTATAAGCGCTTACGGGTTGCCTTGTTTTTAACCTTCTCACTCAGAGCTTTAAGCTTCTTAAGCTTCAGCTACAGATACGCATTCTGGGCTGCTCTTTAGTGTTGTTAATTTCGGGATTTGAAACAGGGCCACCGGACAAACCATATGTATGTACCATAGCATGATAAAAAAAAAAGTAAGTTGACGAAGTGTTTTAGGAAGGGACTGAGATGAATCCACTAAATGATGAATCTCCGTAAATTGAACAAAACATTTCTTCTCATATGAGGATTGAGAAATGGTCTTCCTCTCAGAGATCTCGGAGGAATCCGTAAAATGAACAGAACTATTATTTCTGATATTCTTACGAAATTTAATAAACAAACACACCCAATTTGTTCCCCTTCACCGCTCACCGCTCACCTTTCCAGCTTTTCCAAACTGCGAAACAAACGTCAGCTGTCAATTCCATAAAATTTGTCGCGCCATATCAGTTGTTTGTTTGTTTTCACAAAATGTTTGTAGTTTTCAATTAAGTTCGCTTGTAGAAAATTAAATTTATGAAAAAACAAAGGTAGCTCTACTCAAGAAATACTTGTTTTATTGCAATGGGAAGATCTGGGTAAGCTTTGCCAATAATCATTTAATAGTTAATATTTCGCATTGAGCGAGTTTTATTGCGTACGTTTTGAGAGTTTTTTTTAATGAAACTGAATTGGTTTTAAAAACAAGTGCACAGACAAAACTTAGGATTACACTGGCAATTTTATTTATATTAGCTTTTCGTGGTAACTACGAAGTCTAACGAACCACTAAATTCCCTGCATAAAATAATTATTTTCGTTAACACTTATCATTAACCAATTCTACTCTCTCTTCACTTCTAGAACGTTGTCAATCACGGCACAACCACCAGTGAAGAAACCGATGAAGAACCAGCTTCTAAACTAGCCCGTCTAAGTGACTCTGAGAGTGATGATGCTACTGAGCATCGTGTCCTATTGACTGATTGCTGCAAGAAAACATCCCAAAAATCTGACTCAATTAAGGTAAGTGATCGTTTTTGCGCTAATCTGCAACCACCCGGCTTTGAAAATTAACTAACTAACCGTTTTGTCTAACGTTTTGCATTATTTTCCCGCTCTCCCTTTGCCTCTACTCCTGCTCTGAAAACAATTTAGGCCGACTACGCTGACGGTGACGACGAAGACGAAGGTGACGACGAAATCGATCACCCTATTACTGCTCATTCGGTAGCTGCCAATTGGTCGAATCTAAGCTTCAACACCGCTCTAACCCAAGAACGTGTCCATCAGTGTTGCATTGTTCCCGGTTCGGCCGCTTCGACTGACTTTGACGCCGATTCCGAAGGCAGTGACTACGAGGTGACCAAACGACCTCGTAAAAGTGAAAAATATATTAGCGCAGCAAGCGCTAGCTCATATCGCTGCTTGTTGTCGACGCCGCTTAAGAATCATAACTCTGCTGCTTTTAATCCTTTCTACTCGCAACCGCTTAACTTTGAAAATGAATCCGTGTTTGTTTTGAATGACACTATGGACAATAATTCGCTAATGCAATCGAAATTGCTAAATGTTACCGCTACCACTGGCGTGGCGGGCGGTGATAAAAACTCACCTAAATTGCTTAGTTTGAGCAATCAAAATCAAATCAAACAACATCAGCAACAGAATCAACTGGTGCTAGTGAATACGAAGACAGGAGCAGGCGCTACGTCCGCTATTGGCGTGGGATTGTCACCGACGGTCTTGACATCACCCTGCACCAATGGCAATATTGTAGTAGGTGTTAACCACCACACCGGCACTGGAGGAAATACAACAAGTGGGGGGATACGGAAACGTCATCGTAACATTGACATTTCCAAATTTAACGAGTCCAATCGAAAGTCAAACAGTTGTGCCATATTCTATTTTAAGCATTTGGATACAGATAATGAGACGAACTTTAGCGGCAACGGTGGCATCTCATCATCCCATGAAAGTGATGTAAGTATTTTCATCTTGATTTTGTTCTCCTTTTTGGTGATTTATTTATTTGGTGGTGGTGTATCATGCACATGTGGTTTTTGGAGGAATATTCCCACAGAAGAATATTTTTTTAGAGACGTCAAGAAGAATGATGATCGATGCCCTAATGAAAGAGGGGGAGTTATACACTAATGGTGTCCGATTGGTGGATCCAATTTGGAACTTGATGTTGCCTTAAGCAAAAATATTGAGATTTGGACTTTATTAAGCAGATTCCGTTTGTATACATTCTTGTCTTGGGATGGGAAAAAAAACATATGAATCTAGTCCACGTGTGGGTGACGATATCGGCTCAGTCATTGACCATTTCAAGTCCACAGCGAGTCGAGAACCGCTTTTTATATGCAATGTGAGTGATCAGATTCTAAATCCTTTTTTTCTGATGCTCATGAACTTTCTATTCAAAGAAGCCAATAACGATTTGACATACTTTTGATTATTTATATACATCTGCATATCAGGTGGAGAAACATTAACCTTTTTTAGAAAGCCTTAGTCATTTCAGAGAACTCTTTACTTGGTAATCCCTTAAAAACTCAAGTGAACAGCGTTTGGTAAAAGTAGATCTTTATAATAAAATTTTAAGAGTTCAGCTGCGCTCACAGTAAATCAAGCTAAACTGTGCGGTACAAGATGAAACGATTCGTCGTGCATTGTTAGCAAGCGCATAGCTGATCCACAACCTTTTGCCGTTTGTTGATTGAATTTAGACTTGTATGCCACGTCAGATCCCAGGTGGACTAACTGTGTTACTATTTCTACTTTTTGTCCGAATCGTCGGTGTCTCCTTTATTTCAGATCAATTATTGCAACGCATCTGAGGTACCACTGGCCTTTAAAGTTACTTGAATTGTCGTTGATATGTATGCTGAACCTTGTGATCTTAGTTATGTTTCAAAATATTTTTTTTAAGTCTTCTTGCACGGTATGGTTAGAAGAGAGCAAACTTACCCCAAAACATATGTTAAATGATTTGAATGGCAGCAACTTAATTCAACATCTATGTCTTCTAATTGAGTGACAAAGGCTTTAGCGGTTACTTGCTTAGTAATGTGAAGCTGCAGGAATCTAGGTTTCAACGTCAAGTCCATTAATGTGATTTTTTTACTTCTGCTTAAAAAAAAAACTTGTTCTTCTTCTGAACTGTTAATCGAGAAGTCTGAGAATTGCAGCATTGGTCACCTTACACTCCACATGTTCTGGGCAATTTAAACGACTTCTTAGTTTTTGAAATATATATCTGGCATTACTCCCATTTAACTTTCTTTCTCTCTTCAAAACTCATCCTTTGTTTCAACCATTTTTTAAAACCATCAAGCCCACCAAGTACTTGTGTTTTTCAGCCAACAAACTCAAGTGAATTGCATAGATTTATGTGCAAATTTTCACATACACACGCTTCCTTCAAATGTAACTCATCGCCTTACATCAGACCCTCCATCGTTATGGTGCAATACGATCTCGAGGGCCAATTTGATTTAATCACCGAATCCACCTTTAAACTTTATTGGCACAGCGCATCACAACAAAGTAAATCCATTTCTAGGAGTGTTCACGGGAGATTTCCCTCTACTTATCTGTTACCTCACAGATTCCCTTGATTTCTCTCCAAAGTATCACCATCTATTCATGCATTTAACCTTATCCGGAACTGAAGCGATTCAAACAAACGAAACGTAAAAATTCAAGGAAATCTCAGCTTATATGCGCGCGCTCGCGCACCAATCGTGTGTTACTACTTAATGCTTTGCTTTCTACTAAGTCAAATATTTGGCATGCCTTCCCATCTTTCTCTCTCTCTTTCAGTGTGTGCTTCCTATATTTCATTTTGTTTACTTGTTGTTGTTATATGTCAACTAATTAACCCCGCATCTCATTCTTTTTTTGCCATACTAATTCCAGTTCACTTGATAGTTCATTTCCATTGCACTAATACTCATTACCATTTCACGATTTCTCTAAACCGATAACCATACCTCATTCCGCTCCACTCTGAAGACATTTTGTTATTGTAACCAATTAAAAATTCACCATTTCTCTCCCTCTTTTGGAAATAGATCTCAAAATCTGCTGAGCCATCTTCAGACGACGATGAGGGATGGCTGTACACTAATAGCGCTGAACATTGCCTTGATGGAAACCAAAATGCAATTCTCGTAAACAGCAGCAGCAGCATCATCAGCCAGGACAAGAGTCACAGTCACAATAGCAACAGCAGCAGTCACTCTCAACTGAGTAACGACGATTCTGATAAGGAGAACAAAACATCTGCGTCTGGACCGAGCACAATTTTGATCACCAGCAGTAGTAACAATTCACCGTCCATCCGGAGTTCCTCATCACTGAACTCGTCCAGTCAAATTGCCATCACCGAAATCCAATTGAACGGCAGCAGCACCAGCAATTATAGCGGCAGTACCGCAGGCAGTTTCATTGGTTGTGCGACGTCGGGGATAGCAACCTCAACGACAGTTATGCATCGCAGTGTTATGGAACTGCAGTTGGGAGGCAACAACACCATCGCACAGAGTACTACTGGTGGTGGTAATAAAAATTCCCGTAGTCCCAAGGGGAATACTCAGGTTAGTAGTAAAGGCAGGACCGAGCAAAACAAATTTTTCCTCAAGGAAGCGCGCGAGCTCGATTCAAGTGATTTATTCGGGTGCAGCAGCTGGGCGCGCGCGCGAGTAAAAGTTTTCCAGGTGTTCGCAGTCGATTGCATTCGGGTATAGCAGCAACACGCCTTCAATTTGTCTCCTACGCATGGTTATCCTCAACAGGGAAATTTTTTTTAAATTCAGGTTCGACTTTGGAGGAGTTGTGGGCGATCGCACAACACTCTCAGGCGAGGCTGTGTCTCTCTGTCTGGTTGACCTACAAAATATCTAACATCGGTCTTGTGGTGTAAATACCTTCTGGACATGACAAAGAGCAATGTTAATGTGGAGCAGACAGAGGGCGCACGTTGTTATTTTTGTTTAGTCGAAAGTCTTGTCAAACAAGATGATAATACTAGAGCGCACCATGACAGTGGTTTATATAGTACACCCAAGTGTTTCCCCCCAAGTGGACCACTTAAACATGACACTTTGACATGAACAATTTCCACCGTCTAATTGAGGTAACTGTGTGTCCTGCAGTATATGGTGCTCTGCAACCCACTATGTGGGTATGTGTGTCTATGTCGATTTGGGTGTAAATTTGAGGGAATTGCTTGGTGATTGTTATCCCGTATGCCCACATGTGACATACCAAGCAAGTAAAAAAAAAGCATGTCGGCAAGTAAAAGTTTTAAGGAAAGTCTTGGAAGTGCTCAGTTGATTGCTATGAAGAGCGGTGTGAACTGGGTTATCTTCCTCTAAAATATTTGACTTATTTGGATTAGGCCATTGTTTAAAAGAAGACGTATTTCCACCAATTACCAATATACACCAATTTAAGGGCAGTACCAATAAATATCTGGAAGCATCATCTCAAAGCGCTTCTGGAGCGTTATAGGTTCGCCTCACCTGAGAAAAGTTTATTCAAATCTACCATGTCGATACCATCTAACCATGTCGATAATGTAGATATCTAGTTGGCCTATTTTTTATAGATTTCATAATCCGCATTCCCTTCTCCTAATGGGGATGGGCATTGCTTCCAAAATGATCTTACATCATCGCGGGGCATTATTAACATAGAAGGCCAAGTCTGTAAAGTTTCATACAGCTTGTAAAAAAAAAACAGTCAATAGAATGCATGTATCTCGCTCGATTATGCTCGATAAACCCACCCTCCGTTATATTTCTGCAGCGATCTTGGTAATACATGTCATCATGGCCAGCCAAGTGTAGGAAGAGATAGATTTGATAGTTTGACATTGAGAGGCCAAACCTGCTGACTATGGTTTGTAGCGCTGTTTCCAAACCGTTTCGTTCCGTGTAGGCAACCTACACCGGAGATATATCCCTTGGCTTTAATTTGGCACGAGCAGCCCGTATAGACAACCTATGCTTCAGTTTGGTACGATCACCGTTTTCAATGTTTTCAAAACAACGGAGTTCATACTTACATGCCTGCAATCTGTGATGTACTGATTCAATGTTCATCAGCTTTGGGTATATAAATTGCTTTTGCCTCTCGTCATTATTTCGGTACGTATCCTTTTGTGTTCCTGCTGAGTATACAGCATATAATTTAACGTATTTTTCGGTTTTTTTTTTTGCATCTTTATAAGGGAAGAAAGTGTTTCTATCCCCGATAATATTCTCCATGTCATCGGATACCTCCTGGGATGTGGATTTTTAGCATCTTTGCTGGATTCTGTCCAGTTTCCTTTTCAGTATTTAACTGAACTTTAGGCAGTAGGCATTTTTTCCAAGACAAAAAAGTGGGACTGATGCATTGCAGTTTACTATTTCGTTCTAGAAAACTTGCAATCGGAGCCTTTTATTCAATCGCAGGGTTTCATTAGTAAACTAGCTAACTAACGCAGTGGCTATTCCGTCGTCTATTTTGAGAGACCTTTTTCGTCTGTTTTTGTCTATTTAGAACCTAAGTGAAAAATAAATTGTTCTCAAATAGAAACTCAAACATGGCCCACCTAACTTTCCTACAATACAACTTCTATTTGCCTATGTTTAACAATTTTTTTATGATCCTTCTAAGAAAACAAAATTACAGGCGTTGTAGTATTAAAAGGATATGGTCAACTTTTTGATCACATCTTTAAGAAACTAAGTGCTACTACTACTGACGATATATCAAAATCATACACATCTTGGATACCATCGAATCGATTGTAAAACAAAATAAAAACATTTCAAAACAACAGCCCGTCCACTTGCTGTTGCGCTACATATCATAACCTTTTGCATTCAAGATAACTAACATTTTCGTTTTCAGAACAAGGACAGTCATTTTTTGAAGCCGACAACACCCACCAAGTATTACTACACGAAGTTTGAAACAACCAAACCAGCAATGGGTCATTTGATCACAAATAACAATAACAACAACAGTAACAGCAACATGAACTTAAAACCCCAGTCTCCAAAGATGGGAGGAAACCAAATCACAACAGCAACTTTTGAAGTATCTCCAGTAAAGGTAAGGAAATGCAGTTTTTTCGTGTTCTATGAGTAATTTTTTTTTGTTTGGAAATGTTTGTCAGTGATTCCGGTATATGAAAGGGAGGGGTTTTAATTGGCACTCTTTATAAAATACATCACGCGTAAGGAGTGTCGCCTATTCTAATCGTCTCCTGCATTTATTCAACACAGTAGGGTTTAATTGTCTTAAAATTGTCTCCTGCATTTATTCAACACAGTAGGGTTTAATTGTCTTAAATTTCTTGTTATTGAATATTTACTTGGGATGCAAGTCACCCTTATTAGTCAGTTACTCCAAGTTACTCCAGTAAAATAGTTCATAGTTCAGAAACGCACTCCAAGTGTGATAGAGTTGTTTTCTATTTATTATTCTACCTTTGACAATATATTTCACTGCACTCACCGCCACATTTATTCATGTCGTAGCCATATCAAAGCTTAGAACCAAAGTTTGATTGATTCAGTCTGCATAGCCGCGCAGATGGTAATTAATGTTCTCTCCTGCCTAGCTTGAAAACGCAGGGAGGCTGACGATTTTTCGAAACACCCATGGTTTCTGACATTAATATTAACCAGGTCACTAAGATCATCATAGAAGTTTTCTTGTTGAAGAATGCTGGACAAAAGCAGAAAAGGTGAGGAATGCACTCCTCCTCTTTGTCCAAGCAGCTTCTTCAAAGCCATTGCTAAAGAGGCTTAGCCTCTTTGGATGCAGGCCTAATGAGCAGTGTCCGGTATGGACACCGGTGATGGTACTGATGTTTGATCTGTTCAGCATTATCAAGCAGAGAGAGCGTACCTGGTTTAATTTGGCCATGTGCGGTTGGTTTATATATCGTAATATGTCTTCCGGCGTGCAAACATATGTATTGCAATGATTCTTTAATAGTCCAGGAACGATGCTAAGCTTCCATTCCCCGGGCATACTTTCATGACGATAATCAGCTGGTGAGTTCTTATATGCTCGTTACATCGCTTATGCCTTAATGAAGCTCGCAGGAAAATCTTCATTCCCGGTAGTCATGTTCAACTTTTCATGGCTTAGGTCGGGTATTCGGTAGTTTTCTCTATCATCATCATTGTAATATAATTCATTCTTTCCAACGGTGGTATTTTGGTCGCTATCGCCAAAATTTCTTAGTAAAACTTCTGGAAATCTTTCCCAAAGTTGCACCTTTCTTTTTCCTCATTCGCGGGTTTTTCTTGTTCGTTCTTCTTCTTGTGAGTTCGCCTTTCCTCCGTAGAGTATTTATGAATTGGATGTTTGCTTTCACACCTCAGATGCAACATTCATCCTAGTCTGGCATAGGCTGGGGTTCGATGTAGCAGAACGTTTGAATGCCTAAAATACAAGAGACATGTCTTTTGTAGAACAATTTTATTGAGTCTTCGTCAATCCATAGATGTAGGCATGTCCCCTTATATGTTTAACAGTTTGACGAATATAGTATGCTGGCTTTAGCTGGCTATAGTGGAACTGTATTCATAGACCTTCAATTGTGTCTGTATTCATGAGAGCTCAATGCAATGTGGGCATCTGTTGAAGGATGATTTGCAAATTGGTACATTAGCCCTCTTTTACATTTCCTCAGTTGAAGATGAATCGAATATAACATTGACCCATTTTCTCACTGAAACGTTAGCCCCTTTCTGGAGTTAGAAATAAATCGAAAACAACATTCAGTCACATTGTGTAGATAATGAGGATAAAACACATTTTAATAGAAAAACTGAATCAGTATGCTGTGATGATTATCTGGGCCGTTTTCATCGCTGAAAAATGACTTGTTTTCACTTGTTAGGTTTCTTTAATTCCCCATTTAATTGGACCAATATTAATAGCCTTGTGAATCCCATTTAATCCAGATACAATTGCTTCGTAGGCCGATGGAACTATTCACACTTTCTTCGATACTCGTTCGCCTGGAAGAATCCAGCATACCAATAGACTGTCACAAGTCAAAATAGGTATTCAATCCCATCGCTTCAAAGTTCTTAGACGTAACTTTAAAGTTACCATGCTCTTCGTGAAGATATTTCTCTTCAGTTGATCGATTCAGCCTGTTGGCTGACATTGTCTCCCATTTATCTAAGAAAAAAACACCCTACATGCTTCCTTTCCAACAAACCCTCCACTTTTTAAGGTCAAATCAGCCAATGCATTTCAGTAGTCATCGCATTTCCACTATTATTCATCAATCCGCATTCACTGCAAGTGCAGCTTTCAAAATGTCCTCGTCACTATATCAGAGCAGATCAAAATCGTTAATCTTCGCAATCCCCGTTAAATGCTCTACGCTTTCCGTACTCTCATTCCATTAATTGGATGTGTTTAGCTAACGCAACCAGCTCTCTACCGATCATGATCTATCGGGAACTACAACTTCGGAGAGTGATAATTCCAATCTATTAGAGAATCGATTAGTTTTGATACTTTCGATTTGCTACACCATTTCCCTGGTAATTAAACATCCGGACTACTCCTAAGGACTGAGCGTCAAACAACGGTCAAGTCGCCAGCACAGCAAACCCGTCGAAAAGCAAATCGCACTATTAATTAAGCGCTCCTTAACATTTGCATTAAATTAAATACTACCAGTCGTTGTCGGTGATTTCCTTTTACAGTCTCAGCAGTCTCCTGTGCGTCTTTTTGCAGCGGGGAAAAAAATAACCCCATCCATCCTACCAATTATGGTGTGGCTGGGCTTTCACTCGGCCAACACTTAACCGCCACCTAAATGTGCCATGTTCAAGTGAGCACTTATCGACGCATACGCGTCGCCGCAAAAAAAGTAGATATAAACATTCTGCCACCATGCCACACTAACTGACCATCATCAATGTCACCATCTAAAGCAATGAATACGGATGAGATGAGTTTTACTCGCCTGCTCATCCATAATCAATTGCACGCGAGCGCACTCACTCGCCCACTTTGGCAGTCATTTGAACAGACCACGCAAACGTTAATGATTCCATTGGAGATTTGCTGACAAATCCGAGCGTTCACGACTAGATAAGCTCGCTGAAATATTGATTCAAAATGCTCTCACACTGAACATGTGTTTCGTTTGGTGCCTGCATGTGAATGTTTGTAAAAATTGGGGATAAAATGCGACAGAATTCGGTCCAGTGGTAATAATTTATCATTTATCACACGGCGACTAAAAGGCTGGTTAACATGTTTACACTCTGCAGGCCATGAGAAATGGCACTTTGATTGCAAGGCGACAGTTTGAAAGTGAAAATGATTCAATCAAGAGGAACTGGATTGGATATACATGTTAGCTATCCTTTGGTCTCACGCAGGTGAATCGGCTTATCTGGGGGGTATGTATGCAAACGACAATGCAATAAAGATAATGAGTCGTATCAAACTATTTATTGCTGCGGTGCGGGTTTTTTTTCTAATTAGAGCTATTAACTCAACTCGAGATATGGCGACTAATTTTTGGGCGAACAAAATTCGCAATACCAATTAGCGGACATTTTTCCACTCTCTATGGCTGCTGATAAGTTTGGATAGAGGTGGATACAACCGGATTTTGTGCAATAACGACGGTTGCATGGTATGCGGGTATCTTTTCTAAAGCAAATCACAACTGTCATCAATTTTGTTGGCCTGTCCACAGAGCGACGTCGCTCTGACGCTTGCCGCTCAGTGCGTGGCCTTAGCCTTGGATAATTTTGTGATGAATATGAATATATGATATATAATATGAATATTGTGATGAATTTTATCACACAGCTGCACAATTATTGGATCAGCTGTTGTAGGGCTTGTCCCACATATACACATTGGCGATACAGGCTTTTTAAGAGCCAGAGCATTGAATTTTTCTCGTGTGTACAACTTGCACGATTTTATGTCGCATCCGAACGGCTTAGTTGATATATGCTTTTGATACCAATAATTGCCATTGCTGCTGTTAGGAATTGAAACCATATATTCGCGGCCATTCTTTGCACAAACCGTTGTGATTGTCATTAAAATATAGTTAGGGAGATGTGTAAAGCGCCTCTGACATCGGTAGATTTTGTCCGAACGTTTTCACCCGTTTTTGGAGAGTTTGGTCTGAACCAACAACTTTAGATGATATCACTGGTAGACGTTTTTCTCTGCAGCTTCTGCATTATTGTTGTGAGTTAGTTAGACCAATTCTAGTATGAAACTTCTGGATCTGATAAATCCCCGCATACTTTTCAAGAGTTCAGCCATCCGTTTTTCACTTTTTGCAATATTAGACTGCTTTTGCAAATGATTTCGATTTTGTGTTTTTCTACGTAGTTGTGGGCAACTCTTGGGAAGTATAGCCGACGATATACATTAAGCTGGCTTTGAGAATTGCCTAGGATCTTTGGGGACAGAATCAAAATTTCTTACTTAAGTGGCTCTGCACTTGGGGGTGAACATTGGGCTCAAACAATTTCATGATTTCTTCTACGCTACTTAAGGCAACCTTTTCGTGTATTGCGTCTACTGTTTTGCTGAAAAGACAAAGGTGTTTTTTATTCAGTTATAAACGCTCATTGCGTAGTGGTTCACGAAGTCAGTACAGTTGCTTTTCCAATGATCTTTAGCTTCGTCAAAAGCGTAGCAACGAAAATCAGATATTTTTTTTAAAGCTATTCGGACCAGAATTATTAAACTATACTAGCAGCAATGACTTCTAAGTGAGTCCAGCTGATAATGACAATATCGTCATCGTATGCCAGTAGTTTAAAAGATTTATGAAATATTGTGGCATTAGCGTTATCTCGTGAGATTTTCAACATCTTCACGTGCACAATGTTTTACAATGCCCCTGTAATAGATGCAGCTCGGATGTTAAGTTTTTTTTTTAGAATCAAGCAGATAATGATAAAATTCTATTCTTTAGAGATATTTGCAAATTTTCCTTCGACGCACTTCGACGTTGTGTTGTGGTGATTTGGAAAGCCGAAATATTATCTTTTCTCCACAGCGAAGTATTCCGATTCGATGTTAGTTCTACTAAATTCATTAATAATACGAAACATGTATCCAGTTTATCCAATCCATGGGTTTAATTTGACTGTCCGTTTCTTGATCCTGAGACTATTATGATCTCTTATGGATGTAATATGATGTACAAACTGTGCAGTATCGAAGTATTCTTTACTTAGAGCTGTTTGGCGTTTTTCCAGGCTGATTTTTCAACATCTTTGGAATATGCTTCCTATCAAAAGGTGATTGTCATTGATCATTAACCCAGAACACTTCTTCATTGTTTTAAATTCACCCTGATTACCTCATGGTTAGATGCCATCAATTAACTTCCTCTACACACTTCCTCAAAGCTTCGTTCCATCCACTCGTCTTCTTCCTTATGTGTGTTCGAAATGACGCGCTAGCTTTCTATTTCCATTTTGCGCACCGCGGCTAAACCTAGACCAGCTCTACTACCAAGCTTCCCAAACATATAGCAGAATGTCATCTTTCCTTGGGCGCGCGCGTAACCGAGACATGTCGACTTTCATTTTTCGATCGCATTGCGCGCCCATCTGGTACAAATACGAGTGTACTTACAGCTTTTTGCTTCGTTTGATTCAATTCACCATACCACACGCAAGCGTTTGTGTTTCAGTATCCAGCCAAGCGTACAACATGTGGTCACTCCGACTCCGTATATTAGCAGCAGTCAAGCGATGTTTTTTTTTTTTTGTATCAACCGCTTTTTGTTTCCACTGTCTAACGCTATAATATAATGAACCTCTTCATAGCCCCGCATGATATTATTGTGTCGCATACTCTACGAGAGTTGGCCACTTAAAAATTGTGTATCGAGCTCACCCCACATGGAACGGCTGCTGCTCCAAATGACATTTAAACATCTTGCTGTTCATATATATACCATCATCATCATGATCATTCCCCCCGCCTGCCAGCCAGATAACAGACATTGAGCCCGATCTGATTCGAAAATCAGATAACTCCTTAGCGCACTCGTACAGTACACAACGATTTATTATTGAAGCCGCATCAGCAGCGGTGTCAGTGTGCGTTCGATGTTTTATCTTATCTGCTAGTTATTAATTGAGTTTGTTGTGTGTATTCGGTCGAATTCTCTCCAAGCGATCGACTACACCATCGAATAGGCGGTGGAGCGCGCCAGCGTTTTGGCGAATGCAAATTTCCACCACGGCCATCAGTTCTATTATCGAACAGTTCGTGGAAGCAACGTTCTTCAAACCGTCTAGAGATATACATTTTAGTTTTTTTTTTTAACCTATTTATAGACGTTAATGTTAATTGTGCGGAATTCGACTTAAAAGTTGTTTGCAGTTTCCGTGTTTTCACAAACGATTTAGATACATTTTTTTGTGAAGTGTTGAGTGTGGTGCATCATCATCTTTTCGTGGTCAGGAAGTGTCGCTTGCGTATAAGTTTGTCCCGAATCGATAAATGTTATCATATTTTGGAGAGTTCTGCTATCAGTGACAGATTGTGTGTATACTTGGTGAATTTGACGATCGATAAAATCTTGTGGAACACTATTAAACCACCTGTAAGCCTGTTGTTCCTTTTTTTCGTGTCCATGACGTCAGTCATAGTTTGTATCTTTATTCCTTAATAATTTGTTTTGGAGAGTTTTTTTTTTCGAAAATAGATTTATGGAGGGATAAAAACTGGGCAAAGTCGGTTGGTGGTTCGTGACTTTGAACATATTGCCTTGCCTAGAGTGGTGGTGTTGCTGCCGCCAGCCGATAGCAAATTGGCGTCATGGAAAAATTGCATCTAGCGCTGAGCTGAAGAGCACACAGTGGGTATGAACACTATGGGCTTTTGCTTCCTCCCAAGTGCATAGCTGTGTGCTTAGAGATTTGCGTGACTGGGAAGAATAATATTTTAGTTGCCAGCAAATTTTGTTTATTTGATTTTTATTTGCACCGGCAGCCATTTGTCACATGCATTCATGTGCGGTTGCTCCAATTTGCAAAAACGGTTATTATGTCATAGTCATACGATAAATCGTGAGGTTATGAATATTCAGTTATTACTTTTTTGTCGGTTTAGTTCAGTTTTTGTGTTTGGATTTCGAAAGGAAATTATTGTTAGACTTTTTTTTTTGAGAGTTATATTCTTTGCAATGCTGAATGTGGTGCAATGCCCTGTGATGTAAACTATTGGAACACTGTGTGTTCACCGAAAGTTGTGTAAGGTTGTCCGGAATCATGGTATCGTGAAATTCGATTGCAAGGCTGGTTGTTGTGAGACCTTATTATTATTTATTAACGTATTTCTCACTCATTTCAAATATTTGAAATGATTGTACTTGCAAATCAGAGTCAACATGGTAGAATATAACCTTGTGGGAAGTCATTGTTATTCTTTTGTTACTAATAGATACACCATTTGTGGGGGTACAAATAACTTTTTTTAGTTTTTTGTTATAGAAATAAGCCAAGATAAGGCAAAGTGCAGGCGCAAACATTTTTAAGTTTTTTTGAGTTCTTCATAAACCTTAGCATGACGATGTACAAAAAAAGAGGTGATCTTCCAAATGACAAAGCCACTGCGTAGGTTTTCCAATCTATCCTATTCATCACGACTCTTCCCAAGTAGATAAAAAATAGGATCCTCCCCTTTGCAACTACCTCATAGAAAAGCTAATAAATCGTCTGCTTATGAAATATCTTGAATCACGAAAACTTTTCAATCACCGACAATACGTTTTTTGTAGCAACAGATTCACCGCTGATATTATTTCAAATTTCAAAAAAGTCGAGCTAATCAATCCACGTTGGTGGTAAAAACAAGATCGCTGCGCTTTCTATTGCAATGACATATCATAGTGTTGGCATAAAGCGCTTTTGTATAAAATGTGTTTCTTTTGGAATTGATGAAACTCTTATTCTATGGATTTCAAACTACCTCTCGAAGTATCGATACGTTCAACTCAAGTTGTTTCAGATAGATTAAAAAACAAAAAAGTAAGGCAGCCAACGCTCCTGTGCGTAAGTCACACATGATTATCGACAATCTGAATTTATACGGGATACAACTTATGCGCACAAATGCGATGCTAAATTTGGCCAAACCTTCCCTCTATTTGGCTTGTGTGGATTTTCGGAATAAGCTCTTAAACATTGACAAAAACAGCGCTATCATTCCATATAATGCATATTAGTCTTCACAAAAATGTTTTCTCCAAAGGTGGAACACGATTCCTCAATGGCAAAGCGGAGATTTGCTGCAATATGCTGATAGTAATATTCGTTAGATTCCCGTCCTCACCCTTTCATCTTAAGCTATTTATTTTATATGTATCATGAAGCAAATTCATCATTAGTATGAGCTGCGAATAGAGGAAACTATTGTTTGACAGAACAAGTTCCAATCTGCTGAGAATATCGTTTCACAGCTTCAGAAAATTTCAGCTTAATCAGCAGAGGAAAATCTCTGTTAGATCCATTATTAATTTTAATTTTTTTTGTATCGTCCCATTTGCGTTGGGACAATTATATAAAATGGGGTAGCTCTACTACTGTGCACAGTTTTGTACGTTATGTGAAGCTTAAGTTAGATTGTCAAAATGATTTCATCTCGACAAATTTGAATAAATGATCGTATTCAAAGTTACCTAAAAAACATATGAGAGGCTACAATCCACTGTGCGGATCGTTGAATACCCTATCCCATCCCATCCTTAAAATTAATATCCTCAAAATATAAGCCTTATGGCGATGAAATACAGAAAATGACATTGTCGCAATATATTGCTCAGACAGTTTATCAAAATCTTTTGTGGTTCGACAAAAAACAACGTATTTCTAGTGCTAATGCCTTGGGAAGGGGTATACAAATGGTTTTTGTAAGAAAACGCCCACAAAATGTGGGCGTAGGTGAACATGATCTATGGACAAAATGTTTATATTACCATTGCGGAAGTATTTGCATCAAATTTTTTTTCGAAAGTTTTAAAATTTGGACAAAAAACGTTTTTTACTAAAAACGCCCCCAAAAAGTGGGCGTGGCAAAAAACTTTGTATGCACGAAATATAGATATTAGGATTGTCTAAATATGTTGCTAACACACTTTTTGAAATTCCTTACGGTTTGGCTTAAAACTACGTTTTTTCTAAAAGGGGGCGTGGCAGTGGGCGGATTTTAAAAATGTTTACACTTGTTCTGGTGACTCGGCCAAGGATCCTATATACCAAATTTCATTATCCTAGCTCAAAATTTAAGGCCCAAAAATCGGTGACGAACAGACAGACGGACGGGACAGACAGACATGGCTAATTCGACTCAGCTAGCGGTTCTGAGTCGATCCATATACTTTGAGGTATATGTAGCAAAATTATTTCTCTATGTTACAAACTAAGTATCAAAACTAATATACCCCCCTATGGGATAGGGTATAAAAAATCGGAACGACTTAGTCCGACGGTTTTCTTCTTAATCGATATTAGCTCTGGCAAAGTCAATCCAATCCACCTTATTCAACGCAAATAAGTTTTGCTGAGAAGCTTTTAAAAAGTCATCAGATGATAATATATTCGTTGTTATCGAAGGCGTTTTGCCTCTGAAACGAATTCCAGTAATTCCGTTCTAAGAAATGTCAAAACGCATATGCTGACAATTCTCAAAAA
The DNA here is from genome assembly GCA_932526625.1 of Rhingia campestris. Taxonomy (NCBI): domain Eukaryota; kingdom Metazoa; phylum Arthropoda; class Insecta; order Diptera; family Syrphidae; genus Rhingia; species Rhingia campestris. Next base: position 32,190,349 of record OW052184.1, on the reverse strand, counting down.
AGAGGACGCTAGCTAACTATAATTTGTAGCGCAGAACCGATAACTTGCAGCACTCATCCGATAACTTGTTCACCAATGGAAAACTGTATAACCTTGTCACCATAACATGTCTATTGGCCTCCTTGTTTTCTTGTCATATCATGCCTGACATCAAGAGGGTTCAGTTCAGCTCTCTTTTAATGTCGATAACATTGACCCAGTTCCGCTTGGCACTCCCAAATTTAAATTACGTGATATGAAACAAATTATTTCAAAATGGAGGGGACTTTTTATGATTAAATGACACCATCCAACCATCGCCAACGGTGGAACCACCAATATTCTTGCTTTCCTAATGCAATCGATTAGACCGACCGATGATAAGGCGAAGTGCTGCGCAAAAAGTTCAAGTGGTTTTTGAGAGGCAATGACATCAAAGTATTATTAGACGACGCGTTGGCATAGATCTAAGATTTTTTGATCGATTATAATGTTATTTTTGCGTTTATTTGTGAATCATATCGCATTGGTCTACTCTTCGGGTTGGGTTTGTCATTATGTTTTTGAATATCGAACTTGAATAATATTTCTTGGAAATCTATTTAAGGGTTTTTTGAATACAAGTATTCTGTTGTTCAGCTGTTATAAACCTTTTTATTACCTATGTTCATCGAAGTGCCATTACTTATTTCTTTCTCCCAATGATGCCTTTTTTGTTTTTTCAAGGCCATACGAATGGTTTTAATTGACAGATAAACTTAGATGGCATTTTTTTCATGGCCATACTTATGGTATAATGCTTGTTACATATATATAAACTATTCTATATTACTATCGATTTCTCTACAAAGGATTCTCTTCCATAAGATGTATCAACGTCGAAAGAGATTTTTTCTTTAGTTATTTGGTTCGGATTTTTGCAATGGACAAATGATCTGGATATGTTACAGATGGCAGAGAATTCCGCTTGTTTTTTCCATTTCACTAATTACTTCCAAACCCGTGCCTTGAGATCAGATCGGACTAGTCTTCTTATTATAGGTGGCTGATTATTTTCTTCACAGTTACTTATCAGTTTCTTTATAATGAGTATTCCCTTGTGGAAAGACTGATCAGATTCTTACATTTTGTTGATCGTGCAGAACCTTTTGCAACAGAGTTTCACAAGTTTAGGCGTGGTCATGGTCATGACAGCATGGAATGGTGTCTGTCATTAATAAAAATAGCAGTATCTAGTGATATCATTTGAGGCCGAATTAGCTGATACTTCTACTACCAATTTTTATCCCCAAACGTGTGTGAATCGAAAAGATTGTTTCGAAAACATTTCCGCTCTAAGACTTCAAATTATCTCACATATCATCGAAGTAATTTTAACAATTGTCCTAAGAAGTCAACCCATCGTGAAAGTAAACATGCATTGAGCCAAGAATGCGTGAAATCCATCCACACAATTTTAGTATCCGCAACGGACACCTCGAAAGCAAACTGGAACTGACTTTCGTTTCGGAAATTATTCCGAACGGATACCTCGATATGGCTCAGAATTGGTTATAAGAGTAAAAAAAAAAAAGCTAAAATGGACACTTACAGCTTTAATTTAGTTTCTATTGATATTTTTGCCATTTTGTATTTTTAAGACTTTCCCGAAGTCTTATAAGAACACTTACAGTCATTCTCTACAGTTCTGACCACAAACATTTATCCAAGGTTTTAAACATGGAATCTCCTACTATAAAACACTGGATTGATGAATAAGCAACTCCTGTGTAGTTTTGGTGAAGTCAATCAAAAAGAGTCAAAATTAAAAAGAGTATTGAATAAACCTTTCCAATTGATGCAGGATGATAGTCAAGTTGAAGCCCTTGAAATACAGACTATTTTTATGTCCATTTTTAGTCTGAGAGCTAACGGATGAGTCTTTGATGGATGATAGGCTTCCTATTGCGCTTCAAGACTTTATAATATAGTAGTTGTTAATCCGATGTCTCATATTTAACCAGCATATTTTCCATTACGGTATGCAAATTCGGTGCAGTGCTTAGTGATTTGGACGAATAAGCGCGGGATCCCTGGTTCATATCCCGAAAATGGAATCATCTAAGTTTTGTCACGAGTATAAAACTGTCATGAGAAGCTTCTCAAATTTCCGTTCAGAGTCAAGGCCTGCTCAGAATGCATATCTGTAGCTGGTATCTGTAGTTGAGTGAAAAGTTAAAAACAAGGCAACCCATAAGCGCTTGCACAATGTGTATCTTCGTGAATCTGTAGCTTGAAGTTGAATAGAGGGCAACTTCATGCAAGAAATGTATCTGTCTTTTGACAGCGCTGCAAGATACCAGCTACAGATATGCATTCTGAGCAGGCCTTCAGCGTTAAACACTAGGTCCCATTCTTCAAAAATAAAAACTTTGCACACACAAATAAATGGAGAAGCTAGGTTTGATAATCTTAATGGTTCCTAAGTTCGTAGTAACGTCGGCCTCTTGTAAAGTTGATAGTTTACATTTTTTTTTCAAAACTACTAAAAATATAACTTCATTTTTTATACGACATTTTCACATAAAACTGTTAATAATAAGTATAAAACCCACCTTTTGCCATATAAATTCTTTCGCCTCGAGTTCATTTTAAACGTCCTTGGTCATAGACATTCCCTTTTTATAGCATTCCCATTCTCAACTCCTACATTCTTCTTCTTCTTTTTTTGTATTTGCGGCAAAGATTAATTAAAACTGCAATAAGGGTCCATAAAAATGTTGTGTAAGAGAAACCCCGACAATGAAGCACAAATACATTGTCGCGATTGGTCTTCCTTCTTTTTTTCATTTTCGTGTCTCTTCTTGCTTTAGAATCTTCTTGCTCAATTCTTTTGATGAGTAATGAGTGTAAGCACTTAATTATGGCGCTATGAAGGCCTACAAGCAATAACGAATGGAATTGAATTCAATTTAACTGACTAGGGAATTATGATGGTTCTCTCTATCTGAATCATTGGTGGGGAGAATAGATTAATCATACATTGTTTGGATAGATTATGACCTAGCATTTGTTCCTTGAGATCGGATTAGGTTTTGTGTTTGCAATTGTTGTTGTTATATTCTTTCGAATGGAACGTATTATTGCCACACTAATAACCTCTTTTATTATTTTAGTGTTGGAATAGCTTAGTTAATCGGTGGTTCTTATGCATTACAGTCCGTTTAAAATACATTGTGGTACCTTAGTCTTCTATTAAGATCCAATTGAACATTCGTATGCATCTTGCTACATTCCACTACAAAATTTTAATGAAATCCAGTGGTTTTAAATCAAATGATCTAGTCGCCTAATTCGGATTACCGAAACGAGAGAGTACACAGTGTCTTATGCAATTTTTTAACGTCGCCCCCCTCAGTATTATCATATTTAGATATAAAGAACTCTGTTATCATGTCGCGATATAGATGACCAGTTACAGCAACTGGCTGAATGCCTCATCGATGAAGAAGTATGACTAAGTTTTGGCTAACACATGTGGATACTCTAAGACCCTATTGCGGCAATTGTGACGAACTACGAAGCCAACAAGGAGAAAATAAACATAATCGCTTAGGATGATTTTGGTAAAATAATCGGCAACCAATTGATGATATTAAATAGTCCATTCGTCGCACTTGCTGCGCATGGTCATAAGGCTAAAGTATGTAGGCAGGAAGAGAAGCAGGTATTAATTACTATAAGATGTAGAATAGAGGAAAAATCTCTCATTTCGTATCCCAAATGAAACCACAAACACATTGCATCATCGATTTTTTTAATAACCATTTAGATGTTTGTTTTCAGCTGGGAATATACATATTTGCTAAAATGTTATCTCTATTTTCTCAGATAACCAACCGAATCAGTCATTAAAGCGGCACAGGTACAATAACACTGACAAGCAACACTTGTTTGTGTTATTTTTAGTTACCACTTGTTAAGCATAAAGTTCGTTATTTGATCGAGTTTATCGTTTCATTTGTTTGCCATTATCTTTTCTGATAACTTGGCCCAAAACAGATGTCCAGGTTTCCATCGATTGGTTAAGCATTTAAATCTATTTTGGCTGAAGTGTGTTTTCATTCACTCATCCTATAGTTGGCAGCCATCATCTAGTCAATGTACTCCATTGTGTTAAGTCGTTTGTTTAAAGAATTGTTAACAGCCGTTGCTTTATCATCTGAATCATATCCAGAGGTTGGTCATGTAAGTAATGTAAAATATCCGGTCTAGAAGGCGGAGAAGAGAGTGCGTTGGTCTACTAACCAGGAGGTTCCAAGTTTTTTTTTTTTATTTTTAGTCACTGGCTCAACTTTTGCGAAAGCCCGACAGGCGTTGAAGAGCATAAATTTCATAATCTTTAGTTGTACTAAACATGTTACTTTATACAATTGATTGGAGTAGCTAGTTTTAAGCCCCGTTTGGGGCGTTATTGCCTAAGATTTTTTTTTCTTACTTCCTTAAAAATATTCAAACTTCTTACTACATCTTACTCCATCGTTTCAAGGTATAGGCCATTTTTTTTTTTTAATTTAAATGAAATCGATAACACACCAATTCCGCTGATGCGTCAAAAAAAATTGCCAATTGGGATATGGTTTCTGCTCTGCACGTCCGCTCCGCCTCAACTTCGCAACAACAAGCCGCTTACCAGACCAATAGACGTAGTATTTTGTTTCATCAAATAGACTTTGCTTCCTGAATGTACCTTGAACATGCCGCGATTAATTCCTCCGTAACCATCAGCATGTCACCGAACAAAGTAATTTATCGCTTCGACATTGCACACCCTGGACATTGACAATAAAATGTTATCTTGTCACCGAACCCGCCCAATTTATTGACAAGCCATCACTATCTTCATTCGAAAAACCCTTTGCACCCCCCCAAATACTGTCTGTTGCACACTATTCATCCGCCCTGTTGTTTTGAAATTCCCGATTGCAATGTACTCTCACTCCATAAAGATAAAATTTGTAAAAACTGAACTCACGTAACCATATTTGCACTATGACTATGGAAAATGAAAAAGAAATCTCCTCGTCACTTACCAGGGCAGTCAAATGTGTAGATAAGGTTTTTCCATGCTTATCAGCTGGCAAACGCGATAAATCATTCAGTCAAACCAACAATAACACAATTCTCACGAAAAAACACTCAATTAATATAATTTCTCCCCTCTCTTTCTTGCTCCCACCCCTTTCTTCCTACATAAAGGAAATATCACATGAATCAATCAAGCAGCTCGTACTCGAGGCAGAGCATTTAGTTCGTGATGAAGTGCTGAAGACACCAACAAAGCAACAGCAGAAACATTGCATGGTGAAAATTTCTTCAACAATTAAGAAACGTGAAGTTATCATGCCCGGATCGGCTAAAGAGAGAATTCAGGTAAGAGACTTGCCCAAAACAACGGGTTAATGAAAAACTATTATAATTTCCCTTTTCTAGGAATGGTTGGAACACCAGCCAAACTGTGGCAAAACCGAGCCCTTACTGGCTTCCGTCCCGACAACAGATTGTGAGGCATCTGGAGAGGCCTCTGAAACCGATTCTCTTGCTCACGGCTCAGACACATCTGAAGGATTTACTGATTCAATAGCGACTTGCATGCAAACGCCCGGAGGTAGTGCATCATATGGCAATTCAATTGAACACATTGGTGGGTCTGCAGAACCCATCGCAAATGTTGGCAGCAATCAGAGCTTGAACGCAAAAGTAGTGCGACGTCAGAATCGACGAAAGTCTGATCGTCCATGGTCAGTGTCGTGTCTGTCACAGCTGACGGAGACAAATACACAAAGTTGTTCGAATGCGCAAGCCAGCCAAACAGGTCTAGCTACACATTCGATTAGTGAGTCGGCATTGGATAGCCTCTCACCGGGTCGCAAGAGGAGTGATACACAACCAAGTGTCACTGTTAAGAACTCGGACAGTAAGGGCTCACTGAAACGCCGCAAAACACGCAGAAAGAAGCAATTGGGCAAGAAGAGTGAATCCGGCTCCGATGGGATGTTGCAGATCAAAACCGCAGATTCGTTGTCCTCGGGGCAGACAATTCAAGAAATCACAGCCGCATTGCTCAATCTGCCGAAGAGCAGCCAAGAAAGTGGCGATGAATCGACTCTGATGAAGCCAAACTTCCGAGTTGGATCCTACACCACGGCCTACATGACGAATGAGTCAAAGTTGGGATCCCTTGCTGCGTTGGCAACCTACATGAATGAGGAGGATCCACAGGGTGGTAAGTTGAATACAAATATCCTTGAACTGTCTCTCTCTCTCCATCTGTTTGTTGTTGTTACTTTTGCTTCATGTGAATACTTTTGTTTTTCTGTACAAGCTGCCACACCAGTGCCAAGAGTTAGAGGTACAAATCCATTGCACTCACTTATCATATTAGATGTTGTTTGTCCCTGACCTGATTTGAAGTTATTTAATTGAATTTTGGTTATGTTTTTGTAGAATACACCACTGGTACGGAGGATCACCACAGCAGTTTCTCAGAAACCGCTTGGGACAATTACCAAGAGAAGTACAATTCGGAAAATTATTCCGAAGGCTTTGATTCAGACGCTGCTCGTCGTCTGATGGAATTCGGGGATGATTATCGGTGAGTTGGAAGCTGTGTGTCCTTTTGTCATCATTTGTTTATTTTTTGTGATATTTTGTAGCAACTTCCTTGATTCGCAATCGGATTGTTGCTCCTCGCTATCAGCGGCTAACAACTTGGATTCTCTATCACCACCGCGTATGGATTCGTTACAACCAAACGAGACCAAAGTTGTCATACAAGAGACCATTGTTAGCAGTGTTGACCATGCGAGACGTCGTCGTGCCCTAGAATTGGAATACGAACGTCGCCGTAAGAATTTGGAAGTCCGGCGTAAATCGTGTCAAGGTAGGTTTATACAATTTCCTTTTTTATGAAAACTTTAAATTTGCGTCCTTTTAGATGACATTCAAAACATACGCAGTCCGTCGGCAAGTCTATCCTCGTCAGCGAACGCTCTTACCCCCAAGAACTCGGACAAGTTCACCTTCCTCCACAGAGCCGACTCGGCCAGTCGCAAGCTAGACTTTGGCATGAGCCACTCTGCTCAGAGTCTACGACGCACTTCGGAGAGTGATACCTCGTCGAGGCGCCGCAAAGCGGACGATCGTCGTCGTTCCTCACGCAACCTCGAGAAGAACATCAAGCTTATCCCCGCCACATCGTCGTCCAGTGACGATCACACCGACGACGAGAAGGAGATGAGAAATCTGCTCACACAGAGCAAGAACCGCTTGGACGATACTCGTTCACTGAAAATCCGCAGCCATTTGCTGCGACCAGAGGATTATGTAAGTCATTGCCGCCAAAAATACCCACAGCAGCCATTCTAATTGATTCTTTTCTTCCAGGCTGAAATCATAACCACCTGTCGCGACAATATCCGTTGCTTGGATTCAGTCTTACGCGGTCCACCCGGCACCGTCATGTCAACGGGTTGCTTAAATGCCACAAAAGGTGAGTTGGACATCGTTATACACGTCAATTGCCAGTGTGCCCCTATAACACGTTTCATTGCACGCGCTATCGATTTCATTCTAGATATTTTGAACTTTTTAGAAAACTATACATTATATCGATTTTTCGTACATACACTGAGAAATCTGTACCAATTGGTCAATTGTAGGACGTCGAGGCTAGAGAAGATTTTCAATTATTTTAAAAATCTTGTATGATGTAATCATTTTGATTTTTTTTTCTTTTTTTGTTGTTATTTCCTTCTTCCATTTACTTGTATAAAATTCATAATTCATTCATGTGCCTTATATTTAAAAAAAAACAAAATTGTATGATTAAGAGTTGAAAACGATTTAATTATTTTTTTACACAACAAATATCTGTAAAGAGAGTATAGAACAAAAAAGAATTTATTTACATACCTATTTACTTACACATATGTAAACATTTGACGAAATAAAAAATACATTCTAGACTTTTACGAATAAAATTTGAAAAGTTAAAACAGTTTTTCTTTTACAAAAAGTAGATTAGTTGAAAAATGCATGTTTTATTTTTTTTTAATAATTTTTTTGTTTTGTCAAATGTTGGTAGTACGTTTTTGTATGAAATGTGGTTATGGGCTCACACGTATATAGTTGTAGTTAGGTTATGTAGTTCGATTTAGAAATTTAACAAAATTTAAAGAGATGAGATGTTATACAATTAAATTGTTTATGATGTGGTTTGGATGTTTTATTAAACATATTTCTAAATTATAGGTTCAGTACAACTACTGTACAATATTAGTTTGTGTAAAAGGCCATGAGGTCTGTTCTTTTTTTAAATGTTCAATGTGTAGATGGTGAGGAACTTGAGAAAATAACGAAGTTCCCAACATCTTAACCAGCATTTCAGCTCCAAGTCGTTATGTAGTTCCAAATAGTATACAACTACAAGAGTGCACATCTAATACAACGAAAATTTACTATGAGGGGTACTGATATTGATACCCCAGTATGCACTTTGCCATGCCAGCATCAAGCAACAGCAAGCAGATGCATACGAACGACGAAAATTCCCCTTCGCAGTTAACGCCCGCGTCTGATAACTGCTACAACATTTTTGGCTGTGATGCGTACTCTATAGTTATATACCTCTTTGGTGGTACTTAATCGGGTCTTACTACCAGATTGTTATTGTTCTGCCAATTTTCTTCGATAATGTCCAATAAAGACTGGACCATCTGATGGTACAATTTAGATGTGTTGTTTGGAACCTTTTAATAAGTTGTCAAGCTTCAATAACTCGACACGAACCCTTCCGTTTTGGAGTACCTAACAATACGATATAAAGCAATAGACAAAGTAAATTAGATAGTCGCTACATTTCGATAACCTGCAGTTAACCATTTTCTGGATTATAGAGGTGTTTATAGTGTCTATCATAGAGTTTTCTTCCACGTCAGGATTGTACTGAGTGATTATAAAAAAGGTCACGTCCTGTTATCATGCTTTCGGCTTTTGAAATCGATTTTCTATTCAGAGTTATACAGTACTTTGTTTGCTGATAACATATACGTTGTCTTGCACTCGTTAACTACAAAACCAACGCATTTCGCTTCTTCCTCAATTAGCGTAAATGATTCTACAACGGGAGCGAGCAATGATGTCGATATTCTTTGCTTACGGATTTTGGATTGTTTAGTGACTTCCATATTTACTACTGCCCTACCCACTATCTGTTTCAGTACGACATTGAAGAAACCGCATGGTAGCGCGTCTCCTTGTCGGAATCCGGTACATGTTTGGAAAATTGCATATGAGTTGTATCCAAACTGAAAGGTTAATCGCATGTCCTCCTCAGTTCTGATGGTATCCCGAAATCCGCCATAGCTTTATAAATCTCTAGGCGATGGATAATATACGCGGGCTTAAATTATATCAGTCTCGACTTGAAATACGTTGGTCTTTTTCAGAATTGGCTGTAGTGTGAAAATTTGGTCCATGGTAGCTCTGCCGGGCCGAATGCCATACGGGTCGTGTCGACAAATGTGTTGCAGAATGACAGTACGTTAGGTAGTATCTTAAATGCGACATTTAGCAGGATATGGTATATGGTATCGCATTTTTTGTAGATGGGACATATGGAGCTGATATTCCAGTCTTCGGGCAAGCTTCTATCCACTCAGTCTTTGGTGATGGTTTGGTGCATGCGCATTTCTATTACAACACCTCCGTGTTTTAAAGGTTCTGCTACTAATCCATCAAAACCGGCTGCCTTGTTGTTATTTAGTTTTTTTTTATGGCTCCACTAACTTTTTAATACTGCGAGGAAGCGTAACCTCTTCGTTGACTGGAGATGAGCCGGTGTGTTGGCCTATCACTCCCTCGACTGCCTGAAAACATATACCTTTCCCTACGCATCAGTGACTAGGTTCTCATTGTTATTTCGTAGAGCCTGCCTTCCTACTAAGCCAGCTGCCAGTTGTTTGGCTTTTTTTTTTGGACAATTGACGGATGTTCTTCTTGTCGCGAGACTCTTGAATTTCTCTGAGCTGGGAGGCTGGGTGTTCTCTTTTTTTCCTACTCTGGATTTTTTAACATTACTTCTTCCTACTCGGTACTCTTCCCGCGCGGAGCTTTTTTTGCGTTGTTGCGCCATGATTTGTGTTACAGTTTAACTATGCTTATTCAGCTTACTGCCCTTTAATCCCGGTCAAAGAGATTAGCATTCACTTTATAACTATCTGGTCATTGTTTTTTTTTTAATCTAGAGGAGGCTTTACCTTCCGTGAAGATCCAAGTTTGGGTAACTCTTTTCCTTTTCGTTTCCTATAATGTCACTATGTTATGGTATCCAGATTAGTTTGAAATTGTTCTGATAGCAGGTGGATGCAGTGGGCTAAGCGCGTCCATGGTTTGAGTCCTGAAAGTAACAACATCTAAGTTTTTTCACTGCTCCACCTCTTGCGAAAGTCTGAAGTAAATTAAAAGTAAAACACTGTAATGAAAAGCTTCTCAAATTTGCAGTTCAGAGTCGGGTTTAAACAGAATGCCTCTTGTTTGTGACAAATATAACTTCGGCCCTTATGACAGATATTAATTTTTTTCTGATATAATAGATACATTAGCCCTCCGCGACTTTACTGAAGTTTTGATGCCTGTTCTTTAATAACTCATTACTATGTAAATAGCCTCTTGTGATATGTTTATGGGTATTTACTACACGCCAGAACAGGGCGACGTCATAAGAGTATCATACTGTCTTTATTAAAGTCGTTTCTAGTTTATCCTTAGTCTTTCATTCAAGTGGTGATACACCTCAGAGCAGTTCAGCTTGACAGTGTTACATGTTTCGTACAAGTCACATAAAGAAGGTGAAATAATTCGGCTTTTAGTGTGATATTTGCTTATAACCGTTTATGTGCCATATTTTGCAAGTGCGTTTTCGATTTCAACGTTGTTTGATGCACCCTCTATATGGAGGAATGCTGCAAAGCGATCTGTATAATGCAGTGGTTTATTCTTTATAAATACTGCCTTTCGCGATGATTTTAGAAACCACCCGCGTAATCATTCAATAAAAGGTTATCTCAACCTAGCTGCTCGGCATAAAACTGAAGATCCATTCATGGGGCTAGTGCCCCAAGAATTTAAATTTGTAAATATTACCACTAGTAGAATCGTTTTTATTTACAAACATGTAAATAAAGACCAACTTCCAAAGCGCCTTATAAAGTGGTGTATGGTATGACAAATTGTTGTTTTCGGCTACAAATCGAAGTCGGTCTCTCATTGCAATGCCATTATTTTATTATTATTATAACTTTATTCATGTCATACACTGGTGTTATTTTGTACATTGCACGTTTATATTTTCCTTTACTTGAACAGAAGAATTTTCTTTGAAACACAGACAGTTTCTTATGTTTTTTTTTCTCGTAACTCCAACTGGTATAAATGCTTTGAATAACAACAATGCCTCAATGACTGACATTACCTACGAGGCGAAAAAGTGTTTACTAAACCCGCAAAGTTGGTACTAAGAATGTTTGATGTCTTCCTCAACTGAGATCATGGCATTTCCTATAAACGTGGTAAAGTCAGCAAGTGACCTTTACTTGTCATTTCTACCGCAAATGATGTTGCAGGTATTTACTGCTGCTTGTTGTTTTTAAAACTATTTCAAGAATATTTGCTGATGTCAACGCCAATTAGGCTACCAATAGTCCAATATGTCGGGCATCATTTACATCATTTATCCATCCAAAATTTGTTTCTTAATATTTCCGAATTATTCTTCAAAAGCATGATTTAGATTTAAGGGCGAAATATTGTAATATATGGATGGGACACCTGGACATCCTACCTCTGGTGACCTAAACCAAGAGCAGGTTATTACATTTAGATTTTGCTAATACAAATATTTCTAATTATCATCCTGTGTTTCACAAATTCAGCCACAAAAATACAGTTTTCCGCACACTTCGCCACAGAAGCCAAACAAATGCTTGTACAGTGCGATTAGGAAGTTTTTATCTTTCACAACTGGATGGGAACGTTGTCATATTAATAACGGGGTTCATTTTATGGTGCCAAATAACTGGACACCCAAGTCTAGATGATGTTAAATTTCAAAGAAATGAAAGTAAAAGGTTGATTTGCATGTCAGCTAATATTATTTTACTGCCACTTTGAGAGTGTCAACACTCGTTGTAATTGCATTCCAATGCAAATATTCCATATTGTATTATAGCGCCTCTCGAATGCATATGAAAACCCATCGAAAAAATCCATTGCAGAATCATAAGTGTGAATGGAAATTTTTTTTTGTTTACACAGGTGAACGCTATTTAATTAAACGAAAAGTCAATTCAGTAATGAATAAAGAACAACCAATGCATGAATTGGCATGTGACAAATTACGGAAGTGACACTCAATATGATGTTGTATTCGAATGGCTTTTATCATTTAGAAGTTGTATCGGTTTGGCGTTAAGAATATATACAGTGGTTGTGGCCTTTAAAGATTGTTTTGTCTTTAAAGAGACCGGTTGCAACAAAGTGAAAGGAAAATGTTCTCTCTTATCATGACTGTCACTGTCAATAAAAAAGAAAAAAAAACAAAGTTTACAAACCCGGTTAATCAATAAAATAAAAATAAAAGTTTACAAACCCGGCTACTCAATAATATAAAAATAAAAGTTTCCTCGATCCGAAAGAACTAGTCATCCCCAGAAACCACGCGAAACGACATTTTCAAAACTTTTTCTAAAAGGTAACATATCTTTAGAATCGTACTCAATTTAACCCCCTATTAATCGTCTCTACAGATCTGTTAAAACCCTAGTACTTTACTCTTACTGCCGTTCATTTTGTTAAGGTTAAAAATGTAATGCCTGTAACACATATACATTAACGACAACTTTGGCATTGTTCTAAATTTGCAGCTGCTACCGACGCAAGGTGTTAATAGGCTTTTTTCATTTTTAGTTCAGAGTAGAGCACTGAGCAGAGTCTGAACGTATCGAGCGTCCGCTGTTCAAGAGTTCGCAAAGAATCAGCTATAAAATCTCTTGAGTTGATTGAAACACATGCGAGCAAAATGTAATTATATTGGAATTTCAAAAATATATTAATTAAAATATCACAGAAGGGATTAATTAGATAATATAAATTAAATATATATTGACAGGATTGAAACGATCACAAACATCTCATTCCTTTTGGTTTTTTGCGGTTTATTCTTTTTAAGAGTCAAATTTATCTCACTCGGTTCATTCTCAGTATGCATGATCAACAAATTCGGAGCTCATATACGCTCTGATCGTGCTTCAAATAAAATAAGAAATAAGTGCTACAAGCTCTGAAGTGTGTGTATTACTTGAATGATGACTCATGCAAGTAATATTGAAAAGTAACATTGATCGTGTGTAGGTCGCTCAAAAAAAAAAAACAAGCATTTTGTTTGACAATTCAGGTTCGTTTTAAGCTAAAAAGGAAAACCGCCTAATGTGTGATATAACATACAAAATACACCGGCTATAAAAAATGTGTTTTTATGTTTATTGTTGCTATGTCAATGAGTTCCAAACATAAAACATGTTTGTTATGTAAAAGCATGACAAACATGACATTTCTAACTTTTGTTTCCGGCCTCAAAAATAACCCAATCGTTCACATACACTCTGCTTCACTGCATCAACATTTTCTGGAGTATGTTCTCCTTGAACGTTTTATGAAAAAACAACAACTTTCAAACGAAAGCTATTGATCTACCACATTATTTAAAAACCGTGAAGTTCCTAGTTAAAGAATTGATTTGAACTCAAAACAGGATAGAACTAAATAGTTAAGATACTTACTAATACAAGATTGAAATTGTGTTCTATTTTGTTGGAATGCTATTCATCTGTTGATTACATGTAGATCTTCTGTGTCCTTTAAATAAAAAAAAATCCAAACAAATTTTTATTAACGACTAATACATGCAGGGCCAAAAACCGACTTATCACTTGTGTGTCCCGAGCTATATTTTTGCAACAAATATCGCGAACTTATAGATTGAACCCGATTCCGAACGACAAATTTAAAAGGCTTCTCATGACAGCTGTGTACTCTTGGAAGTTTCCCAGACTTTCGCATGAGTTGACGTCATGGAAAAAGGAGTTAAATGAACACCTCCCTTAATAGTTTAACTCACTAACCACAGAGCAATGTTATCACCATAAAATGTAAAGATCAATCAATGAAGGGGAACACTATATGCGGGCGAACCAGTAAGTGTTTAATTTATAAGGGAATTCCCGGTCACAACCCCGTCGTAATAAAACGACAATCAACTGTTAAAAATGTTTTAAACGATTATGAATCTTTTTCGGCTTGACTTTTATTTAGTTTATAAAGATAACCTTAAATTCTTACAATTGCAAAAGATCATTTCTAATGCTGTTCGTAAATGACAGCAATAATAACCCATAGCTTAGGAAAACTAACATCAAACCCTTATGGCCTTGCACAAATTGCAACGACGAAATATTTTTTAATACACCAGTTCACTAGTTTTCAAACCACTTTTGTGAAGTAAGAGCTCTTTTGTACTAATTACTTTCACTCATAACGCTATCTGTTGAATGTTTTGTCTGATGTTGATAAACTAATATCTCAGATAATAGCCTTAACGCTGAATTAGTCGAGGAGATTACAAAAGGTATGCTATTGAATAGCCGCCTTGATATAGGTGTCGGAAATATTTCAATGCTTGTGATAACTCCATATCTGTTCATTATAGTGTGGTCTAGTACTAATTACAATATCGCTATTGATTATGAAAAAGTCTGTAAACTAGTTGGGATACAATTCAATCGATCTCCAAATCATTTTGATTTATTTAGAAAGTAGTTTCAGTTACCCGAATTCGAACAAGATTTAATTCAAATGTTCCAACGCCTTTATAGCCCTGCTGAGAAAATGTTTAAAAAAAGCCATAAAAATCCCCAACTAGTTTATTGTACCTGCGCTCCAGAAAGAACGTGACTTTGGCAGGGAGTATGTGCGGTTCAGTCATCAAATCTATTGTAATTGCCCCTTTCAATTACCTCCAAAGAAAGCGTTCGTCAAGCAAACCCATGTAAAAGTTAACGGTACATAACCCATTCATTGGAATTAACAAACCTCTCATATATGATGTCACTAATTACCAACAAACCTGACCCAATTATTCTCACATTCATAGCAAATCTCTCGACATGTCAATGACCTGCTTCGCTTCTAAAAGTTGTTAAGCTGCAGGCAAATTTCCGTTGTCGTTATGCTTCAAAAACTTTCAACTCTTTTTTTTTGTTTCGCATTGAATCCGTTTTAATGAAAGATACTTCCGTTTAGTTTTGTCGGCATGCAGTGCAGCCAACAGTGCGTGATGCTTACACCTACAATTGCATTTCCCTAGTCAGTGGAATGTTGTCAGTTCCTATGTACGGTGAATTACTTGAAATTATAATCCATGTCTTCCGTGTAATGTTTTTGTAGGTGGAACGTTCCTAAAAAAAGGCAAACACTATTGACAGTGACCTTACTTAAAGAACAGACGTCAGAGTGGAATAAAAATACACACGAAACATAAAAAAAACTAAAAAAAGCGAAAAAGATGCAAATAAACTTTTGAAACGAACATTAATTCTATTAAAATCTAAGACAATCAATTATTCATCAAATGACATCATGTTTGGGTACATCTTGCCGAAATCAAAAAAATAAAAAAAAAATGTTTGCCAAACATCTTTCTCTTGGGCGTTGCTGACCTCGTTCATGGTTAAATTGTGTGTGCAAAAACACACTGAAAAGCTGGGTGTGTTTTAAATCTGGTACATAGCCTATGTCAGATTATGAATAATGACATTATACAATTTTTAAATGTTATTTGATTTTTTAGTGTACAAGGCATTTGAAAACGCGGCTAAAAATATTGACTGAAATGAATTTTATAGAATCATGAAGTGGTATGCTTTTTAAAGCTAATGTCATAATTCGATAAGCTGAATTACTCCTACATTACTGCCTTATCAAGCGTTCCAAGACGCAAACGGAATACTATGGTGCAATACATACTTTTCCAAAACGAATTGTGAAAGCAAAATAATGGTAGTACGCACAAAGCCATTGCTGTAATACTTGCAGCTGTTATTATTTAAACAATAAAATAGCACCCAGTTTTCAGTTTATATTGATTTTTTCACATGTAAGTGCAGATAAAACTTTAAGTTCGTCCATTAATTTTGAAAAAGAAGACATGTGTGTTCTTGACACTACAGATGTTTTTATGAGTGCTTTAGTTAAAAATCACCACCAGACAGCGCGGACAAACTTCCAGCCGTCAATACATGCGGACATGCATCAATGCTTATTCAATAAAAAAAATAGAATATTCGTAAGTAGTTAAATAATAAAGTTTGGGGAGGGATTATCTTAATTTGGCGTTACTTTCACAATACCTACTTTACTTTTTTCGAAAGCGTACGTGTACTTTTTTTAGACTAGACTAGACAATTTTGGGACGTTATAATAATCAATCGCAAATTATCACTGCTCGACAAAAAGGTCTCAAGACAATGAGGAATTAACATTTCAATAGCACTACAAAGATTATAAATTGATCAAAGAAATTCAACTCCTCACTGTCAACTCATCAAAAATAAAATATTAATTCACAATCAGACTAGTTTTTTGAAACGTTCTCATTTCGAACAACAAATTTTATTTTTTAAAATTACATTGGTTTGACATCATAGGTCCCTTCTCGTCCAATATTATTATGACTGATTCTATTGATTTGCATACAAAATTGGCGTACGGGATCGGTTTTAAGTAACAATTAGTAAACATCAGAGAATATTATGTCAACGGAAATAGACAATGTTAATGTTTCCAGTTTCATTGGACTAGTATCAAACTATATTTTGTTTACGTTTTCGTGTTCTGATTGAACTTCACCAGAACTTGGTTTTGACAGATTGCGATTTGTACTTATTTTATTTAAATTACGTTTTACCATCCTAATTGAAAGAAACAGCATTCCATCACCCCACTTTCCAAACAAAATCCAGTCCATACAATCACCCTCCTACTCTTGTCAGGAAAAAGGCCAACAAACAACCAACATACCGTATACTCCCAGAGTCGAGGGGAAAACTAGTTACAAAATTCCCCACCATAAACTATTACGTCACCGAATTGTAACAATGCCGAATGCCCTTATGCCTTGCCGTCACTCAAATAACATAGAATTCTCCTCTTTCTCGTAGCGCTTTATGAATATACCTACCTCTATTCTCTGCTATTCGATGTTTCATTTTCAACTCGTGTCCATAGCACGTTGTTTCGGCATCGTAAAAGCTTTCTCATCTCTAGAATCGAATAACTTTTACAAAGTGAACCGTTGGTTCATTCATTATTCGATTGTGGTAATAGGCACATTCAAGCCTCTCTGGTGCGTGGCGAGTTTTTATTTTATTTCACTTTAAGGTCATTTCAAATTCCGTTTACAAATTATTTACCTTTTAGTGTGTAATTTCCTCACCTCATTGCGCGCACCCTTTCGTATTTGTGTTGATTTTAAAAAAAAAAAAACGTTTGTGCAACGGTTCGCAATTTGTTTACACTTCCGTCGAGTGTATTGGCCTATTCATGTTTCTATGTTACTGAATTGGCTTGTTTTCCTTAATTTTTAAATTAATTTGATGTAAAGAAGAGATAAGCACTTTATCCGCAATATATTACTACATCGGAAAAAAAGTGTTTCCATTTCGAAAATTGTTAAGTGGAAAAATCAAGTGTATCGAAAACTAGGTCACAGGGGTTGATCTACTTTTGTGGTGCTGGTGGTTAAAAGAAAATCTAGTGTCAAAGTGTCTCGTCGTATAGGAATAGACATAGCATACCTACATACATATTTCGAATCAATATACAAAAAAAAATGAGAGCCGATGTTGCTGTTCAGACCGAGCTTTCGGAATTGCCCACTACCGACCAAGGGCAAGGTATGTTATCTCTTCACATCTGTCAACTGTCAGACAAACATTGACCTCGTTTTTTTATTATTCTGATATTTGTTGGCGTTTTGCAATTTGCTGTTACATTCGAGTGCGTGAAAAATTATGTTATCGTACATTTTACACCTTTTTATTGTGTAAATCTCGATATAATGCTTGTCGTTGCCAGTAATAATAATATAATATTTGGCCTTGAATTTATTAAATTGCACATCTTAATGTTGGCGGCATTTTATTACCACACAAATGTCTAGATACCTACCTACTTACAAATCATATGTAACCGCAACTTGCAATGTGCTTAGAACTAAAATGCATTTTAAGTTGCCAGTCTAAATGACTGGCTCTAGTGAATTAATGATTGAGTAGGTAATTATAAAAAATGGAACGTATTTGGAATTCTACTTGTTGTCCTTGGGTTTTGTTTTTCGTTTTATTTTGTGGGGGAGAAAAACGGTTTTCTATTGAGACGTTTGCTGAAGGCCAGACGTAGACTAGGGTGGTCAAAGGTTTAAGCTAAACATATGTGGTACAGCCTTGATGTGTTCACATATGGAGTGTCATTTTGATCATACTCTGGATATGAAATTAATTGAGTTTGTGTGGAAGAATGGCGTCGCTGTGGGACTCAATTGATTTTTTCATCGACGGGGATAATTGATTTGGTTCGTGCTTTTATTGCATTTTTTTTGTTGATCTTTTTCGAGATTCACAGCATTTAAGACTTGATACCAATATCAATGAATTGAGTTTATGGGTTTACGATGTCAAGTGCGACGGTATATTTCATTGCGTCATCTACAAAAAATATGAGTCTTTGCAGTGTTTATTCAGACTTATTGATCGTTAGCACCTACTATGCAGTGTCAATCTGGTCGGATTGTGAATTCGCAACGAAAAGACGTAACTACATCTCGCCTATGTTATCTGCAAATCACTTCACTTACAAGATCACGGCAATGCATTTGGCTGTATGTAGGTACATAAATAAATATCGAAATATTAACACCGAATATTCTATAATTGCATTCGATTTAAATCGAATGTCAGAGTTATTTTAATAATTTTTGTTTTATCCAAGAACATTTTCGTTGCCGATACTCGATAACATAAATTGGTTTTGTAGGTAGCACATTTTCTATCCAAGCTTAGGGCATAATGTATGTATGAATGTATAGATATCCAGGCTTAACGAGAACTAGATATATAGATTACGTTGTTTTGTTTTCCAAACCCTTATATAAAATATTACTAAAAAAACGCGCATATTGATGTCGGTGTTGATAAAGGTTTGTTGTTTATTTACTTTTTTTAAATCTTGTAAACGTTTCATGCATACTTCCATTTCTAAAAAGTTCTTAACTGCATTGTGGCCATTTTGCAATTATGTACTCAGTTGTCAAATAGAAATCGATTACAAAGTCATGGTAACAATAAAACTAACTGGGGGTGATATTTGTCGCAGACACTCATTACACATGAAATAAATTATTACATTTTGTCACGTTTTCATTAATGTTTTAACGAGTTTGCCATCTTATTAGGCATTTGTATAGGGCTTACAATTTAAAAATTGTCATTTCAATTGAATGTTTGTTTATCTTGATTTTTATTAGATTCTGGAAGATACTTTAATATATCGAAGAAATATAAACAAAACATTTAAATAAACAAAAATTGTAAACACTTTTATATGAGCATAATTCAAAAAAAAAGTGTTTACCATTATTAATCGAAATGTAATCAAAAAACTGTCAGTAGCTCAGTTTGACTTACGGACATTTTAAAAATGTATGATCTTATTTATTTTCTATTTATTAAATATAACTAAAGTTTTTCAGTTTAGCAGCAATAAGGCGATCCTTCAGTCGTCCATTGCTCTCCATTTGATATTAGTTATGTCGGATACGTTGTGAAAAATATGTGGTAGGGAGTCGTACTGAAAACGATGAATAGTAAAATCATTTGATCATTGATTATGAAATCAAGCGAAACCCTTTGTTTTGGGAAAATGAAGAATTGTCTTCATCCAGATTAAAGCTGATAATGGTGACAAATTTGTTTGTTACTTCCGAATAAAATGTTACATCAAATAAATTAAGTGAACAAATCTAATTATGTTCTTAACAAAATTGTTAGTTTGACGTCACTGTCAAAATAAAACACACTAATTGTGTGCTAAAAAAAATTCTCTGACAGTTTTGCAATTGATTGACTCAGTTTGAAGCGTCAAAAAAGCGAACCAGCATATCAGACAGTTTTTTTTTATAAACGCGAAAGAGCAAGCCAGGCGGCTAAAAAATGAAATAGTTTTTTTAGTCCTAATACTGTAACAGCCAATAAATGATGTCAAAGATAAACCACGTTCTAGATGGAAAATGGTCAAAAATCTCGATAAACCATAAGAATAATTAAGTTTGATGTATTTATTGTTTTGATTACCAGGGTACTTATTCCGTAACTGTCAAAATAATAATCGCTGTCGGTGAAGGAGACAAGAAAGGAAGGACGCAATATAAAAAATACACTCTACGCACCTAGCAAGTCTCCTACATTATTGTCAACGATAATAATTTTAAAAGTTACAGCATGAGTACCCAGGAGCTTAACACAAATCTGCGAATCGCAGTGCAATTAAACAATTTCTTAAACGCTAATACGGATGTTGACAGCTTTGACTAATAGTAGGGGAATTGTGTTCAATCAGTACAATA
Source organism: Rhingia campestris (assembly GCA_932526625.1). Classification (NCBI taxonomy): domain Eukaryota; kingdom Metazoa; phylum Arthropoda; class Insecta; order Diptera; family Syrphidae; genus Rhingia; species Rhingia campestris. The sequence continues at coordinate 32,169,597 of OW052184.1, read as the reverse complement.
CCAGGCCACATATATCGCTAAAAGCTCCGGGAGATTATAATGCATCCACCTTATATAAATATATAATATAAAAATAATGAATTTCTACATACGTGTATAGGTGTATATACACGTTATTAATTTTATTTTGTGAAAACATACACATTTTTTTCGAAATCAGAAAATCTCTCTAAATATTAGATATTTGACAGTTTTAATTTGTCTGCCCACAAAAATACTAAAACGTACATTTTATCTAAAACCAAATAAAACGAAATACCATCTGTCAAAATAAGGGTTACATCATCCTATATAGCATTTTTCAGAAATCTCAAACTACAAACAAAAAAACGTAAAAACACATCACCATCAATCAGTCCCTCTTTGAAATAAATACGCCGCCAACACTTGCAGTTAATAAATAAGGAATTTAAGGAGTCAAACATGAATATTTTAAGAACATGAGACCCGCTAGTGCAATCAAATCAAACAAACCCTTTCCATAACATCATAGTGTCATTTTTAAGCGTTGACATAATGAATTTAAACACACAATTGCATTGATTTAGGCCTTTTATGTGCTTACAGTATTTTTAAATAAAGTGTAGTGAACAGGATGAATGATAGGGGAAACAAAATCCACAATAAGAGATGCGTTGGAAGGTTATGCTGGATTAAAATAGCAAGTGGTAAATCATTTTTTTTTTTTTTTCAATTTTATGTGTGATTTTTGTTATACATTTTTATATCCCATGGATCAAACTTTGACACTTTCCTCTGTTAAGTTTTTTTCAGCTTGTGCATTCTCAATATGTCACATTTTTGTGCATCAGGCATCATTTTGATCTTCTAAATGAAAGAGCATTTCTTTCCTCACACATTATGTTTTGTCTGGCTTAGCATTTCAAAAAAAATAGTGTATGTATCTTGTGACACTTTAAATATTTGCTAACAAACAAATTTCATCTGCAGGAGAGTAATCTAAATTAAGATATTAACCGCAGATAAACGCTATTCAACCTGTAACAACATTATTATCTGGTATATGTACATCTATGTAGAATGCAGATGTATGTACTCGTCTCATGCAATTCAATTAAAATATGTTACAAGTTTAAATTAGAAAATTGGCGCGAATAGCTGCGAGATATTTGCACACGCGATGCAATAGTACACAATTGCAAACATATGCAACCTGAAAGCTGCAGCACATGAATACATTTCGAAATTTGTTTAACCTTGTAAATGATTTTTTGTTGTCGTCGTGTTGTTTATTTTTAAAAACACATACTAAAATAAATTAAAATTGCAGATTTTGTTGAGATTATAAATTTGTGTTAACGAACTCGTTACTTTCGTTTGATCAAAAATCTGAGAATATGACAACATAAACATTCAAAATATAATATTACGATATTAGATATCGATGACACAATGTAGAACGAGTTTTTTTTCTATTTTTCTTACATCATTTCGAAATTGAGATGCTTACTGTTCCGCAAAGTCTATTGAAAAGCGATACCACTGATTTAGCAGACGGAATATCAAATGTCTGCTTTAAATCTGGACCTAATGTGGATTAGCCCCGAAACTACCGCAGCTTAAGAAAGCTTATGTTATCTATTTATGAAAGTGATATTCATTAAAAGCTTTAACTTAAACAAGTTGTTTTGAATTTGACCCTGATCTTGCTTATCAATTTATGTTCACTTTATTTGATTATTCCTGTTGCACATGTGTTTGCAATGTTTAACATAGATTTAATCAGACATTTTTGATTGACTTTATATATGAACTGTCAGTTCGTTGTGCTTTTTACTCACCTGTATTTCGATTTTTATGTTAATATTTAAATTCATTATTTTAAATATACGTCATAAAAACAAAAGCAAAAGTAACATTTAAGTTTAGACCTGCGCCCATAGAATGCATTGCATTCGCCCCGTTTGTAATGGTGACTGACTATAGAATACAGATATAACGAGGGTGCATGTATAAACAATGGACCTGGCGGAAGTGAGGTAAATGAACAGTGGAAGGGTTTTACCTCAACATGAGGGCTAGTAAGCCCAATATCTCGCGATTGGTTTCTGTAAGCATATTATCGCGAGTCATATTCGTGCCTTCAACATTATAAGCATTCCCTTTCAGATACGAAAACAAAAATTTGTTCCTAGTTGTTCCTAGTTGTAAATAAAAAGGTTAAATTTTGTAATTTCCGATGGGGAGCACATTAAATCTATCAAACGATGACAGTAGAGAGAGTTGGTTTAACAGAAAACAACAATTTGGGTCTGTTCCCGTAATATATTCGCCCCTACCATGTTTTCCGTTCCGAAAGAAAAATTCTGCTTTATGATATTCGATATTTTCTCCGACAAATCCGACAATCTACGCTTCATTGCGATGGGTTGCTTTTTTTCATCTGTTTTTTACAGCCCCACGTCAATTTCTCTCCGACATTTATTCGTCGCGGAAATATTTGTAAGTGCACAAAATGTAAGCAATAAAATAATTTAATTTAAGTTTTCTTGTTGAAAACTGGTGTTTTAGGCAAAATTCGAATGAAAAAAAAACAAGCAGCAAACAATATGAGCGCTTGGTTGAGTTGATGCATTGATGTTGATGAAATTTCACCAAGAGCAAGAGGACGACAGAGAGGTTGCTGATTTTTGCTGATGTCAAATGAATGCGTTGTTGTAACTTCGGAAAACGGATAATGTGAACCAAAATTCAGTCTTCGAAACCGACTGGATTTGCGTTGCGTAGAAAATTACTCTCCGAACGGATTATTTTTCTCGATTTTTGCTGTTTTTCACTTATTGCAGTTCCCGTACGATAAAATTAGTTAAGAGGACGAAAAATTACCATCAACTTAAGTCATTAAGAAAAATTCCTCTAGAAATGTCTGTTGGTAAAAATCAGTAAACTGTCACTTGTTATCTGGAAGTCACAGGTCGTTTGTTTTAACATATATTTTTGAAAGAAGTTGTTGTTTTTGCTTTTCTTTCTGAAAGAATTTACTTGCGCTCCAATGCAATCAATGTAGGCGAAACTGTGTATGTGTTGTTGATTTATATTTAAATATTTAAGCTCGCAAATTAATCTAAGATGCATTCATAGACAAAAACAAGAGTTGACGTTTATTTAAATATTTCGTGTCTTTCACAACATGTCAAAGTTGACATCCATTTGTCTTTCAGATATTAATATTTGCACTCCATTGTATTTGACACTTTTCTTCCAACAAAAGGAAATTAACTGACCTTTAAAAAAACGTTCTATTACATCATGTGTAAACTGGTGTCATCCAAATGTCAAAATATGGCAACACAAGTACTACGAAAATATTGTAAGAAATACAAATTAAATAAAAAAAGGTCGTATAGAATCTCTTAGACATAAAACCTGAAAACATTTCAGATACCGTTAATTATATAATAGGATGACATCTTCAAGCGTATCGAACATGCAACAATAACTGAAATATGAATTCCATCGATTTAATTACGTTCACCTTCATCTTATTCCGTTTCATGACTTATTTGACAAGTTGATGTGTCAAATAAAACATGATTTTCTCTTTCCATCTTGTATGCAATTTATTGAACGCCCTCTTCGTTCATCCGCACCCTAACCATGTTGCGTACGCAACACAAATCACTTACGATTTTTAATTTCTGTGCACACACTTACGCCTCTCAGAATACAGTTGCGCACTGCTGTGGTGGTGGGGCACATAAATTAAGTAATAAACTAATTCAACATTCAGGTTTCACACACCGTCCTCCTCATTAGTATGCTCCGGCATCCTGCCATTTTTGGTAGCATTGAGGTCCACAACCACCATTACACCTCAATGGCAGTAGCCTCAGCCCTCTACCGACAGTGTATCTGTATCCTTTTGCGCTTCATAGAGGCGTTGATGGAAATCGAATTGCATGCTTTGAGCGTCAGCGGGCAATAGATACAAGCTGAACCTGGCCATGGAGAACTAGTGGACTTGGTGACTAGTCGAGGAGGATTCTGTTGACTGTTTTGTCGTTGCAACCAGTTTGTTTTTGTCATTGAAGGTGATCGGATCGTAGTAGCCGCCAGTGCAGTTGCGCGAAGCCAGTTTTGTTCGACGATAACAGTCTGTTGACTGTTTATTCCTTTTAAGAGACAAATTACATGCGTTTCGCATTAATCACTGTCGTGTAATTGTTGCATTTAAAGAAAAAATAAAAGTAAGCTAAGTGCGTGTTTCATGGTTTGCAAGCCCATGGCCTATGTATCTAGGAGTGAAAGCGTTTTTATCATTAAATTTTATAGATTCATTTTATGAAGTTGTGCCTTGCGGAAGGTTGTTAATAGACGGAGTTTTTTTTCTCAAAAATGCTAATTGGCTGTGTTAACAAGTGTTTAATATAATAAACCTACTGAATGTTTAATTGACGAGAAAGAGCTTGCATTTAATCAGGTATGTCTGTAAGAGATAGTGTTAAAGATCTGATCTTCAGATTCTTCTGGCTATGTTATATGCAAATTAAAAAACAAAAACATTGTTGATATCGAATTATTATCGTGAATTGGGACTATTGATTATTTACAGTGATTTTTGAGAATTATTCATGCGGTGGTTCTGGCAAATTATTTAAGTTCAATGTTGAGGCATAATACACTCACTACCAATATTTATTATGTAGAACTCAGGTTGAAATTATTTAAGTTCAGAATATCTAGTTAGTAAAATAACTTAAATGTGGATTTTAACCCAAAACTATAATATAAATTATTGAAAAATCCTAGGTAATTTTTTTCCTGCTATGGGACAACTAAACTAAATAGTAAGTTAACGTATGTAGCAATAAATTTTGGAAGATATTTACAAGATTTCTTATAAAGTCATAACCCTTCTACTCATAATTTGAAATGCCACCAGCACTAATAATTTATTCAACTACCCAATAGTTAGTTGCCCGAAGTCCACCAGAAAATGTGGAGATAATTGAGCAACTGCTAAGTTGAATAAATGCGTTAGTGCAAGTAGACTTAAGAATGAGATTTCGAAAAATTAATTCCGCGAAAAATGTAAACAAGATAAGCGGAATGTGGTTGTTATCTGCGAAAAGAAAGTGAAGTTGGAAAAATAAAGAATTTTGATCTTGGGAATAAAATTTATTTCGTACTAGCTGCCCGGCCCGGCTTCGCCCGGGTACTGTTTCGTTTTAGGGTCCGTAATAGTATTTTAGTGTTAGTAGTATTTATTTTCTCAAAGCTGACCTGAGAGATTTTCTCAATATTTTTTTCCGTAAGAACCTTGTACAGAGTATTAGAAAACTACAAAAAAAAAATCAGCCAAATCGGTCAAGCCGTTTTCATGTTATGTCGTGACAACGGAAAACGGGTTTCATTTTTATATATATAGATTGGTTTCTGCATACATCTATAAACTCCTGTGAAGTTTTGTTTTATTCGTCTGTGTTTACCAGGCTTGTGCTACTAATTAAATTGCCTGCTGATCACAATAGTCAATTATATATACAACATGTTTCCATCGTGGGCTAGCCAAAGATATAAAACGTTCTTCGAAACCCGCAAAACGTAAATTCACAGTAACACTTACTATGTTTTTTATGTTTTACACTTCTACATGGTCTGAAAAAATCATGAATATAATATTATAATATAATAATCAATGATAAAATGATAAAACCACCTTAATGCATCCTCTCTCTTTTCCTAATGCAAAAGAAACCTTAAAGCGGCAGATCATGATTTGCAATTTGAAATTACTTGCAAGCGAAAGTCATTAGTTGACCATTTTACCGTGACAATCTTCATCAACAGAGTGGTGTCACTGGTCCGTCAAAATGTCATTCAGAATTGACTTTATTTTCATCTTACTTATCGTTGATTGGAAATGCTCCACCCATTCAGGTTACCATCGTTGCTGTGAAAGCTTAATTCGACGTTCGAATCGAATTGGAAATTCCAATGCACATTCATTTAAAAGTGCTGATACTATTCATATTCACTTTATAAGTCTCGCAAACCAATCCGAATTAAATGAGAGAAATGCATACATTCACCTACCTACATACATTTTGCTATGTGAATTTTTGAATTCAGAATTGCAGCGTTTTTTATTACGATTCGCTCGATGCACAGCTTTTGCCGAAATTATAATTTTTTTTTCAAACTTAAAACATAAAAGCATTCTCCTGCGTTTTGATTAGGTGTGTGAGAGTCGTTAATCATCATTATATTGTAGGTCAAAATAGCTAATTTTTTGAGATTTTGTGAACATTTTGTAAGCTATAAGGAAATCAGAATAAGCTCCTCATACTTCCCAAAATAAATATAACTGTTTTGATATCAAGCGGCTAGTTAACCTAGAGAACTCTTTTTAAATGAGCAATTCGATGGGCCTTATCAATTACCTTTATCGACGTTCATAATTTGTCTGACAAATATTGTCGAACAAAAAGTCGGTAATGGTCCAGTAGTAATTTTAAACCCATAACCACAATATAACAACTCCAGTTATTAAATGAAAACCAATACCATAAGCATTGTACTGCATTCAACGACATCTAAACAGTTAATTATTTTCTGGTTAAATTGCTTAATTTGGGTTAACATTTTGTAAGCAAACTACTTTTCGAAAGAACTAAAATCTCTACAACGAATTTCTAAACGGGAGTGGTGCATTGGACGATAAAAGCAGCACATGGCTATTACTGCACACGACGCCCAATCATCAGAGACTGCAGCAATTAAGCTGAGGCAATAATAAAACTTAAAAACTAAGTAGGCAGTCGGCAGTCAATATTTCTGCAATATTGAAAAAGAAAAATGAAAACGACATATTTTCTCTATAAAAAAAAGAGTCCGCCTAAGCTTGATTGCTGTAAAATCAGGTAATGGAATTGCAGTTTCAATACGCGTCAGCTTTGGGTTGTTTTGTAGGTCAACGCACTACACGGTTGCGTTGACGTGCTTAGACTTTAGTTTCTATTTAATGTATTATGTGTGCATACAAATAAATATGAAAGGGCATGTATTGGTTTCATGTACTTAACAATTTTGATAAGTATTGCTTTCACTATAAACATTCGCGGATTGGAAAAAAATAATCCTGGTAACATTTAAATTTAACTTAATTATACCGAAGATAGGGTGACCGTTTGGACGGTTTTGAAAAAAAAAAAACATTCAAGCAACTTCAATTGTCACACGACGAGTTTAACTTTATTTATCTGCAATTAATTACAATATTAGTTAAGAATGCTATATAGCGGTAGCTGAAATGAAATCGACCAATTGGTACACCTTGCAAATTGTACCAGAAATAATTTACAGAAATCAAATAACTTCACGCTAGTCGCGCTATAATTATATAGAAATGCAAAACACAAAATTGTAATTAAACACGTTGCTGCAATGTGGAATTGAGTTGATTCCAGTTAATGCTGTTTGTATCGACAATATTATAACAAATGCATGACGAGTCAGAGATATCATCAAAGGCTTCACACACACTCAATAGAAAAAATAAAACCCAAGCATTTTAATATTTCTTGATAAAAAAAAAATAGTTATGCAGACTTAAAGGTGTTTCAGTTATGCTATTCGTCTGCGTATTTGTTTTGTTGCGCGCCTTATCACCTGCTGTGCCAGAGGCACTTTCTGAATCCTTAAATAGCTCTAGTTAGAGGCCATTCACGTTGCTCACATAATAGAGTAGTAACGCGTATGCTAAATGCATTTTAATTTGCAAAAACGACGTTTTTTATAGAAACTGTGAGAATGGCTGTAATTTGGAACAATAGCGTGCCAGCCGTTTATTTTTAAGGTGCAACCCTTTGATGATTATATGTATGATTTTTGATGATTGTTATATGTGTATACCTAGGTATTTCATTCGTTGAAATTAAGACTGAGTTGTTTGAAAAAAAAAGAGCATCTGCGCAGTTGCAACACAGATACACAAACGCATAAAAATGTTGGGTGAGCAATTGATCCATCAATAGGGTATTATTGAAAAAGAAATGTTTCCACATTCGTAGAACAAGAATACCCCACAAAAAAATTTGTTTAACAATGGCACACTTTTTTTTTAATCGGAAACACAACTTGCACGCACATGCTGTCATCTTTAACTCAAGTCTTATTTAGATAAAGGTTTAAACTGTCTATCCAAAAATGTTATTACGAATATGGTGACAAAACAACTGATCTGTCTAAATAATGGGATAAAAAGAATAGGTCCATTTGCGTACTCATGTTCAAGCGTTAATTTGGATGTAAAACTTCGCGAAACCGTTCCCGTACTGAATAAGTTGTGAAAAATAACGAACGAAGAAAAAAATTAGTTTCATGAAACTTTGTAATAAAATGAAAACTGTCAAATTATAACAAGCAAGAGTTGATACAAACTAACAAAATTATAGATTGTTTGATTCAAAAAATAAACGCGGAAATTAGCTGACTCACATTTTATATTTGAGTTCATGGAAAAATATTAAACGGTTTGATAGGGAAAACAATAAACTCTAGAGATCGTTTTGTTTGTCGCCTCCTTCACAATGGATCAAACTTTTAATTTTTTAATTATTCTTTGAGAAAATGTATGGGTACTTTGTGTTGAAATGAGAGGATTCATTCTCTATTGAAGATTTTTTTCTGACTTTTGCTAAATTGTACTTAAAACCAATGGCAAACTCAATTTTTGTATGCATATAAAATTCCTGAATAAAAATCAGTAAGAATCATTAAAAATAATATTGTACGGGATCAGACCAACCTAATGTTGAATGTTCCATTTTGTTTGACTTGACATATAAATAGTAAACAGATTTTAAATTAGCTAACAACAAATAAACTTTTCGTAAAGAACAGAGTCCATCTTTTTAACTTCCAAAAAATGGCGATAAGATTCTCATTATGACAGAAATGTTGGCCCGCTTGTACTAGTTGAAATATGTCTCTGGGTAGTTCGTTCCAATGTTTGTTTGTTTGTTATTTAGTTGTTCGTGTATTTGTTAGTTAATGTCTATGAGCAGCGATTGCTTTGTTCTGTGGGTCGTTCAATGCCTATCGTCTGGAATTTGCACGTGCTACGAAAAGTGTTTATTGCGGAGATCTGTTATTTGAGGAGACGATCTTCTACAACTCTTCGCTGAGCTAAAATTTGGAAATATGTATTATGTAAGAAAAAAATTTATTTTGTTTGACCTATAACGCTAAATGAATTTTAAATTGCTGCAGATCCTAAACTCCTTGTACGCACTTGAGTTTCAAGGTGGAAACTTATCTTTTAATCCAATCCTCTAAAATATTGTGCTCTTTTGTGACCTATTTCAGAATATACATATGCGATCATATCTTTACCGGTAAAGAGTAGCACGTTAGGACCATTTACAAGCTTTAAGGTCTTTACGTATATCTTTTAAACCCAATTCAGCTGGATATCTGATAAGCCACTGATTTATCAGTAGAAGACATAATTTTGTGGAATTAAATTCTGATGCTGTACACCACACCAATTAGGTTTATTCACTGACCCTGCTATCGCCATGATCTGACAAATCATCAGAGTATTATCAAATGTCATGAAAAGCTGAGCTCAACTCAGCCGCTAAGTTGAGGGATAAGGAAGGAGGGGTTTGTTGTGAAATAGGCGTTCAATCCAGTTGCTAAATAATTTGTGGTAGTACGAACTATATTAATTTGGCTAACAGTCTTCTGTGCGTAGCTCGATTAAACGCCTTTGAAATTTTCAAGCATACGACAAGAAAATAATAGGTTCGTATGCTTTTTTCTTCTCGTTGGCTCGTTGTCCACCGACCAAATTTTACGCCAGTCATCCCTGAATGTGTATGTGGTATTGTTAGTCACAACAATGTTAACAAGTGTGATATATTTCGTAGGAAGACCTGTTCGAAATGCACGTAAGGAAGTTTGCTAAAACTCAAGCATTTAAGTTTATGGGTAAAATTATGACTTAGATTAGGCTAATTTTTACTATAGGTGAACTCCGATGTCATGGTTTAAGTAACGTAGTCTGTTTGGGCTACCAAGACTCAGGCAAACATCTTTATAGTCCCTTAATCTTAAGAATCTGTAAATTAAAAGCTTTTTTAAAATCGAAAACTGATGCCCCACTCAATCAGATCCAACCACAAGTGTTTTTCAAACAAATAATTTAAGTGTAATCGCGGGGGCACTCAAACAAAAGTGCTGATCCTCTTAACCTGTGGTGTAGTTGTTGAATAATCTAGATTGTTTCCTCGTGATAGGTTGCAAATTGGATAAGATCGCAGGTAGTTACATTAGGTTAAGGTCAAATTAAATTTCGATGAGAATTTTTAAAGTGTCCCCTCCGTGGTGTCATTACAACCCGTTTCAGCACATTAGTTTAGTAAAAACAAAGCCACACTCTCGCCGCCATACATCCATTGAGCGATCATAATCGATTCAAACTCAATTACATTCACTTGAAATTAGTTTCCCCGCACCTTATATCGCCAACACACAGTCAATCTCCATTCAGATAAATACGCAAATCTAATGAGTTGATGATTGCAATTAGATTCTCGTTAGATCTCTCTCTGTAGCTATGCATTCATCTATAAACAAAACAAAAAACACAACAAAAACATCCATTAATCTATAAAATTGGATTTTTCCTCCTTTTTGCTTTTTTTCAAACAATAGATCTACTTTCATCATGGGAGGAGTTGCTAGCTTGGAGTGAAAATGCTGCTGCCGCACGTAAAATGCAAGAGGAGATGATCATTTTGAAAAGTGCACTTAATCGCTTGGGTGGCAAATTGGCATGCGATTTAGATACAGAGCCATCGATTCAATTGTCCATTGAAGCGTTGAAGGTAAGTACACTTGCGCTCCAATCATCGTTTATTTGAAAAGACATAAAACTTATAACCAATTTCATTTGCACAGAATGAAAAGTCGCAATTGCAAACGTATCGCACGAATATGCTACGCTTGAATGCATCCGTTCACAGTTGGCTAACAAGACAGGAGAGGAAATTAGCCGCCGAATTGGCTGAACACGAAGAAGCCATTAAAGCAACAGAAGCTGCTGCTGCTGCTGCTGCATTGCAATCAATGGAAACGGCATCATCACCAGACAGTAAGGAAAGTAGTGACACTGTCGGTAATAACAAATCGGTTGGCACTATCGCAATTGATCAGGACAAGCACTCACAAATCACCACTATCATCCAGTCCGAGTCAGAGTTCCACAAGCACTTGAAGAACGAAGTAAGTGAGATGTATAGCGCCTGGGATGAGGCAAATTCAAGGTAAGGATGATGTGAAAATGAAAGTGCAACAACGACCTAATGAATTTCTGTGTTTCTCTTTAGGATCAACAATCAATTAGAAGTGTTGACCACTTCTTTGATTGCCTGGAGGCAATTGGAATCGGGATTGTATGAATTTCAACAGGTTCTCGGTAAGGACCGCGGGACATTGAAGGGACTTGAAGGCGCTTTGGACAAGGGCAAGACCACACCAGTGGAATTAGCACAGAATGTCAAATTGGTAGCAAAACTTTTATCCGAGAAAGTCGAAGTTAGCCAGGAACAGGTAAGGTTCAGCATTTGTTTTCTTTGGGCCAGCAATCTAAAATGAATTCTCTGTTAAATTACAGCTCACTGCTGTACAAGAGCACTTGGACCCTAGCCGCATCCTCCACATTGCTCAATTCACAGCATCCAATGGTTCGCTGTCGGACAGTGGTATCTCCGACGGAGGCGCTACATCCGATGGTGGTCTATCCGAACGTGAACGTCGTCTCGGTGTGCTCCGTCGTTTGGCCAAACAACTGGAATCTGCCTTAGCACCGGGCAGTGAAGCAATGAAGTCCATCGCCGCTCGCATGGAATCCGCTGAAACCGATCTAAAGAGTCTACAAAACACGTGCCGCGATTTAATCGTCCGCACTGCAGCAAAGAAAGTCACACAAAACGGTACCGCTGGTGATGGTGATCGCAACCCCAGCAAGAAGAATTCGCCATCATCGTCACCCTCAAAACGCCGCAATAAGCGCAACAAAAAATCAGCAGCTATCGCAGCAGCAAACCTTGGTGAATCCGAAACAGGATATGCTATCGCAATGTCCACCACCGCACCCGATGGTGGTGATCCCGACGATCCCAGCAATGAAGAATCCACCGAATTCGATTCATCTGACGAGGAGAACAAAACTGGCAAACCAGGCTGGGTCAAGCGCATCGCTAAGATCGCTGTACCAATGCAGGTGGCATTGTTTACTCTGTTGTGCGCAGCCTGCATGATGCAGCCAAACTGTTGCGACAATCTGAATAATCTTTCGATGAGTTTCACTCCACAGCTTCGTTACATCCGAGGACCGCCACCGATTTGAGCGTCCTAAGCGTTTTGAAATGAAAACATCTCACCACCGTTGCAGCGAGTGGAGGAGTTTTCAGCCGCGTTTTTCGTTTAAGAATACTATTAAGGGCGGGTCTCTCTCTTATTTGAAATAATGTTGAGCAGATCTTAACCGCATAGAATGTAAAAAAGTTGACAACACTCAAGTGTCCATCGTGGACGCGTAAGTGCAGAAGACTATTTTACATTTTTTTAAGTGTACTCGTAAGCCTGTAAGCAAGCCGAGTTCGCCGGTCTCGAAAACGGTATTCGTGTTGTAGGTAATATTTATTATTTTTGTTTAGGAAGAGTGAGTAAGATTTAGGGAACACACAAAGAGATAGCCGCCAACAAGAACTTGCAAAGATCTGTTGGCGCATCATACAAAACTGCTAGAAGGGAATTAGACACAAGCGTTGAACGCTGCGATTAACATATGAACCTCCTCTGGAATGGTATCCAAGAGGTGATCTATGAGAGAAGAATCAAAAAATTAAGAAATTGTATTTATGAATGAAATTTATATCTTTTGAGTTTACGGCTAAGAAAGTATAGCTTATCGTATATTTTCACTAATCATGATCATTTATGTCTTGCCAGCATTCGCATGAAAGGAATTGAATAGGAAACAGCAAGATTTTCAGCTTACAATGAAAGCATGTCCATGGAAATCTTTAAAAAAAATTGTTGATAACGATTTATTAGCAATTTGCGTGAGCGTCACACACCCCACCGGAATGGGGACTGGGCGCAGTCCAGTAACAAAATACACAGTACCAGTATAAATGTGCCTACAGAGTATATGCAACGATGTACACAAAGACAAAAGACTATCGAGGCTAGGACTACGATATCCACTCGAAAAAGTATACAAAACTTAAATAAAGTATAGCACAGCAAAGAAAAAAAGTGTCGTTGTCACACAGTCGTCCTGGTAAAATATTTTTTTCCTATAAAACAAACAAACTGCCTTAGTAGTAAAAGAGAAAAACTAATGTAACCACAGGTACAGTCCTAGAGCTAGCATCTTAATGAAAGGCACTTAATGAGAGGATATAAAATAAAAATATGAAACAAATCACTTTTTCTATTACATTAATAGGATTAATAGTATATACCTTTAAATATATTTATTTTTATCACGTAAAATAAATTAAGGAAAATCATTAAATTACTTTCTATACAATTATGCGTTTACAGAAAATAAGAAAACTATTTTTATTAAAAAAAATCTTATCGTTACAAACCCAATTACATAAATAACTATTACACATGTGTAAATCATATCTTGTATTGTAAGGAATATTTTTTTTCGTTTACTTTTAATGTGGAACATTTGCAGAGAATTCTTGAATTAAATACTTTTGTTTTTTTTTTTAATGCTTACACTATTATTTAACCGTGAACCGTCTAAAGCTTATTTTGTATAGGTAGGAAAAGAATAAAACTAGGAATCGTATATTTTTTGGAAAACATAACAAAGAAAGCAATCAAAATAAAGGAATACAAAATATTTTCAAAAAAGTAAAATAATTGATGGTTTTAATTTTGTTTTTTTTTCAGCAATATTGGGAAAGTGTTTTGGATTGAACTGAACTTAGTTCTAATTTTCAATCTAAAAGAAACATAAATCTGTGCGGCAGATTTTTGGAAGAAAAGCAATATGACAAATGTGGGATGATATTGAAACTAGATAACACTCCAGACGTTGAGTCAGTAACATGCTTCCGTAGCATATCCCATATTGGTCTGTTATTGTTTCACAAACAACAGCCAGGGTGATGGGGTGGGTTATTGTTTGTTTGTGATATTTTAATTTGAAGGGTTCTGACATTAACTTGTATGGCATCTTTAAACTAGCTTCAGTAGGCTATGAAATGAGCTGTAAACGATAGAAATTGGATAGGTCACAATTTTGGAGAGACCACAGGTAGAAACCGACCTCTAACAACTTGATTTGCGGAGCTTGAAGTTAGCTAGGAACCGGCTGATTAATGAGGCATATATCGCTTCTAAACCATTAGAGTCCCTCAATTACAGATTTTACTGTATTTCATTTCGCCATTGGACACATAGCTTTATCGCATCTTAACATGCCAATATCAACCCGCATGCACATGCTTTGCAATTTTTTATTGCAGCTTTTAATTTGTCGCGCAAACACCCCCATAAACACAGAAGCTTCACCCCTATTCAAGGAATTGAAAAAGCCGTTCAGTTATTCTGCGCTGATGTGCGCATGTCCTTGCACTTTCAGAACTTGTAGCGTCAACAACATCAGCAGCAACAGTCGAAGCAGCTTGTTGCATTCTCGTCACGCTTTCGAATCGAGTCGGTATCGGGTGCGTGTTCTTCTGAACGCTCGTGTGCATCAGAAACAACAAAAACCAAAGAATTGCTCTCCACGATAATGCATTATTGCGGATGTGATTAATGACCTATTATACACCAACAGCTGTTTGAGTATTTCGCAAAGTTCCGTGTTTGTAAATAAAAATAGAATTTTACTTCAATAGTGCAAATATGTGAAGTGCAATGTTACACAATGGACCTAATGTCCACCCCCTAAAACTCACCCCTAGTGTGCCAATATGACATAGGCATCGTGATAATTTTGTGCGCGTTCTTTGTTTGTATTACTTGCTCTCCGTTTAATTAGCAATTGATTGAATACAATCGATATACAAACAGGTACCACAGTGACCAAACAGTGACCACAACCACTTGGCCAGCTTCCCAAGAACGATATACATACATACACGGGTACGTACCATATGTTAGGCGCCTTCCAGCGCAACGCAAAACAAACCCCCAACCCTACCGAAAAATGTTTGCCTAGAGCAGGAGGACGGTGACTATACTTTTTTCATTGGACTAGTATTCGCTCGTCAATTACCTACGCATTCGTTGATCCTGTAAAGGTGAATATTCTCGAGAAAGTGAAATGAATCCACATACATCCGCGTCCACTTCGCTAACTGGCTTTGCCATGCCAACAGTGCACGGGCATTCTGCTGCTGCCGTCATATGCAACTCGGAGGCTGAGTGCAAACAGCTCTGTGCTATTTGCGCATCGCGGGGCTTCATCATGAAAAATGTGAGGAGGAATTGATTCCTGAAATGCTTTCTAAGGATTAAACATGCATTTTGTGTGTATTTCTGTTTTATTATTCCCTCCCAGCAGATATCCCTCCAAGTTCCACTTACATACGAGTACTCTTTGTATGCGGATGGGTTGAGTTCTGTCCAGCAACAAGGTCAAATACAACAACAATCACTTCATCAGCAGCAGCAGCGTGGTGTGCAGGATATGAATGGAAACAGTTACCTCATGGAAGGCTATCACTCATATGACTTTTGCTGTGAGAAAATATTCCTTCCCAGCATTAACTCTGCTGATGCTGGTGCAGACGGTAAGTAGATTTAGTATGTATTTCAGTCTTGTGTACTATTTAGAGGGGTGGGATTACGTAGCCCAAGCTTTCCGACTCACGAGTATTCGTTTTCTATATTTGCCTAGGGTAAGCGCGTTAATTTGCTGTCGTTTTGCTTTCAGGATTTTGTTTTTAAAAGTTTTGCAACTTGTTTGTGGTTTTTTTTTTCTTAAATTAGTTGTAACGAACTAATTAGAGAGGAAGGTGCTTTAGGAAGGATTAACCTTTCATGCACTTTCGGATTTGTTTGAATGATGCTTATCAAAGTCGGTTTTGTATTTATTAAGTATTTATTCAACCAATTAGTGGTTATATACCTGAAGTGGACTAGAAAATGCCTGGATCGTTTGAGAAAAAAAAACCTGTTGGTAAAAATTAGTAATTTGCCAATTGGTGTCTAAAAGTGTCAAATCGTTTGTTTGGACATGTTTATATCTATATCATTTGTTCCACTATATTGTAGACAAAAATATTTATGTTTAAAAAAAAATGCCGTAAGATGTGCATCGAGTCAGGTTAAAAAACAAAATTGAGTGCAAACTACAACATCACCATAGCCTATTTAGATTTCGTTAAGCCTGGATATCTATCCAGTTTCAAACCCTTAGTTTAAGCCTTCACGCGATGCGTGTGGATCTGTCGACTTTTCCTAAATATTCATTTGCCTATCTCAACCATTCCGAGCTAACTATGAAGGAGGAAGTTTTCCTCCTCCTCCTCGTCAAAGAAGCTACTGCAAAAGTCATTACTAAAGAGTCCTAACATTTTTTTTACATGTACACCTAAGAGGCAGGTACAGATGACGGTGCTGATGTTTGATTTGTTCAGCAGTATCAACCATTGAAAGCGTTGTTGATTCTGTAAAGTGATTATCGACGATAACATTTCGACGGTACATCTTGCATCGCGTAAGATCAATAGTCGTTCTTGCTGTCGGCGATATCACTTTATTTGCTTCACTTCAAAAACTTCGTCAAATCACAGACGACGAGCAATCACGAGGTCTTGACTACCGTCTGAGTGATAATCGTTTTAAAGTTACGGAATGGCCCCCTGGATATCAGACGTTGTGCCATTTATCCATCTATGGTTTGCCTTCTTGAACGCATCCAGTTTGATTAATGATTTACATGTAGTGAGGGGAATTCCTAACATTTGTACTGGCGGTAGAATATATCGAGGTATCCGTCGGAGCGAAAAATTCTCCGATTTTGTACGATTCGGAGGACTTTTGCTTCGAGGTATTCTTCCGAACTTTCTCTAGAAAGTTGCGGATTAATGCTGTTTCTAGAGACGTCCGTAAGACTAAGACACCAACTGTAACTTCTATTTAGGTCCATGCCTTTGGGAATCACACAGTTAAAGGACTCCACCTTGAGAAATAAAAAAAAAAAGCGAACGCCCTCTGAGGGGCGGCTCTTATTGTTCGACTTACTATTTAATGAGACGAATTAAATACTACGTTATAAAATGTAATATTTATTTGCGACCGCACTACGCACTCATTCAGCTTCAAAACAAGACTTAGGGCCCAGTTATAGCTATCATTAAAAATCATCATTGGAAATTTTCTTTTACTTCTTGCGGTTTTTTTTATAAATTAATCATTGGCGAGTTGGTGTCAAAACAAAGCTTATGAATTATAGAACATGATTATCCAAACATATTTTAATTTTTAATTGTAGTTATCGCAGAAAATCACTTTTTATTTTTCAACGATCATGATTTATTTTTGTGAATGTAAATTTCCCTTAATTCTATAGCACTTAGCATGTTCCTTTTTTCACATGTAGAGGCGATTTTCAAACTTTTCCACTCTTCAATAGGGATATTTAACAATATTTACGTTGTCGTCATAAAGAAAAGTGAAATGCGATGAAAGAAGCATGACCATCAAAATTTAGAAGACGTGTTTACATACAGCATTACGAATAATCAAAGGCAAATGTTAATAATTACTTACCAGATGTACTTATAGATAACAGTTTTATTGAAACTCTACCAATAATCAAAATCCATGAAAAAAACAAAGTAAACTCAACTTCTCGATTTAATCTATTACATTTTAAATCAGACCAACTGTAAAAAAAAAAAACTTTTTTTTAAATAAAGGGTCCGCCAAATAACTTTTTTTTTTAAAATGCTATAAAAAAAGGACTCAATATTTTCTCAAATTTCTTTTTTTATTTGAAAGTACAATCCTTCCGGTTAATAATGGAAAATAATTTCATTCACATGTCTGCCTCGGCTGGCCATGCAGTAGCCTACACGACCAAATGTTGCCAATATCCTCCTCTTCAATTTTTGTGAACAAAAATTCGTTAACATGGCCCGATAACGATCGCCATTGACTGTAACGGCCACTCCTTGCTCATTTTCGAAGAAAAATGGCCCAATTATGCTTCTGGACCAAAACCCGCACCAAACAGTGACTCGTTTTGGGTGTATCGGCTTTTCAATGTATGCGTGCGGGTTTTCTGTGCCCCAAATGCGAAAATTGTGCTTGTTTACATACCCGACAAGATCAAAATGAGCTTCATCTGAAAAGATAATTTTTTTTGCAAAATCGGCATCTTCTCTAAGTCGATCGCAGGCCCACTTAGCAAAGCGAAAGCGCATTGGATGGTCAGTTGGCGTCAACTCCTGAACCAATTGGACTTTGTGTGGCGTCATATCAAGGTCTTTATGCAACATTCGTCTCAATGATGTCTCCGAAATGTTCAATTGTTGAGAACGACGGTGAATTGATGTTGATGGCGCTTCACGCACACTTTCTGCCACAGCAGCAATATTCTCGGGTGTACGCACTGTTTTTGGCTTTTCACGCTTTGGTTTATCGATGAGGATGCCAGTTTCTTTCACTTTTTTCACAAGATGACGAACATACGGAGCTGACGGTGCTTCTCTTTTTCCAAAATCCGTACGCAATTTTCGCACACATTCTGCAACATTACCATGATTTTCAAAGTAATGTCGCAATATTTTCCAGCGTTGTTCAAGCGTATACACAACCATATTCGTTCAGCGGAAGGATAAAACTAATTATCTGTCAAATCAGACATGAGCTAAATGTTACCATTCACGAAATAAGCACTAGTTGAAAAATAAAAACGTTAGATGGCGGACCCGTTATATTTTCGTAGTTCAAAATTTTCAAGTTATCTCCCTCAGTCCCTCGGCTTTGCATACCTGGCAGGATGGATGTCAACATGTCGTTTCTGGCAGGATTGATAATCTCCCGTTTAGATATAAATGTACTGGATACAGGTATAGATGCACTTTTTCAGCTTTTGCAGAAAAAGTTGTTTACAATGCATAGTTTAAGGATATGTCTATCACGGATCCAGAATTTAAGTTTTATATAAAAAAAAAAGTTTTCAGGCTCACCGCATCGAATAAAAAGCAGATGCGTCATTTGGATGAAATGATTTTATGCATTAAACGCTTTCAATCATATTATTTCATTGTAAAATTCACTTTTGCCGATGCATTCACGTGGATACATCAAGCAGGATGGCAGCGCTAAAACAAGAAACCTTGCCTACATTGACTTTTGTTCCTAGGATAAAATTGAATAATTAGATTGCAAACAACCTTGATGTATGCATCATTTTTAATATGCAACTTTAGATGCGGTTACATGCATTCGCATAGTTAGTTATGACCTAGTTTTTTTTTTGTTCTTTCTCAACAAATATGCATTAACAAACAGGGGACAGTGAATATTTTCCGATAGTATTATAACCACATGAAGGATACGATTTTTCCATTTTATTAATTGGTCCAGGATGATCTAGCACTAAAAAACCGGGCGGTGAGATTCTAATTACAAATAAAAATGTTTCGATCAGCATGTGGTTTGATTTTTAAAGTCTTATAAAAGTTAACTGGTGTTGTTTTTGTTTTTCAACAATCATATAAAAAATATATTTAAAACCATAAACTGACTTTACTACTAATACATAGTAGCGCATACACATATTACTATGTTTTAAGGAAGAATTTATATCGTTTAAATGTTTTTAAATGAAAAATATCCCCAATAGAGTACCTTTGAAACAACGTCAGTTTCAAATAAAAATTGACATCTGTATGAAAACAAGTTCCAAAATCAGTACTCCCGCCTGACTCATGCCATCATCGCAGTACATCTGAGTACTAAGGCGGAAATGTTTACCTGGTTTCGTCAGTCATATCCCCTACCTTGTCACGTTTCTAAAATGGCGATTGACCAATGAGAATATAGCTTCATCTAACAAATCTTACAAAACGGAAATCCGAAATACAGCTATTGATTCCGTCCAACTTTTTGGAAAACACCCACATTTCATTGAATTACTAAAAATGTCTCCTCAAATTGGACATATATGAGCATGTTTGCACTCATAAAATTAAAATCGGTGATGTTAAATAAGGCCAAATTAAACAAAAATAAAAGATTTCGTTTTCAAAACGAAATAAAGCCAATTTTAAGGTAAGACGAAAACGAAATAAAGGCAACTTGACATTATTTCGATTTCAATTGTTGTACTAGTCTAAAAAATCAAAACTTTCAAAATGAATCAAAAACTCATACAGCATACTGTTTTCGAATGCCTGCAAATTAATTATGAAATCTGAGTATTATATTAATATATTTTCGAAAATGTAGGCAATTTTTAAAATGATTACAATGTTATAGAAACTAAAAAACCCACTGATGATTTTGTGCGAATAGTAAAGTTTGGGGGCGGGGCCAGCATGTACTCCACTGTTTTTTTCTATTTATTTATTATTTCAAACAAAATAGTGAATAACTTTGATATAACTATCGTGCCATCATTGGTGTTCAATTTTCAATGTTTATTCAAATTCTAGTCAAATAACTTGAAGCAAACATATTGATATACATTTAAGTACAATTTGGCGTTATCTTGTTTATTTTATTTCTGGAATTTATTATATTATGTAAAAAAAAAACTCATACTGCATCATCATGAAAATAGAGCGGAATTTGTTTAACTGTTTTGTTGACGATATTTCTGTAATTGTGTTCCCTAGTTAATTGCCCTGAATATTTTACATTTATAGTTAAAAACTACACCAAGCACTTAGTTTTAATTTTAAATCTAACATTATAATAAACAATAACATTGTGATTATATTCCATATATGTAGGTAAACACGTTCCTTCATTTAAGCATACGCCTAATGTAACACCCCCATTAGTCTATTCAACTCCAATCTAGTACAATATTTACACCAAACAGCTGAATACAAAATAATATTTTTGCACAATTTGCATTCGACCATTTCCAGTTCGTAAAGAATCTGTTCGTTCGTGGCTCCGTCGTCGTTCCGTTCGTCGTCACGTTTCGCGGATAATTTTCGGACATAATTGCGGTTTTTCTGTTAAAATACAGAAGTTTCCATCCGTCAAATCAATTATTTGCTTAAAGATTCCACTCAAATTGTCTGTGTTTCTCTTGAAACTCGTGCATTCGAAATTAAAGTGTCTTTCCATTAAAAAAAAAAAACTAATTGAAAAATCCCTTACAAGCATAGCTAGTGCATTCAAACACTAACATTGTCTCCCTCCTTCACACTTGAATTAGCCGGCTGAATTCGGTGTTTCTACTATTGGTTCTTATCGACTGTCTCTGGTTTTTTATTGCTGACATAGAAGAGAACGTTATACGTGTGTGTTTAGATTAGTTTCCCCCAATTTCTTTAATTAAATAATAGTATTTCTACCGCTTTCGAGTTCCAAGTTTCACAAGTGTTTTTACTTCACCACTGTGTTTGCGCTCAGTGATTTACTTTTCATCTGAAAATAAAAATCATTCGTCCGGTGCGGGATATTGAAAGACGAGAGCAGCAGTAGCTGGAGAGAACGAGACACCGAGATAAAACGAAGCTGACACTTGTACTGGTGCCCACCACGAGACACATAACATTGGAGAAATTTTTTTTGTTGTTTTGGAAATTTGTTCGTTTTTGACTCCGAATACAGTTTTTCGCAGAGTAAAACGATTCATTTGCAAAGAGCATATATCGAAAAAAAAAAAACTTAGTGAAGGTGACTATAGCCCGTGCGTTTTGTTATTTCGATGTCAGAGAGCGGTTAAATTTTTTTTTCAACGAAGTGAGTTTTTATTTAATTGAGTTGCTTTTTGTTTGGTGCTGCAGGAATTTAAGCACATGGTGAATTTTCAAATTGCAAATAATTTAAACTAGTTTGCATTGTTGCCATTCTGTGTCGCGAAAAAAGTTAACAAATAATGTCCTCCATGCTTATCGTTGACGTTTACATAAAACGGAATTAACAGCGTCTAATTTCGTAGAATCATCTTTTTGTTTCGTTTTTACTATCCTCCGAGTAGTGTCATTGTGTTTTTTTTTATATCTGAATCGTAATTTAAATTGAGGGAGGAAAGAAAATAATAACGAAGAACGAGAAAGCGGTCTAAAAATCGTTATTAAGCTAAAAACGATTCGGAATAGGAAGAAGAGAGAAGAATCATTTTTTTCTTTTTGCGGAAGGAGTGAAACAGTTTGCGAAAATAATTGTGAACTAGTCAACATCGCCGCGGCGACGAAAAATTAATCGGCAAAAGGAAACAAAATTCATTTGAAAAAGGAATCCTGAAATCGAAACGATTACGACGGGAAGGGAACAGAAAAGAGAACATAAACTCGTCTAAAGAGAGACAATCATCTGTTTTCTGGATGATAGTTTAGTTTTCTCTTTTACGTGTGTGTGTTTATTTTTTATTATTTCCTATTTGTGGATTATTATTTCAATCGGGCGAAACTGATTTCGCCATTGCTGGTTATTTGTGTAATTGGCAAAACAAAACAAATAAAGAATCTCTTCAGCAAAATTGTTTGAAGAGAAGCTCGCCCGTTGATAAAAAGTGATTTTTGTATGCATAACGAAGGTGGAATTTGGCGAGAACGAGGAAGAGCAGCAGCTGGTTGTGTTAATTGGGTACAAAGTACCTATGGAATGGAGATTGCTGGTTAGTAGAGAACTGTGTTCTTCATTTTTGTATTGTCAAACATTTTATTTTATTTATTTGAAATAATATCCAAGAGGAAGTGAAATCGATTGAATTAATTAGTAATGTCCGTTGCATTGTGACACTGACAAAAGAATTAGGTAATTGATCTATATGGTACCTACTACACAATACTTGGGTTCCACTTTTCACACAACAAATTGAGGGGCAGTTCATTGTGTTTAGTCTTTACCCGAATTATGGAAATGCTTTTTGAAAATATTTGAATTAAAATGAATCAATTAACGTTATGCTAAAGATCAGAAATGTATTGTATGCCATTGTCCTACTTACTTACTAAAGTGGCGCTAAAATTTACCTGGGCCTCAACCAACATGCCTCCAATTAACCGGTCACATAGCTAACGGGCTCCAGTTGCGCACTTCAAGTTGGTTGAAGTCGTTATGTATTTGTGCGGCACCCAAGGCGATGACTACATTTAGTGCGTTCAACGTCTAAATGGGAATCGAAGCAGGCTGGAGTATTTCTATCGGTTCACTCTTCACGTCCTAGCCATCTTAAACGTCTAATATGGAGTTTTTTTTTTGTTTTTGACAAGGTCTATGCCCTGTGCAGCTAGTGAAGTATATGATCCTCTTAGTAGTTCGAGTTTTTTTTTCGAGAGCTTTACTACTAAATTCACTTCTTAGCAATGTCAATGGTGAGGATCTGCCCAATTCGATGTTGTGTATTAACAGCATATACTTGGTCTTATTCTCATATCCTGCCAAACCCGTTTTTGTTGCTTCCTTCTCTATATTAGCAAGGGTGGCTGAGACCGACCAATGATGCCAAGATTGCGCCTATGGTGTTGGCTCAAGAGTTTTGCACAATCATCTGAAGAATTATGTTATAAACCACACGTAATTGTGTCGTCATGTCTAAATACTTTTTTGGTATTGAATGTGCAGCTAGAATCCATCGCCATCCACCACAAACGAACGAGTTCGGTATACGGTCTACCACACTGATAAATGCCGATCAATTTATTGGTAAACGGTTTCAGACGTTCACATATTACCAAATATATGATTTTGTAGGCGAAAATCATGTGTCCTGTTTTGAAGATCGGGCAAACAATGCTATGGTTTCATTATTTAGGCATGCATTCCTCCGACCAAATTCTGTTTATGAGTTGCTGAATGGTACATACCAAATCATGTTTACCGGCTTTATAAAGTTTTAGTTTAGTTTAGATATTGATATCCTCATTTCACATTGGTCCGGTATTTGGTAGTTTTCGCTGTCGTCGCCAATATCGAATGGTTCGTTCTGTCTGTTAGTGGGAGATTGTTCGTCATCGCCGTTTAACAGTCATAGGGGGGATCCTGTTAGCGACTTGTATCTCTGGCTTAAACGTTTCACACGATGGTAAAGCTAACGAACATCTTTCCTGGAGTGGCACCTCTTGATGTCTTCGATCGCGCACTTTCCTTTCTCTTGTTTCTTCTTTCTGAACTCTGGAGTTCTCCCCCTTGTTTGCTTATAAAGGTCAGTTGCTTCTCTCGCAGCTTTGCCTTATAGGGCTCGTTTTTGGCTGCGAGTAATTCTTGGCATTCTTCATCAAACCAGAGGTTTGTTGCTGCTGATCTTATGGTTTGTTGACATAATTGTAGTTGTTTTTCTACATGCTGGTGGTATAGTATAAATCGAAAGCAAAGGGACACTTGGAAAAGACTTGGTGCCGCGATTTCCAAGAAGAAAGGTCCGATCATATGGAATCAGATCGTGTAGTTAGTGCAAATAATTATCAAGATCACTTGGAAAATGGTCAACGCATATATTTCAAGTAAGAAAATGCAGCTCAAGGACCCCTATTGGCCACTTGCAACACCTTTAACAAGTTTCTTCTTCACCTACGCAAGCGACCAAATCTAATCATACCGACATATTTTCCATCCAAGGCACTAAATTTGTGGGATAAATACAAGAACAACATGTCTGACGATATTATGCACCATGTTCGAAAAACGACATTGAATCCCGAACTACAAATGGACGATGAGATCCGCAACGAGGCGATGATATTGACCGAAGACATGTCTGATCATTTGTGGCAGTCTGTGTGGAATGCAGCCCCCAATTAATCGATATACGTAACATTTAATTGAGAATAGAATTAAGAATTAGGATTAAGATTTAAGCCGAAACGTTTTGACAGAAACTATTTGAACAATGTGCCACTACTAAATACCCGGCAAGAGTTCATACCTTCTCTTACATATTGATGATGGAAACGGTCATCATGCAACTGGCAATTTCGTTGATTTTGTCTTCAATTCGGTCAAGATCCGAAACCGGAAAAGCGGCTGCTGGCCGGAAATTTCCGTCAATCTTTATCGCCATCCCATGTTCAAATAAACTCAACGCTACCAAAGAAATACCTAAATTCCGGTGGATATTGCAAGTGATTTTGAACTCATCAGCAGTGTTTCCAAACAACTGTCGCAATTATTTAAACCACTGTGGGGTGAGTGAACACGTTATATTAGCTGCGAAGAATAAGAACGTCAATCAATTGAAAATCAAATCGCAGCATTCGTTCAAATCTGTTGATCGCGTAACAAATAATCATAATGACGAAGCATTAAAAAACAGGAGACAAGATTTTATTTAATACAAAAACCGCTAGCTGTCTTTTATATTAGAAATAGATCGATATAAATTTAGATGAAACCCGACAGGCATGAATATAATATAAATAATTACTTGTTTATACTCTTTCAAATATATGAGCAAAAAAAAAAAGGAGAATAATACTATGTAGATTATAATGCCACGCGTGTGAATCATAACCAACACAAGCACGACGATAATTCCTATGACTAAAACCAAATCCAAACGAAACACATCCAAACGGTTATTATGATTTTTTTTCTTTAAATTTAATTCATGCGAAAATAGAAACTGAATACAAAATAGTCGGTATTGTGCTTTTTGCAGCTAGCATCGCATGTTTCATCCGAGCTTCGTGTTTATATTTTTCTGCTCCTTTATATCAGCAGACAGTTAACATAGGGAGAAAGAGAGAGAGACCCGAATTCTCATCCACTCAAACTCGACTCGACAAGACAAGTACTTTTTTTTATTTTAGACAATCGCTTCTTCTGTGTTAATCGTTTGCTCGATTATTAATAGATAAAAAAGTGCACGTTATAGAATCTCAAGGTTTTTATGCACCAGATTTGGAATTTAATTATACCTATCATAGTGTGGAGCTTTTTTTCCAAATGGCTGCACTGCACACCCAAGTACTGAATAAGTGGTCTGAGTGGGTGGTATACAACGTACAAGATTACTTACTGACGTTTCTCAAAGACACACTACACTCTACATACATTAAAACTGGTACAATGCGAAATAAGAAGTGTTGGTTATATTTAGTTTATCATATTCACTTATGCTAATTCGCTTGGTTCAGGAACGAGGCTTGAACTTGAACTTTTGTGATTTTTCAAAATTAGTTCACATGCGTAACGGGACTTATTTGTGTCATATCAACTGTGAGATCCTAATGCAAACTGATGGGTGTTATTTTTGAAAGTGTCATGTAAATATTCGGGAAGCGTACGATGTTTTTTTTTTTTTTTTAAATTGCTTTTAAATGAAATACCTACAATTTTTAATTTATATATTATTGATTGATGATATGGGCGTTAACACTAAAATATAAATTGTAAAATTGTATTTCATTTAAAAGGTATTGAAAAAAAAACGACTACGTCATGCTCTTCGTCCGAAGTAATTCAGCAAACGTAATTTACATGTTAAGTTTTGTGGGACACATGGAAATGTGTCATCCGTCAAGCGATATTAATTACATAGTCCGTTTTTGGATCCATCCATCGGTTGAAACAGTGCAGTGCGGGATGCGCATTTTTTTCAGTTGAGCTTTTGTTCTTGTTCTACGTTGTAGAATACCACACCCTTTTCAAAAAAACGTGACCTATGCTGACGGTTTCCTTGATCTGGTCCGGTACAGGACCATATTGAAGTTAATGCCGAATGACCGGGGTAAAGTACAAATTTTCAAACTACTAATGTCGAGAAGACCTCACGCTTTTTCAAAAAAGAAACTTATGTTGCCGGATCCTGTTTCCTGACAAGGAAATGACCTGTTGTTGACAGATGTAATAGCGAAGCCCAAGAGAGCTAATTCTATCAGAATAATGTTAAAGAGGCCACACGTGTCATTTTGTCAAAATATTTTTTTGGGTATGAAATGTGTCTCTCAGATCGTTGCCGAATCTGCTCCTGCACAGATGAACGATCTTTTTCATTTTTTTTATATTCTTTCTTTATTTAGCTAATAGCTAAATATTTGTTAAAAACAATAACTTAAAAAGCAAAGGCTGACCTTATAATAGAAGATGATTGTGGACGGCCGAATTCATTCGCTCTTTCTCTTTCTTTTGTCATTTCATACAAAAATTTGACATTTCCCTTCAAAGGCTGTGTACATTTAAATTTGTAAGTTCATAAGAAACGAAAATGTGTTTTTATTGTTTTCAATCGCTTCCACTCACAAAAGTCTATTATGGACAACTTGAGTAATTGACAGTACTGAAGAAAACTTAACGTAGAATTTTGACATTAGCTTCCGATTTCTTCTAAAAACTGAACTATAATATATAATACAAATTGCATGTGTTCGCACAGTTACAGAATTGGTCGTCCCCAACCATCTTTTATTATAGTTAAGCCTTAAAGGCTGAAATAAAAAAATTCACATTTCACTTCAACAGCTGTGTACCTACATTAAAATTTATAAGTTTTCACAAACAACAACAACTCTGAATATTTTTATTTTGTTTATAATTTGTTCTGTTCTTATTTTGCACTTTTACACAATTTTCAAGCAATTTTAAAAATGTTCCAAAAAAGAACGCTCCGTCCCCCGCCAACAAATTTGCCATCATACCAATGTCAGGTTGCGTTTGTTTTCCTACAGATGTCAGTTTGTCATTTGAGACTGACGTTGTCCTGAACAACTCTATTATGGTTGTAATATACAAATTGCATGTGTTCGCACAGTTACGGAAGTGGTCGTCCGCAACCATCTTCTATTGTAGTTCAGCCTTAATTATATATCTGTGTTATCAATTATAAAATTCCTTTACATGAAATATTAATTTTTTTTTTTTAAATAATTATATTATTATCTGTTTTATGGTATTTGGCAAGCTAGTAAACTTTTTTTGTTTTGATTAACTGCTTTGAGCGGTATACCAAAACTAGACTGCATAACGAATAGAGGAATACTATGTGGTGAGTATCGATTTGGACTTTTTAAGTTCTTTTTTCGAAGATCTTCCAAAATGTAAAGATTTGGTCAATTGTAGACTTTTATGCCTAAAAACACACTGATAAAGGCCAATCGGGTTGTTGGTGTGTATATATTACGGCCGATAGGACCTTGAAGGCGGTGTGCAAGAGACTTAGGAACCTTTAGTTGGCGAAGTTTTTGTGTATCAGCAAATGATGTTTAGCTTCTGTTCCTTGTCGCTAAAATATTACTTCGCACACGTAAATAATGAGAGATGCTATGTTTGAAGCTCTGTATGGTCTGTTTAGTTTAGATATTTAATTTTTATTTAACATCATCATTTTGGAGTTGCACCCCTTTTTATATTAAGTTTGTAACATAGAGAAATAATTAAGGTATATATAACGTAAAGTACATATATTGATCGACTCAGAATCGCTAGCTGAGACGATTTAGCCATGTCTGTCCGTTCGTTCGTCACTAGTGTTGAGCAAGAATCATGCAATTTCTTATACGAACTCGTTGTTGCTTACAATAGCACAAGTGTAAACATTTAAAAACGTTATTTTTTTTTAAAATGTGTTTTATTAAACCATGAAGAATTTTCAAAAAGTGTCTGAGGAAATTATTCAGACAATCTGAATAACGTGCACTTTTTGGGGCGTTTTACTAAAAAAAACGATTCGTATACACTATTCGATGGAATAGGGTATTAAACGATTCGCACAACGACTTGTATAGCCTTTTTTATGATGTTTTTTTGTTCTTCTTTTAGAAAAATAATTGTGCTTCCCTATCTTCTTTATAGCTTTGCCTTATTTTTGACTGTGCTCATTTTTGCCTTATTTTTGACTGTGTGCATTCATTGTCAAACCAGGTGTTTCTTGCTGGTAGATCTTATTACTTGTTGGCCTCTTTTACTTTGAATGATGGTGGTTATTGAGAGATTAACGGATATGCCATTGCAATTTTTCAACATTACTTGGCTGTGAAAATAGAGCACTCCAATTTCGATAGATCAATATAAGCTGAGTCTTTATTTTAACATGTTCATAATAAACTACTCTCTACGACTGACAAATCTCGCTTGAACTAAAATGGCGCCCATTTCCAAAGATTTTCATCTAAATTTGTTTGACTATGGTTAGTCGTCTGGGTTTTGTTCCAATCGATATAAAGCTATATTTGTATTTGTGTAAATATAATCCTTTATTTTTTGCTATTTAAACCCAATTCAATGTTCATAAACAAAGAAAATCGTCCTTCTATAAGCACTAAATTACTAAACACCATCTTAATTTAAACACTGGCTTATTCTCTTCAATTGAACGTGATATCCTCTTTGAATATTTATCCATTTAATTACATTATTTGACAACTAATTACATTCAAGATGTGTGTCCAAAATACAACCAGTTATCTGTACGGAATCTGACATTTACGCGCCTGAATTTGCTCTCTTTGGGGATTAGTAAACAGAATTCACGAACATCTGCTTAGGGAAACTAATACAAAAGAATTCCAATCAATGTTAGGAAAGTAAGAAACCAAATCAACAACAAAAGCACTGGGTGGAACAAGGTTATCTCAGGGTATTGTACATGAACGCTGTGTTACGTTAAAGTTCTTTAATTTTAAAGATCATTGTTTATTTATATTTTACAATAGAAAAACTTGAAATTTAATTTTATACATAAATGTCCGGTTAATTGTGACAATCAAAAATAAATAAATAAATAATTTCCGCTTAATTGCTTCGAGAAATCCGCCAGGAAAATTACGATTTTATAAAACCAAAGCTTATGAATTCTATACAGATGACGCATTGAGAACAAAAAACAAAAACTTTTGCTCAGTAGCTTTATGGTACGGGCGGGCGGTGTGCATGAAAACACATGAAAAACAAGAACAAAAACATATGGAGGGCTATGCCAGCACGACCCTGCATAAAACAATTTTTCTTATATGGAGTGCGTCATCTGTATAGAATTCATTCATGCGTATCTATTGTGTTTAATAAAAGTGCGATTTGGCATCACTTTTATAAAACATCTGTCACCCCAGGTTGAACCTTATAGGCAATGATTTAAATAACCCCTCGATATTGTTCTTATATGTTTTTATTTACTCCTTCTAGAGTTGCAGCAGATTGTCATCAAATTGTGATCAAAAAACTATGTAAACTAATTTAAAAAAAAAAACAAGTAATGCTGTTTATGCTGGAGAATCCATTACGGACCGGCGGACGGAATTCCAAAAAACAATTTTTGGGTTTTCCCATCATCTTAATGTTAGAATCAATCGAATTTTCGATATCCAAAATTTTCAAAAAACAATCAATTTTTCTTTGTAAATGAAAGTTAAAAACGAAACACTTGCACTTGCTAATAGCATTGCCTTTCGGAACTAAATACAGAGTATAGGCCCCTGTAGTTAAGAAAACGTTCCATCTAGCCGCACAGTATTTGAAGTATTCAGTATTTCGATCGTTAAAGACTTTCCAGAGAGATAATACCCAATGTTTCGTTTATGAATGCGTTTTGATCTAGATAACATGTGGTTACATAAACATAATGGTGATGCATAGTTAATTTATGGAAGCGTGTTGAAATCAAAAACACGCCAAAATGCCACGGTGTTTGTAGAACAATCTTATCTATCTAGTTGCATCGAAGAAGGTGCGAACTTACGTAATACGTTTGATTTTTATTTTAAAGGCACATTTTCATGATTATTATGTTAATTTAATTTTTCATGATTATCCCAAAAGTGACAACAGTCTCTATTTTAAGTAATTTCAAGCTCTATTTATTTTTGTTTTTATTCGGAACTCCAGAAACTCATGTAATTTCGTCTAACAATAAACTGCATATATATCCAGTCCTGTTCAGTACCATAAATTAATTCATTATATTAAGTAACAAAACTTGGATTCTACTTATTAGTAGGCCAGCTTGATTATTTGATATTACCGCACTTATCCAGTTATTTTAAGTGTTTGACATATACCCCACATTTTATTCATAATCAGAATCACTTTTACAACTTATAGAAACAACCCTCGTTATGTTGTTATTCGAATTCAACAAATATTGCGTAAGGCCATCATCCAACCCTCAAATACGCATTTGTTTCCATATTCATGACTTGTTGTGATACAAAAGAAAAGTGGTACAGCGCGTCGTGCCATTACACCGCATTTGCTGAACCTACCCCACATAATCCTATGTAAACCCGTATCATATCTGGAATAGAAGACATTTTTTTCATTCTCTTGATATTGTTGTTGTGCTGACTAAATACATGAGAATGCAATTCTTCACTAAATGATGTTTAAATTCACTGCACAAATGCATTTGACAGTTTGATAATGATAATAACAACAACAACAACAACGAAAATGCCACAATACATCCACTAAATGGCTGCAGAATATGAACATCTGCTTGGAATACGAATTGCTATTCACTGACCTTGAACTTGAATACAGATGGGTTGGTAAGGAATGTAATTTCACCCTACAACCGATTATAAAAGTTATCTTTGAACTAACGATGAATTATAGTAATGATATTCTTTTTTAATTTTCGCTAACTTTTTTTTTAAATTAAAAGAGTGGTGGGTGGATCGTACGCAACTTTATCTTTCACAGTGGGTTGAGCATACGATTAAATATCAAGCATGCGAGAATATGACGAATTTCACAGTTCAGCCAAATTACACAATAATATTCATTTTGGTTATGAATGTTAAAAATAGATATATAAAAAAATATCGAATTGTGATTATATAAACGTTTATTCCGGAACTTGAAGGAATTGGTGTCTTTGTGATTTTTTCGTTATTGGTCAAAACTGAAAAATCCGTTACGAACCATTTGGACCAGAAATAAATACTTTGAATTGTTACAAACGGCAATAGTTACATAGATATTAAATCCATTCAATTTGACCAAATATTAAGTTTCCGAGAAACTGAAAATTTTCCTATATGGCCTAAATATAAAAATTCGTTATATGGATTTTCTGGAAAAAGCTGAGTGCAGTTTTGTTGGAACTACTGTATTTATAATATGTGTTAAGTTTAATTGAAATCGTTAGATCCGTTTTCGAGAAAATTGACGTTATGTGTACATGGCTAAACGTAAAAATGGCTTAGAACTATGACAAAAAAAAAACCGGGATACGAAGTTTGAAGGAAATCCGTCACATCGTTTAGGCTGTGACAATTTACTTAATATGATTATTATTATTATAATGTCAATGATAAATACAAGGAGAGCACGCTTATTTCGGTCTTTATTCCACCAACGCTATTTGTCTCTTTCGACTCGTTAGGATTAGTTTAGAAAAGAAAAGTATTCCGACTCAGTGTTAGAGTTACATTTGTAGTTACTATAGCATACGATTTTGTGTCACGTACAAATGTGTTTTCATGTCTATGTTTTGTTACAGCCCTATCTATAAGATTTCCTAAGTCGGTGTCTCAAAGGTTGCCTAGTTAGACATGCCTAAATATTTAAGTTGTCTCTAGGCAACGTTGACTACATTCTTATCTATAATCGATTTGCTATTGCATTTTTTTTTATTTGAAAGCATGTTATTTGTAAACAAACATCCAACGTCCTTGTACTTGTTGGTATGTATGAATTTATAATATTCACTTCACTTAAATAACTTCTCGTGGTAATCTGACAAATCATCCAAGGAGTATCAATTGTCAAGAAAAGCTAACTCAACCGTTGCCGTTCGGAGTCGGCATAAATCAGGAGGTCCCACCATCATGCAAGAAGTACACAAGCACACATAAATGGTTGTGAGAAAGCTAAAATCACCACACAAAAACTCAAAATAAATTTCCAGATGGAAATTCTCGTATATGTCAAAATGAAAATGAAATAAAAATTCCATATGCGGAATCTAGGTAACCTCTAGGCAGGGTTCGTTGGCGCTTAGGTTAGGCGACATTTAGGCAACGTTTCTTAAATGTGAAAATCGATTATAGATACCGATTTTGCACTTAGGCAGTACTTATATGTTTCTTAAAGTTAGGCGACCTCTAAAATGCTTTTATAAATTCGGCTGTTTACTTAGGAATTCCACTTATTAGCTTGATCAGACCCAAATATTGTTTATAAAGGTTAGATTCATAAATTCGATTTTATGCCTCAGATTGTAAGATTTAGCTTAAGAACGTCCTTATAAGTACTATAAGTGTAATTGAAATGAAATAGTCTTGATTTTTATCTTGACTCAAAACTAACTGTGGCATTTCACCCGTTATTGGTTAGCGTGCTGCGCTTTATACACCTTTCTGACGCCTGCTACGCTTAAATAGTTTAAAGAAAATATTAGTAATATGTCCCCAAAAAGTGAAATTGTCACCTTGTTCAGACATTTTTTCTAAATATATTATTGTTCGACAAAAAACGGGACGGGGACGTTAAGAAAACGCCCCAAAAAAATGGGCGTGGGTAAAAATGATTTATAGATGAAATGTTTTTAATAATATTACCAATGTTGTTTTTTTCTTTTTTTCGAATTTCTTTAAAATTTGACCGAAAATAGTTTTTTTTTTTTAAATGATGAGTCTTACACCAAATGTAGGCTTAGTCCCGGTTATTGTTAAAACTCATAATACCCCAATGGGATAGGATATAAACAGAGTTTGGTATAACATTTAGGGTAGAATACCACTGGCTATTTCATTAGAGCATTAGTTGTTGAAGTAGTGATAAAGTTAGGCAGCAGACATTTCGACGATCTTCGAGTGAATCTAATGAGTTTGCTATTCCTGTGTCTTACTTTTTTCGGACGCGTTTCAATCCTCAATAGGAGAAGCAATGTTTTTATTGGTGTACCCGATCAGACGTCGGTGTTGGTTTCAAGTTTGCGACGTATAAACGCTTTATATGTATATTGTGACCAGAACAGAAAGGGTGAAATATTTCTTACATCGTTTTAGGAATTCTGACATTTCGATGCGTTTTACGAAACCTGGAAAGCTTTTCGGTTCCTTTATCGATTTTTGTTTCGCTTTAATGACTGAAGACGCAGTATTGTGTTTTTAAAGGATTGAACTCATTCTGTTCAATATGTTCAATATATTTTGTCGTTTGGAGACCACTGTTATCAGCGATTTTTTTTTTCAATTCCAAATGGACGCATTTTTGACAAAAGTGCTTGATGTCAACCCAGTCAAATTCCTTTAAAATATCAATTGCAAGAATCATGCTTTCTCCACCATGGTGGATTGATTGGTTGCACTTTTCGGTGAGATATGTCATTCAATCACCAGTGTCCAGTGGACCTGTTGTTGCGAAAACCGTACTGCCGGTTATTGAGATGTTTTCGTATTTCGTAAGCCAATGATTTATCAGCGTTTCAATGACCTTGGACAGAAGTGACGTAAGTGTTTAGCTGGAGTGTTAAAAAAATGTTTTTAATTTACTCGGAAAGATTACTGTTGAATAGGATGGATAGAAAAGATTTCACAGTAGTTTTGCTAGCGTAGAAGAAAACCTGTTCAGAACAATGAAGGATATACCTACATCTGCGCCTATGAAAATGAATTTCTCTTTGCTTTTGTGCAATCAGCTGACAGTCGGAATGTCATCGTAAATAAGCGTCGAGACTGATAATGAGGACGAATAATATTCATGATCATGACAAATAACCAAACATTTTTATTAACTCTTGGACATTGTAGAATGTCAACATGATAGCTTTTTTGCAGTTCAAATCATTCCATAATTTATCCTTTGGACTGATACTCTTTATTATATTAGGAATACAAAAAATCGTATGGTAAGGACAATGATGCTTGATAACATATAAGCAACAGCCAATATTTTATCGAGAAAACATAGTGACCAGCTTAAAATTCTTAAAATAATTCCCTTTCTCGTATTGTCATTCAGACTTTTTTGAAATTCAAACTATCAAAAGAGTACAAATGTATATAATTATTCATCCCAATTAAACTAAGGCATTGATTTGTGTGGTAACTATTTATGTGCATGTATTATATAGGTATGTCATGTATATATTTTATGTTTTTTTACAATGAATATTGTCCTTAATCTCTCATGTAACTAATCTTGTGACAAGTTCGCATTGAGCTATTGTAGGTATTGTAATGTAATGCATATGAATTATAAAACTTAAAAAATAAACGTCATTATGTAATGTACATTTACATAACATTTACTTAAATAGGTAGGGCCATCTACCCAAATTAGCTTATATTTTCAAATTTTGTTTTTATTTCCTTAAATTAATAAATTTAATCAGTTTGATTATTTCATCTTTTGAAAATATCCCATGAAAAATATATTTATCTTGAAGCAATTATTTTAGTATTACAACCTAATGTGTATATACTTTTATAAAGTTCAGTTTATGGGTACATCGCTCCCCAATGCAATCAACTTTTGGTATTGTATTTTAAAAAATCATTCTGAAGTTACTCACGTACGGTAGGTACTTCTATCGGTGCATCCACTCTATGTTACAAACTTAATGTCAAAACTAATATACGCCTATGGGATAGGGTATAAAAAGAAGTTGTCAAGTCTAATCAAAGACCCTTTACAAAAAGCCCATGTAATGCCAGATATTTAATTTTGCCTAGCGACAATTCAAATATTTAAGCATACATACTTACCTAACCAACTTCTGAGTAGCATCCTTAGCAAATCTAATAAATACGGCTATAACTGTGTGTACACATGAAATTGTTGACCTTGGGTTAGATTTTCGCGATACCCGTTGGTCTGGTGTTTACTTTCTTGATGTTGGTGTAACACGATCGTTAGTACCCAGGGTCTAGATTTTTCTCATAACTCCCATTTACCCTGAAAACGAACGGTTGTATTAAGATAAGCTTTTCTTAGCAGCTGATAGTACTGGATGATTTGTCAGATTATCGCAAAAGATAGGCATTAAAAAAAATGTTTGACAGTTGGAATGCGTTTTTTGGTGGGAACGCTATTTTCAAATGTTGAATTTCGATAATGAAATGACGAGTTTCGGTTCGGTAAAAACGTACTATTAAAGTGTTTAATTGAATAAAGGGAGTTCCTGCGTCTCGTTGGCTAAAGAGTGTCAAATGTTTCTACCATACATTACTTAACTAGCTCCCGACTTGTTCAGGTGTATATCTAAGATATATCCGGGTCATGTTCATGTTGCTCCAGTCATATTCATCCAAGCGCTCTGGTACCGGCGCGGCGATCGCTTGATTCCTAAACCCGAGGTTCGTACTTACTTGTTGTATCGAACCCGATAGCAATACGCATATCATATTTTTTAACCTTTTTATTGCAGACAAATAAAGAAACGACCGGCTCATTATAAACCTGGCACCTGCAAAGGCATTTAATTTGAATGTAGTGTTTATATTTGTAGATAATAAATTAAAAATGTGACCCTGGAAACTCTATTTATTTATCTGTCTCTTCGGTGAAGCTCTTAAATGCAAATATACTCATATATATCTGTAATCTCCAATCTGTGCTTGCTGTCCGTCGTCCGTGTCCCATTAACAAGGTTCTCTTTTTAAAATTCGCCAAACTTCCCAAATTCCAACCACCAAGAGAGTCGAACGAACAAAACAGAAAACATGCTCTGATTTCTGAATGATTCAGCTCGTCCGTTTCTTTCATTTCCCACCTATTCCCTATATCGTTTCATTTGCCACAATTTTTCTCGTTCACTTCGCCGTTCGATTTCCATTTAGTACCGTGGCTTTCTAGTCCCATTTCCATGTATGATTCTCATTTCTTCGCTGATAGAGAGACGACTGACTTTTATATGATGATATGTCAAAAGTTTTTTTTATTCAATAAAATGAAGAAAAAACTTTGAACAAGTAGATTTAATTGCGACCAGAAACAAAAGAAATACATTTCGTAACCAAACAAGAAACGAAAAAGTGCTCATTAATTTTTCATACAACGGTACCGTGTGTGTGCGCGAAATTAATCAAAAATTCTATAGTGCAGTGTAGCAGCAGCAAAGTGTTGTGCGTGTGATTGTGTGTGTATGGTGCATTACAAAATTCATCGACCACGACGGCGACGGCTGCGAAAACGACTTGACTTGGACAACGACTATACGACACACATCGGCTGAGCTAAGAAAATCAAAAAAATATATTCTTCCCCAAAATGGAATACTACCTAGGTTTGCAAAAAAAAAAAATATAATTTTTTTCTTTTTTACTTTTATTGTTGTTTCGCGTGTCGCGGCGAGAGAAAATTTTGCAAATATACGTTTGACTTTGCGGATAACCCACCCAACAGCAAAAAAAAACGAAAAAGTGAATAGGTGAAAACTCGTCTCTTAACCAACAAAAAGGAAAAAAAAAGAAAAGGAAAAACTAACTACACAGACATTTTTTACGTGAAAACGAATTAATAAAGAAAAAAATTGGACAATGATCGATGATGATGGTGGTGATCATTGTGCGCGATGTGTTTTTTTTGTCCGAAATGGAAATCGGTCTCCTTCTGCCCCATGTCCCTCCCGGTGAAACGCAAAATTTGTGTGCAAAAACCACCCAACTCGAGTGAAATTTTTAATTCTACTCCACCAAGTTATCGAAGTTTTCTTTCGATTTTTTTTTTGTTGTTTTACTTCTCTCCAATCGTTTGCTTTTTAATGTATGTTTTTCTTCTTCTTGCATAACATATAGAGCGTAGTGTAAAATAAAAATCGGGAAAAAGAAGAGCAAAGAAAAAAAATTATCAGTGTGGAAGCAGTAGTAATAAAAAAAATTTGCGAAATGTATGAAAATGTAATTTTTTTTAATGACAGTTGTAAGTTGACGGAAGAATAGATTCTTTTTTTTTTGGAAAAGTGCTTCATGTAGTTTTTTTTCGTTGGTTTTCTCTTTTCCGGCGAAGAGTGTAATTCCGCATTCAAATTTCATTTTGATTACAAGAAGTCATGAAATAATACTTCGTTTTCGTTTTTTCCTTTTTCAACTATCAAAAGGTATTTGCATGGAATTTTGTTTTTTTTTGGTTGGGAGGGGTGTGTGTGTTTTTTCTCTCTCATACCCATTCCGTCAGAAAAGTTTACGTCTTACATCAGCTGTGGGACAGCCCGTCAATGATGGGGCGGTGATGATTTCAATAGATGTCAAAACGGAATTCCTCTATGGAAATCATGTCGGCATTGGTATAATTTGCAATTTGTTTTTGTTTCTTATTTAATTAAAATAATTTTATTTCCAAAAAGAAAAAAAGTAGGTCAAACGTGGAAGACGTTAAGCTGAAAACACCCCACTTGTTGTCATATAAAACTGAAGTGGTGTTGAAGAGTGGAGTGCGGCAGATCGAATTTCAAAATTCCTTGTGAAGTATTTTTTTCGGCACACTAATTATCGATTTCTAAGTAACCTTTGCCAAGCGATTGGGTTTTTGTTTGAGAACGTAAAATGTGAACTTCTTGAACCCTTGTGTGCCTGTGCCTACACCCGTTGTGTGAACTAATGAAAAGTTAACAAAAAAAATATTTTTTTATCGTGACTCAAGTATGGGATGATGTAGGTACTCTAGAGTCTACGTGGGTAGCTCTAGCTAGTGCTAATTTCATTTATTGGATTTTGCCAAATATCAAGAGCACAACAAGCATTGGATTTAGATTTATTATTCTCCTACCATGAGTATCTAATGATTACATCTGAATAGATAGATTATTTTTATTATTTATACATTTTTGTATCTAGTTAGTTTTATTTTATAGAATTTATTTCCATGAAACACTCTTCTAGCATTTGGAAAATATTCTCAAGTTCAGGGACACATCAATTATAATTTTTGATGAGTCAGCAGTGGTGTGGCGTAGCTTAGCTGGGTGGTATTTGTGCAACTAGAAATGACAATGAGAACGCCATTTATCGTTTTTTTGCGGTGATTCTATGAATAAACTGAAATATTAAAGGAGAGATAAGAATTTGATAAGATGTCGATGGTCTCAACTATTTTCCAGATTGACGTAGGTAAAGTTGTAGAAAGAAATATTCATCTATTCTCAAGTGCCTATAGGATCGGTTTACGTTGGACGTACCTATCCATATGCACAAAATATGTTTAATTTAAAAGTAACCGAAAATAGGTTATTGCATTCTAAGATTAGGAAGCATGTACCTAATTATATATCTACATAAAAATGATTCCAGTCGTCAGCCTCTTCTTTTTTTTGCGTTCTAGGTATAAGGTTTTAGCCGTTGTAGTTCTGTGTAGCTTGCTTAGCTCAGAGTGGAGGTACAATGCCTGAAAAAAGGACGGCATTGAAAAAAAAAAAACAAAGAAAACATTCGTTACAAATTAATGCACATTCCTTCATATTTTTAATACATTTTATTAATTACTAATTCCCATTACCTACATAAACAAAATTATCAATGTGATCATTGATCGTATCATTTGCAATTCCAAAATAAGATAGAGCCACTTCAGGTTTTGTGCTAAAAGCGCCTAATTATCTACAGAACAATGACATGAATATGTAACGTTGCAGGTTCAAAATGTGCGAAAAATCGTAAGTTTACGACAAAAATTTCATGAATCTCAATTGAATCTCATTTGTCCTATCCCAATTTTTGATAATTTTGCTCAGTTCAGTGCGAATGTTCGATTTGTGGATGTGACGGACTTAACGATGGAATAGCATTTCAAATGTTTACGATGGGAAATCTCGACAGTTAATTTATTACGTCGTATCAAAGATTATAGAACTACATAGAGTGCGTATCTCATACAACGAAAATTTACTATGTGGGGTACTGATATTGATACCCCAGTGTGCACGCACATTGCATCAAGCAACAGCATAGCAGATGCATACGACCGCCGAAAATTCCCCTCACATTTACCGCCCGCGTCTAAAACAGCTTCAACATTTTTAGCTGTGATGCGAACTCTATAGCTATACCTCTTTGGTCGTATGTTTACTGCGTTTATGACGTTTTTCCATTGTTGCATACTACGTATAATGCACGTTTTAGAAAATATTTAAACAGTTCTGTGATATCTATCACCAATTTGTCATAATATTAGAATTACTTTGAACAGTCAATGTCAAAAAAACACGGTTTAATTCAAGCGGTACTCTCTAATCGGTAGGCGGAAATAAATTTATCAGTTGGAAGTACAAGCCATTCGTGGCGCGAGCAAATATAAATTGGCACAATAAAAAAATTAATAAAAATTCTATATAAAATATCAGGAGCTTTTATTTTAAGCCATAGGTTATGAAATAAAATTGTCACTTTTAACGCTCAAATTCAAGTTTCTACCCAACTTTGGCTGATGTTAGACTAAGTAGGTAAATTAATATTTTCAACAATTGGCCATTGGTAAATCTAGATTTTGATCTGAATTTTCTTATTGCCAATAGAACACGATTTCATATGTTTTTTTGCCTTTATATTTTTGTAATTTCGGGTCTGACGTTAGTGTCGCTGTAGCTGTCAAGTTTCCAATCACACAGGTTGTTTTTTTTTTCAATTGATTAATATTTCACAGAAAACTGCTACAGTTTGAATAATTAATAATTTCATGCCGACAAATCCATATTTGCAAAATTGATCTAAGATAAAAAAAATCATTTTTTTTTTCAAAATTGTCAAAATACAAACCCCATAAATATTGAACATATTTGAATATGTTTGATCGATTTTTTATGTACTATACAAACATCATTTCATACAAAATGCAAATGCGTTGGTTCTATAGACAGCCCTTTATATGAGTGCATTATACTACTAAGTGACCAAAATTCTTGCAAAAGTTTGACAAACATCCAAAAGTTTTATAAAACTGTTGTTGCGAACGCCCCCCAAAAATATGTAATGACAGCATGAAAAAGCCCCCTGTATTGTGTCAACAGCAACGCGTTTTTACAAATTTTGAAAACGTTGCGTAATTGCCGCAACAAATGTCATGAGAATATTTTCAAATTTGCAGTTCGGAGTCGAAGTTGTGGCAAAAATAAAACTTCGCCCACACAAATTAGTGGAGAAGCTAGACAAGCCCCTGTATCGGTCGTTATTGTAAGATATTTAATTTTACACACATGGGGGCACCTTACAACTTTGAATGGAAGTGGCTCTACAATTCGAAATGAACATTGGCCTCACTGGTTTCTTCTTTTGCGCGCCACCTAAGGTTCTTATATAAGATCTGCTTAGTAGTTCGTGTTACCAGGTTGTCAGAATTAATAGGGGAGCATAAGTCTGTCGATGGTTTATTCCGTCCAATTTATCGACACCATGTGTATTTTCGTTTTGACAGCATATACGTCTTACCCTCATTTACTGCTAAACCAATGTTTGGCGCTTCATTCTGAATACTAGAAAACGTGGCTGTGACATAAAGTTCAGTCCGACCAATGATTTCAATATCGTTGCCGTATGCTAGTAGTTGCATAGATTTATTTTTTGGTGTTGGCTGGAGTTTCGCACGATCGAATCAGGAATAATGCTAAAGAAGGCACATGCCAATGCATCATTGAATGTTTCAGTAACGTCGATGCCGAGCCTTATGGAGCTTCGAGAATTCGCCGACTTTGGGCGTTATACCAAAACAAGGCAATTTTCCAAATCCGCCAACTGAAAATTTACCATAGATATTTTTAAGTCACACACTTTATGGAAGCTTATAATAAATCTGTATATGCAAAAAGTTTAAAGATATTCCAAAAATATTCAATTTAAATTTTATACACATTTCTCCTATAGGCATTAAGGGGCGTTTTTATAGAAAACAAAAATGATTTCATAAAATATGTTAAAAAAAAACAATGAAATGTTTGAATAATACCTTTAGCCTTTAAAAAGAGCGGGTTTTCAATTAACATATAAATCAGTACCTCATGTAAAAAAGGGTGAGAAGTTAGAAATAAAAAAATGAATAAGAAAAATGGAAAAAAAAAACTTCAATAATCCAAATGATCCTTCTATATCAGATCAGATTTCAGGAAAATAAAAAAGGAAGAGCTGAATTCCAAAACCTAGTACTTCTGCTTTACTGCTTAATCAAGCATCGTGACCGATTGTGATGCATGACAAATTGAAAGCAGCGCAAAAGTATTCATAAC
Organism: Rhingia campestris; assembly: GCA_932526625.1. NCBI lineage: Eukaryota > Metazoa > Arthropoda > Insecta > Diptera > Syrphidae > Rhingia > Rhingia campestris. The sequence goes on along the minus strand of OW052184.1, from coordinate 32,127,365 downwards.
CTGGCATCACAATGCCAATTCCAATTCCACAATTAATGATCAACAAATAGTTATTTTAATAAAAATCCGTTTTGGAGAAAGTTTGATTTTTTTAAAAGCATATACACTAGTCGGCATAAGTATTTTGACGAAATGAAATCGTGCATTTTTGAGTTTAACTTCTAAATGGCTTGACAAGAATTCATGTTTATTTTTTCATTTTTATATATAACTAATACAAACTTAAAAATAGGCAAACAAATATTTTTTCATAGAAGTCAAAAAAGATTTTTTGTATGTATATATATATTTTTTTTTTTATAAATTAATTTGTAATTTTGTGTGTTGGCATAAGTATTTTGACAAGTATATAACTCTAAGAAAAAACATTTTAAACTTAACAAAAGTAAATAAATAAAGAAGAATTTAGTAAAATATATAACCTCCTTTGGCTTCAATAACTTTTTGAAGGCGTCTCGGTACTGAATCTACTAAATTTTGAAGAATCTCTGGAGATATCTCTTCCCAAAGGGAAGTGACCTCAGAAATCGTCTCCTCTCTGGTTTTATTTAAAGAAACTGTTCTTTTGCGTTTCAAAAGAGACCAGACGTTTTCTATTATATTTAAATCTGGACTTTGAGGTGGCCAGTCCAAAGTGGCAACACCAACATCCTTCAAAAATTTAGTTATCATCCGGGCTTTGTGGCATGGGGCATTGTCCTGTTGCAGGATAAATGAGTCACCAATAAGCCTACCTCCGGAAGGAAAGGCATTATCATTTAGGGTTCTTAAATATTGACCTTGGTTCATCGAGCCGGTGATAGGAACCAATTCACCCAGGCCATTATACGCAACACATCCCCAGAACATGACAGAGCCTCCACCATGGCTCACTTTTTGACAAACGGGGCGTCTTTTTTGCCGTCATCTGTCCATAGAACGCTTCTCCAGTACTCCTTTGGCTTGTGCAGATGTTCCTTTGCGAAAGACAGTCTTTTAAGCTTGTTTACCTTTGATATGTACGGCACGTCCTTAGCTTTAAATGTTTTAAAATCTCCTTCCATTAAACGTCGTCGGACAGTGCGCTCACTGATTGGATTCGTTGCCGTCAAATTCCATTGATTTGCAGCAGTTTGAGGCTTCAGGAATATATTTCTTTTAAATTCCCGTAGAAGGGTTCGGTCTTCAGTGGGCGTTGTTTTGCGCTTAGCACCTGATCTCATTAGGTTTGTGATGTCATTATGCTTTTTAAACTTATTGATTTGATAGTGCACAGTTTGACGCGACACATTAAACTCACTTGCTATGTCTTTTACTGCCGTTCCAGCGTTAAACTTCGCTACCATTGAAGATCTGACAACCAAACTCAACTCAGCCGTTTTACCCATGGTTTTTAATAAATTTTAATAAATTTTTATTTTGTTATCAACGTTTAATGTAAATTAAGGTTAACTACACAAGTTTTTTGGTTATCACGTGCTCAAAACTGTTAAAATATTTACACAAAGTTTCCGTCAAAATACTTATGCCACGTAAAAATTCTTTGTCTGCATGCGTTCTTATCAGCAGAAAGAGAAGGCAAAAGGTAAACAATACAAAACTTGGCATGCATAGAGCTAAAAATAGATTCTTTGTTTCGCGCATCATTTTTGCACCGTTGTTTTAACGATACCAAGCAAAGTTAGTCTCAATAGTCACAAAAAGGTTTCGTCAAAATACTTATGCCGACTAGTGTATTCCCAAGTCTAAAAGCTCTACTAGATGTTGCTCCAATAACCTCAAATGTCGAGTTTGATCTGCCTAGCCGTTTAGCCTCCAGGTGTACGCAAAAACATAACTCTCAGACTCACTTCTCCATCATGGTTATGTTACTTTTCAATAATATCTATAAATCGATTTATTTCACAAGTAAAAAAAAAAAAACTCCAAAAGTAGTTTCCAAGTGCTAAAAATGTATTTAATAGTTTAATATAAAGTTTGTAATCCTCTTTGGAAGTAGGATACTCTTTTGTACAGTATCCTACTTCCAATCACTGTCAGTAAGTTTTGCAGTAGGATTCAAGGGTGGATATGTTTTCCAAACTCTAGACTCGTATAATTCTCAACACTTCTGGAAAATTATTCATATTCATTAGTTGCAAACATTTTATAAATATTTTTTTGCTTTATACTAGAAAATATCACTGTTAGTGTACCGAGTACCAACCTTCAAAATATTGGAAACTTGCCAGCTGCGGATCGTTTTCGTTATCGACAGATAGTTTACTTCACTTCACCCAATAATAAAAAAAAACAACAACAGGCGTATTTGTACATTAAATATTTTTGATGAGTTTTTGGAGTTGTTCATGGCATGCGGTAATATTTAAAAAGCATTTTAAGGGTTTTTAATTAAAGCTCAACTAATTGCTAATTAACAGATCTAAAAAATAAAAGTAGGTACAAGGAGGATCAAGTGTTATACATTGAGTTGACAACAAGCAATGGGGCAGCTAATTTGATCAATTTCCGGTCTGCATGAAACCGATGTTTTGAGAAGTTCAATTGACCGATATTGGTTTTGCAACTTAATGCCTTTGTTTTCGTTTAAATAAAGTAAATAAAATCTCAATATTTTATTTACTAACCATCCTCTTCCTTGGATTGATTTTTTTTTTTTTAATGAATTGAAGTTCTGATATAGCTGGGCTCGCACCCAGACCGCAGCATGATTGTGTCTGTTGGTGTTAACCGTCTCAAGGATTATAATATCATATGTACACGTCCAAAATTGGCGGTGATAATTCTGTTGTTTCAGATTGAATCAACTATATTTATCTACTTTACAACTTTTATGCCGAGAAAAGCTTACTTGTTTTACTTAATATACTCCCGACCCGTTGACGGGGTCTGTATGAGACAAGGCAGCTTTACATCCTCTTCGATACTAGGCAGTAATACACAGTCCACGTGCCCTTCCTGCAGCGATCGCCTACTTCATTCTGATGTTTCTTGCTTGAAGAAACATCATTTGCATTGCGCCACTAACATTCAGTTATATTTTGAACGTTTAAGACTATACATTCGGTCTGAAAATCATCTACTTTTTCTGGAGTGTATGCCAACGTTTCGTAGCAATTTGAGGAACATACATAATTTTGGCTGTAACTATTTCCTTACAGATTGTTTAGCAAATTTATAATGAACTCCTCTGATGGCGTGAAAGAGCCGCGAAAAAAAAACTTGTTTAGAAGTCCCAGCACCTGTTCCAAAAAATGCTCCAAACTGCTTCTTCGTAATTTCGATTTAATGTATGCTTTTTGATCTGCCCATAGCAAAAAATATTTCAAAAAATGTTCTGTTGATATCACTCAGATGTTCTTAAGAAACTGATGTGCCTTACAAATCAGTTGGTGCAAGTTGATCTTAGTATAACAATTCGATTTACAAACATTTAGTGTTATTACGTATATTGATTGATTTTTTTTTTGTTGCATTTAATTTATTTACAGCTGGAGGATATGTTTATATGAATGGCGACACAGTAAAAATCAACCAACCCGTCACAACCACCGTTTATACTAATGTTCCTGTTGAAACGGCAATGTTAGCTACAAATTTATACGGTCAGGCAACACAATTGGCAGCCCCACCAGCAGCAGCACATATACCCATTCTAGCGCCACAACAGCCGCCACAACCTCAATCGCAGCCTCCACAGCAGCAGCAGCAACAACAACCGCAGCAGCAGCAACATTCACAGTCACACAATCAGCAACAGGCCACAACAATCGAAAACGATTATACAGTCATGAACGGCACAATGCAGGAGTCATTAGCTGGATACAGTCAAGAAGATTTATCACTGAATAGCATGACTAATGCAGTCTCTGTGGATCAATTGCCCGGTAATACAGCAACAATGGTTGTAGCGACAAATCAGCAACAGATGATAGCTGCCAATGGACCAGGTGGTAATAATCCCGGCATCGATCCCAATGGCATACCCCTAGATCAGTTGAAACAGATGCTAGCCACTCAGTTGGAGTACTATTTTTCGAGGTATTTTGAGAGAAATTGATGGTAGATAACTATTTTCTAATCAATATGCTTTTTTTTGTAGAGAGAATTTGGCCAATGATACGTATTTGTTGACACAAATGGATAGCGATCAGTATGTACCCATATGGACTGTGGCCAATTTTAATCTAGTAAAGAAGTTGACAAAAGACATTAAGCTTATCACAGAGGTTCTTAGAGAATCCCCAAACGTACAGGTAGACGAGGAAGGCTTACGAGTTCGTCCAAACCACAAACGATGTATAATAATCCTCCGAGAGATTCCAGATAAAACTCCACTTGAAGAAGTCAAGGTTAGTCAAGTACCGAACTATGTTGCAATTAGCTTACGAAGCTTTTGCATTTTTGAAAAGTTAGATTATGACAACAAAAGAAATCCTCCCGACTATGCATCGCTTTATTTTATTTTTAGAACATATTCAACAATGAGAATTGCCCTCGGGTAATATCGTGTGAGTTTGCCCATAACGACTCATGGTATGTTACCTTTGAGTCGGATGAAGACGCTCAAAAGGCATTCAAATACCTGAGAGAGGAAGTTAAAACGTTCCAGGTAAGCGAATCATGTTTTTGCAATTTCCCTTTAGTCATATCACTCGATTTTCAGGGAAAGCCAATTATGGCACGAATGAAGGCAAAACCCTTCATACATAGGCTGCCGATAGCTCCTGTTCCAGTGACAATGAAAAACGGCTACCGACTGACATCGCCACCGGCTGTTTACGATCCAAATACCGCCGTTGCTTACCCAGCACCACAGCGATTTCTTTACGCTGCGAATGGGGCAGCCATGTCGCAAGCACCTGTTCCATACAATGGTCAAGTTCATTTATTCGTAAGTTGCCGCCTCCGCGAAGCTCTTAAGAAGAATTTTTTTTTTTTTTCATTTGTTTTTTTTTTTGTTTTAGCCGTTCCAGCAGCAGCAATTTTACTCGAGCCTAGTCACAGCTGCTCCTTGGCCATCGGCGGCTGCTGCAGCTGTAGCAGCAGCCGCTACGACTGCACATGGCCAAAACTTTTACGATATAGGAAATGTATTTGCGGCCAATGGACTGGCACCACAAGTACCTCCCTATACGACTACAGCAGCGGCTGCAGCAGCAGCTGTAACCGCCAATTCAAAGCCACAGACAAATCGTTACAATAACAATCATCGCAATAGTAACAATAATAACAGGGGAAAGCAACGCAATAACTCACAGCAACAACAACAACAGCAGCCGCAGATTGTTGGTGTTAGTGGACCAGATCCAAGAACTAACAATTTGAATACTGCTGGCGGATCGAATATTGCCAGCCTACAACAACAGTCCACAATTGATCACCACCAACAGTCGACGGTGCAACAGTTGCAACAGCATCAAATGCAACAGCAACAACAGCAATCGTCTGTGGTAGCGAGTGGTGGTCAACAGCAGCAACAAGGAAGTGGTGGCAATGGCAGTGCCGGCGGCGGTGGTGGCTCACAGCAACAGCAGCAGCAACAGAGGCATTATACAAGTATGAAGAACAGTGGTATGTTATGGAAAAGTTGGCGTTAGCACATATTCAATACTCAACACGTTTTCTTGACAGGTGGCGGCGGCGGTAACAGCAGCGGAACTGGCCCAAAATCGATGGACAAGAGTAATTCGTATGGTGGTGGTGGAGTTGGCGTCGGCATGGCACATCTCCATATCAGTTCATCGTCTCAGCATCATCATCAGCCATCTAATAGTAATGCGATTCATGTGCTGCCACAGCACATACAGCAGCAGCAGCAACAACAGTTGCAGCAACCGCCACAATCTCACTATCAAAGTCATGGAATGCCTTCCACTACAATGCACGCTTCCTATCCGCACACATCGTCACATCATCATCAACAGCAGCAGCAACAACCGCCGCAGCAACAGCAGTCTCACATCAGCGAAAATCACAATGAAGATGACGGCGTACAGCAGACGATCATCACCACTCACAGTCGCAGCATAACGAACTCATCGACCAAAGAATCAAACTGGACGCAACGGCTTCGTCGCAGACGAAGAGACGAATCCGGAGACGGTAGCTACACGCCGAATCCTAGGGTATCTAGCAGTGGTGGAATACTCTCCAGCAATCAGTATCAAGGAACTAATTCATCAAACAACACCGGTCTGATTGGAGGCTCTGCGAACCCTAATACGAAAAATGCCTCCTCCACGTCTGGTTATAGCTACAGCAGCCATCACAACAACAGCCGTGGCAGTGAACACCATCACTCCCATCATCATTCGGTTGTGGGAGGAGGTAATGGGGGCAACACCGGTGGTGGTGGTGGGTATTCATCGCACCGCGAGGATCGTCAAAAACTTGGCGGTGGTCCAAACACTGGCTTGAGCAACCAGCCACACCACAATCCCCATCATCAGCCACATCACCATCACCATCATAGCCAGCAGCAGATGCAACACCAAACACACCAACTACACTCACAACATAGCAACAGCAGTGGAGGAGGTGGCGGTCATCAACAACCTCACCACCACCAACACCAACCGCCACACCATCATCATCAACAGTCGCAACAATCGCAGCAGCAACAACATCATCATCACAACAACCAACAGCAGCAGCAGCACAATGCACCGCCACCGCAACCACCGCAGTTCGACTTGGAAGCGTCAGCGTTCCCACCCCTACCAGGTATCGATCAAAATACAAACTCAGCCAGCAGTCTACCACAGCAGACTGCTAACTTAATAACCCATGCACATACTAATTTGAAAAATAATGCGAATTTTCCTTCCTTACTTCCATCGCCAGCCACGTCGTCATCGCTGAATAGTAGTTCCGGCGGCGCCAATAGCAGTCACAGCAAATCGACATCCTCTCCATCAGCATCGTCCACCACCACTGCCAATAACAACAACAACAACAACAACAGTAGTGTGCATGAGCATCAACAACAATCTGCCGCCTCCACCACCACCAACACAACCACTTCGATTGCCTCGTCATTTCCCCAACCACCACCAACAGCAGCAGGTCATCATAATTCCCCACACCAACATGGTGGCGCCATTGTTGTCGATGTGATCGCACATCAGCAGCAGAATTCGTCTTCTTCTAATTCTTCTTTAGCGGCCAACAACACAAATAATTCTGCAGCAATAAGTTCCTCGTCAAACAATTGGCCTGACTCGAATCGCCTCTCCGATGTGGTGCGTGGCAACAATAAATCAAATAAATCCCGCAAAGATTCCTACAAGAATCCGCGCAACGAGATCAGTCCACCACCATCGTCAGCCGCAGCTGTTGACGTCACGGTGATGGTTCAGTCTCAACTAGACAAAAAGTCAGCAACCAACAACAACAGTACAGTTGGAGCTGCTGCAACTAGTAATACAAATAATCCTCCCACTGTGATAAAGTGTCTAACACATTCTAATACTATAACAAACACTGTGACGGCTGCCGGCACCACTACCACCACCAGCACCACCATAATCACCAATAACAACAACACTATTAACATTAACAAAAATAATCATAGTAAATCTAGTAGTACAGCTGATAAAGCAACAAAGACTGATGAGTCGCTGCTAAGCCACTGTTTGGAGCAGGCCGGAGCAGGAGCCCAAAACGAACCCGGAGTAGTACCAATAAACAATGCTCAAACAATGCCATCATCATCTTCATTGTCGTTGTCGCATGTGAACACATGCAATGTTGCCACAATGACATCGTCTGCCTACGATGGTGGCAAATCCAGCAACAAATATCCTGCAGGGGGTGCTACTGCTACTGCAAACGCTAAACAGCTGCAGGTATCTAGTGCAACAGAAAAATCGTTACCAATGCCAAAAGATGCTAGCTACAAGCATACCACCAAGTCTGGAAATACCAATATTTCGTCTACCTCAAGCATCACCACTTCGGCGGCGGTGCAAATAATTGGTGTTGGCAACACTGCCGCCGGCGCACTGCCATCCTCGTCGCCAGTAAACACTGTTGCCTCACCGCCCGATTCCGCTGGCGGTCGTCTGAGTTACGCTCAAGTGGCGCAACATCACAAGGAGAGGCTCGCCAAAGAAGGCAATTCATCACCAGTGATAGCAGATGCCAATAACGGTGGTGGCAATCCAGTTACAGTGACTGAGGCAACTCCAACAGGGGCGGCGTCTGTGATGCCATCTGCAATTCCATCGGTAACTGCCACTGTTCCGCTGCCATCCTCCGAATCGAGTAGCTGCAGCAGCAGTTCAGAGAAACTAGTCGTAGGTGTTGCCGACAACACAATCATTGGCAAGGAGAAAAAGAAAGACTATTCCTCATCAGGTACGACTAATAGCAGTGTCGGCGTCGTATCCGTCGCCACGGCTTCCGCCGCCTCTAGCACCACAAACCAAAGCAGTGCAGGTGTTATACGAGCCACCGATGGCACCAAAGAGAAGGGTAAGATTTATGCAAGCTATCCTAAAGTCACATATTTACTCTGATCTCTTATTGCAGACACAAGTCTACGGCACAATAACAACACCAACACAACCAGCAGCACCAACAACACCATCATTACCACATCCACCACTAGCACAGGGACGAATCGTAGCCGGGATGTGAACAAGGAACCGCAAAAGAATTATGTCCGCGAGAGACGCGACACCGGTGATAGTGGTAGCGGTGCTGCTGGTAGTTCTACACGCCGCACTGCCGCCCGCAATAACAACAACAATTAGAATTCGATAGCAACATTTCAGAAATTTTGGATTGTCGTTATCATCGTTATTGTTATAGTTTTGGAATGTAATCGTCTGATTAGTTGTGTTGTTTGGGGAGGAAAATGATCTGAAATGTTTGCGAGCGCCTAGTTGTTGGAACATCATACCCAAGTGTATGGTTTTCTTACTCTTTTCATATTATTCTTTTACAAAATCAAACATAACAAAAAACGCATCTAACCTAGTGTACAGAGTTGTAGATAGGATGGGACAAGTCAACTGATTTGTTCACGAAAAGACACACATTGCATACATACAATAGACACAACGCTGAGAGACTACAAAGTGGAAAATCAGGTAAGACCATAAGTAATCATTTAAAAAATGTTTTTTTTTTTTTTATAAATCGTTTCATTGGTAAAGTACGCTGGGAAGAGCTGACAAAAATGTGTAGCATGTTATTTTTTTTATTCATCATTCATTTTGGATGGACATCTTTGATAAGTGTGTCATCCTCTTCTTTGAATTGTGCAGTACACGAATATATAATTATTCGCACCGGTGGGTGGTACTATCAGACTTACAATGCGAATGTTATTGCTATCGAGTTTAAAAACCATCTAATAACCACTTCCTAAAAAATGGTCCAGTAGATGCGGTTTGGAGCTAACCCAAACAACGTCGGCGTGGTCCTTTTCATTGGCTATAAATGAAGTGGTGAAATTGGACATCAACCAACATGCATCTCTAATTATAGTCCGTACCAAATCAGTTTGCCAAGGGTCGAATGCGCAGAGAGAGGATTTAAGAGCAATTTAAGATATTGTAAAATAAATTTTAAGAGACCTGCGCAGTAGATTGGCCAACTGATTTGGTACGGGCTATAGTCCTTAAGTCATTAACTAACTGCCTCCAGTTGTGCACTTCAAGTTGGTTAAGGTCGGTTTCTACTTGTGCGCGCCAATTAAGGCGAGGTCTTCCTCTACCGCGTCCGACGTCTGGCTGGGAATCGAAGACTCTGCGCCCCGGAGTATTATTGTCTGTGCCTCTGTGAGTTTTGCACCATCCTCCCAGGAGTGATTTTAAAGAAGTCACATGACATTGTGTCGCCTTTTCTAGATTCTTTCTTTTTTAACGTTTTATTAACCGTTCGTTGTTCTGGAGATATCGCGGTGATGAAACCGTGTGCTGGCTTTAGTGGCATTTTGTTCCGCAGCGAAGTCATATAGTCCAATCCCTTGTCAGACTTGGCGTCTTGTAGGCTGTGTTTTCCCACAATACTGCTAAAGATGACCTCTTTTTATTATCTTTTCTTTAAAATCACCCAGCACGATTTTTACATCGTACTTCGGTACTCGATTATGAATTTTGTCCAGGAATTCGTAGAAACAATTCTTCGCAATGTAATCTTTATCTTCGTCGAAACGTGAGCACATATAAGGCTTATGTTGGCGAATTTATGTTTGATGCTGATTGTTACAATGCGTTCGCTCGTATATTTAAAGCATAAGACTGCTTGCCTATGTCTGACAAATATAATAAATCCACATACGAATAGTCGCTGTTTCTGCTCACTATAACACGGTCCGTAGTTGTCATAGTTTTTCATCCTCTTTTTGCTCGGCCCATCCCTCGTCTGCTTTGTAACAGCTTAGGGCTTCCGCTAGTTGTTTGCCTGCACCTCTCCTGTTTAATGTTCTTACATTTCAGGTGCAGTTACGAACGTATTTGTCCTTTTTTTAGTTTAACATGGTCGTCAACAATAAAATCACTTCGTTTCTTGTAGATCGATCTAATGATGCTGAGGTTCCATTGTTCAGGCGTACTATCATTTCCGACCAAATTTTGCTAATGAGTTGGTGTATGTTGCTTCCCAAATCATCTTCACCGGCTTTATATAGCTTCTCGGGAAGGCCGTCATTTCCAGCAGCCTTTTTGGAGTTTAAGATTTAAAAAAAAAAAAACAACAATATTGCTATCCCCACTTTATTTAGGTGGGGTGGTTTGTAGTGTTCCCTGTCGTCGCCAATATAAAGTGGTTCGTTCTGCCTGACAGCGAGAGATTTTTCGGTGCCACTGCTTAAGTGCAGAAGTGGTTCTTCAATATTCTCAGCATCGACTATGACTCAACCACGATTTTTATTCATGTCGACAGGACAGGCTTTAAATTTGATCCGCAACAGGATAATTCGGTAAAATACTAGGGGCGAATAGCTTTTTATGGATTTCTAATGGCGAATATTTTTCCAAAAGCAGTTTGATTTCCATTGAAAGAGGCGTGTGAGGTGACGGATTGCCACAAAATCCACCAAAAAAAAAAAAAACGCTTAACTGTCTGGAAATATCTGACTTTTTTTGAAAAATGAATGCAATAAATTGAAAAAAATTGCAAATCAAATGTTCGCCCTGATCGTATTCGATAATAAATAGCGAAAACGGTCAAACTCTGCCGCGCTTTTGGGTTAGTTCAGGATATATGGTAACGATAGGTATGCATGTTATTTATGTTACGAATGGAACGATTTGTTTACATTTAAATTTTATTTATGTAACCTCAACGAACATGAATTCATCAATTTACTATTTTTTTTAATTTTCAGCAAAAATAACAAATGATTCACCATTGTCGTAGTACCAGTCATCGCGAATTAACTCGATTTGTTTCTAAACAAAACAAAAACAAAGAAATAAATAACAAAATATTTATATATTAATATTACATTTTAGGTAGTTAGGTATTAATAATTAAAGGTGTACATTTAATATATCTAGGGAGTATTCAGTAAAACAACTAACTAATATATATATGATGAAATACTTAAACTATAGCTATATATACAAATATGTATATAAATGTGTTATATATAAAAAATATGTTTTTCAAAAGAGCACGCGAATACCATTACTGCATAACAAAGCAAACGACACCCCTCACTACACATAATTTTTTTTTGTATACTTTACGAAAACAGTCATATCTATAATTTTATGACGACAAAGTTTCGACCGAGCAAATACTGTTCTTCCTTTCAACAATCCTTAATTTTTTTTCCGTTTAAATGACGTTTAATGATCTCTCTCCCTCTGAGGATTTTGCTTTCATTTTTCTCAACTTGAATCTTCATTCAGCTGATCACGGTTTTTTTTTAATAATTGACATCGAATTAGGTTCATTTTTTTTACTTTTGTATTGTGACAGCTATTTTAAAACACGAAAATCCATGTAAACAAAAAGTGCCATAAAATTTGTTATATCTTACCATAAATAAAAGATGAAGCAAAACAACGGAATTTTAGGAATGCAGCGGTGTCTTGATTTATATATTTAAAATTTCCACTCTGTTTGAATATGTACATATTCATTTGTCCTTACTTTGTATCCTTTTTTTCATTGTGATTATTTAGTTCGATTTCTTGTTTATTTATTGTTTCATGTAAATAAATTGGATTAATTTTTTTTTTGATTTCTTATATAAAAAGGAATAAAAAATATATATAACATGTATTCATAATACATATATTAAATGTACTCATCATAGACATAGAATATATAATGTAAACAAATATATAACGAATGAAAATTAGTAATATATATGTAAGTATAAAAAAAAATATATCACTAGAGCATCATCAATTTTATGAAAATATCAATTGAAGGGATATAAAACAAACGTTTATAGATTTGTGACTGTAAACGAATGAGTTTCATGAATATTCATAAGTATTTTTCTTAATTTTGTTTAACTACGTAATGCGTGTTTTTTATTTGAGAGAAGCTAGCAACTCATTTTTGCATTTCACACTGAAAGCTAACACAGAATATTGGTATGGAAAATATTTTGATTTTGCTTTTTGTGAGGTATTCAAAACTGAGTGTGTAGCTTCTCAATGAAACACGTCTGCAGTATTGTGCTTTGTTCATTTTCAATGTGCGGTGAAGGATTGATTGTGATGAAGACTTACAAAATAAGGCACAAAATCGGTAGCCATTTAGGATAAATTATTGAATTATGTTTTGATTGATCTTTCAAATATTCTGTACACATAAAATCCTTATTCATGTGCTCTGAACATTTAACTGAGCTCCGGTTGGTAGTCAGCTATGATGTTTCGAAGATTTCAGTTTTTGTTTTTTGTTATTATTGATCAAAATATACCCTTAACTATAAACATGCTTATCAGACATTAACTTCCCATGCAGGGTTATGCTGAACATAGATAACATAATCGCATTCCCTACATCATTACAAATAGCTCCTATTATATTTAAAACAATGATTTTAATCCACACCACCACTTTATCCATTTAGTCCCGGTTTGATCACTCTTGATTACCTTTAACAGCTGGATATTCCAAATATTTGAAAACATCATGCCCTACTAGTTCTCCTCTGGTTTTAGAATTTACATTTTGGTGAAAATAAAGCTTAAAGTTGTATGTTTGGAATAAACTAAGTACGTCGTGTTGTTTGTCGCTACAGCGTATTATAAATTTCTATACCACCCATCACACAAGGATTTACAATTTTTCATTTGTAAACCCTTTTTTTTGGGTTGTGTTTGAGCAGGGTTTCCGATTACTTGATGTCAGTAGAACTCAGCACTACTCCGATGGTACAGAATTTCCTAAATACGCGTGCCCGACAATCACCACTTCATGTAAAGCCAAAAAAAACATAAATAATAGAAACAAGCAACAAATTTTATCATAGAAATATGAGTTGGTTTCTTTCTTTACTTATCAAAAAAAAAACCAGAAGGAAAGATTCTAAACACATATCACATAGACTTTTGACTGTCACGTAGCTTTAACAGCAAAATATTTTTACGTTTCTTATAACACCTGTATGTAGCAATTATGGTTGATCCGACAATATTGAATACGGGTAATTTAATTAAGTAGTCGAGTTGAAATCGGATCCAAATCGGGTCTCTAAAAACTTATACCCTGTATTCTAAAACAATCAACCGAATTATTTGAAATGATTTTGAAGTACATCAACCGAAACCGTTTTGTAAACATTCCAGTTTTTCGGAATATGTCTGGACATTACTCTGCAAAATATATTTTTGACATTTATTTAGAATATGCAATTACAAACTACAAATGTTCAGTGAATATTTATTACATGGTGTGGCAACATTATTTACAATTATGAATTCACACAAACTTAAAGCAACTTACCTCCTGTTCATAAACATCAGCCTATGTTACGGCTTGTGTTACATAACGCCGCGATATTATTTTTGCTGCAGTAAATGCGCGATTTAATAAAACATTTCGTATGTATGTTCATAAACATCAAACATTTATGTAGCGATGCGGCTTCACTGCTTGTTTACGATGTAGAGATGTTGCTGATTGAACAATTCGTTGGTGAAACTGTTATTTTATATTTGTTTTTGAACATTTTATGGAAGTTACATGCGGGTTCCATAGAGTATACAAGGAACAAGTGATAATACGCTTTTGGAAGATGAATCCTAAATCATGCATTAATTGTCAGAAGCCCAATAATTTGTTGTGTTCCCACTTTTTGGGTGTTATGGTTTAGTGTGCGTTGGATTTTTTTTAAAATCTGAAAGGAATGACCCATTGTATTGTTAACTGTCTATCGTTTTTGAAAACCTGAATTGATTAACACATTGTGTTGTCAACCTCTTTCGAAAGGTATCCAGTATAAAATTTCATAGAAGCTTCACAAATTTTTCGTTCGGTATCAACTATTTTATGGTTATCCCTTTCGTAATCTAAAGAAAAATATATATAACTTCCCACACACAATACACCTGAAGAAGGAAAGTGTAAACCCCTACCTGGATTTATGTGTAGTATTATTTTATTTTTTTAAGAAACATGATACCCTTCATGCCTCATGTTACATATTTGATTATTAAATCATATAAGGTCACAATTCCATTCCTTCTAATATTTTTGTGAACTCAAGAATTTCATTAAATACTTGCTGCTTTACAATCAAAGTTTATCTGTATGTCGCATTCGTTGGGCCGAAAACCTTAACATCCTACACACATATGAATTTAGAAGCTTGAATTGAGTCCCTGCATGGACTAAAATTTTATTTATATGCATATTCCCCTATTGCATACCTATTTTTCATCTTAGTTTTCCTAGTAACAAACAAAGCATTTCTTTAAAAAATACGTTTTTTCTTCAAAATTATTCATAACAACATTTAGTATGATTTTGTCACAATGTAAACTTATAGGCATCCACACCCTTCCAACTAAGTCGCTTAACGGAAGAAACACATCTTCATCACAATAGTTCATCTCCGCCGTTGACACTAAGACACATACATTTACCACTCAATGATCAACTAATATACATGGCGCGTTAATTTAAAAAAAAAAAAAAACATTTCTAAAATATGTAAATACAGTGGTTCGCTTTAAGACACAAAAAAAAATAACAATATTAATTTAAAACACACAAAATAACAATATATTAAAATTATACGAATCCTAATGTAGATGATGAAAAGTGAAAAAAATATAAACATATGACTTAAGTAAAACAAAACAAAAAAAAATTAATGGAAATTATGAATAATTAATAAATTTTTAATGCTAAACGTAAAGTGCCTCTAATATAAATTTATTTTTATAACTCTCATATAACAATTTGATTTTATTTAATTTTAAATGTCAATTTTTTTTTCCATTTTTTTTTGTTTTAACAACATTTTTCTATGAAGAAGTAGTGTTTTTGGTTTAATTCTGGTGTTAAATAAAAATGATAATTGAATCTAATTTAACTCCTTAATGTGTATATTAAAAAAAAAAATACACACACACACAAAGTAAATAATATAAACAATGAAAATAAAACTACATATATATGAATTTAGATAAAAAAAAACAACAAAAAAATGTGTTAAGTTACCTATTGAAAGCTAACAAAAAAAAAATATATATATATATAAATATCTCAAAATGTGTATAAATGAGTTGTATAATTGGAAGAAAAACAAACTTCCTTTGTTTAATTTAATTTTTTTTTTATTTTATTCTTTATATATATTTTTTTGTTTATGTTAATTCTTTTTAAGAATTGTTTATGTTTTATAATATTTTTCATAAATTATTTCTTTTTTTCCTTTACACAATGTAATACATTTTTTTTTATAAATTGTTGTATTTTCAATAATATTTCCACAAAAAAATCACCCCAATGAAATTAAAAATTAAATTAAATAGAAATTAAGATGTAAAACGCACACAGACAACAAAATTTGAAAACATTTGGAAAAGATGAATTAACACAATTTGACAAATAAAAGATTAAAAAAAAACTTGCTTTAAGCACGTTATAGGCAAAACAAACAAATTAAAGTCTACCCTTAAAACAATAAAAAAAATTAAGAGTAAATTATTAATATATACTCTATCATCGATGATTATTATTATTCTATAGTTACGATTTATTATTAATTATGATTACTGCGATTAACGTTCTTAGTTTATACATACATATATGTATATATATAATGTTTTTGTTCTCTTCAAAACTATAATACAAAAATATATATTAATAAATGTATGAAAATAATATATATAATACATATATATATATGTATGTACAATTTTTAAAGTCATATTTTTGGTGAAGAACAATATTAATATTATATAATAATAAGTTATAAATAACAATTAAAAAAAGGCAAATAAAAAACCAACAAAAAAACTGCAAAACAACACAGACAACAACAAACAAAAAATATTTTTATTTTGATGAGATTTCTTTTTTTCAGATTTTATTCTTTTATGGTCCCAGTTATAGTGAAAAATGCATTCAAACAAACAAATTGGTCTGATAATGTGACTAAAAAATGATTAAAAAAATTAACTAAGGAAGCATTTACGAAACAAAATACTATGCCACTTCTCAGTTGTCTTTATATATAAAATTTTAATAAAAACGACGTTTCAAATTTCCTGTTATTCGTCTTGATTTTCCCCGACTAACTTGAGTTTCTTATTTTTTTATGATTTTTGTTTTGTATTAGAAAAAATGTATGTCCATGTTAAAGACATCGGTGATAAGATAACATTTAGGTAGTAATATGGAATATGTGTGGTTTATAGCTGTTACTTGGCAGGGACCGTTGAACAAATTGAACTGTCGATAGTAGTCGTTTTTTTTTTGTTTAAATTGAGACGCAAATCCAGTCGTAGACCGAATTTACGTTTATAGTATTCGTTTTCCAAAGCTGCATCAACGCATTTATTGACATTATTGTCAACCTCTTCTTGGTGTCCTCTTGGTGAAATTCCGAGCTACGTCGGGTTTCTCATGTATCAACTCAACCAAGCACTCATATTGTTTGGTGCTTGTTATTTCATTTGAATTTTGCCTAACACACCAGTTTTCAACAAAAAATCAACACAAACTTTAACAAAATTCTTTTATTGCTTAATGTTCGTTTAGATATATTTCCGCGACGAACAGGGGCCATATTTTATAAAACGAATATCGTTAAAATCACTTCGTTCTCGTTGAAATTTGATTACATAAAACGAGTATCGTTCTTGATTTTACGATACTCGTAATTTCTTACGACTGGCATTGGGCAGTCGTATAGCTTTCGTTTTCGTTGAGCTGTCATAAATTGCTCGTTTTACACAATCGCGCTTTGTCGTGACTATCGTTTACTTCTGTTTCGTTTACTTGCCGTTCGTTTCGTTTTATGTAATAGAGCCCCAGATGTCGGAGAGAAATTGACTTGTGGCTGTCAAAAACAGATACAAAAAATGCAATGAATACATGAAACGTAGACTGACGATGTGCGTTACGGAATGAATTCCCCGATTCGTAAAAAACCGGAGAAATTTTCTTTCGGAACGGATACCAAGGTAGGGCAGATTGTGTATGTTAACTCTGCGAGAAGTATAGGTGTAACATTTACAAATTTACGTCATCGACACATGCGCAAAGCCATAGTAGTAGTTGAATCATGCCATGACACAACTAATCAGATATAGTCATCAACGCCCATGGCAAAAATCCAACATGCACAAAGCCATCTGTAGTGGTTGTATCAAGTGATGTGAATACATTTTGTTTTATACAAGAGCAAACAAATTTATCAGATGCTGACGCCAACATGTTAGTCTCCCTTCGGCTTGGAATGGAAACTAAGTTTATATCTGGACGGAGAAAGTCGGTGGGAAAAATTCCTAATAGAAATTAATACTCTTTTCCCTTTTTCCTTATAACAATGATGAAAAGAGATGCGAACGTTTTTATTTTCGTACTGTGGTATAAAATGTAAGACACTTACCTGCATATTAATCGAAAATGGACCCCTACGTTTATAGTAGCTCATGGTATAATTTTTGAAATTTGTGTTCCGTCTAAACATCCAAGAACGTTCGTAACGTCCTGTGAATTTGTTAATTTTTTTGTTTGCTCCTCGTTTATATATGACACATTTTGTTACATCAATGATTTTAAATTATTAATAGCAATGTTAAACTAATTACTTTTTTACTTCAAATAGTTAGGTATAGTGCTACCCTCAAACCACTTTTAGGCCTACCGAATTAATTTTTTCCAAAAGGGCTAAGTTCATTCTTAACAACCTATTGGACGGTTGGAATTAATTTTTAAAATTAACAATTAACCGGATTATTTGAAATGATTTCGAAATACATCAACCGGAAATTCATTAATTGTTTTGTAAAAATAAAAATTTATTTATAAATATGCAATTATGAATTCATTTTGTCAATACATGAATTCCGCATTCATGTAGCTAAATTTGCGTTCATAAATGTATTCAATGAATATATATTGCATGATATGGGCAACATTGTTTACTATTAACTAAACTTGGGACAACTGCACCACATTACCTTCTGCTCATAAACATCAGCCTACGTTATGGCTTGGGTCAGGTATGATAAAACATTTCGTATGTTTAGAAACACCAAACATTTGTGCAGTGATGCGGCTTCACTGTTTATTTACGATGCAGAGATGTTGAACATTTCGTTGGCGTTGGCGTCTTTGAGCGCATTGCTTACGAGAAAGTTAAAAAGTGCCAGCATATGACATTTTCACTAAAACGTACTCCCATAAATTTTAATTACACAAATTTGGCTAGCGGTTAGTGCGGAGTCAATGGTTCAAATCCCATATTTTTTCATTGCCCCTCTTCTTTTGGAAGCCTGACAAACATTTAAATTTGCAATTCGGCTTTAAACCGTAAACTTTGTGCCATAAATATAACTTCGCACAGATAAAAGAGATCTTAGGTTTTAATAATAACATAATTAATTTTTATAAATCTTCCTCCACATTATATATTATTGGCGACATTTTCTGCAACCCTATTACATACTACGAAATCTACGAAATGAGTGGAAAGTAAACGAAAGTCACGATAAAAAGTGATCATGTAGCGAGAAAGTCCTGTGAAAGATTTTGTCAAACATAAAAAAACGAAAACGACAGCCATAATGAGACTCAATTATAGCGTTTTCGATTGGGATTTTTAGATTTACTCTCAGATTTCAGATTTTACCCGTCCCAATCGAACATTAAAGAGGTTACTCTGGTTTTGTGTGTGTGTTAGTTTGCCATTTGACAGCTTATTGTTTATCTTTAGAAATTATAGCTATTAGCTATCAATGAAAACCATTTTTTTAAATTTTCTTTTACTCATTGCGACTTTTTTATAAATTCAACCATTGCCGAGTTGGTGTCAAAACAAAGCTTATGAATTTTAGAACATGATTATCCAAAAATATTTTAATTTCTAATTATAGTTTTCCCAGAAAATCACTTTTTAATCATCAAACTGCGAAATGCAAACTTCAAATTGACATATTAAGTCATATGTTAAATGTTTTTGTGTTGGTGCATGTTGGTGTAAATCTCACTTGGAATCCAGATTCTTCAAAAGTACTCTAGAGTAAAAAATGAGTGCTTTTTGTATCCCAATCGAAAACGCTATAACACGATTATCGTTTTTTTAGTCAGATTTAGAGGGTAACGATATAATTTCAACAATAACCTCTTTAAGTAATTGGACTTCCGTTTTATTATATCGATTGCGGAATTTCAGAAATGATCATGACAAAACTGAACATTTTTGTTTGTAGCTTTAGAAGTAAAGGAGCTAATTATCTTTTCGAGCTACAATTCAAAATATTTACCAATCCGGATCACTTCAGTTGGAAAGGAAAGAATCAACAACGTCTTATGTTTTTTTTTTTTTTTAATTATTATTATCTCTTATATTTAATTTCTTTTCTTAAGTTGTTTTTTTTTAATATAATACTACTTAATACAAAATTTGACGAATAGATATAATAAATAAAAATAAATGTATAGATATCATCTAATTATTAAATTTAAAATGTTACATAAAATTATATAATGTATAAGCAAAATTAATAAAATATTAATAAATAAATATCTAGATGTAAACTAATTGTTTAAAGCATTTTTATGTTGTACATAAGAACGCATCTCAATATAATATGTATGTGAAATCACTTGTATACATATTATAAATAAAAAAAAATACAATCTTTTTATATAGAGTTTAATAAAAAAACGAATTTCGTGCTTTGCTCGTTCGCAAAAAATATATTTATTAAAATTAAAATCAAACAAAGAATTTTTTTTTTATTATGTTGATTTGTTCTTAACTAATAATTTTAAAAATTATTTATTTACAAAAAACTATTTCTCTTTTTTTATTAATTATAAGAATCATTTAACAACAAATAAAAATAAAACAATATATATATTGTATTAAATAAAAATAAACAAATTATTATTGTAAAATCTTCGACAAGTGCTTTTGAATTAGTGATTTCACATTGAAAAAAAAAAAACTACACACAATTTAAATGAAAATGATGACAAGAATTTAATTTGTAAGTTGATTTAAACATTTTACAAAAAAAAATATATATAAATATATTAATTTCGCAAGCAAAGCAAGGGCAATTTTAACCGACACTGTTTGCTAATCATATTATTTATTTTTAAATATATACATGTACATTTAGTTATTATAGGATATGGAAAATAACACAATAAACAAAATTTGTTATAGATATGAAAAAAAAAATGCACTTAAAGTGTAGATATTAGTTCGTAAGTATAAAACTAAAAGAAATTAAATATAAGAAATATTTTTTGTAAAAAAAAAAACAAATGAATAAAGAGAAAAAAATTAAAAAAAAAAATAGAATATTATACGAAGTAAAACAAAATTAAAAGACGGAAATTACAATTATATTCTTATTACTAATAGGCGATAAGGAAATTATAAAATATATAAAAACAAAAAAATAATTAATTATAAAACCTAGATGTCTAAGAGAAACTAATTAATTATTTAATTCGTGTAAAAATAATAATAAATATAAAGTGTTATACATTTGTATGTGTACGTAAATGTCAATGAGTAGGACATAAAACAAAACATAAACAAAAATATATTGTAATATAGTTCGTACGGAAGAAGAAATATTTATAAAATTGCTGGTAGCAAGCAACAAATTACCAACAATAAAAAAACACAATTTCGGTTCCCATTTGTCCAATTTTGTTATCAAATACTTTATTTATATATATTTTGGTTTGGTATGAATGAGGAAAACTAACGCCAGAGGAAATAAACATGACATGAATAAAATAATGATATTAAGAAAACTAAAGGAGAAAAGAAAATTCAAGTTGTTTTTATTTTAGAAGTTATTTTGGGTATGAAATGTGTTTATCAGCTAGGTTCTACGTTTCACTTTCACTCGAAATGAAATTGAAATCGTTCTAAAATGAAATTTTGGGTTCCACATTTCACTTTTACCGATTTCAATTTCACATTTTTCGAAGTTAAAAAAAAAATGAATTTCCATGTTCCACAATTCGGTTTTATCGTTTTGTGTGTGATTTCAATTCGATCATTTTAGTATCGGTGAAATTGTTGGAATGAGCTGACGTGATTGAAAATATAAATGAATAATATCTGAGTGTAGTTATGTTGTTTAGATTTTGAATAGAATACTACAAGATAATGTATTTTACCAAAGATAAACACTAAAATAATTCCCAGGAGGCAAATTTTATAAAATTTATGGAGAGGCAAAAAGATCTTGTCAGAGGATTTATGAAAGGAGATCCAGTTGCAGCGGACGCTTTGTTTTTGAAAAGATACTACTTTTGGATCTTACTCACAATCAGTGCATTAACTGAGATGTATTCTTTCCTGCCTTCGATGTCGATGACCCCAGGAATAAGAAATTCGTCCATGAAATGTTCTTTTGATTTCCGTTTTTCTTCATCCGACATGGAATGTTTGATCATCTTGGACAAATTTTGTTCTCCAAAACATTGAGAACTCTTTTCAATATCTTTGATAAAGTGCTACGGCCCAAAGCAACATCAGAATCTTTTCCAATTGATCTCAGAAAGCTTCTTTCGGTAAGGAAACGCAAAACTGAGGCGAACTGCATCACACAAAAAATCTATGATCGTTTTAGGTGTGGCGCAAAAGTTTGCAGCAACATTTGGAAAGCATGTTTATTAAGTCAAAAATATGACATAAATCTAAATGAAATAACAATTTTTAATTTTCATTTGAAATTTATTTGTTTTAGTTACGCAGCATCTGCAATTTCTAAAGGATTAGAAAGGGGTCTTATCGTACATCTTTTTTTTTTTTCTCACTGCGCACTTTAGTTTTTCAACTTGCAACACCGCCACAATATATAGCACTCAATATTTTATAATTTATTATTTATTTTATAAAAATTAAGCAGAATTTGTAAACAAACAAATTTATCAAAATAAAAATAATTTTGCAATGTCCCATATGACAGATAGTATCAGGCTGTCTTTAATTTCACCGAGTGATTTCGAAAACTTTTCGAAGTTATGAAATCGGTCGGAATGTGGAACACCAAAAACAAATTCACTCGATTTACAAAAGTAATTTCACTTTCATTTCACTCGATTTCTGGAACCTAGCTGTATATGAATAGAAAATAAAACGTATAAGAGATAGAAGCGCGATATCATCATTAGCTGTGAATGAAAGGATGTTCTCCCATGGGTTTCGAAGCGATCAGAGTTCTCAGTGTAAATTTTCAACTTGTTTCTACAGTCATTTCCCATCTAATGTCACGTAACTAAAATTGTCGGTTGACCAATGAGGACAGTCCATCGGCAAAGTTAACTTGGTAAAACTAAAACCAGAAACACGGCCAATCTGTGTGACTTGAAACTTGATAGTTACGCCGATACTAACTTCACAGACACGAAATTACAACAATAGAAAGTAAACAAAATCTATTTGAGATCAATTTCCATTGGCACCAAAAATGGTCAAATTTTAGATCAAAATACAGATTTGCCAATGGAAAACACCATAAGACTTCGTTGATATTGGCAACACGATTTAAATTAAGGATCTGGAATAATCTGCAAAACTTTTACGGTTTACATTTATGCTTTAGGCATAGTGCCGACCATGGGCAAAAAGATACATACATCTATCTCGTGAACTAGATTGGCGATCAACAATCTTATTTAAGATCTTATGAAAGGAATATGGGCGTTGGAACAAATGTATTTTTTTTACGGTTGGAATGCATTTGACCAAATAAATAAGAAAATGGACCTTGAAACCGCTGGGTACTTATTTAAATTATACTGAGCTGTTGAATTTCGGTGGATTATAATTTTCGGAAAAAGACATACAAAATGCGTCATATCAATTAAATTTGAATAGAAAACCTGGTCCGGATGGTATACCAGAAGTAATATTAGAAATATGAGAAGGCTACAGTCCGCTGTGCGGATCGTTGAATACCCTATCCCATCCCATCCTTAAAATTAATGTCCCCGAAATGTGGGCTTTGTGACGATAGATAAAAAATGACTTGTCACATCATATTGTTCAGACAGTTTATAACAATCTTTTATGGTTCGACAAAAAACAACGCGGATTTCAAAAATGTTTACACTTGTTCTGCTTCGACGGTCAGAGAGTCTAAATTTCAACACTCTAGCTCAAAATTTAAGGCCTAAAAATCGGTGACACAGAGACGGACGAACACGGCTAGATCTACACAACTAGAGATTCTGAATCGATCCATATACTTTGAGGTATATCTATTGAAAATTTTTCTGCGAAAGGGTCGAAGTTATTTTCTTTATGGTTTCGAACAGCCTCACTATAAAGAATTTGTGCACGTAAGATCAATAGTCGTTTTTGCAGTCGGCGATGTCACTTTGAAACAATAATCGTCCAATCACAGACGATTATTGAGCGATTGCTCATGGGGTCTCGACTACCGTCTGAATGATAATCGTTTTGAAAGATACGGAATGATATATATATATTTCTTTGAAAACGACGTTGGCCAAGCCATTACCATCAACGGCGAGCGCTATAGGTCGATGATTATCAACTTCTTTTGGTTTAAATTTGATGTTTGGACAATGACATGTTGTTTCAACAGGACGGTGCTACGTGCCACACAGCTCACGCCACATTTGGAAATTTTGCAAGATGTGAAATGACCAACGAGATGGTAATCAGAGCCTAGTTGTTCTGTGATGTATAATAATAACGGCATTATTTGCTGTGTTACCAGGTCAAAATTTTCGAGGTAGGAAGATTGACTTACGCTTTAAAGAGGAGTTTAACTCCAGTGAACTATAAAACACGTTTATATTATTTTACTACTACGGCAATAACGTAACGATAAGGTTTAACGGCGTTATTTGAAGGGAAACCAAGTTAAGATTTTAGAGGTAGATAGATTGGATAACGGGGGTTTAAGCGTTTAACAACTAAGAGCAGCAATCCGTCGACAACGTTTAACTGCGTTATTTGAAGGGAAACCAAGTTAAGATTTTGAAGGCAGATAGATTTGGACTTTCTAAATCCATTGAGTTTAGCGTCAGTGAGCAATGAAACACGTTAATACTGTTTTACTATTAAGAACAGCAATTCGTCTACAACTTCAAACGGCGTTATTTGTGGCATCTCCTCTATCCCTTCTCTTTAACACTTTTAGAATTAGTAATTTAGTAATTTAAAAGCCTAATTTAACTTTAAATACAGCTTTTATGCTTTTATTTGGACATACATTGCATTTGAAGATTAAAGGAATGTATAAATGATTAACCAAATACAAATTTAGATAAGTTCTGCCTGAACAATTATATAAAATCCACGTGTCGTATCTTGTGCATAGACTCTTCCGTGTAAAACTTAGAAACAAATATTCAGAGTTCAAAGAAATAATGGCAGGAGTACCCCAAAGAAGCGCGATTGGACCACTCTTGTACCTCCTATTTAAACGTGATATGCCACAAACAAACGATACAATAGTTGCAACGTTTGCTGACGATAATGCTGTACAGCAGTTGGCACAACAAAAGAGGAAACAAATATGAAATTTCAAAACGCTCTTAACGAGGTTAATGAATGGACAAAATCCTGGATTTTTCGTATAAACGGACAACCTATTAGCCTGTATTTCTAAATAGGGTTCGAGTCCCTTTTGCAAATGAAGCGAAATATCTCAGAATGGCAGTCGATGCAAAATTGAAATGGAAGTCGCATATAAAAAAAAAAGCGAAGAACTTAAAAATAAATACAGAGACCTGGGGCCATATTTTATAAAACGAATATCGTTGAAATCACTTTGTTCTCGTTGAAATTCGATTACATAAAACGAGTATCTTTCTAGATTTTACGATACTCGTAATTTCTTACGACTGGCATTGGGTAGTCCTTTTAGACAGTCGTAGGAATCTATTACATAAAACAAAATGAACGGCAAGTAAACGAAACAGAAGTAAATGATATTCACGATAAAGCGCGATTGTGTAAAACGAGAAATTTATGACAGCTCAACGAAAAAGAAAGCTATATGACTGCCCAATGCCAGTCGTAAGAAATTACGAGTATCGTAAAATCAAGAACAATACTCGTATTATGTAATCGACGAAGTGATTTCAACGATATTAGTTTTATAAAATATTCTTCTTGACGAAACAAATTTATTGTGGCGACTTCAAAGAACTAAACCCTTGGATTAACCCTGATAATCACAAACCGCGCTATAAATTGCGGATGAAACAGGAACTCCTAAAGGAAAGTTAAATGACAAACATTCATTACTCGTGATACAAAAATTTCTAGATAAGTCGTATACTTAGTTGCAAATTACAAATACTAAAAGGGTGGTGGTTTTAGTGAGTAAAAATCTAACACTACTGGAGGCACGTGCTCATCGTGTCTATGAAGATTTCCACCAGCCCATGGAAAAAAATATTGGTAGGGGTATGTTAGTCCGTCTTAACATTTTCAACTACGGTAATGAAATTTGGTACATAAGCTATTTTTCCTTGCTTTTGGTGGGATCTTTATTTTTAGGATGGGATGGAATAGGGTATTAAACGATTCGCACAGCGGATTATAACATTTTCTGAGTTAATTGTGGGCTTTTGATGGAAAAGGGAGATAGGAAACATGTTACATGTAGTAAAAATTTGCTTCATCAGTCGTGTGCGTATTTACTTTTCTGACAGTCGTTGTTTTTTATACCCTATCCCATAGGGGTATATTAGTTTTGATACATAGTTTGTAACATAGAGAAATAATTTTGCTACATATCCCTCAAAGTATATGGATCGACTCAGAATCGCTAGCTGAGTCGAATTAGCCATGTCTGGCTGTCCGTCCGTCCGTCTGTCTGTTCGTCACCGATTTTTGGGCCTTAAATTTTGAGCTAGGATAATGAAATTTGGTATATAGGATCCTTGTCCGAGTAACCAGAACAAGTGTACACATTTTTATAATCCGCCCACTGCCACGCCCCCTTTTTAGGAAAACGTTTTTTTTGGCCAAACCGTAAAGAATTTTGAAAAAGTGTCCGAGCAGCATATTTAGAGAATCGACTTATCTATATTTCGTCAATATAAAGTTTTTTGCCACGCCCACTTTTTGGGGGCGATTTTTATTAAAATTTTTAAATTTTCGAAAAAAAATTGATGCATAATCATTGGTAGTAACGGGTGATCCAAGTAGAGATACTTTTTTCAATAGCCTTTTTTGACAGATCACGTGTGAGTCGTGTCTTGCTGTCATGTTATTTTTGTTTAGTATTGTTTGGCATTTCATAATGGAAAGACTTACGCGTGAACAAAGTTTACAAATTGTTCAACTTTATTATGAAAATTCACGTTCTGTGAGGAATGTGTTTCGTGCACTTCGCTCAACTTATGGTCAACATAATCGGCCTACTGAGCGTACTATTCGCAACACCATCACCCATTTTGAGACCCAGCATTGATTATTGGATAATATTCGACCGAATAGACCACGTCCAGTACGCTGTGAAGAAAATATAGCGGCCGTAGCTGAGAATGTACACGAAGACCATAGAGAGTCGATTCGTCAA
This sequence comes from Rhingia campestris, assembly GCA_932526625.1. Taxonomy (NCBI): domain Eukaryota; kingdom Metazoa; phylum Arthropoda; class Insecta; order Diptera; family Syrphidae; genus Rhingia; species Rhingia campestris. The sequence continues at coordinate 32,100,183 of OW052184.1, read as the reverse complement.
TGGCGACCGTTATCGTGCCATGATAACCGACTATTTGATGCCTGAAATTGAAGCTCGTGATCTCGGCGACATTTGGTTTCAGCAAGACGGCGCCACTTCCCACACATCGCATCAATCAATGGACTTATTGAGAGAACATTTCGGTGAGCACATAATTTCACGTTTTGGGCCGGTCGATTGGCCACCAAGATCGTGTGATATCACACCGTTAGACTTTTTCCTGTGGGGATATGTAAAGTCAAAAGCTTATGCCGACAAACCCGCTTCGATTCAGGCCTTGGAGGAAAACATCACGCGTGTCATTCGCCAGTTACCAGTCGAAATGCTCGAACGAGTGATCGAAAATTGGACTCAACGGATGGACCATTTGCGACGTAGCAACGGCCAACATTTGATAGACATAATCTTCAAAAAATAAATGCCGAAGAATGTTCTTTCAAATGATAAGAAACATTCTCCATTAAATTTGAATTTTCTGTGTTTTTTTCTTTAAAAAAGTAGGGAACCTCGAAATGGATCACCCTTTATAATTATGAACATTTCCTCAATAGACCATTTTAACCCACGCCCACTGTTTAGGGGCGTTTTCCTACAAAAAACATTTGTATGCCCTACACCAAGGCATATGCGTTGTTTTTTGTCGAACCATACAAGAATTTGATAAACCTTCTGAACAATATGTTGTAACAACGTCATTTTCAATACTTTATGACCATAAAGACCACATTTTGGGGATATTAATTTTAAGGATGGGATGGGATAGGATATTAAACGATCCGCACAGCGGATTGTAGCCTTCTCATATGTTTCTTACTTACTTCAGTGGCGCTACAGTCCGGGATGAACCTGGGCTTCAACCGACATGCCTGTCCAATTAGCCCGGTCCTTGGCTAACTGCCTCCAGTTGCGCACTCCCAGTTGATTGGGGTCGGTTTCTACTTGTGCGCGCCACTTAAGGCGAGGTCTTCCTCTACTGCGTCCGACGTCTGGCTGGGAATCGAAGACTCTGCGAGCCGGAGTATTCGTTTCTACATGTCCTAGCCATCTTAAACGTCCAATGCGGAGTTTTTTACTAGGGGTTTGTCGCTGTACAGCTCGTATAGTTCGTGGTTGAATCTTCGTCTCCATAGCCCGTCAACGCAAACGGGACCGAAGATTTTTTCTCTCGAATCGACCAAGGATATCTTCATCCGCTTTTGATACGGTCCATGCTTCAGCGCAGTAGAGCAGGACTGGGATAATCAGGGTCTTATATAGGATCTCCATAGAAGTTCGAGTGAGGGCTTAACTACTAAAAAGCCTTCTGAGCCCGAAGAAACAGCGATTGGCAAGAGTAATTCTTCGTTTGATTTTTGACGAGATGTTGTTATACTTAGTCTTACCCTCATTTTTTTTCTTGAGCTCGCTTAATTTCGCAGAATCTTTTTCGAAAGTTGGTGTTACTTACTACAGAATCACTTTTATCTCTTTGAACTCATTTTGTCTGAATCGAACATACCAAGATCAAGATCTCCCAGACCACTCTGTGGCAATACCTTCACCACCGACACGTGTCACAATCTTCAAATAAAACACCATTTCATCTGTATTAATCTACATTATAATTTTGTTGTTTTTTTATTATAAGGTTCTTAGGTCTTAGGTTCTGCATTTAATCAATTTACACATTTCATTTATCTACAAAAGTAATGGATTAAAATATAGAATTATTATAAAATAAAAAAAAATAAAAATAAAAATTGGACACATAATAATCATGTTTGATTAAAAGTAAAACTGTTCATACGTTTGTATGTTACTATGTTATAATAATGCAAAATCAAAATAATAGGCACATTTGTTTCGAAAAGAATTGTTGTGTTCTTTCTCATATTAGGTAGGTTTATCCTTTCTGGGGTTAAAAAAAAAGGATATAGGTTCATGAAGAAAATATTTAAAGTCTTTGTGGTATGGAATAATAACATGTTTTAATTTTTGTTTTATTTAAGTTCTTCTAACATACTCCCAAAGATTATTTTTTATTAATATATATTATATATTATAAAATAAAACATTTTTTGTTACGATTTTCATGAAAATTTGTTCTTTCATAGCCAAGTACATGTGGCGCTTGTCCGCGTGAATCATGTAAGCTTTTAGTTTTTTATTTTAATTTTTTTTTGTATTTTTGTTTGTATATGCTCCTTTAGGGCAAGTATTGGTTACGTGAAAAAATTACGTGATGATGGAGAGGACCGAAATAGTGAGTCTGACAATGTGGTCTGTCGTGTCTGTCGGTGTGTGCGCAGATCTGAAAACGACTGGATGGATTTGATTGGAATTTTATATTTGAGAATTCCCCTGAGTAAGAGTTTTATGGAGTTGGCTTATGGGGTTCAACACCTACTAAACCTTCCATGTTTTTTTTTTATAAACAATCGGAATTTATCGAATGCGGCTCTAACGACTTTGATTGAAAGTTAACGTTATAAAATGACAAGTATCTACGCGTTTAGTATTATATTCAAAGCAAAATGACATATTTAAATCTTTTTCTATTCACCACATCAAGTTGTCATTTAAAAAGACGAGTTTTGTCAAAACGTCTAAACAGTTGTAATATAACAATTTAAAACTAATTACGTGCTTAGTTTAAAGCTAAAATCAAAATATCGACATTCTGAATATTTAGGGCAAATATATTTATAATTTTTGATGGTGCAAACATTTTTTGCTAATGTTCAGGTGAGCAATCAAAAATATTATTAAATTTTGTGAACGATTTTTATTTAACAACTTATTTATTCAACTGATGGACCACTGAGTAGTTGAATAAATGCATTGAAGCAAGTGGCCCGAAGTACTATAAGTCGAACACGCGCATGTGGACCAATTACATACAACCTAGTCGAGCACCCATCTCTCGTGTTTTCTTTCTTTTGTTATATTTTTATAATTTTTATTTTTTTTTGTTTGTATGTACAAAATTTCTAATTTAGAAAAGAAAACATATATATCAAAATATATATATATGTGTTGGTGTGTACTCCCGCGTTCATGACGGAATTAGAATTTGCAGCTATAATTTGTAAACTAACTCTTACTCCAAAATGTCAAACACACGTGCAATTGCAAAAAATTCAACTAATCTGAGTCGGTATAGCAATTCGATTTCGTCGTTTTGAACGCGAACTCTGTCTGTGTAGTTGGAAACGCAGAATGGTGAACCTATTCAGTGGGGTTATATTGAATCGCGGTTCATAGTCTGCGTTTTGAATTTAATAATTGAAAATAATGAAAAATAATAAAAAAAAAAAAATGATTTCGTAAAACTTACGATATACTTACTTACGGTAAAATACCTCTTGCTTGGGTTAGTTTTTATTTTGTTTGTTTTTGTTGTTTAAAAGTCATTCATTGTTATAGAAAATATAATTATTGGTATCGTTGGATGTTGAAATGCTTGATGCGCAGCGTTCTATTAGTTCCTTGTAGGATTTATTATGTAGGAAGCAGACAAGAACCACAGTCATATTATCACCACCAAGACCAGCCATATGACTGTCGGGAGCTAGACAGTTGGTCATTAACTCTTCGCAAATCTCTTCGGGAGAACTGCCGCGGGCAATGCCTTGGCGGCAAAAATCAATAACCTCCTGATTGGTCATAACATCCCAGATTCCATCACATGCGAGCACTAGGAATTCATAATCTTCAGTTATATCTCGTACTTCTACATCGGGGTATGCTAAAAATAAATAAGCAAGAATGATTTCATTAGTACTTTTATGGATTATGTAGGTGGGAGTCTGAGTACATCGACCCTTAAAAGTAAATTAACGAACACATTCTAAAGCTACACGTCGACGGTCCTAAAATTATAATCGCTATAAATCTTCAAATAAACAGTACCAACAGCAATCTTAGCAACAGGAGCGTAATGTTTATTCCAAATGCTTTGAAAAACAGTTATACGATCTGCAAAGGCTTCAGACCCATTAGCTTTCATTTTGCTTATTAAAAACAAAGAAAAGAAGAAACCTAAAACCAGCTAACATATCCGTAATGTCCAAGTCAAGGGCAAATCGGTAGACGAAAATGATTGTGTCAAGCAATAATCCATCTTATGAATATACCTGCTTGGTCTTATAGCGTCCACACACCACTCATGCAGGCATGCGCAATATAGTGATTGCGCATGCAAACCGCGAGTGTGTGGTGCTAACTGTGTGGTTGCGCATGCGAAACTGCGCAGCTACGAGAACGACATCGCTCGGAGAGTACATTTTTACATAAGTAATGAAGACCTGCCTCAGTCAGCGATTAACACACGAATGATTACTGCACGGTTTGCATGAATAGTGTGTGGAGAAAGCGTGATTGCACATGCTTGTGATTGCGCATGCATGCATGTGTGGTATATTGGCGCTATTACTGATATCGTAAATGCAAGCGATTCCAATGTACAAAATTCGACAACACCCGAAAGAACGTATATTGGATATATGCGGAGGAAAACAGCTGGTCAATGAGCCGACACACAAACCGGATATAAACAGTCAAGTCACTAATACTCGGGCTTCTTTCCACACCATTAATGTATTAACGTCTCTAGGGACTAGCTCTTTTTTACAACAAGTCATTGATCCCGAAATTTCACTTTCCAATCTAGGTTTCACTCCTCCAATCTATTGAGATAAAACTGAACTGGAATATTTATATCAAAGAAAGAATAAAAATTGACAGTTGCAAAAGAATTCCCAGCAACAGATGGGGCCCGTCTCCAAAGTTTACGAAATGGCTATACGCGGCCGTATTTACTGATAACAGGAGCTATGCTTTTATATATATTATCCCTTATCAATCACATACACGTTTTTGATGCCATAAATGTGTGCATGTGTACTGCTGAGCTGCGATAAGTTTTTCATGATAATTGATACTACTCGGATGATTTGTCAGATCATCGCGAGAGGAGTGCCAGTAAAAAATCATTGAGGTGTTACAGAATACCAAACAAAATCGCAGTATTCTCTGGAATCTACTATGAAACTATGAGACTACCAGACTCGTGTAGTGTATTCCAAGCAGATATCCTAGATCCGCTCGGCAAATAATCGGACTGAAGTGACAGAAACGACATCAACATTCATTTGGACCAGATATTCATATTGACTCCCTTGGACGCACAGAATGGGTAATCAGCATAGACTTGCTGATGATCCATTCTGTAGTCATTGTGATGGTTACGTCCAAAATGCCGAGCACGTGCTGCTGGAATGCCAAAAGTAAAAAAAAGCTGCCAGAAACACACTAGAAAGAGATAAAGGCAGAACAGTAACCCCACGAAGTTTCACATCGTACATGCTATCGACAATGAAGCATGGGAAACTGCCAACATCATCATTGCAAATATAATGGAAGATCTGAGGCAAGTCAACCAAAGAGTGCAAAAACCCAAGACAATAAGAGGAAAAAAACATGATGACAACACCTGGCCCATGAAGGAATGCCTTGACAGGCGTTACCGTATGGATTTATAAGGCAGAATAGGGGGAGTGTTTTAGGCACGTAAACATAACTCGTAGCACGGGCCATAGAGAATTTATAAAGGATTTCACCCTTGCAAGTCACTACTGCCTTTCTAGTGACTGATATATGTAATTGTTGTTTTTCCATATAAAACATTTAAATCTACATTGCCCTCTGTCGAAGACCCCTACGCACCTGAACTCCTAAACCATACTTAAACCGACTCTCAGATACCTACAGCATGGCATCAGCCTCTATGAATAATATTAAAAAAATAACAGTGATGTGTTTGGGAATAGACCAGATGGCGGTGCGACCTTGAAAGTCAACTTAATCAATTGGTTTCTCTTAACATGCCCATTCGTTGAAGTTCGAATTGTATGTCCTCCATCACTGATAACAAAATTCGCAACCGACACCAGTCATAAGCACAAGACTGTGTGATAACTAAGTTTGAAATGGGGCAAATAAAATACACTCAACAATTGTTATCAGTATACTAAAATACTACTAATATCGCGCTGCTGTTTTGTCATGCAACCACCAGCTATTATAGTCTCGTTTGTGTTTTTCATTCAAGTGGTTTTTTATCGCATAGATAAACCGCGAACAAAAATATAAAAAAAAGTTTCTCAGTCACTTGCAATAAATAAAACCATACATCCACAGAGTTCAGACTTACCTGTGACAATTTGTTCTTCGGGTTTTTTCCACTCATTTTTCTTGAAGACGAAATCGCCTAACGCGCGTGACAATGCCAGATTGCCGTTGACACGATTGAATACCACCCAGCCACCACCCTCATAAATGCGTTTAGTTTCGGCTTCATTGTTGGGCTTGTGGTCCAGCGATAGGACCTCAACTTCGCCATTAACACAGGCAACTGCACGTGAATCACCAGCGTTTGCACAGTATAAACGATTGTTTTTAATTAGCACTACCACTGCCGTGGAACCAGCCATTTGTTCGCCACAAGACTCATTGCACAACATCTCCGTGTCGATATCGAGGAAAGCCTTCAATGAAAACAAATATTTAGTTTATATCTGTAAATTAGAAGGTGTGTAAACCTTACCTGCTTTAGAGCGTGTTCTATGTCCTTTGGGTACTCCGGTCTTTTTAAAATACATTTGTGTAAATGCTTCCCCGCATACTGGGCTACCGTAGCGCCCCCGTGCCCATCATAAACGGCAAAGAACGAGGTACCTGGATCATCCGGCAACGACAGAATATGCGTATGAGAGTCCTCCATGCTGATACGCCATCCTTGCATACAACTAGATCCAACAAGATATTGATCATTCTGGCAGTAAGATGATTCCTTTGCCGTAATCGGCTCCGAAAGAGTTGTGCCCATCGTGCAGTAGATGTGGCTTCTGAGAACTCAAAAAATGTGTCTGTATGTGCCTTAATTCACCGACTAGAATAAAAAGAACAATATAACGATTAGAATTACACGAATCACAGACAAGCTTTGTTCGAAAAACTCAGATCACTAGGCTTTTCTAAATTTCAATTTTATTCAACGTAAAAGCGCTAGGCTAGGAACAAATATTTACTCTATATCAGCGTAAGCTCGGAGACAACAAAATGCAAAATGCATGGTATCAAGCACACACACCAGGAGAGAGAGGTGCTCGTAGTGGATTACATCATTTGGTGTCACTATGTTACAACTTCCGTCAAGTTGAATACTCCCAGTGTCTCTTTCAGAAGATTCATCCTTTCACTTTGAGATAAAAACCGAATCGGTATTCGCAATAACAAACACGCGGGTGAGATACTACAGCGAATGATTTAAAAAAACGCTGTGATGAGCCGTTTAAAACCAGACTGGTGATTCATTCGAATGGTCTTCCTCTCGCATTTGTTACACATTTACTGTGCGCTGGAAACCAATGGGCAGCCGAATAAAAAAGCCGATGCCACAAACAAAAACGAATCTATTAAGGTGACGAAAAAATCTATTTTCAGTGAATACTCATCTGATTACCTGCGAAATGCACTGAGTAACACAAAACAGAGGCACGGTGCCTGTGCTTCCTTGAATGTAAAAATAAAAAAATTCTTTTGGTCGGGAGCTCCGCATAAACGCACAAACAACAATAACAACATTAAATGGGGGAAGAGAGCGGCCAACGGCCTCGTAAACACAATTAAACATGCGATTACAAAAGTACAGCGTGTCGAAGAAGTTCTGGTGTGAGGGCAAACGCGGCAATGCGTTCACAATCACTTTTACTGATGTGCCTTGAGCAATATATTGAAAAACAGTCATGAATTCTTGTAAAGGGGTTTGCATGACAACGATTGTGAGTAAGCTAGGGGTTAGGTTTTATGCGATCATCTTCGGTACATTTAATGCATAGATTATCATACACCTTTGTTCTTTGCTTTTACGACGAGGTTTGGCCTAGGTAAGGTGAGGAAATAGGCGAGAACTGCTGATGACAAATTCTCACAGAATACGTTATGTCCAACAACAATATATTTCTACAACATCGAAGATGTTCGTTTCATTAGACCTAGTCTTTTACAAGCTTTCTAAAGGGGCAATGATACTAGAGTCTTTTCAACTGTTCAACCAACTATTGCATTTCTAGAGTGACAGTCTTGGTTAAGTACAGCCATAAGCACCGCCAGAAAGTCCAATCATATTAAAAAGATCGCAATCAGCACTGTTGTAGGTACCCCTCACTGGGAAGTGTCATATTGGTCTCCATGTTGAAAGAAAGACGACTCAAATGCATACCAGCTAATTTGGTCATTTCAAAATGGTATGGTCACATACATATCTCGAGGTAGTAGACCGTGCACCATCCCATAGTCGCCGGGAGATACCACTTCATCATGCTATATGCTCCGTGAAGTTGTTGTTTCGCAGTTTACATCAAAGTTGGAAACAGATGGCAGGCTCCTTGGGAACCAAGTCGTGATGGCATATCCTGATTCTGGAGGTGAACTCGTTTCTCATTCGGATCTCCGGGGGAATATTTCATGATGAACAACATGCAAGAGAAACTAACGCTGAAACCAACACCGATTCCAATTCCAACATCAACTACATCAAAACTAAACTTGTGATTAAATTCTCCAACATCTCCAAAGAGAGCGACCTCACATTCTGGTCCTTACAGAAACAAAAGTTAACTCGACTACGGGCCAAATATATCTTCGGTGTCCTGACTGCGAATTTCATGCGTGTCTCCCACTTACGAGTGTTCTGCTGCATTTATCGCTTACAGAAACAAAAGTTAAATCGACTACGGGCCAAATCTATCTTCGGTGTCCTGACTGCGAATTTCATGCGTGTCTCCCACTTAAGAGTGTTCTGCTGCATTTATCGCTCTTTTTACCTTTTGTACTACATCCACATCTTGGTGCATCATCAACAAAAAAAAAAACATTTTGTCACAAGCTTGTATTGCGAGCTCCAATGCGTTTCGCCTCTTCCTCAATTGCCGTAAATGCTTCAACAGCGACGCGATGGGAGTGACCATTTTATTCGCACGAGATTAAAAAAATCGCATGATAGTGCGTCTCGTTGTCGGAATTCGGTACATTGCCTTTTTTCCCAGTGTTAGGCAACACAGGTGTATCAGTCTTGATGGTACCCTGAATTCCGCCATCGCTTTATAAAGCTCTAGGTGGAGGATGATAATAAATGGAGAATTATATAAAAAGATGGTGTTTTTTTTAATTACGATTGTCTTTTCCATGACCATCTTAGTGTGAAAATTTGGTCTATGGTCCATCTGCCTGGAAGGAAGCCACACTGGTACGTGCAGATAACTGTGTTGCAGAATAGAGCACAGATATGCCTCGGTAGTTGGTATAAGACATGGGATCGCTTTTGTTGTAGATGGGACATATGGAGCTGAGATTTCAAACCTTGGACATGCTCTCATCCATCATCACTTATTTGATGGTTCTGCTACTATCAGGACTGTCTTCCTTGTTGTTCTTCAGTTTTTTTTATGTCTGCAGTAAATCCTCAAAACTGGGATGAAGCGGGACCATTTCGTTGACTGAAGGACTTTTACATTATTTTTCGGTAAAAGTAATAAAGCCTGTACCTGAACCACTGAAGTTATCCTCGTCATGCCAGTATTAAACCCGTAAAGAAAAAAACAAGAATTTAAAGCTAGTAAACATGTCCTTGGCCGTTTAAATGTCGGTAGCGATGAAATTTAAACCACAAACTTGAATAGTTGCACAGGTCATAGATCTGGTCAAAGTACTTCTAACTGGTCTTTTCTAGTTTTCTATTTCCAGTTAAATGTTCGAGGCAGTAGAGGCTTCAAGTGGTGCGCACTAATAGAAAAAAGTCCTCAGCCAGCTTGCAGTTTTCAACTTGGGGTAGTTAGTTACGTACTGGGATATCTGGTTGTCTGAGGTTCAACAGGTTCGGCCAGGTCTGTAGCGCCACTTAGGAATGTACGCATACAATTTTAGAATTCATTTTATTTCAAAACATTAGTTTGAACAAACACAAGCCGCGTGAATATTAAAACGTACCTTTGCCCCAAATTAGAATTCCAAAAGTGCCAATAAAATCCATCCACTAAAATTTGCATAATTATCGTAAGCATGCTAAAAAATTGGAATGTAGTCGAAACACACATAATGTAGACTATCTAACGAATACTGTATCAAGATAAAACTGATTCAATTGCGCACTTTTATTTATTGTATTGTTGTGGGTCCAAAAAATCAACAATTGGGGCCCGTTTCGGTGTTGCGTACATTACAGTCAATTCGAATACATTTTCAATTTAAAAGCATTCTCTTGAATACCCGAAATATCTGTATTAATTGTGCATTGTTATTCGCGCAGTTAGGTGGTAGAGCAAATGTTGATTAATGGCGTTTTTGAGAGATAAGCGATTGTTTATTTTAAAAATAAATAAATATACACATGCTTTCGTACAACACATATGTTACGCAAGGGGACTGCCGGAAATGCATAATCAGTGTTGCGGTTTTATTGCGAAGAACTAGAATTCGGGGGGCAAAGTGATTTTGATCGAACTGAAACTGGGTGACGTGCGTATTTATCGATAAAATATGCTCAAATCACACATTCAGTATCTTACCAGTCTAAATAACGATATATTCTGAAATGACTTCATTTACTGGCACCACTTAGTTGATAAGGAACTGCAATCGTTTAACCATACAACCAGGTTCGAAAGGGTTAATTAAGGGCAATAGGATAAATTTTACTGCGTATTGCTCGCTATAAAGATTTTGTTTATTGCAGTATATGTACTCATCAAGATGATATGTATGTTTTTTTTTTGTAAATATAATGTCTACTACCACCTTTTACTTAATCGATTGTGTTTGTATAGTGGAAACCTCGCGCAATGAATTTCAGAACAAAATCCTATTAATATACATCTTGCTGGCGCGTGCTTGCAACTAAATTCAATAGAAGCTTACAGCACAATAGTTATGATTTAACGAATGCTGAACAATATGCTAATTGTCAGGCGGTATGGGTGACCTTAATTGATGTTCCCATCCTAAATGGAACGATTTGCTTTAAAGGGTATTAAGTGAGCTATCGTTTTATCTTTATACCATGGCTGTGTGTGCAAGTCGTAGTTTGTTTGAACTTGACAGTTACACAATTTATTGATTCTATTTTGTCAAAAAAAAAAAAACAGAAAATCAATTGAACCAGAAATAGAGAGCTAACACGAGGCAACCCAACATTGACCTGTATGGGGACTCAACATAGCACACTTTTGGTTTTTTTCCTGTAGAGGGTAGTGTTGTGAAATGTAAATGTTAGGTTTATCGTACTGTACTTTGGTATGTGAGGTTGAAACTTTGTCCGCAAGTTATGCGATTTTTTTGAATATTTTAAGTACTCCTTTTCCATGTTGCTTGCGTGCCATTCCGCTTGGTGTGGTATGAGAAAACATTTTATTGCGGCGTTAAAATTTATTGAAACAATTTCCCTTCTTTGTAAGACGAAAATAGAACTTTAGGAAAAAAATCACACCAAATGCAATTTTAACTTTCACTTTTGAGTCACCTGTAGCATCTGCACAACAACTTCAGCTTTATGCAACTCTTGAAACAACTATATTGCCAACTGTATTGACTGTACCGACAAAGAGCAAAGAAAAGAAGAACAAACCAAAATCGTCCAACTCGACTACAAGTAATAACCGGTAAGGTCCAGATTTTGAATTAACATACATATCAGCAAATTGACAAAAGCGTATAATTCTTATTTATTACCGTAATCAGAAATGAAAGCATCTGAACATATAGACTAGTTTGTTAACTTTGGCTTGCTTCGGCGATTGCTAAAAATACAAGTTCAAGTGCACAAGTTCTGAATTGGAATTGTTTACAAATATTTTAGGCAAATATTATGCTTTTTATTATTTTATTGATTTTATAAATTAATTACTTTCAGAAATTGTACATAATATTGCATATATACTGCAGAGGTCAAAGGTTAACGTTGAAACAGTGAAAAAATTTTTTTTTTCGTAATTTTGTATCTTTTTTTTAATAAATTAATCTCACACTAAGGCACATATTCATTTTCTAAGACGACAGCGAAAGAATTCTCAAGATGGGAGTCAACGGAGCCGTCTACAGTTCCAGGTACAATGGACAAAGTGAACAACCTATCATTTAGGATTAGTCAGGCCTTGGATGGAGATGGTGCCGAATTAGTCGGAAGAGGATAGTATAGATCTGAAACGTACGCGCAACATACACCCCGAGTGCTAATTATTGGGGATTTCAATGGACAATAGGAAAGGAAAACATGTTCGGCAGGAAAATTGGAAAGCAGAGCCTCCACCAAATGACAACAGGTAATGGATTACGAATAACCTAAAAAAAGTTGCAGCTATGTGTAAAATACGTAAACTCTAGGTTTCCACGACTTCGAATCAAAAACGCAACCTGGCAATCTCCAGATAGTCGAACCGCCACCATATTGACCATTTGCTAATAGATGCCCAACTGTCTTACGAAAGGAAGAGACTTCATGTTCACGTTAACACTACGTTAATAAGCCAGAGATTGCCAGAGTATGTAAGGCATTATGAAGTGTGTAACGCCCCGCAATATCCTCATACTCAACCCAGTGAAGTAGCCGTAACCACCGTAGGCTACGAGACACTCGTGAAAGCATCTCCATGGTATGATGATATTTGCAAGTACTAAATAAAGGAGGGTTCAGTGGTCCCTCGTTCAAATCCAACAAATGACAATACCTGCGTTTTTTACTGCTCCACGTAGTTTGGAAATATCCAAAAGTATCAATATCATGAGAAGCTTCTCAAATTATTGCCCGGATTCGCAAAATTAAATTGGCAATATAGTCACTGACGCGGAGGGAATTGTAGATTTATTCAGGCAGCGTTTCCAGCAGCTGCTTAATAGGCATTATGTCTAGAGAGTGATAGGGCAGGAAACCGGACCACCTCCAGTGGAGTAAGAGGTAACACACCTTCCCAGCATTAATGGAGTATAGTGCAGCCAACAAGAAGGCAGTCGGTTCTAATGGATTACTGTGTGAACGTCTTAAGCCCTTCTGCAATAAACTTATCTGCACGTAACAGTGTGGCTTATGGCCCGGTAGTTCGACGATAGACCAAAGGACCTCCGATATATAGTAAACCAAAAAAAAATCGATTCGATTCGCGAAGATCGCAAAGTCCTTGGCTCACAGCTTAATGGCAAACTCTGGTTGGTTCCTGGTCAAAGGAATATAGTCTGCTGTGAGTTAGCCGACGAACTGGCAACCAAAAATCAGGAAACTTGAAACAGTATATATACCACTGCAATCTGTGAGAGAACGAGTTGACTAGGATATCTAAATGAATGCCAATATCAGGTGAAATTCACTTATTCACGAGGACACGCCTCACTTTCTCCGGCACTGTCAGTTTCTGAACAGAAGAAGAACAGAACACATAGAAGCTAATACAAATACAAATTTTTGGCGCAACAGGCTCGTTAGTACCTAGGGCCTAGCTTTCTCACCACTATAGATGGCGGGACCTCCTGTTTTACGCCGACTCCGAACGGCAAAGTTGAAATAAGCTTTTTTGACAATGATTTGTCATATCATCACGAGAGGAAGGGGTGAAAAATCATTTAGGAGTTGCTACGGAATCGAACCTAGACCTTCTGCGCTGCAGAAGGTCTAGGGCCTCTGAGCCCACATAGAAGCTACTACCACGACAATATTCAAGAATTTCCACTAAATGTCACAATTACCATTGTTATTGAGCTTAGATAGAGCATCCTCGGTGGAAGAGAGTTAGACGTGGCACGCTCGCAGTTGTTCAGCTCAATCCTGATAGTTCGTCGCCGTTGATCATGTGTTTCGTCTCGATATGACTAAAACCTCGGATCTCACGCTAGTGTTGGAGACAGGCTAGAATCCTTCAGTATCTACTCCCAAAACGGCCTTAGTTTTAAAATCATCCACTCACGCCCCACGAAATCACCTTGGGCCCACTCCTAAATTCTTTGTTTCGATTGCCTCACCAGATCCGCTGACTAAAGTCCTAAGGATTGGATACGAATCTTCAGTCTACCCTAATTTCAGAAGCCTAAACAGTTACTGAATAGTAAAAATTTGAAAGGAAATTCAAATTCAAAAGAAAAAAATCCCGTTGAGACTATTACAAGTCGAAGGTGATGACTGATGAACTTATGAATGAAAATCATCGCCTTAAAGTAGAAATTAGACCTCTTGGTCATAAATCGTTGGGCGCCATTTCTACATTGTTTGCGTTATAAGTTATAAAATGAATCATTTAAGTAGAAAACATTAAAATCTTACCACGCCTGACACTGATTTTGACATAATAAGGGATGTCTAAATGGAAGTACATATGGCAGTTCTGAATTGGAACATGCTTCAATTTTAATGTTGCAAGGATTGGACAGCATTTGAAACCTACATACAGTATTAAATTCAGTATTAAAATTATTAACTTCTGTAGCCCTGATGAGTGTCGGGTAATTCAAAAGACTACTCCTTTTTAAAAAAAAATCTGTTATAATGGTGTCTCACAGATATTTAACAGATCTAATGGGAGGATTTGTTTCGATACCAAGTATTTTACGAAATTTATTGCTACCTTTTGCCCAATCAATGGTTTTAAAACGGGCTACCTTCTCACAAGTATTGTTGTTGAGTAATCTTAGATTTAAGATTTGTGAGAATTTTTTCACAGTTATTTCATTTCTAATAAATTCTCAAAAAAAAGAAAAGAAAATGCCCCTCGCTGTGAAGGTGTTATACAATTGAACAATAGAAAACACTCAGGCGTCAGGTAAAGAGTGTACGAAAGGGGATCAAGCTGTAGATTGTCGGAATAACAGCCTGATGCATATATTGTAGCATGCAATTAAAAAAAAATGTTGTCACAAGGTCAAAACATTGCACAATCGTATATTTAAACCAATATGGTTATTTAAAGTAACAATTCCTCACTTAAAAAAAAACAGCAAAAATGCTGCAACAAATTTGTATTTAACTACTTTTGTACATAAGAGGGGTTTATTGAATTTGGTAAGTAAAACAAACGAAATGAATAATCAGAGATTACACGAATAATTGAAAGTAAACCCTGTTCAGATTCGAAAGATTGTTGAGTTAAAGTCATGTTGATCTTGCGACAAAACCGGTAACTCCAGACAGAATTGATTACTCTCGTCACAGCTTTTATAGCTTCAAGATACACAATCTTAACAAAATATTTTCGCGCTAAAAGGTGTCTAATGAAAAAGGTTCAACTTAAGTGTATGTGTTCGTACATTGAAAACATGTTTGCATGCCATCAGCATTGCTTTACCTTCGATTTTTTTTTAAAGCCAGTGGGCATGGGAGCTTTTGTTGATATTTCAGAGTTTTTTTTTATCGCATCTCTGCGTCTTTAATGATGGTACAACTGTTCATGCTATACCCAAAACGAATTTTTGATTCTTGTAAGTTGATTGTGTGAATTATGTAATTCTGGAATATGACCAGACACAAAAAAAATTACAGTCCGGAATAAGGAATGTAAACAAGGGCAGAACCTAGTCCACAACAAGGGACATGCAACTCTTGCAAAACGCGAGAAGTTGATGAAAGTGTAAATATCTTAAAAAGAACATTATCCTAAAAATAACAATAATTAAAGGAAGTATTTCCTTCAAAATATGCATCTCTAGAAAAATTAAGCACCGCGAACAGCTCAGTTGCTATCTTGCGAACACCGTCAAATGCATTATCAAACAAGCTTTCCAAATCTGTAAAACCCCTGTACCACACTAGGAGGAAGCGGTAGTGATATAGTGACCCAAATTTGTTTTTTTTAGGCAAATCAGTAAAATCCACATGTGGGAGTAGAGACAGAACAGAAATACGCTCCTGTACACGATCAAGATAATTAATAAAATTTGCAGAATCTTAAAATTCAATAATAATATTTTATTACTGAGAATTATTCCGCGACGGATATCACGTCTTACCCATAGGGAATACTTTCCTGGACTTAGCGATTATGAACGCTAGACTAGGACTAAACATCAATGAACTCGCCCGAAATTGTGTACTGTGCATTTGAGTACGATAGTGACCACGACTCACTGCTGCATTCAGGATCCCAAACAAGTAAACTCTGCTGGAGGGGTTCGAACAAATGCGTTCTTTTAACTATCATAAAACAAACTGGCCGTGCTTCGCCGGATTTCTAGAGATAGATAGATATACCGACAAGCATAAACCTGACAAAAGACGGTATTGACCAACATCAGTAAGTTTGTATAATGGTAGGAAGATTCAGTCTATTAAAACCAGTAGCACGAACATGTTTCCGCAAATAATTAAATTTTTAGGAAAAAGGATCATAAAGAGAATCCATGTTTTTGAAAATCCCAGACGACAGAAAACAGACACGACATTCTTTGCTGTTAGTATAAGTCCAGAAGGAGTTCACTCGAACGACGGTTTTTACACAATAGAAGATCCTCAGGAGGAGGTGGTAATATTGAAGGAGTCCTTCTGAACCACTCTTATCTGCGCACGGAATTCCAAATTCGGAGATCTAAAAATCATGGTTTTAAATGAATCCAAACCGTTCAATCGGCATAGTCGCCAACAGATTAATGCTGTTCGTACTAAAAGATTAACTCCTTTGTATCACTGAAAACTTAAAAGTCGGCGGCAGAGGATGATATGCCAAAGATCGTATTATGAACATCTGCCAATAGAAGCAATCGATATTTTCACCACCCTAGTTAACAATGCACTGATTAACGAACATTATCCGCACCAATGGAAAACAGCGGTGGTACACCCTATGCCCAAAAAGGGCAAGGACAGAACAAACCCTGCTAATCTTTGGTCAATAAGTCTTCTGTCGAATGTAAGCAAGTTAATCAGCCCTATCGAGGTATCCGTCGGAGCGGACAATTTTCCGCCACGCATACTTCGTCGGAGGTTAAAATTCCATTCGAGGTATGTCAGTATGTGTCATCGAATAAAAATATACTACACAGACGCGACGACTTTACTTGACTACAATTCTTAAACAATAAAACTGAACGCACTTCAACGCGATTCGCCGGGATGCGTTACAAGAATACCTCGAAGTAAAAATCCTCCGAATCGTACAAAATCGGAGAATTTTAGCTCCGACGGATACCTCCATAGGGCCGAATATAGCAAAATCCGGAAAATCAGTTTGGTTTTTGAGCGAGGTATGCCGCGTGGATACGAAATACAAAATGAATACAAAAAATAAAGGCTTAGTATTTTCTCAAAACCATTCATATGTGCGTGTGTTCTTTTTGCACGGTGGCGGGACCTCCTAATTATATGGCGAATCGGAACATTGGACTTTACTCGGATGATTTTGTCACATCATTACGAGAGTAGGGTCAGTGAAAAACCATTTAGGTTTTCTTACGACTGGGAATCGAACCCAGACCATCTGCGCAACAGTTCATCGCACTAACGATCGCGCTGAGCCCGTCAAAATGATTTTACAAAGAAAAAAAAATGTTTCGATTATAGCGACCTTCGTTTTGTAAAACATGATAAGTTTTTGGCCTTACACTTCGCGTGGTTTACCTGACAAATTGGCATAGCTTAGGTTGGTGGGTTGATTAGGTAGGCGGTGTGCGTCTTAACTTAGGAATATTCAGTGTCTTTTGTCCCACCAGTGATTTGAGGTCATATAGTGGCTGTATGACAGACTTGTCTGCCTGATCAATGCTGGAGGCAGATCCTTTTCTGACCAGTTCATCAGCATTGATTTACTGCATACACCGCTGCGCGGGCAAGCGGCTGATCCGTGACGGGTGCTTCGACAATGATCAATACAAGTTTTGGGGGAGGGGGTTGTCCAACGCCACAATTAGGATAGCGACCACTCGGCCTTATGGTACCGAGTGCTTGCCATCCCTGCCAAATTGGAAGTCTGAATGAAAAAACTGGAATTGAGGTATCGATTTCAATACGATTCGCCGTGCATATAGGTGTTAGTCAAAGATACCGACGTTAAGTTTCCTCTGATATCTGAGTGCGACGGCACCAAAAAGATCTAAATGTTTAAGTATTTTACAACCCAGTTGACAGATAGTCGCCAATTGTAAAATGATTTTGATTTAAGTTACATAGATTCCAGGAATTTGCTTGCCCCTTGGATGTAGGAGAAGATACACTTCAGCCATAACACCGCATCATAGCAGTAGGTAAACGATTCAAGAATCAACTGGGAAAGAATTAACTAAACAAGGGCATATTAACGATACCAAACTTTATCTGTAATTGGTACTTTTTACCGATACTTACTTGTCTTCTAACTTACCGGTATTATTTTCAGTCTTTAATCTTCCACTTTGCAGAAAATTCACATGAATATTACTTTCTGCAGACGTTTTTTTTTAAAACAACACGCGATACGTACCCTGATAAGGTAACCACACATACCAAGCTAATCAAGTGGAACGCAATGTCCTCAATATAATCTTCACATGTAGGGAAAATACCGGGGCATACGATACCCAATCTAATCATCGCAATCTTTCTTTACGGCATTAGTATCAAAATCGGAACACATCCTTATTATTCATTTCATGCCTTAATTTTTTTGAAAAACGCTCGTTGACGGAGTCGAAGACTTAAAAATGAGCTTAGTATTTTATACATCGACAAACTTGTTCTGGGAAAACAGGTAGAACGAACCCATGACTGGATGATTTACACGGTAGAAAGATACATCACTTAGCACAAGTTAAAAACAATTTTAACAGTTTGCAACTGGAATGAGTTGAGCTTAGTGGGGAAACATATTGGTTCCCTTCGGACTGTAACAAATTAATTTTTAGGCCAATTACGAACTCACGCGTACACTTTGTAGTGCTTAGTGTTTTATGCATTTTGACGGTTAGACGTTCAGTCACCCAATAACTATATAAATGCTCGCATCAGTAAAGATTATTTCCTAGAGAATGAACATCGAAAGACTACTGTGATTAGGTTTCTATTTCCAAAAAAAAGACGAACGGAATAATAATAAAAAATCGTCTGAATTTTTGGACATTTCGAATGCAAAATTCTTTGGAAAATCGACCGTTCCGATTTCTCAAATTTTGCAAGCTGAACGGTGGGATATATAGGTGGGATTTACAGCGAATGTAATGCTCCTTTAGAGTTTTCAAGCTATTAAACGACCGCATTGTGGAATTAAATACGTTCTACACATAAATTTTGATTTGTTGTGACGTTAGTTAAATAGCTTTATGAATACACTGTGTGTGTAAACTAGACGAACAACAAGGTAGACAAAGAACTTACCAGATGGGACTTTTACATTCCTCTAATTGTACCTATCTTTCATGCTATCATGAAATATAAAAGATACAGCTAAGTGAAACAGATAGCTGCGGAATATATCGATTTTTATGAATCACTTAATTCCTAGCTAGTCAAAGGAATTTTTGATTCTAATTTACAAATTACACTCAATACTGAGTATTTCGAGAATCGCATCGCAGTACATCGTACGCTTCATTGTTCAGTTCATACGTAGGGCAGTACAAAAAGTATATCCTTTGTTGCAGCACAGCACATACACCACTCATTTGTAATGCGGTTCACTAATGACTAGTCTATCAGGTGGTATGCATTTCGCAGCTGATAGCCAATTTCAATTCACAAAAACAATCGCGTTTTTTGGCGTTCGATTTCAATTGAATATACTTGCTTCGATATATGCGAGAGAATGTATATTGTGTGTACAATGTTTTTATTAAGAAATCTTTCTGTTCATCTAAGAAAATTATTGGATTTCTATTTTACTCCGCAACAATGCGTCATCAATTACAAGGTCATTGTAATGCCGTCTCGTCATATTGTCAACAAACAAGATTAAAAAAAAAAAAAAACTGAAACTGCTTCTCATTGTGTACGTTTCAAAACAAGGTTTTTGGCGATGGTGATGTTTTGCAAATTTCCTAGATGACTCCTTTGTACATAGCCAACCTTTACAACTATACAGGTCATCCCTTGTGAGTCATGTGGCGCATTCAATTTACAAAATCAAGTTGACAACAATGGACTTGGAATCGTAATAATCCACTTGACTCGAAGAAGAAAGGTGTAAATCATCTTATCTACAGACACGTGCACTCATCAAAGACATGACGATTAAAAAGACAAACACGACTGCTATTTGCATCGGCGTTTAGAAGGCTTTCTGTCACTGGATTATTTTCGTTTCGATATTGTCATTCACCCAGACTCGAACCCATCATTGTTTTATGTTAATTTCTTGTCGATTGTGACACATACTAGTCGTATATAAACACGTTGACGACGCAAAAAAAAAAAAAACATGTACGAGACGTACTCCCGTTTCGAAGAAATAAAAATAAAAAAATATTCTCTTATAGGAGAAAAATAAAACAAAACCAATTTACATATTGATAACTAAGCTTGACTAAATACAAGACGACGACAAGGTGACAGAAAAATAACTCGAATTCACACGTACGACGTACCTACGTTTAGTTAGATTCGGGTGCCTTCAGGTTGGTCGTCTCATCTATCACGCCAACCAACCTGCCCGAGATAATAATCAAAAGATAAGAATAAAATAAATATAAAAAGTGCTGCTGGTGTGTGATGGTTGATGGTAGCAGCGCACAGGTAGGGGGTAGAACTTCACTACATTGCCATGACCAAGAGCTAGCAATCAGCAAAATGATGAAAAAAATAAACCACTAGAATCATTTTGCTTTTTTGTTTGTCTCACATAGATAAAGTCTTGGCGTATGATTTTAAAAAAAAGAAAAAGAAAATTTATATAAAAATGAAAACGGCTGACCTGTGTTTTTTTTATCTGCTTTTCTCTCGATAAATGTGATGAATGGAGGCGGAGCTGATGTCGCCGCCGTTTATGGATGAGTGAAGCGCAAATTCGTTGTTTGAAAAATAAAACACGATTTCAGGGCAATCTAATAGGCGCGCACTAGATTTAAATAATTTCACTTTTAAACAACCGACTGAGGGATTCACGAATCTTTTTCAACACAAAACCATTTATCAGTGGAAAATGTTAAGTAAAATGTACTTTGTCAGAAGATTAGTAATGCTGTAGCTGTCCGCATTCTTTCAACTTTTGACGTTTGTTTTGACGTTAGACATGATTTTTTTTGAAATTGTCAAGTTGATGGTAAACAGGGATGGTCCGCGCAGAGAAGTGTGATGATAACTTCATGATAGTGGTCACGGGTAGGTGGCGCCGATGGCACATAGAGTGGAACTCTAGTTTATGATGTTTTCGATTGGTAATATTTAATCGCCAGAATTCCAATTCTCAAAATACCACGATGATTAGATGTTGTGGAGAAGAACAGAAGAACAACATTTAATTGTCTCTAAGGTGATACATTGTTTATCTTTTAATAAATGTTTAGTGATATTTATTGAGAACCAACTACATTACGAAGACATTTCATAGTACCAATAGGAAAGATAAACTGCCTTACATCCAAAGTCTAGCTCACGTCGATAATGAATAGGCCTAAATAAATACATCTGATGGTTAAATAGTATCTGTATGAAGTGTTTTAAGTGTATTGTCTCTGTTTGTCACAAACGACTGAGTTTTGGGTTACCAATGACAACATTTTTCAAAGATTTTATTTTTGTTCCGCTGTTTAATTTAACCAAACGCAAAACTTTTGCCCCGTATTAATAAACGCTGATTAGCTGATCAATGGATATGAAAGTTTTCTCTATAAGAAATACTCGCGCAAATTTCAAAACGTAGTCACTTATAAAGCCTCTTCATCCTGTATGCACAATTTCTTATTCATTACATATTTCCCCATTCATAGTTATACAGGGTTTGTGCCAAATAAATTACCAAAAAGCTCGGCAGAGCTAATAAGGGATCATTTTTATGGTTGCGAAACTCATGGTGACAATTTTATTTTCTTCATTTTTATAACATATTGATGACTTATGTTGACTCAATAACATCGTTTACAATGTTGAGTCTGTAATACAGTGAAACACAACTGCTAAAATACAAAAATACCCTAGATGATTTTTTTCAACTTACAATTGAACCTTTGGTAACCCAGATGCTCAGCCGTCTGTGTGTACAGACATAAAAAATATTATATACCCTTATACGGGCACTAGTCAACCATCAGACGCGTTTAGGATGTGCACCCTCTATTCAACGTTGTATAAGTTTTATGAATAAGGTTTTTGCGTTTAGAGGCATTCTAAGGAATGCATAACTTTATACACTCCTTATAATGAGTTCATGAATAAGGCTGAATGTTTTTTAGTCAACATAAGTCACAAAAATGTTAAATACTAAGTTGTCGCCTTGAGTGGAATTGCAAGAGTTCAACAACTTTTTTGTCTATGTTAGGCACTGACATGATAAAATATTTGTTTGTAAGCAAAAACGTTTGGGAAGTGCTATTAATGCTTACCACAAACAGGTATATTAGCAGTCTCAAACAGATATCTCAAAAGTCTAACAGCAAGTTATTGAATATAAGAACTAAAATAACAATTATGCTAAAGAAAATTAAAAAAAAAAAAACAAAACGCAATTGCCATTTTATTGAAACAAAAATAATGAATATAAAAAAAAATACATCAATATTATGTTTGGCATTTATTATATTTACATTCAACAGGGGAATGTTTTTATTATTAGAATTTTTCTTTCTGTTGTGTCGCCTACATTTCCCAAGAATCGTGCTTAGTTTTATCGATATATTTCCGACCTGAAACATGTTATAAAATGAAAAATAAAATAATGTAGAGAATAATATTGGTATTCATGCAATACGTCGGAACCTGATAAAATTACGACGTGGAAAATGAACTGTCAAAATTTGTACGGGAAATCTTTTACAAAAATATCGGAAATTTCTCACAGTAATTGGGTGCGTAAATGAGATGGTAAACGTTGTAAACTTTTGAAAGGCCATTTTTGCATTTAATGTTTACTTTCACACATCAAACGTAGGCGCTTAACTGAAATAAAACTTTTGAGAATGGAAAGAGAACAAAATTCGATCAAGAAATAAATTACTAAAATGAGATTGAATTCAGTAAGTTAGGTACCACATTATTTATTATTCATGCAACGTTATTGTATTGATAAAAGTATTCATAATAATTTTGTTTTTTTCATTTTATTTTCATTTTACTATTTTTGAATCGACTAAATGTTATAAGAGCACCATCTACCTTCGAGTTTAATTACTGTATAGCTATTATTCAAAATTGGTCTTGAAATATGCTACAATATGGGTCGCCGCTAACAATAGTACAGTAAGGTATGTGATTACTAAAAAGTCTAAAATGAAATCAAAGCTGATATCGATAATTTATTTACAAATGGAGACTTCAGGTGGATAAATAGAATACAATTTTGGCCACTAGATTCTTTTTGACATTAGTGTGGTGAATATAGACTTCAAATTTGTAGTCTCCTCCGGAGTTCACTTAAATTTATCCTGTGGCTAATTCCTGGCGTTCAGTATATTTATTGTGGTAAAATACATTGAACATTAATGCCAAATTGCCAACGGCAAAAATGGGTTTAGCAGTAAATGAGGGTAAGACAGAGTGTTCAGATGAAATGTAATTGAATGTATAAAAATAATGTCTTTAGTATAAATATGAATTGTTAGATGGCGTTCTCCAAACGCTTCTTAATTTTCCCCAAAATTCCCCATGAATTTCCCCATTTCCTGTTTTTAACTTAAGCTAAGTGACTTAAACTAAGCTCTCGCCCCATTCTGTTCCCGACTCTTATAGAGGTAAGACCCCGAATAAAGAATTTTGTATTACCCCAAACCGCATCTTTTACTCTCTTATATTTGTTTTACTTTCTTTCGAACTATCGTCCAATTGTGCCCTGCAATTGGCGACCCCAACATATCGAAGAAACCAGCGCATCTCCACGAAACCAACAAGTTTTCGAGCTACCCTGCAACCCCCCTCAACACAGAGTATATGCCGTCAACACGAAAGGACACATAACATCGACGAATTGGACAGAACGTCACCATTGACAGTTATAACTTTGAGGTAGTACGGGACTTTGTCTACCTCGGCTCCGCTATTAACTCTGACAACAACATCTCGTCAGAAATCAAACGAAGAATTACTCTTGCCAATCGCTGTTTCTTCGGGCTAAGAAGGCAATTTAGTAGTAAAGCCCTCACTCGAACTACTAAGGAGATCCTATATAAGACACTGATCATCCCAGTCCTGCTCTACGGCGCTGAAGCATGGACCGTATCAAAAGCGGATGAAGAAATCCTTGGTCGATTCGAGCGGAAAATTCTTCGGAAAATATTCGGTCCCGTTTGCGTTGACGGGCTATGGAGACGAAGATTCAACCACGAACTATACGAGTTGTACAGCGACATACCCCTAGTCAAAAAACTCCGCATTGGACGTTTAAGATGGCTAGGACATGTATAGTGTTGCCAGATGGTATTTGATAAAAGAAGTACATGGGGTTCCAAATCCCGGACTTTTCCGGACAAATGACGAACAGAAAAAGAGTACAAAATTAGGACAAACAAACAAATATTTTTTTTTAAATGTTTTAATATGGTTCTAAGGTATCCACTTCTTTAACCTAAAATAAATAGTTTCACATTTCGACTCCTTGTTGAAGGTGCACTTCCTTCTCGGAATGTTGTGCAACTGCAATTACATTATTCATTTTAAAACACAACTCTATATGGAATAAATATATTTAATGTAGGTATGTATGCATAACCTGATTATACAATTCACTCCGTTCAGTCGTAGTATACATTTTTAATCCAAATATGTTTACTTTCACATTAAAAACATTTGCTTTGAGAGAGCCAAATCCAACACAATGGCCGTGTTTTGGATTTCTGACTACAACTGAATAAGGTAAAGTAACGCGGAACGCAAAATCTTACCGAATGGTAAGGTAAATGTCAAACTATTCCAAACCCTTTATTTTGCAATTTAATTTTATCATATTTTTAGATTTTTATTAACTTCCATCTATTCAGAATAATTATGCTTTATCAGAAAAGTAAAACATAACTTGAATAATCTATAATATCGAGTAATTTTATTGATATAAAAAAACATCTTAAGGACTAGCCGAAGAAAAATCAGTTGTTTCATTCATATCTGAGTGCCCATGCGTAAATTTTCAACTTGTTTTAAGTGGCGCGCACAAGTGGAAACCGACCTCAACTAAGGACCGGGATAATTGGAGAGGCTAGGCATGTTGGTTGAGGCCCAGGTTCATCCCGGACTGTAGCGCCACTTAAGTAATAGGCGTATTGTGGAACACGATTCTCAGCAGAGGGGAACTTTTTCTGTGAAAAAGATTACTTCGCAGTGATACATACAAAATAACCAGATGTAAAAAAAAAGAATCCAAAAAATAATCTCACAATATTGTCGAAAATCACCCCTTTAAGCTTAGTACGCAGCTCGCGCTAAATTTTATCCTTACTCTCCACTTGTTTTCTCCAATCCAAAGATAAATGCTCGCTAAATTCGTACACAGCGTATAGATAGTCAGGGAAATGTCATACATTCGCAGATGTCAGTAATATTAATATATTCTTTGTTAATAAAGATGTCGTCTTCCTCGAGAAATTCTTCCATCAATTAATCTTCTTCATTTTCTTCCATTTTGTTTTTATTATTTATTAAAATTTCGCCGATTTAAATGCCTCGCACATTAATTTCGCGAGATAAATAAGTGGAGACCTTTCATCCGCCGAGTATAACACTTTTCGAATGACACATAATATTGTTATACCATACCTACATTTTGTGTGTCCCATCTTTATGGAGTTAAGAATTTATCTCGCGAGCTGCGTACTGCACTGATAAATTTGCTCGCTAAATTTTATCTCTGTAGAGATTTTTGTATGGGAGATAACATTTAGCGCGAGCTGCTTACTGGGCTTTAACATTATGAATAGAGGAAGTTTCTGGAATTTCGTCCGTTGGTACGTCTGTCCTTAAAATTCCTGAAAAGTTCTTTTATTCACAGATCCACACATTTTTAACATCAATATTCAAAATGAATTATGTTGTGAATTTAGGCTAGACTATGCAAATCGTAAAAAAAATGCAAATGGTTGGTATTTGATCTTAAGCTTAATACGCTGCTCGAGCGAAACTAAATTTTAGCTGCTCTCCACTATTTCTCTCCAAACACTAGCTAAAATCCTCGCTAAATTTTGACACAGAGTGCTTTGTGGATAGGTGTTACAACAAACAGCTGTTCTTTGAAAAATAAGTTTATTTCAACAACTCAATAGCACACTAGAAAAAAACAATACGATGTGTCAAAATTTAGCTTGAGAAAATGTCCCGAACTATTAATGGGCGCGCTAAATTGTGACAGATACATCCAGTACAGTCTGAAATGAAAGTTTGATTTTTTAGCTGAAGCAGCGTACCGCTCGGCTAAATGGATTCGCTTAAATTTAGCTCAGCTAATTTTTGGAGAGAATTTTGTATGGGAGCTAAAATTAAGCTCGAGCAGCGTACTAAGCTTTACCTTACATTGAAAGAGGCAGTTGCGTACGACCCAGCCGTTTTCAATTCTGATGACAAATTAACGAAAATATCTTTAATCCGATTACTCAGCTAAAAACTAAACAATTGTGTTATCTTACAGAAACGCCAAAAAATTAAAAAAAATAATAAGGTTAACCCAACTTTTACGCAATTAGCACGCGGCTAATTGAACGGTGGTTGGTAACCTAAGGTGGATTGACCTACCTCTTCACGATGTGTTGATGTTGTGAAGGGATTACGGATATTGGAAGGTTGTAGTCTCTGGCTTTCTCTGGCACTCTAAAACTTCCAACCTTTCTTTTCCAGTATCATTCACAGCTTCTTCTCGATAGAAAGTCGAGTTCTGAATTTTTGAGCACCAAGAACAAAGTCAGAGTCGACGTTCGTCCGTTTCATGATAGTAGATGTGTTCTTCGGTTTTATATCTAATTACTAGATGTAGTTATTTTTTTGCAATCTTAAGCACTTCCATGTTGTCGTATCATAGGAGGCTCTTCACCGTGCACCGTGGTCCTTATTTTATGAGTTTTTGTTTTAAAGTAGGAGAGTATGATTTTTACACCGAAAAATATTTAACAGATTCCGTATGCTTCGTCCAAACGTTAGAGGTTTTTGATTTTAATGTGTTGATTTGCAGAGCTATTACCGAAACAATAGGTCTTTACCTACGGGCAGTTTCATGTGGAGAAAAATGAAAACTGTTGAATCTCCAATAGCGAGAAAAAGTAAAGTATTATAAAAGAGACGATAGGTAAAAACCATCCCTCTTTTCCCTATAAAACCTTCGACTATTATTTTTGAGAACTCAAATATTAAAAACAATCTATAAAATTCTTGGGCTGTCATTATTTGAAAGTTTCGCCACTTTTACTTTTAAATGTAAGTTATGTTGGCTAGTCCTCATAATGAATATAAATGCCAATGACTGTGAAATTAATGACGGATACACATTGCAATGTCAGGCGAGCTATAAGTCGTGCCTCATCAATCATCATGAAGTCTGCTTCATAAATGATGCAGGTATGCTCAAAAATGCCTTCAATATAGTTAAATTTATTAATTTTGTTTGTTGTTCAACGAATCTGACACATCACAGCTCAAGTCTGTAAGGTATGTGCCAAAAAAAAACAACAGTACCTAAGTTATGGCGGTGTGTATAATAAATGCGGGCAATATTATATTGCTCGGTTGTGAATTCTTCTCCGCCTGACCTTCAAATTTATTAAGAAGCAAACGCTTCATTGTTCCTTTTTTTAACGTTAATCAATATTTCACTAAACTATTCTTTAGTTTATTTTCTTAACGCGAAATGAAATTTAGTTAAAAATAAATTTAACAATACAAATGGCGTTTAATACTTCCTCGAAAATCAAATTACTTTCCCCCAGCAACTTGATACCCACCTACAAGGTGACTGAAAATATTCGCTTTCAACCGAATTAAGCCCCTAATTAGGTGAAAAGCAAAACTTGTTAGATACTAAAACATAAACCGTTTTAAGTATGAGATTCTGCAATAATTCTTACGCAATCCCATCATTAGTCAACTCAATTACATGTTGAAGAGTAAAACCCGATATTAATGGTCAACGATTAAAGTCATTCAATAAAAAACCTCTTTTCAACCATTTAACTTCCACGGGCTTGAAATTCGTTGTAATTAATGATCTTCTTCATTGATCTCATCTCGTCAATCGTGGCAGTAATCGATCAATGAATAAAAGATGACTACCGAAGCGATACAAAAAAAATCACTTATATCGTTTAAAGTTGTCCCCGTCCGAGTCTTTAGTATAAACTCAATTCACAAGATCATAGCTTGCGATCGATGCAACTTTTGTGACCGATAAAATCGAAACAAGAGCCATCATAAATTGCGGACCTTCCTAGGTCACTTTTGTTTTGTAGAGACATATTGCAATCAAAGATGCTAAGGCCACGGCACAGCAAGACGGTATATCGTCGAATCGTGTACCTGAAATTATCCAAAGTTATGGCCAATGGAGATTGGGAGTGAAGTAAATCGACGGCATCGTCATGCTGTTCGCGGTTACAATGCAGTCGACCGGTTTACGAGCCAACACATTTCAAGTCATTAGGTTTTGAAACTTGATTGGTTAAGGTGGATACTCCTCAGAGGGGACTTAAATTCTGGGTGTAGGTGGGTTGCTTATGTTAATTATTGAATAAGGTGCGTCCCCATTATATATGCATGATATTCTCGATAAAACCAAGTTGCGGCTAGCTAACATCTAATGGTAGCTCATTGCCAGCTAAATACATGATTATGTTTATCTTGACTTTATTATTTAGTAATACGAACGCTGTTAGTTAAACATGTTAGAGGTCTGTACTGAAGGACTTGAAACCAATGGCAGTTAGTAGCAGAAACGACATTATAACTAAAACAACATGAAGACTATGTAATCATTCATTTCGTATTTAATGATTCATAACTGAGAATAATGCTCATGTCATATTTATGGAATGTTAACGTCATTTTAAAAGAAAGCAAATATACATTTATCAACTCGCAGACAGTCCTATATTTACCCACAACCGGTTAATCAATTGACCGTGATTCATGATTCATGGGCATACTCTTATGTAGGTTTAACACCCGTGGTCCTGTACAATGTCTGACCTTAGTGCGCGCATGCCCATTGGGTTCCAACATAATTAATGAGTATTTTCTGCGAAGAAAAACCACGTACAAGTGTATAATGTCAGATCATAATCTGGCATAGAAGTGATGCTCAACGTAATTTGTCAGCTTTAACTTTGGGCTTTTCGCAATAAATTTCGTTGATATAAAGACCCACGCTTAAATAAGTCTTTTGCTGAGATAATCATCACTTCACATTTATTTTTATTAAGCCAGCGAGTGGTAAGCCTCTTTTTTATGGATGTCAGGTACGGTCAAATGCTTATACGCACATCCGTCTGCGGTGACATTATTTTGGTGGGACAATCAGTGATAAAGGGGATTTTGTTTGTAGAACAATGTAGAATGGCATTGGGATTTATTTTGTATTCTATCCAGAATTCAATTTCCGTATCTTTTAATAAATGGTGCTCGAATGGTAGATAATGCGGTTAACTACTAACTTCGACTCTCAGCCCCTGATCGTAGATTGGTTAAATACTAAAGCCCTGACGGCATAAGATAAGACCCGGGTATGGCACTACTTCCCTTTCGTAGATGGTAGAGGAAGGCTTCTAAAATGGTGTCGATTGTGACGTATGTTAGATAGGCTGGACATAGTCATTAATACCCATGAGCTTTTTTGACATATTTGAACATCCGGTCATCTAGGAAACTCAAACAGATAGTGGCCACACCGCTTAATCCCATAAGTGACCCCGCGTCCTACAGGGATATCTAATAAGTTGAAACCTAATGGAGTAGCGAGAATTCTCCATCGTCATCCTGCACAGACGGACTAATTTGAGCAGTATACAAAAACTAGACATGGCTTTGTATAGTTATTCTCCATAAATGCTGTCGTATGCGGCTTTGAAATCGATGAATTGATGGTGGGTATCGATTTGGACTTCTTATGTATTTTTCCTAGATGTGTAGCGTACGAAGTGTGAAGATTTGATTATCTTTTTTCCTTTCCCAAAACCATTCTGATATCGAAGATCAGGTTGTAATTAAATGTTTGCCGTCGTTGACATGTTAAGGCCGATAGGATTTTGTAGGCGATGTTGAGGTGGATTATGCCTCTGTAGTTGTGCGCATAATGCCTGCAACATTATGCAGGCATACTTTTAACCGAACAAATTTTTGCTAATAAGTTGGTGAATGTTACTTGTGGAATCATCTCCACCGGCTTTATAAAGCTCGGTAGGAAGAACGACATTTCCGGCAGCCTTGTTAAGGATAAGTTTAGATATTGAGTTCCCTACTTCACTTTACGTCGGGTGGCTGGTAGTTTACACTGTCGTCTACTGATTTTGGAATATTGTTTCTCATCCTACTTTAACAGTCACCAGAAGTAGTTCTTCCATATTGTCAGCATTGACTGTGACTTAATTATGATACTTCCTTGTTCAACTCGACATTATTTTGTCCGTGGCTTCGATGTTTTACGATTTGGTAAAATTTACTAACAACATTCCTGGAATGGCCTCTGTATCTTTATCTTCAATCCCGGACCTCTCTATCTTGCTCTTTTTTTTTGAAAAGCTGGTGTTGTTCACACCTTCTTTGCTTATAAAGCTCAATGGCGGTTCTCATATCCACCTGCAGCTTTGCATTGTAGTCCTCGTCTTTGGTTGTTTTTGTTTTTGCTCACTATAACATGAATCGTGTAGATGTCACAGTTTCTCATCCTCCTTTTGCCTGGCTCATCCCATCTCATCGTATTACCCGTATTGTAGTAATGTCGCGTTGTAGCATGGTCATCAATATTAAAAAACGGTCCTTTTTGGGGTCCGCCCCATGTGTTCACATGAGGACGACAGGCCGGATTATCCGTGCGTTCATCTTGTTATCAACACCCGCATTCATATGTTTAGCAAGTTAGATCCAGTTGGATGAATCCAGTATCCGATGGTTACCACTGGAACCATTGATGTATATTCAAAGTTACAACGGCCCATTCGTTCCCAAGATAACGCCGATAAAATTTCGCACATCCAAAATAAATTTTTATTTTTATGGATACTCAGGTGAGGAAGACGTGTGCTAGCTCTAGTGCCATTTTGTTCTACAGTGAAGTCAAATAGTCTAACGCCATTGCTATAGACGTATGGTGTCATGCAGCCTGTGTTTTCCGACAATACTTCTAAAGATGCTACCTCTTCTTATCTGTTCTCTAAACTTCAACCATCATTATATTAACATCGCACTTTAGTAGTCGCGCATAAGTTTTTTACAGGAACTCGTAGAAACAATCCTTCATATGATTTGTTGGTGATTTGTTTATGTTGGCGATTTTGACCTTGATGCGAATTGCTGCAATGCAATCACTACCTAATGTTTTCAAAGCATAAGGCATAAATGCCTAAGTCTTTCGGATTTGGTAGGCATCAGCTGGATGAAGACTCAAGTGGTTTCCTACAATTTTGACCATTCTGGTTAAAAATCTATTAAGCATCGATTTTAGGATTATACCAAATTATTTTGGTAAATAACATTGAAATCCAAATATAACTAAATTCTAAGATTCATAACTAGGTCATAAAATAAACGATCAACCACAAATGTTTTAATTTGAACATACCTTACCTAACAACGGCTCGCTCTATATACCTATGAACCTAATAATTGATAATACTTACATCTAGGCTTTAGTTTGAACCAATTTGCATAAAACCAATTTGATACTAAATAAAGTCGTATCAAGACTGAACCAATGACTGCGTCATCCACCACAACAGTGTCGTGGGAACTAAATGCTTTTACACATTTTGGATAACCGCTAATTAACCGATTCCTACCATTCAAACGGATCAGCCCGTAGCATGAAAAGTCTACAAGACAAGATGATAAAAATAATAAAACTCAAAGAGATACCTTCATCCGCTTATGTACGAAATTTTACTGCCCCAATCTACATAAGGTGATGGTCCATGTTTTGATTTTGTCTCTCAAGTGAGACATGGATTGACCGTCAACAAAAAAAATCTCTCACCTGAACAGTAGATATCTCCTCATTGATGCAGCGCGAAAAAAAAAACATAAAACCAAACCGCACAAAGCTACAAAGCAAAAGACGATTGGGAGGAGGAAATGGTTTAGGTATCCGTTCGGCACCGTCTGCCAAAAGTCTTAAACGTTGCCATAGTGAATATAAATTCGATCACATTCGGGGTAAATCATTAAAACATTTCTAAACTTTCAAGTAACAACATCTCGAGTGCAGAGAACCAAACCACTATAACTTACGGTCAAAATGCTCAAAATTGTAAGTCGGAGTTTTTTTTTGTCAGTTCTAAAGAATTGAGGATTAATAGTCCACAGTTTTATGGAATTTGACCCCTC
The DNA here is from genome assembly GCA_932526625.1 of Rhingia campestris. Lineage (NCBI taxonomy): Eukaryota > Metazoa > Arthropoda > Insecta > Diptera > Syrphidae > Rhingia > Rhingia campestris. The sequence continues at coordinate 32,067,560 of OW052184.1, read as the reverse complement.
CAACAGGGTGTGGCTACAGAATTAATGTGGATACGTGAATCTCCTTATAAGTCTGACCTCGATTAAACATTTGTTTTTGTGTGTAAATTTCAGTTTGTTATCGCCGCTGTCCTTGCCGGTAGCTACGTCGCTGCTAGTCCAATTGATGCTAATGCCCAGATTCGCAACTTTGCGAATCAACAGAATGCCGATGGCAGTTACAACTATCAGTTTGATACTACAAATGGCATTGCTCAACAAGAGTCCGGAGTTGGGGGATACTATGCATCTGGATCGTCGCAATATTACTCGCCTGAGGGCGAACTCATTCAGTTGACCTATGTCGCCGATGAAAATGGATTCCAGCCTCAAGGTGCCCATTTGCCAACTCCACCACCAGTGCCAGAGCAAATTCTGCGTGCCTTGGAATACATCCGAAGCCATCCACCATATGATGAACAACAACAGAAGCAATATCACCATCAACAGCAACAACAACATCAACAGCAACAACAATATCAACAGCAACAACAATATCAACAGCAACAACAACATCAACAGAAGGTTATCCACGGAAGATTCTAAACGGATCATGGAAGACGTCGAGGACAGAGTATAGTATTGCTAGTGTATATTGAGCTCATTAAGTAATGGGATGGGACTGTTGATTATATGACGATGTAAAGTGTGTAATGACGATTTCTTAAATTAAACGAGTTTTTTTTTTTTTATTAAAAAAAATGTTAAAACCAATTGCATCACTTTTATTCGATAAGTAGTAAGCGAGGCAGAGACTTGTTGCGGATGTGCCAATCTCGTTGTGTATGTGAGAAAGTGTTACAATTGGTTGAATCAGTAAGCCGATTGGTGCTGTAATAAGGAGAGATTATGTCGCTATAGTAAATGGAACAAATCGGTGTAATTTAGCGGTTTAACGGAGTGTTGATATTTATAATTTTGATGGCCAGTTTGGTAAATTCATTGATTATGTTGCAGGTGAAAAGTGATAACAAAAAGGGAAAAGGATGAATATTTTATTTTTAAAGAATTCAAATACCGAGAACATTAAGACAAATCAATTTTGCTAATCGAAACAACTCTGGTCTCTGGTCTTACACCTCAGGCAATTTCGTTAAATAAACTGCTCTGAGTATAATCTATTTTTTTGTTTCGTAATTGGGAATTAACTACTACGTCCCAGTTCCGAACTTTTGTTTGAACTAAACCAGTCGTACTGAAATTCATGCGTTCATGTAGTGAGTTGGTAGTATGATGTATGTATGTGCATGCAACCTTTGCTACACAAGAATAAAAACGAGTGGTGGGTGCACGACTGGGTCGTACGCAACTTTCTCTTTCACAGCGAGTTAGGCGTTAGATCAAATAGTACGCATTTTTATTATTAATGCTTCAATTGTTATGAATAATGTCGAAGGAATCAGTGTCTATGTGAATAATAATTATTTTTCGTTATTGGCCAAAACTGATAATTCCGTTTAGTGATAGTTGGGCTACAACTAATTATGTGGAATTGTTTAAAACTATAATAGTAGTATATATATATATTAAATTTCATTCAATTTGATATAGTAGTTTGCGAGAAATTAACAATTTTATTTATGCCTGAATGACAATATATATTTAGTACAATAACATGGCTAAAAGCAAACAAAAAAAATGGCCTAGAATTATGACCAAAAGAAACTTGGAAACGAAATTTGAAGAAAATCGGTCAAGCCGTTTAGGCTGGGGAGACCATTACTGACAGACGGACCGACGAACCGACGGACCGACGGAATTCCAAAAACCACTTTTTTGGGTTCCGCTATCATCGTGATGTTAGAATCAATCAAAATCTCGAGGTCGAAAATTTTCACGAAAGCAATATCTTTCTCTTTGTAAGAGAAAGTTAAAAATAAAAATTCTTAAACAAACTGATTTTCTAGGTATGTAGTTATGTTAGGTAATATATATATATATTACCTAACATATACATACATATATTATGTATTACTCATTTATTATTTTATTTTTACTTAATTTAATTTACTTATTTATACTTAATCGTGATATCATTATGAAAGGTATGACTAGAGCGCATCTCTGTCATATTTCAATTTCACTCATTGTGATTCAATAAACCTTTTGCTGAGAGAATTTGAATGTTCTTATGTTTGCTTTTAATTCTATTAATCGTTCGTCAGGAACAGTGTTTTCGCAATATAACAAGAAGAGCAAAATTAAGCAGCTCTTTTAAATAGCTAAAGCAAATGTAATTTCCATCAAACCAACTATGATCTCTTAAATTTGTTTGTCTAATGCATTCCAAAGTCATCGATTCCCCAATATTTTTCTAGCGAGGAAGCTGTTTAAAAGTTGAAATTGAACCTATATATACTATGAAAACTCATCAGTAGGTGCCAAAAGACTGCCAGAAGCACTATTTTGCGAAAAGTTCTTTCGCTTATATAAAAAACTCATACGGACATGTTTTTTTTGGAAGCTTTGGGAACAGTTTCAACAGGTTTGCTTTGATTACATTTAAAGAGGTAGATATCCTGCAAAATTGTTGTTTTATCCAAAGAATCATGAGCTTGCCCTAACATTTTGGTTATAAAATGCTCTTGAAAATTTCATCGGAACAGAATTCTTTACATTTCATATTCCGTGCGGTCTCGGTTGATTCGGTTTCGAAAGGGTTTCATATTATAAATTCAATATCATTATCATCGCAGTTACCCAATGGTGCATAAGTAACAAGGTTAGATGAAAGAATTTTTAACAAGATAACAATTAATTTATGCGTAAACAGAAAACAAATTGTCTAAAACCTTTTGGTGAATTGATGGGTCGGGCGAGTTTTCTTTGCCCTATAATTTGACCTAGTCTTTTAAGAAAGAGTTTCTAGAAAAGATTTGCTAATACCGTCAATAGTAAGATGTTCTTATATGGTAACTTCTGATATAAGTTTACCATCTTCAGGTACCTACAACAATTATTTCTGTCATGTTCCAGTAATGTGAGACATATTATAAGCTTGAGCTAAATATACGCTTGAGTTTTACCAATGCAGTGGAGGGCAGTTCTAGATCTGCCAGAAAAGATCATAACCTTAATGATAAGGAATTATATTTTCATGTATTTTGATATAGAAATCAAGTTTTTCATTTGCTACGCTCGGTGGAAAATATTTGAAAACATTTGATAGATGCTGTAAAAAGAGTTAAACAATTCTTTTGGATTGCCGACCCATTTCCCATCAGGTGACTTTAATGGCGATCTTTCGCTTGTGCTCTCTTTAAACGTAAAGCAGCCTTCCAGCTACGAAAGTGAAGAGAAAGTTCTCAAACATTCTTTAATTCATTGCTACCAAGCATTACCATTTAGCAAATTATCTAAGTAGCACTGCAGAAAAATTCCACTTTATATTATAGAAGTTAACAAATTAAGAAACTAACTTACATTATGGGCTCCCGACCCGGGATAGCTGCTAACCTATTCAATCCTGGAGTCGTTGCTTACAGTCGTTGAGCTCTAGTGCCAAATCATCCGTGATCGCTGATCCTTAAACAGGATGTTGGGCTTTCCACCCCATCTCGAACTTGAAGGCTTGGATTCGGTGATTTGTTCGTTGTGGCCGATCCAATCAAGTCGAAGTGGTTTTACCTTTTTAGTACAATTACATCTTGCAACAGCTCCCCTCCAATCCCTTCTTTGCATACAAGACCAAATATTCGACGAAGAACTTTTCGTTCGAGAAAGCCTAATATTTTCTTATTTTACAGCTATTATCTATTACTTGGCGCTTTAAAGTAGGACTGGTAGGACTAAAGCAAGCATTTTGACTCAATTTTTGAGTTATGATCCCATTTGTTTCCCCAAACTAGGTAGATTCGGTTTCCTTGGGTTTTGTCGTTAGTCATTTTATTGCATTTAGCAAAAAATCTGTCCTATCCTTATATCGCCCGTTCATTAATTGCCGTAAATACTACAACGGAACGATAAACATCTATAAGCATCATCTCAGGTCTCTCCTTGGGCGTTATAGGTTCGCCTCACCTGAAAAAAGTTTATGAATAAAATAAATTCGAGTGTGAGTTCAGTGAAACGGTATTATGTATAACGGTATTCCGTTTAATTTGTCACTCTCTCTCTGTTTATCACCTCCATATTGTATTCATCTCATTCGGCCTCCGCACATGAGATGAGTTGAAATATTGGCAATTGCCTTGGGTACTTTTTGACAATTCGAAAGCTCATGGGTTTATGTGAGGGTTATATTATAGGTATGGAACTATATTGATGTTGACTGTGCGAATAACATAACGCGTATGAGAGTCGAACTTCAGTCCTGTCGCCTACAAAACTGGATTTATGCCAGTTGAACTCATCTCATTGTTTTACAAAAACCAACAACGCGCGTTAACATATCTAAGTACTTACCGCAACCGACGCTACTTGGTTTCGGTGATCAGACAACAATTGATATTTTTATTGATCTCTTTTTCGTTACACCTTTTCGTTTCATAAAATCGAGTTCACACCATTCCAAAATATCGATAAAACCGTAAAACATTTAAAATGAAATCTTAGCCAAAAGTAATGTTTTACTACTGAAGACATCCTCTGATGTGGCTACATCATCCCACCCGAATCAGATCATACACCAACTTTCATCTTCATCTTGCAGCCTCTCCCATCCAATCTGTCCTTTTCAAAGTACCGCAATTTGTATTTACACCCAGAAAAGTCAGAGGCGTTCCCGATAGCATCTCGTTTTAAAAATGTCGTCATATGTAAAACACCGTCCTTCCTGGAGATAACACTCCAATTCCAATAATACATCTTCAGTATCACTAATCACATACACATCAAAAACTCAATCAAATCTATCTGTTTGGATTCAAGCTCCAATTATGTTTTGTATTTACAACTTCCCTTTGCACTATCTGTTAAAGCACGAGATTGAAGAAATCGCATGAAAGCGCGTCTCCTTGTCAGAGTCCGGTAGATACAATATATATTTACATAGTTGTAAAAGTTTAGATGAGAAACAGGAATTGTCTAAGTGTAAAATGTTGGTATATGGTCGATCTTCAGGGCCAGAAGTCGCACTGGTACGTGTCCACTAGAGTATTGCAGGAAGGCTTAAGACGTTCACACAGTACGTCGGCAGTTGGTGTCGAACATAATAAGATCGCCTTTTTTTGCAGATGAGACGTATGATCCTTGATATTCCAATCATGGGGCATTCTCGCAACCATTCAGACTTTGTTATAATGGTTTGGTGCATGCAAAATTCTATGCCACCTCCATATGTTTAGACACCTACTGGTAATTCATCAGAACCGGCTGCCTTGTTGCTCTACAGCTGTTCGATGGCTGCTTTAGCTCTTTCATTAGGAAGGAAGCGTTACCCATTTCTTAACTGAAGGTGAGTCGGTTTCTTGATCTATCACTCTCTAGAAATTATGCCCGCCCATTAAACAGATGGAAATCCTGCCTGTCATTTTCCTGATCTGAGAGCCTGTGTGTTCTCTTTTTTCTTCAGTATAATTTTCTTCTATTTTCTTCTTTTTGGTCCATACTCTTCCCGAACGGAGTGGATTTTGTGTTATAGCACCTTTATATGCACTCCTAATGTCACCTCAATATACCCCAGCTTTTCGGCAGTCGCTGGCAGCCCTACATCCACTGGCTGTTGATATTGACGAGTGGTAGGTCAGATCGTCGAATCTCTCACTCAGTTGATCCTTTTAGACTCTGGCTATCAGCGGTTCTCTAAGGCGACCAACGTAAAGTCTCTTTTTGTGTACCATTTGTAGCTTCTCTTGCTGGAGCTCTGAATTTGGCTGGGACGAAAAAATGGTCAGAGCCGACGTTTTTGCAAAATTTGGCAGCTTTAATAAAAGTAAGTAACGAATCCAAAGGGGTGATTTGAGAAAAAAAAATTGGGGTGTTATCTTTGGCTTCCTTTCAATCTATTCCACTGGTATCCACCAAAAAATAAAAGTGAATAAAAATAAAATAAAATGCTTATTTCGTTTAAATTTGTATAAAAATGTTCAGTCTATTTTTGGTAATCCTTAAGTGAACTGGTATAAAATGAATTGGCTTGGCTAGCCCTGAGATTTTAAATGATCTTTGATGACATAACCTATTGGTTGTATTGCAACCTGATTTGCCTATCCTTTTGCTCCTCAGGTGTTGGATTGGTCTCAATGAAACGAATAGCCTTGAGAATCTCTTCTGGAATTGGTGGTGGAGTTGGCAAATGGCTGCCCTGTGGGTGGAAACCATCGGCATCAGCAGTGTAGCTCAATTCCACGGTTTCACCCTCTGGTGAAATGTAACGGAAACCACCATTAGCGTATTGTCCTCCAACTCCAGATTCTTGTGCAACTGCACCATTGGAGAGTTCATAATTATATCCATAACTTCCATCGGGATTCACTTGACTGCCAAACGATCTAACCTCAACTTCTTCATGACGCTGTCCGAGTCCATTTTGAGCAAGGGTGACTCCCAAAACTGTGGCAATAACCAACTACAATAAATAATTTAATCCAAATGAGCTAGTATCGTCAATAGGTTTGTCCTTCAAAGATATAACTTACAAATTTGAACATTTTCTCAAGTCGAAGATATGTCTGCTAATGCTGTGAATGCACAAGTTGAACTGATGCCTGAAATTCTGTCATCAAATCTTTTATATACCGATGGGCGATAGTGAAGTTGCCTATGCCACTGCAATATTTCAAAATTTTCGGCAACTTTAACATAAATTGACAAGAAATATAAACAAATAAAACTGGAGGAGAAAAGTAACAACAACAAAATAAAGATGAACCCACGTTATAGCTCTTGATGTGTAAATTTATACAAAATATTGCCTAATGACGAACAGACCGTCGAGATGAATTATACGACTTTGCAACCGCATTTGCCTAATAGGCAGGTTTTAGTTGTATCGGACCAACTGGTTTCTAATTAATCGATTACTATCAAATCACTACAGCGGGTCATTTTAAAACTGGAGACTTAATGAGCAAGTGATGAACATTTGACGGCTTGATTTATTGAATTATGTCAGCCGTTGCAAGCAATGATCTTGAATCGCCAATTATTATTTAATTTTAGTGCCAAATAAGTGTGACTGGAGCAATTATATGAAAGAAAGTGTAACCTTAAGTTGTAGGTTCTATTGTTAAACACTGGGTTATCCCAAGCCCACTTAAATATTATATTGACCTCATGACCTAGAAAAGTAATGTACAATTAGTGCGTTGCGGGCGGCATATCAATTTAATGATTGTTTCTATGCAATCGAAGATTTGGTTTTTTTGCAGAATGGCTTTCCATTGGACAGGCCGCAGTTCCGTTCTGCGTATCTACGTCATGTGTTACGTCTGATATTTTTGTCTACAATATTGACGACTGAATGATAGCATTTTTTTTGCGGCCAGATTATAAAGCTTACCACCTACATACTTTTGATATCTGATAAAATGTGAAATTTTAAATTTAAGAGAATTTAATAAAGAGACAATAAGATGTGGGTGGCTGCGGTGAGTGGTAATGAGTTCGCTGTTGAGTGGAATGTAGCTCTTTCACTTCCAGACAAAATACATGAGAGTATAAAAAAAGTTCGGTAGTTACTCCTGAAAGTATATAGTAACTTAAAAGTTCTGCGAATATAACGGACACAAAAAAAACAGTGACTCTCCCAAGTTAGTTCGGACACCACTAATGGAGTAAGTCTCCACTACATCCAAAATCTTTTCATCAGTCTCTTTCTTCCCCTTCTCTAACCCCCGCACTGTGGTAAAACATTTGAAGGGTGTTCATAACCCCTTGAGTGCGCGCAAATTATAAAAAAATCTAAGATGAACTTTAGTAAGCTATATTAGATGAAGCTTTGTTCTTATTGGTCAATCGATCATTTTAGTCAAATGATATTTGAAGAGAAAGGGCATACCTACCTAAAATCAAAGATTATGAATTCTATTCAGATGACGCATTGAGAACAAAAAACAGAAACTTTTGCTCAGTAGCTTCATGGTACGGGCGGGCGGTGTGCATGAAAACACATGAAAAACAAGAACAAAAACATATGGCGGGCTGTACCAGCACGACCCGCCATAGAACAATATTTCTTATATGGAGTGCGCCATCTGTATAAAATGCATAATCTTTGCTAAAATGTAGTGTTATATTTTGAAGTTGGTTAAATTGGAGGTAGTATCTCGTTTCATTTGAATTAGCTACTTAGATATATTAGTATCCAGTACAAACCAAATGAGCAGAGAGCTTATACAGTAATCGAGCTGTGGCAAGCTTTGATTTTTTGTGGATAATGGTAAATCGTGGTTTTATAGTTTCAAATGCATCAGAACTCAATATCGTAAGTTGGGCTGCTGGGCAATATCGTTTAAATATTTGAGGCAATCTTTTACTACTTCTGGTACTAGAGCTGATCGCAGCTTGGCTGTCAATATAAATCACACTATTGGTAAATGATATAGAATTATATATTTCAACAAATGATAGCCTGGCGAATAGCAGCGAACGATTAGAAGTAAGCATTAACTGAAGCAGAAACATTAAACAGAAACATTCTCTATATCATATGAATTGAACTATGCAGCAAGATACCTAAATTAAAATTTATAATACTGGAAATGATTGATGTAAATTTATTTAATCGAAGGCACCTTCTGAATTTTAAATGCACTCGTTCCATATCTGTTTATTTACACAACAAGTGCTTTTCAAACACTTCTACGAACTTGTCAGTGACAAATTAATCACTCTGTTAATAATACTGAATGCGTTTTAATAAATACAATTTTTCTACTACTGCCTTGTCGTACACAAGAGCATGTAGCAGCCGACAGTTACATGCACAAGTAAAAAAGGGATGTGTCTAGTATTAGTAAAAATATATGAGAAGGCTACAATCCGCAGTGTGAATCGTTTAATACCCTACCCCATTCCATCATTTAAATTAATGTCTCAAAAAGTGGGCGTGGCGAAAAACATTATGGTCATATAATAGAAAATGGCGTTATAACAAGATCTGGTTCTGACAGTTCATGGTATAAAAATAAGGTTACAAAACCGATTTTTTTTTTGAAAAACGTACCCAAATAGTGGGCCTATATAACATTATTTTTTAAAAACACTACATAGATAAAATATAGACAATGATAATACATAAAGATAATGATAAAAAATGATAGTGAAATGATAATGATACCCTATCCCAGAGGGGAATATTAGTTTTGATACATAGTTTGATATATAGAGCTAGATATGCCTCAAAGTATATGGATAGTATGTCTGTCTGTCCGTCCGTCCGTCATGTCAGTATGACACCGATTTCTAGGCCTTAAATTTTGTAAATTGTCTGAAAAGTACTTTCGGCAAAATTTTTTAGGGCAATTTTAAAATACTTTCGATGCAAAAAACATTGATAATGTTAATGTGAACAATTCGTCTATAGGACATTTTTACCCACACCCACTTTTATTTTCTAAAAACCATTTTAGTCTTCCCTACCCCATAGCATATGCAAGAGACAAGCGTTGTTTTTTGTCGAACCATTAAATATAGATTTTGTGACTTCTAATAGCGTTTTCGATTGGGATACAAAAATCACTCTTTTTATACTCTAGAGCACTTTTATTACTCTAGAGCAATTTTTTCGTTTTCGATTGGGATACAAAAAGCACTCTTTTTTTACTCTAGAGTACTTTTGAAGAATCTGGATTCCAAGTCAGATTTACACCAACATGCACCAACACAAAAACATTTAACATCTGACTTATGTCAGTTTGAAGTTTGCATTTCGCTGTTTGATTTGTGTTTTTTGTTATTTCTGCGAAAACTATAATTAGAAATTAAAATATTTTTGGATAATCATGTTCTAAAATTCATAAGCTTTGTTTTGACACCAACTCGCCAATGGTTGAATTTATAAAAAAGCCGCAATGAGTAAAAGAAAATTTCATATGATGGTTTTCATTGATAGCTAATAGCTATAATTGCGACCTAAAGATAAACAATAAGCTGTCAAATGACACACTTCCACACATACAAAACCAGAGTAACCTCTTTAATGTTCGATTGGGACGGGTAAAATCTGAAATCTGAGAGTAAATCTAAAAATCCCAATCGAAAACGCTATAAGATATTTTTTAAGATTCTCACGTATATTATAGCCTTCTCATATTTATATCCTATCCCATAGGGGTATATTAGTTTTGACATTAAGTTTGTAACATAGAGAAATAATATCGATACATATACCTCAAAGTATGTGGATCGATTCAGAATCGCTAGCTGAGTCGTTTAAGCCATGTCTGTCCGTCCGTCTGTCCGTCTGTCCGTCTGCCCGTCTGTGTTTCACCGATTTTTGGGCCTTAAATTTTGAGCTAGAGTGTTGAAATTTGGTGTATAGACTCTCTGGCCGACGAAGCAGAACAAGTGTAAACATTTTTGAAATCCGCCCACTGCCACGCCCCCTTTTAGAAAAACGTAGTTTTAAGCCAAACCGTAAGGAATTTCGAAAAAATGTGTCTGAGCAGCATATTTAGACAATCCTGATATCTATATTTCGTCCATACAAAGTTTTTTTGCCACGCCCACTTTTTGGGGGCGTTTTTAGTAAAAAGCGCTTTTTGTCCAAATTTTAAAACTTTCGAAAAAAATTTTTGATTCAAATACTTGTATACCCCACCCCAAGGCATTAGCAATAGAAATACGTTGTTTTTTGTCGAACCACAAAAGATTTTGAAAAACTGTTTGAGCAAAATATTGTGACAATGTCATTTTTTGTATTTCATCGCCATAAGGCCTATATTTTGAGGATATTAATTTTAAGGATGGGATGGGATAGGGTATTCAACGATCCGCACAGCGGATTGTAGCCTCTCATATGTTTTTTTATTAAATATATTATGGTTTGATGAAAAAAATGACATTTATTTAAAAAGTCGGAGTGTCATTGGGTGAATTTCAGAAATGTTTACACTTGTTCTGCTTCATCGAACAAAAGTATATGAAACAAATTTCACTATTCTAGCTCAAAACTTAAGCCCCAAAAATCGGTGCGACACAGGCGGACAGGCGGGGCTAGTCGACTCAGTTTACGGTATACCTATGTGATTATTTCCCTAGGTTACAAACTTAATGTCAAAGTTTGTAAATTTTGATGTTGCCCCGTTAAAATAAATAAAAAAGATTGTTTGCAATTTATAAAAAAGTTTTCAGTCTATTTTGGGTTTTGTGTTGATGTAACGATTTATAAAATGAATGTATCTTAACTATTCCAGAGATTTAGAATTTCATGAATACCAAATTATTGGTTGTACTTCAACCTGATTTGCCTGTCTGCTACTTCCTCGGGAGTTGGATTGGTACGAATCAATTCGATAGCTTTTAGAATTTCCTCTGGGATTGGTGGAGGAGTTGGCAAATGGCTCCCCTGTGGGTGGAAACCATCAGCATCAGCGGTGTACCTCAATTCCACGGTTTCACCCTCTGGTGAAATGTAACGGAAGCCACCATTAGCGTACTGTCCTCCAACTCCTGATTCTTGTGCAGTTGCTCCATTGGTCAACTCCCAGTTGTATCCATAGCTTCCATCTTCATTCACTTGACTGCCAAGAGACTTAACCTGAATATCATCGTGATGTTGTACATGTCCGAACTGAGGAGCGGCAAAAGTGACTCCCAAAAGAGCGGCAATAACCAACTGTTATCAACAAATAAATTCAAATGAGATTATAATTAATTGCCTTCAATCCGTTTGTGGTATAACTTACAAACTTGAACATTATTAAGTGGAAGATTTGACTGCTAATGCTGTAACTACACAAGTGGAACTGATGCTTGAAATAAAATCGTCGAGTCTTTTATATGCCAATGGGCGAGTTAGTTTTCTTGGGTACGCATAAAATAACAAGAAGGGTAAACCCGAAAAAAATGAAAAAAAAAAACAATGCGAACTAACTGATAATCTATTGCGTTACTTTTATAAGTGAACCGATTTTCTTTTGTTTTTTTTACGAACATTTTATTCAAAATTATATGTTAAGAGTGGTCGGATCTCCTCTAAACAATTTTAAAATTTTAACGATGTGATAAAAATTTACTTAAAATATTTTAATATTTTCGGTTGAGTAGCATTTAGGTGCTTGGGTACGCTATTATAAGTTGAACTCATTTGTATTCATTGTCTAAAAATAGGAAAAATCGGTCGCAGTAATTGCAAGAAGGGTTTATTACGAACTCAGTATCAGATATCAACATTATGTTCAATTCAATTCAATTATGTTGAATTATAGAAGACATCCCTAATAAGGAAAAAGTACCAATATTCAACCTACCGGTTATCGATGGGACTACCCTCAAATTATCCGATAGTGAAAAATATGTGAGTGTTTTTCTTGACATAAAGCTCAACTGGAAGCTAAATGTGTGCGATCACATAAAAATTGCTACAATAGCTTTCTATACGTGTTACCGAAAATTCGGAAAACAAATTATTTTATTTTTTTTAAGGTTGTGCAAGGACCAATATTAACATATGGAGGACTTGTCTGGTGGCAATCCACAAATAAAATTACCCAACTAAAAAAAAGATATGACAAAGGTAAAATTGATGCATGTGTGAGCGCTACTATTGCAACGAGAACCACACCAACAGCGGGACTTGAAACCATCCTCAATCTACTACTACTAGACTTTTACATGCAAATATCTGCGGAAAATGGGCTCAGCTGTACCCTCTGACCACATGCTGCCTCACCCAGACTTTCGAAGACCATTCTACAGCATCATTCTAAGTAGAGAGGAGTGGGAGAGGAATGAATTGGACACTGAATCCATATCCATCAATACTGATGCTTCAATAATCGAAGAAGGCATTGGAGCGGGAGTGTTTTTTGAAACACTTTTCGTCTCCCTGAGGACAGCAGTGTCTTCCAGGCTGATATATTGGCAGTAGCACAATCAGCCACCATCTTTATTGATAGATAGTCCAGAACGGGCATCACAATGCAATGTGTCTATATTGACCTGAGTGCGATGAGAGAAGACGTACAACCTAACCTATCCTAGACGAAATCCCGAATTGATTTTCAATCGGTTACATGGATGTAGCCCTCAAACATAAAAAAAAGTTGGTGAAATTAGCATAAGGAACACAATTTAAACAGAGTGAGAAAGTGCTGATATAATATTTAATGAATGGAAAAATTGCCAATTTCCAGAGACCATGAACGTTGAAAATCGGTCAATTTTAATAGCCTGGTTTATATCATTGTACAAAATACAGTGTAATGATGATCTATCCACATTTATGCACTTGCGCGCTTATGAATTAAAAGGTTCAGATCTTCTCGAAAAGGCTGATTAACACACTCTACGTTTTTTACCGTTCGTGATGATCTCGATCGTGCGGATATTTATTTTCTCAGTGTTATACCGGTCTCTTCAAACTTTTTGACCTATTTTATTATATTTTCATATATTTTCGACATTTTATGACATTTCATATATTTTATCTACATTCTGTTTGAAGGGATCGGGTATCAAACGGTTCGTACAGCGGATTGTAGACTTCTCAGTGATTTTTTTATTTGTGTTACACTTAAAAATTTTCAACTTTAAAAAACGAGAAAAGGATATTCAAATATTTATATAAAGTATATTTGTAATTTTATAGCCAAACATTTAGCTGAATTTCACAAGGTCACAACGTTGATGTTTACAAAAAAACGAGTGCGATTTTTTTTCACAAAGCCAGTACTTGCTCTACAAGGTGTCTCAAAGGAATGTTTGTAACTGTATAGCTTGCTGCGTAAATGCGGGAATCCAAGGATGGGATATGTCAATCAGCCAAAAAACTTTATATTTACGGTTTGATCAAAACTAACATTTTTCTGAAACTTGTTCTGCTGGGAACAAAATAGAGTAGGTACATGTACCAAATTTTATCAAAAGTGTCATATAGTCTAGCTCAATTGAAGGCCAAAAATCTTATGACATGCGGACGGTCCTATAGACGTCCTGAGGGACGCACAAACATGTCTAAATCGACTCATCTGAGTCGATCCATATAATGTTAGGTGTATCTAGCTAAATTATTTCTTTATGCTACAATCTAAGTATCAAGAGTTATATAGCCCTATTGTATATAGGGTATACATATTGGAGATAAAACATATGAATACCCTATCCCATCCCATCCTAAAAATTAATATCCTCAAAATGTAGGCTTTATGGCGATGAAATACAGAAAATGACATTGTCGAAACATAGCTATTGTTCAGACAGTTTATCAAAACCTTTTGTGGTTCGACAAAAAACAACGTATTTCTATTGCTAATGCCTTGGGATGGGGTATACAAATGGTTTTTGTAAGAAAACGCCCCCAAAATGTGGGTGTAGGTAAATATGATCTATGGATAAAATGTTTATATTACCATTATGGACAAAAAGCGTTTTTTACTAAAAACGCCCCCAAAAAGTGGGCGTTGCAATAAACTTTGTATAGACGAAATATAGATATTAGGATTGTCTAATCACTTTTTCAAAATTCCTTACGGTTTGGCTTAAAACTACGTATTTATAAAAAGGGGGCGTGGCAGTGGGGGGATTTCAAAAATGTTTACCCTTGTTCTGCTTCGTCGGCCAGAGAGTCTATATACTAAATTTCACCACTCTAGCTCAAAATTGAAGGCCCAAAAATCGGTGACACACAGACGGACGGACGGACAGACAGACATGGCTTAATCGACTCAGCTAGCGATTCTGAATCGATCCATATACTTTGAGGTATATGTGTTATTTCTCTATGTTACAAACTTAATGTCAAAACTAATGTACCCCTATGGGATATGGTATAAAAACTGAGACCTTAGACTGCTACGGGGTTAAAGTAAAACTTCATGCATCGACGTTTCTCAAATAACATAAGTCCTTCCTCATCAAAAGAACTGTTGACTTTTTCTCTTAATTTTCATTAATTTTCCATATTTTCAAATTCAACAAAAGATATTATTTGTTTGTGGTATGAAAAGTATAATATGAAAACGACGCACAACCAATTCAAGGAAAGCAAGCAGATGTCGACATTATTCTCTCCTAGCATATCACAGACAAAATAAACTATACATGCAATGCTTTCTTAATAAAATTTCTTATCATCGGCAAAGTATAGCTTATGTGTATGGGTAAGTGTATAAAGTGCCATCAGAACAAACTGAGCGCAGAAGAGCACCAAAACACACCAGCATGCTTTGGCCGTAAAATCCGTACATTCACTACAGAGAGATATCTTATGCTTACGCTCTCGCATATTGTTATTTGTCGCACTTTTATTCTGTCCGCGCTTGCCCCCTAGGCAGTGTTGCCAGAAAAATTTCAACAGTTTTCCCTAGATGAACGTCAAAAAATTCCTTGAAATCCCTAGTGTAAACAAAATTTTGACAAAAACAACCGAAAAGAGCAAGAATCAAATTACATGTCCGTTTGCACTGTAACTTGGTACGGATGGTTGCGTTTGTAGTTGGCAACTGTTTTGGGTTGTGATCACATTATACCTAATGCAAAACAATTAATTGGAAGTGTTATTGATTGTATATTCTAATACGAACATTTTAATTTTGAATGGTAGACAAATATTATTAAAATTTAGCGGAAATATATAAAATTAATTTGGGTTCCTACTTTCCCCTAGAAATTCCCTAGTAGTCAAGTGTATACGTTTAGTACAAAACTATTTACACTTGTAGTTTTCAAATTCGCTTGTAAATAAAAATACACATGTAATTACAAAATGTCGATTTTTTTGCATGAGATTTGACCATTTATCTTCAGATTGGTCGACGAGATGGGGGGTATACCAAAAATTGCCATGGCTCTATATACTTCGTCTATATATATATATATGTTGTCATATGTGATTTGAAAACACCAAAGAGTATAGAACTAAATAGAGTACGCATCACAGCTAATAATTTTGTAGCCGTTTCAGATGCGGGCGGTAAGTGAGAAGGGGATTGCCGGGGTAGCAATGTAAACACTGGGGTATCAATATCAGTACCCCACATAGTAAATTTTTGTTGTAGGAGATGTGCATTTTATGTAATTCTATACTATTCGGTAGTACGTATCGATTTGTACCCAGCGAAGTCGAGCCGAGTTGCTAAAATAAAACCTCAAATTATAGATCTGGTGCATATACATATTTTTTGTACCGTCGAAAGAAATATCCTAGATATCGATACATAATTTCCATCGCTGCGGAATTAAATTTTATAATATGGACAAACGAACGGTTATAGTCCATACCAAATCAGTAGATTAGAAGTTCGCACTTTAGAAAAGTATTCATGAAACTCATGAAAATTCAAAATGGTAAAAAAATCACAAAATCATAAAAAAATCGAAAATTAGCAAATATTGACATACGTTTTTGTGTCACTAGGGCGACGAATGGCGGTCTCCGAACCAACAAACGGTCAATCAAAATGTCAACATTCCGATAGGCAAAAGTCATGCATTTGGTTAATTGGATTGTTCCAAGAGAGGTACATCAGGGACACAATTTTGTATAAATCTGTGCAACTATCTACCAGCCTACGCCGTCGAAATATACAAAATTAAAGAAAATCTGTCAAATCGTTTACCTTTCACACTGTCATTGCAGATAAACTGGAAGAATTAACAGATCCACTTTGTTGAGATTAGGTCTGTTGCCGTATAAGTAGCTAATGTTTAATAATTTTTAACAAAATCATTTCTCGTACACAACTTTTGTATGAAAATAAATTTCTGCAATAAGATTCAATAAATAAAATATTGTACGGGAACAACCCTCTTATCAGTCATAATAATATCAATTTTAATTAAAATGTTCAGTTTGGTTTTTCCGGTTGCAATTATTTCCCTTATTTCATTGAAACAAATATAGTTTGTTTGAAATTGTAAAAAAGTGTTCAGTCTATTTGTGGTATTGTTTTTGTTTTAACAGTTATACAATGGGTACAGCTTAACTCGTCCTGAGATTTAAAACATAATCGAGAACAAATTATTGATTGTACTTCAATCTGATTTGTCTGTCTGCTACTTCCTCGGGGGTTGGGTGAGTACGAATCAATTCGATGGCCTTGAGAATTTCCTCTGGGATTGGTGGTGGAGTTGGCAAATGACTGCCCTGTGGGTGGAAACCATCAGCATCAGCGGTGTAGCTCAATTGCACGGTTTCGCCCTCTGGTGAAATATAACGGAAACCACCATTAGCATACTGTCCTCCAACTCCTGATTCTTGTGCAGTTGCACCATTGGTCAGCTCCCAGTTGTATCCATAGCTTCCATCTTCATTCACTTGACTTGCAAGAGACTTAACCTGAATATCATCATGGTGTTGTCCAAATTGAGGAGCGGCGATGGTGACTCCCAAAAGAGCGGCAATAACCAACTGTAATCAACAAATAAATTCAAATGAGTTAAAAATTGCATACGTTCCGTTTGTGCTATATAACATACAAACTTGAACATTTTGAAATGGAAGATATTTCTGTTAGTGTTGTAACGACACAAGTGGAACTGATGATTTTATTTTGGTCTTCTAGCATTTATATACCAATGGGCGATGTACGAGTTATACTTTAGGCTTCGCATTAAAACAAAAATGATGAGGTGTTAGTGCGTGAGCGTGACATCTAGATATATTTAAACCGTAATAAAAATTTCGATATATACACAGATTTGAGACTCTTGGGGATTTTTATTTGAAATGTGGCAAAAAATAACTAATCACACACTTGAATTGGGAAGTTAAGTTTGACCCACTGTATGGGCGTTTTGGGAATAATATAAAGTTTTCTTTTTAAAAGGGTTGGTTGTTCGGATAATCCATTACAAACTACAAACAAATATTTTAGAAAATTTAATTATAATTAAAAACGTTTTACATTTATTAGATATAAGTCATTAATTCAGATATGTGAATTTGAACAAATAGATGCCAATTGCCAAAGAAATTCGGGCGAAGTCATCAAAAAATAGTGATGTGCACTATTTGAAGGGTTATGTTAATTTTCAAGTTATAAAGAATTGTTAAAACCGTTTTTGAAAAATTTCGATTTTACCAACACCGTTATAATGCAGGACCTATAATGCCTATTCCAAAAATCTATCTGGTAGAACTTCATATGTATCAACTTTGAAGTAATTTCGTGCAGTAGTTTATTCTTCAGGTGAGCGTACAGACCGACAGACGGATAGAGTTGCCAGAGACAATTTTTGACCTTTCCATCATCATAATGATTCAAATTTCGAGTTCAAAGCACTATGGTCAAATGCAAGTTCATTATCTATTTCTAAGTGTTTTCCACGCCTAGTACAAACATATGCTTATTCTATCGCGCTACACTAATTAAAATAAAAAATAGTTTAGTTTAAAAAAATTGTAACATTCATTTAAGAAATGAATTTTTTTTATGGACGCTATTTCACTTTTATTCATTCAGTAACTTGCCGCTGACTTGCTTCAGTTTATTCTACTTTTAGGAGCTCCACGTCGAATGTCAATACGGCATTTGCTGGAATGATTCCTGGATGACCTTGGCTGCCATAGGCATAGTCTGGTGAGCACACCAACCTAGCGCGCTGATCAAGTGACAGTTGCTTTACGCCTTCATCCCAGCCTCGGATAACCTCACCGCGGCCAATAGTGAACTTGAATGGTTTACCGCGATCGCGAGACGAATCGAATTTGGTTCTATCATCTAGGGTTCCTGTATAGTGGACCACAACAACTTGACCACGTTTGGGGAAAGTGCTTCCATCTCCGGGAGAAATTGGGATAATGTCTACGCCCATTTTAGTTTAGTTAGAGGAGTCTACTAGAAGCTAATGCAGCGAAATATCAGCAACCGCAAAAAAGTGTCTATATGCCTATAGGAGTAATTAAAAAGGAGTTATAGACAAGGTGATACATTGTAATGAGATTTTATAAATAATAAAGTTGAAAACTCCCGATTCAGTACTGGGAGCACGATCTTTTGACAACTGTTGAGCTACTAGCATACGTCGACGATACTGCCACCGCATCGGTTGAACTCAATGTTTGTTTATAAGGAACGAAGAAAAGAAAGCGTACAAAATTGGATAAGCAGTATATGAGGCTAAAAACAACTACTTACTGTTAACGAAAGGTACACTTTACACTAAAGATTCGGACAGAATAACTAAGAATATACCAAACAAAACTCTCATCATGACAATCTTACTCAACTGCGTAAAGATATCAAAAGCGAATTAAAAATTAAAAAATTGTGTTCTTAAAAAAAATTCTAAAATCGATTGAGACAGAGATTCAACGACGAACTTTACGGAGCTATTCAGCGGCATAGACCAGAGCCAGATGGTACGCGTCATAGAAGAAGACATTGCCTTATATATCGCCTCACGTTGAAATTGACCTCAACCAACTAGAAATGTGCAACTGGAGATAACTTACTAAAGATCGAGCTAATTAAAGAGGCATATTGGTTAGAAGCTTATTAACTTCTAAGAAGAATTCCAACGGTACGTATAAGTTTTCAAGATAATTCTATCACTAGTTTTCAAGAAATTTTAGAAATAGAAAATAATACAAAATCACGTTATTCATGATTGAATAACGTGTATGAATTTTGGTTTGAAGGTATGTTGCCTTATGTTCAATTTTTGAGAAACAATTCATTTAGTATTCCTCTTACGCAAGTGGAGGAGTACGCAATCATGTAATCGATATAGCACTAAATTGATTATAGGTCGCAGTATAAGTTGCATATGAAAACATTTATTACTGAGCAAATTTAAACATAAAAGTGAATACTAAAATGATTTTTAGTGCCAAATTCATTAAAAACAAACAAACCTTCTGCCGGATGTTCCTCTATTAAGATCATAACCATGCATGTAAAGAAAGAAGACGTTCATTTGCGAGTTCTACCCAAAATAAAAACTTTGGATATGCATAATAAACTTACATCCCAAACAATATTTGCAATAATTCAATATTTGGAAAATAAAATATGAAGAATTGAGGATTATAAACCAGATATTTATTCCACGAACTGTTAATATAAATTATATTCACGAGCAAACTAAATAGGCGCTTTACCAACTTCGGTTAATAAATTTATGCGTATGATAACTCGTTCATCGCCCATTGGTATATAAAGGCTAGGTGATTGAATTCAAATCAACAGTTTCACTTGTGTAGTTACAGCACTAACAGAAATATCTTCCATTTAAAAATGTTCAAGTTTGTATGTTATATAGCACAAACGGAACGTATGCAATTTTTAACCCATTTGAATTTATTTACTAACTATAGTTGGTTATTGCCGCTCTTTTGGGAGTCACCATCGCCGCTCCTCAATTTGGACAACACCATGATGATATTCAGGTTAAGTCTCTTGCCAGTCAAGTGAATGAAGATGGAAGCTATGGATACAACTGGGAGCTGACCAATGGTGCAACTGCACAAGAATCAGGAGTTGGAGGACAGTATGCTAATGGTGGTTTCCGTTACATTTCACCAGAGGGCGAAAACGTGCAATTGAGCTACACCGCTGATGCTGATGGTTTCCACCCACAGGGTAGTCATTTGCCAACTCCACCACCAATCCCAGAGGAAATTCTCAAGGCCATCGAATTGATTCGAACTCACCCAACCCCTGAGGAAGTAGCAGACAGACAAATCAGATTGAAGTACAACCAATAATTTGTTCCCCATGATGTTTTAAATCACAGGACAAGTTAAGCTGCATCCATTTTAAATACCTTGTCACAAAAACAATACCATAAATAGACTGAACACTTTTTTTTTACAATTTCAAACAAACAAAATACTTGGTTTTTATTTTTCTATGGTTAAATATTTAGCTTTTAACAATCAGAAGGAGTTTTTGCCATTGTCAAATGGACTATTTTTCAAATGGACATTTTTCATTTTCAGAATTAAAGAAATGCATCGATACACCGTCGTTTTTAGGAAAAAAATTAAATAAGCTAAATAAGAAAATATGTGCAAAGATAATGCAAACCTTATTTATATTTTAAATATTTTGGTGATGCATATTACTTACTTTCAATTTTCAGTTAAGGGTAGGAAATAAAATATATTCCAATTATTCCACAAACTAAAATGCACTTTTTTCATGGCAACAATGTGTAACCTAGTATAAGACCCAAAAATATGCACTTATCAGAGTATATTCAAAGGCAACCAATTATAAATATGTAAGGAATTGTAGGCAATTTTCTCCTAATTTTATTACATTGAAAGACCAATTAATCAGTCAGTTGTACATACAGCCCAGCTATCAACGACAAGAATAACACAATATCAACAATAGTAAGAGCATAGAGCACGCTGTTTTGAAACTATTGGTTCGTATCACCTGATGAAATGCACAAAAGATACAAAGACTCATCAGTTGTCAATCAAAGTCGATAGTCATGCAGTAGCCAAAGAGCCAACAATTCATATGTGAAGTTTAAAAAACTCGATGGAAATTGAAATTGATTTTATACCAATAATTTATATACTCGTTTATGAAACTAAGGTTACTAAATTCAGTCCTTAATTAATTAATTTGTAATTAAATCAAATAGTATCAAATTCGGTGGCAGCTCCTTACAAAGAATTCTTTCTTTCATGTGCAGGTCTTTGGCAAAGCCAAAAGTGACATAGAGATAAATTTGCAGAATCGTAACCTTTTGCCGCTTAAGCTTGTGTCACTTTTAACTTACTTACTTAAGTGGCACTAAAGTCTGCGCAATCATTTGCGCATCATCATCATCATTAAGTGGCGCTACAGTCCGGGATGTACCCGGGCCTCAAACAACATGCCTCTCCAATTAACCCGGTCCTTAGCGAGCCGGAGTATTGGTGTCCAATCGTTCTTTTTCACCAGGGGTATGTCGCCAACTATACGAGCTATGCAGCGATATACCCCTGAACGAATGGACACCAATACTCCGGCTTGCAGAGTCTTCGATTCCCAGCCAGACGTAGGACGCAGTAGAGGAAGACCGCGCCTCAACCAACTTGGAGTGTGCAACTGAAGGCAGTTAGCTAAGGACCGGGCCAATTGAAGAGGCATATCGGTTGAGGCCCACGTTCATCCCGGACTGTAGCGCCACTTAAGTAAGTAAGTAAGTAGGTATGTCGCTGTACAGATCGTATAGTTCGTGGTTGAATCTTCGTCTCTATAGCCCGTCAACGCAAATGGCACCAACGATTTTTCTAGGAATTTTTCTCTCGAAACGATCAAGGATTTCTTCATCCGCTTTTGACATGGTCCATGCTTCAGCGCCGTAGAGAAGGACTGGGATGATCAGGGTCTTATATAGGATCTCCTTAGTAGCTCGAGTGAGGGCTTTAATACTAAATTGCCTTCTAAGCCCGAAGAAACAGCGGTTGGCAAAAGTAATTCTTCGTTTGATTTCTGACGAGATGTTGTTGTCAGAGTTAATGAACAATGAGCCGAAATTCTTCTACAATTCGTCATTTTCAATATTCTCAGCATCGACTTTGATTCATCTACGATATTCCCTTGTACATCTCTACTGGATTTTGTGCGCGCCTTGTATCCCTACTTTTGACATTTTACACTTTGGGAAAACTTATACGACGATCATTCTTGGTGTGTCATCTCTCTGATATGTATTCAATCCATTGCTTTTCTTGCTCTTTTTCTTTGTGAAAAACCTGTATACATCCCTCCATCTTCAGCTATAAAACTCAATGGAGACTCTCGTCCTTGCTTTCTCTTGTAGTCCTCGATTTTGGCTGCGAGCATATGCCATCTTTTCGTTCTTAGGACCGTGAGTGAATTTAAGGCGGATTGTTACAATACGTTTGCTAATATCTGACGCTCATATCAAATCCGCATCCGAATAATCGCTGTTTGTTCACTTGGCCTTAGAAGAAAGATGTCACAGTTTTGCATCTTCTCCATACCATCATTTAATCCATCTTGGGAATTCATTTGCTGGCCATTTTGGAAAATGAATAAGCTGTGCGCTCAAGTGGTTTTATATAATCGCATTGCTATCATTTAATTAATTTGAAAAATTGGGCTTACTTACGTTTATTTTATTTATTTATCTGAAATCAATTCAGTAGTAATTTTATCATTAGAAAATTAATGAAAATGAAAATGTTCATCCCCATGGTGAAAATTGATAAAAATATCATTAAAACCACTTAAAAAAAACATATTTTTGGCGCAACAGGGTCGTTAGTACCCAGTGCCGAGCTTTCTCACAACAATTCATGTCTGCGTGTGTACTTCTTGCATGATGTCGGGACCTCCTGTTTTATGCCGACTCCGAACGACTAAGTTGAGATAAGCTTTTCTTGACCATTGATGATGATTTATCAAGTCATCACGTGAGGAAGTGAAAATTCATTTAGGTGTTGCTGGAAATCGAACCCAAACCTTTTGTGCGGCAGTTCATGGCACTAACCATAGCGCCACATAGCCTATCATTGATTAAAACCAATTGACACAGTAAAAATCAAAAATTTTACTTACCGATCAGGAATGTCAATAATTCGCAATTCATTACAGTTTAACTCCAATTTTAATCAATTGGAACACGGCCTTAATGTAACCTGCTAATTTTGTTATAAGATTTCGTTGATTTGACAACCTGCTAATTAAATTTCAAAATGCTAACAAGAAGATTTCAAAAAATGTTTATGTAATTTCACTTTATAAAAAAAGTAAGCACTTTATCGGTACCTACTGCTGCATGCAACAGGATTATGAAATTATACAAACAATAGATACAAGCGAGAACTAATGAAATAGACATTGCGAACCGGTTTCGTGATAAAAAAATTAAAATCATCTGTGAAACCGAAAACAGCATCAATTAAAAACCAAGATCTTACTGTTTGTGCATTGTACACATCATGTGCTAATTTTGTTTAAAATGATTAGATTTCTGATTATTTGCAGTTACTTAGTCTCACGGTTCTAATTAAATTTAACATTTAACTAAGAAGGTATAAAAGTCGGTGGAAACCAAATGGAACTTTATTCATAGTACTGCCGTCTCTAGAGTAGTTAACAAGGATATTAAAACAACATTTATAAAATGTTCAAATTTGTGAGTAAATTCGGATATATATAAACTGTTGATGTCAAATAAACAGCGACTGACGATTTTTGAAATAATATGGGGGAAGGGAAATTACGATTAACGATATGTCAGAACGCGCCAATGGAATGATGTAGTACCTAATAAGCTCTCCTTAATCTAATAAATTTGTAATTGCTTTTGTGATATTTTTCAAAAAATCTAACAAAAGTCAAGTTAAATATCAAATATTTTGAACTCTCTTTTTTATAGATTTGCCTAATCACATTGTTTGTTTGTGCCTTTGCTGCACCAGCTGATGATGATGTCAATGCTGTTATTACCACCTACACTAATCAAAATCATGGTAATGGGACATATGCTTATGAATTTGGTACATCAAATGGTATAAATATTCAAGAAACTGGTTCTGAAACTGGAGCACATGGATCCTATGGTTACATTTCACCAGAAGGAGAAAAAATTCAATTGAGCTATGTTGCTGACGATAAGGGATTCCAGGCAACATCCAATCACTTGCCTGTTGCACCTCCAATTCCAGAAGGAATTATTAGAGCTTTGGAATACATTCGCACACACCCCTCAAAGGAGTCTTTGGATCATTGAATACTACTTCAAGATCAAAGACTCGTGTTTTTGAGGTTTTACAATATTTTTTTTTTGTATTTGTGCTGTTCTTCTCAAACCAGTTGTTATATTAAATAAAAATTGGAAATAGTTTATGTTTACAATTTTTATATATTATATAATGGTATTCACATGAAGAATAATTAACACGACTATTTACCGACTATAGTCGTGTTAATTATTCTTCACCGGATTCATCTTAGAGCTTGTTTGCTTTAGGAACATTTATTTTATATCTACATTTGTTTTTAAAATAAAAACATTAGGTCAATACTATACCGGTCTTAATGACAAGAGGGTTAAACATATCCCACCAATATGATTTTGACCCTTTCGAATTTATTGTCTGCACGAGAAATACTAAGGAGGTCCTTTATAAGAATTAGATCATAGACCGTAACCAAAGCAGATGAAGAAATCCTTTCGCATTTTGAACAAAAATTCTTTGAAAAATCTTCAATCCCGTTTGTGTTGACGTGCTATGTAGGCGATGATTGAACCAAGCGCTTTATGAGCTGAACAGCGATATATACCTAGTAAAATAAACCCCGCATTGTGCGTTAAGGATGGCTAGAACATGTACAAACTGGACACCAACACTTTGGCTCGCAAAAGTCTTCCATTCCCAGCCAGAAGTCGAACGCAGTAAAGGAAGCGCGTACAAGTAGAAACCGAGCTCAACCAACTTGAAGTGCGCAACTGGAGGGGGTTAGCTAAGGACCGGGCTAATTGGAGAGGCATGTTGGTTGCGGTCCAAGTTCATTCCTGACTTAAGTAAGTAAGTAAACTAAGTGAAGCAATGTTACCTAGATCGATTGAATAGGTACACTACTGGGTCGTACGTAACCTCTTTCACTGTGGGGAAGGCGTTAGATCAAATACCAATCATCCTAGAACTTGACGATTTAATGTTTAAAGATAATTTCATGCAAATGTTGACCGCGGCTGCGTCTCAGGTAGCCCATCCGCTGAGTCCAATTTTGGCATACTCTTTCACACATATCGGCCGGTATCTCACGAATGAATGCATGGATGTTGGCTTCCAGTGCGTCAATCGAAGCGGGCTTGTCCCTATAGACATTAGCCTTGACATACCCCCACAAAAAATAATCTAATGGTGTCAAATCGCACGATCTAGGTGGCCAATTGACCGGCCCGAAACGTGAAATTAACTGTTCACCAAACTCGCCTCGCAATTGCGCGTGCTGTGTGGCATGTGGCACCGTCTTGTTGAAACCACAAATCATGCAAGTCAAGAACTTCCATTTCGGGCAAAAAAAAGTTTGTTATTATCGCTCGGTAGCGTTCACCATTGACAGTAACGCTGCGATTCGCATCATCTTTGAAGAAATATGGCCCAATAATGCCGCCGGCCCATAAACCGCACCAAACAGTGGCTTTTTCGGGATGCATTGGTAGCTGTTGCAATGCTTCTGGCTGATCTTCACTCCAAATGCGGCAATTTTGCTTATTTACGTACCCATTCAGGATATTAAAACAGTGGCGCGATGGTTAGTGCGATGAACTGCCGCGCAGGAGGTCTGGGTTCGATTCCCAGCCGTAGCAACACCTAAATGATTTTTCACTGGCCCTCCTCTTGTGATGATCTGACAAATCATCCGAGTAGTATCAATTGTCAAGAATAGCTTATCTCAACTTAGCCGTTCGGAGTCGGCATAAAACAGGAGGTCCCGCCATCGTGCAAGAAGTACACACGCACACATGAATGGTTGTGAGAAAGCTAGGCCCTGGGTACTAACGAGCCTGTTGCGCCAAAAATTTGTATTTTTTTTTTTTTGTACCCATTCAACCAAAAATGAGCCTCATCGCTGAAAACAATTTTTCGATAAAAAAGCGGATCCTCGGCCAGCTTTCCAAGAGCCCATTCAACAAAAATTCGGCGTTGTGGTAGGTCGGCTGGCTTTAGTTCTTGCACCAGCTGTATCTTAAAAGGCTTTACGCCCAAATCCTTCCGCAAAATTTTCCACGTAGTGCTGTAACAAAGGCCTAACTGCTGGGAACGGCGCCGAATCGACATTTCGCGGTCTTCTGTCACACTAGCTGATACGGCCGCAATATTTTCTTCACTACGCACAGTACGTAAACGTGTTGGTGGTTAATGTCCAACAAAGTAAATTTGGTGCGAAATTTGGCCACAATCTTCCGAATAGACTGCTCAGAAGGTCGAGAATGCCGATCATAAAATGGAAGCAGCGCGCGATGAACATTTCGAACCGAGCACGAATTTTGATAGTAAAATTCAATAATTTGCAAGCGTTGTTCATTTGTAAGACGATCCATGGTTAAATTGCAAACCAAACTGAAGCTGTTTGACAGTGACACAAGGTACTAAACACACGTCAGCTGTCAAAACCAGTGTTGCCAAAACCAAACCAGCTAAAAAATCACCCGTTATATGTATTAAATTTCATTTAATTTGATCGACCGTTATGTGTAATTTTTTTTATGAAAGCTACCGTTAGTAAAACGGTAAAGAGTAAAATAAACAATGGCCTAAAATTGCGACAAAAAACTTTTACATACGCTGTTTGAATAAAAAAAAACCGATCGATAAAGCCGTTTAGGCTGGAGACGGACGGAATTGTGAAAAACACTATTTCATTTTTACGAAAATAATACCTTTCCCTTTGTAAGAGAAAGTTAAAAATCATCAAATCTGGCATCAACAGATCCTCAAACCTATCGCCTCCATTTATCCCAAATTCTTGAATCTATGCAGACTTTCACAAGAGGTGGGGTTGGGAAAAAATAAGGTGTTGTAACTTTCGGGACTTAAACCAGGAACGAACCCCGCACTTAGTAGTCCAACGCACTAACTACGAGAGCAGTGCACCAACCATATTTTTTTAACACAATTTTTGTTTCTACAGTCCCAAGCGGGATTGCAAAAAGAAGGACGGCTAATAATTGGTAAGAAGATATACAACTTTAAATTCACACAATTTACTAACAATTGTTCTTAACAATACAATTTCTGTTACTTAGTAACTTAGAGACATATTTTTTTGTGTCCATGGGACCACTTTAAAACCTCGTTCTTTCACAAGCTTGAGTTCACATAATGACAATGAAAGGGAAGCCGCTAGCAAAAATATAATAAAGAAACCGCTTTTAAAAATACGTGATCCCACGTGTAGACTAAAGCGAAAGTCAAGGCAAAAAAAATGTCTGATAATATATTATTAAAACAAATACGTGAATACAAAAATATATTTTTATTCACGTGTAGAGTGACAACTTGTGTCAAACCGCAATACCCACTTAAGTCTTCTCGAAGACAATTTTGATGCATTTGTTGTTAGGGAATACAAGATGAACACTTGGTCCAAGGTTAATACTGACCTATATTATGAAACCAAATTTAAATAATTCCAGTTAAACGCCCTGTCAATTTGTCAAAAACGAGATTTTACGCCTCACAGGCGATTTGATTTTCAAGTTAAAGTATCTGTGCTAAACATTAACATTGTGTGAATTTAAATGGGGTGAGTCCAAGAGGTGATTGACTACAATGACGTAGCTGTCATTACCAACTACTTACTCATTCGTGTTTTATTGATTTCTTATGTTGTTTCTTCTTTTTCGTAACAGAGCTATATATTATGTTGAATAACTTGTAAGTGTAAATGTACTGATAGGATGGATATGGTATTATAAAATTAGAAGATTTATGATGGGAATGTATTTTTTTTTGTTTTGAAAAGCAGTTTATGTAGAATTCAGTATAACGACATAACTTAATGTGAGTTATCTCTTTTTTTGAACGTGTAATTCAATTTCCGTGAATGCGTTTTGAAAAATCAAAGCAAGGCGGAACATACTTTGAAGCCATTGTATATTTTCCTTGCATTTAATTGTTAATAAAACTGACATCGATATGAAGTTAATGTCTTAGAACGCCTATTTAGAAGATGGAAACAATAGATACAAGTTTATAGATTTATGAAACGTTAATTAGTTAGGTTAGGTAAGGTCAAGGTTTGCAAAAGGTCCGTTGTATGTAGGTATTTCTTGCGTAGTCTCGCTTCCCGTGTCTTCTTCGCCTCTATTACTCTGATTGATGGTTGACCGGATGACCTCAAAAAGTATCGACAGGACTCACGAAATTGGATCACTTCGTCAACGAGGACAGTTAAATTCTAAGTTGTTGAGTTTAATTGATATGTATATTTGGCGTTTCGTTGGTATGATAGGAACGTTGACTGATGATGCCTCTTTCACCAATATACTAATTGAGACGGTCACCCATCAATTCTTTAACGTAAAGACTTTGAATTTGATATTCGATAAAGCATTATTACTACTTATGTCATGCGAAGCATCATCATCTAAGAGTTTTATATTGGCTCTCATTCTTATTTTGCATTGTTCAACATTGCGAACCGTTTGTAAGCCCCAAAGTTTAATATTTGAACTTTTCGAACTAGGATAAGAGGTTTTATTCAACTAAATATCTTGATAAGGACATAGTAGATGGAGGGTTCAGAATAAGTACTACATCTTTTTGTTTTTTTGAGAATAAGCAGTTCTTCTTCCACCAAACATCAGGCGTTGGTTGCAAAAAAACTGATGTTCTTCGAATTTCGTCAGTTTTCTTTAAAGCCGAGACTAAATTATTTTCTTTGGAAATTAAGACATGCATTCACCTTGTTTTGCCTCATAATCGGCTTTCTATTACCAGACTAACAATCTAGAAAAATAGCCAAATATTATAAAAAAAAATTACACTTAAAATTATAAGTTTATTATTATTTTTATATTATTATTTAGATATAAAAAAAATTGATTTTTTGTATAATCGATTGGTACAAATTAAAACATAATAATATATATTTATTTTTATTTAAATATATTTTAAATTCAGAAGATAATTATTTATTTTAATTAAACATTTTTGGGATGATTTCCAAAGAAAAACCGAGTGACACTTTTTAACGTCAAAATTAGAAAAAACGCCATCCAACCAAATCTTTTTAGTTTATATTGAATAATTCTTAACTTTCATATATGATTTAATTTTACTTAATTTTATTTAGTTTCTGAATAAAAACTCTCGCATCTGGAGTGATGAACAGCCTCATGCCATACAAGAATTACCGATCATCCCGAAAAAACGACAGTTTGGTGTGGTTTATGGGCTGGTGGCATCATCGGTCCATTGCAACGGAGCCGCGGACAACATTTACATGAAGTTGTCTTTAAAACGTAAATGGCAAAGGCCTACTTTTCTATTACAATAAAAAAAATTTGAATATTTGATGCAAATTTGAGTGTTTTATTCGATTTAAAAAAAAATACGCTTAATAAAACACCCGTTATAAGTTTTATATAATAAAAACGTCCATACTAGCTATTGAATCACCCTGTATGTACCACCATGATTCAAATCGCAATTCAACGAAGTATTATTCATCAACAAAGACAATAGATTCGTTGTTTGATTGATTGCTGTCATCATAAGGTGCCGACGTTAATTCATAAAATGTCAAGTGTGTGTCAGCGACCAACAAACAATTTTCTTAGTCATCTTGCTTTGCTAACGACAGGCTGTCTACGAGTAATATTACGATTGGAGTTGTTATATTTTGTATGCATTTAAACTGGACATTACTGTCAATAGATAACATTTATTTACTTAATGTCAACTCCTAAACCAACCTTTTCGTTATAGACACCTAGTGGAACATTTGAGGTAAGATTTAATAATTGTTAATTTATGTTTTTATAACACTCCTAGTCGTGGTAACAAACCGATTCCTAGCTGAGGAAATAACACACTACCCGGTGACTTTAGGTGAATTCAAATACATTTGATGCAATTTTCAGAGATTAGTCCTGTTTTATGAGACTCAAGAAAAAAATGGCTGCATCCTCAAAAAAATGCCGTACTCTGAATAGTTGTAGAGAAGTTCCTCACATACGTTCCTCTGATAATTGAAATAGCGTTCGAAAAGTTTCTGCATAATCGCCAACATATATGGAGTGTCATTATGAAAGTCACGATGGATTCGCCTCACTAAATGGTCTAAAAGTCCAAGGGCAGATGTATGCTTGCTTGCAGAACGCCGAGGGGAGTGTGCAAGATTGATGCTCTAACTGATTCAATGTTCTAAAATTGATCTGATGGGATCCTTTTTTGTTCGGTAAGACACTATCAGCCGTATTTATTTGATTTTCTTATGCGGTGTCTCAGAGGTTGCCTAGTTAGACATGCCTAAATATTTAAGTCTTCTCTAGGCAACGTTATCTTATCTATAATCGATTTTTAATTGCTGCCTAACTAGGCGAATGATATGTTAAAAGACGTAGCAGAATTTACAAATCTAGTATACAAAAATTGAGACTCTTGTACTTTTTTAAATCAGATGTTTTTTTCGGATTTGACAGCATGTTATTTGTAAACAAACATCCAAAAGGAAGAACATCGTCTTGCATCTAAGAGCGAATAATGTTATTTTTAAACAAATCCATTGTAATATGTTTTATGGGTTATATAATAAACCTCATTTAGCCTCCACTATATTATAGCAGCCAGAAATGGACACCTCTAATTAATCCTTCAAGATCGGATAGCACAAAAATGATTAGTGATTATCTTTACCATATTGGGCTTAGAAAATCTATACTTTTGCCTAAAATATTTATCTTCAAGTTCTACTGGATTAAATCTTGTTTTGAACATTTTTGGTCTCCTACTTGTTGGCATGTATGAATTTATTATATTCACTACACTGAAAGATTTATCACAAACGAAATGTAGCTTGAGTCCATTTTTAACTTTCACTTACAA
Organism: Rhingia campestris; assembly: GCA_932526625.1. NCBI lineage: Eukaryota > Metazoa > Arthropoda > Insecta > Diptera > Syrphidae > Rhingia > Rhingia campestris. Next base: position 32,035,960 of record OW052184.1, on the reverse strand, counting down.
AGAGAAAGATATTGTTTTCGTGAACATTTTCGACCTCGAGATTTTGATTGATTCTAACATTACGATGATAGCGGAACCCAAGAAGGTGTTTTTTGGAATTCCGTCCGTGCGTCGGTCCTTCTGTCCGCAGATAATGGTCTCCCCAGCCTAAACGGATTGACCGATTTTCTTCACGAAATAAGCACAACGTTAGATGGCGGACCCGTTACTATAAACATATTAGTTCCAACAAAACTGCATACCCAGTTTTTTTTTGAGAAAATCCATATAAAGGATTTTGTCATTTAGGCTATATAAAGAAAATTGTTAATTTCTCGCAAACTATTATGTCAAATTGAATGAAATTTAATAATTATACTACTATTACGGTTTGAAATAATTCCATATAATTAGTTTTAACCCAACTATCACTAAACGGAATTTAAAGTTTTAGCCAAAAACGAAAAATCATTATTATTCACATAGACACCGATTCCTTCAGATTCCGGAGTAAATGTTCGTATAATCACATTTCGACATTATCTATATCATTTTTATCATCAATAAAGCCTAAAGTTAGGCAACCTCTAAAATGCGTTTATAAACACGACTGTACTATGCACGAGCATAGTAATGTGAGATTTTTACTCACTAAAACCACCGTCCTTTTTGTATTTGCATTGCAATTTGCAACTAAGTCTATATGCGACTAATTTTGTAATTTTTTTTATTACGAGTATATATCAAAGCTTGACAGGTAAATTTCCTTTTTCCGCAATTTATGGCGCGGTTTGCGATTATGGGGCTAAATCCAAGGGTTTAGTTCTTTGAAGATGCCGCGATAAAATTGTTTCGTCAAGAATTAGGAGGACTGTTGTGTTAACGTGTCCTAATAAACGTTTTTTATGTTTTCGTGCAAAATTTTTCATTTCATCTTTAACCGCGGGAATACCCAGATCTCTGCGTAGATCTTCGTTTCTTATTGACTGCGGATTGAAGAATGATCTTAACCCTGTCCTATGACTTCTTCATATTAGGCAAATCCAACAAAAGTATGATCTGAACTAGGGCTTCAACAAGATGCACTTAAAAGTCCACACGCATTTTGCTGATACATATCGTATTACCAACAATATTCAGATAGCTAACTGTACCTACCATTTTGAAGACTTGAATCGCATGATAAACACATATACGTTAAATGAAATAACCTCATTACTTATACATATTTAATCACTGCCATTAATTATGTTTGGAATATGGAATATCTTTACATGTTAATTGGGCATGCGGTAGGCCGTCATGAGCTGACTCAGTGCTGTTTCTTACATTGTTTGAACTATATTTCTGATGTCTTAAAATTTACTTATGCAAATGTATTTCGAGTTTTATGGTGTTGGAAAGTGATTGATTGATATTATTAAAAAGAGTTGGTAAAAAACTAAACTGAGATACGGAAAAGGTCAACGAAATAAAAAACACTTTGGTGTCTATTTGATGTAGGTTTGTAGCTCAATGATTTATACAAATTAGCATATTTATATTTTGTCTGTTTTGTTAACACCTATGGGTATATTATTTTCTTATGTACTAGCGTGTTATTATTTGAAAGCATGTTGCTGTCATAATCACCATTTTACTATAGAGCGGTACACAATTCAAAAGCTTATTAAAATTGTAAACATTTAGTTCTGTTAGATAAAGGTACCGCAGGAGTACAATGAAGATCGTTTCAAGCTTACCATTCAGAGAATTATGGAAAAAATCGAAGTCGTTCAGTGGCTGACAGAAAATATTGATGTGGTGTGGTGCAAAGAATTAAGTAAAGACACACTCTCCTTTTAAGAACCGATAAAGATTCTTCCATTTTATTAGTTTCTTTTATTTAAAACTTAAACCCATATTTGACTGCATCAATGTTTTATGTAGACTTCAAGAGGAAGGATAATAAATTATAAAACAATATTCCTATGGAAATAAGAATATGGTTTATGGTTTCCAAATCATTTTTCTAAATAAAGTGGATGAGTTTTGATAGAGTCTCAAACTGATCGTATAGATCCTTGCTTAATGGTACTGTTTGTGTCTCATTTGAAAATCCATCTAAAAGTTTGAGAAGACCAGGAAATACGATCGGATGGCCCCCGGGCAAAAATAGGATAAAAAACTGTGACAATTACTGCGGACCGTGTTATAGTGAGCAGAGACAGCAACTATTCGGATGTGGATTTGTTATAAGTGCCAGACTTAGGCAAGAAATCTTATGTTTTCAAATCGAAATTAGACAACATAAGCCCTATATGCGATTACGCTCCGACGGAAGAAAAATATGATATAAGAGCGACTACCGAAGTAGGATGTTAAAATCGTGCCGGAAGCTTTTAACGCTAAGGTAAGAATAGAAGACATCTTTAGCAGTATTGTACATCAGTACAGTACATCTAATTGACTTCGCTGCGGAACGAAATCCCACTATAGCGAGCAGATGGTTTCTTCACCTCGATATTTTTAAGGAGACATGGCGCTGGTGACCGCCAAACGATCAACAAACAATCAATCAATTTGATCAAATTCCGATAGACAAGATTCACCCATCCAGTATTTTGGATGTCCGAACATTCCGAAGGTCTAACATCGACGCGGACCACATCGGATATTCACTACGCCACAAAAAATCATAAATGCTGTGAAAAGTCCTTCACAGAACGCGTATTACTTAGCCTTTCCATTAACACCATACCACCAGCATCAAATGTCGAAGAACAATGGAAACAAGCCACTAGATCAGCTGCAACTAATGGGGTAGGTGTCTCGCGCCCACCAGCAAGAAGAAGTCTTGCCCATAGATGCTCGCAGACAAGAACGAAGAGTACAAGGCTAAACTGCTGGTGAAGACGAAAACTGCCATCAAGCTATATAGACTAAGAAGGAGAGAAGAACACCAACTTTTCAGAAAGAAAAAAAAGAGCAAACCAGGAAACCAGGAAACTCAAGCTTAACAAGGCTGCCGGAAATCACGGCGTGAGTAACATCCACCAACTCATAGGCCAAATCTGGTAGGATGAATGTATGCCTGAAGATTGGAATCAAAGAAGGAAAAACCTCTTAACTAAGTCAACTACAGATAAGAATCCTAAACATCGTCTACAAGAATCTTTCTGCCGTAATATGTAAACGCCTGAAACTTTTTACCAACAACCTGACCGGCCCTTATCAGACCTAAGAAGTACAGAGCCATGTCTTGCTTTGGTATACCGCCCGTCTGTGCAGGACGACCGACGATGGAGAATTCTCACTGCTCCATGGAGCAAGGCGATGCACTGCCATCCTTGAGAGGATTGTGCAAAACTCCCGAGCCAACTCGGTGCAACTACTAGCTAACGCCGATGATATTGACATCATTGGTAGGACTCAGCGGGATGTCATAGCCACGTTTGCTCGTATGGAGATGGAATCTGCAAAAATGGGTCTAGCAGTAAATAAGGGTAAGACTAAGTATATGCTGTCAACACACAACATCGACGAATTGGACAGAAATTCACTATTGACAGATATAACTTTGAGGTAGTACGAGACTTTATATACCTCGGCTCCGATATTAATTAACAAAGAATGAATTAAACGAAGCCACAAGCTGTTTCTTCTAGTGGAAAAGACAATTTAGTTATAAAGCCCTCACTTAAACAACTAAGAAGATCCTATACAAGACCCCGATCATCCCAGTCCTGCTCTGACGCTGAAGCATTAAGCGGATGAAGAAATCCTTAGTCGATTTGAGAGAAAAATTCTTCGAAAAATCTTCGGTCCTACGTTGACGAGCTATGGAGACTTTTACGAGTTATACCCTAGTCAAAAAACTCCGAATTGGAAGTTTAACATGGCTAGGACATGTAGACGCCAGACGTCCGACGCAGTAGAGGATGACCTCGCCTTAAGCGAGAAACAAAGAAACTGACCTCAACCAACTTGAAGTGCGCAACTGGAGGAAGTTAGCTAAGCATCGGTCTATTTTGGGAGGCAAGTTTATTGAGGTCTAGGTTCATTCCGTAAGTAAGTACGTTGTTAAATATAGATATGGTTTCTTGTAAGGCTAGAACCTTCACATGGCTGATCACAAGAAATCATACATCGTCAGATTTGGTATATGAGTGTTGTGGTTAACTCAGATAGAGTCCATGTGTAGTAACATTTAGTAGACGCCCATCATTCACTATAATATATCTTTCGAGGGGGCACTGCCTGATTGTATAACGTGTCCGCTTTAATAAAAACTTAAAAATGTCTTCTCCACACAATTCGAATAAATCGTTTGAATCCCAAATGAACACCGGCTGCGATTTTTGTATCTATTCCCGTACCCTCTGTGGCGGTCGTTATTTTTATGAAACTTTTACAAAAGCATTTGTATTCCCTTTTTTGAGAGTTTTTGTTTTAACTACATGAGCCAACCGGGATGGTACTATTGTAATTTTTCTTTTTCGCATTGATTCCAATCGAATGTATGATTGTAGCCTGAAGTAGAGCCATACTAAATATATATACGACTGGAGCAACATCAATTCGTTATGTCACTTTAGGCAAATGGATATAAATTGCCAAACATGACATGGGAAATTTGAGTTTCATGTAAAATCCGAATGACCATTAATACGACTAATAGAAGCGATGCCAATGACCAGAGCAGGGACCAGACCAACGTGGCTGCAGCAACACACATCAGAATTGGATAGGACCATTACCGCACCCGAAACTATGGAATTCTCGAAGCATTTAATCGCCCAAAGGGAGTGGGAGTAGGAGTATGGTAGGTCAGTTCATTGGTAGACTGATATCAGTTTTATATCAAAGGGAGGATGTTAGTCTACGAGAAGAGAGGTCGGTTGGTTCAGCAAAGTTTAGCATGTTGTGTGAAGGAAAACATGGATTCATGACGAAAATCGTTGAGTGTATGTAGAGCAAACGGAGGGGGTGTTCATTGTACGTTTCGAACACTTGTAATGCATGTTAGGAAAACGTAAAAGGGTTTTATGGTTCACCGGCACGTTTTCGTTTTTTTTTTTGTTCTCCTACATGTAGGGAGCTTGAGTTCCAGTTGGATTGACTATAGTAAAACTCTTCGCATTTTATGTAGTTTACATTCGTTATGTAGTTGCATGCGATTAATCGCGATCATGAAATAAACTTATACGGTGTATAGTTAGATAAATTATAGTAGAGTTACCCGTCAATATATGTCTTTTCAAGTCGTTAACTAAACTTAATTTCAAACAAAACAATCCCTGTTCATCAGAGTTTGTATTTTGTGTAGGTCAGCGTAAAAATCAATGTCCTGCATAGGGCATAGTTAGTAGAGTTACAACTCAAGATTTGCCTTTTCAAATCTCACTTTAAAGAAAGCAATACTTTTTCTTCAGAAAAGTTTATTTTATAAAAGTAATATAGTCGAAATGTTCATTTAGTACACGATCGCGATGGCTGCCATTTTGGGATGAATAGTTTCTTCCAGGTGCGAAAGGTAAGTGGGTAAACTTTAGATTTGAGATAACCCAAAGTAAAAAGTCCATAAAGGTTGAAGCAGGACTGTGTGGAGACCAATTTATGCCACTTCTGCTTGAGATATATTTGCCAGGAAAATGTTCACGCATTCTTGGTGCTGGAACCATGTTTTTTGGTTTATAGTTTAACAATTCAGGCATCAAAAAATCTAACAGCTTCACAAATCGCTCTGAATTCACTGTAACTAAAAATCCAATTTGATCTTTACAAAAGTAAGGGCCGACCACATGACTTCTAATATAACCGAATGAGGGTGTTTCTGATGCTTGCGTTTTGGATTCATTCAAATCCAGTAACGGCAGTTTTGTTTATTCACGTGTCCAATTGGGGGGAAATGAGCTTCATCAGAAAATAAAAACCAAGTCTCTTACTCGTACCTGGGGCTTTGATTCTTGCACCAATTGAGTTTTATAAGGGTACATGTTAAGGTTTCTGTGCAAATGATGCAAATGGTGACCTATGCACATTTTAAGCACTCGCGCGCGATGAAATGAAAACAGTCTAATTGAAATTCTCAATGAAAATAATTTTCTCATTAATTAATAATAAAAGAAAATCGTTTGGTTATCCCAATCTTAAATCAATCTTAAACTTGTTGATCCATTTTTTAATGAAAGGTACTCATGGCGTATCATTTAATTCGAATATTGCAGAATATTCTAAGCAACTCAGTCGCTAAAGGATTTCTAAAACTTGTGACTCGCGGTCGGTTCAGGAGAAACGCTCCATAGCTACTAAATTTACTAGACACCTGCCATAAACATATTTGCCAAGTTTAGTCAACTAACAATCAAAACAACGATCCATACGTCTATCTATGAGAGATGCGATTGAAATGGTTTAATTACTCTACGAGCTATCTGCAATAGAGTTTCAAGACGACGCGTCAGAGCGAAGAAGTTATTAAAACAAATATTCCTTCCCAGACTTCTCCATGGCTCAAAGTTACACCAGACCTCAAAAGAAGACAATAACCAAGCAGCGAAACCCCGAATTCTAAACGTCGACAGAAGTCTTACACTAAAGAAGGAAAAAGGTGCCACAACAAAATCATGGCAGATATGCGCAAAGCTGTAAAAACCCAATACAAGTTCACCGACATGCGCGACGAAGCTATAACAACCCTTTAAATTACCTCTGATACTCTAAGCTTGCCAGAAAACATCGCCAAGGAGATGTTTTAAACAGGAAAAATAAAAATCGGATGGGTAAACTGAAGGATACGAGAGTGCAAAACATTAATCAAATGTTTTAGGTGCCTAGATTTTGGTCACACAGCACGTTACTGTAAACACGTAAATGCGGTGAAGAAAGATACATTCCTAATTTTAAATGACAACCCGGATAATGCAAGGCATGTTTCTGGTTTCAGCAAATGCCATGTTTTTGAGAGGGCACTGACTAGGATAAAATCATGATGACTTCTCCGATCTATTTTAACCATTGCTGGCCCAGATGAGCAAGGAAATGCAAGTTGACGTTCCTGATAAGCGAACACTACAAAGCTGTAAGTGGATGAACGTGGATCAATGACAAAAAAAAAACATTTTTATGAATTTGTTCAGACACTTTTTTTTAAATTCCTAACCGTTTGATAAAATTTAACGTTTTTTTTTTAAGTGGGCGGGTTTCGAAAACACTTGCAGCGCTGAATATGGGGTTAACGAAGACTACACCCACAGCAACTCCCAAGCTGTTACTTTGAATTTCAAGAAAGAAAAATGTCAAGACGAAAGCCTAGCACAAGCGGCTCAACTCATTAAACAGGTTAAGGGGACTACATGCGTAATTCGTGCGCACTTCCATCAGGACAGTTGTGATACAGGGTCTCTCACGCGATCGCTTGATTTGTCGACTTCAAACAGACATGGGAATAGCCATCAAAAGCGACCATAACATGCATGCATTCTAATGGTGACCTCTTAACCGATATGATTTTCTATACATAATGAAAACAATTTCCATGAAATAAATTTTTATTTGCAAAGTCAAAGTTATTCCAGATATTACGTAGGAAAATTACTTTTAGGACACCCTCTATTATACAGGGTAGCTATTTTCAAAAAGTGTTTAACAATTTTTGTTCGCTATGCCACCATGTAGTGCTCCATCCTAAATCTCCCAAGCCTTATGTTTGAAACAAAAAAAACTCAGCTCTTAAGTTTCCTGGTACATCCCTATGGCCCGACACCCAAAAATGTGAATGGTAAAGTGCTCCGCTATATCGTTAAGAGGTAGTCGGCATCTGTGGGCTGTTTTTATGTAAAAGAGATATTTATCAGGAATTCGACTATTCTTAGTACATCCTTTAGCTCTTTAATTATTGCTGGCTCATCGCCGTACACCTTTTCTTTCAAATAACCCCAAACAAAGAAGTCCAACGGTGTCAAATCACATGATTTTGGCGGCCAATTGACATCGCCACCACGTGAGATAACACGGGCATTGAATTTGTCTTGCAAAAGAGCCATTGTTTCGTTAGGGGCACCGTCCTGTTGAAACCACATATCGTCCACATCCATATCTTCCAATTCGGGCTATAAAAAGTTCGTTATCATCTCACGATAGCAAACACCATTCACAGTAACTGCCGGACCGGCGTCATTTTGGAAAAAATACGGCCCAATGATGCCGCCAGTCCATAAACCGCACCAAACAGTGGGTGCATTGGTTTTTCGACAATCACACTTGAATAATCATTCGCCCAAATGCGACAATTCTGCTTATTGACGAATCCACTTAGGTGAAAATGTGCCTCATCACTGAAGATGATTTTCTTCGAAAATTGATCATCACTGTTGCCATTTCTTGCCACCATTCTGACCATTGACGACGCTTGAAATGGTCAAGAGGCTTTAGTTGTTGAGGCAATTGCACCTTGTAAGCGTGTAAATGCAAGTCTTTATGCATAATGTTCATCAACGACGAGGGTGAGAGGTGCAATTGTTGGGCACGACGACGAGTTGAGGTGAACGGCTCTTCAGCCACACTATCGCGAACAGCAGCAATATTTTCTGCAGTACGAGGATGCACTGGTGTTTTCACATCTCCTACAGACCCGGTTTGCTCAAATTGCACGATTTTTCCGATTGTACGCACATTTGGACGATTAAATTGACCGAAAAAATCACGAAGTGCACCATATGCATTTTGATTTGAACGCCTATTTTCATAACAATCCTGAATAACTTAAACGCGTTGCTCGGTTGTGTATCTTTCCATGGTTCAAATTGAGTTAGTCTGACATTGAGAAATGTCAAATGAAATGCAGAAACTCGACGTTTAGGTGTGGTTCACATTCAACATAGGCCCTTAAAATTTAACCACCCGTTATAAGAACCTATTTTTATTAAACCCCCGTTTTCAAGTCATTACTATACCGACTTTTGATTCAGATTGCCTGAAAGTTGAAAATATAAAAACTCTTTTTTTTTTCTATTGGAATGTTTAAAAAAATGTTCAGTCTATTTAAGAATTTAGTTTACATTTGAATTGAATGAATAACGTGCAAGCCTTCATAACAACAAATTACTGGTTGTATTGCAGTCTGATTTGTCTGTCGTGTTGCTCCTCAGGTGTTGGATTGGTTTCAATGAAACGAATAGCCTTGAGAATCTCCTCTGGGATTGGTGGTGGAGTTGGCAAATGGCTACCCTGTGGGTGGAAACCTTCAGCATCTGCAGTATAGCTCAATTCGACTTGTTCACCCTCTGGTGAAATGTAACGGAATCCACCATTTGCGTATTGGCCTCCAATTCCTGATTCCTGTTGAACAACTCCATTGTCCAGCTGCAACTGATATTCGTAGCTACCGTCTGTGTTGACGTCACTTTTCAAATGAGTAACCTGAACATCGGCAAGTGTGACTCCCAAAAGAGCGGCAACAACCAACTGTAATCAAGAAATATATCCAGAAATTAGATCACCATATTTGTAATTATTCATGGATATTGTCACTTACAAACTTGAACATTTTTTTAAAGTTAAAGATGTGTCTGCTAATGCTGTAACTGCACAAGTGGGACTGATGATTAAAATTCGATGTTGGGGTCTTTTATATACCTTAAGGCGAACTACCAACATGATTTGAAATATTAAAGATGAAATTTCAAAATTCTTTGTTTTGCATAAATTTTCAAGGTAAGCTTACTTTGTTAGGTTCCAAAGAAAATCGTTGGCATTATTACTTCATCAGAAAGATTTACATAAATATAGATTTGCTATGGGATTGGGAGTTGCAACAAATTGTTGACTGGGTGTCGCTAGGAATAAAATTAAGAATGGTTGAAGAAATTTATAACTTTCAACCACGCAAATTAACCATTGTGATTTATTTATGTGGGACTTAGATGAGTTAAGAATCCTCCAACCATATTGTTACCTAATAGAAGGTGAAATGTTGATGATTTCTTTTTTCTTATCGAAAAATACGCAAAGAAGTGATTTCTTTTTAAATTCGTAATATAACACCTAATTGACAATTTCGTGTCGATAATGGTCTGACGAAGTTATTTCCACTACTGCAATATTATAAGACTTAATGCGAAAACATTTCGTGTACTTTATAATTCATAAATTGAAGATCAGCTGGAAACTATTGAAAAGTCTTATCAGAGTTAAAATAAAAAAAAATTTATTTGTATCTTTACTTATTATTTTTGCGTTCTTTATTTATTCATATAAATGAATTCTTACATTTTTTTTTATATGAATAATATTATCATGATATCTTATAATTAGTTAAATAAACTGCGTTCTTGCTATGATTATAATTCGTGTCCTCTTTTATGGCAGTCCAGCACGCTATATACAAGGATGTATCTACTCTGTGATATGCAAATATATTTCTGACACCACCCAAGGAGTAAGTCTCCACTACGACCAGCAGCTTTGATATCTGTCTCCTCTGTCTATTGCAAACATTAATAGAAGCATATATATTAAATTTCATTCAATTTGACAAAATAGTTTGCCAAAAATCGACAATTTTCTTTCAAATAATCGGTTAGGTCGTTTAGGCTGGAGATACCATTATATTGGCAGTCGGACAACGAATGTAATTTCAAAAAATACTTTTTTTTGGTTCCGTACTATCGTAATGTTATATTGGAATCAATTTAAATCTCGAAGTCAAAAATGTTCACGATAACAACATCTTTCTCTTTGTAAGAGAAAGTTAACAAAAATCTGTATGCATTTATTTATTTTTTGTTCTCCACTTTTTTTTATGGTACCAGGTTCCATCACATCACTCTTTATAACACTACTTACATAGTAATAAACCAAAGAATGCACCATCGTATGAACAGGACAAAATTTAAATACAAAGTGACTTTATATTAAGGACGCTTCAACTTGAAGAGTTTGGTCACGCTTTATAATGGAATTTTGTAGGTGAAAACAATGTACTGAAGGTGGAAGTCAATCTTAAAATTGATTAAAACTGAAAAAAGATTCACAATAAATAAAATCAATACGCTATATATGAAATAAATTGCAATTCGCTTTTAAAATTGTTTGAAGATTTCGAGTAATCGAAAAAAATAAAAAATGTTTTATAATTTCATGTTGTACTCTTTTTTTGAAAAAAGGAATATTGTTCCCAAACATGAACAGGATCGACTTCGAATTCACAAAGGTACATGGCGATATACAGCAACCAAACCGACCATGTGCAAGGCATGCATCCGACATCTTAGATGTTCATACATTCAGAGGGCAAACAATAACTCTGAGCATTTTCTTGCATTTTCAGAGCTGTCTGTCCAACAAGAAGATGTTACGAATTAAACAGAAAACATATGAGAAGGCTACAATCCACTGTGCGGATCGCTGAATACCCTATCCCATCCTATCCTATCATTAAAAATAATATTCCCAAAAAGTAGGCGTGGCTACTAACTTTATATGGATAAAATTAGAAAATGACATTGTGGCAAAATGCTGTTCACACAGTTTTAAGAGGTTCGACATAAAACGACGTTTTTTAATTGCATATGCTATGACGAAATATTCACGTTAATATTACCAATCATTTAGCATCAAAAGTTTTTCAAATATTTTAAAATTTGAGTGAAAATACCAATCATTTAGCATTAAAATTTTTTTCAAATATTTTAAAATTTGACTGAAAAATTTTTTTTTTAATGAAAACGCCCCTTAAAAGTGGGCGTGGCAAACAAATTTGTATAGACAAAATACAGATATATACACTTGTTCTGCTTCGTCGGACAGAGAGTCTATATTTTAAATTTAATCACTCTAGCTCAAAATTTTAGCCCCAAAAATCGGTGACACACAGACGGACAGATAGACAGAAATGGCAAGAACGACTCAGCTAGCGATTCTGAGACAATCCATATACTTTGAGGTATATCTATCGGAATTATTTCTCTATGTTACAAACTAAAGGTCAATACCCCTATGGGACAGGGTATAAAAAGCCCTCACGTTGGTCGCCTTGAAGAGCCAGATAGACCCCGAGTATACAAGAAACATCTCTTTCCGTTGTAGCCTCAATACTGCACCAATGTCATCATCCAGTGCATGTAGTACCGCAACATTAGAAAAACGCTAGCCAAATCTACCATAGAATACCACCCACCCCTGGAATAATAATGTTTGCAAGTACAAAAAAGAGGTGACAGAGCAGGAGCTAATGAAGGTACTATTCCCGCACCACTCGGGTTTTGCATTAACCAGAGTATCATACGAAAAACAGCAACACTATAAACACCCTGGTGAGAATGGCACGGATGAATACCCGGCCTGCTGTCCCAGGCGAACCTAGATGAGCTGCTCTGACATATTCGGACAACAGGTTGTCTAGGAATTTCAAGGGTTAGTCAGGCCCCTTGAACAGAGATGGTGGCGGATGAACCGAAAGGCCAACGGCAGCGCTCAATCCCGTAGTGGATACTGATGGCCCCGTGTCCTAGGGGTATCTAATAAATTGGAACTGGCCCTCCAGGTTGGGGGTTGTGCTTTGGGTTAACTACCCATCCACGGAAAAAACTATTGTTACGAAGCAACCAATAGCCTCGGAAAGGACTGATTTTATTGTTGACGACCCTGCTAAACGAAAAAAGGACAACGACGTTCGTATCTGCACCTGGAATGTGAGAACATTAAACAGGAGAGGTGCAGGCGAACAACTAGCGGAAGCCCTAAACTGCTACAAAGCAGACATTACTGCCATCCAGGAAATACGATGGGATGGGCCGGGCAAAAAGAGGATGAAAAACTGTGACATATACTACGGACCGTGTTATAGTGAGCAGAAACAGCGACTATTCGGATGCGGATTTGTTATAAGTGCCAGACTTAGGCAAGAAGTCTTATGTTTCCAAGACATTAGCGAACGCATAGTAACAATCCGCATCAAGGCCAAATTCGCCAACATAAGCCTTATATGCGCTCACGCTCCGACGGAAGAAAAAGATGATATAGCTAAGGATTGCTTCTACGAGCTCCTCGACAAAACCTATGAGCGACTACCGAAGTACGATGTTAAAATCGTGCTGGGAGATTTTAACGCAAAGGTAGGAAGAGAAGACATCTTTAGAAGTATTGTCGGAAAACATAGCCTACACGACAACACGTCTGGTAACGGACTTAGGCTAATTGATTTCGCTACGGAACGAAATGCCACTATAGCCAGCACACGGTTTCCTCACCTCGATATCCATAAGGGGACATGGCGGTCTCCAGATCAACGAACGGTCAACCAAATTGATCACATTGCGATAGATAAGAGGCACGCATCCAGTATTTTGGATGTCCGAACATTCCGAGGAGCTAACATCGACTCGGATCACTACCTTGTAGCAGCCAAGGTAAGAATGCGGATATCCACCACGCCACAACAATCCAGAAATACTGTGAAAAAATTTAATGTCGGAAGACTGCAATCGCAAGAGACCGCCAAGACCTTCGCACAACGCGTATCCCTTAACCTCTCGATTAACACCATACCACCAGCATCGAATGTCGAAGAGCAATGGCAACGATGCCAACAGGCCATTAGATCAGCCGCAACTGAAGTGCTAGGTTTCTCGCGCCCACCAGCAAGAAACCCCTGGTTTGATGAGGAATGCCGACAGATGCTCGCAGCCAAGAACGAGGCCTACAAGGCTAAGCTGCAGGTGAAGACGAGAGCTGCCATTGAGCTCTATAGGCAAAGAAGAAGGGAAGAACATCGGCTTTTCAGCAAGAAGAAAAAAGAGCAAGAAAAGCGCGCGATCGAGGATATAGAGAGGTGCCACTCCAGGAACGATGTTCGCAAGTTTTACCAAAGTGTAAAACGTCAAAGCCAAGGATACAAGGCTCGAACAGAATCCTGTCGAGATGAACAAGGAAATATTGTAGTTGAGACACAGTCGATGCTGAGGATATGGAAGAACCACTTCTGCAGACTGTTAAACGGCGATGACGAACAACATTCCGCTGTCAGGCAGAACGAACCATTCAATATTGGCAACGACAGCGAAAACTGCCAACCACCCGACCTGAGTGAAGTGAGGATAGCAATATCTAAACTCAAGCTTAATAAGGCTGCCGGAAATGACGGCCTTCCCGCTGAGCTCTATAAGGCCGGCGGAGATGACTTGGTAAGTAACATCCACCAACTCATAAGCCAAATCTGGTCGGATGAAAATATGCCTGAAGAATGGAACCTCAGCATCGTTTGCCCGATCCACAAAAAAGGAGACCCTCTGAACTGCGCCAACTACAGAGGCATAAGTCTCCTCAACATCGCCTACAAGATCCTATCTGCCGTAATATGTGAACGCCTGAAACCGTTTACCAACAACCTGATTGGCCCTTATCAGTGTGGTTTTAGGCCAGGAAAGTCCACAACCGATCAAATTTTCACACTTCGGCAGATCCTGGAAAAAACTCAAGAAGTCCAAATCGATACCCACCACCTATTCATCGATTTCAAAGCCGCATATGACAGCATTTATAGAGACGAACTGTATAGAGCCATGTCTAGTTTTGGTATACCGCCCAAACTCGTCCGTTTGTGTAGGATGACGATGGAGAATTCTCGCTGCTCCATCAGGGTCGGAAACGACCTCACCGACACATTCGATACCAAAAAAGGATTTAGGCAAGGCGATGCGCTGTCATGTGACTTCTTTAATCTGATTCTTGAGAGAATTGTGCAAAACTCCAAAGCCAACACCAGAGGCACAATTTTCCAAAAGTCGGTGCAACTACTAGCATACGCTGACGATATTGACATCATTGGCAGGACTCAACGTGATGTCATAGCCACGTTTGCTAGTATAGAGAAGGAAGCGGCGAAAATGGGTTTAGCAGTAAATGAGGGTAAGACTAAGTATATGCTGTCATCACGAAAGGACTCACAACATCGACGAATTGGACAGAACGTCACCATTGACAGATATAACTTTGAGGTAGTACGGGACTTTGTCTACCTCGGCTCCGCTATTAACTCTGACAACAACATCTCGTCAGAAATTAAACGAAGAATTACTCTTGCCAACCGCTGTTTCTTCGGGCTAAGAAGGCAATTTAGTAGTAAAGCCCTCACTCGAACTACTAAGGAAACCCTATATAAGACCCTGATCATCCCAGTCCTGCTCTACGGCGCTGAAGCATGGACCGTATCAAAAGCGGATGAAGAAATCCTTGGTAGATTCGAGAGGAAAATTCTTCGAAAAATCTTCGGTCCCGTTTGCGTTGACGGGCTATGGAGACGAAGATTCAACCAAGAACTATACGAGCTGTACAGCGACATGCCCCTGGTCAAAAAACTCCGCATTGGACGTTTAAGATGGCTAGGACATGTAGAACGAATGGACACCAATACTCCGGCTCGCAGAGTCTTCGATTCCCAGCCAGACGTCGGACGCAGTAGAGGAAGACCTCGCCTTAAGTGGCGCGCACAAGTGGAAACCGACCTCAACCAACTTGGAGTGCGCAACTGGAGGCAGTTAGCTAAGGACCGGGCTAATTGGAGAGGCATGTTGGTTGAGGCCCAGGTTCATTCCGGACTGTAGCGCCACTTAAGTAAGTAAGTAAGAGTATCATACGTAGAGAAAAATATGGAAAACACAGCTAATGAAATCCAAAGAGTCTCGCGTCAAGAAAAGCATTCTTCAATTCTACAAAAAAGTTAAACTACTGTAGCTGTCTTCGAAAACCAACAATTTCTTGCCCCTATATAGGGGTAAGTGTACGCAGGCTACGGGTTAACTATTCGCAGGTTCTTAAACTCAACATGTCCTTAATTAAAACAAATTTAAGATCATTTTTAACAACATATGTTGCCTTTTGTCTGATTTTTTTACTTTTTGCTTTTAGATTCATTTTCTTTTTTGGCCCCTTTCTGCTTTTGCTAAAGGATTTATGAAAAAGAGACGGATAGGGGTTGCCGGAGTAGAGTTTGTTCAAACTAAAAATCATTTTTGTTTGAATTGATAAAAAAATGTTAAGCAATACGTTTTCATTTTATCTCGAATCTGCTTACGGATCTGTCCCTTCTAGGCAACTCACTCCTTCTAATGGGTGATCCATTTCGAGGTTCCCTACTTTTTTAAAGAAAAAAACACAGAAAATTCAAATTTAATGGAGAATGTTTATTATCATTTGAAAGAACATTCTTTGGCATTTTTTTTTTAAAGATTATGTCTATCAAATGTTGGCCGTTGCTACGTCGCAGATGGTCCATCCGTTGAGTCCAATTTTCGATCACTCGTTCGAGCATTTCGACTGGTAACTGGCGAATGACACGCGTGATGTTTTCCTCCAAGGCCGGGTTTGGCGGCATAAGCTTTTGACTTTATATATCCCCACATGAAAAAGTCTAACGGTGTGATATCACACGATCTTGGTGGCCAATCGACCGGCCCAAAACGTGAAATTATGTGCTCACCGAAATGTTCTCTCAATAAGTCCATTGATTGATGCGATGTGTGGGAAGTGGCGTCTTGCTGAAACCATATGTCGCCGAGATCACGAGCTTCAATTTCAGGTATCAAATAGTCGGTTATCATGGCACGATAACGGTCGCCATTGACGGTTACGTTCGCACCGGCATAATTTTACACTCTAGACGTGGTCTATTCGGTCGAATATTATCCAATAATGAATGCTGGGTCTCAAAATGGGTGATGGTATTGCGAATAGTACGCTCAGTAGGCCGATTATGTTGACCATAAGTTGAGCGAAGTGCACGAAACACATTCCTCACAGAACGTGAATTTTCATAATAAAGTTGAACAATTTGTAAACGTTGTTCACGCGTAAGTCTTTCCATTATGAAATGCCAAACAATACTAAAAAAAATAAACTGGACAGCATGACACGACTCACACGTGATCTGTTAAAAAAGGCTATTGAAAAAAGTATCTCTACTTGGATCACCCGTTACAAGGGTTATAGCAGCACTAAAAGTTTGCATTCAATACTCTATTGGGTGCTTAGTGTTTTGTACTATTAATCGATTCAGGCCTTGGAGGAAAACATCACGCGTGTCATTCGCCAGTTACCAGTCGAAATGCTCGAACGAGTGATCGAAAATTGGACTCAACGGATGGACCATCTGCGACGTAGCAACGGCCAACATTTGATAGACATAATCTTCAAAAAATAAATGCCAAAGAATGTTCTTTCAAATGATAATAAACATTCTCCATTAAATTTGAATTTTCTGTGTTTTTTTCTTTAAAAAAGTAGGGAACCTCGAAATGGATCACCCATTACATATGTTCACATGTTTAAACTGAAGCCTTTGTGAAGAAAATAAACACCCTTATATAATTTTTTGCTAATTTATTATTCACCTGAATAATCTGCTTCTTCGTGACCTTTTGTCTTACTTGCGGCTATTTAAATAATTTCGAAAATCTTCTTCTTAACGTGTAACTTTTAAGTTCCTAAAACACTATCCGCAGACTATCGTTTAATCCAAAAAAAAAAAAAACTTCTTTAACAAGTGGTATAATTATTTTTAAAGAGATTGCGTTTACTGTCCATGCTATCGGGGTAAATCTCAAAAGTTCGTTCTACGTAAATACTTTTTCGCTGCTTGAGGAGTAGGAATCGAACTGCCACTTTAACGAATCCAATTTAAGTTTCCTTACCCCATAAAGTTACAATGACGTTGCGATCGGTCGAAGGAGTAGTTGTTATCGTAAGTAATAAATTGACATTGCTGCAACGAGTACGTTTAAACTTAAATACTCTCGGGCGACTTGTCCAAAACTCAGCACTTTACAACAAACTTAATACATTTAGTGAGTAAGTAAGGTAAGGGCGTGAGCTGGCTAATCAAGTTAAAATATATGTGATTGCACCAGGAAAGAAGTTTTAAGGGTTGGTTAATAGATTGTTATTTCGGATTCGGCGTTAAACCGGATGTCCTCTTTTTGTATCTGCAATAATAGCTTCGCATACAAATATGAAGAAAGAAGCTAGGTTTGAGGCCCTATTTGGTCTGTTAAGCCAAATATTTCATGTCATCATGCTTAAAGGCATTAACACGAACTGACTGTTGATTTATATTGTTGTAAACTTAAAGTAAATGGTTGTACACGAAATTGAAGCGGAAAAATTCCAGAATAAACAAATAATTATTTTGTTTGGATAGCTAATAGTTATGCTGGGCGTTCGAGTAGAACAAAAGAGTAAAATATACCCATATTAAAAGGTCTGTTATAGGTCGCTAACGACCGACAACTGACCACCACTTAATGCTTTCACATTGAACTCGGACCAGGTTTATTTTGATATTTCAATCATCTGAAATGCTAGATGCATAATTTTTTTGTAAATTATATTATTTGAATAGAACGAATTCAAATATGTTGAAATTAATATTAGCATTTGCAATGAGAGCGGGAAAACATAATGATTTTGATAGCAGTTTTCGACTCTCAAGTCCGCCACTACGAAAAAAAACGAAAACAAATGCTTATGCAAATTGTGAAACTTCAATATAGAAAAGCTGTTCTTATTATATAAAGGCAATTATGAAACGCAGAGTGATGTGGAAAAAGGTGAGTTTCTAATTACAGTTTAAAATAATACAAAACTTATGGAAGAACTTCCGTTTTTAATGTTTTAGCAAAAAATCAGTTTTCTGAGCGGTGTAAAAAAAACACAATAATTAATCGAGTAGTACCAAAATTCTCAGATTTTTATTAAAAACTAGCTGCCCGGCCCGGCTTCGCCCGGGTACTGTTTCGTTTTAGGGTCCGTAATAGTATTTTAGTGTTAGTAGTATTTATTTTCTCAAAGCTGACCTGAGAGATTTTCTCAATATTTTTTTCCGTAAGAACCTTGTACAGAGTATTAGAAAACTACAAAATCGGTCAAGCCGTTTTCATGTTATGTCGTGACAACGGAAAACGGGTTTCATTTCTATATATATAGATAGATAGCATTTTAATGCATACACCCTTACTAATAAACACTGATTAACTAATCAGTGACTAACTTTTGACATTTTCGCGAGTATTTCTTATGGGGAAAACTGTCAAGCTAGCCATTCATTAGCTAATCAGCGTTTATTAATATACAGGGATAGTGTATTTCATATTTATTGACTCCCTCTAAGTATTACCAGAATGCTGGAAAATAACATTCCACCAAATAACAAACATAAACTTTTCCATTGCATCATATCCCTGGCAATAGGAACTAAGTCAAAATGACACGTTCACAGTTGCAACGAAAATAATACTGGAGCCAGCTAAAGCAATGCATCCGCAGTTTTAGAATCGGTATTTAATCTTGTGTCTAAACCGTTATAGGAAGTATTCTCACGTATACTTAGATGAAATGGTATCCTTGAAAACATTTTTCTCATTTGAAAAGTACATTTTAGATTCGATGTTATGGTAGTTCGAAATGGAATGGTTAGTTTCTATGCTTCAATCGGTGCATTCATGTCCAATTAACTTACGATAAACATTTTGAGTGAAGTTTTTATGGAGGGGCAGATTTTTCGCCAACCACTCAAATGGGTTATCCTTTACTACAGAAGAAGTCAGAAATGTGGACAAATGTTCCACTATTTTTTTCTCAACTCTTTCTTAATAAAATGATGATAAGTCATTTTATAAAAAAAAAGAGTTGAGAAGGTTTCCCTCACACGTGCCAGTGTTACAAAATTGTGCTGCCATTAAATCTCATTTTAAGCCTGGCAATCATATCAGTGACATATATATGGAAAGACAGACCTACAGACAGATACATGGCTAGATCGACTCGTATATATTGAATTATTCAAATGTTTTTATTACCTAGTTCCAAAATTCCATTTAAGCTTTTACAATCCAACTTTTGCAACTCATAGCAGTGACAAGTGTAGTATGTTCCAAATAATCTAAGAAACCTGAATAGATAAACACTAAATACATACTCACAAATTATTCCCGTCGATTGATTTCTCTAGGAATTTATTTGCTGCCGTTTGGGAATTGAAGACTCCCTCTGATGGTACAACCATCAGTATATATTATGATGTCCTGAAGGAGCTGGCAGTTATTACACATTTTAACTACAATATTAACATGTTGTTTTATCAACACCACAGATTTAAGATTACATTGTATTTGATAAAATGCCAATTCAAATCGGTATCAGAAATCAGTAGTGACTTTATCAATTGTCCCCCAAATGGTCATCTCATGTAATCGTATATCATTTTTCAGTCATTTTGGGTCATCCCGGAAACTAATTCAGATGATCGTGAAATCGTTTGTCACGCCAGCCGCTATTGTAACCGGCAGCCAGCCCTGTCATCCAGATGGCCAGGCGAACCTTTTATCCATTCTGGAACAAAAATCATTGGAATGAATGTCATTCATGTAGATTTTATGTGAGCCAAGGGAAGACTGCAACGGAAATCCACTGAATACTATCTATGAGCATAAAAGTGAACTTCCGAATCATTTTCATTTGCCAAAAATCCTCATTTTCGTTACCAGAGACACCGAAATGTAAAGGGATTATTTAAGATTTTTCGTGTTCCAGCTGTATGGTCCAGTTATAGGTAATATTAAAAAAACATCATTAGAATATTTCTTTTTGCGTTTTTTCTAAATAAATTGAATTATTGGTAAGTTGGTGTTAAACGATGCTTATGAATTTTAATTCATTCCAATAACGCTTTTTGTATGTTGAACGTGTAGCCAGGCACTAAACAATTTAATATCATTTTAATTATAAATTGCACTTTAAATAATAAAAATTAATTTTGTTGTAAATTCTTGAAAGGTGTTGTTAATTTTTGGTTCTACGACTCCGATTCCAAAAATACTTTGTTTATTGAACCATCAACATTTACGAGGAGTTTCGGTTCAATTCATCGATATTATTTGTCGTTTCTAGTTTATGTACTTTTTTTTAGCCTCATTTAATCCATTAATCGATTTAATACTAATGAAGTTTTTTAATTTAAAAATAAATTTATCCAAACATGTATAAAAAGAAAAATTTCCTTGAGAGTCCTTTTATGTTCTTCAATGATCAAACTCTACTTTTCTAAACAGATTTCATCAAAATAAAACATAATCGTTCCAATGATATTTATTCACGTCTTCGATTGTCCCAATCTAATATTAAACTTTTGAATGATTAACCCTAACCTCTTCGATTCCCAGGTAGACTTCGGACGCGGTAGAGGAAGACATCTAGTGAAATAGCGCGCACAAGTAGAAACCGATCTCAACCAACTTGAAGTGTGCAACTAGAGGCATTTATCCAAGGCCCGGGCTAATTGGAGAGGCATGTTGGCTGAGGGGCAGGTTCATTCTGACTATAGCGCCACTTAAATAAGTAACCCTAACCTTCTTCCTCCAATATGGTGATTTTAATAGCAGAATTATTTAATGCTTACTTACCATCTTGTTAAATAAAATTTAAGTTTCGTTCTGTTTAATGATGATTTTCAATAATATCTATAACTAGGACCTTAACAGAAATTCATCATTTGTAAATAATTGTTCGTTTCACCTCCAACATGCATCATTTGAATTAAAGCTTACAAAATTATTGTGAGTCAGTCCATAATGTCAGCATCCAAATGCACCAACCCATCGATATTATTATTGTGAACTGCATACTAGTAATTTCTAATGGAAGGATGATGACATTGGAATTTGGACGTACAACGAAACTGTAACTTGACCCCCGGTTCAAACCTTTGATTTTCCGGAATGAAATATTTTTCGGATCAATACACAGTTGCACATGCACAAGGTACATTGGTTCCTGCGTGGTTACTTCATAGAATAGGTGTATTTGGTGTTGCTTTCGTCATTTGTGTTTGGTTCCATGCAAATTATAATAAGGAAGCTTAAAGTCGACCAATTAAGTTAATTCACTGTGTCGTATACTTACTATTTTTTTTTATATTTTCGCAATTATAGTTTGATATGTTAATAAATAAACTGACAAGACTAAGAATACTAAATAGCCATACATTTCCAGGCAACTGATCGCTGGTTAATTTAATAAAGGCATTGGCGATTGGTGCAAGAGTTTTTAAATATACATTTTCGTTACTTTTTTAATAAGGAGAAAGCTTATTATTTATTTTTAGAATTATAAACATGAAAAGCTACAAATCATTCGAGTAGTATCAAGAAAAACTTATCTAAAATTACCCCTTGGATGTCGACATAAAATAGGAGGTCCCGCCATCGTGCAAGAAGTACACACGCAAACATGAATGTTTTTTGTTATAAAGAAAAAAATGTCTGATCTACAAGAAAACACCTGGCCCTGAGATGATGTGTGTTTTTGACTTTGAGACTTACTTGTACCTTACCTTACCTTACTTGTTGTTTTGTCTTGGCCATAAGTGTTGAACTGGATGAGGAATATTTTTGGCTTTGCATATTGCTGGATGAAAATTGTCAAAAGGCATTGCTTGCGAGCTTTGCAATAGTATAATAGGTATTATGTATGTCATCCTTCAGCAAATTTTAATTTAACACTTAAAGGTTTATATATTCGGAGACTGGCATTCGCCAGTTATCCATTGTTTTAACGTACCTACGTAAGTATGCGTCATCACTTAATTCGTGTGATAATATTGCATTTTATTGTTATTCCTAGTTAAATACTTCGAAGGTTCTACCCTTTAAGTCTTCTTACTAAATTTTTAATATGAATTAGCTCAGTTACTTATAAAATGTCGTGGTTACTACCACTATTTTCGTTTACTTTTTAGATCTTCCTGAACTCATTCTGTATCATTTATAGCTTTAGATCTCTACGTAGATCAGCGTTTCTTATATATCATGGCGTATTAACAATATTGCGTAGTACTTTATAGCTTTTTTTTATTTGGGCACCCCCAAAGCTGTAGATCAAGGGTCATTCTTAAGTTCGAGTAAATAACTGCATTGATATTTATTTACACATTTTTACATATTTGTAAAGTTTTTATACCTAATTTGACTTCAGTTTATTTAGTTGCATTTGCCATTTATTAGTAAATTCAGATATATCATTTACAGTCCTTTGCAGTTTTTCAGTTACTGACTTCACGGTTTTACCAACCGCAAGAACAACTGTCTCATCTACAAAACAGTAGTTTTCTTATTTTGTGGTGGGTCGTTTGTGTATAAAAAAAAAAAAAAAAACAGAACGGATTCTAATACGCTTCCTTGATGTACGCCAACTTTTTTATGTTTTAAAGTGGGTAATAATATTCTTGTTTTATTTTAAATGATCGATCCGTTATATAAGAATATATGAACATTCTTTTTTGCCATACTTTATCCAAAGCCTGTATTACATCAAGAAAGATAGTCTAATCCTTATTCTTCTTGATCAGTTTTTCAGTGTATCTAATCTATTGTTGAATACCTTTCTCTGAAGCCAAATTGATGGTTTTATTTTCTTCTATGATAGCAATTTTTTTTTTTGCTAAATGCAAATACAGTATGGGCAGCAAGGAACTCGATATTAGGAGGAATAAATAAGTAGAATAAAGTAAACCAAGCCAAAATTTAATGTTCACTAAACAATATATTTCATTAATTTAAATTTGAAAGTACATCTGGAACGCTATCATTTTGTCTACTTCTGTGCTTTTTTGTACACAATATTTTTGTTACTTTGTCTGTCGCGAAAACAAATAAGTCTGTTGGTTTTCCGACAAGGGAACAGGCCACGTGGATGGATTTTCCAAATTAATACCGCAGGCGATAACAACTGCATCTCTGATTTGTTTCTGTAGATTTTGATGCGGTAATCCGGCCAATTTCAGCGAGTTTAAAAAAAAATGGTGGGTGGTTACGAAATCAACCGATTTGTATATCACCAATTCGCCAGCAATATAATTTGGAAGCAAATGTTGTATTGATGAATATGGGTTAAAAAAAATTAATGGAATCTGTTCCTGTTCCGTAAATCAATAAAGGCTTGATAATTTTTCTTTGGAGTGATTTTAATTGCAAAATCTTGATTTGACTTTTTTTATGATCCATGATCAATGTCCGTGTTCCGGTTTCAGCTTTATTAAGATATCTTAAGCTGGGCATCCACGATCACTCATGACATGAATGTCGCTTCCAGCGTGATTGTTTTTTTTCTTTCACCAACAAAGCCACCCAAAAAAACAACTAAAAATAAATTAAACAAGGTACAACGGCTTGCCTGTCTGGGCATTACCGGAGCTATGCGTACCTGTCCCACGGCGCTATGGAAGCATTAATAGGACTAACACCTCTCCACATTTATATAAAAAAAGTGGCAATTCGCAGCTCAGCAAGTTTGACACAAGCGGAAGAATTAAACATTAGTGAACATCTAAAACTAATTGAACTTCTATCCGAACTTCCAGAACTTGACATGATCTGTGCGGTTACAGACCGCTTACCAAAGACACTATGCTTCGACAAAAGATTCTCAACGGAGATCACAACCAGAGAAGCATGGTGTAGCAACAACCCTCCAAACTGCCTAAACGGCCTAAAGTGGTATACGGATGGTTCTAAAATGGACTCAGGGGTAGGAGCTGGCATACATGGACCAAATAAAAACATCTCAATACCTATGGGAAAAAAACCTAGTGTATTCCAAGCTGAGCTCCATGCCATAAAAGAATGCGCAAACCTAATACACAACTCAGGTATTAAAGGCGCAAACATCCATATATTCACGGACAGTCAAGCAGCTATAAAAGCCCTTAGCTCACACATCATTGACTCCAAATCAGTACTACACTGCTTCAACTCCCTCCAAACACTCAGTTCCAGGAACAAAACCAAACTATGGTGGGTCCCCGGACATAAGGGAGTTGAAGGTAACGAAAAAGCTGATGAACTAGCCAGAAAAGGTTCGGAAACCCCCTTCATTGGACCTGAACCCTTCTGTGCAATCCCCAAATCAGCCATAAATCTAGTCATAAAAAACTGGGAACAAAACAGATGTGTTTCATACTGGGGAAACATCCCAGGCCTAAGACAGGCCAAAAGAGCTATTCAGCCCTTCAAATCAGATGCCAACAAGATACTAAATCTTCGCAGGCACGATATCAAAAACTTAGTAGGCTACCTAACTGGTCATCACGGTCTGCGATATCACCTAAACAAAATGCGTCTAGTCGACTCACCGGAGTGCAGACTATGTCTAGAAGAAGACGAAACAGCCGAGAATATCATATGTGAATGCCTGGCCCTTTACGGTATGAGAAGAGAATCTTTCTTCAAGGAATTCTTAAGTCCCGAAGAATTGAGGAAATCTTTGGCTGAAAGTATTATCAGCTACATTAGGAAAGTAGAAGCGCTACTAACCTAAAAAGCATCTGACGGCAAGCACAAGAGATCTTTTAGGTCGATGTGTATATTACTGCTTAGGCAGGTCAGAATTTAAAAAAAAAACCACTATCACTCATGAGTGTCATTCCTAACTTTTGCTTCTGCAACGGAGATAGCAGGTTCTCAAGATAATTTGTTATATAAATAAATCCTTCAGCCTAGATCTTAACCTCGTAATAAATTAAAGGTGGAACTAATAGTATGTGTACTTAAAATAATGTTTTACATCTGTTGCCTTTCATAACAAGTGGTATTATTTTCGCTATTATCAGCTGTGCTGCTGCGAAATTCTCAGCTTTTCAACCACTAAAATTTATGATATATAAAATACAGTCCATTTTTTATTTGATTTCTTTTACTTATCTTATAGAGGACACAACTGTATAACTAATTTAATTCATAAGGTCTTGGTGCGATTTTGGTCATCGTCAAACTTTCTATGACAATTTATACGTATAGCCGATGTAATGTAAGCTGTTCTAATTTTGCATGCTGACAAAAATGTTCTATGAAACGGAATTGCACAGAACACATAACCACCCTTGTTAGGCCATAGCTTCAGTAAACATTTCATGATAAAAATATTTTAATTCCACATTTCGTTGGCCCCTTGCCCTCCAGACATGACTGCATCAGATTTATTAAAACAATCGTTTTGATTAATAACTAAAGCGATTCCCTCTTCAACTCTGCTGTCAATAATGAACAATCTGATAAGATGCATTGCTGAGTTACGTTGCTGATGAGCTTGGACTGCCCGTCTATCATTAATCTTCCGCTATATAGGTCCTTACCATTACTACCCCTAAATTAAAATCAGTAAAGTCAGTTGGTATCCAAACGTGAGTCATTTTTGTTTAATGTTATTTGTTCTTTAATTAATAGTCACACAAAACGAATTCGTTTACTGAGTTTTATGTAATCATTTATGTTCCAGTAAGTAAGAAAATACGATTACTTACACGATAACAACACGAAAACGATAACAACGTAATTTTAATTTAAAACAGGACCCCAGATTACGAAAGTAAATATACAAAAAATTGGTCAACCATCTACTCCTTGCTGTACAAATTCGTCAAATTTAAAAGTTAGTTTCGACACCACCAATGATGTAGATTGTCACATCTCTCTTTTTTTTATATTTTCCCGTCAAAAAGCCCGTGATGTTCAAAAACAACTCTTTCAACATGCGCGATGATTTGTATAGTTAGAGTGGAATCCATGCGACTAAAATGAATGCTAAAATCCTCTGACGATTCATATAGACATGTACCATTTGATTTTGTCACTGCCAACTTTAAAATAATGGCGTTTTCAATCGGTAAAAAAATGTGTTATCGGAAGCATTTTCCTCTTCAAACAATTTTTTTCTGTATGGTTCGGAGTTCTCAGATGCTTCCGATAACATATTATAGTAGATTTGTCCCGTATAAATCATTTTTACTGGTTATTGAAAATTACATATCTGGCATTAACGGCCCATACAGGAAGTTATTATATTTGCCATAAACAATAGGACGTTCTGTTTGTCGCCGACTCCTAAATGCAAATTTATGAAGCTTTACATGACAGTGTTACTTTTGGGTGTTAGTTCAGACTTTCGCAAGAGGTGGAGCAGTGACAAAGACTTAGGTGTTGTTACTTTCGGGATATGAAACAGAGACCCCACGGTTCCGTACGTAATTTTCTTATGCAAATTCATTTCTAGAGTTGAAATCTGTAAGAGTCAGTAAAAATAATATTGTACGGGAACAGACCAATTTGTTAGCAATAGAAAATGCCAAAGACTTATAAAAATTATATTGTCGAAACAATTCTACCAGTTATCGTAAGCTTTCTGCTGTGAATAAATTCTTTTTGAATAAAAGTCATACTTTCATCCATTGTCAAAATACTTCCAAAAAATTTGCTAAGCTCTTCCGATAACTTATTCCGCTCCACAGTATCATACTGGGGCTCTATTACATAAAACGAAACGAACGGCAAGTAAACGAAATAGAAGTAAACGATAGTCACGACAAAGTGCGATTGTGTAAAACGAGAAATTTATGACAGCTCAACGAAAACGAAAGCTATACGACTACCCAATACCAGTCGTAAGAAATTACGAGTATCGTAAAATCAAGAACGATACTCGTTTTATGTAATCGAATTTCAACGAGAACGAAGTGATTTCAACGATATTCGTTTTATTAAATATGGCCCCAGGGTAACAGCTTTAGAGTTTCCCAAACCTACGGCGTATCGTATCGAAAATGATACTTAATTTCGATCATCTTTATTTTTGGTTATTGGTTATTGGTATTGGCTTTTCATACGAAAGCGATCATACATTTTAAATTATTTTTAGTCCATTCCATTTTTTTTTAATTAAATACAAATTCTCATCCAAAGCGATTTTGGTGAAGCCTCCTATGTCGCCTATAGGTTAAAACTAAGAATTAATGACGTTAGTGGTAGGTAATTAGCACTATTCCTGTAAAAAAAGAGGTAACACCAAGTAAAGGTGTCATCCTTTTTCCGTTAGGTAAGCAGATCTTATACATGCATCATATAGGCAGAAAAAAATAAGAAGGATATATTAAGAACCCACAACCAAATCGATACTCATCCCCATTGCCCACTTATACCAAGCAATAGACACTTAACAACATGCATTTGCAATTTCAGTGCACTAGGGATGAAAGTTAGTAAACTTGTTTTATGAAAGAAAACAAAAATTAATATTTTAGAAATTTTAGAAAAAAAGCTCAAAACAACGAAAACAAATGAAAACATCGTTTACTGCCAGATTATAAGATAAAATTATGTATTTTTTTTTTTCGTTTTTATTCTTTTTTTTTTAACATAAAACATGTTATTCTGTAATTTGTACATTGTGATAGAAATAAATGTTTTCTTATACTTTGTGTGCGTGTGGTTGTGTATGTGCCATATTAACTCGTATTATTTTCAAATATATAATAATTTTACAAAATGATTAGTACAAAATGTATTTTATAGAATTGTTTTGTCTTTAATTTGTTTTAAATAAAATAATGTAATTGGATTGCATTTTTTGTTGTATTTATACAGTGCGCGGAAATGGGGATGAGCTCTTGTTTCTAGTAAGTTTTAATTTTGTGTTAAAATAAATTTTAAACAACACTAATGGCCGCCGTCAGGGATATATTAGCTGGGTGTGTTCATTTTCTACTTTGTACGCCTGCAAAAGAAAAGGGAAATACAATTTTTTGTTCAGTAAATAAAAAGAATTTCAAAATTATTAATAAATTTGTTGCTTAAATAGGTTTTTGTTTTTTTATTATTTGTTAATATTTTTTATTTTTTTCGGGTTTTTCATCATTTTTATATAGTAATAACCTACATTTATACGCGCTAATATAAAAATAAATCACATATATATATTTTTTTGTTTATCCTTTTTTATCAGTTGTATATATATATACGTGTGTATCTTGGGGTTATGTTTTTCTTTTATTTATATAGTATATATATATATATATCTATATATTATTTTAAATATGTTTTAATGAAAAAATAAATTATTTTACTATTACATTAATTTGTTTTCTTTATAATAAATAGCAAAATAAAACAAAACCAACGATGCTATATGCTATGGTAATACATTCAAATATATATTTTTGTTCTATGATAATGATAAGATATACTCATATGTATAATATATTTTCATTTTGTTTTTTTTATACTTTTTTAAGTATGATAGTAATGGAAAGGGAAGAACTACAACATTTGACAACAATGTACTATGTGTTATTTTTTAGAGCTTTGAAATGTGGAGAGTAAAAAATTCATTCATGGCGATAAGGTTCAGGATAAATAATTTTAAAACTGAACAGAGCAAGGTTCAGCAAAAAATATTCGCTAAAGACTCTGGATAAGTCAGAATTATAACAGAATCAGAAGACATTGTTAAACAAATGTCAGCAATTAGTCGATTTGACTCAGGGCCTCCACGCTTAGTAGTCCAATACACTAACCAACACCATCGATAAAAGTATGGCTTTCAAATTGAATTTCCGTATAATTTAGCAATCCACAAAATAGTTTATCCTCTGAATTGGTCCAATTAAAGTACCATTAGTATCTACAACATCAACAATGGTCATCGATAATCTGGGGGAGCAATCGATTAAGATCAACAAACTCTAAGTAAGACAAATTGGGCCGAAATTTGAACCCTGAGCAGTTTACTAATAATGATGTCCTCTATAAACAATAAGTGTTTTCGCTGCTCCATCTCTTGCGAAAGTCTGACAAACATCCTAGTGTAACACTACAAATTTGCCGTTTGGATTCGGCGTTAAACAGGAGGTCCTCATGTGGCAAATTTCAGTATATATACATTTTATTTTTCATTCTCATTTTAATGAAACGAATAATACAAAGTCCTTTTTGTTAAGAAACAAGCACCAGCATTTCCACCTACATCATCTCCGCGCGGTCTTTTAGCATTATAAGGGTCCAATTATAGCTATCCTTAAATAACTTCATTGGAACACAAAACATGATGGAATTGAAATTTTAACTCCATAGCTGGTTATAGGAATCATTGGTGTTTCATTTGGGTGGCAAGAACGTTTCAAATGAGGTTTTTGAATGATAGCTACAACTGGGCCCTAAAGGGCTTTCATAAGCGACTTGACAACTTCAATATTTTATTGTGATCGCATCCTTAAACCGATTACTGAACTGTCAATGTCAAAATATTCAGTAAAATCAACATTTTCATCATGATGAAGTACATGAAGGAACAACGTTTACAAATAATTAGAATTTACTACTGAAATTCCGAGTCGGTGGTCGCAACTTTAAGAGCGCTGATGCCAATTTTCGACCATAATTCTCGTCCTCGTAGGGAGCACTTAGGACTTAGTCCCTTAAGACTATAAAACCCAGTGATATAGATACAAGGATAGTTAAAGATTGGAAGTAGGTGGGAAAAGAGTGTGGTAAAAGTGAGCGTTAATTTTATATCTCTGTAGATTGTAGTCATTCGGAAATATTGAAAAAGGAGTGTGTTTTAAAAACGATACTTTACCGAAAACAGGCTTTAAACAATTTGAATGATCGGATGAGGCTGCAGGAGTATTACGTTTTTCAAGTAGAATCAAAATGCAGGAGCCCACACCCATACGTGCGAGTTGATTACGAATCTTGGAAAAATGTACAGATATTAGCTAAATCTGATGGAGTAAAAAACCGCTTACATCATTTCAGGAGCCCTAGGCAACTAGATGGTTCCAACGAAGGTCTGGGCTTTAACTTCAACTCCTTCCATTTTGAGATTAGCTACATTTATATCTCGCTTCAGAGAAAGGAGATAGCACTGTGTTTTCGACACATTAAACTCAACTTGGTTGTTGGTACCCCATAATTGTATCAATTTCGGAATTGAGTTCAGTTTACATTCGCTGGCGTTGCGACTCAACAACTTGGGACTCTAAACGAAGTCAAAAGAGCTGTAGTCCGCAATTGAAAGGATTGGATTACAAGTCAGAGAGAATAGGTCTTTAATGAAAATTATAAAAAGAGTTGATGAGAGAACTGAGCCTTGGGGTACACCAGCGTTTGTTGAAAAGGAGTTCCAAATTAGCCCACCCAATACAACTTGTATTGATCTGTTACCCAGAAAACAAGTAATACATTTTATGGATGTTTTATCGACTCCAAGTCTTATGCAACAGCGCTATACCACACTCTATCGAAGGGTTTTGAAACATAAAGAGCAACAATTCTTCATTCACCGAATTGGTGAACGCTACGGGTCCGTTTTTCACTATGGTAGAACGTTGTTGTTGAAAACCATACTGACGTCAACTAAGAGATGATTTCTTTTCGAAATAACTCAAGTGGTGATAATAAGAGCTAGTTTGAAAAGCAGGTTTTATCGCCCTTATGAGAATTGGCTAAATATTAGCAAGCTACTCCGACAGCAACCTCTAGTCACCATTCAAACGAAGAAATACAACAGTTGTCTCTTCAGGCTAAGAATGCAATTTAATAATGAAGCCCTCACTGGATCCCAGTACTGCTCTAAAGAGATAACGCATGGACCGTTTCAAAACTGGATGAAGAAATCCTTGATCGCCTGGTCGAGTTGACGGGCTATCAGGACAAAGATTCAACGATAAATTTTTCGAGCTGTACTGTGCTATGGACCGGGCTAATTAGAAAGGCATCTTGGTTGAGGGTTCGTTGAACAAATAAAAAGTAATTTATGTTTGCAATCCACTAATTATTTATGGCACACCCCAAAAAAGCTGGGCAATACCTTTGACAACCAGGTGGTATTGTTATTATAGTATATGGATGTACCACCTATGTGTCATGAAATACCACGCGAGCAGTATGGTATGTGCGTGGCTTAATACTTGCATTCTTACCGTGGTATACATAGAATTCTGCCGATCCTAGCGCCATTCATCCTAAGTGGTACGTTAAAGAGTTATATTTTCCATTGTCATTTCTCAACTCATACTACATGAAGCGTTTGTAACCACCCAAGGTATTGCCAATACAAAGGTATCAATGCCATAGTATTAATACCACCAATGTGTCAAAAAGGTATAAGAAAAAAAGTTAAAATGGGGTTACCACTTTTAAATTGGAGATATCGTAATTCGAGGTGAAATAATCATCACAATAATTTAAGCCAAATACAGTCGAATAACTCAACATTTAGCTTGGCAGACTTTCGACTTATTTCGAAATAGTCTTGGAATTCACCAATCAAATTAAAATTCATTTAAAAAAACACAAACATTGTTGCCAAACAAAACGAACAAACTATGCCTGAAAATAAAAGAGTTCACTCTAGAAGTTACATTTTAAAACTTAACCCATATTTTTTGTTCAAATATAGCTAAATACAATAATAAATAATGTATAACACTGATTGATAGATATTACGAAAAATAATAGGTAGTTATGATTTTCTTTTCTCAGTCAATTTAAGTTTTGCTTCTTTTTTTTTGAAAATGTACCATTTTTTTAGAAATAAATATTTTGTAGTTCACATTTTATAATGCATATATCATAGTTGTTATTAAAAAATCTTGTTTGTTTGTTTTCATAAAAGTTGTTGTATAAAAAATGTCTCGTATATAGAGCACATTTTTAAATTATTTGCTTGTTTTTTTCCCTAAGACATTGTCATTTTATTTATTATGGAGTGAATCGTTTTAGCAAATAATTAATTTAATTTATATATATAAACAGAAAAAACAACAAAATAATAATTAAATATTATGATGAAATGTATTTTATAGAAATTGTAAGCTACGGCTTTTGCTTTAGATACTTTTTTTTTATAAATTTAGACTTGTGGGTATTTTTCTCGTGGTTGTTTTCGAATTTCACTTTTAAGTCTTAATGTTAACTCGTTTTTTTTTTGTTTACTTTTATTTTATACACTTAAGAACATATTAAATCTATTTATTTAATTTTATTTTTATACTCTAATGTAATCGTATTTAATTTTTGTTTTTTTTTTTAGGAATTTTTTTTTATTTATTTTTAGGCATACCAGTGGGATTTTTTGAATTAACTAGAAGATGTTGTTGGTCTCTAAGCGATAGATACAGGCTGATCTGCAGGTTTAACAGAATTATATTTGGCACGTTAGTTAACACAACAAAAATTAAGTCACAAATCAGTTGACTGTAAAAATTCCCAATGAACGATGGTATTGGATTAGTAAAGTCGAATTTATCGAGTTCGAGTTAGTGGGACTAATATTTTTTTCAGGTATGGAATTAACCATTTAACAAGAACATCCAGACAAAGTATGGTTGAATTCAGAAATGCAGAATTGTTGCAATCTTCCTCGTTTAATTTTGTAGAAGAACAAGATTCAGCCTCATTTAACTCCATACCAAAACACGACAAAAGAATTTGGTATTACGTATGGCGAATTTGGTTATGTGTGTGGAATGCATTAGTGACATTTGGAGTAATACAATAATAAGGGCGTTAAGGAAATTGGGGATAAGAAGAAAGGAGGTACCGAAGCACATTGGTAATAAATGACTGTAAGCTATACAGGGAAGGAATAACAGAATTTGGTATAGCATTCCACATTCGTGTTGTTCTGCTTACATACCAATCTATTATTTTAATGTACGTGTGAAAATATGCATGATGCTAAACTTATTTACATCCATAACATAGTGAGTAAAGCGGCTGAATTGTTGAATGGGCGGAATGCAACTGGCTTTTTAATTTGAGCAAAGAAGATATTGCAAACTAAAGAGACCGCTATTCCTATGTCTCCTGTAAGTCCCAGGGGGATTCGGCCCCTACTTTGCGCGTTTTCGGGTGGTGGATAGAGAAATCCGGGAAACCTAAGTATCCTGTCATTCGGTACTAGGATGGTATGCGCGAATGACGTTATAGCAGGTCATCTGTTAAGGCCCATAGTGAACCAAGTTGGATTAATGATTGATAAGCAATTGAAGTCATTTAAAAAAAATAGTATGGACTCATGAAGTTGGAGAGTTACCTGGTGTTACTGCTGAACACTCACTCACTGCTGAGTAACTTAGGAGAGTGTGGACTGCGTTTGTTAGGGACCCATAATGAAGATCGTTCGGAGCCTGGCCAGAGGCTATAGTCTAGTACCACGGGAATCGGGAGCCCCTAAGCCATATGGTCCTCGGACTGCATGGCTAGCCTAATTGGGAGGTTGGCTTTTTTGTGGGAGTATCGTGGTGGCTGCGGGTGCCCGTTTTTGTCGGGAAAGTATAGAATCTATGGTCTATGAAGTGATAGACTTTGGAATACCAGAGATGAGATAGATCTCGGTCCTTAGCAAGGATGAAGTTCGTGTCTGTGATGATTTCCAAAATTGTCCTACGTTGGGGTGTTAACCAACACTTTTCTATTGTTCTGGTATTGTGGGCAGGCCCAACATGAAATAAGAGCTGTAATGGCTAGGTGTTCTAGTTAAGCATACTTTACATTATCTGTCTCCTATAAGTTTTTTCGCATGCGTTATCTAAGAGGTGCAATATTGTTTTTGGTGCACACGACCAGAAGTGGAGTTTGAACTCAAATTTGGGGTGTGTAAACGCTTTATATGATGTGTCCAGATTAGAAGGTATGATATATTTTCTATATCCATTTAAGCAACCTAGACATTTCCCTGTGTTCTAAGCGACTACGAATTTGTGATCGTTACAACGTAAGTCATTACTTGCGCATATACCGAGCATGGAAAGCTTTACGATTTCTTTAACGTAAAAGCCATTCGTAGATAATGGCTGCAGATTTTGTGTTTTGAAAGCATTGATTTTCACTTTGTTGGATTAACCCCATTTGATAATGCTGTCTAGGTCGGAATTCAATGTGGTTACATTTTGTTTTGTTTAGAGTCGACATTCGATGAGGGAGACGATAGACGTCATCAGCGAAGGAATGAATTGGAATAAAAGTTACAAACTGGAGATTATTTATTAATATCGAAGACCCGTTTGTCGATTTGGTCGGCTTGATGCAAAATCCTGTTTAATACCTTTGAAATATCAAGTGCAACAATCGTGCTTTCTCCACCATGGTGGGTGGATAGATTGGTTCCTCTTTACGGTGAGATATGTCATCAAATCATCGGTGGAACGTGTTTCGAGATACTTTATAATGTGACTATTTATTAGCGTTGACCTTGGAAAAAAGTAAAAGTAAGTGCAATTAGGCGGTTACTGAAGGGAAAAGAGGATTCGCCCTTGTTTTGATACAGGCTAGACAAATGCAGTTTTCCATCTACTCCGAAAGAGTTCTGATGAGTAGGATATATTGAAAATATAAGCTATTTTGATGGATCGTATGTGGAATCTAAGAGCGGCGAGGACGCTGGCATTTTTCGCTACGCAATATCGATTTAAAAGCGACACTCCTACAAAAACGACAACACCATTGGGGACTGAAGAACCGCTTTTATGTTGGCCAAACTGAAGAGCTTACCACCCTATATACATACATTAGACGAAAAATAATCTCGTATTTCTGTTTTAAGTTTGTGGAATATGTTTATTTATGTGCCTTAGGACCTACAAAAAATACCACCAGGATCTACAGACAAACTTTTCCATTTGACAATTGGGTTCAGCATGGTGTCGAATTAGAATGTATTTTTGTTTGGTTGCAGGATTACAGCTGAATCAAAACATATCTGGGAACTATTCACCATCTCGAGTTCATGGATTTTAAACTTTAAAAATCCATTTACACTTTTTGCCACGACACACATCAAGCACTGAAAAATCCCATAGTTCCTTGTATCTATTTATATCACATTCAAAAAAGTTAATTTATATCTCGGAACTCACATTAAATATCCCTTCGCTGGCTCAATTTAAGTTCACTTCGTCACTGTATTATAAAATCCATCGGAAATCTATACTACCGATCAGTTATTTACTTCACTGACTACAAGTGAACATAACTTCGAAAAATTATACCTCCGGTTTTCTGTGATAAAGGTGAAGGATCCTGCAAAGCCTAGTAACTCCGAGAGAAGAGCTAACTGAACCTCAAAGTCAAAGCTTCAAGATTTTTTAAGATTTGAAAATTTGTTATTAGTTATTACCAAATATTCTTATTAAGCCGACGATATGTAGGTTTGGCTCAGCTCAGATCGGCGTGAAAAAATCTATAGGTTTCATTTTTTTCATTTGAACACGATGTCGTTCAGCATCTCTGTTTGAAAAAACTGTATTGAGGCGTTGCACAGGTTGTTGAACAGGTTGCTATCGTACCCCATCAAATCAAGAGGTGAAAGAATATGTCCCTTTTAAAATGCTGCAGTTGCCATTTGAGTTTAATCCTCATTTGGAACTTATGCATAATAATAAACACGCAGCACTGAACGGCTTTTAAATCATATTCATAGAATGTGTACCGGCTATGAATAAATCTTGGCAAAAACCTTGCAACTTCTAAAAAGCAAATAGAAGTTCTTTATCAATTATTCGAGAGAATCACTACCCCAATATTTGCATTGAAGGAACAATCAAACTCTGCGAATATAGTTATAAATGAGGAATCAATTTTTCAAGTTATTCCTGTTCCGTCTTTCAGTGAGGTATCCTTAGATTATTCAGTATTTAGAAGTAAAAAGTTCAGTATTCCGGTGAGCAAGAACTTCTTGACGAACTCTTTGGGTCAGTCATTTAGAATGACATTAGAAGATATGCCTGCGGACGACCAAAAGATCACAATTAGAGCGAATAAACGTCCACCACAATAATGGAAATTGTTGTCTTCATCTTTGGTGAAAATGTTGAATCCCGTGACATTGTTCTGAATCGGTGTAATGATGGCCAATTGCAACGTGTTTATGAGAACCATCACTCGTACGACGCATTGCCTTATCGACTTTTGTTCTGCCATGTCGAAGATGGATATCATTTTCAAATCAGAATACATCGGAAGGTTAGTAGCATTGTAATTCAAATGTTTTACTTTCTGCATTGTCTTCCAGGTGACAAAAAAAAAAAAACCAACAAGAAGGTCAGCTCAACTACTCATAATGTTTGATGATTAGACAAGATGTTGATAACCATTTGCCTCAATATTACCTATTGTTTCAACAGTATGCGAGTCTGATCGCTTGAACCAAATTGCGCTACATACACTAAGTTTGACAATTCTCCCGTGCACATATGTATGTCGAAAGTCCACGTCACGGACGGAGTTTTTGTCAAGATACCGGAGAAAGGGGATCTTAAGAACTGTAACAACTTGCGTGGTATGACCGTTTTCCCAAAGCTGATGGCAACAATCATTCTCGAAAGGATAAAGTTCAATCCTGAACGACGCTCAAGAGGCAACATGCGGGATTTCGCAGTGGTCGATCATATTAAGACCCAGCGAATCATCCTTGAACAATCGCCGAAGTACCAATCACCTCTTTTCCTCATGTTCGTCGACTTTGAAAAGGCCTTCGATCGCATTTATCGTGATTGCATTTGGACTTCTCTTGCTATGAGAGGCCTACCTGAAAAAAGTTATGCTATAATTAAAGAGTAGCACATCAGGGCAAAGTGTTTCGTTTTGCACAGTGATCGACTTTCCGATGCATTTGGAGTAAGACAAGGAGACGCACTATCACCGATCCTGTTCTTACTTGCAATTGATGATGTAATTACTGCCACGGTGGGTACAAACGAGAGCCTTGGTATTCAATGGAAACCGTTTGATAAGCTAAGCCGTTTGGACTACGCTGATCATATCTGTGTCCTGGCAAATAACATTTGGTGCTCTTAACCAAATGAGTCATTCACTGCATAAGAATGGGGAGGTGGCTGGCTGAAGGATAAATGCCAACAAGACAAAAATTATGCACACTAGCCGAGCCCAGCAACAGCAGGTTATCTTTAGACGGGTTACCATAGAGGAGGAAAAGCAGTTCAACTAGGTAGTTACGTGTAACGGACGGATCTGGATGTCGGGAATATACTGAATCAAGCTCGTAGAGCATTCGGCATCCTTTCTCCAGTGTGGAACTCAAGCAAAATATCGCTTCACACTTAGTTAAAACTATTTGAATCCAATGTAAAATCTGTACTGATTTAGGCATGTGAAACGTGGAAATGCTCCGCGACACCTCGTGCAGGTTAATCGTTGCTGGGTTACATCTTAAAGACCCGGTGGCCACAAGTAATTTACAACAATGAAATAGGGCTTAGGACTGGACAAACAAAAGTGGATGTTGACATCAACTGAATGGGCAAATCAATCAAAAATGCCAAAAACTAATCCAATCTGCATTTGCCATGTCCGTTTAGAACATAACACGAGTGTAACACACTATATTTTCGTTTAAGACAGCGAACAAAGCTCCAATGGATGTGGTAACCGAGACTACCAGCATGCACAAAATGAGATGTAATCGTGTACATATATGTCCCCATCCGTATGCTGGTGGAAATGAAATTATATAATCAAATTGCTCTGCATTTTACGTTTTTCGACGTTGGTATTTGTGTGGTGTAATAAATATGTCACACACTATTCCAAATTGGCTTCACTATTCTCCTCACTGCAACAGCAAGATCTGCACGTTAAAAAGAATTAAATAAAATCCACCACCTGCTTCAGCCTGCAACCTTAATTTAGAAACCAAGTTGTACATGTTAACAAAGTCAAAACTGCATCTTTTACCGAGACGAATTGGCCGTGTTTCGGAATTCAGATTAACTAAGATATCTTAGATAAAGCTCTGTTCTCATTGGTCGATTGGCCAATGAGAACCGGGCTTCATTGTTTCTGGGCTAACAAATAAAAATATAATAACAGGAAAATAGAAGAAAAAGAAAAATCAATCTCTATCACAACATTCGTTTTTTTGTTTAAATTTTTACAAATAAATCATAATTTTTTTTTTTACAGCTGAACATAGATTATCAACTAAATACATTTAATTGTCACTACAAAGTGGCTACAATCGTTTTCATTTCATTTATTTTTTATTATTTTTGATTTGCCAACACAACACCGTGGGATAAACAATTTCATTTTCCCTTTCTCAACATTCCCTACGCGATTTTATAATATGATTTCATTTCATCTTCTGCTCGTTGTCTTATTGTATTCAAAGGATGATACACAACTCGTAAATATATATATATATATATGCATGTATGTATGTATATAAATGTGGAAAGTTTGTATATCTGATTCGTGTACGAATAACAAATGAGTGTTCTTTTCTTTTTTTTTAACAAGAGGATAGATACGGTTTCGGTATTTAAATAATAAAATATAGTACATATGCGTTTTACAAAGTTAGGATTGTGTGTGTGTGAGGAGGAGTGTGTGCTTTTTGTTCGACAAAAAGGATCAAATTGTTCGATTCACTTTAAACTACGCACGCGTGCCCTAAACTCTCATTTTATTTAATCAGTCTATTGTTGTATTTATTTTAAGGAAAAAATATTTTTGTTTGGAAAGACAGAAAGCAAAAGAAAGAGGAAAACGAAATGTTAAGCAAAGAATAAAAGAAATACAATTTGTAAAGCATTTCTTATTGTTTTTTATGTTTGTATTTTAGAGTTCATTTTGTTAATTATTTATAATAAAAAAAATAATAATTAAAGTATACTCTTGCTTTTTTAAATAAAAAAAAAATAAAATAAAATAAAAACAAATTATTTAGAACATGTTAGGCAGTCGAAAAAGTCGCAATATTTATGCAAAATCTAAATGCTGCGACTTTTATGCCATTTTCGAATATGCATACACACAGAGCACACCGACTATGACGCCTGCGGCAATATATTTAACTAATGACCTTCGTTTTTTCGCCGTCTTTTCGCTCTCCTCGACCTCTCGTTGCTTCCGTTTGATCTCATTGACTTTCTGTTCGATATTGGCCTGCCGTTCGGCTCGTTTCCGCCGCTTGAGTTCATTTTCAAAGCTAGAATAAAAGATGATTAGGATTTGAGATGCCAAAGAGTGAGAAAGAGAGATGAGAGTTTGTATATGTGTTGGTACTTACGTAGGACTACTCATGTCGATGCCATTCTGTTTCGCCGTCTGTTGTTGTGGTTTGTTGTCATCGCTTAGATTGGACGTCAGTTTGTCAACGGATTGCTTGTCATTGGAACAATTTTCGTTGTCATCGTTGCCGATATTTGAATTGTTTAGATCGTCCTCGCTGTCGTCGTCTTCGTAAAACTCATTTTCGTCACTCTCCGATTCGTAAACTTTGTCCAGTGAGTTTTGTTGCTGGGGTATCGGTGGCAATGGTCGATTAAGATTGTTATTGACTGCTGTTGCAGATGCTGCTCCACCTCCTCCACCGCCACCGCTGCCGATCGTCACGGACGATATGTCTAGTGAGCTCTTCTCGGAATTAATGAAATTATTGATGGCGTCCTTGTTTTTGTAGTCATTGCTGATGATTTCATCGTTGAAGCTCTCACTATTCGGTATAGTGGGCAGTGGTTTGCTGTTAACACTGACAAACCCACCGCCACCACCATTGCCGTTTTGTGGTAACAGGGAATGTGTTCGAGGCGGTAGAGGCGGTGGGGTTTCATCCAAAGGTTCGTCCTTTGGTATTATCGGTATTTCGTCATAGTCGACAAAGCTCTAATCGAGGTAAATTATATTTAAAATACATGGGAATGATAATGCTATTAATGAGGTTGGTCTTACTGGATCTTTAAGAAGCTTTATTCCTTCAATTATTGCTTGATATGAAAAGTACAATTGGTCTGGTGTTTGAATGAGTCCCATGCGGTATCTTCGCAGTTCGTATAGGACTTCTCGCACAGAAACTTTGTCTTCGCCTTCCTTGTCAATCTGTAGAAGGGTGTTTAGAATAATTTGGAAAGTTTAACAACAAATTTGGTGATATTTAATGAAAATGGGAACTGAGATGGTTAATCAGGCACCTCCTAGAAAAATTATAAATCTTGACGAACTCCGACTGGCTCTTCTGCAAATACTGTTTAGACAAAGGAAAGAGTCTGATGGTTCGTTTATGGGGCAGTGTTGTCTCATTTTTGCATATTTTCTAGTTTATTCAAGCAATTTTTAGAACCCAGCAGACGATCCATAAATGTTTTCGTTTTACTGCACTCCGACTGGACCGCTTGTGAGGTCCGGTGAATAGGATCATTCCTAATCATTCTTTCCTTGTCCTCCTGCTTCACCAAAAAGTTTATGGTATCTAGGAGACATAAGAATAGCGAACTCCTTAGATTCGCTCGAACACCGTCGAAACATCTCCTGCCTTACCTTGTTTTATCGCTATTTTAACAACCAATGTTCAAATGAAATAGCCAGCTGCATTCCTCCCATTCAACAATTCAGCCGCAATACTCGTTACGCAATGAATGCAAATCAGTTTACCCTCAAGCCTATCTTCGGACGTACACTGAAATACAGAGATTCGTACATAAACCGAACAACACGAATGTGGAATGCTCTACCAAACTCTGTTTTTCCTTTCCATTATAACTTACAGACATTTAAAACCAATGTGCATCGGTATCTCCTTTCTTCTTATCCCTAATTTCCTTAACGCCCGCACTGTGCTAAAACATATAAAGGGTATTCATAACCCCTTGAGTGCGCGCAAATTATAAAAAAAAAAAATCTTCATACGTTTGATACGTTGCTCGAC
Organism: Rhingia campestris; assembly: GCA_932526625.1. Taxonomy (NCBI): domain Eukaryota; kingdom Metazoa; phylum Arthropoda; class Insecta; order Diptera; family Syrphidae; genus Rhingia; species Rhingia campestris. The sequence continues at coordinate 31,994,458 of OW052184.1, read as the reverse complement.
GCTGTCAATCGTGTCTGGTCGAAAGAAGGTCTGCGGGGTAGATCGTGCCTTGAAGCTTAATGAACCTGCATTGCACACTCAAAAAGCGATACGATTAAGCAAAATTCTGTAAATGTCGGGGGATCAGTGAATATAAAGCTTCCACGTACCACCTTTTTCTCAATATACGATAGCCTCCCCAACATGTGAGTTTAGAGTTGTTCTCTCTAGAGAGTTCTCAAATACCAATAACAGATAACAAGTGCACACTCTTCCAAAAATCTATGCAACTACTAGCGATATTGACATCAAACGAGGTGATATGCGCGCATTTGCGAATGTAGAGAAGGCCAAGGGTGAAGTTGGTAAGTAAACGAGTGCATGATGAAGTATATGCAGTAAACAGGAAATCACACATAACAGCGCCTTTAATAGCGAGCACAAGTGGGAGCAACACATACCTACCCATTGGTGATGGTTTGCTAGTAAAAAGAAACGAAAGAGTCTTTGCCGTCAAACACTCTGTCATACCAAACTTTACCTAACCATCTCTTAAGTAAAGAAGAATCTTGTTTCATTATACACTCCAACAGATATCCCGACTGAGGAATCGAAATATAAACTCACTTGAACTTGTAATGGAAGTCCATGGTCTGGGGAAAGCAACAATGGTCATCGGTTTCTCGTTTATTAAAATACCAATCGTCATGCTATCACTGCATACTGCCATGTTATTCAAACCTTCAGCAAGATCACCTGGTATCTGATCGTTTGTGTATAGCACCACTAAAAAAAAAAAAAACTGGCGCTTTAAGAACATTCTTTACGACGTTCGAGCAAAGACGTCCACCTTCCTATGATTATTTATATAGCGACGCGACGTCTCCATGTTACCACTCGCACTGATATGCAATAGCAAGGTACAATACTGCCTGCCCCATGGCACAGATGTTTATAGTTAAGCGTATACCAGCTAGTTAAGTTAGATACCAGCTAGTGGAGATCTATCTCCATCGCTTCTCGTTTGACATTTGCTTGCGATTAACCGACACAGCAGAGTGTTTATCTCTATCACGGATCAATTTCTTCAAAGAAATCTTTTTTTTGTATTGCCGGCACATTTTGTGGGTGGTGGGTGGTGGGTGCAGTGGCATGGTGGCTAGTGCGTTGGGCTACTAAGCGAGGGATCCCTGGTTCAAATCCCGACAGTGACAATACCTAAGTTTTTTGCGGTTCGCCGTTCGGATTCGGCGTTAAACAGGAATGAAGGGAGAAGCTAGATTTGAGGCCGTGTATACCAGAAATTTAGTTTTCCATTTTGTGACGAACAACTATCAATAACGCGAATACACTTGGCTTCACCTTATCTGATACGAATGATTTTCGATATGCCTGGATCTGCTTGCTAAAGATCTGCACCGCAGCTAATGGCCGAGCATCCGCGATTTCATGTCGTCGATGTTTTCCAGGGTTTCCGAATGCGCCTCTTACGGTTTGACTACGACATGCTTTAGCCCCGAATCTACCAATATGTTTTTTTTCTTCCTGTTTCCCACCGTGACGTTTAACCACAGTTTCCAATTCAGGAGATGGGGAAATTATATCGTAACTGTCACATATAAAGGATAGTTCTGAAGGCACGAATTCCGGCATAAGCGTCAAAGAGATTGTAACTGTGATAAAGTTACTCAATACCATTAAGGTGGTGGGTATTGACAAACATTTGTTAAACAGCGCCTAGTTTTTCAGATCGCGAGAGAGAGAATATACAGTGAAAAATGTTTTGGTGTTGCAACGAAAGAGAAATTAACCAATGCCATCTGCGCGGCAGTTCATAGCACATATCCACTGAATGATTATGCAAAAAAGCTGGCTGAATTAAACTCAAACAAAAGGCTTCCGATCAGGGTTCAGGGTTCATAGTGGTTCGACTAGTCAGTTCTTTTATGAGGATAGAAAAGGCTTTCTATAGCGAATTATGATATGACGACAAGTTTGCAAAATGAATATTGATTCCCGAGTTCAACACTTACCAGCACTAAACAGCAGTCGACCAAACAGAATGTCCCTGAACGTCCAATCCCGGCACTGCAGTGCACTACAGCCGGTCCTACATCCGGATCCAACGCACCTGAGTCACGTACCTGCTTCAGGAATTGCAAAAACGCCACTGGCGAACTTGGTATACCGAAATCCGGCCAATTTGTGTAGTGGAATTGTATAATCTCGCGACTCTGCTTCGACTCTAGGTCTGTTAGTCTACAAGAAGAGAAAACACCAACGTCATTAAACAAATTTACCGCTTCTTTTATGTAAACCCACCTAAACCACCGGCGGGAAAAGTTTTTGTACTCTTCACAGCGTAAATACTCAATGGATAGCCCAACCTCGCTCAGTTTGAGCGCATTTTCGGTGCCCTTTTTCTCGGGCCAATACTGGTGACACTTGACTTGTTTCTTCTCTAATAGCTTATTCAACATAAGTATTGCTTTTGTAGACTGCTCCCATATCATTAGCCAAAAGTGGCCAACTGTATCGCACAACGGCCCTTGTGTCAGAATGTATTTGCGATCAGCTCGCTCCAACTAAAAAGAAGACAGAAGTCTTAGTAACAGCTACAATGACATGCTCTCCACAACTCACCTTAACCAAATTGGCATTGATGTAGTCGACTCGTCCTCTGTGAATGACAATGCGAGAGTGATCGTAGGGATTTACATCCCGATATCTGTTCAGGAATCGATTGTGAGGCTTCTCCGATTCACTTGTAACAAAGTGTTTCTCCTCGGCCTCTTTTTCGCATTGTTCTCGAATATCCTGAGAATTGAAAAAAAAAAATAAAGAAAATAAATCATTAGCATTCAATGGAAGTCAAACAAGCACTTGAACTTTGTAATTTTGTTTTGAATGAATTACGCACGCACGCATGCAAATCATCATCATGCTGCAGCGAGTTGTCCCCCTCGCTATTCGAAAGGGATTACACCGATGACTAATGACTAGAGTTCAGCGGCAATGATAAAGTAAGTTTTCGAGAAGTTGGTTTCGCAAAAGTTTACCAGGAACACAACAACAAAAGCAGCATATGCTGCGCGACAACGAATGAATGAAAGGCGTAGAGTCAATCTTGTTTACATGCACAAATCAAGGGGAACGGCGACTGGCTCTATTTACATAGAATTAAACTAATAAAATCGGAATCCAATTAAGACTTGGTACTACAAAGTTCTCCTGCTAGCGAGAGAGAGAGAGAGAGAGAGAGAGAGAAAAGAAAACAAACAATCCAATTTTACATACGAGTGAATGTGAAAATTATAGAAAATTCATTTGAAATTGAATTAATTGGTAGACAACACATTCAGGTCCCAGAAGATGTTCTGCAAAATTTGGAACACTTATATGAAGTATTCAAGTTACACCAGATACCCGTGGCTGGAAAGTAATTGTAATTGAATAGGTGGGCTTATCGATGCAGCTCATTTGTTTTTCCGGGGAATATCCAACCCATAACACATAATTCGCATAAAGTTGCTTTAACAAGATATTCGCAGTAAGCAATTAAAAATCACTTTTCAACTGGCACAGAATGGTAGAGAATTAAAATCACACACTCTATCCAGGATGTGAAAATCAATCGAGCTAACTACCAATGTCATCTTTACAAGATTCCACGCAAATTATTTGAGGGAAATTACAATCTACATGACCTGGCCGAAGCTCATTCAATGGTTTGACGGGGCTTTCCAGTGCTTTTTCACGTGCAACTATACCAAGAAATGTACACAACAACAAAGCAAAGTCTACGAACGTCGAAATGATCACAACAGTTATAATTTAATTCTGGCGAAGTTTTGTTTTGCTCAATGGTATGATTTATTTTTTTGTTACGATTTTGTAATAGTCATTCGCTTAGTAATACATTGGCGTGTTGATGAAAATCTGAATGAGAGCTGAAATTGAAATTCATTTCTTGATTGCGACTTGGTTAGAGTCTGTGATGGAATGGAGAATCATTCTCATTTAAAAATAGTGGAGGGTTAGACTGATGGCAATACACAAAATAAAGAAAACTACATAATAAACGTATAGGGATAGCAAAGGAATTTCTTAGCAACTTTCTAATTCCTTTCGCATAGTCATGTTTACGTTATTCTTAGCTCAAATTGAAAGTACCAATCACTCAGGCCAACCGACTTCATAGCAAATAGAAAACATTGTGCTAAGCAGGGCAAGGTTCTTAGATATAAACATCCACAATGGCACCTTGTGAGCAATATACAGTAGGATTCACAAATCGACCATGTTGTATTGATGATACCACTCCCGTAGCGTACGGAGGAGTTAACATATGAGAAGTTAACATAGAAACGAAGACACTTTCAACACTACGAGGATAAAATTCAAAGTAAGATGACTACGGGATTTGAACCAGGTCACTGCACTCACAAAACAAAGGCCAAATGACGGTTCACAGATTGTGGGTATGAGATATAAAAAAGCAGGATATACGCCTTCCCTTGAAAAAGATCAAAGTGACGGGAATAACGTAGTCGTGTTAAATATTTAAAGAGAACAACAATCCACTTAAATGTCAACCCACCGACCAAAATTAAATTCCTGTAGGCATCACCCGGCTAAATTCGAACACTGGGGTTAATGGAAAGGAGATTTCCCTTCATGTGGACTAAACTGGTGCTTGTTGTTTAAGTGTAAAGCCTCCTCCATTGTGAGAAACCAGCTAAATCGACGTGGTAATACAAAAGACCAAATCTGGTAAAAGTTTGCTGCATAAGTGCCTAAAATACTATACAAAAATATGAACAACCCATACGGGGTCTCACAGGCAGCATCTCTATTTGTGTATGCGAAGTAATATAACCCGTTCCAAAGCAAAAGAAAGATCCCAACATGCGCAGTCGCAATTTATTTAAGGGATATTTTCTCTTTTAAGGTATTTTTAATCGCATGAAATTGTTAATGCTTTTCTATATTTTATCTATTTATCTACCTGCGTTCGTGTGAAAACCTGCGTGCCCATGCACAAAGTATAACCGAAATTCCATTTCAATTCTTTTAATAGTTACTCAAAACTCTGGCTTTCACTACTAAAAACATATTTGAGAAGTGCAACACCCAGCAAATTACCCTTATCTTTGGGGTGGTTAATTGTATCTTTTGCATGCGCCAGCCGCCAACGACGGTTCTGTCGTGGACAATCAGTCATCGTCATGTCCTGATCGGTGATCGAGAGAGATGTTTTCGCAAGCAAGGGTATGTTTGTTGTATCATTGCGCACATATTTTTTCAACTGTAGTTTTGGTTGCAAAAGTAGTTTTGTTGTGGCTGAGAATAAAATCCCTGATGTGAAGAGACCTGCGCAAGAAACGTTCACTTAAGTTGGAACGGGCTATACATTTACCACAAACAATGGAACCTCCAGTTCAAGGCCGATTCCGAACGACAAATTTTTAAACTTCTCTGGAAAGTTTTATACTCTTGGATGTTTCGCAAGAGGCGGGTAAGTATTTTCTGATCTCTTCTTGAAATACACTGTACGAGTTTTTTGCAGACTCCAGAGGCCCCTTGGATTTCTATTTTAGATCCATCTGTATACACTTTTACTACCGCAAAGGGTATCACATTCTTTGAGTATTTAATATCAAAATCGTAATCCAGGCTGATGTAACCAGGGCCCTCATTCCGTAAAGTGGTTATCGTTTGACGATAACATTTCGACAGTGCATCTTGCATCACGTAAGATCAATAGTTCTTTTTGCTGTCGGCGATATCACTTGATTTGCTTCACTTAAAAAAACAATAATCGTCAAATCACAGACGACTATTGAGCAATTGCTCATGAGGTCTCGACTACCGTGTGAGTGATAATCTTTTTCGAAGTTACGTAATGACCCCCAGATGTATCAACATAATATGCCATTAATTTGAATATTGTGCTGTGACCGTAAAAGATTATTTCCTCATTTTTTTCGGGCCTATATTCTAATGGCCATTATCTTTCAACTTTTTAAAACCCCAATCGGCGAAGTTTGTTCCGCTTCGGGTGATCAGGAGGCTTATGTTTTTGAATGTTTTTCAGTGCAAGATCGTCCTAGTTTAAGATTAAGCTCGAGTTATTTTAAACACATGAGTTATCTCGATTTATTTCTACAACCTCGGTGATTTGAACTCTAGATTAAATGATCTGATTTAACTAAGTACTAAGGGTGTAGGGAAAAATCTTTACCCAAATTTGCCACAATGTGCCATTACCAGTGGATTGACCTTACTGGTAAAGGAACCAACACACATGATATTCAAAAAATCTTTGAACTATTTCTCATTTTACATCTAAACAACACAAGATCACAATCTCTGCTCCATTAGGAAACTATGATCTGATCACCCTATAATAAGAACGGTATATTCAATGCTAATATCGATGCCAAGGATTCAAGCTCATCGACGAGTTCTATCGTACTACCAAGGAACTACTTACTTACTTAAGTGGCGCTAAAATCCGATCCTTAGCTAACTGACTTCATTTGATTGAAGTCGGTTTCTATTTATGCGCGCGTGTTAGCTGACTAATAATTGTTGACTGTGCGAGCCGGAATATTCGCTCCACATGTCTTAGCCATCTTAAACGACCAATGAGGAGTTTTTTTGGACATGTATATAAAGCTGTACAGATCTTGATTGAATTTTAGATTTTTCGAGGAATTTTTCGGTCAACAAGACAAAGGATTTCTTAATCCGCTTTTTATTTGGTCCATGCTTCAGGGCCGTAGAGCTGGACTGGAATGATTAGGGTCTTCTATACTTGTTCGAGTGAGCGCTTTACTACTCAATTGCATTATAAGCCCGAAGAAACAGCGGTAGGCAAGGTAATTCTTCGTTTTATTTCTAACGAGATGTTGTTGTCCACCAAAACTACTAACTTGGATATAAAGCGTGGCTTTGACGGTTCTTTGTATTGGCAAGACCTTTATTTTAGATAAAGTGATGTCAATAATTAAGGAAACGCAGTAACAGAGATCATTCTTAATATTGGTCTTTTACTCTATAAAAAACCAGGATCCAACAAATTATATTTCAGCAAGCAATGCGAGCAAGTAGGGACATCAAATAAGAAACCGTTAAAATAATGTCTCGCTGATCCAACTGAAGAGAAAAGGTTCCTACCGATTCCCAAAAAGGGAAAAAATGCATGCCTGAATAAAACATGCATGCACATCCATCGTGAAAGATTACTTTTCTCAGATAGATTCTATATGAACTTTGGGTTACCACAAAAGTCAATTTTCTCAACAACTATTTCTATTTCTACTGGGGCTCAATTACATAAAACGAAACGAGCGGCAGGTAAACGATACAGAAGTAAACGCCTATTAGCGCCATTGTTTCTCAGCAACAGAGATGCAAACAAATCTACTCTATACAAGAAGATCTACAAAAGATTACACCATTGGGAAAGGAAAACCTACATCAATTCAACTCAAAGAAAATGCAACATACAAGAAACTACTTACTTAACGAGCTCTCGACTTGTTGAGGGTCACTGCCTTAGACCAATTACAAAAAAGGACACGTCCAAAGTTTTGCAAATAAAAATCGATGCATCTCCTAGGCATCACAATTGGGTTACATATATCATGGCAATAACATATAACCCTTATTGCCAAAGCAGCATCGTTATCAACTTTTTAGAACTAAGAAATATTTTAAACCGGTCCAGCTTCCTCTTCGCTATAAAATACGAGTACGAACAGCTCATGTTTGGTGTTGGGCCCCGAAACATATCCGCCATATAAACGATTCATCCCTTGCTTCCAATTTTCAATCATTGGCTGAGCGTAATAAAAATCAATTATTGGCGCAACAGGCTTGTTAGTATGTACACAGGGCCTAGCTTTCATCCGATTCATCCCTTGCTTCCAATTTTCAATCATTGGCTGAGTGTAATAAAAATCAATTATTGGCGCAACAGGCTTGTTAGTATGTACACAGGGCCTAGCTTTTTTTCGCACAATCATGTGTGCGTTATTAATTTTTGCACGATGATGAGGCTTCCTGTTTTTTTTGCTAAATCCGAACGGCTGAGTTAAAATAAGCTTTTGTTGACAATTGATACACGAATGGGTTTTCAGATCATCGCGATAGGAGGGCCATTTGAAAAAAACATTTTAGATGTTCCACTAAGGACACTAAGGACAGATGTACTGGGATGCTTTGAGAGATTATCCCTAGACTTGTTGCATTTCAACGACCTACAAGACACGCAGTTGCAGCTCATGGGCTCAGCTTCGTTCTAACAACGACACGGACATCTTGGTATCAAAACTCTTTTGTTACAAAACGAAAACAGTGAAACGAACTTCCAGAAAACGCATTCCCACCAATAAACAAGGTGTCTCCAAAGATTTAATGATTCGCTAAAACAAATGTTGAATTGGCAGTCGCGGCAATCATTTAGTCGGCTCGGCAGATAGACTCCGTGATGTTTTTTGTTTTCTTTCAAATGAATTGAACAAATTCAACAGGAAAAGACCACTTGTCACGAACTCGTAATAGAGACGTAATGTCAGTGCCAAAATAAAATCAAGCCGAAATAAACTAACAGACGGCCTACCCTTGGCAAAGAGTTTGTAAATTTTATCAATAAGGCTCAAAAACTTGTGATAAACGGACGAAGGGACAAAGCCAGAATTGGCATGGTTGATTGTTGTATCAAAATGAATATTGGGATACGTTATACAAACTGCTTTCGGGTCTTCATTGTGATCGGTTACCCATAATTCCTTGTGGCATACTTCTAAGCTCTTACGGATCTTATGACTATTCTGGAAATGAACAACTGCAGGCATATGAATGACTACGCTAAATATCTCTAATCTGTTGTAGGTTTTATAGGCTTTTGTTGATTTAGCAAGAATCGGTCGACAGAAATTCATCAAAAGCAGAGCATACTCAATACTTCCTTCCAGGAAATCAAAGACATGTACAAAATTGTATCAATAAGTTTCCAAGAAGTGTTTTACAAATTTAATTTGCCACTCGCCTACGGGACACTTTCATAATAAATTACCGGGAACGCCCAATATGCCAGACAAAAGTTAACCCCACGTTCGAGGTTCTGCGCGATTCTTGGTAAAATTAAAATTAACAAGAACAAATATTGCGATCCTTTAGAGAATATAAATTCGCACGAATCCAGGCGCGTTCTCGCTCTTTCTCCTGTAAATCTAATGCCTCCTTATGTAAAGCAAATAATCCTTGAGAAGGCGACACCTATTCCTAGCGTACGAAGAAAACAGAAATGAAAAAGGAGGACAGTGCATAATAGAAACACGGCTTCTTTCACGCTCCAGTGGGCAACAACCGCTGATATATCAGGTCACCGGCAACAGCTAACAACAACAACTACATACAAACACCAAAGCGTACAACGTATTTCCATGCATGAAGAGGAAACTGTGTCATCAAGTAGCGTTTGCATGCGCCCATGCCCAAGAAACAGTTTCATTGATACGGTCCAACTCATTTGCATGCCTTGCTCAATCAAGCCAAAGCTTAATATGCCGCCACAAACCCCCTCCATAGTGGCAATGCAACCGATATATCCTCTGCAACAAGTGATAACACAAGCGAATGTGATTATTTACGGTTCAATGCACGAGGGGGTCTTCGTTCGGCGTTCATCATCGTCATCGAATGTTTACATTTTTGAAGCAACAGCACAAAGTATGCGTGTAAAGTGTGTGCGCTAATGAATTAGAGTGTGATCATCACCCAAAAATCCCTACCCTGTATATATAAACAAATAAACAGCATTACACCATTCGCCTTTCATGGGAATCACAAAGTCAGAGAGATTCTCTCCAAGTGCAAAAGATGGGGGGTTGGCGTACACAAGAGGCGAAAGGTTTCTCTCGTAACGCGCGCTGGGGCACGACTCTACAGACATACATCGCCACAAATTTACCAGGAAAAGCAATTTCGAGTGTCACCACTATCTCAGCAGCAACTGAAGCAGCACTAGCGCAGCTCTACGGCCACCACTATACACGCCCGAAGATGAGGGCGGCGGTATTATTTGATTTTGTTCTTTCTCGTTTCAGTATTTTTTGTTCGCCTTATTTTACGTTTCTTCTGATGGATTGACTTCCTGGAATCACAGGACTACTCATTGCCCAACAATTCTGAGAATTGGAAAACCCAGTACCGAGTAAACTTGTTTTAAAGAATCGATTTTACTAAATGCACTGACAAAACTATTCTATTTCGAAGGCGAAATTCCGATGCACTTGTCAATGTCTCAAACCCCAAAACAAAGTGATTGTTATGTACCCCAACAACACGAATCACATTTTTGTTCTGGTGTCTTTTTTTAATTCGAAGGAAAACACAAGAACACTCACTAGATCAGTGCAATTATTTACCTGGTAAGTAATATGCCAGCCATTTCTGCCTTTTATTTCATTGTATTCGGATTCGATGATACTGTTGCAGTTATTGTTCGTGGAACTCATTTTTCTTTAGTTACACACTACGTTATGGGAATTTTCACCGAATTTTCCTTCACGGAATACAAAATTCTCACGCACAAAACACTGTAGGGCAGGAAAATATTTTTTCTCGATCTTTTTTTGTTTCACAGTTTGCGGATTTTTAATCGAATCGATTGGAGGTATCGCACATTATTTTCTATTAGATTCCGACGAATGTGTATTAAGAATTCGAAATGTTCACTATTGCGATGGCGATGTATTTTGATAATGCTTATATTTGCATCTTGCGAAAATCAAATGAAGTTAAATACAAAAAAAATCACCACTTCTCGTGAAATTTTCATGGTGAGACATTTCGCACCGCAAGGTTGGTATGGTTGTAAAGCTACGATGGTCGAGTGGTGCCAAGTTTGGGTAGTTTATTCAATTAGTTGGGATATTTTTATGGTGGCAAATTGATGAGGGAAATTTGTAAAAGGGTTTTTTTTTTTTGTTGCTGTTGATTTGTGATGGTGATGGACTATAAAATATATATCATCTATTAAAAGTTGTACTGTTAATGTGATAATTGGGACAAAACGTATTTTATTTTTATTTGGCAATTTTTGGTTTCGATTGGGGAAAAAAGTGATCTGTCGTTGCTCTAGTTTAATTTTGAACAATCTCTATTTCACGCATGATTTACAACTACTTGCGCCAACACCAACATCACTAAACTGTTTGGCAACTTCCCTAAGTCAGTTTGAAATTTTCAATTCGATTGGATATTGTTGTGAAAGATTTTCAAAACAAATTTTTATAGTTTATTTACTCTGTCGTAAGTTAACAACGTGTACAACGTTACGGTGACTTTCCGACATTGCATGAATGTCTATATAATATATCAACAGCCTCTTTTTAGTAGAAATCGGTTAAACACATCTAAACGGTTGTATTTTTAAACAGTGTATAAATATTTATGCAGCCTTTAATCACGGTTGCAAATTATTTCATTCATCAAACATTTTCCAATGGATAATAGTTATACAAGGTTTGTGTCAAATAAAGTATCAAAAAGAGGGTAATCTAGTACAATCAGCTGTTCAACAGCTCAGTAGAGCTACCAACTGTTCATTTGTATGGTTGCTTAACTTTTTTTTTTTTTTACAATTTTACCCTTTCTCATAAAATGACTCTAAAAACAAAAAAAATTATATATTCATAAAACTCATACAACGTTGATAGTAGTTGCATCACCTAAACTCGTCTGATGGTTGAATAGTGCCTGCATAAGTGTGTATATGTATGTTTTTTGAATAAAGGGGTTATTTTTGTCTTTCAGGCGCTGTGTTCGTATGGTTTATTTATTCAAATGCTAATTCTTCTTTATTTACTAGACTCAACAATTTCAACCAAAAGTGGTAATATGGAATATTATATTTTATCGGAAATTTCGCACACGAATTGGTTGTGTAAACTGAGATAGTGAACGTTACAAATTTTGAAACTCTATTTTGATATTGAATCAGTCAAACAGATGCTCTAAGCTTAAAAAAAATATCGAGCACGGATGTAAAACCAAAAAGATACATTTATAATAAACAAATAAGTAAAATGCGGTGATCATGAAACGTCGTCGTAAACTTTAAATATTTCCAACTCTACACGAATAATAACAATTAATTTTAATTTTCATTTGGTCTTGTTTTTCAGTGCTGAGTTTGTTATTGGAATTTAAACATCTGAGTCCACTGACCCTAGATTAAATTTTATCTAGAGTTAAATTATAAAGCAGTTTTTTTTAGTGCAGGACTAAATGTAACACTTTGAGGCCCGTTTTTTCAGTGCAGTGGTTAGTTAATTCTGAGTTAACTACCCCGGAATAAATTTAATGTAGACTAATCGTGAAGCAGTTTTTCAGTGCAGGATTAAATTAGGCTTCATGTGTGATGATGATTTAATTTGGTAACAATGATGATTTATAGATTTTGCTGTTATCGAAATGTATCGATTTTGCAACATATCGGTTATCAGCTTTTTGGCTTCCTTTTCCATAAAAATGAAAATGCCTTTGTCCTGCTTATCGCGGTCTTATGCCTGAAACACATGTGCAGAATTCTCCTTGCAGAAAAGATAGAACACAAAGTTTTCAATGGGAGCGAACACATGTAAAATCTGCAAGCGTTGCTGTACTGCAAGTTGTCTCTATTTCTAAATCCACTGCAAAAATTCAATGGCCCCACAACACAAAAGAAAAAAAACGTAATATTAAGATATTTGGCATCGTTGAATTGTGACGTTTAATCCGCATAAAAAAACAAATGCGTCAAAAATGAAAGAGACTTTTTCTCAACTCAACCATAACTTTTAAAATTACTCACGAATGCCCCTACTGCGAATCACAAGACGACTATATATATTTAAGAATATTGTTAACATGGCAAGTATGTACCATGCGGGCGCATTCCTTCCCTCAATATGGTATTGCTCGGACAATGGAGCCATGACCGCCTGGAATGGAGTAAAAAGGCTGCTGGAGGATCCCAACTGTGCACTGACAAATTTCGATCACTATTGGCTGTTATATAAAAACGTACAATAGCTTTATATAGTAAACGAAGATATAAAGTGTAAATGGGTTAAGCGACTGTTTGAAAAATATATAAATAAAATTGCCAATAATGGCTAGCGTAGCTTTAGTAGCTACCATATGCATATTTTTTTATTTATTTCATATAATGAAGCACTATAAGGCAATTATATATCACCAAACACCACCACAGTAAGCTGAATGTAATGACAGGAGCCACTGCACTGCATGTATGTCAAACAAAAAAATACGTGTTTTTTTTTTTTGCTGCACGCCGTGCCGCACTGCATGCAGAACCACTGCACGTGTGTTTCAGGCAGTACAAGTCTTTTCTTAAAACAGTTACACTCAATATTTAAAACTATTTCGAGTCGCTGAGACCTGAATCTGAATAAATCGTACACTAAATACGTGTACGATTTATTCATATTAAGATTTCTAAACATTTTATAATGTGTATGTCCATATAATTGGAATTGAAAATAATTGTTTGCATGGCATTTTATTATTTGTCAAAAACATCTCATAATTTCATCCTAGGATTAACTCACTATAGTTAATATGTTAATTCGAAGTTAACTCTGGATTAAAATTGACGCAGAAACTACTAACTCCAGTTTAATCCAGAAACTAGGATGATCGGCATAAATTTACTTTAGCTGCCTTTCACTTTTTGCACTTTTTCTTTTACTAATCGATTCGTCTCTGCGCACTGATCATTTATATGTTTTAAAAAATTGTCGCTCACATTTAGTCTAAAAGTTATTCATAAAACAAAATTGCACTTTTTGGGTTATAATTCCATAAAAATTGTATGTAGTTTGACACTTTTTTTTTCTTTTATTTCTGCTGTGGTGTACGCAGCATTGCCATGTTGAAAAAAACATAAGAAATAAAAATATTTTAACAAAAAAACTGTTGACTAAGGCGCCTGCCTGACGACTTTACATACCCTGAGCGGAGCAACGAAGTTGCGTGAGCGTGGACTGTCCCCAGAAAGAGAGTTGAAACCCTTTGTTCCCGCGAAGCGGGCCACCCAGGGTACTGTTTAACAAAAAAAAACTGTTGACTTAGGCGCCTGCCTGACGACTTTACAAACAAACGAAATTACGTGAGCGTGGACTGTGGAGCGTGGAGATTTAAAATTCTTTGATTTTTATTTTTATTTTTTTTTACCATTTTGGGGAATATGTAGTGTATTTGGCAATGCTGCTTATCACTGAACTTTGTATGGACTGTCAAAAGATGGTTGATTTCCATAGGGATTTTTGGAATTTTTATTGTTTAATAACTTTTTAAATAATTGAGAGCGACAAAAATAAAAAATTGCTAAATTCTTAGCTTAATTTAATGAGTGGAATAAAAAAAAGTGATTGGCAGCTAAAGTAAATATGTTCCGGATGATCTCGCTCTTAAAAAACGTACCAAGAGTCAAACGAGTTCGATAACTCGCAGAACTCTCCGACTACATTAATTTTTGCCAGAGGAACACCCAAACAATTTTTAAGCAAACAAACCCTCTCTTTGACGTTCAACACATTTGACACACAGCTGTCAACTGTCACCTTTATTTTACCTCGCAAGAATTACGAAGAATTTCCAAAATTATGTTTTCTCCACGAATATTTCGTTTAATTCGCGATGTTCGACTAAGGGTACCGATAATTTCTCAAAACAATTTTTTCCACCACGAGTTCAATAATCCAGAACCGATAAAGCCCAAAGATGACAAGCAAATACCAGCGGCGGTACGTAACAAGTACAAAGCCTTTCGCGACGAAGATTCACCGGAGATCTTCGATGTTGAGGAGGAAAAGCAACGTTACCAAGTCGAAGACGAGCCGGACACAGACATCAATGAAGAATTCCTGGGACTGAACTTAGAGCGTAAGCATTTAAAAAGAAATTTAAACCCGACTTTAAATCACGTCTCCTAATTATCAGATGGTGTTCATGGCGTATTCGATATCGAGGACTTGGTATATGTTCTTCGAATGGAGAATGCCGAAGACATATTTGTCTGCCATGTGCCCACGGAATATAAATATGTCGACTATCTGGTCGTAGTCACCGGTCGAAGCTATCGTCATATGCTGGCTACTGCCGAATTTGTTCGGCGAGTCTTTAAAAAGAAACGCGTCAAAGGCGATATTTTGCCAAAAATTGAAGGCGAAAAAAGCCGAGACTGGATGGCAATGGATTTGGGTAAATAACTAAGTTGTATATGTGAGAATTCGTTGTAAATGCGGCTATTTGTTTTGTAGGAAACATTGCTCTTCACATATTTTCACCAGAGGCCCGCGAAAAGTATGACCTAGAATCCCTGTGGGCAATTGGATCCAAGTTCGACAGAGAATCCAACAAGCCACAGGATCCTCTAATCGAGTTGTTTGAGAAACACTCGCACATATTAAATGATCTTAAACCAAAATAACTCAATAAAAAGGAACCATTTCTTCTATACATTTATTTATCAGTCAAAAAGTCCTAAAAATCTAAGTGCACACCATCCTACCACGATATAAAATTATTGGACAGCTTCTTCTGGAAATCGAATAAACTGTGGAAGACATAAAACTCCTGAATCCTATCGCCATACTTTTTGATTAGGTATGGTGGATCTTTCTCGTGAATTAGCGCCGCATTCCAGCCAGCATCCTTGGCTCCCAGGTAATCGGTAATGGGTGTATCTCCTACGTGCAGACACTCATCTGCTTTGAGATTCTCCATTTCGGAGTATTTCATCGCGATATTGAAGATCTCTTTGCTGGGTTTCTCTGCTTTGACATCGTATGAGCACACGACAAAGTCAAAGAAGTGATTGATCTTCATGTTGCGCAGGAGTACGTCCAATCGAGGATCAAAGTTTGAAATGACGCCGAGAGCAAATGGAGGTTTTCCATTTTCTTTAGTTTCCAACTGCTGTTGCATACGAAGATATTTAAGAAGTTCTATGGCCCCGTTCGCATGTTGCCAACAAGCGCTTGTCTTATACAGCTCGAGTAGAGTGTCGGAGAATTTCTGTAATTTTTCTGGCTGAATCTTAGCACCACTCTCAGCAAAGGTATCTAAAAAAATGAGAAAAGTATGAATCAACTGAATGTCGAAAGTCGATTTTTAAACACCTACTGTCAATCAGTTGAATCCACCAGTTTTGCCAGCCTAGTTTCGAATACTTTCCAAAGTTCGGGTGAGCTCTGTTCATGCGTTGCCTGCAAGAAATTATAATGCAAAGTCGTTAAATTTGGAATATTGAGACATTAGGCAAACTTAAGGATAAAATCGTGTTCTATGAATAAATAATATACAGTGCCTTTAATCTAGCTTCTCCTACGTACTATCTTTTTTTTTTAGCAAGATACTAAAAAAATCGCATATGCCAGAAACTCACCAACAGCAATATTAACGTCCACGTTAGGATTTCTTCTTTTCTGTTCTTCTGTTGCTTCTGGCATTGTTAATGTATTTCTAGCTGTTTAGTCGTATACATATTTTTTTCCTTATGTACAGGATTTGGCTCTAAATCAACTTGCTGGCCAGTTGCCATTATGAACTTTGTTTACTTCAGAAACGTGTAGATGTCACTATTAGTAAATTATCCCCAACCTACAATTATCATCCACACTATAGGCCTGTTCCCGTACAAAATAATATTTACTGATTCTTACTAATTTTTACTGATTTTTACTTATTGCCGTTCCCGTACGCAAAAATAAAAGAAAGATCTCACGAGAGAGCAAAAAACTACCCCTCCATAAAAATCTGTAAAAAATTTACTGCAGAAATTTCTGTTGGTAAAAATCAGTAAACTGTCAGTTGGTATCTAAAAGTGACAACTTGTTGTTTTGACTTGTTTTGACAGGTGATTTATGTCATTTGTTCTTTAAAAGGCATACAAAATATATAATTTACTGTTTTTTACTTAAACGCGTTCCCGTACTTTTGGTAATTTTGTCTCTTTCTGAGATAATTTACCCCCACTCCAAGAAATTTGAGAATATACTAATTTTTACTGAAAAAGTACGGGAACAGACCTTATTACTCTACTTCCTGCTTTTTCCCCTATTCCAGCCCGAAATGCAAGACCCCATACAAAAAAGGAAGACATATGAGAAGGCTACATTCTGCGCGGATCGTTGAAAACCCTATCCCATCCCATCTTTTAAAAAACTTTAAATCCCCAAAATGTGGCCTTTATGGCAATGAAATATAGAAGGCACTTGGCTCACTAGGCACGGGATTACAAGTTCAATCCCCGGTTAGGGAATAAGTTGTTTCCATAATTAGGTATACAGAGAACTGAACGTTCAAATAACATCACTATTAGAAGGAATCTGATGAGGACACTTGGTAATGTCCGGAAATAGCTATAATTATTACCAAATAGTGTTGTTGTACACAAATTGATGTTGTAATTTCTATCATTCAATTGACAATCAGGCATTTGTCAGGGGCCGCCCCCTAATAGCGTTAGAATCGTTGTTACTCCTACCTCACTGCTACCAAACAAAATGTTATCGGAAGCGTTTTCCTTTTCTTAAAAAAAAATTCCAGAAGCGAGATTCCATTCTGAGCATGTATAGTATCCGTTTTCCGAACGCATGCATTTGACATTTGTCAGATGCATCTCTCAAAAATATGTTTTTCCAAATGAACAAAAGAAGACTTTTGAACAAAATAAAAAAAGCTAAAGGAGAAAAAAGAACGCTACGAAATAGATCCAACGTATTTGAACTTTTAGACACGGCTTAAGTAGGTACCTACATTGCTCTTCATTTTTAATCCAAAAACTTAATATTTTTCTTAGAGTTTAAAAATAAATAAATAAATCTGCATTTTCATATGTTTTGGAAGAAGTTTAGGATAAATTTCGACTAATGTATCGTTCTGATGCTGTAACTCCAGAGCAGAAGCTTTCTTTCTGTCTCTTGGTGAAATTCCGAGCTACGTCGGGTTTCTCCTGCTTTAACTCAATCAAGTGCTCATATTGTTTGGTGCTTTTTTTTTATTTGAATTTTGCATAAAACACTAGTTTTCAATAAAAATATCAACACAAACTTAAAGCGGTTTCGATTGGGATTTTCAGATTTGCTCTCAGATTTCAAATTTTACCTGTTGCAATCAAACAAAAAAGAGGTTGATCTGGTTTTATGTGTGTGTCAGTGAGCTATTTGACAGCTTATTGTTTATCTTAAGGCCGCAGTTATAGCTATCATTGAAAAACAACATTTGAAATTTTCTTTTACTGATTGCGGCTTTTTTTATAAATTTAACCATTGGCGAGTTGGTGTCAAAACAAAGCTTATGAATCTTAGAACTTTTGCTGCCACCTGGTAAAAATAAAAGACTATATTTCTTTTATATTATCGATTTAGAATACAAAAATCTTCACAAGTTTTTTCTAAAAGATAACAGACACACTGCACAGTAATATTACTCAAATAAGACATGTTTGCAAGATTTCGTTGAGATTATTGTTATTGTTAAATTACGTTTATATTATATAAATAATATGAATTAAGTTTACTATTCCGTTAATTCATAAAAAAAATACATTTTTCAAATGATATCATTAACTAATCTCATCAATTTTTGATAACCTTGCTGTTGTGTTGTAATCATTCAGATAGTACGTGCACTTTAAAATAACTCGCAAACGTTTTCATTATTGTTGTCAAAGAACAATTAAACTGTCAAATATAATGTAGAGCATCGATTTTTTTATCAATACTTGATTTTAACTAAACAAAAACAAACAATCGATATCGCAATCCATCTAAATTCATACATTGTATAAGTACTTAAGCCTATTGTAGGGAAGTTCCTTAAATCTTATACCATGTACCTAAATGCCTCTACTTATATGCCATGTACATTGTACATGTCTCTTGCTATGCTCTTGAGTAAATACGTAGCAGCACATAATCAACCGGAAACGCGCCTTATTTGATGAGTACCTGATAGCTAGATACCTGCGATTTTCATTGACACTTTTCATAAATTTTAATATTTATAGAATATAGAGAGAATCCTTAAGTGATGTTCATATATTATAGTTTTTCAGTGGCCTTCCCCTCCCAATGATGAAAGAATGATTAAAATATGCTGAAAAGGTAATCTCAACCAGCAGAAATGCTGCACATTTTTGAATTTTTGAATTGTTTACATTAAAGTTTATCAATTTTACACTTGCACATGAGTACCATGATTACGGACATAATAATTGTAATAAAGAATAGACCTGATGCCACAAAAGTTTTTATTTAGTTACCTTGTCATTTTGCTGAACATGCATTTTGACAGTTCATATTTTGCAGTTAATTGTGGAAGATTTTATCAAAATTGATCATCAATTAAACATTTTACGAGTATAGGCCTGCTCAGAATGCATATCTGTAGCTGGTATATTGCAACGCTGTCAAAAGAGAGATACATTTCTTGCATGAAGTTGCCCTCTATTCAACTTCAAGCTACAGATTCACGAAGATATACATTGTGTAAGCGCTTACGGGTTGCCTTGATTTTAACTATGCACTCAGCTACAGATACCAGCTACAGATACGCATTCTGAGCAGGCCTTATATGATTCAATTTTCTGATGATATAAGCATAATTCTGTAAAGCTTCCACACAATAGTTTTCGAGCTAATTGCCATCAACCGCAACATTAAATTTTATTACCCCAATGCAATCAATATTAGTATCTATAACTAACATACAATTAAAAATAATTTTAATAGATAAGTTATTGTTCTTACTATTTTTTTTATTTAAATTTATTGACCACATTCGATATACAATGTGAACTTTGTATACTGTTTTGTAGGTTACGACAAGTATTATGAACCCGATTAGATACTTATTTATAATGAAACAGTTTTGATAAGGCATTTGACATTAAGGCAGTTTTAACGTCCATTTGCTTCCTCGTCTTATTTATTCAATCATTTTTTTCTTCATAGGTATGCATATATGTTTGTACAAACACGTAAACAACATTATTAAACAGTGTTGTTGGAGATTAAATTAGGTAATTCTGTTGATTCATTTCAAATCAATAACAACAATAACCTTGGATCTCAAAATAGATTCTTGTTGACAAATAATGTATTTATATCAAGATAAAATCAGGGCCCGATAAACGTAAACGGTCCACGGAAACTGTCCAGATATTTAAAAGAATATTGTGGTTAAGTAGTTTATAAAGGCTGATCCAATAGGAGGTACTTTTTCCAATATCGTTGTTTGAGCAGCTTTTATTTGTCAACTGGCTTCTCTATGACGTTTGTATTCAGCATGCATTCCCATTTCATCATGAATGCAATTACTATAAAACAACGTTTACTAATTGTGGAAACTTATTTCCCTTAAATCCATAATTAAAAATTGGTTTGGAGTTCTTCGACTACATTTTTGGTAATCCAACTGAACGCACTATTCATAAAACCATCACCAAATTCCGAACCAATTTAACACTATCGGACATTCATCCAATAACCAGAGTTGGTAGAGCCCAAATTTAATTTAAGCCCAATATTGCAGAAATAGCAGAGAGTATTCGTGAAGACGGTGATCAATCAATCCGTCGCTGTTCTCAAGGTTTGGCCATCACTTATGAAACGTTGTGGCGTTTTTGGAACGTGATCTTGTTTTAAGAGCGTACACAATACGGCTCGTTCGAGAAATGAGGCCGACTAACTTTGGTATATGTTTTAATTTCGGTTTATGGGCCTTAGAACATCGTCAAATTGATCCATTTTTTTAACGAAAAAATTGTTTTTATAACGTCGAAGCTCATTTTTGGTTAAACTGCTACGATATCTAATAAGCAAAATTGCCGTATTTGGACCGATGCGATGGGCAGGTGGCATCATCAGACGGTTTTTCTTTAAAAATGCAAAAGGAGGGCGTTTTGTATATGGAGATCGCTACAGAGTAAATTTTTGTTGCCAAATTTCAAGATATATGTGTATCTGACTTGTGGTTTCAACAGAATGCGCGCTACATGACATATCTACGAATCATAGCTTTGTTGAGGGAAATGTTCGATGAATCATCCCAAGAAATGTTTCTGTCAATTGGCCACCAAGAACAATATTGGATTACTTTCTATCGGGAAATCTCTTCTTCACGTCGAAAAAACCCGAAACGATTGAAGCTATATTCATAGAATATCGGCAGTTATGCTTAAAAGAGTGGTCGAATGGACCATTTAAAAGTAAGTCATGGGCAACATTTCAAGGAAATTATCTTTAAACATTAAATGGCATGAAACAAACTAACACCTGAAATAAAGATTTTCCA
Source organism: Rhingia campestris (assembly GCA_932526625.1). Lineage (NCBI taxonomy): Eukaryota > Metazoa > Arthropoda > Insecta > Diptera > Syrphidae > Rhingia > Rhingia campestris. Next base: position 31,973,098 of record OW052184.1, on the reverse strand, counting down.
GAACGGTCTTATTGGATCACCATAACGGGAACAGTTTTTTTTTAAAACGTGGATGAAGTTCACTATCAATAAATAATTCCAATCACATATAAATTACCATGCAGGGACGGTCGGTACATATTTGTCCATCAATTTTCATAGGCTTCACATTGAAATCCAATATAAAAAAATTAATGGATATCTTGCATTTTCTGTGTTTTGAAATGGATATCGCTTTAAACCAAAAACAAACAAAAAATGGCATCGATATTTATAAGTATAAAGTATTTGGTTCGAATCAGAATTGTAAGTCACCGATAGCCAAGATGATACATAATATTGTAAACATTTTTAAAAGTTGTGCAGTGCCACTTTCTCTTTAAAAAAATATCATTTTTGGTCAAATAAATAGTATCCATACAAATTATAAAAACAGTATTTTGAATGTATTGTCAAAGAGAATTGTCTGCATAAAATATTTATTTTTGTTTAATGACATTTGATTTCAAACATTCATACATGATCATAAATAGTCATCATCGTTTCCTCAGATAAATTCTCTATTAACGCTGGGGTACGACATGGATCAATTCTCTCACCCACTCTATTTCTGGTGTATATTAATGATATATTCGGGACAACGAATAGTCGTATTTTTAGTACTCTGATAGCGAGTAACACAAAAAATACAACTATTAGCGGTATTATTGAATAACAGCGGAGGTGCAAACAAATGTGCTCCATAAACAAATATATACTAAAGACCATACAATGGGAATAGCTCAATTCAACTGCCATTTGCAAGAAAGAATAAGTCTAAAGTTTCGCAAATCGCAATGGAGAATATAGTCGTTAAATCAGAAGAATCCATGCATCTGCGTCTAAACTAAGTTACCTTTTACAAGGTAATGTTAGAGGTAAGAACTGTTTTACAACAGACTGGCTTCTTCTTTTGGAGGGCTCAGTGGAGCGTTGTTTAGTGCGATGAACTGCCGCGCAGAATGTCTGGGTTCGATTCCCAGCCGTAGCAACACCTAAATGATTTTTCACTGGCCCTCCTCTCGTGATGATCTGACAAATCATCCAAGTAGTATCAATTGTCAAGAATAGCTTTTCTCAACTAAGCCGTTCGGAGTCGGCATAAAACAGGAGGTCCTGCCATCGTGCAAGAAGTACACACGCACACATGAATGGTCCTGGGTACTAACGAGCCTGTTGCGCCAAACAATTTGTTTTCTTTTTATTTTTGCTTCTTCTTTTCTATAAATCCCAAGAACGACCAGGTATTGAAAACTGTTTGGCCCCTAAATATTGTAGCTGTCTTGTTGACAAACAACTTAAACTTTGGGTAGCATCAAAGGAAAAAATCTAACGGTGTGATATCCCATGATCATGCTGACAAATTCACTGGTCCGAAGCGTGAAATCAATTGTTTACCGAAGCGTTCTCTCAATATGTCCATTGCTTCACGGGCTGTGTGGCAAGTAGAGCCGTCTTGTTGGAACCAAATGTTGTTGTGATCTCGGGCTTCGATTTCAGGAAAAAAAAACCATTATCAGGCGCTTTATCGACCCCCATTTACAGTAACCTTGGTGCCAGCCTCATTTTTGAAATTGGAAACTCCGCATGGACGAGCTACGACCAACATTTGAAAGGGTATATCTTTCAAAAGTGAATGTCAAGAATGGTTCTTTAGGTTAATAATAAAGATTTCACGATATATTTGCATTTTTTGTATTGTTTCGCATTCAAAAATAAATACCTCTTGATTGATCAAGAGCTCTCAAAGACTTTAGTCCTTTTTTAGTTCGTCTCGCCGGAAAAAAGTTTATAAAAAATGGTGTGTGGAATACACTTTTTTTTAGATTGATGTCGAATTTGTTTCCATGTGATGTTCTAGCACAAATTACTGCTTCTGGGTGCGCTTACAATTTCTTTTAATTTTTCTGAGATTAGGTATGATATTATTAAAACAAGTAATACCTATCCCTGGCGTGCAGTACTCTATCGACGTAACAAAATAATCTACCAAACGATGCCATAGTTCTGTAGTGTTATCAAAACAATCAAAACATCCTTCGAATCAAAAGTAAAAGTACCAATAAACTAGGAATATATGTGAAGTCAACAAACTCCACTCTTTGACCTTCCTACAACATTGACCTCGACCCAATTGTATCTCCATCAGCTGATACAGAATTCGCATAAGTATCTACACATAAAATCCTCTGTGAAACAACCATTGAAACAACCCTTAAAAATGTGTACAAACAGCCCCATAGATTCACTCTGTATACAAACAAGGATATATTTTTGTTCAAAATGTATCTATATCTGTTTGTTTTTGATTGCATCCATATTGATTATAGACTTTTAACCGCAATAAAAAAAGGCAATACATTATAAATTCCCAACCAAATGCACTTGAGATAAGAACGTCTACAGTCTCATGATCATTGATCACAAGTAGAAATCTCATAAACACTTAACTTAATCAATTTAAACATTTAAAGGCGGTCCCATGTGGGTCCAATGTCTATATTTTCTCGCGTTACATAACAATTTCATATCAACATTCCAACATACCAACTTTGTTTGAAATTAACTGCCAAATCCTGGTCCTCACAACGTACACCAAACATGGCTCCAATCTCCCCATACTGCTTTCCGGGACTAGTGCGGAACTTCAAAAGCGTATCCGTTACATCGAATGTAATCAACCTCAATCGACTAAGACTCATTTTTTGTTGATGTTTTTTTTTTTTTTGCACGGAATTACAAACACAGAATTAAATTTATTTATTTATTTTTATGAAAACAAATTATTGTCAATTAGCTACAATGCCGGCCAACATCCGTACAGTGGCCACTATCTGCGAGAACTGATTAACACCGAAGAAGAATGAATTTTGTTTCCTATACACCGCGCATACGAGTATAAGCGACACTTCGGGATCACGTACACCATTTAAACTCGCGTTTGATAATATTAATTCTTATCAGGCCCAAGTCGCATTTAAAATCGAATTTTTATTTAAATCTGAATAAAATCATCGAATTGTGGGAGAGCAAGAACGATTGACAACATCGCTCGCTGGCGAACACAGCTTTGAAATGAATGTGAGTTTGTTGAAGGACGCATCCAAGCTAAGTAATCGATATCGATGGCGACGGCATTACGATGTTTTGCTTCTGCTCCCTGCTGGGGGTATGGTGGTGGTCGGGTGCGCCGCGCCGGCCGTCAAGATTGTCAATATTTTTGTTGACACAACAGTCAGTTTCATCTCGGTAGCGCTGATTGTGGGTAGGATTGAAAATGCGAGAGAAACAACTTGCCTCGGTGATAGGGTGGAGAATATGTAATCATGATATAATTCTAGTAAACAATATGCGATAGACAATGAAGTGGTAACGATAGTTGAGGCACGATTCGGATGAAAGCGGTCTATCATAACAGTGAGAAAAGACTAGTATTTGTGTGATTAGAGGTTATCAGAAGATTGCCATTGACAATGATACCAGTTTCTCAGTGATGATGGCTGTGTTTTTGTGTGTCACATCAAAGTGCCATTCGGAGGTTGTAAAGATCCAATTACGTCAATACAACTGATATGAGGGATTTGTTCGCTTTCAAAAACAGCATACCCTACCCACTAAATACAATCGCAAACACGTGCTCTGGTGGTTATCAGTTGATTGGTTTTTTTTAAAAGAATATTTTATACCAAGTCAGGTCAAGTCGTATGGAGTAATGATACTATTGTTCATGTTAATCACTATAACAATGAAATTCCCACCCAGACGTAATTCGAAAGAATATGCAATGTAATGGCATTTATTGCCTAGTCATTATTTTCATCGAATTATTTGGATTAACAATAGTTAGGAAATAACTTGTACATATATAGAAACTTGGAAAATCCTAAGCGAAAGTACAGTCAAGTTCAGAAAATGACAGCCTCTATGTAATGAATAGACCATCTGTTGGTTTATTGCTAAAATTGCTGCATATACGGCTTTCACACCGAATCGAAAACTAAGTTATCGACAAAAAGTTTTCGAAAACTGCTTGACGCATTCACACCATCAATCGATCAGGATTCATTATAGTAAAAAAATCTTTATAATAATTTTTTTAATTTGTTTTCTAACTCTAATTTTTTAAACCCTATGTCAAAAATATTTTCTAAATAATTTTGTCCCAAATATGAGAAAAACGACACCGAAATGTTACCGAGAAATGAATGAATTTGTTTGTAAGCCAGATTTTCTGTGGAACGCGAAGACAATAACCTCCGCGGAATTAAGCTCAAAACGACCAACGATTTCTTCATTCGCTTCGTCCAGCTTCGGCGCGTTAACGTAGAGCTGGGATTGTAAGGGCTCTTTATATGATCTCATTAGTTACTAGAGTTAGGGCTTTGTTACTACAATGCCTTTTTAGCCCAAAGAAACAGCGGTTGCAAAGTATTTCTTTGTTTTATTTCTGACGAGATGTCGTTGTATGAGATAATGCGGACTAAGGAACTTTCCCATTCGTCGATGTTGTGAATCCTTTCGTTTTAAGAGCATATATTTTATATTACCCTTATTGACTATTGTGAATTGTACCTATGTCAAAGTCATTGGCCACAACACAGTTTTTTGTCATCTCTACCGGGGGTCGACCTTAAGCACGGAGGTGTCGGAAACTCCATCAATTCTGGGTATATATCCAGAACCCCACAATGCAACTCTATTTGGGGTTGACTAAGTCAATCGACCTAGAGTTGGTTAGTTTTACCGGTAGGCTAGCTAAAATGACCTCCTAGAGTCCGATTCTGATGACGCCAACAACACAGTAGTAATGACCTCCCTAAACAGTTCCGATGATTGAACTCTTACAGATTAATCGTCACCACTCCAAAGCCCCTTCTTCTTCGTACTTATCCAAGATTGTCAAAAACCTGGTGAGTGGACTCAGAACTCCAGACTATAAACTGCTCTACGTAAGAAATGAAGGTAAACATGTATTCTTCTAGATCTAGTATTCTTGCTAAGAGCTCCTTAAATATCATTCTACTCTCTTACTAGAGCAATCAGGAGAAGAGAACATCCTGCTGCACCTCTTGTAGTTTCATAGAAAAAACCTCAGAGGCTTCTAGATTCCGCAAATGTCTCTCCACAAATCCAACAATATCTAGATACTTACTTAAACCAGACGGTCAATGGTATGGAGACCATTAATCCTCTAAGCTTATGGGTGCTGAATCAAAAACGATTAGAACATCCATTCCAATTATCAATGATATCATCACCAAAAAAAATGTTTTGGACCGTCAAAAGCTTCAAACCATTCAAATACCCTGGACCAGATGGTTTCATATTTGCATAGCTTCAATACAACATTGATATAGTGCTAGCTTTGTTACCAACCATAATATCCAGTTGTCTGCGGTTAGTGCACATCCCACATACATGGACGGAAATACAGGTTGTATTCATCCCCAAAGCTGGAAAGAACTCACACATAAATCCGATGAATCTACTGTTCTGGCGTAGATCAGCTACATACAGACAGAATTATTAACACAAATCTTAGCGCCTCATCCGCAAGTATATCTGTCAGCTGTAGCAACCCACAAGCGGTGTGTAAGAAATGGGGAATGCAAACACATATCAGTCTCTAGCTTTACGTGTCCATTATTAGACTCATACTCTTGTATGGTGTGTTAGTCTGGTGGACGACTCTAGAAACAGCTTCCAACTTTAACCTTATAGGAAAAGTTCAAAGATAAGCTTACATATGCATTTGCGGAGCTCTAAGAACCATCCCCTTCGTAGTCCTAGACGCTATCCTGCATCTAGTGCCCTCGATATTTATTCCATACAGACCGCAGCTGTGAGACTGAGAGCCTCGTTACAATGGACACCCACTCAAGGTAAACATACAATGGTACTTAATCACCTTAACATTACAGAAAACACCGACCACATCGCTACCCATGTCAGTTTTGAGCATAACTTCAAGTCAACCATTCCCAGTAGCCTCGAATGGGTCAAAAACAGAATCTGAAGTGGGTGGAGAAAATCCTTTCGCTTTACTCCTCTTTGTAGCGTTTTCCAGGCGGATAGCATGGCAATTAAAGAAGCCTTGTCCTGTTATGTAATGTAATATCCACGAAGAATATTAGCATCTCATCACCTTTTAACAATCTGCAGAAGTGCTTCTTATATATTCTCAGTATCGAAATTGTCTCGGCTACGATATTTCCTTGTTCCTTTGGCTTTGACGTTTTACAGTTTGGTAAAATTTTCGGACATTTTTGTTGCAGTGCCACCTCTCTATGTCTTCCATTTCACACCTTTCTTGTTC